>JAWZYU010000006.1:51251875-52566250 GCA_038380435.1 Ryuthela nishihirai | reverse complement strand
CCCCAGCGTCAATTTTAATTGCCCTAGCGTCAAATGAAAGCTTGTGACGCTGCGAGTGTCATATTTCCAACGTCACAAACATTCATTTGACAAAGAAATCCTTATATCTGTTCGTCGCGTTCGAAAGATATGGCGAAATAACTCTTTCGACAAACAGACAAACTGACAAATTGACAAATGTCGAGCTAAAAGCAATAGGAAGGTAGGTAGCAAAATACAGGACACTCTCTGGTGGGATTTAACCAATACTGTAGTTTAAATAAATATTATCAATTCAGAAATTTTGGTTAAAGCTGTTTGTGCTTCCCTCCTTATTGCTCTATTTCAATAATTTTGCGTTCTTCATAAAATCTTCATGCGTAGCATTTCATGGGCTATGAAGATCCAACCTGACTGTGCAATTGAGTTCTCCAAGCATGTCTGTCCTGAACTACAGCTGCTGCTGCATTTGACATTTGGCCACATTAGGCCAATTTTAACGAAGTCCAGTTTGATATTGTCTGCCCACTGCGTTTTAGATCTCTCCCTTTTTCTTATGCCTTTATGCACACTGGTCATAACACTCTTCACTATAGTTAGCTCCTTCACATAATCTCATCATCACATCACAAGGTAAAGCCACTCCAAGATGATGCTTAAACATCTAGAATCTAAAGTATCAAGTTTCCTGTTATCTTGCTTACAAAGGGTTCATGTTTCACTACCATAACTAACTTTAGAAAGGACCAAACTATTGTATAGCCTAATTGTAGTCTTTAGTGTATATGCCAATTTTTCCGCACTCTCCACAGATTTTAAAAATACCACCAGTTTCTATTTATCTCATACCGCACATCACTAGTATCTATACATACATCCGGAGAAAATTAAGCTGACACATTTGTAGAATGATACAATCCAAACCCGGAACTAGAAAAATATCGAAGGAGAGGGGGGGGGGCGTGGAAGAAACACAATTGAGCTGAAACAAAATATAAACTGGGGGAGGGAGGTTTAAAAGAGAGTGTATTTTCAAAGCAGTATAACATTTCCCCTTCTACAGTCTTAAATACGTTCTTGAAAAATGCATGAAATATAACTAAGCATTCTGAAAAGGACGGCCATGGCCCCTTGGCTCCCCCACCCCTAGATCCTGCTCGGTGCCGCCATTCAAAATAGACGACCTACAAACAGTTATCATCACTTTACTTTTCTCTCTATTTATCGCCAAATCAACTCTACTACCAGTCTCATCAACAAATTTAATGGAAGAGTTCATCTTATCAATATCGTTTGACAAAGAGAAACTGAAGAGAGCGAGAGAGAAAATGCATCCTCGTTGAACTGCTGTGGCAATGTTAAACCAATTGCTACAATCCTTGCCAACTCCTACATATGACTCTGCTTTGTCAAGACCTTTCATAATGCTAACTATTTGCCTGCTACGCCATACAATTTCAAGATCAACCACAAAATTGTGACGATCAACAGAATGAAAAGCCTTTGTGAAATCTACAAAGCTATTAACCACAGTTTTCTGAAACTCCGAACATTTCCTAAAAATATTCCTGTGACAAATTTCTAAACTATGCATCCTCTACCACTTCTGAATCCACACTGTTCATCAATCAGTCTTCCAACAACCAAATTCTAAATTCAAGGGAAGCAATGCAAGGAACTTTGAAACAGAAAATATGTTTATACTTCAATCACAGTAACTGTGATCATCTTGTTTAAAAATATGGATAATCCTTAGGAACAACACTTTTATCATAAAAGTTATTCAAAATTGCAATCTGCCATGTGATAACAGAAACATTCCCAGCTCTAAGCATTTCAGTAGTAATTTCATTTTCCCCTGGGGATATTTCGAACTGTGATATAGGTCAAACATTAAAACCAGTAATGCTTCGATCATATTTCTCATGCAATAATGCAAATGCTCTATCTATCTATCATCCAATTTTGATGAGGAAAATTTAGGCCTGTGAAACCCTCTATTCCCGAAAAAGTGTGTGTGGGGGGGGAGGGGGGGAGGGGAGAAATGGAAAGAGAAAATTTAAAGAATGGCGGAAGAGATCTTCATATCTTCTCAAAATCATTTTTCAGGAAAATTGTTCTGAGGTGGAGGCGAAGTATTATCTGAGAACAATTTTCTTTTTGGAGGCTTCGTTTTTGTTACTGCATGATTTTTAAGTGCTTACAATTTCTTCTTTTTTTTTTTTTTTTGGGATAACTATGTATTCTTGTTGCTCGGGGTGTTTTCTTTTCTTGCCACAATGATTTGATTCAGTGGAGTTTTCAAATTATTATTTTAGTTTGAGTCTACTTTGTTGTTATATCCTCTCTCTTTCTATGTTTCTGTCTCAGACATATATTGTGAGGCTTCTGTTTTCTTACTGCCATTTGTGTGTATTTATTTTCTTCACTTCAATTTTTGCAATACTTTTTTTAAATTGGATCTGTTGTTGTATTTATTTTTCTATATTTTCTTCTATAATATTAATTAGTTTTTTTTTTTTGGGGGGGGGGGGGGGGTAGATTATTGAGTAAGTGGTGCTATAAGGCTTTTTCCAGTTGCAATTTTTGCTTTCATCTTATATCAAATTTGAAGTGCAGGGAGTTGCAATGTTCGTATTTATCTTAACCTTTGTTGGCGTATCCCAGCAAGCGTTTCGTGTCTTAGATTGTTGCAGACGTAGTCGTATATAGTTCCAAGGTCATTCTTCCTCCTAGAGTGCATGACCTTTGCAGCAGTAGCTATGTAGTTGCTAATTCCCTCTTTGTTAGGCGTCCAACTACTGTATATGCCAGGGATTCTCAACGTGGGGCACGCGTACCCCTTGGAGTTACGTGGTAAAATTTTTTGGGGTACGCCGTGAGAGCTCAAAAATCGCTAGATCTAGACACAAAATCGCTTAAGTTGGCAACACTGTGCAAAAATGTCATTTTTTGTGTTTATCGATATATGTAATTTATGAATACAAAATTTAATTTGTATACATATGTTTTATTCTATTTCCATTTTTATACTCTAACTATAGTTTTATCTATCTGTACAAGGGGTACGCCAGTTATATACACATTTCCAAGGGTACGTGAAGCATATAAGGTTGATAACCACTGGTATATGCAATAGTGAGAACTATACGCGAGTTTGAACGAGTTTGCCTTTGAAATTGAGCTAGCTGATTACAAATGCAAAAATATATTTTAAAGAAAGAATCCTTGTTTAATGAATATTTTTCCCTGTTTTGTACAGATTATGCAATATTATGATACAAACTTTATAATATATTTTTGAAAATGCTGCAATGTGAACTTTCAAAATAAGAATTCCTTTTCTTTATCAACATTTAAATTCCTTGAATATTGATTAATGTCTTTAAAGAATTTTCTTCGTGATTCTTTGCTCTGGTTGAGTAGTGATTTTACAATAATAATGATAATTCCTATTTTGGTGATGTTAATTTTTAGTACCTGCCTTTGGTTATTATATTTGGGTTATTTTAACAGAATATGCTCAACGGTTCCTCACAGTCTGAACCGCTAGGAGAGGTGGTTTTTTTTAAAGAGAAATAAAATTTCATTTTACAGAATATGCTCATTGATCAATCTTGTAACTTTGGTTTGCTTTCCTTCGCTCAAGAGCTTTAGGCTTTGATCGTATCCAATGGGATTTTCCGTTATCAGCTGCCTATGCTTTTGCTTGTTAAATGCAATTTCTTCCACGTATTTCATAAAGGTATCATCTTGACTTTTTCATTTTGTTTTTGTAGAGATTCATACGGAAGGTAATAGTTTATATTTATTCCTTCTTCTATTGCTCTTTTCACTAATGCATCTGCTTTCTCATTGCCTGGAACTTCTATGTGCGTCGGGGTCCAGTATAACGTTATTTTATTTTTTCTGTCACTAAAGGATTTATGGATTTCCTTTAGAATTTTAGCAGGGACTGTTGTCGAACGTTTAGTGCAGATTTTGATTTGAACTCTTTGACGTGCTGATTTGCTATTATAGAAGATTATGATATCTGTGCACGTATGTTTTGGCACAGTTTTAAGCATTCAAAAATTGCTGCAAGTTCCGCATTCATGATGTTCGGATTTTCATCTAATTTAATCATTATTTCTTCCTTGGTGAGGGGAAAATAAATAGCATCCATTGTAGTTTCAGGATCTGTATATTTTGATCCATCTGTGCAAAAGCATCATTTCTTTATTCAGCATTTGTTATGATGTTCATTTTAATATTGAGGCTGAAATCTTTGCCGGCTTCTTGTTTACGGAAGAAAAGTCTATTTCTATTTTCTATTGCTGGGCTACACCACGTCCATGTGGGAGGGGTAGCAGACACATTTTTAAGTTTATTTTTTTTCATAAAGTTCCTTAATAATTTCATAAGTAGTGTGTGATCTGATTTCTTTTATGAGCGACTCTTTTGGTGAGCTTTTAAGTATTCGTCCTATTAAAGGATGTAGATGATGCTTAACTGCTAGACGGCTGATATTTTGCATTTGTATGTAATGGTTTCTGATATTTATTGTTTCAAATCCAGCTGTAGCTGGAAGAAAACACTGAGTTCAAAGGTGGGAGGAGAACAAAAATAAAAACAGGAAATTTTACCTTTTTTTTAATTTACAAGCACTGATAGCAAACATCTTTTATACATGTCAGTTTTAAGAGTAGGTTAAAAAAAAAACGCAAATGGAAAAGGAGCAATTTTCCATTTCCACTATACAAAGAAATAGCAAAAACTCTATTAAGCAGTGCAAGTGGTATCCAGAAAACAGGGTTGAAGCAAAAGATACAAACAGGTTTTTCCCACATTTTTCTCTTAGAAAATACAATGCAGCCAATAGATCATGTTAGAAGTAGGCAGGTTGAGCGGGCATCCCCCAAACTTAAATTCAATAGGCCCTGTGAGTAGTAGGTGAGGCTCTTTAGCGTAAAACGACCTTTGACCCCTATGACGTCATCACCACAATCTCCTCTGATATCGTGTTTTCGACCATGCCCCCGTTTCAAAAACTCCCCCGATTTTTCCTTTCGTCCACCATTTTGAATTCTGACGTTATCCCCTTCACCGCACAAACTCCTCAAATTTTGGCGTACATTCGCCATCTTGGATTCCGACGTCATAACCCGTCCGAAGGCCCCAAATAATTTTAACTCCTGCTAACTACAGAGCCATCTAGTATTTAACACACGTACTATATTTAAAAAAAAAATTTTTCCACAGCTTCTCTCGAACCCGCGTTTATCAGCACTTTTACCCATTACAAGCCAAGGGTATTATACGAAAGCAATGCTTAAAGATAGATGATCTCAGTAAAAAATTGATCATTTTTTTATAAATTAACGTACGAATAAATTATATTTTTTATTCCTTGTAAATCACATTTGGGAATTATTTTTTTATTCCTTATAAATCACATTTGGGAATTATTTTTTTTATTCCTTATAAATCACATTTGGGAATTAATTTTTTTATTCTTTCTAAATCACATTTGGGAATTAATTATTTTATTCCTCATATAAACTGACAGGCTCCTGTCACACCTCTGTGACAAGCAGCTGCTTGGGGGTATTTATTATTTTTATTTAAATGACACTTAGAAATCAATTTATAAGTACCCCCCCCCCCACCTCTTGTGGACCACGTTTTTCTGATGGGAAAAGAATTCACAATCTGAAAAGTCCTGCGAAACAGACCGGTGTTATTTAAAAAAAATACTTATATATTTGCGGAGAGCGCATGACATGAAGGGAGACACGGATACTTTATCATTTTAGCAAAAAAGCATTTTGGAGTTCTTTTGGTTTTTAAAGATTTTTTCTTACAAATTTAAAAATCTTGTACTACATAATATTTTTTTTATTTTCAGTATTAAGTTTGAAATTTTTTACGTTTTTTATTTTTTTTCCATTTTTAAAATATTTTTACTACATAATAATAATTTTTTTAACTTTATGTTTTTCCACTTTTAAAAATTTTATAGTGCATAATTTGTTTTAATTTTATGCTTTAAATTTTTTTTCTCTTTTTCCATTTCAAAATATTTTGTACTATATAATAGTCTTTTCTGTTTTAAAATATTTTACGTTTTTTCAAAGAATTTTGTACTACATAATAATTTTTTCAATTTTATACGTTTTTAAAATGTATGTACATTTGAAAACTTTTACTTCATTTTATTTTAAAGCGTAATAATTTTTACACTTATTTTTCCCCTTTTCAAAAATTTTGTACTAAGTAGTTTTCATTTCAATTTTGCGCTTTAATATTTTAGACCATGAAACTATTTTGTAATAAATATATATCTTTGATTCGTTTCGCATGACAAGAAGGGTGATATTGGAGATACAAATCAAAGGTCCTTACATGTTTGCAGATGATTCATACGTGATGACTCAACGCATGACACGAAGGGTAATATTGGACCCTTAAACGATGATTCACAGGGAGTCACGTTCCAACACGTCTTAGGAATTGCACAATCTTTAAATGATTCAGCGTCGAATGTATCTGATAAGGGTGTCTCTATAAATACAGAGGTCTGAGTTCGATAGCTCATATTCTTGCTTGTTTTTCTCGAAACTTGTGGTCTAACTTTCAGTGCTCTCTTTCTCTCATTCAGTTTTTACGATGGCAACTAAACAATTCGACCTTCGCTTTGGATGCTGAGATGGTTAGAAATATTGATTCTATTGATTAGAAAGCGTACATGTATACCTGGTTAGCACAGTGTGTTTAATCCTGCATTCCTCTCTTTTTGCAGATGGATCCCGAAGTCGATGCAGCTACTTGGTCTGTATCGCAGCAGCCTAACGAGTAGAAATAAAACAAATAGATGTACCTATATTTTTTTCTCTATTCAAATTCTTCACTGTATTTTACTAGGAGCATTTGATTTATTTTCATATATTTTTTTAAATCATGGACGAAGCTGATATAGTGTTTGCTGATCAAGTATTCGCCAATAACCCGTGGCCTCTTTCTTTGCAAGAAACGGTGGAAGTGGAAGCGAGTAACTTCGTTTTCGGTGGAGTGTTGAAGATTGAGCAATCTGAACAGAAAGATAATATAAAATTTGATATTGTGAAAACTTTCGATTTATACGTTTCTATATGTGCTTTGATTTTTCATAATTATTCGGTGGAGGGCAAGTGTGTATTTTAAAACTTATTATGATTTAAGAGTAAAAATTAATCAATATTGTATGAGTTTAATAGAAACCAACTAAAAACAGAAACCAACTTGTAAATTTTTCATCTTCAAGAATTTAGTAAGTAAAACTTTATTTAATAGACTTATTTTTTTCTTTCAGATTGCTGAATCTTCTGAAACTTCTAAAATTTAATATTGTGAAAACTGTATGTTTTTCTTTCGATTTATATGTTTCTATATGTATTTGATTTTTCCTAGTTATAATTGATATTTTTACATATTTCTTTCCCATTCTTATACATAAGAAGACTAATTTTTATTTTTTCTTGCAAGGTCGTAAACAGAGTCGACAGGAGGAGGATTTCATTTCTTACAGTCTCGTAAAGAAATCTTGACAGGTGCATCGTAAATTCGATGCAGAGACTCGTATCTACGAAGCACGTATCGATCCTCAGCACTGGGAAGAAATCCTCTATCATATGATTACTTGGCTCCATGATCAAGGACTTGATCAGAAGAACCACAGAAGGGCGAAATCCTCATGACCACATCCGTTTTTGTATCCTTAGCGATTGGCTGGACCGTCCATATCAACATGTTTCATCCGCATCCAGGACATGACGGTTGAACGCGTGCTGGCGGCTATCGTCCAAGTCCTACGAGTAAGGACCAATTACCTATAAACGATACTTTGAGAATCGATGTCGTGATCGTTCGACGACCCAGTGGTGGAGGGAAACGGTCTATGGCTAACATATCAGTAGACCGGTTGAAAAAAAAATCTATCGTCAGCATTCCTGCCGATGACCAAAATCTTTGCTGCGCTAGAGCCATAGCTGTGGGAATGGCGAAGGTTAATAATGACCCCCAATACAAAACCATTCGCGACAGCAGAGGAACATTACAACGAAGATCGGCTGAAAACTTCATGAGGCGGCAGGAGTGACGAATGGGCCTTGTACTTTCGAAGACATTCGAGCTTTCGAGAGACATCGCGAAGGACAAATACACGTGGTATCGTCGGATCAATTTGGTAAAGTAAGTACTGTTTTTACGAAAACTCTATAAATTTTAAAAGCTATTATTCTCTATTATCTGCAGTATAATTTTTTAATTGTACTTTTCATGTAATTGAGTTTTTTCAATTTCGTGTATAAAGCACCCATATTATAATTCATACGTTAAACTATTTCTGCTAAAAGACACTTCTTTTTTAATTACATGATGAGTATTGCGATGTAATAGCCAATATGACAGGCTTTTTGAATAAAGATTATTGCTACTCAGATCATGGGCGTCCGCAGAAAATTTTCCAGGGGGGGTGGAGCAAAGCTTGGAGAAAAATAATTACATCAATAAATTTTTATTTAATTATTTAATTTTTTTAGGGGTAATTTTCACAAGTTGATTATAGAATACAGTATTGCATTAATACAAAAACACATACATAATGTATATAAATTAATTACGTTTAAATTGTTACGATTATAATTTGTGGAATTTTTTACTCGATTCCGGGGGGGGGGAGAGCAAGTGTCCCGTTTGCCCCCCTCTGCGGACGCCCATGGCTCAGACTGTGATGTTGGGTTCCAGCATCAGCACGATCACAGATGCGAAAGTGATGTCCGACATGTTTCTACTCTTCATGTGTTGCGGGTTCATTGTCGTGATTGCGATCGACTGTGCCGTTCGCAGTCATGCTTTGATAGACACATCGCCTGCAGTAGGCGTCAGCAAGCCTCTCTCTGCCAGAAACTGTATCAGTGTAACAACTGTTACAGTGTTCTGCAGAGAAAGGATAGTCGGCCCAAAGACCATGTATGTGGTGAGATGAAATGTGTTTCTTGCAAACACTATGTGCTTGCAGATAGCCACAGATATTATCTCGGTAGGAAACAGCCGAAGGAGCCTTCGGATAATTTGATCTTCTTCGACTTCGAGTGCGACCCAGAGAATGGGGAACACGAAGTGAAGTATTGCGTTTGTCAGTATGCTAATGGCAGAGAAAAAGTGTTTGAAGGGTACGACTCCTGCCATAGGTGTTGCCAGTTTCTGTTTGCCCCAGAACATAAAGGGTATACAGCCAGTGCATACAACATGAAAGGCTGTGATGGGCGATTCATTCTGGCCTACCTCTTAAAGCAGGGAATAAAACTTGTCATTTATCCCTAATGACTCGAAGATCATGCAACTAGAGGTAGCCAGTTTGAAATTAAGAGTAATCGATTCTTTAAATTTAATGGCAATGGGGATAGCAAAACTTCCAAAAATCTTCGGTTTGGAGGAATTAACGAAGGGTTACTTTCCTCACCTCTTCAACAAAAGGGAAAATCAAGATTACGCTGGTATTCTGCCAACAGAAGAGTATTCTCCCAACAGAAGAGTATTACATGCCAGAGGCGATGTCTGCTGAAGAGAGATCCAAGTTCATAGAGTGTTATGGGGAGCAGAGTCAGGAACCATTTAATTTCTGGAAGGTAATGTACAGATATTGCAAGTAAGTTATTTATTTTTTTACTCTATTATGCTTTTTCACGAAATGTTAAATCGCGTTTTAGAAAAAAAATTTCAAAGTGTAAAAATACGTTTTCTATAAAAGTTTTCAAATTGCTTTTCGAAAAAAATTTTCTTTTCAAAAATGTAAAAACTGTTTTAACATCTGATTCAGAAAAAAATTATCTTACAAAAATGTAAAAATTTGAAAACGCGTTTAAATTTGCAAAACATAAAATATGTTTAATAGAAAATTGTGTTTTAGAAAAAACTTATTTTACAAAATATAAAAATAGTTTAAAAGTTTAAACTTTTTTACAGAAATTTAATTTACGAAATGTAGTATTGTAAAAAATTTCAAATTGTGTTTCAATAAATAATTATTTTACAAAATGCAAAACTGTTTTGTGATTTTTAATAAGAAAATGCTATTTTATGAACATGTTGAAGAGATAAATACGATCTATTTTTCAAGTGGATGATATTCAAATAAAAAATCCCTTGTTTGCTTAAAAAGAAGAAAGTTTTTTATTTTATGTAAACTTTAATCATAAGGCCATGCTTTCTTACTTGCATTTACGGCATGCTAGAAAGCATGGTCTTAAGGGTAAAAGGTTGATCTGAACGACTTCGAAAGGTGCTCATTGTTGGATCACGATGGGCAGGATCATCCATAACAGAGACGTTGGAATCTCAGTGGAAAATCACAGGACTTAATATACTAACCGAGAGCCAAATATGAGGCTCTTGAAAGTTTCAAATTCCGTAACTCTGAAGCAAGTATAAAACACAAAATTAAATTTACAGAACATACTGTCAAGCAAAGTGTATATATTAATAAAAGGTTCTTTTTAGCGAAACTGGATTTAAAAACGTTTTTTTTTAATTACTTTTCAGAACGTTTTTGTCTTTATATCTTCGTAGGTAAAAAAATATCAAAAATCACAGAAATGAATACCAATGATAGGTAAAATATGACAATGGAATGTTAAAGCACAACATTTTTCTGATTTGTCCTCCTTCGGTGAATGGGGTCAGAAAGTGCATTTCATTTTTTCTTTTTTTTAAAAAAAAACACCTTGTCAATTTGTTCTAACCTGATCAGAGATTTTCTTCAGTAAAATAAAGCAAAGTTTAAACAGCTAAATTCTCAGATTTTGAAATTTAAACTTTAAATGTGGAATTATCCGTGTCAGTGATCGTAGTGGTTAACGCACTTAGCTGTTATTCGAGCCCTGGGTAAGGCTTAATCTTTATCCTCACCTTTTTATAAATTGACCTTTCTGTTTCACAAATTTATACTTCATATTTCGGCATGCACGCCATTTTCCTCTAATCATTATTCTTTGAATTTAATTTATTCAATGCTATCTGTTAAAGTTTTCGTTTTACACCAGGCGCAGTACATGCTTAATTTACGTATGAAAAAGTATAATGATGTATCACAATTATCTAACTAGTTTAACGCCTGGGAAAAAGCCAAAATTGCGTTTGTCTTTAAGTATTGTTTCACAGAAGGGTAGCGATACTTTGAAATTAACCAAGAAACAAATTAGTAAATTAAAAAAAAACGAATCGCCAGTTCGTCTTCTTTCTGCAAAACACAGCTAGGTGGATTTCTCCCATTCTTAATACCTGCATTCGTAGCGTTGCGAAAAGCAGCAACAGTTGAAGCAGCTGGCTATGCAGGTACATCATCATCCTCAAGCAGCCATGGGCTACGGAGATCCATCCAGGCAGTGCAATATAGTTCTCCAAGTAAGTCTATCCTGAGCTACATCTACTGCATCTGGCCACTGCACACCAATTCTAACAAGGTCCTGTTTGACATTGTCTGCCCACCGCTCCTAGGTCTCCCCTTCTTTCTGAGGCCTATAGGCACACTGTTCATAACCCTATTCACCAAATTATAATTATCCATACGGGCCACGTGGCCAAATAAATGGTGTCTCTCTCTGCACAATATACTGCTCAGAGGATGTTGCCGACTCCACTGCCTAACTTCATCATTAGTAACAAAGTTGAACCACCTAATGCCCAAGATACTGCGTAAGCATCTAGAATCAAAAACATCTAGCTTCCTGTTATCTTATTTACAAAGCGTCCACGTTTCACTACCATAACCAACCCTAGGAAGAATCAAACTATTATACAGTCTAATTTTAGTCTTTAGGTGTAAACGCTTATTTCTCCACACTCTCCATAGATTCTTAAAAGTCCCGGCAGCAATCCCTATCCGTCTGTTAATCTCATGCCGCACATCACCATTATCTGTTACATAGCTCCCAAGAATTGTGACACCTGTTCAAGACGGCATCCATTCAGATTAACTGAATCACAGCCTGCCTGACCAATTTTCATCACTTTAGTTTTCTCTCTGTTTATAACCAAACCTAATCTACTACCAGTTTCATCAACAGCTCGAATGAAAGAGTTCATCTCATCAACATCATTTCCCACAAGGGTTAAATCATCAGCATAATCTAAATCAGAAATATTTGTATCTCCAGTTCATTTACGGCCAAACTCTTTTCCTTGAAATGAATTTCGTATAACATAATCAATAACCAAACTAAAGAGAAAAGGAGACAAAATGCACCCTTGTCGAACATCACAATTAATGCTAAACCAATTAGTACAAGCCTTACCATCTCTCACACACACGACTCAGTGTTTTCATTATGTTAACTAACTTGTCTGGTATACCATATGATGTCACAATCAACCACAAATTATGACGATCAACGGAGTCGAAAGCCTTTTTGAAATCAACAAAGCAAGCAACCAAAGGTTTCTGAAACTCTAAACATTTCTCAAGAATCTGCCTAAGTGAAAATATCTGATCCACACATCCCCTACCACTTCTGAATCCACATTTCTCATCACGCAATTGACTGTCAACCAGATTCTTAATTCTATTAAGCACAATCATGGAAAGAACTTTACCTGGAACAGAGAGTAGGCTAATACCCCTATAGTTGTCACAAGAACTACGATCACCTTTTTTGAAAATAGGGATAACAATAGCTCTGGTAAAATCCTTAGGAACCACGCCTTTATCATAAAAGATATTCAGAATTTCAGTCATCCAAGTGGTAACCGAAACATTTCCAGCTCTAAGCATTTCTGTAGTAATTTCATCTACCCCTGTGGATTTATGAAGTTTGAGTTTAGAAATAGCCAAAATAACTTCAGATTGTATTATAGGGCCAACGTTAAAGCCACCAATGCATCTATCATCATTGCAAACAATGGGAGTAGAACTAACCACATTGTTTGAATTACTGACATTACTGAAATGCTCAGCCCACCTAGCCATGACAGAATCGTCACCTTCTATAACCTTACCTTGTTTATCCTTCAATCTCTGTATAAATAAAATAAAATAATAAACACCCCCTCAAGCAGCTGCTTGCTACAGAGGTCTGACAGGAGCCTGTCAGTTCATATGCCAAAGTAGGTCTGAGAAGATGGCAGGACCTCAGCAGAAAAACAATACGAACATCCATGACTTATCCGGGACTCGAACCCAGGTCCCTTAAATCAGCAGCCAAGCGTGCTCGGCCACGGGACCTGTCCGATTTCTACCACACAAAACATTAACTATCTGGTACAGCCCTCTGCTGTTGTGCTGGTAACTGCTTCCTCAGCATTGTCAGCAAGCCATCAAGTCAAAGATTCTTATCAGCAGCTAACTGATCCTTTACACATTTATTAAGCTCTCTGTAATGCTTTCTATTAGGACTAGTAGGGTATTGATTAAGAATATTCCTGCAATTCTTTCTTTCTGAAATAAGCTCAAGTGCTTTATGACTGAAATAATTCTGTCTCCTCTGCTCCTTTTTTCCTAAAAGAGTACTGTTAGTTTCCAAAAAAAAGCCTGTTTAAAATGGTCCCATTCTTCCTCAACTTCAGTAGTAAGCATACCATGACTATAATAATGACTAAGTAACCTATCACGGTAAGCTTTAGCTATAACTGGGTCTTTCAGAGCTTCAGTATTAAAGAGGAATTTTTTAATCTTAGCACAACACTTCTTAAATTTAAGTTGTAAGATACTTTTAACAAGGTAATTGTCAGACCTCACATTCGAACTACCTATGGAAAGAAAATGGTTAGTGGGATATTTAAAGAAACTATGTTTATTGAGAGAGGAAATGCCGACAATATCACACAGCCCCCTAATCGCAGACATGGGGAAAAGACCCGTTCCAGAACCACTAAAAGCTAAAGCCATCTACACCGGAAGACTTCCTCCAATGTAGAATTTGACGATGCCAGTAGAAGCAGAGTTCAGGTGCCTGTGATAAAGTAATTTAAAGTACTTAGATATTGTAAAACGAAAAAAGATTCATGATGTTTACTCTGTAGATTCTCTGCCGATAAAAAAGTGCAGCATCGCTAGTATAGGAAGCTTAGACCATTCCAAAAGTCCACGAGCTCATTGGGTAGCTTATTTCAAAGGTTCGAAACTGACTTACGTTTTGGTCCATCGTCATCAGAAGAAATGCAATAATATTTTTAAACTACTGCAAAGCCCATTGTTCAAAATTCAAGCAACGTCAAGAAAAGTACTCTGCAAAATGCGGCTACTATTTTTTTTATTCATAATTGTCTTTATTTTCCATAATTTTTTAGTACAAAATTAAGTCGCACAAAGCTAATACAGTATGCCTCTCTGTATTAGCTTCTCGGGAATCCAAATACAGTATGCAATAGAGAATTATAATTTTATGAATAAATTCAATGTTACATTTAATAGGTACCATAGAGTAAACAGAATTTTCCAGAAGTCATATCACGAAAACTTTTTTAATATCTCTAATTTTTTAATTTTAAATAACTCCTCAGGGATTCTGTTGAACACAGAACGAATTTCATAATTTCTATAATTTTTCTCATAATTGTTCCTAAAATGTGGTATTTGTATTTACCTTAAGAAGTCTATTTTTATTATGATTAATCTTAAATTTATAAGTATTATCAAAATAATACCTAACTATTAATTTATATTTATATAGTTCACTGATGGGGAATATATTCATCTGATATCTTGAGTTAATTTTTTGAGCTCCAAGCCTAGGGCCAAAAATTGGGGGTCGTCTAATACACGGGGGTAACCGGTTGAGCGGGGGCGGGGGTGGCTCAGTCGGTAGCGCGCCAGGCTCGTAATCTGTAGTTCCCAGGTTCGAGTCCCAGCTGGGTCAGCGTTGAGATTTATCTCCGCAAAATTCCCCGCCCTGCCCGCGGTCAGTAGGGGACACCGATGGGCTTGGAAAGGCCGCCGTCCGTCGGATGGGACGTTAAGCCGTGGCCCCGTGTGCGGGAGAGCCATACCCTATGCACGTTAAAGAACACGCTGGATGGCCTTGACGGGAGGCTACCATCTGTCTCCCAACAGCTGTTCCAGTGGGTCCCCTCTCCCAACCTTCTCTGAGCCTTCGGGGTCCTTGTGACCTGGCCATTTAGCCCATGGTGTGCAAAAAAGTGCCGCTCAGAGGTAAAACAATCCAATCCAATCCGGTTGAGCGACCCTGCGTTGTCATGGCGAAACTGCCGGTACTTTGTCTCCGCGAACAGACCTCCTCCAATCACAAGCCTTTGTTAACTCTGTCGATTGACGTCATTAACGGCTGATTCTTAAAAATATCACCTAATTACTAAATATACTTTGAATATTTAAAAAAAATATAAAATGCGTTATGTTTTATGTTTAAAATATTGATTTCTTAATTTTGGGTAAGAGAGTTGGGTTGTTTTACCTCTGAGCGGCACTCTTTTGCACACCATGGGCTAAATGGCCAGGTCACATGGACCCCGAAGGCTCAGAGAAGGTTGGGGGAGGGGACCCACTGGAACAGCTGTTGGGAGACGGATGGTAGCCTCCCGTCAAGGCCATCCAGCGTGTTCTTTAACGTGCACAGCGTATGGCTCTCCCGCACACGGGGCCACGGCTTAACGTCCCATCCGACGGACGGCGGCCTTTCCAAGCCCATCGGTGTCCCCTACTGACCGTGGGCAGGGCGGGGAATTTTGCGGAGATAAATCTCAACGCTGATCCAGCTGGGACTCGAACCTGGGAACTACAGATTACGAGCCTGGCGCGCTACCGACTGAGCCACCCCCGCCCGGGTAAGAGAGAGTAAGGTTCGTCTTATACACCTAAAAATACGGTATATCTTAAGGATGATCTCCCACTACTTCGAAAACAGGTTTCCGCGAGCTTCCGAATATGAGTGTATATGTGGTCAGTTCTCAAATCAGTGTGAATGGTCTTGTTTTTTACAAACCAAGGAGCACTGACCACAGATCTGAGGATTTTATTTTGGGAGCTCTGAAGCCTCTTGACATTGATGTTGGTATATTACCCCACACTGGTGAGGCATATGTCAGGACTGGCCGCAGAAGAGTCTTATAAAGAAATGATTTCTTTTCTGGAGGCAGTTTGGAGCTCCACCCTATCAGGGGCAAGTTTATATCTGATGATTTGAGCCTTTGAAAACACGTGATCAATATGTGCATTCCAACAAAGTTTTTTTTGTGTTAAATGACACCAAGATATTTCACCGTTGGTGTCCAGGATGTTTCAACTTCAAACATTTTAGGAGAATCAGGATTAACAATCTTGTTTCTCTGGGTTAATCTTGATTTTTCATTTGGAGTACCATAATTCTACTTTATCTATCCCAAGCTGCAACATTCTGATGGCCAGGCTGGGGCTCAAGGATGAAGAGAGTAGAGCAATATCATCAGCGTAAAGTGCCATCATGAGAGGATGGAGATCTGGGAGATCGTGCATATAGAAGTTGAATAGAGCAGGCCCCAACAAGGAGCCTTGTGGGACACCTGCACCTATGTTGTTGTTGTTTTTTCAGTGGAAAGGTAGTTGCCAATCTTAACACAAAATGTTCCTTCATTCAGGTGTGATTGTAAAATGTGGCTCATATCCGAAGGGAAGTTGGCTTGAATCATTTTAAAGATGAGGCCGTCGCTCCAGATCTTATCAAAAACTTTCGCCTCATCCAGAAAGGTGGTGCGACGGTCTCTTTCTTATTTAAGTGTTCGGTAACCCTTCCTAGTATTCGTAGCAAGTGGTAAACTGTATATCACCAAATTCAATTTCCTGAATAATTTCAGGATATCTTTAACTTCCTTAGCAAAGTCAAACGATTTATTCTCATTTGCTTTGCTCCTTTTAGTTGGTACATTAACTGTGGCCTTCCCTTTGTAACTGATCGAGCAATGTTAGATTTTCCTGGAATCTCTTCAGGTTGTCTAGTAGCTTGTGCATAGCTTTTATTGGGTTATACATATTGGGGTACCTTATTTTTACCCTTCTTGGGTTTTTCCAAAGGTACTCCTCTATTGGGAAGTTTGGGGAAGAGCTCCCAGCCTCTGTAATTGGCCGTGTGCTCTTTCCAGCGGTTAGCAAAAGTCGGTGGACAATCCTTGTGTGTCTTCGCACACGTAGTAGTTAGATGGTTGTCAGCGCATTTGACGCATCTCGTGGTGTTGAAGCAGTTACCCTGAGTGTGCCCATAACGCTGGCATTTGTGACATTGTGTCGATCTTTTCCTCCTTTGAAAGGACTCAACAGTGGTCTTTAGATGGAAAAGATCAATCAGGTTGAAGATCTGTTTGTTGGCATCTGTTTTTGCCAACTCAAAGAAAAATATAGGTAAGGGAGTCTTGTCCCTGTATCTCTTAAGTTGAGAAATCTTAAGTGTTATGAAGCCCATTCCGGACAACTCCTGTGCCAGGTCTTCACAAGCGATGTCATCTGGAATGTTCTTGATGATCACCTTCAGGTTCTTTTATGACTTCAGTTGGTGTGTATGAAAGGTAAATTTTTCTTTTTCAAAGAAATTGATAAATGTTTTATAAAATCTTGGCTATATTTCGTTTCGACTAATGGTCTGACCAGACTTTTTTTTTGCTGTAAATGCTTCGAGAGCCAAAATAACCAGCTTTTTGCGAGTATTCAGTCAATTTTTAGGTTGCCTCAAAACTATTGATGGTATTTTGCCTCTCTTAACTTTAGTCTGAAGTGAGGAAACGTTCTGTGTTTGTGAGGATGTTCCTACACCCTTATTTACGTCATATTCTTCGTCTGAAGCACATTGGTTAGAGATTAAAGAGTACTTGTTTTGACTAGAGATGCAAGGGTCATCTATAGAATATATTCACAATAATGTAGCCCTTATTGAAATTCAGGAGTTTGTTTTTCTGGTGGCTGGTACAATGTCTGACAATTTATTTTGAATGTTTCTTATTTTAGCTCTATGTTAACAATAAATTTTGCCGTAAACAGTTAAACCATAATTTATGACTGATTCTCCAATTGCATGACAAACCATTTGACAGACATTTAATGGCAAGAACACAATACTACACCACATTAATAAAGGTGGTACTCATAACTACGGGAGGACTGGAAGCAAAAAATGGCCCTGCAAAATACATGGAACTCGGCCTATACTCCCAAGATCGATCCTAAACCAAACTGCGCCCCAGGCGAGAAGTACTATGGGATTGTCTCCGAAAAATACCAAGGGACCGCCATTTTTAGATCATTTATCAAAAAAAAAATGAACCAACACAAATAGAGGTAATATTTTCAATTTAGCGTCTGTTTTGTTTCTCCGTCTGTAGAAAATCAACCTTTTGGCTTTTAGAAATAAATTGAAAAATTCTTTAGAGTATGATAGGTATTAATGAAAATTAAGATTTGCATTTTTCAAAATTCCCAATAATTTTAATAAGCGCCCTGTAGCGTTGGTAAACTTGAAAAATGCCAAAATTTTCAACGAATGTTGTAAAAGATCCATTGATACTAAAAATTAGATAAAATACAAAACCTCAGACTATGCCTAATAAATGAACTAATATGTACATTGGGGCGGGGGTGGCTCAGTCGGTAGCGCGCCAGGCTCGTAATCTGTAGTTCCCAGGTTCGAGTCCCAGCTGGGTCAGCGTTGATATTTATCTCCGCAAAATTCCCCGCCCTGCCCACGGTCAGTAGGGGACACCGGTGGGCTTGGAAATGCCGCCGTCCGTCGGATGGGACGTTAAGCCGTGACCCCGTGTGCGGGAGAGCCATACCCTGTGCACGTTAAAGAACACGCTTGGACGGCCTTGACGGGAGGCTACCATCTGTCTCCCAACAGCTGTTCCAGTGGGTCCCCTCCCCCAACCTTCTCTGAGCCTTCGGGATCCATGTGACCTGGCCATTTAGCCCATGGTGTGCAAAAAATTGCCGCTCAAAGGTAAAACAAACCAACCCAATATGCACATCAACTGGATGCTGATTTATTCAAGTGCGAAACTAGGGCCTCATCTTTACTATTTAGTAAAAACAATAGTATTTAAATTTTAAATTTCGATCATTAAATTTATATGTTTACTAGTTTAAAACTGAGAAAAAGGACTGCTTTAATTTTATAAGCATGTTTTAAGTTCACTTATGTAAAATTTATAATAAAAGTTAAGAATGCATTGTAGCAAATATATCGTCTGCATCCCATTTCGATTCCTGATAATAGATAGGGCTACTGGCGAATCAATAAAAATTGCGAAATGCTTACAGTGTTACATTATTGAAGAAATGATTAGCTTCTGATGGTCTAACGGTTAAGACGCCCGGCATGCTTCTGGAGAACGTGGGTTTGCATCCCACTCAGGACAACTAATTATTTCAAGTGTTTCTTGCCTACAGGACATTTTCCCGTGATACTTTATTGCTGAATAACCAGATTTTGTTGCAGGTCCATTATATGGAAGGCATTCAAAACGTTCTTGACAAGTATCTATAGATTTTCACTCGTTCTTCTGAAGTTAACGAGCTATGACTTGTTTGAAAGCTTGTATAAACCTGTCATTATGTATTAAAAATAAAGGCGGTAACCGCATTTCTCTCTCTGTTAGCGGCGCGTGAATTTCGGTCTGCGAAATCAGTGCGTGGCTGCTATGGAGCCTACTAAAAACGGTGAAAGATTTTACATTTTCACAAGGATACAGCTTGGGGTTGACGTGGAAAACTTCATTCCGATTTATCACAAGCATATGGGGATCTTGTCTGTTCATATGGCACTGTCACGAGATGGATGAGCAAATTCAGAGGATGGCACAGGTTCAAAAATTTACCTCGTGCAGGAAGATCGAAGGAGGCCATGAACGAGAGAACCATCGCTGCTCTTCCTGAACTCATTGAGCAACATCACCGTTCGTGGTTTAGATGTCAGTGTATCGATTGGCAGTATGGCAATAATTATCCATCAACATTTAAAGTTCCGAAACATCTGTGCCAAGTGGGTCCCCACAGACTGACAGAAGTGCAAAAAAAGACTAGAGTAACTCGTGCACGGAAATGCTGGTAATGTTTGAACCTTGTGGTCCCAAACGGTTAAAAGACTTTGCCACAGGTGATGAGACGTGGTTTTATTACTACACAACTCTCATAAAGATCGACAACTATGTTTCGGTTGCGGAAGATGAACCGCGTCTTGAAATCCTCAGTCATGATTTTCGTTTAAGAAAGAGGATATTCACAATTTTTTTTTCAATTCTCAGGGACTGGTAGCCGTGAATAATTTACCTAAAAAACATGACTATAAATGCTCAATACTACACTAACATTGTTTTATATTTCACAGCCAAAAGTTCAAAATTCTAACATAATATACATCGCTCGTAATATTCGTTTAAATTTTTGCCATTTTAAAATTTTCTAACGTTAGAAGGAGCGATTTTAAGAGGTGAGAGATTCCGAAAGCACAAATCGTAATATTTGATCAATACCTCTTCCTATCGAAAAAGAATTTTTAATTTATCTGAAATTGAAAGCGTTGAATGTCTACAGATGACAAAGTGAAAATATTAGGTCCCCTTCCGTTTTTTTTAGGTCTGAAAACGAGCCAAACAGCAGTTTTTTTTAATGAAATTCAACAAAGCAAATTATAAAGTTTAATTTCACAGTGTGTGCTTTTCTTATTTTTGAGCTAATAAATAATTTTTAGTACGTCCCGTGCTTTTCGCAGGTCTATGAGCTATCGCAGGCGTTAGGCACTGTGTCTATTTCATCTTATGGGTAATCCGACCTGGTTACCATGACCCATATGACTCTCGTTTCGGGGGAAGTCAAAAAGAAAAGAATTTAGATTATCCCAAGTGACCTCAACCACCTGAAAGGGGTGATCATATCGCTGGGCTGTCATAAAAATTCTGCGCTGATGTCTCATTATTTGGATGTTCAGAGAAATATCATCAGACGTACAAAAATATGGTTCTTTGGTATAGGCGCGCCTTTAAAGCGTCGCGAGACAAATACCTTTATAGTTGTAAGAACAAAATTTTTGTGAAGGAATACAAATATGATTTGGTATAAATGACACACATTATATTAATAGTCGGATTTTTCATTTTTTTAAAATTAAATGTTACAATCTGAATTTAACGATTCCAATAGTCTTTAAGGAAGCGAATCTTATCGCCTCCTCAGCTATGCCACTGATATCCGAAAAGAATCAGAAGTGACGATCTCCTCTTCCGCAAAAAAATTTCCTCAAAATTTCAATCTCCAAAATATACCGCTAAGATATCTAAGATAACCACTGGATATCTAGTAGTCATATTAGATATCTTAAGGATATATTATGGAACTTGTGGTTGTGTGGGTTGCTCGTAATGCCAGCGGCCAATCCTTGTCCTGATATTGGGTTCTGATTCCTGTAACTTACCATTTGGTTCATTGCGCTTAAAAAGAAGTAATTCTCAAATTTACACTAACTTTTTTAATTGTCAAAAGCTTCAATATTTATCTTCTATGCCGAGGATGAAACTTTCAAAAATAGTCTAAATGACAAGTGATTATGACAATTAATGGCACTAATTATGGGAAGAAGCAAAATAATTACTTATAGAAACAGAGAGTGTAAAAAATTCAGCAATTATGAACTGCATTTCTAAACGATTTCGTAATTGCGAAATAAAGTTGTGTTGAACGAATAAAAGCATGTGTGTATATATATGCATGACTATTAATTCTTAACTCAGCATTCTTCAAGGATATGTTAAAAGGCCGTGATTGCAAATATATGTTAATGTTATGCACAAATGTGCTCATTTACTTAATCTTGGATGCAGATGACATGAGCATTTTTTGTGATGTTAACATCGTGTGGTAATTGAATCAGTCCAGCTGTAGTGTTAATCGTACCGACTCTTGTGGGAAGTTTGTGCCTTTCTCCAAATCAAAAAAAGAATTAGGAATAATGTTGCCCAACTGTTCATGTGAGTTAGATGGTAAAGTGTTGGTTATGTGTTTACGAAGCAGCAACATAAATAATTACTAATATTTCTTCAATTTAAAATTTGTTTCAAAAGCGGACTTCATTCATCGGATATTCCAGCAGGTGATAATCAACGAATGCAATTCATCATTGAATAAGATTTTAAAATCTCTTCCTATATAAAAATCGCGAAATCAACTGGTTCTCTTTCTTTTTCTCTCTCCCGTTAAAAATTAGATTCTACCCAAATGGGGGGTAAATCGTCTTTTTTCATCTCCATTAACAGAAAAGAACTTCCTGGTGAGCACTGGACCTGGGTCCGTCTGTCTACATACACTCTGTTCAGCTCATGAGTGGTTTCTAATGTTCCAACTTAACTCCAGGTTGTTTACTTGAGATACAGGTGCGGGAGTGACTCAGTCGGTAGCGCGCCAGGCTTGCAATCTGCAGTTCCCAGGTTCGAGTCCCAGCTGGGTCAGCGTTGAGATTTATCTCTGCAAATCATCCTGCCCACCATCAATAGACGACAGCGATGGGCTTAGAAAGGCAGTCGCCCTTCGGAGGGGACTTTAAGCCGTGTGGAGGAGAACCATACTATGTGCACGTTAAAGAACACGCTGGATGGCCTTGACAGGAGGCTACCATCTGTTTACCAAAAGCTGTTCTAGTGTGTCACCTCCCCTAACGATCTCTTAGCCTTTGGGTCCTTGTGACCTGGCCATTTAGCCCATTGTGTGCAAAAAAATTCCTCTCAGTGGTATAACAACCCAACAACTTCAGATGCAAAAGATATTTCAGAATTAATGAGAAACTATACAAAGCCGATTTGAAACATTTTAGATGTCTGAAACAGTTTATACTGCCTACTGGAAACTAAACTGTTGATATTTAGATCTATTAAAATGATGAGATTCAAAAGTCCTAGCACCCGCCTCTTTAAATCTGATACAAAATTTACCTCTTTCTTAGTTTTAGTACTTATCAAAATAATGCTCGAAAAACTTTGGAAAGTTGCTTTCGCTTAAAATATCGAAACAGACTAGGCCAGTGTATTCGCAATAGAGATGAGTTCGGCCCCTAAATTTTAAAATGAGTCCGCATGAATCCGAACTATTTGGATAATTTCTGGGCTCGAGACCACTAGAGTTCTATTAAGTTAAAAAACATAATCGTAAAATTCGGAAGAGAAGTCCGTTGGGAAGTCTCTTATTTGCCGGCTGCGTAGCACTTAGTTACCTCTGAGCGGCACTTGTTTGCAGACAATGGGCTAAATGGCCAGGTTATAAGGGCCCCGAGGACTTAGAGAAGGTTGGGGGAGGGGACGCACTGGAACAGCTTTTGGGAAACCGATGGTAGTATCCCGTCAAGGCCATCCCGCGGGTTCTTTAACGTGCACAGAGTATGGCTCTCCCCCATACTGATCTATGTCTTAACCTCTGATCCGACGGATGGCCTTTCGCCAAGCCCATCGGTTTCTCCTATTGACCGTGGGCAGAGTGGGAGTTGTGCAGGGATAAATCTCAACGCTGAGCGAGCTGGGACTCGAACCCGAGAACTGCAGATTACGAGCCTGGCGTGCTACCGACTGAGATTCCACACAATCGGACTAGAAAAATAACAATACATAGCTTCTGGTAAATATGGAATGCTCGTTTTCAAAAAAGTATTTTATTTTTCTCTTTCGCACCTTCTAAAGTAGAATTTTTAAGTAATTGAAAAAAGGCAAATAGAAAAATTTCATTGTTTTATAAATAACCTACACAATTTTTCTCTTTAACTCTTAAAACAAAAAAAAAATGTTTTCCCACTCCTGGGGTAATGGACCAAATCATTGTTGTGACCTCTTGACCATGGAAATCTACCCCCAAATTTTAAATTTCTACAATTAATAGCTCGTTTGCAATATTCGTTTAATATTTTGGCACTTTCTACAATTAGAGGGTGCTATTAAAACCTTTGGGAAATGCGAATCAATATTCCGTTGTAGGTTAAAGAACACTCTGAATGACATTGAAGGGAGGTCTGAGTCATCTGCCTCTTGAGAGTGGTCTTGTGGATTTCCTTCTCAAATCTTCTCTGACTTTCTATGGTCTTGTAACTTGCTTTATTATGTGTAAGTACCAATTTGAAATTTAAAGGTTTGAGGATATTCTTGTTGCTTCTTTGCTAATGTTATTAATAATTAAACTATATTAATCTAACGTTATGGGGAAATATATGAAAGTTCTCAAAAATTTTTACGGGCTTTACATGTATGACTTTAAATATGTAGTTATCATGTCTTTTACGAAGAGCATGATTGTTCCTTTTATTGTTCGTTGAAAGTACAATGAAGTGAAAAACAATGGTTGTATACGTACTAGACTAATCATTTATCACTGATTTGAAAAAAAAAAATCTTTTCATCCATAACAATCTATGAATTGTTCCTTATAGCCATATTCTAGAACAGTCTATTTGTCGGAGAAAAATGTCTGACAAGAAAGACTTATTAGTAAAATTTATGCGTCACAGCGAACATGGTATAACGAGATCTAGACAGGATCATCATCATCAAAACGTTACAAGAAAAATGTGATGTCCTTGTTTAGGCTTTCCCAAGAAAATGTTGAGAAGAGTGATTGTTAAGGTCACTATAAACAAAAATATTTTTTAACTCTTTTTTTCTTTTTTATTTTATTTAATTTTTTTTGGAGTCAACTCTCCCTTTTTTATATATATATATGCATTTTTTTTTTTAAATCCTATTCCATAAAGGAGTGGATAAGAGGAAGTTAAGAATAAGTTTGTAAAATCTAGACAGGAAAACTGCAAACGTCCTTATATATGAGCTGAGAATCTAGGTCTCTTTGTTCGACAACCATCCTGGATTCTAAGGTGAGAAAATTTGTTTTAGAGCCATTTTGAATTCGCCCCTATGTCTCTTTGTTTCGTTGTCATTATGAAGTCCAACCGGGATGCTCTTGCTTGCATCTTAGTGACCTCGGATTCGAAACTGAATCCTCTTCTTTTGCAGCCATCCTAAATTTGAACCTCATACCCTTGTTCTGCTACCATTATGAACTCAAACTTGTGTTCTTTTGCTCGACAGTGATCATTGACTTGAACCTTATCCTCTTGTACTAGTTCTTCCTTATTCAATTCCTTTTGCTCCTCTCCATCCCTGCTTCGAAGTGGGTCCCTTTCTTCCACAGCTGTTCTGTATGTTGATTCCTCTGTTCTGCAGAAATCCTCAGTTCCATCGTATGTCCTTCACACCACAGCCAAAGAGTTATAAATTTATATTTCTTGAGCCTTTGTGCTAGTCATCGATTGCAACCGCAACTTTCGAGGGGATTTAAAAATTGCGCTCTTTCTTTTTGTTTTCGACAAAATTACTTTTTTCTATGGGGAGGATGAGGATATTTAAACTGGTTTTAGAAAAAAAGTCTAGTTGATTGTTTCTTTCATGTGCCAAAGGTCTTGATACGATTTTAATTGAAGGGTGTGGTAGATTTTACTTTCCATATCCTTTGTTGCTTTTTTTTTTAGTTGTGTTAAACGGCGTGTGTTTGACTTCATATAAAAGTGTGGATAGTCATAGTCAAAAAGCTCACATATATAGTCATGAAGGCTAAGTCGCATGATGCAATAAAAGAATATTCCGGAAGGGTGGGGTTCGACTCTCTCCACTTCTAATTTTCCTCTTTGAAATAGTGGTACCAGATCTTGGGGGAGAGGTTCAAGGGGGCCATGGCTGAGTCTTCTCTTTTGTTTCCCACGCCGCCTACCCTTCTGAGGATTGCCAGCTGACAAGCGACAATTAACGCTACTGCCCTACGGGTGATCCATGGAAACCACGTCTTTAGTCCACTTCGCCAACTACCAAGAAAGAACGTTCAGTGGAGGGGAGAGCGGAGTTGCTCAGTTACGTACCAGTGTTATTTGTTCTGCGCGCAAAGTTAGATGGTGAAGGAAGGGACACACAGTGATGCGGGAATATAGAGAGCGAGTCAAGAAGCCACGATTATAAACCTCTCACTATTAGAAAAGACATATAATTTTGAAAAATAATCCACATTTAAATTGCAAACGTAATTCCTCCACTTCAAAGATCTGAGTATAAAATTAAATAAATAAATATCCCCTCAAGCAGCTGCTTGCCACAGAGGTCTGACAGGAGCCTGTCAGTTTATAAGCCGCACTAGAAGGTCTGTGAGGATGGCGGGACATTCAGCAGAAAAACAACACAAATATCCATGCCTTATCCGGGACTCGAACATAGATCCCTTTGATCAGTAGCCAAGAGTGCTAACCACTCGGCCTAACTTATAAGAATAATGAAAGCTAAAAGGAATTGAACGGTACTTATAACGAAACCTTCTCTTTAGTAACCGCTCTTCCCAGATCCACACCTTTCCGATGATCTTCCAGAAACAAAGCAGAAAGACCACATTGAGGAGAACGCCACCTATCGGCTTCTCAAACTATCGACAAAATATTGCTCAAACAACTTTCATTCGAACAAATTTCCGTTTCGAACAAATGTCGCACAAATTACGCCAAACCGTAAATAAAAACGTCATTTCTCTTGTAAAGCAACACAAAAAAAAGATTAAAATAACTCTCGCTTTTAAAGCGTTTTACACTCTAAAATTCGCAGGATTTTCATATCACTTAAAATATTTTAAATCTTTATCACGTTACACTGAGTGATTATTGAATTATGACCATCCGCATGCGGAATGGAACAAGCCCAATAGTATAAAGCAGCGGTTCTCAACCTTTTATGCTTCACTTATCCACTGGAAATGTGTATGTAACTGGCGTACCCTTGCATAGATAGATAAAACTATAGTTATATTATAACAGTTATGTCTCAGGCAGGCCATGTGGCTCTTGAAAAAGTCCACTTGAAAAGGTGGTGCTGAAGTTCCTACCAGCATCGGTGACTTCAGCCTTTAGCGGAGGAGGAACGGGTCTTTGCCCCATGCCTGCGATCAGGGGGCTGTTTGATATTGTTGGCCCTACCAATCTCAATAAACCTAATTTCTTTAAAAATCCTACTAATCATTTTCTCTCTGCAGGAACGTGGGACGTGAGGACATTACATAGAGATTATTCTCTTGATGTCCTCATGCAGGAATTCCAGCGCTATAACCTAGATATTCTAGGCTTGCAAGAGACCAGATGGACAGGTAAAGGTGATATACTTAAAAATAACTATAAATTTCTCTTTACAGGGAGGGAGGATGGAAAGCATCACCAAGGCGTGGGTCTGCTGCTCAGCAGACATGCTAGTGATGCTCTTCTAGGATATGAGTGCATTAATGAAAGATTTCTTACAGCAAAATTTCAGAGAAGCATTAAAAACTTGAATGTTACTGCTGTTATGCCCCCACTGAGGATGCTGATGAGGATGAGAAGGATAGGTTTTACGGACAACTTCAAGATATTTTGAATTCTGTCAAGAAAGGAGATATTACCCTTGTTCTTGGTGACTTCAATGCCAAGGTTGGTACTGACTCTGATCTTTGGGGAGGGGTGATAGGCCCTTTTGGTATTGGTAGCTGCAATGGCAATGGGCAACGTCTCCTACAGGTAAGTAAACTCAATGGTTTCAGAATAACTAACACATATTACAAACACCGCGACATACATAAATACACATGGGTTTCACCTGATGGGCTGCATAGGAATATGATTGATTATATATTAATTAACAGCAAATGGGCTAGTTCTGTTAGAAATACCAGGGCATATAGGGGAGCTGAAATTGGATCTGACCATTACCTTGTTAAAAGTGTCTTGCAACTTAAACTTAAAAAGTGTTGTGCTAGAGTTAAAAAATTTACCTTTAATACTGAAGCTCTGAATGACCCAGTTATAGCTAAAGCTTACCATGATAGGTTACTTAGTCATTATGACGGTCATGGTTTGCTTAATACTGAAGTTGAGGAAGAATGGGGCCATTTTAAACAGGCTTTTTTGGAAACTAACAGTACTCTTTTAGGAAAAAAGGAGCAGAGGAGGCAGAATTATTTAAGTGATAAGGCAACTGAGCTTATTTCATAAAGAAGGAACTGCAGGAATGTCCTTAATCAGTACCCTACTAGTCCTAATAGAAAAGATTACAGAGAGCTTAATAAACGTGTAAAGGATCACTTAGCTACTGATAAAAATCTTTGGCTTGATAGCTTGGCTGACAAAGCTGAGGAAGCAGTTAGGCAGCACAACAGCAGAGAGCTGTACCAGATAGTTAATGTTTTATGTGGTAGAAAACGGACAGGCATACAGGGATTGAAGGATAAACAAGGTAAGGTTATAGAAGGTGAGGATTCTCTCATGGCTAGGTGGGCTGAGCACTTCAGTGATGTTCTAAACAATGTGGTTAGTTCTACTCCCATTGTTTGTAATGATGATAGATGCATTGGCAGCTTTAATGTTGACCCTATAACACAATCTGAAGTTATTTTGGCTGTTTCTAAACTGAAACTTCATAAATCCCCAGGGGTAGATGAAATTACTACAGAAATGCTCAGAGCTGGGAATGTTTTGGTTACCACTTGGATGACTGAAATTTTGAATAACTTTTATGATAAAGGCATGGTTCCTAAAGATTTTACCAGAGCTATTATTATCCCTATTTTCAAAAAAGGTGATCGCAGTTCTTGTGATAACTATAGGGGTATCAGCCTACTCTCTGTTCCAGCTAAAGTTCTTTCCATGATTGTGCTTAATAGAATTAAGAATCTGGTTGACAGGCAATTGCGTGATGAGCAATGTGGATTCAGAAGTGGTAGGGGATGTGTAGATCAGATATTTTCACTTAGGCAGATTCTTGAGAAATGTTTAGAGTTTCAGAAACCTTTGGTTGCTAGCTTTGTTGATTTCAAAAAGGCTTTCGACTCTGTTGATCGTCATAATTTGTGGTTGATTGTGAAATCATATGGTATACCAGACAAGTTAGTTAACATAATGAAAGCTCTCTATAATAACACTGAGTCATGTGTGAGAGTTGGTAAGGCTTGTAGCAATTGGTTTAGCATTACATCTGGTGTTCGACAAGGGTGCATTTTGTCTCCTTTTCTCTTTAGTTTGGTTGTTGATTATGTTATGCGAAATTCACTTCGAGGGAAAGATTTTGGCCTTAAATGGACTGAAGATACTAAAATTTCTGATTTAGATTATGCTGATGATTTAGCCCTTTTGGCAAATGATGTTGATGAGATGAACTCTTTCATTCGAGCTGTTGATGAGACTGGTAGTAGAGTAGGTTTGGTTATGAACAGAGAGAAAACTAAAGTGATGAAAATTGGTCAGGCAGGTTGTGATTCAGTTAATCTGAATGGTTGCAGTCTTGAGCAGGTGTCACAGTTTAATTATCTTGGGAGCTATGTAACACATACTGGTGATGTGCTGCATGAGATTAACAGACGAATAGGTATTGCTGCCGGGACTTCTAAGAATCTATGGAGATTGTGGAGAAATATCCGTATACACCTAAAGACTAAAATTAGACTGTATAATAGTTTGGTTCTTTCTAGGGTTAGTTATGGTAGTGAAACTTGGACGCTGTGTAAACAAGATAACAGGAAACTAGATGCTTTTGATTCTAGATGCTTACGCAGTATCTTGGGTATTAGGTGGTTTAACTTTGTAACTAATGATGAGGTTAGGCAAAGGAGTCTGCAACCTCCTTTAAGCAGCATATTGTGCAGAGACAGACTCCGCTGGTTTGACCATGTTGCCCGTATGGATAATTATAGATTGGCGAATAGGGTTATGAACAGTGTGCCTAGAGGCCTCAGAAGGAGAGGGAGGCCTAGGATGCGGTGGGCAGACAATGTCAAACAGGACCTTGTTAGAATTGGTGTGCAGTGGCCGGATGCAGCTGATGTAGCTCAGGACAGATATGCTTGGAGAATTAAACTGCGTGGTCTGGTTGGACCTCCGTAGCCCATGGCTGCTTGAGGATGATGATGATGATGATGATGATGTATACTTTGTTACTAGATCTAGCGACTTTTGAGCTCCCTCGGCGTACCACAAAAAATTTTACGACGTACTCCACATTGAGAACCCCTAATATAAAGAATCGTGCAGGAGTGCACGTGAGGTCAGTGTAGCCGGTGACATGGGCATGCAAGCCAGAATGTGAACGTTTGCAGTTACGAAACATATTTGATAGAATTAATTTATGTTTTATTTAAGACTTATTAATCCCTGCGTATTATTTGTTGACTACAAAATTAATCAAATAAACTGGCCTTTCGGTATGTACAGCCACTTCAACATTTACACATGTGCAATCGCATACACAAAAAATTATAAAAATAATTCTCATCTCTGCCAAATATAGGGTACTCGTTTTCAAAAAATATAAAGTTTTTCATTTTTCCGAATTTTTCACCCTATATCAAAAGTAATTCATATTAAAGGGTGATTGGAAAATATAAATACCAATAGAGTATTAGTACTATAAAGCACAAAACATTTCTTATTTATCCCTTAAAATGAAACATCCACTAGACGTATTTTCTCATCCACTAGACGTAAGTGTACAAAAAAGTCAGTGTACAAATATATTTTTTATTGCTCTATATCAAAATATTATTGATAAATTTAAATGAAATATTAACCTTTTTAAAAATAAAGAGCAGCCGTTGAATTTCAACAAATTTTAATTAAATAAAATTCACATGAATATGAAAAGTACTTCTGTTAATAAGTCTTCTGGGTAACTGTTCTCGATCAACTCATTGTACCACTTGAATTTCTAATTTTTAGCATATATATTGTTTCCAATATTACTTTAAGTTTTCAACAGTAAAAGATCAAATTTCTACTCCAAATAGATCGTTTGCAATATTCTTTTTAAAATTCAAAATTTGCAAAATTTTGTACCGTAGGAGGGCGCAAAGTTTCGGGAGGTTTCAAAAATCTGGCGGGGCGGGGTGGCTCAGTCGGTAGCGCGCCAGGCTCGTAATCTGTAGTTCCCAGGTTCGAGTCCCAGCTGGGTCAGCGTTGAGATTTATCTCCGCATAATTCCCTGCCCTGCCCACGGTCAGTAAGTGACACCGATGGGCTTGGAAAGGCGCCGTCCGTCGGATGGGACGTTAAGCCGTGGCTCCGTGTGAGGGAGAGTCATACCCTGTGCACGTTAAAGAACACGCTGGATGGCCTTGACGGGAGGCTACCATCTGTCTCCCAACAGCTGTTCCAGTGGGTCCCCTCCCCCAACCTTCTCTGAGCCTTCGGGATTCATGTGACCTGGCCATTTAGCCCATGGTGTGCAAAAAAGTGCCGCTCAGAGGTAAAACACTCCAACCCAACTCAAAAGTCTGAATCGTAAAAATTTATCAATGACTGTCCAAGAGAAAATTTTTTAATATTTCTCTAAAAACAAGCAATTACCTCTTTAAGAAAATTCTCCGCAAAATTCCCCGCCCTGCCCACGGTCAGTAGGGGACACCGATGGGCTTGGAAAGGCCGCCGTCCGTCGGATGGGACGTTAAGCCGTGGCCCCGTGTGTGGGAGAGCCATACCCTGTGCACTTTAAAGAACACGCTGGATGGCCTTGACGGGAGGCTACCATCTGTCTCCCAACAGCTGTTCCAGTGGGTCCCCTCCCCCAACCTTCTCTGAGCCTTCGGGGTCCATGTGACCTGGCCATTTAGCCCATGGTGTGCAAAAAAGTGCCGCTCAGAGGTAAAACAACCCAACCCAACCCAACTTTAAGAAAATTGTTTTCCTCTCACATCCTTGGAGTAAGGGAGAAAGATTTTGATGTCAATACAAAATTCGTGACTTTCACATTTCACCACTAAAATTTCAAATTTCTAAACATAATATTACATCCTTTTCACCATTCGTTTTCAAAATATTCTACCATTCCAGGGCGTAATTATAGTTGTTGGGAGATTCAGAAAGCAGAAATCGAAATATTTGATCAATACCTATCCTACCCAAAAAAGAATTTTTAATTTATCTGAAAGTGAAAAAGTTGAATGTCTATAAGCGACAAAGTGAAAAAATTAGCTCGTTTGTTTTCTTTGAAAACGAGACAAAAAGCAGTTTTTTTAGGCAACTTAATCAAAGCAAATTATGAAGTTTCATTTGACGGTGTTCTTTTCTTATTTTTGAGTCAATTAAGAATTCTTTGCAGCCCGCTGCTTTTCGTAGGTCTTCTGAAAAGTCGAAAAGAAAGGATTTGATATTGTCCCTGATGACCTCAAGCACTTCGAGTCCGTGACCATGTCGCCGGGTTGTCGTAAAAATTCGACGCTAATGTCTCATTGTTTGGATTTTCAAAGGAACATCAGATGTACAAAAGTCTTATGTCAAATGAGCAGAAAGGACGAGGATTGGACTTCCCTTCACACTACTCTGTCCTGCATAAGGTAACGGGTTAAGAGTGGCAATGTCCTCTTCCACTGCAACTGCTTGGAATGGGCATGGGAAAGCGCACTTTTTTGACCTTCACAGTGGCCACCAACTAAACTCCTTGTCTAAGAAACGTACAGATTTTAAAATCGGCACGCGATAAGCTGAGGAACGAGAGAAACAGAAGATGAAGAAGAGGATGAAGAAAATGGATCTTCTTTCCATCTCCGATTAGTTGACGATATTTGAGAGTTATGAATTGGAGAATTCATATTTGAAACAGAAAAGATTCAACGCTCATGGGCCCCACGAAGGGAAACTAGGGGCTACACGGGCACCATCGCAAAGCAGGCAAGCTACGAATCCAATTCTCTACTTATTACTAGAGTATATTCTGGATAAAAGATGAAGAGAAACAAACAATAACATGTCAAGAATCAAATATAATGCGTCTAGCGATATTGAAATTTCAAATGATGAAATGGAAGAAGAGGCAATGAATAACTGCAATGTCAAGAGAAAATGTAATCTTGTTTAATTTGTGTATTTCAATACTACATTGAATTAAACAACCATTGTTCATTTTATAGATTGATATAATTCGCTTGTAAGTCCTTGTTAACTTTGTTAGGTATACAAATTTCTTGTGAAAGAATTTTTTCCGTGGTAAAAACTTTAAAAAAAATTGTTTAAGATGTTTAATTGATTTTGATTTGTCCTTTTGTCAAATGATATTGATGAATGAATTTTTTCATTAGGCTCTTGGTGAGACTGATAATAGTAGGTTTGGAAAAAAGACAGAGAGAAAAACTGAAGAATGAGAATTGGTCAAGCAGATTGTGCTTTTAGTTGTTTGGAATGGTTCCCATCCCCCGCCCAGGAACATTTTAAGGAGAAAAAACGACCAACTCCTTGTAGGTATTTCTCAAATATGACTTAAATATGACGTATATTCTAAGTATGCTAAATTATATTGTGCCCTCTAACGGTGGAAATAGTTTTTTGTTTATCCATTGCAGAAGATGATTAAGGCCAAGATACTTAAACTGGCTAACTTCAAAAATGATTACATTTCTATTGAAAACATAAATATTCTTTGTTTTCTTACATTTACCTTACAAAATTAATTGAACGACGGCAGTATTAACCGCTCACCTACCGTGGCCGAGTGGTTAGCGCACTTGGCTACTGACCTAGGGGACCTGTGTTCGAGTCACTGGTAAGACATGGATGTTTGTGTTGTTTATCTGCTGAGGTCTCGCCATCCTCACAGACCTTCTACTTTGGCATATAAACTGACAGGCTCCTGTCAGACCTCTGTGGCAAGCAGCTGCTTGAGGAGGTATTTATTTATTTTTCCTGATCAAATGATTCCGATGATGGACCTGATTTCATCTCTAATTATTTCTGTTTTCATCTTATCATCGAAATCATATCATTATCAACGATTATGATTGAAGAAGTGATATAATGGAACGCTTTAGAGAAATACGAGTTGTTCGATATTTACCAACAGGAGCCTGAGAAGATAATTTCAAAAGAATCCTCTCTCAATTGCCTACCTCTCAAACGTTTAAGTTACGAAGAATTAAGTGCCCATTTCGAGACCAAGAGAGGATGTGGAAAGTTTTGTGGTCCCCAGCTGATGCCAGTCTGTGGCTGCCGTCACTGCTCATCACTCGCATCTTCCCCGCAGCGCTGACAGAGAGTGAAAGCCTGTTGCTTTCACCCACCTTTCATGCACCCCCCTCCCAAATCTCCTTTCTCTCTATTCACTGAGAATTGCTCAACTGTTGCGTCAGCTATCTGTTCGGTCTCCATTGTGCTGTGACGTAAGGGGGGGAAAAGAAAAAGGACTCTGAGTCGACAGCTTCCAACAAATAGCTTTCTGATTGGTTTGTCACAAAAGGTGGGTAAGACCACGCTTGGCAGAGGAGGCAACCACATGTGTGCATATCCATAGCGTCGGGCCCGCAAAGACCCCATATGTCACCCAATCCAGAAAAAAGACACCGATTACCTCCCGCTGCGCGATCAGCGGCGGGTCGTTAGAAACCGACACGGGGCGTTGAGAAATATTGACTGAGGACAATAAGAGGGGTTCTCGGCTGATACCGAGAATCGGGGCGCGTGGAAGAGCCCCCTCTTCATCTCCATCTGGAATATACGAGGAATAGAGTGCAGCCTGTTACGTTTCAGGAAAGCATTTTTAAAATTCAGCGATTATTATTACCTGCAAAGAATTAATTGTGACTTGGAAAATTAATAAATGGCTGCCTTTAATATTTCACTGTCTGACATGGCGTTCGAAGCTATAAAACAGAAATGTTGTACAGCAAAATTTTAGATAAACTTAAAACTAATGTAAAACTTTTACATTAATGGATATTTTCTCAAGCACCATGTATCCAAGGTTCGAAAGTATCGTGATATTTAAAACAAATATCCAAGTATCCTGCATTTATTCTCTCTCTATATATAAAGTTCTTGATTTATATCGAAAAAATTCTTCAAAAACAGGATGTATTCTTTTTTCTCTTTGAATAATTGAATGGCTATTTTGTGTAATAATTACGATTCGCACTTTTCGAATATGTCAAAAGTATATATTGTGCCCTCTAACGGTGGAAAAAGTTGAAGATTACAAAATTTTAAACGAATATTGCAAACGATATATGTATGCTAAAAATTAAATATTTTGGTGTTTGAATCTGAAGGTTTCCAGTGGCAGCAATCAGTTACTGAATCAGTCAGTGGCACTATTCCTAGCTGAAGTGGGTGGGCTGAAGAATGCAACATTTTTTATTTTAAGATATCTTTGTTTCTAGAGCTAAATTAAAATTCCATTTTGGGTTGGATAATGAAATATTACGATTCACACATTCCGAATCTCCCAAATGCTTAAATTACGCCCTCTAACGGTGGAAATTTTTGAACAAATATTTCAAGCAGTGCATCTTTGCTAGAAATTTGAAATTTTGAATAGGAAGTATGAAGGTCATGAGGTTTGCATTGCTAACAATGAGTTCCCCTCTTACCCCTTGGGTGGGTGGAGAAGCTGCTTCTTCGTTTTAAGACACATTTGGACGAATCTTATTATTTGTTTAGGTACTAGCAGGACCGTGGCTAAGACGAAGGTGGTTGCCTGTCGTGTTCGACTCAATCAGAGATGTGCTGGGCTCCCATACTTCCTTTTTATATTTTCTTTAACCAAATTACTCCTTCTGGTTGCTCCTCCTCACCCGTGATTCTGGGTGAATTCACAGATCCGCGGATTGTTATACCCACGTTTCGATGCGCGTCAGATGTCATGTGTCTTTGATGACAGAAAAAAATGTCGAATGCACCAAGTAGAGGACGACACACCATTTATTTTACATTCATATATATATATGCAATATGGAAATGTGCTAAATTCTGAATGGAACAAGCTAAATTGGATATCCTTTGGAGACTTTCTCCAATCAGCTTATCATGGTTTCAAACGCAGCTTTGCTTTTGCAGGCATTCACATAATGAGATCGAAATCTGTACTTTCCCATACACAACTAGAATCGCTTTACAGATCTCAAAACTCGGCAAGAGCATATCCTAATCCCTGTCTACATAACCTGGTTCACACAGAATTAAACCCTGGTCCTTTAGTGTTTTTGAGAAAGCGCTACATCACTTTGGTGTGTTAAACAAACTTGCCTTCTCTGTTCCTAAGCCACTCTCTTTCTTTCTTGGTGATTTCTGCACTTTACCATCGCCCCTCTCTTTCTTCCTTAGTGACTTCTACACCTCACCCTCACCCCTCCCTTTCTGCCTTGGTGATTTCTGCATCTCACCGTCGCCCCTCTCTTTCTGCCTTGGAGATTTCTTCATCTCACCGTCGCCCCTATTTATGTCTTGGTGATTTCTTCATCTCACGGTCGCCCCTCTTTCTGCATTGGTGATTTCTGCATCTCACCATCGCAGCTCTTTCTGCCTTGAAGATTTCTTCATCTCACGGTCGCCCCTCTTTCTGCCTTGGTGATTTCTTCATATCACGGTCGCCCCTCTTTCTGCCTTGGTGATTTCTTCATCTCACGGTCGCCCCTCTCTCAGCCTTGGAGATTTCTTCATCTTACCGTCGCCCCTCTTTATGTCATGGTGATTTCTTCATCTCACAGTCGCCCCTCTTTATGTCTTGGAGATTTCTTAATCTCACCGTCGCCCCTCTTTCTGCCTTGAAGATTTCTTCATCTCACGGTGGCCCCTCTTTCTGCCTTGAAGATTTCTTCATCTCACCGTCGCCCCTCTTTATGTCTTGGTGATTTCTTCATCTCACCGTCGCCCCTCTTTATGTTTTGCAGATTTCTTCATCTCACCGTCGCCCCTCTTTCTGCCTTGGTGATTTCTTCATCTCACGGTCGCCCCTCTTTCTGCTTTGGTGATTTCTTCATCTCACGGTCTCCCCTCTTTCTGACTTGGTGATTTCTTTATCTTACTGTCGCCCCTCTTTCTGCCTTGGTGATTTCTGCACCTCATCGACGTCCCTCTTCGTGTCTTGGTGATTTCTGCACCTCACCGTCGTTCCTCTTCATGTCTTGACGATTTCTGCACCTCACCATCGTTCCTCTTCATGTATTGGTGATTTCTGCACCTTAGCATCGTACCTCTATTTCTTCCTTGGTGGTGTCTGACTTCTCATCGCCCCTCTCTTTCTGCTTTGGTGATTTCTTCATCCCACCATTGCCCCTCTTTCTGCCTTGGTGATTTCTGCATCTCATCGTCGCTCCCTTTTTCTACCTTGGTGATTTCTGCACCTCACCGCCGCCCCTCTTCATGCCTTGGTGATTTCTGCACCTTAGCCTTCATCTCACCATTCCGCTCTTTCTTCCTTGGTGATCGATCCTTGGTGGTCTGCCTTGGTGATTTCTACACCTTACCATTTCTCCTTTTGCTAACTCACACCCTAATCCCTCCTGCTCTATTCATCTCGAGAGATCAAGGTGCAATAAAACCATTTTCTGGTGCTCGCTTTCGCAAGCATCTCGGGACTACACAGCTAGGCCACGAATGACATATAATGAGCAATATTCCCTGACATATAATGAGAAACATTCCCATTTAAGACACTGCTGAAAATACACATAATACACTGCCCAAGAGCAAAACTAATGAGCCCCCCCCCCCCCTCCTTCTTTTGAGCCTTTATAGTAGGTGCAAAGAGAGGAGACGTTACATTTGGCGTGAAATAGCTAGTTTTACATATATAAGTAGAAATCCAAAATGAGAACAAAACCTACGAAATCCTCCCGATGTCCTTCCTCGTTTCCAAGCATCTAAACTACTAACGTGGAAAGACATTCAGCAGCCGTTTTGCGGACGAGAGTGTTACTAGCTTGAGTGCCACATTTATCCAATTCTATTCCAACTTCTCGCCAAAAGTAGCCAATGGCATCTTCATTCGCTGTTTGTAAAGTCGTCATTGGGGAATTCCCTGGATTAGGGTAATGTAATGGATGAGAAAATAAAATTGTAGGATCCAGCGAAAAGTTAGAACTTATAGAGTCTATTTCATACGCATTTTAATACAAAAATGCATTAATTCGTTTGTGACGCTTTTATTTCGACCATTCCGGCCACTCCATTGTTTTGGCATCCCAAGTGCGGTGCAGTCATTGCTTGCCCGCTTCACACATTCGTGGTTAAATTAAGTGAAGCATGCAGTCCAATTTATGAAGTTATACGATTATCGAAATAGCATTCTTTTCTTACAATTACGTCATAAAGAGCTACTCGAGGCCCACGAGAAAGACAGGCCACGATACTGGAATATCACGTGATCAACTTAGTCCGAGGTGCATGATACAGTCGCTTGCTTCGTTCATTGTGGAAACCGGGACTGCAATAGTTTTTGTCTTCAAACTACATTTGGATTACCCCAAAGAGGTAAGCATTTTTCCTTATTATTATTATTTGTAGCATGAAATATTTCCTGTAGTTAGTGGTTTGATAAAAGTAATTATTTAGTGCTTGAAAAGTGTTTTGAGTGCATTGCTCTCTTAGGCCTAGTTTCAACGTGTTAAATGATGGTGTGTTGAATGATGGTCTTTCATTAAGTTAGAAACTTTTTTGGCTGCCCTTATATAACTTATCGCTGTTTTGATTGAAAAAATTGAAGAATTAAACTTAGTAATATACGTAATTTTTTATAGAGTGAAAAATTGAAATTGCCCGTATCGAAATATGAACCGCTACAATAGTTATTTTTGAATCCCCTGATTTATTTTTAAGTATTAAACTGCAAATTAATTTTCCAATGTTTTGTATGGTAAAAACTATTTTTTCTAATATATGCTTTAAATTAACAGGTAACGTCGTAGATTCCTTTGCTGAAATTAACTTTTAGAATTATTTCAGAGCGGAACTTAAATGTCCTTTAAATTTTTATATTTGAATAGTGCCATCGAAATAGCACAATTGTGATATGAAATGTTATCAATAATCAAATGTAATATTTGTGAATACTAAACACAACTGTTCAGTAACTTTTATATATGTTACTTGCATAGATATGATCATAAAATCTGATCTGAGCATAGGGACCTCTGGTACTAATTGACAATATTTTAAATGCAGAAATTGCAAAAACTTATTCTTTCATTGCTAATAACAGCATATTTTAATTTATCCATGATATTTTGCTATTAAACTCATGCCTCTTATCACTGGTTTATCAAATTACAGTTTTTTTTAATGCTCTGGTAAAAGTCACATTTTAAAGTGCCAGTGCAATTATACATAAATGTTATTAATGTGTTATACAATTATTATATGAGTTGAGAAATTAGCAATTTCTTTTTAAAACTTAAGTAACATTTTGTTACGTGATTTTGCTTTGAGAGTAGCTACCAGATCTCTTGAGTAAATCATTTCTCTTTTGCACTGAGTTTTCTGATACAGCCATGATATGGCCCTATATTTACCAACCTTTCTGTATCACCTTAGAGGTATTTTATAGTCACCATACTAATTATTGTCTGAGAAATCAATATTGAATTTTTCTGTGGCGTTCATTAGATTATTAGGGGAATAGCCAATTAATATATCCTGTTTTTCGAATCATATAAACAAAGCTTTGCTATAGAGTGATAGAATGTTCTGTTTAATAAAAAATTGATTAATCATGATTTTTAATTCCTGCTGACAAGCTTTTTTTTTTAAATGTTCAGACTTAGTAAATTTCCTGCCTGGTACATGAGTTAATAATGTTGACCAAATTCATAACTGACTTGTTTCTAATTGAAAATGATTTTGACTACTTTAACAGCACTGATAAAGTAATATGAACAGAAATGTTACTTGTGCAGTGCAGTTAATGAATGATGCTTGTGTTGTTTTTATTTGTTTGATAACTATTTTTATTTTGTTTCTATGAATAACACCATATGAGACCTGCAAAATGAACAATGTATTACATTAATTCACAAATTTTTATCACTAAAAAAATTTCACTTATTATACAGAGCTGCACATTTTCCATTCTCTTGCATACCATAACTATTAAATATTAAGATTATGTATTACATTAGTTCCCAAATTTTTATCATTAACAAGAATTTCAATCATTATATAGAGCTACGGACTTTTAATTCTCTTACATATCATGACTATTAAATATTAAGATAATTAGTCAACGATTTGTAGTAATATTCACATTTTATTCATCAAAGAATGAAAACCACATTTAATGTTGTAAGTTGCTCAGTACTTTTACTTTTTTGACATAAAGAGGAATGTGAATAGAATAATTTACTGGTCTCTTGCAATTCATAGGTGAGGAAATTAATCATGCCTAGACGCTGTAGTGTTGCTGGATGCCGGTCCAACTATGATGGAGAACAACATACTCAACTTTTACTATTCCTAAACAAGAGCCCCAGCGGAGCGAATGGCATTGGAAAACTAATTAACTGAATTTTTTTTTCGACTTTATTGATGCAAATGTTTTACATGAAAGGCAATTATCATTTCTTTTACAACATAGTTTTCAGTAACATTGTGCGCTTAGTGATCGTGTATAAAAATTTCTAAAGATGTGAGGCTGATGTTCCTTCCATTATAATAAAAATATAAATACCTCCTCAAACAACTGCTTCCCACAGAGGTCTGACAGGAGACTGTCAGTGTAATGCCTTAGCGGTCTGAGATGAAGGTGTGACCTCAGCAGAAAGGCGCAATACAAACTTCCATGCCTTACCTGGGACTTCAACCCATGTTCCTTTGATCACAAACACGACACAATTTGTTTGGCCTAGTTTTGAAGTTGAGAGCATGAATTATTTAATATTTTAACTACTTATATTTAATACTTTTGCAAATTGCTATAAATGTGTGGATGATCAGGTTAATTACTGAATGCCAGCATTTTTCATTTCATAAACTGGGTTCGAGCCCCGGGTAAGGCATGGATGTGCATGTTGTTTTTCTGCTGAGGTCCTGCCATCCGCTCAGACCTTCTACTATGGCATGTAAACTGACAGGCTCCTGTCAGACCACTGTGGCAAGCAGTTGCTTGAGCGGGTACTTTTTTATTTTTAAGGGGCAAACCTGATATTTGTCGTTGCCCACAAAAATTGTCGAGTCCATGTTTGATATTCTTTGCACAAACAATTCTCTTGGCAATCTTTTTTGTTTTTGAGCTAATAAGTTTTATACGTTGAAGGGAAAAGTACTTTAGACGTAAATATGCTATCAGCACTTGTTTGAACTGCAAAATTTGTACTTTATTCTTATTCATAATATATATATTTCATATATCTAGGTAGAGTAACTATGTATCCATAGGAATAGGTTTTATCAGTCTTTAGAGTATATCATGTCGATCACAATTTTTGAAATTGAAAATATCAATAAAAGGATGATTATTTATTATTTTATATAGGTCAGGTAATGGATGTTACTAATTAATGGCTTAGTCAGATTGAAATCCAATGTGCAAAAGATATTGTTGAACCCAAAAACAGTTATTTTTCTTTCTATTTTAATTAATTTCTTCTAAATTTAAAACCCTTTAATTTTTAGTTATTCTATGGAAAAAAAAATATTTTCGTGTTGTTTTTATGTCCATGAAATAGCAGATAATGTCATTAAAGCTTAAATTCAAAAATATTATGGAAACATTAAAATTTAATTAATCAGATATTAATTTATATTGCTGAATACTTGTAGTGAGAGTGGACTTTCAGTTTATAACCATTACCTAATGAAAATTAAAGTTTTATTTACAAAATCATTCTAAAGGTTTATAAAAAAAATCTAATGCAACAGAAAATACAAAAAAAATACTCCCTCTCTGTCTTAACATATTTATTACCTGAGCCTATGCAGTAAATAAATTATTCATGATTAACCACGATTAACTAATGTGTTCTCCCATTGTTATGCTTCAGGCTCATACATGTATTTGAAAGATGCAAAATTCGTATATACTATAGGTAGTCACTGGAAGGAGAGCTATGCACCAATCCCCTGTGATGATGCATAGAACCGGCCAGGCCTAGCACCTAATGTCCGACCCCTCCTTCTCGTGGTGCAGACCGTGCACTTCCTTTCATACAATGGGCTAATTATATCAATTGGCAATTTTTGTACCTTGAACTTAATATGCCATTTACAATAATCTGTTAATTTTGACTTTGCAAACAGCAATCTTCTCTGTCTTAACATATTTATTACCTGAGCCTATGCAGTAAATAAATTATGCATGATTAGCCACGATTAACTAATGTGTTCTCCCATTGTTATGCTTCAGGCTCATACATGTATTTGAAAGATGCAAAATTCGTATATACTATAGGTAGTCACTGGAAGGAGAGCTATGCACCAATCCCCTGTGATGATGCATAGAACCGGCCAGGTCTAGCACCTAATGTCCGACCCCGCCTTCTCGCGATTCAGACCGTTAGTACCTTTCAAAAGAGATACTCTCTTGTGGAAGTGAACGGAAGGGGAGGGCTGCCAGATTAGTGTGGCCTACTGATCTGGACAACTACGGCTACTTTTCTTTTTTTTTCTACCCTGCTGAGGAGTGGTCAACCACACAGGATCCTGGTGCTGACCATATAAACCCACTGGACTGGACAGATATATGGCTCTGAGCTAGATTATGGATCCTGATTTTGCTGCACTGGTGGGCTTCAGAGGAGGGAAAATCTTCCGCTGTGTTTTCTCTTTGTTTGTGGGTTGACAGCCCCAAGTGAATAGATTCGCAAGATATGTTTATCAGCTGGTGGATAATCCTGAGCAGAGGTCATCGCAGGCACCTGAACTATTTGCTTCTATTGGCATCGTCAAATTCTACATTAGAGGAAGTCTTCCAGTGTAGATGGCTTCAGCCTTTAGTGGTGGGGGAACGGGTCTTTGCCCCATGTCTGCGATTAGGGGGCTGTTTGATATTGTCGGCATTCCCTCTCTCAATAAACATAGTTTCTTTAAACATCCTACTAACCATTTTCTCTCCATAGGTAGTTGGAATGTGAGCACTCTGCACAGAGCTTTTTCTCTCGATGTCCTCACACAAGAATTCCACCATTATAATTTAGATATTCTCGGCTTGCAAGAGACCAGATGGACAGATAAAGGTCAGATTCTTAAAAATAATCTTAAATTTCTCTTTTCAGGGAGGGACGACAATAAGCATCACCAAGGCGTGGGTCTGCTTCTCAGCAGACACGCTAGTGATGCTCTTCTAGGATATGAGTGCATTAATGAAAGGTTTCTTACAGCAAAATTTCAGACAAGCATTAAAGACTTGAATGTTATCTGCTGTTATGCCCCCACTGAGGATGCCGATGAGGATGAGAAGGATAGGTTTTATGAACAACTTCAGGATATTTTGAATTCTGTCAAGAAAGGAGATATTACCCTTGTTCTTGGTGACTTCAATGCCAAGGTTGGTACTGACTCTGACCTTTGGGAAGGGGTGATTGGCCCTTTTGGTATTGGTAGCTGCAATGGCAATGGGCAACGTCTCCTACAGGTAAGTAAACTCAATGGTTTCAGAATAACTAACACATATTACAAACACCGTGACATACATAAATACACATGGGTTCACCTGATGGGCTGCATAGGAATATGATTGATTATATATTAATTAACAGCAAATGGGCTAGTTCTGTTAGAAATACCAGGGCATATAGGGGAGCTGAAATTGGATCTGACCATTACCTTGTTAAAAGTGTCTTGCAACTTAAACTTAAAATGTGTTGTGCTAGGGTTAAAAAATTACTTTTAATGTTGAAGCTCTGAAAGACCCAGTTATAGCCAAAGCTTACCATGATAGGTTACTTAGTCATTATGACAGTCATGGTATGCTTACTACTGAAGTTGAGGAAGAATATGATCATTTTAAACAGGCTTTTTTGGACACTAACAGTACTCTTATAGGAAAAAAGGGGCAGAAGAGACAGAATTATCTGAGTGATAAGGCACTTGAGCTTATTTCGGAAAGAAAGTACTGCAGGAATATCCTTAATCAATATCCTACTAGTACTAATAGAAAGCATTACAGAGAACGTAATAAACGTGTAAAAGATCAGTTAGCTGCTGATAGGAATCTTTGGCTTGATGGTTTGGCTGACAAAGCCGAGGAAGCAGTTAGACAGCACAACAGCAGAGAGCTGTACCAGATAGTTAATGTTTTGTGTGGTAGAAAACGGACAGGTATACAGGGATTGAAGGATAAACAAGGTAAGGTTATAGAAGGTGAGGATTCTGTCATGGCTAGGTGGGCTGAGCATTTCAGTGATATTCTAGACAATGCGGTTAGTTCTATTCCCATTGTTTGCAATGACCATAGATGCATTGGTGGCTTTAATGTTTGCCCTATAACACAATCTGAAGTTATTTTGGCTGTTTCTAAACTTAAACTTCATAAATCCCCAGGGGTAGATGAAATTACTACAGAAATGCTTAGAGCTGGAAATGTTTCGTTTACCAGTTGGATGACTGAAATTCTGAATATCTTTTATGAAAAAGGCATGGTTCCTAAGGATTTTACCAGAGCTATTGTTATCCCTATTTTCAAAAAAGGTGATCGCAGTTCTTGTGATAACTATAGGGGTATTAGCCTACTCTCTGTTCCAGGTAAAGTTCTTTCCATGATTGTGCTTAATAGAATTAAGAATCTGGTTGACAGTCAATTGCGTGATGAGCAATGTGGATTCAGAAGTGGTAGGGGATGTGTGGATCAGATATTTTCACTTAGGCAGATTCTTGAGAAATGTTTAGAGTTTCAGAAACCTTTGGTTGCTAGCTTTGTTGATTTCAAAAAGGCTTTCGACTCTGTTGATCGTCATAATTTGTGGTTGATTGTGACATCATATGGTATACCAGAAAAGTTAGTTAACATAATGAAAATACTGAGTCGTGTGTGTGAGAGTTGGTAAGGCTTGTAGTAATTGGTTTAGCATTAATTGTGATGTTCGACAAGGGTGCATTTTGTCTCCTTTTCTCTTTAGTTTGGTTATTGATTATGTTATGCGAAATACACTTCAAGGGAAAGATTTTGGCCTTAAATGGGCTGGAGACACGAAAATTTCTGATTTAGATTATGCTGATGATATAACCCTTTTGGCAAATGATGTTGATGAGATGAACTCTTTCATTCGAGCTGTTGATGAGACTGGTGGTAGAGTAGCTTTGGTTATAAACAGAGAGAAAACTAAAGTGATGAAAATTGGTCAGGCAGGTTGTGATTCAGTTAATCTGAATGGTTGCAGTCTTGAGCAGGTGTCACAGTTTAATTATCTTGGGAGCTATGTAACACATACTGGTGATGTGCTGCATGAGATTAACAGACGAATAGGGATTGCTGCCAGGACTTTTAAGAATCTATGGAGAGTGTGGAGAAATAAGCGTATACACCTAAAGGCTAAAATTAGGCTGTATAATAGTTTGGTTCTTTCTAGGGTTAGTTATAGTAGTGAAACTTGGACACTTTGTAAACAAGATAACAGGAAACTAGATGCTTTTGATTCCAGATGCTTACGCAATGTCTTGGGCATTAGGTGGTTCAACTTTGTAACTAATGATGAGGTTAGGCAAAGGAGTTTGCAACCTCCTTTAAGCAGCATATTGTGCAGAGAGAGACTCCGTTGGTTTGGCCATGTTGCCCGTATGAATAATTATAGATTGGCGAATAGGGTTATGAACAGTGTGCCTAAAGGCCTCAGAAAGAAGGGGAGACCTAGGATGCGGTGGGCAGACAATGTCAAACAGGACCTTGTTAGAATTGGTGTGCAGTGGCCCAGATGCAGTAGATGTAGCTCAGGATAGACTTGCTTGGAGAACTAAATTGCATGGTCTGGTTGGACCTCCGTAGCCCATGGCAGCTTGATGATGATGATGATGATGATGATGATGATGATGATGATGAAAAATTCGTATTCTCTTTAATTCATTTTCTCCTATTCACCTGAAAATACATAACCTTTAGAACGTATATCGTTTCAAAGAGTTATGAAAGCTGAATTTTACCAATATTCTGTGAAGAAAAAAATGACACTAATTTTTATACCGTTTTAAACTGTTGTAACCAGCTTTGGGTTCAACATTATCTCTTAGATATAGGTGTCCAATCTGACTAGTCATCAATTTGCAACACCCATTATTTGCTCTAAATAAAATAATCATCCTTTTACTGACATTCTCAATTTGAAGAAATATTATCTATATTATATATTGCTTATTTCAGATGCTTCATGAGAATTAGGTTGTATTGATCATTTTCAATATTAAATGACTGATCAGTTAATAAAATTTTGTAACTTCATAAATATGACTTTAAAATAATGTCAACCTAGTCAAGTGTTTGCTTTTGAGTTGCTTATGTTGTTTATTGTCATTAGAAATTCGGTAAGAAATTTAAACAAATTTATTGAGTGCCAAGAATGTTGGCAAAATTTAGTGTCTGAAAATTACTTTTGCAGTATATTATGTTCTTTCAGAAGCTGTGATGTGTTATGTGAGTGCAAAATTAATGAATTTTAGGATATCTTTCATGTTCTAGATTATGTATGAGTCTTTGAGGAAGAGATACATAATTTTCATTAAAATCAATTTACTAGATAAATGTTTTATAATGAACTGATATTACATCATCTAATATATTTCTTGTCACATCTTCATTGGGCATCTTTTATGAGTTGAAAAGAAACAAAAAATGTGTAGTGAAATATTTACTTAAATATATTCCAAAGCTGTGATATACACTAGTATATTGTTAAAATCAATATGCAAAAAATCTTAATTTTTTTATGAGTTTTGTAATTTTCTGTATCATATTCTAAAATATTACTGCTGAATACAGTACAAGTTTTATTCAAATCTGCATATTCCTCACTGTATTTGCATTATGTTGCCTCAGGGACATTATGCCCATGTTTGCACTGAAAATAATTTGTTGTAAACTAGCTCAAATAAAGATGAAAAATATGTTCATTCCTATCAAATATGCTGTTTCTGTTCATTAAACTATCCTATTAAATGTGGCAATCAGAAGTGCTAAGCAGTCACTTTATTAGGTACACTCCTGTCAATAGGGCACAGCAATTTTTTCACTGTGCTTTTCATAGGAAAATGCAATTTAAAATAAACCATTAAATCTAGGTTATTAGAAATATCAGGTTCAGTATTTAAATAGTTATGAAGGTAGAAATATTTAACTTAGCTCGTTCAAAATTGATGGAAATTAGTATGTGAACTACTAAAATGTATTCATACTTTTCACAGTATTTATCTTACAAAAGTTTAATGTACCGGTTATTGCTTCCATTTCAACCTGTTTACGCGACAGCAGTTATATAAAGTGGAATAACTGTTATTAAATATTCCATAATTAAATACCAAACGTGCAACGTAGCTACTGTCACAATTTTCCTTAATAATTTTAAGAAGTTATTGCGCTGTAAAATCTGGATTACTGCTTGCATATCATGGAAATTTATCTAATAAGTGACCGCTGAAAGTATATATTTTTTAAATTATATTTGGGTCGGGCGATTTCTTTTCCAAAAGATTAAAAAATGTACTCAATAAGTAAATATTAAGGATACCGCAACTGGTAAGTAAATGAAAACCAGTGGTGTATTCTGAATCAATGCCTTGCAGTTGTTAAATGTTTAAAAAAAAACATAAAAGAATTTAAAAATTATATACATTTGTATATACATATCCCAAACCACCCGTTTAAATACACCTCTGGTTTTCTGATTTTGCTCTTTATTCTAAACACTATAATATTATGCCTTTAATTTTTTTAAGGAAACGGCTGGTATTTTAAGAATTATCACAAATTAGATTAAATGGGGTATGAAGAAAGAAAAAAAATTAGGTTTCTTGTAAATTTCAGCTAGTTTTAAATTAACTATCAAATTCAAATTCGCTTATATAAAAGGCTAAACAAAAAAGTGGAAAAAGAATACAGCCATTATTTATTCTACACAAGGAATTTTTCATGTGATTTAATGTCGATACGAAAAAAAAGCGAAATAAAATTGCAAAAACGAGATACAAGGTTCTGTGCGAACGAATCGAGGGCGTTTGCAGCTACCGGACTAAGTTGATCACGTGACGGTTGAGGATCGCCTCAGTGTCATGGCCTGTCTTTCTCGTGGGCCTCGGAGCTACTTTAATTTACTTAAAGCAGTGACAGGCAATTCCATGAAAAATATTTCGTTTCCTTCGAGGGCTCTTCGATAACAGTTCAACAAGATGATTATAAAAGAAGCCCATGCCTACGCGAAAAAGTCTGATAAGAGAAAATGAAAATCATTTCTTATTAAATTGTTCAAAACACAAAATATGTAGAAAATCGGTCTTCCAGGAATTCCCTCTTTGGCCAGAAATCACTCGTCTCGCCACATCAACTTTTCTTCACAATGGCTTTGCTTTGATTTCAGTGAAATTCGTCTCATTGATTTCCGTTCCATTTGCTGTGACTCGATGCATAAATGCGAGAGCAATACATCACGACGATAAAAGGGAAGGCGAGAAACGAGAGTTAGAAAATGTCACCAGGAAATCGACGGAGCTCGATTCTTTCTGCTCTCGGCGACTGTAACCGCTGAATGGAAGACAACACTTTTACTCTCCATAGCTGCGAAAGGATAAAAAAGTAAATCTTTCACTCTCCAGCAGCTTAGAAAAGCAAATCGTATAAAAGTTATTAAATCGAACATCAGAGGAGATTTATGCCATGAGATGGTAACCGTTTCGTCTGCTATAAATAAAACAATATCAATAATACATAAATAAATGTCATTGTGTGTTATGCTTACTTTTCTGCATGATCAAGAGATATGAATATATTGATTATTTCAGTTTATTTATATATCTGTATAAATAAATCTATGAAGCCTAAGAGGTTAAACTAGGTGAAGCATGCAATCCAATTTATGAAGTTATACGATTATCGAAAGAGCATTCTTTTCTTACATTTACGTCATAAAGAGCTACTTTAATTTACTTAAAGCAGTCCATTTACTTAAAGCAGTTACATAAAGGCAATTCCATGGAAAATATTTCGCTTCCTCCGAGGGCAATTCGATAACATTATAACCCACTTGAGAGCCAGAGGGTGTTTGTTATCTCAATCTATTAACAACAATTGTAATTCTCATTATACTGAAATTTTTTTACATTAAACGCTACGAAGCTTATTTAGGGTAGTTATCTTTTAACAGTAAAAGCCGTCCCATGGCCAAGTGATTAGTGCGCTTAGCTGCTGCTCAAAGGACATGATAATTAAGTTTGCAAGAAACTGAAAATAAATATGTAACATAATTAATATAAAACTAAAATGAATTTTGATGTGACTGTTGTGACTGAACATTTTTCAGAAGATCATAAATGTTTGGTAAAATTTTGATAATTACACAGGCCACATGACATCACGAATTGCTGCTCATGATTGGTCTCTTTGGAGACCAATCATGAGCAGCAATTTGACTATTATGATAATTAGACATGAACAGTAATATAGCTATACCGCATTGGAAATGCAGTCTCCATTGCGAGGCTTCTGCTCATTCTCTAATTCTTATTGAGAAAGCCACCAACCGTTGCCATATCCCTAACCAGCTGCTCCTCTTTTTTCCTTTTTTGAGTCTTGATTATATTTCTTGCCCTCCCCCCCTCCCCCTCGATTTTTTTCCCTAGATCCCGGGTCTGGCAGTTAGAAATCTGTTTGTTTCACCCAAGATAGGGTCACAAAGGAGCAACCTGCGTCTGAAATTTGCGACCATTCCATCAGATATCTCGGGAATTACAGGGGAGCAAAATCTGTCGAAACGGATTTAACACTTTCCATAGTTTGGGTGTGTAAGAGAGGAAGTCACGGGCTATGAGAGCGCGCGCTGACGTCAGCTACGACCCGAGCAACACTGGGAAATTCTTCCAGTCGCCAATATAGCGGTATAAAAGAAATTATGCCGCATTATGCACTTTACAATATTCCGGAATGAAAACATTTTTAATTGCTCACTTCCGTAACTTATACATATTAACAATGAACGAGTACATTATAAAAAAGTACTTTTCTCCCGCATAAGGGTTAGAACTATTTGCTGTGGCGGAATTACATCTGTCAATTTTTATTGCAAGAACTCAGGTGGTGGCGGCCTCCTTTCATCGGTTGATTGCTTTCTCAGATCTTCAGATTTTTCGCTCCATTTTTTATCTGGCAGGAAGTGTAACTTCTCTTAATAAGAGATTTAATTCTGTTATAATGGCAGCAATGCATGAGGCAACTGAATTGGCGTTAAATGATAAAGCAATGATCAGAGGTTTCAAAGTAGCGGAAAGAAGGAAAAACATAAACTGAAAAATTTAAAAAATACCTATCTTCCTATGCGACCCTAAAAAGTAGAAAATAAACCTGAAACTATCGATGATGCAATCAGCTGCGTTCGTATTCACTTCAAAGGAAAGTAGAGCGCCGACAATATTGTCGAGCAGGCAAATCGGCGCCTTATCTTCCTTTGAAGCGAATACGAACTCAGTGACTGATTGCACCATCGATATGCTTTAGGTTTATTTTTTACTTTTTAGGGCCCTCAAGGAAGATAGGTATTTTTTAAATATTTTAATTAATATTTTTTGTTGTCACTAAAAACACCTTCCTTCAAAATATTTAATATACGACTCATAAACATGGAGCACATTTGACACATTGACATAAACATGGAGCACACCCTTTTGGAATCATGTTTGAAGTAGCCCACGACATTGGAGACGTCACAAGCTTTAATTTGAGATACAATTTCATTAAAGTCGAACCCGGCGAAAATCCGCCCCCCCCCCCACCATTTTATCAGTGGGTAATAGTGTGAGCATAATTCGAAATAGTATATGACTGTCATTATATGAGCTTTCATTTGACACCTAACTCATAACTGTAGCCCTCGCGTTCTGAAGATATAGCAGAAGGACTTTCCCATTTTTCGTTTTAAGGGGGGAAGAAACGAGAGGTCAATTTTTTTTATTGCCTAAGGCACTCCCCGCGTCACAATCTTTCATTCGACGCATAGCTCGTTACTTTACGTACTCGCGTTCAGGAGATATAGGGGAACAATCATTTTCATATTTCTCCCCTTTTCAGGGGGGAAGAAAGGATTGGGGGGTCAATTTTTCATAGCCTACGACATTTCCCGCATCAGAAGCTTTCATTCGCGTATAGCTTGTTACTTTAAGCATTCGCTTTCTGGAGATGAAGCGGAACAATAGCTTTCACATTTCCCCTTTCTAAGGGGGAAGAAAGCATGGGGATAATGTTTTTAATAGCCAAAGGACACTCCCCGCGTCACAAGCGGCGACACATAAATCATTAAGTTTCTCCATCGCGTTGGAGGTATGGTGGAACAACCTTTTGTCAAATCCACAAACTGACCAACCGACAAATGTTAAAGCCAACAGCAATAGGAAGATTGGTAAAAAAAAGGTATTGCCAAATAATGCAGAATTCTGTCAACCATTTTAAAGAGCAAAGGTATGGTTCTGAAACAGCTGGACTGCGACAAAGACAAAAGAAAAGAATGTGTCCGCATAATTTCTTGATGTTGACGAGTAAAGTTTCTGAAATCGATTACTCAATGTAGGAACAAAAACATTCCAGTAGGAAGGAATATACTGTGGGTTCTGTAACTAATTTTTAAACTGCTTCTATGTGTTTCTTATCACATATTCGATAACTGGAAGTTTTTTCGTTTCCTTTGAGCTTCGAGTTACGAATGAACTCCGAATTGTACTGCTACGAGAAAATTGTGAATTCCTGTAATACAGTGTCCTTCCGAATATCAGAGAATTCCCATATTATGTTAATGGGAAGTCGAAATAGAAATTCAGTATCTTGATAAATAAATGTCTGATGTTAATGGGAAGTCGAAATAGAAATTCAGTATCTTGATAAATAAATGTCTGATGTTAATGAGACCGAAAGAAAATTAAAGATCTCAATTAAATGCATCTGTACATCTTGAACTTCAACAATATTCATTCCATATTTAAAGAGTTACAGATGCTAGAATATTTAACAACAGGGTCGCTTTCTTTAAAAATGTTCGTCAAAATTGTAGACAACTAAAGGAATTAATAGACGAATTATTTTAGTAATAGTTTCATATCTCCATTATTTCTCGCGTTTCGATTGGCCTTTGAAATGTAATAGCTTTTGCTTGTAAATAGACAGCGACGTAGCTCTTTGATTATCGAGCAAACATTGCTGAAATTCAAGATGTGAGATAGACGAGTCTCATTTGCATAAGAAATTTATTTTTAAAAATATTCAGTTTGCAATTTAGTGGTTCATTCACACGACATGGGAATTATCTAATATTTTGGTAGGTGAATGTATACTATATTACAAAGAATAACCGGACATTTGCATGTTATGGAATGGAAGTCCCCATTCAAAAATACTTAATTTTGAAAAATCAATTTTTTTACGAAAAAATGTTATTACGTATAAAGTGACGATCTCCCTGAAATCTTTCTAAATATCTTTTCCTGCAATATTCATTTAATATGCATAGAATTATGGAAGCTGAAACATCTAAATTGTAAAGTTTGCGGTTCGTGAAAATGTACTCCAAAAGATAAAACACAAATGTTAAAACAAATTTTCATAGATTAACATTTGAAGTTTCTCTAATGACATTTTCCATTTTCAACAATTTTGGGGGAGGATGTTCAGGAAGAGTATGACAGTGGCGTCTGCTGTTAATTATTTCAGCCTAAATAACTATTTCAGCCTAAATAACTATTTCATCCTAAATAACTATGCAAATATTAAGCAAATATCGTTGACATTTCAGATTTAGAGAAATCTGAGGGAGATTTTCAATTTATCTCCAGTGACATTTTTTCCGCAAAAAACTTATTTTCACAGTTAGAGGGATTTAAATATGTCTTTCCATTCCCACAGCAGTGAAGTGGCAGGTTGTGTTTTCTTATATATATTAAGTCCTCGACTTGCAGGGATTCGAGTTACGCGGATTCGTAGATGCGCAGTTGCGGTACTTCGAGTAGCAACGCCATCTATCAAGCCACTTTGAACATAATAGATGGCGTTCCTAGTAAGCTAACGCTAGAGGCCCTCTATAGGTAGAGGTTGGCCATCTCAGAATTGAACGCCATATTTTCTCGTCGCTCGGATTGTTTAACGTGCATAACGGAATGATATTGCACGGTACTTATGGATTCCGGAAAAAGGGTACGGTAACATTTGATACAGATTTCAGCGTTTATGATTGGAAGCACTTTAGAAAACGGCTAAAAAAGGAAAAATAAATTTTAGGGCTTTTTTCTTTTTTAAATATAATTTCACTTTGTTTTCTGTCCGTCTGTAGACATAGAACTTTTTGGTTATGCAGATAAATAAAAAAATCTTTTTGTGTTAGATAGGAATTAATGATATTTTGCAATTTGCATTTTTCGAATCCTCCAAAAGTTATAACTGCGCCCTCTAACGGTGGGAAATTTTGAAAATTCCAAAATTTCAAACGAATATTCCAAACGATGTAGTTATGTTAGAAGTTAAGATTTTGGTGTTTAAATGTGAAGGTTACGAAGTTACCATTGGCAACAATCACTTGAGCCTTTAGACCCAGGGGGAGGGGAATGCAACTATTTTTTTTTGTTTTAACAAAAAAGTTTATGTTTTTAGAGATAAATTAAAAATTCTTTTTGAGTTGGACAGGTATTGATGACGGCGCCCTCTAACGATGGAAAAAAATTGAAATATCCGAAAAAATAAAAAGAATATTGCAAACGATGTAGTTATGCTAAAAATTTGAAATTTGGTGGTGGAATGTGACAGTCTTGAAAATTCCGTTGACAACAATGAATTGGCCCTAAGTCCAAGGTAGGTAAGAAACGGAAAGGTTTGTTTTAAGAGATAATTGAAAATATCTTTTTTAGTTGGTACTAATGAAATATAATTCGCATTTTCAAAGGGTGTTTTAATTTATATCATTAGAGATAACTAAATATCGAAACTGCAAAACTTTAACGAATGTTTCAAGTGATCTGTTTATGTTAGAAATTCTACTGACAGCAATGATTTGCCCACTATTTTCAGAGGAGCGAGAGAAAAGCAACTTTTTAAATTTAAGAACTAAAAGACAAATACTGTTTTTATGTTTTATAATTACTAACAAAATACTACTATGTGCATTTCCCCCATCATACATTAAAAAAATAATTAAATACTCCCTCAAGCAGCTGCTTGCACAGAGGTCTGACAGGAGCCTGTCAATTTATACGCCATAGTAGAAGGTCCATGAGGATGGCGGGACCTCAGCAGAAAAAAAACACGAGCATCCATAATTAAACTTTTAAGGAGTGAAAAAGTAGGCAAAGGAAGAACTTGATTCTCTTTGAAAATGAGATTCCCATATGTGCCAGAGGCGATATGCGTTCTTCTACTTATTTTACATGGGGCGGGGGTGGCTCAGTCGGTAGCGCGCCAGGCTCGTAATCTGTAGTTTCCAGGTTCGAGTCCCGCTGGGTCAGCGTTGAGATTTATCTCCGCAAAATTTCCCGCCCTGCCCACGGTCAGTAGGGGACACCGCTGGGCTTGGAAAGGCCGCCGTCCGTCGGATGGGACGTTAAGCCGTGGCCCCGTGTGCGGGAGAGCCGTACCCTGTGCACGTTAAAGAACACGCTGGATGGCCTTGACGGGAGGCTACCATCTGTCTCCCAACAGCTGTTCCAGTGGGTCCCCTCCCCCAACCTTCTCTGAGCCTTCGGGGTCCATGTGACCTGGCCATTTAGCCCATGGTGTGCAAAAAAGTGCCGCTCAGAGGTAAAACAACCCAACCCAACTTATTTTACACTTTCAGTACCCTCTGAGAGTGGAAATTCGAATTACTGTATAATTGAGAAAATAAACTATTAATATTTTATTAGTACCTGTAATGTGCAAAAAAATTTTTCTTTTATCTCTTAAAGAAGAAAAGTTGCATTTTACCAACGGGACAAATCACTACTATTACTACTACTAATCACTACTATTAGAGTAAACCACTTAACCATTACACTCTATGACCAAAAATTTAAGTTTCTAGCAAAAATAAATCGTTTGGAATATTTATTTAAAGATTTGGTATTTTCTAGCTTTTTTTCGCCGCTAGAGGTCACCTTTCGAGTTTTTGTTTACCATCTTTAGCATTCTCTAACATTGGAAATTCCAACTAATGGGTATTCGAAAAATGTAAATATTAATATTTTTGTGTAAAACATTTTGCCTACATACGGGATTCGAACCCGCATGTCTCCAGAAACATGCCAGAGTATTCTAAGTTGTTGACTAACGCCGACTGTTTTCACAAAAATCATTTATTGATTTATAGACGTTTAAATGTCTACAGGTAACGCTGAAATTATCAAATATTGTTTAAATCATTAATGACGCTAAATAACGTGATGTGATTTCATTATTTATTTCAATCTTACTTAGAGTACTAAAAAAGAAATTGTTGCCACCCGAGATCATAGATGGCGCCATATGAAGGCGCCCAAAATTCACGGGAAGAGTGATAGTCATTATTAGTGGAAAAAAGACTGAGACGGCATTGGTTCAACAGGTTAGAATACTCTGGCATATTTCTGGAGAGATGCGGGTGATTATAAAATATTGTTTAAATCATTAAATTTTGTTACTTCCTGTGAAACAAATATATATTGTTTCGTTTATCGCTTAAAATAAAAATGTTTCATTTTCGCACCCCCTTTTGGCTAAGAAGGCAAAGCCTTGTGGCCATTGTAAATCTTCTGAAATTTCAGATTGCCACTGTAAATAGTTTGCAATATTCCTTTGAAATTTTATCATTTTCCATCTTTTCTCATCACTAGAGGACGCTATTGAAGCTATTAAAATTTTTACAAAATTGCGAATCGCAATATTTGTTTGAAGCATTATCCGATCCAAAAGAAATTTTCATTTAGCTCTAAAAGTAAAAAGAGTTGATTGGCTATAGACCGACAGACAGGTGGAAAGACAGATGGAAGGACAGATGGACAGACAACAGCAACAGAGAGATGGTCTGGCAGAGGAAATATTGGAATAGGCAGATGACAAAGTGAAAACATTAGCTCGTTTTTCAAATGAAACTTAAAAGAAATTATTTGTTGGTTTTCAGTTAGCTCATTACACTTTTGCAACCAATTGCCATCTTCTGATGGAGTTTCTCGGAAAAAAATATTCATTATTTCTTTGAAATTTTTACACCCAAATGCAGCGCAGTGAGGTCATTTATAAAATATGACAGCTGTTATAGACAAAAGAAAAGTGGTAGAAATATAAAAAACTATAACAACTGAGAAGTTTTAACTTGATACATAGAGATAGCCAGCCTCTAACTATACAGGACCTCTAGCTAACGCGTAGCTGATACTGTCAAGGCCATTTTGTTTCTCTCTACTTTGAATGCAAGTTGTGTCTTATTAGTAAACCTACGTAGTACTTATTGTGAACAAAATACATACCCTAAATATGTCAGAGAAGCGTAAAAGTGATGAGAATACAATACAAGCTTATGTATGCATAAAGGAGATGAGAATAATGTTCCATTTTCTCAAAGTTTTTCTTTTCGTAAGCCACTTTTAAAGTTCACTTTTAATTATCCATTGAAACGAAAATATATGCCAAAAATACATTGTATTGAAGAGCCATTCGACTTACGCGGTGTTTCAACTTGCGCGGAAACCTTAATATAATACAGTAAAAAACACTACAGTAACTTAAAACAGTACAGTACTTAAAATACACTACAGTAAGTCGAGGACTTACTGTAGTGTATTTGTTTTATTTTAATAAAAAGGACTGAGATAACCTGTAAGTTTTTGACTTCTCGTACACAATACAAACACTTTCACAAGGAATGCAACATAGAAACACTTAAGGACAGCTGGAATAGTAGTCAGGTACGCTAACCTATCCAAAGCGTACCTATTCAAGTATTTGCTGAATTACTTTTGAAAAATAAAATACAGGTAACTGAAATGTGTTGCTATGTACTTGTGAACCAAGGTATAGCTTCTTCTGTTTGGAAGTAAGGTTTCTCTAATTCAACCCTTTTTTTTTTCTTGGAAGTAGTCGACCGAACTGGAAGAAGAAAACAACAGGAGTTGTTTTATTTAAGAAATGGTAATTATGAAAAAGTACTTTGTATAAATTCCTAATAAAATTCTCAAAATTTCACTGCTTTCTCTATTTTTGTGCATGCATCTGAATGCTTTTGCACATCTCATTTCACGTGTTCTGGTCTAAATTACAATTTGTAGTTATGTTCTGACTCTTGGAATATCGCATCCGTTTTGGTCATGCGCAGGAGGAGTGCGTTGAGCATCATTCTGGTTTCAAACGAATTGTACAGATTATTGCATTGCCTATTGTACACCTTTTGGCCCACATCACCTCTTCTGCATGAGTCTCTTTATGAATCAATAATAATAATATTTATTTGCTCCTAAAATCATATTACACAACAGCCATGTATGGCATTTCAGGAAACAAATATAATTAAAAAGAACAAAGTAATAACAATAACACCAATTACCAATAAACAAAGAAAATAGTAATGATAAAAAAGAAAAAGAAAAAGCAAATTTGACTTAACAACAGTAATGAATAAACGTTTCGAATTAATTTTTTTTAATTCAGTATTAGAAATGAAATTAGCTTAGTTCGCTTTAAATGCAAAATAAAAAAATATATATTTTTGATAATATTAATTTTCGAACATTGTTTTGACATTTAGAATATCTATTTCTTTTGTTACTCTTTTTTTGTTGGGTGTCCTTTGAAATGGTTAATTTGACTTTATGATTTTGAATTAAATATTTAATGGCATATAATTTGTAAATTCGAAATATTTATTTCGTTACTATCATCATCATCATCATCATCAAACTTCCCACAAAGTTGGAAATTCAAAGACTAGGTCACAGATTGAGTCTTGACTCATCCAGATAGCATTTTCTGCTTGTTTTATGGGGCGGGGGTGGCTCAGTCGGTAGCGCGCCAGGCTCGTAATCTGTACTTCCCAGGTCGAGTCCCAGCTAGGTCAGTGTTGAGATTTATCTCCGCAAAATTCCCCGCCCTGCCCACGGTCAGTAGGGGACACCGACGGGCTTGGAAAGGCCGCCGTCCGTCGGATGGGACGTTAAGCCGTGGCCCTGTGTGCGGGAGAGCCATACCCTGTGCATGTTAAAGAACACGCTGGATGGCCTTGACAGGAGGCTACCATCTGTCTGCCAACAACTGTTCCAGTGGGTCCCCTTCACCAACCTTCTCTGAGCCTTCGGGGTCCTTGTGACCTGGCCATTTAGCCCATGGTGTGCAAAAAAGTGCCGCTCAGAGGTAAAACAACACAACCCAACCTGCTTGTTTTATTTAGAAGAGGTGAGAAAATGAGTTAAATTGTTATAATTCTTCATCTTGTACAGTGAAGATGAAAGAAAAACAAATGAATAATTTTGTAATGGATTCTTCATGTTGTGAGTGAAGGTATTTGCGTTTTTTGTTAGTATTTTCTTCATGTTGTTAGTGTATTTATGTAAAAATGTGTGTAATAAATAGATGTTAAAGAATGTCTAATAGAGAGCAATCTTTAAAAAATGTAATGATAAATTTATATAAGTTAGTTTTTATTTTCTTATTGTCATTGTGCAATATTGTTTTAAAATTGTAATTTGATATATTATATTTTTTTAAATTATTATAATATTTTGTTCTTTGTGTTTTAAAAAATGGACAATCAAAAATGATATGGGTTATTGTGTGTGGGACATTACAATGATTATAATTTGGGGAATTTTTTAATTTAAATTTATACAGTGTTGTATTTGTGTAAGCAATAGTTGGTTTTGATTTTAATAATGAGGTTGATTTCTTTTTTATTTAGGCCATAGTCATTAAATTTATGAATCTGATTTGAAATGTTAAATCCATGAGCCTGTGTAAAATAATAAGTTTGTAGTTCAGTTTGCATTAACTTTTTGTTTTCTTGTTTGTGTAGGTAGATAAAATGGGGAAATTCTATGGAAGTTTGATTTTTTAATGCATCTTTAGCTAATTTATCTACATGTTCCTTTCCTTTTATTCCAGTATGGAAGGGTATCCATTGGATGTGTATGTATTGTTTTTGAAATATGTGATTATGAATTAATATTAAAGAGTCACTTGTAAATATTGGGTATTTGGATTTAAATAAATTTTGATTCATTAAATAAATGGCTATGATTTACATTCTGAGAGTATTACAATATATGAGTTATTAAATTGAAGTGCCCATTTGATGGCAAATATATTGCAGTTGCTTCTGCTAGAGTTATGAGTGATGTATTGTCAATTTTAAAAGTATCACCTTTATTAAATTGGGGACAAAAAATGCTCCAGATGTAAATTTTGTATGTTCACAAAAGGAACCATCAGTATAAAATGTGATGAAAGTTTTATATTTAGAGTTTAAGTAAGAGATGGAGAGTAAATTCAATGTTGAGATATCTAGAGATTTTTTACTGGTAATTCCTGGAATATCTAATGAAATAATAGGAGGACTACTTGTCCAAAAAGGGAAATCAGATGAAAGATTTCGACTGATATGTTTATTAACAATATTTAAAATTTGTTGATTATGATTAAAATTTATGAGTGTTTGATTTTGATGATTTGAGGTGATTTTATCTATTATAGTATGAGTATTGTTTTTTAAAATAATTCTGTAAATTAAATTGGAAAGGATATATTTCTTTTGTAATGTGATAGGTGCTATTGCAGTTTCAGCATATATGTTACCGGCAAAATTTGAAATCCGGCATTCTATAGAATACCTAGTCATTGCATAAAATGCCTAAAACTAGCCTGCAATGTATGAAACGATTCATATTTCACACATTTCCTAGGCATTCTATAGAATGCCAATTGAGAAACCGGCAAAGTATGAAATACATCACCGATTCGTTTCGAATATCACGTGGCAAGGCACGTGATTTTAACGTCGTTTCGAATATCACGTGGCAAGGCACGTGACTTTTAACGCGCGCCTCAGACTTAGAATTTGTCAGTTGCACTTGTCACGTGACTTTCGACGCTCGCCTCAAACAGAGAGCCAGAGCACTCAGTCCAATCCGAATTGACCAGTAAATGTTCCCCTGGGTCCCCTATAGGCCCACCCTGATTGCCAGATCCGCCAGTCCCTAGTTTCGGTAAAAAAGAGCGCCGTAGTTGGTCACTTTGGACACCAAAAAGACACCCTTCCATTCGGAAAAGCGCCCCCTAGCGTTGTAAGAGTGTAAAAGAGGGTTGCCTCAATAGGGATCCCAAAGTTTGAGAACCCTAACTTTCATAGAAAGAGAGTTAAGGTCAAAAAACAGATTAAAAAAAGTCATCAAAAAACGACATATCACAAGCATCTCGGAACTCCACTGAAATAGATTTGACAAGTAGTAAAGTGAAATACTAGTATCCTAACTCGAATTGCAAACTTCGAATATTCAACACTTTACTAATTCGTTCTCACTTGGCTTCACCTCATTTGGGGCGTTTTTTATAATGCGGACGACAGATTCATTACAGGTTATGATGTTAATATTTTGTGTACTCTTTGCTTCAATATTGAGAATGCTGTCGAAGGTAAAATTCGATCTAAATTGAATCTGAAAATATAGGACAAAAATTGAAAATGAATTCCGACAAAAAATTTTCTCCTGCACCTTTGGGTGTCACTGCGCGAGTTCCTATCCCAGACGTCGACAAGGAACAGGGTGACTCGCGCAGTCTGCTGGCGGTAGTTCAGCACTGGTCGTTTTCTCTTTTTGTAGAAAAATCCCGTATCTTACATTTTCACAGAAATTCCTCTCCGGTGAGTTGCAATTGCTCAGTCCAGTGGAAGTGGCCAAGGATTCGTCAAATGTATGTGTAAAACAAAGTGCCAAAATATGAAATGTCTTTGCGTAAAAAATGTAATGAAATGTAATTCAAAATATCATTCAAGTCTACCATGTTGCAACAAGTAGATTAATTTTAATTTCTTATTTTTTATATGAAAATTTTGTTTCCCTTAATAAGAAAAATTTTGTTTTGTACAACTTTCGTTTTTCTTTACGTATTTTGAATAAATTGTTTTTAATGGCACTCTCATTATTTTTTCAGAATAACATTTGTATTTTTGAGGAATGCACGTCATTTATATAATAGCCTTATCAGGACCTTTTTCATACTTTGCCTAAATAGCATTTGTCATTCTATAGAATGCCTAGGTATTATATACAATGCCTAGGGAAAGTATGTAATAATTCTCATATTTCATACATTGCCTAAAAACGCCGGATATTATATACAAAGCCTAGGCATTCTATAGAATGCCGGCTTTTCATACATTGCCGGTAACATATAGATCAAGAACTTTGCTACCTCTGGGTAAACCCAGTATATGACTTAAGATTTTTGTTTGCATTTGTTCTAATGATTTATTTTTGAGTTGGTTTAAGTTATTTAAAAATTCAAAACCATATTGAAATTTAGGAGCTATAATATTGTTGTAAATATATAATAAATTTTTGATGCTACATCCCCACCTAGCATTACCTAGGAATTTTATAATATTGAATAATTTGTTTCCTGTATTGGTTGATTTATTTAAATGTTTGATCCAATTTAGTTTAAAATCAAAATGAATGCCCAAGAATTTTGTATCTTTGATAACTTTAATTTTTTTTATTATGTAAAAATAAGTTAAGTTTTTGAATTGGAAATTTTGATATACGAAATGGTAAAATGATTGTTTTTTCATTTGAAATGGAAAGGTTCCTTTATTAAAAAAATTGTAAAGATTGTTTATATTTAATTGAAGGATTTTTTTTATTGTTTGTGGGTTTTTATGTTGAAACCAAATGACAATGTCATCAGCATTAATTCCATAATTTAGGTTGTGAGTAAAATGGTTTGATAAATCGTATAAAAATATTAAATAAATTTGGGGAGAGTATATATCCTTGAATTAATCCTGTTTTAAGTATATGTTCGGTATGTAATCCTGTTTTAAGTATGTGTTTAAATAATAACTTGCAATTTTTACTTTGAAGGTTTTTTTTGTAACAATATTATAAATTGATTTGTACATGTTGCCTTCTATATTTAGATTTTTTAACTTATGTAAGAATGCACTGTGATTTATGGAATCAAAAGCATGTTTTATATCTATAAAGATGACCACAAGGTGTTGTCCATCAAGAAAAGCAGATTCAATATCTGTTAACAAATGTATTATTAAATCTTTAGAAGATTTTCCAGGTCGAAAACCATAAAAATGTTTGTTTAATATATTTTCATGTTCTATGAACCATGTAAGCCTATTGTTGATCATTCTTTCATAGAGTTTCAATACATTTGAAGATAGGCAGATAGGCCTATAAGAGTTAATATCTTTATAATCTTTTTAGGTTTATGTATAAAAATCACATAATTTATATTCCATTGTTGTGGAATATAACCAGTTTTCCAAATATGATTAAATAATTTAAGAAGGTGTAATAAATAGTTTGGAGTTAAATTTTTTAATAATTTATTTGAAACGCCGTCAGGCCCATTTGCTGTTTTATTTTTTAATTGTTGTACAGCATGTTTAAGTTCAAATAGTTTAAATTTAAAATATTGTGGTGATTTTTAAAAAATTGGCAGAAATAGGTTTCATTACCATATTGTTTGGTTAAAGGTATGGAATCATTGGTTATACTTAAGTGATGTGTAGCAAATTTTTTCTGCAATGCAAGATAAAGAGACATTTTGGTGTAAAGCAAGAGAGTGTATTGGTTTTGATGTTATAGGTGGTTCTTGATTATTGTGTAAGCTTTGGAAAGTTTTCCATAAATTATTTATTGTTGAATTTGGTGATAAATGAGATATTAAAGTATACCAGTTGTATTTTTGAACAGTTTTAATTTTTTTTAGAATAGCTTTTGAAAGTCTATTATAATTTTGGTAGTCTCTAAATGTACCTGTATTAATCATATTTCTTTCAGCTTTTCTTTTAATGACAATTAGTTTGTTAATATATATTATGTGTGAATTATTGTGTGGGATTTTTTTTTAATGGGAGAAATGTGTTTTTTATGGTAATTGTTAATATTATTAAAACTTTTAGTGTAATCAAGGTTTATTTCATCAAGTTGAGCCTGATGGAGACCTTGTTTAAGTGAGGGCCAATCAGAAATATAGAATTTTTTTTGTTTTAGAATGAAAGAGAAAGATAGAGTAGGGAAGTGATCACTTCCAAAAGAATATAAGGAGATAGACCAATTAAATAAATTTAGTAAGTTTGTTGTTGAGAGGGTAAGGTCAATAACTTAATGAGTATTGTGAGGATTTTTTACTGCTTTGTTTTTATCATTTAAAATTATAAGATCATGTTCATCAATAAATTTAAGTAATTGTTTTCCTTTGTTGTCTGATTTCCAGGAGTTCCAGTAAGAGTGATGAGAATTTAAGTCTCCACAAATAAGGATTTCTCCTGAAAGGTAGGATAATAATTTGGAATAAATATTTTCATAAATAAGTCGACCTAGATTATAACAGTTAAGAATAAAAAATTTTTATTTAAATAGAGTGATTTTTACTGCAATATATTCAAGAGAGTTATGTTCATGTAATATTGGGATATTAATTCTTACTTGTGGTATCCATTTTTTTTAGGTACATAACTCTTCCTTTGGAATGTAGAGAATTTTTTTATATATAAGAAGTATATCCACTCAATTGAGGGATATTTTCAGTAAAAATTTCTTGTAAACATAATACATAAATATTTTGGGTTTTAACTAAGTGCTTTAAAACATGAGACCTTGAAATGATTCCTCGAACGTTCCATTGAAGAAAACATGGTTGTGTATTCATGGAGAGCAGTTTGTAGAAGATAGGAGAATGTCATTGATCAATGTAAGATGTGGACTACTAGTCAATATAAGGTTCAGTTGGGTTGTCTTTCCTCTGAGCGGAACTTTTTTGCACACCATGGGCTAAATGGCCAGGTCCCATGGACACCGACGTGCTCAGAGAAGGTTGGGGGAGGGGACCCTCTGGAGCAGCTGTTGGGAGACAGATGGTAGCCTCCCGTCAAGGCCATCCAGCGTGTTCATTAACGTGCACAGGGTATGGCTCTCCCGCACACGGGCCACCGGCTTAACGTCCCATCCGACGGACGGCGGCCTTTCCAAGCCCATCGATGTCCCCTACTGACCGTGGGCAGGGCGGGGAGTTTTGCGGAGATAAATCTCAACACTGACCCAGCTGGGACTCGAACCTGGGAACTACAGATTACGAGGCTGGCGCGCTACCGACTGAGCCATCCCCGCCCCTATAAGGTTCAGTAATTTTAAGATTAAGCTTATAATCTGACCTTTTGATTGTAAGTTAAATGCAATTCCCTCTTCTGGGATTAGTTGTGGGAAGTTTAAGAGTTGACCTTCATTTAGTTTTGATGATCCAGGGTTGGAAGAAATATGGGCTTTTTTTCCAAGTTGCTTTTATTTTATTGTGATGGCTAAAGATTTATCACATCTTATGTTTGAAGAAACAGTGACATTCCTTGGGTCGTCTTCCAAGGTAGATGTTGTATTTGTAAGATTAGGAAAGTCATTTAAGTCCTTGAGTGGTAAGTGTTATTGGAATTTATCATTAACTGGACTTGTATTGGAGTTTAGAGTCATATAATTTCTAATGTTAAGTTCATTGTCAGTCATTCCTTTTCATCTAGATGTAATTTCTTGGCTTTCTGGAAAGCTTGGTTCAAATTAATATTTTCATGTGCCATCATATTCTTGGCACGACAAGCTATTATCTTTGCATCACATCGTGCATAGGTAGCCGGATGAAGTGATAGGTAGTCACAAGAACTGTGGTGGTGAGGTCCGCTATACTTTTTACAAGTCAATCCTCCCTTGCAGTTTGTTACAGTATGTCCAAAAATATAGCATTTTAGGCAAAGATTTGGCGGAAAGGTGTAGGGTGTAACTCCATGACGGTTAAAGCCTAAAAATACTTCAGAAGGCAATGAATCAGTACTAAATTCAAGAATGACACATTTTGTAGGATTACAAATAACATCGTCTTTTTTCTTATCAAAGATAGGATCGAAGTGGGTTATTCTACGAATACTAATTACATTTTGATCAGCTAAAAGATCAAATAGAGAGTCATCATCTAATGCATAATTAACTCCTGAAATTGTACCAAATACAGAATTTTTAACAATAAAATTATCAGCAAAGACATCGATGTTATTTATTTTCTGTAATTCTAGAATTTTATTTCTTTGCTCCATGGTTTTGGGATGTAATAAAAGTTTATCTCCTTTGTAATACCTGCCTGGGATGTGATCATTTAGATACTTGTAAAAGAAAGATGCCAGGTTCTTTAATCCTAACGTTTTAAGACTTATTTTGACACCAGGCACTAATACAGCCAAGTTATTTTTAATTTCTGTGGAGAATTCATTATTTGGTAACGGTTCATATTCACTGATTTTATTTGTATTTAATTTCAAGTACATTTTAATGTCCAACTTCAGGTTTGTTTGGATATCTTTTGTTATTTTCCTTACCTTTGAGCAATGAATAATCAACAGCCTTTAAAGGTTCATCACGATCAGCTTCTTCGGAGGTTGTATGTTTGCTGAATCTTTGTAGCTTATTTCGTTTAATTTTAAATTTAATATTTGCTTCATTTGCTAAAGATTTCTTTTTCCTGCTACCGTTTGAAGGCATGTTATTTAGAAACTAGTGAAAAACTTATAATCCGCAGCGTTAAACAACACAAAATCTTATAATCAGCAAATTGCATCCGGCAGTTCACACTTTAACACAATGAAGCAATGAGAAAAACCGTTAATGACGTCAGCTCTTCACTCTTCAAAAGTTCACAACTAAAAGCCAAATTCACCAGGCTTAATCTGGGTATCCCAAATAGAAGCAGGCACAGGCACAAATCATAAATTGTAGGCGATTTCAGCTCTGTAGAAAATAATTCAAAGAAAACTCAAAATAAATCACAAGCACAAAAACTAGGGCATTACTAGAGATAAATCAAAGGGTGTATTGCCACATATTATAATACTTTACTCATTCTCGAAAACTGGACGGGCATAAGGTGCTCCTTGGTTTTCGACATTGCTATTTTAAGAGCTACAAAAAAAAATTGTTTTTTTATTACATTTTTATGTGGAAATGGAACTCTGTATGACAATTTTTTTTATTTTCTTTTATTCTTTCCTAAAGTTTGCTTATAAAACTTTCCAAATAATACATAAGCATTGAGAAACTTGTTTTAATAACATTTCCCCCTGCGTTTCAGAAGTCTCAAAATTTTCTTGAAAAATGCGCGAAATATAAATACTTTTAATACTTTTTGCCTCTCTTACCCTTATTAGCATTCCGAAAGGGGAGGGGGAGTCATCACATCTAATTCTTCAAATGCTCAGCGAGTCATAGCAGTTACATTTTATAATGGATCCTTCCTATATATATATATTTGTTTATGGTAGTGAAACCCTTGAGAATCTTTCTGCCTCCAGCTTAATAGAAGCCCAAGCAGCTGCAGCAAAACTGCATCTAAGATATTAGCCTCTCAATCCATTAACATCGCCACTTTTCCGCTCGGCTTCACTCAGTCCATACGGCCTGTGGTAAGGTGTAACGCGCGCTTAAACCTGATCATTTAGAGTGTAGGGGGAGCTTCTCGCTTCATTACCTGCGCTACTTTGCACTATCGTTGCTCTCCTTCAATTTAATAACTTTGCATTTATTCCACCATATGTTCCGCTGGGGTTAATTCTGCCGTCAAGCAGTCCCTTCATTACCCCAGCTGCAGTGTGGTGGTACTAAGTGCATCTGGCCAGAATGCCATTACAAGTATTAGCAATTCCTGCAGGTGAAAAAGGTGATCGAATGTGTTCATCCACATGCCAACGGAACATTTCTTCACACTTATATTTTCTTGCAGCAGTCCCGTGGCCAAATGGTTAGCGCGCTTGACTACTGATCTACGGGACCTGGGTTCCAGCCCCGGGTAAGGCATGGATGTTCGTGTTGTTTTTCTGCTGAGGTCCTGCCATCCTCTCAGACCTTCTACTCTGGCATATAAACTGACAGGCCCCTGTCAGACCTCTGTGGCAAGCAGCTGCTTGAGGGGGTATTTATTTATTATTTTATATTTTCTTGGAACGTTTCACTTCCAATAAAACAAAGGAAGCTTCTTTAAAGCTACGAAAAACAAGCTTGTGAACAACGTCACCATGTCTGATTTTGGCTTTCAATCTAAACACGTATGTGTGCATAACTGTGCCCAAATGACAAGAAAAATCCATATTCATACCTTACTTTAGTCTGATATACTATAATATTTGTAGAGAGCATATAGGAGAAGCCAGTAAAAAGCGATTACCGACTATATATAATGTCATTTTTTCAGCTCAGTAACAGGTTTTGCAATATTTAAATTGCATATGATGCAAAATGCTTCTGTTAAACTCATTCATTCATTCGTAGACAGGCAAGCTCATGGGTTGTTTCGTTTCTGAACAGAGGTTTTTTGCATACAACGGTAAAATGGACAGGATTTCTTGTTTTTCCTCTGAGCAGCACTTTTTTTGCACGCAATTGGCTAAATTGCCAGAACCCCAAGGACTCAGAGAAGGTTGGGAAGAGAGGACCCACTGGACAGTTGTTGGGAAACCGATAGTAGCATCCCGTCAAGGCCATCCCGCGTGTTCTTTAACGTGCACAGGGTATGGCTCTCCCGCACACGGAACCAAGGCTTAATGTCCCATCTGATGGACACCAGCCCTTTGAAGCCCATCAGTACCACCCCCTACTGACAGAGGGCAGGGCGGAGAATTTCACAGAGATAAATCTGAACGTTGGGCCCAGCCGGGTCTCGAATCTGGGAACTGCAGATTACGAGCCTGGTGAGGGGGCGGGGGTGGCTCAGTGGGTAGCGCGCCAGGCTCGTAATCTGTAGTTCCCAGGTTCGAGTCCCAGCTGGATCAGCGTTGAGATTTATCTCCGCAAAATTCCCCGCCCTGCCCACGGTCAGTAGGGGACACCGATGGGCTTGGAAAGGCGCCGTCCGTCGGATGGGACGTTAAGCCGTGGCTCCGTGTGAGGGAGAGTCATACCCTGTGCACGTTAAAGAACACGCTGGATGGCCTTGACGGGAGGCTACCATCTGTCTCCCAACAGCTGTTCCAGTGGGTCCCCTCCCCCAACCTTCTCTGAGCCTTCGGGGTCCATGTGACCTGGCCATTTTAGCCCATGGTGTGCAAAAAAGTGCCGCTCAGAGGTAAAACAACCCAACCCAACCCAACGAGCCTGGTGAACTACTGACTGAGCCACCCCGCCCCTTAAACGGCCAGGTCACAAGGCCTCAGCACAAGTTGGATAAGGGCAGCCCCTAGACAGCTGTTAGGACTCAGCCAGTGTGCATATATACATACAGGCCATCCAGCATATTATGTTATGCAGCAGGATATGTGGTTCTCCTGCAGATGAGACTACGGGTTATCATCCCATTTGACAGACAGTAAACTTTCAAAACTTATTGATGTCCCCTTTCTCACTGACCAAAGGATGCGGGTTAGAGGAGATAATTCTCAGACTCCAATGTGAGAACTTCAGATTTCGAGCCTGGTGTGCTACTGGCTGAGTCAACCCAAGTCCCCAAGCAAGCATAACATAATAATAACACACATACACACGTACATAATCCTGAAGCAGCTTTGGGCTACAGAAGCTCAATACACTAAATTTTCGTTCTCCTAGTAGTGTCTATTCTCAGCAACAACAATTGCATTTGATCCCTGCACGCGAATTCTAACAACGCGTTATTTGGCTTTGTCAATCCACCTCATTATTGGTCTATATCTTTCCTGAAGTCTTTAATCCCATTGTTCGTAATACTATTTGCCAATTTGTAGTTCTGGGTGTGGGAAACAAAAAAGCAATCACCCCTGTTTGGTGATCCCTTCATCTGACTCGTTTATTTACAAAATAAAGAAACATAATAACACTACGTTATGGATGATACTTACTTGAGGCTTTCAATTCCAAAACATGGAATTAAAAGCATCAAGTTACCTATTTTATTTGACACCTGCAGGTGAATTCTATCAATGACTCATTTGATCTTTTCCACCTACTTTCTTATAAAGGGCCCAAGTTCCACTATTGTAGAAAACTTTAGAGAACACCAAACTAACCCAAGTTTAGCCTTTTGTGTACATTTTACTTTTGGCCACTCTCCACAAATTCTTAACTGTTTGTATCCAAAAAAAATTAACTGTTCTTTTTTAAATGTCCTAAATGGCTTTCATTTTAATTTGAATCGATGTTATTTTGTCTTTCAGAATTAATTTTTCATGTTGATCTTCATGTGGTATATAACATGAAATATATCCTGAGATGCCAGTTTATTAGGCCAGTTTATTACCTACCTAGTAGCATGTTACATCTCCTTTGACCTTCAGAATAGCCCAAATTCATCAGGGCATGAAACTTACAAGACGTTGGATGCGTTGTGTAGGAATGTTGCACCATGCGTAAATGATTGTGTCACGCCATTGCTGCAAATTGGACGGGTGCAGAGTCTCACTGCAAATAATCCTTAACATTCGCTCGATACGATTTACATCTGGGAACTGTACAGGCCAATGAAGCAACGAAAACTCGTCAGCATGTTCCTGAAACCATTCGGTGATAATAATGGCTTTGTGAGCAGGTGCATTATCATGATGAACATGTCCATCCAAGTGAGGATAAACTATTGCCTTGAAGGTATGAACTTGGTCAACAATGATATTCAAATAAGCCATGGTATTCAGATGTCCTTCGATGGGTATTAGAGTGCCTAATGTGTGCCAGGAAACCATTCCCCACACCATCACACCGTCAGCCCCGGCCTGTACTTTTGACATCAGACAAGATGGCCCAATAGCCTCATGTTGCCACGCTAGTGATAATCTTCTAGGATATGAGTGCATTAATGAAAGGTTTCTTATAGCAAAATTTCAGACAAGCGTTAAAGACTTGAATGTTATCTGCTGTTATGCCCCCACTGAGGATGCCGATGAGTATGAGAAGGATAGGTTTTATGAACAACTTCAGGATATTTTGAATTCTGTGAAGAAAGGAGATATTACCCTTGTTCTTGGTGACTTCAATGCCAAAGTTGGTACTGACTCTGACCTTTGGGGAGGGGTGATTGGCCCTTTTGGTATTGGTAGCTGCAATGGCAATGGGCAACGTCTCCTACAGGTAAGTAAACTCAATGGTTTCAGTATAACTAACACATATTACAAACACCGCGACATACATAAGTACACATGGGTTTCACCTGATGGGCTGCATAGGAATATGATTGATTATATATTAATTAACAGCAAATGGGGCTAGTTCTGTTAGAAATACCAGGGCATATAGTGGAGCTGAAATTGGATCTGACCATTACCTTGCTAAAAGTGTCTTGCAACTTAAACTTAAAAAGTGTTGTGCTAGGGTTAAAAAATTTGCTTTTAATACTGAAGCTCTGAAAGACCCAGTTATAGCCAAAGCTTACCATGATAGGTTACTTAGTCATTATGACAGTCATGGTATGCTTACTACTGAAGTTGAGGAGGAATGGGATCATTTTAAACAGGCTTTTTTGGACACTAACAGTACTCTTTTAGGGAAAAAGGAGCAGAAGAGACAGAATTATCTGAGTGATAAGGCACTTGAGCTTATTTCGGAAAGAAAGAACTACAGGAATGTCCTTAATCAATACCCTACTAGTACTAATAGAAAGCATTACAGAGAACTTAATAAACGTGTAAAAGGTCAGTTAGCTGCTGATAAGAATCTTTGGCTTGATGGTTTGGCTGACAAAGCCGAGGAAGCAGTTAGACAGCACAACGGCAGAGAGCTGTACCAGATAGTTAATGTTTTGTGTGGTAGAAAACGGACAGGTATACAGGGATTGAAGGATAAACAAGGTAAGGTTATAGAAGGGGAGGATTCTGTCATGGCTAGGTGGGCTGAGCATTTCAGTGATATTCTAGACAATGCGGTTAGTTCTATTCCCATTGTTTGCAATGACCATAGATGCATTGGTGGCTTTAATGTTGGCCCTATAACACAATCTGAAGTTATTTTGGCTGTTTCTAAACTTAAACTTCATAAATCCCCAGGGGTAGATGAAATTACTACAGAAATGCTTAGAGCTAGAAATGTTTCGGTTACCACTTGGATGACTGAAATTCTGAATATCTTTTATGATAAAGGCATGGTTCCTAAGGATTTTACCAGAGCAATTGTTATCCCTATTTTCAAAAAAGGTGATCACAGTTCTTGTGATAACTATAGGGGTATTAGCCTACTCTCTGTTCCAGGTAAAGTTCTTTCCACGTTTGTGCTTAATAGAATTAAGAATCTGGTTAACAGTCAATTGCGTGATGAGCAATGTGGATTCAGAAGTGGTAGGGGATGTGTGGATCAGATATTTTCACTTAGGCAGATTCTTGAGAAATGTTTAGAGTGTCAGAAACCTTTGGTTGCTAGCTTTGTTGATTTCAAAAAGGCTTTCGACTCTGTTGATCGTCATAATTTGTGGTTAATTGTGAAATCATATGGTATACCAGACAAGTTAGTTAACATAATGAAAGCTTTCTATAATAACACTGAGTCGTGTGTGAGAGTTGGTAAGGCTTGTAGCAATTGGTTTAGCATTACTTCTGGTGTTCGACAAGGGTGCATTTTGTCTCCTTTTCTCTTTAGTTTGGATATTGATTATGTTATGCGAAATTCACTTCAAGGGAAAGATTTTGGCCTTAAATGGGCTGAGATACGAAAATTTCTGATTTAGATTATGCTGATGATTTAGCCCTTTTGGCAAATGATGTTGATGAGATGAACTCTTTCATTCGAGCTGTTGATGAGACTGGTGGTATAGTAGCTTTGGTTATAAACAGAGAGAAAACTAAAGTGATGAAAATTGGTCAGGCAGGCTGTGATTCAGTTAATCTGAATGGTTGCAGTCTTGAGCAGGTGTCACAGTTTAATTATCTTGGGAGCTATTTAACCGATAATGGTGATGTGCTGCATGAGATTAACAGACGAATAGGGATTGCTGCCGGGACTTTTAAGAATCTATGGAGAGTGTGGAGAAATATTCGTATACACCTAAAGACTAAAATTAGGCTGTATAATAGTTTGGTTCTTTCTAGGGTTAGTTATGGTAGTGAAACTTGGACACTTTGTAAACAAGATAACAGGAAACTAGATGCTTTTGATTCCAGATGCTTATGCAGTATCTTGGGCATTAGTTAGTTCAACTTTGCAACTACTGATGAGGTTAGGCAAAGGAGTTTGCAACCTCCTTTAAGCAGCATATTGTGCAGAGAGAGACTCCGTTGGTTTGGCCATGTTGCCCGTATGAATAATTATAGATTGGCGAATAGGATTATGAACAGTGTGCCTAAAGGCCTCAGAAAGAAGGGGAGACCTAGGATGCGGTGGGCAGACAATGTCAAACAGGACCTTGTTAGAATTGGTGTGCAGTGGCCAAATGCAGTAGATGTAGCTCAGGATAGACTTGCTTGGAGAACTAAATTGCACGGTCTGGTTGGACCTCCGTAGCCCATGGCTGCATGATGATGATGATGATGATGATGATGATGATGATGTCAAAGAAAACTAATGTTTGAAGTGAAATACCTGAGCAATTAGTGATTCCTCAACAACTTAGAGGGAAAATACCTGAACTTATACCATGATTCACTCAGTGCTAGACAAGTAGTGGTAAGATTTCCTTCTACTTTGACCTTGAAAAGTCAAAAGGTCACGGGTCACTTGCCATGGCCAGTTCCGGTCACGTGCTTCTGTGACGTCATTTTCGGTCATAGATAGTCCCCGTTTTCGACGTTCGTCCGCCATTATGGATTCTGGCGTCATCACCATCACCACAAAGTCCTCTGATTTTGCCGTTCGTCCGCCATCTTGAATTCTGACGTCATCACCACAAAATCCACAATTTTGGTGTTCCTCCACTGAAGGCCTCAAATAACTCTAAGTCCCAAATTCGCCATTTGGAATTTTGATGTCATCACTCTCACCACAAACTCCTCTGTTTTTGCTGTTCGCCCGCCATTTTGGATTCGGACGTCATCACCCATCCGAAGTAAAAACCTCGAAATTGTTCTAAGTCCAAATCCCATCATCTTGAATTCTGACATCATCCTCCATCCATAATAACAACCTTCGAAATATCCTTACGATTGCAACATCACTCAAACCCATTGGTAACTAATTCTGAAATTTACCATGTCGAACTAAACTTTTGGTGGCATCACCCATTTTCCTCACATCATCCCAATCCTACAATACAGAAAGTCCTTGAAAAATGCTTCATGTCCAGACTTGTCCGGCTCTTCGACTCATCTTCCACAAAGTACTGCAGTGCAGCTGACTCTTTAAAAAAAACAACTTCTACGGCTGGGCTCGATCCCGCAACCTCACACTTATCAACACATAATGATCTTATCAACTACGCCCTGGGTACGTATTTGACTAACGCCGTTTGCAGTGGTTGATCTCGGAATAATCAAATATTTTTATTCCTGAAAAATCACGTTTAACTTCGGAAAAAATTATTTTAATGAATTTTTATTCCTTGTAAATCACATTTAAAATTAAATTTATAACCTCTGTGCACATTTTTATTTTCATCCTTAACATTTTATTGAAGAACATCGCAAAACTGAATGTTTTGAAATATCACTTAGGAAATTACACTCCTTGCTCTGACTGTGCCAAATTTTTTTAAATCTTTGTTTATCGAATTTAGAAACATAATTTTTTCCACATTTTATTCTCGTACTCCAACTTTGTATCTCACTCTTCATGTCTCGCAATGGACCACAATGGTTGGTAAAAGAATTATTTTTACAATCTGACAATTTAAAATTCGCTCTGAATAATATTCAGAGGTGTAATATTTTGAAATAAATATTTGAAAACATGAATTACATGTCTTGCTCTGAATAATGAACGACGTATTTCCAAGAAATACTTTTAGGAAATAAACTATCCCAATATGCGAACTACAAAGTTCTACCACTTGACTTATGCCATGGAATAAAGTGTACAAGATTCGGGATTCTGATCATGAGTCATACATCCCTACAGAATAACGTGTCAAGACAAGCTCATCATGGCTACTAGATGGCATTCTTACATCTGATTGGTCAATGTAGTTGACCAATCAGATGTAAGAATGCCATCTAGTAGCCATGATGAGGACTATGTCAAGGGAGGGACCCTTCCTCCCATGACATAGTCCTCACCACTATGCATGGGAGGGACCCTTCCTCCTGTTATTATTAGCTGAAGTGGACACTTCCAGGTTGGGACTCAACCGTGAGAAAGAGATATTCGGCCTGCGATTCTATTCTTGATATCTAACTGACCTAGAGTCAGGCCCCTTTGCCTCAAACTTTCGACAGTTCCATCGCCGTAAAGTGAAGACGTTGGGATAAACAGATACGAATGACCCGTAGTGTACACTTTCTATTTTGAGCAACGCAAATGGCATCCAGAGTTGGTCAATCACTTAACATGAATGAAAAAAAATTGTTGCAGAACGGTAAAATTTTAAAACCAAAACCTTAATTTGTGTTTACTTTGGAAAAATATGAACAAAATTTCAATAAGATAGAAAATTAAAACGAACAACAATTACTGTAAGGAACGAATTTCACTTCCATAAAGATAACTTAGAATTCACGTTTTAGCGCGTAAAACACGCGTTCGATAGGAATTTTTTGAACATAAAAATTTAAACACAAACAAGACACGTGTTCTTTTTCATACACATTTTCGTTTAGTGTACAAAAATAAAGACAAAATTTATGCACGATAGAAATATTAAGCCAACAAAAAAAAGGTGTAAGGTGGAATTTTACTTCCCATAGGGATAACATGTGATTTATGTTTAGTGTACAAATTTTGCATCGGATACAAAAAAATTTTGAACATAAAATTGGTTTAATGATAATTTTATAAATACAAAACTAGAAATGTGTTCTTATTTTAAACCATATTTTGGCTTAGTTGGTAAAATACAGAAATGAAAAATGAAAATCAAAGGGTACAAATATTAAGTTATGCAGAGGTTTGACTTTCCATAAGGATAACATGGAAAAATGACAAGCGTGTGTCAAAATTGGTGTCTGTTAGAAAAATATTTCAAACAAGAAATTCCTATGGTAGTAAAATTTTAAACAAGAAAGTGGATTGGTGATAAAACGTGGAACAGAAAAACAGATGCTGGTAAAAAAAAAAAAACTTTTATTAAGAATCGGGAGTGGTGTTAAAACCTTGAACGGACTGATCTGAGTTGAAAAAAATATATGGGAAACGTAATGTACTGGACTTCAGGGTTGTTAGCATTGTGTGATAATGTAGACAGATTAGCTGTAAAATCGCATATAACACAGAGGCAGGGGATGGCCAAGTCGGTAGCAGGCTGAATTCATTAAACTGTTATTTCTATGCCCCAATGTGTTGCCATTGAGATTTATTTCTAATATCCCCTGCCTTCTGAGAGAAAGGTAAAACTGTTTGAGAAATACAAGTGTTCGTCGGATAGGACTTTACGTATGCAGGAGAGCCATACTTTCTTAGAGTTCAAAAACACTCTGAATGGCCTTGACAGGAGTTTTCAATTTACAATAGACTCCTTACGGAACCGGACCCCTGGCCGGATGAACAAAAGGCCGGTTGTGTCTGAAAATAAATAAAATCGGCAAATGATAAAAATACTAGCTGTACTATATTTTAATTATTAATTTGTTGTATAATATTAACAATTTACTTACATCATCATCATCATCATCCTCAAGTAGCCATGGGCTACGGAGGTCCAACCAGACCGTGCAATTTAGTTCTCCAAGCAAGTCTGTCCTGAGCTACATCTACTGCATCTGGCCACTGCACACCAATTCTAACGAGGTCCAACTTGACATTGTCTGCCCACCGTATCCTAGGTCTCACCCTCTTTCTGATGCCTTTAGGCACACTGTTCATAGCCTTATTCGCCAATCTATAATTATTCATACGGGCAACATGGCCAAACCAACGGAGTCTCTCTCTGCACAAAATGCTGCTTAAAGGAGGTTGCAAACTCCTTTGCCTAACCTCATCATTAGTTACAAAGTTAAACTACCTAATGCCCAAGATACTGCGTAAGCATCTGGAATCAAAAGCATCTAGTTTCCTGTTTTCTTGTTTACAAAGTGTCCAAGCTTCACTACCATAACTAACCCTAGAAAGATCCAAACTATTATACAGTTTAATTTTAGTCTTTAGGTGTATACGCCTATTTCTCCACACTCTAACTAGATTCTTAAAAGTCCCGGCAGCAATCCTTATTTCGTCTGTTAATCTCATGCCGCACATCACCATTATCTGTTACATAGCTCCCAAGATAATTAAACTGTGACACCTGCTCAAGACTGCAACCATTCAGATTAACTGAATCACAGCCTGCCTGACCAATTTTCATCACTTTAGTTTTCTCTCTGTTTATAACCAAACCTACTCTACTACCAGTTTCATCAACACCTCGAATGAAAGAGTTCATCTCATCAACATCATTTGCCAAAAGGGCTAAATCATCAGCATAATCTAAATCAGGAAGTTTCGTATCTCCTGTCCATTTAAGACCAAAATCTTTTCTTTGAAGTGAATTTCGCATAACATAATCAATAACCAAGCTAAAGAACACCAGAAGTAATGCTAAACCAATTGCTACAAGCCTTACCAACTCTCACACACGACTCAGTGTTATTATAGAGAGCTTTCATTATGTTAACTAACTTGTCAGGTATACCGTATGATCTCACAATCAACCACAAATCACGACGATAAACAGAGTCGAAACCTTTTTGAAATAAAAAAAACAACAAATTTGTTTTTGAGATGCTACTTAGAATTTCGATGCCATATAAGCATTTAGGTAGAATAATTGAATTTAAAATTAATAATAAATTTTTACTAGAGCTTCCCCAGTTTGATCCTCCAAGAAATCTTAAATAGTTAAAAAGTTTTTTAGATTTTTCAATTGCATTGTGTATATAATTATTCCATTTTAATTTTAAATCTAAGTGTAATCCCAAGAATTTAATATTATCCGTTATTGTGATATATTTGTTATTCAATTTTATTTTTAATTCGTCCGTAATTTTTTTTTCTATGAAAATATATTATTTTTGTTTTTTCAGTAGAAATTTTTAAGTTCCATTTTTCAGTATATATTGATATTTTATTTATTGCATTTTGTATTCTTTTATTTAAAATATATATATCTGTATCAATCGACCAGAAGATAATGTCATCAGCATATGTTCCGTAACTAATTTCTGGATTAAAGACTTCTGAGATGTCGTTTAGACAAATATTAAAGAACAGAGGAGATCATATGTCTCCCTGTACGATTCCATTTTCAAATTTATACATATTTGATAATTTATTACCTATTTTTACTCAAAAGTTTTTTTCTAATATGAAATGTGAGAGAAAGCAAAAAATGTTTCCACAAAATTTTAGTTTTCTGAGTTTTGCTATTAAGCTTTGATGTGATATTAAGTCAAAGGCTTTTTCCATGTCTATTATAGTAGCAACCACGTATAATCTATTTTTTATTGTGTAATCTGCATCTGATATAATGTTTAATAATAGGTCTTTTGATGATCTGCCAGATCTTAATCCGAAAAAGTTATATCTAAAATTTTGAATTTTTCTATGTGCCAAATTAATCTGTTGGAAACTAATCTTTCAAAAAGTTTAAGAACGTTAGAACTTAAACATATGGGTCTGTATGATGTAAGGTTTTCAGGATTTTTGTTTTCTATTATTATGAATATCATATAATTATCTAGCCAATTTTGAGGGTAAGTTTTTGTAGACCAAAATTTATTAAATTGTTCAAGTAATTTAATTTGCCATTCAAGAGTTCAATTTTTTAATAATTTATTGGTAATTTCGTCAGGGCCAGGAGCAGTGCTGTTTTTTAAACTTTAGATGGCAGATCTTAGTTCCAAAAGAGAAAAAGGGAGATTTAGATAGTCTGTTTTATTATTATAACACGGCTTGTGAAATGTATTTGAATTTTTTAATTTATTAATTGTTTTATTATATGGTTTGAAGTTTAAATGTATAAAATGTTGAGCTAAGTCTTCTGTGGTTTCTTGTATTGTCTTATAGTTTTTTAAGGAATATGTATGTATTGGATTATTTGGTGTTATATCATTATATAATTTTTTATATATTTTCCACAGATTTGTGGTTGTAGTTTGAGGAGACAAATTTTCTGTAAATTTCTTCCAATTTAGTTTTTGTAAATTTTTTATTTTTTTAGATATGGCTTTGTTAAGTCTTTTAAAATTTTGGACATCTCTGAATGTTTTTTTCCTACTCATATTTTTCTCGGCTTTTGTACGTATTGCTATGAGTTCATTTATGAATATGATTTGTATATTGTTTTTGGTATTTTTTATAATTGTTTCTGTGTTGTCATTTATTTTATATTTTAGTATTTCCATAATTTCGATATAATCAATTTGTTTTTGTAATATATTTTAATTATTGATGTCATTTTTTAATTTTTTCCAATTTATAGTTTTTAAGCTTGGTTTGGTTAAATTTTGATTTTTAAAATAGATTGAGATGGGATAATGATAGCTCCCATAGTTATCTGAGGATATGGACCATGTTATGTCTTTAACAATTTTATTGGAACATATTGACAGATCAATTATCGATTTTGTATTGAATCTATTTATACATGTTAAAACATTTTCATTTAATATGATTAAATTATTATTTTCTATTAATTTTACCAAATGAATACTTTTATTCATTTTTGTGCGAAAACCACATTTTATTTTGTGTGTTAAAATCTCCCACTATTAATATTTCTCCTTTTAAATTTTCTAAGATTTTTGAATATTCGTTATATTTAATATATATTCCAGAATTATATATATTTATAATATTTGTAATTATATTATTAATTTTTACCTGTACTATTAGAATTTCTAATTTATTATGTATTAAATCAATATTAATCCTTCTTTGAGGAATGCTTTTATCAATAAAAGTGGCAACTCCCCTAGAATTTTCATTATTTTTTTGCACATAGGATATATATAATTATTCGGTCTAAGAACCTTATCTGTTAAAGTCTCTTGTAGACATAATATTTTTATAGTTTTTTTGTTCTTGTTAAATGTTTAATGAAATTTATTTATAATACCTCTGCAGTTCCAATGAATTAATCTTGGCCTATTCCCCATGACTCGCTATATAGAAAAGATAAGAGAATATCCTTTATAATTGTCAATTCCGGTCCATTAGGTAGCAAGCAATCTAACAATTTTATCAGCAAGTTTATTACATGACTCTTAAAGTTTCCACCTAACGTTGACTTGATTTCTTTTTTAATCATATTAAATTGATTTTCATCTGGGTTGTGTTTAATATCTAAAGAATTCGTGTTTGAGTTTTTTGCTCCTGTTTTATTTTTTTTTCACTATTCCAGCGTAATTAATTGTTTCATTATGATCCGAGTTTTGGTAATGAAGTACAGGTATATCCGTTGATGTCGATGGTAAAGCGAGACAGTCCTCTTCCAGGTTCGATGAAAGTTTTGGAAAGGAGCTCTCTCCCTGGTATGCATAAATGTGTGTTTGAATCCTTGAAGCATTTAAGCTTTCCGTTTTTCAATCTTCAAAGGTTCAAAGCAATCCACATGGAATTATTTCTTACTTATTCGACTACAATCATGAAGTCATGAATAGTTACAAGAGGCCTAAAATGATGGCTTTCAGCAAAGATAGTCATCCATTTTAGGTCTCTTGCGCATTCTTACTGTTTTTACTGTTGATCTTTATTGTCCTTCGGGGCCCACCATTGGTGGTTTATTTTACTATGTTGTGTTTACACTGATGCCAACTAGGCACATATTCAGATGGAAGAGGTTATGGGTACCCATGTACCTGGTACTCTGAAAATGAATAACCGATCTACGATCTACGATCTTCAAAGGGATGGAGAATGTGGACTTGGAGCTCTGACTTCAAACAGTCATGACGTGTTTTCGCATCGCTCCTGGATTACTTCTAGTATTCATTATTAGCTAATTCTTTACTTAACTTTCCTACTAACCTTAGGCGAGATTGGTTTAAAACCCCAGTGGAGCCTTTGGCAGGAAGTTTAGCTAGAATAGCTTAAACTTTTACTTAAACTGTTAGCTTTTTAGATAGCCTTTCAGATTAATTTTCACCATGTCTGAACAAAGCTGACTTTTGGGTTATTTAACACCACTTCTACGCCATTTCAATAAGTATAAGTACGAGTCAATAGCCGACCTGATTTGGCCGCTGTCAGTATTGGAAAAGTACCTGCCAGTAGTATAGTCCCACCCCACGAAGCCCCACAGTGCTTTCCCCTATGACGTCACTGACCACGCCCCATATGACGTAACCTATGACGTAACCGACCACGCCCCATATGACGTAACCTATGACGTAACCGACCACGCCCCTTTATTAATAATTAATAATTCCTTCCCCTCTCAGGCCATCCCCTCTCGGAATTACTTGATGCAATCCTCAAAATAATTTCAGTCCAACTAAACTTTCGAAGGCAACGTTCAGGCCATCCCCTCTCAGAATGGCTTGATGCAATCCTCATAATAATTGCAAAGTCAAACTAAACTTCGGAAGGCAACGTTCAGGCCATCCCCTCTCAGAATAGCTTGATGCAATCCTCAAAAAAATTGCAAAGTCCAACTAAACTTCGGAAGATAACGTTCAGGCCATCCCCTCTCAGAATTACTTGATGCAATCCTCAAAATAATTTTAAAGTCCAACTAAACTTTCGAAGGCAACGTTCAGGCCATCCCCTCTCAGAATGACTTGATGCAATCCTCAAAATAATTGAAAAGTCCAACTAAACTTTCGAAGGCAACGTTCAGGCCATCCCCTCTCAGAATGACTTGATGCAATCCTCAAAATAATTGCAAAGTCCAACTAAACTTCGGAAGGCAAAGTTCAGGACATCCCTTCTCAGAATTACTTGATGCAATCCTCAAAATAATTGCAAAGTCCAACTAAACTTTCGAAGGCAACGTTCAGGCCATCCCCTCTCAGAATGACTTGATGCAATCCTCAAAATAATTGCAAAGTCCAACTAAACTTCGGAAGGCAAAGTTCAGGACATCCCTTCTCAGAATTACTTGATGCAATCCTCAAAATAATTGCAAAGTCCAACTAAACTTCCGAAGACAACGTTCAGGCCATCCCCTCTCAGAATGGCTTGATGCAATTCTCATAATAATTGGAAAATCCAACTAAACTTCGGAAGACAACGTTCAGGCCATCCCCTCTCAGAATTACTTGATGCAATCCTCAAAATAATTGCAAAGTCCAACTAAACTTTCGAAGGCAACGTTCAGGCCATCCCCTCTCAGAATGACTTGATGCAATCCTCGTAATAATTGCAAAGTCCAACTAAACTTCGGAAAACAACGTTCAGGCCATCCCCTCTCAGAATTACTTGATGCAATCCTCAAAATAATTGCAAAGTCCAACTAAACTTTCGAAGGCAACGTTCAGGCCATCCCCTCTCAGAATTACTTGATGCAATCCTCAAAATAATTGAAAAGTCCAACTAAACTTTCGAAGGCAACGTTCAGGCCATCCCCTCTCAAAATTATTTGATGCAATCCTCAAAATAATTGCAAAGTCCAACTAAACTTTCGAAGGCAACGTTCAGGCCATCCCCTCTCAGAATGGCTTGATGCAATTCTCATAATAATTGCAAAGTCCAACTAAACTTCCGAAGACAACGTTCAGGCCATCCATTCTCAGAATGGCTTGATGCAATCTTCAAAATAATTCCAAAGTCCAACTAAACTTTCGAAGGCAACGTTCAGGCCATCCCCTTTCAGAATGGCTTGATGCAATCCTCAAAATAATTGCAAAGTCCAACTAAACTTTCGAAGGCAATGTTCAGGCCATCCCCTCTCAGAATGGCTTGATGCAATTCTCATAATAATTGCAAAATCCAACTAAACTTTCGAAGGCAACTTTCAGGCCATCCCCTCTCAGAATGGCTTGATGCAATTCTCATAATAATTGGAAAATCCAACTAAACTTCGGAAGACAACGTTCAGGCCATCCCCTCTCAGAATTACTTGATGCAATCCTCAAAATAATTGCAAAGTCCAACTAAACTTTCGAAGGCAACGTTCAGGCCATCCCCTCTCAGAATGACTTGATGCAATCCTCGTAATAATTGCAAAGTCCAACTAAACTTCGGAAAACAACGTTCAGGCCATCCCCTCTCAGAATTACTTGATGCAATCCTCAAAATAATTGCAAAGTCCAACTAAACTTTCGAAGGCAACGTTCAGGCCATCCCCTCTCAGAATGACTTGATGCAATCCTCGTAATAATTGCAAAGTCCAACTAAACTTCGGAAGACAACGTTCAGGCCATCCCCTCTCAGAATTACTTGATGCAATCCTCAAAATAATTGCAAAGTCCAACTTAAATTTCGAAAGCAACGTTCAGGGCAACCCCTCTCAGAATCGCTTGATGCAATCCTCGAAATAATTGCAAAGTCCAACTAAACTTTCCTTGGCATCGTTCAGGGCATCCCCTTCATCCCTTTGGTGGCCATCTTCGATGACCAACCTATAAACTCATTATTCATCAAAGACTCCTCCCAATCCCACTTTGTTAAAAAAAACCCTCATTAATTAAAACTCTTAGCCAAAGTTCCCCTCCCTCACCCCCTGAGTGGTCATCTTGAATGGTCAACCCTTCTCGAAATTTCCATCGACGGTCATCTTGGATGACGTCACCCATCACGCTGACGATCCCCCTCTGCTTCCCTATCAGACGTGATGTGTTACAACACGTTTTGGAAAAGTTCAGTCCATCATACCCTAGACCGCTGTTTTTTGGACCCATCTCAAAATTCCTCTGTCCAGAGACATCAGATGACATCACCCATTCACAGTAAACAGCCCTTCTGCACAAACCCGCATTTTCACCCCACTTCAACCCCCTTTATTTCAGACCATCACAGGAGATTGGCTATGATAAAACATGTAATAATCTGAAAAGGGAAATCCAGTTGTTTCAAAAAAAAAAAAGGAATGAGCGAACCTTTTGTGGCACAATGATTTTGTCCCTTTTCGTGGATATTACGTTTATCACCTCTTCACCCTTTGAGCGAAGCAACAAGGATTTAACCTGTGTCAGGTCATGATTCACCTTTTACCATCCCTCCGCTGCTTTCTTAACACATTTCGTGCCCACTACAAGATTTTGGGTTTTCTAAGTTTGAAAATTCTTGGACTGTCGCTAGTTTCTATCGTATTTCGTGCTCTGAACAAAGCTCCGTTATGGGCTGTTTCTTTCCAGGTTCTTAAACTTAACCGCTCTCATATCATCTTCTGTATTAACAAAAACACACACGTTTTGTTCGTTACGAGACATCTGACAGAAAACGTAACGTATGACAGTCGTGCTCAAAAATATTCAAACGCGTTGAAGAAAAATCCTTACACCTACCGAAATATGAATATTCAAGTTCAAATCAGTGGTGAAATATTTTGCAATAACACCTTTTGAATAAAAAAAAATGCTTCTGCTTCTTCGAAACTCCTTTAGTTTCATAGATGCAGGTTAGTGTTTAACTATTTGATATTTACATGATGATGTTAAATTATTTTTTCGCCAACAACTATATATTTTTATGTCTGTAAAAATATCTTTAATTTAATCTATGTTAATATTAGAATAACAGAATTCGCTTCATCAGCTAAAGTTACAAAACAATTATCTGTTTTATTCCGATACATTTTAAATACAAATATTTCCGAAATACACAATGAACGTCACAACGGAAAATGGAACAATCAGATTTGTTCATTCTTTCCTCTAACGAAACTCTATCGCTTAGTAACAATAAGAGTGAAATCGTCACAATGTCTTCCCCGTCAGTTTAACCTTCGTCATCATCATCATCATCATCAAGCAACCATGGGCTACGGAGGTCCAACCAGACCGTGCAATTTAATTCTCGAAGCAAGTCTATCCTGAGCTACATCTTCTGCATCTGGCCACTGCACACCAATTCTAACAAGGTCCTGTTTGACCATTGTCTGCCCACCGCATCCTAGGTCTCCCCTTCTTTCTGAGGCCTTTAATATTCCCAAATTCTTTAGTCGCCAGGAAACCTTGCCGAGATGGAGGCCTCATCCCTTGGACTGCCGGGTCGAGCCTGCTATATACCAAAAGATAGGTAAGATATTTGATTTCGGTCATCCTCAAGTACAGCCTCATCTATGTTTGAATTTTATTGTCTTAAGTTTAGGTTCCCCCTTGAGCATTATATAATTAGCCTAAGGAGGTTATCACATTACAATGGCATAAATACAGGAACAGCGACTGTGCTAGATGCGTAGTCGCTGTTCCTGTAATTATGCCAATGAAATGTGATAATTAAATATTAGAAACAACTTTATTCTATGCATAAATTGAAGAGTAGGAGGTGCTTTAATTAAGCACAATCTCATTTAAGTTTGAATTTCATTAAATGTCTTAAGTTAATTTGATATTAAATGAATAAGTTTAAATCTAGTGTTTTAGGAATTCAACTTATAGCATAATTGCTGTTCATAAAAGAGTTTACATTGTGCAAATCAAATGTGATAATTTAGCGTTAGAAATAATTTTTTTCCATGAATTAATATTTGGTACAAACTGGGTGTTGTCGTAATGAAAACCAATTATGAATCAATTGTATTTTTCATGGGGAATTTCCAATTGCAGTTGAAACTGCTGAGAAATATTAAGAACACGTTTACTAGATTTAAATGCGACAGAACAAGCATATGGAATATTAATATTTCTCTAGTTCGCATTCTTAATATTTCTCAGTAGTTTCAACTGCAATTGAAAATTCCCTATTATCCTTAAAAGGAAGATAGAGCGCCGGCAATCTTGTTGAGTAGGTAAGTCGGCACCCGATCATCCTTTCGAAGTGAATACGAACTTGGTGATTGATTTCGCCATCAGTATACTTTAAGTTTATTTTCTAGCAAGCATGTAGAAAGACAGGTGCTTTTTAACTTTTTTTCCATTTAATACCCTTGTTCAAACATAGCAGGGAAAATAACTGTGAAAATGCACACGGAACCCTGAAAAGATTATGAGAATGGGTCCGAAAATAGAGACATCCTTAGTGCAAATCTACCGTTTCAACACACGTTTATACTTTACATGATCATGCATGACAATATTCCACACACTCCTAATTTCATCCATGAATTTTTAGTTCAAATCTTAACTGCACCCTGTCTATGAAAACCGCATCGTTCATTCACCAGATTTGCTTTTGCAAAGTGCATGGTCATATCGGTACTGTGCGAAATAGCGTCCCCTACGCCATTTTCCCATCGAAGTCACCTCCGGAAAGGGATTGTCCCACAGAAACTGTGAGTTATTGGGGGTTGAAATGTTACTGGTTGGAAAAAATAAAAGAAGATGAAACTTAAATGATGGAAATGATACATGCTGAATGTCATTTGAAAGTCCATGATTGTTGGTGCATGTTAACGCTATTACCACCTAACAAATGACGTGGGGATTAACATTTAAGATGCTGCAGATTTCTTTTCGCATTACTTCTACTTCACATCACAGCGGGATTGAAACTTTCACATATTCTGTTATTCTGTGGAACTCGTATTAAAAGATATTTTTTTTGTTTGTTTTTCCATTTCTACACTGATTTTTTTTTGTTACATCGGCCCCGTTTTCTAAAGCATGCAGCATTCACACGTTTCTTATGATATTAACAATTTTCAGTCAGGATTCCTTCTAACAGTGATTTTTCCTTTCTAATGTACTTTATTTCCTTTTCTGGTGGTTATACCCTATTCTCCCTGTAACTGCTACATACTTTTTAATTGTGATGAACAGTGTAAGAAGACATTTTAAAATTAGCTGACCTCTTGGAGCTTTTGCAGGCAGTAAACTGTTGAGATGCGTCATTAAGCCGAAAAGATCTGCCCGAAGACCATACGGGACCTTCCGTCGACCTGCCCAGCAAAGCGGTTGGGCGCTGCAATTCGTCATGATTGAAAGCGAATAATTATTCACTTCGCCATTAGGGTTGAAAAGATCCTTGAGGAAGATAAAATTCACGGATAAAATTCTGGACTTGGGATGTTTCACTCCAAGTGACTCTTACTTTATAACGATATTATTTTTCGTCTGTCACTTATATCCAATGTACGTTGTACGTGAGAACATCAAATTTTTGTGACATATCTATAAGTGCAGAATTCTTTTACTGAGGTCCGATCGCAACATATATGTCAGAGCAAACGACTCCGTCCCTCACCAGTGCGAACCATCGAGATGTCACTGAGGTTGTGAAAAGGCGTTATTGGGGCGACTATGAAAATTAAGCGCAAAATTCGCCGGCCTGTGATGTGGTTGGCCCGCTGCACGTCCATGCGTGTGGATGCGAAAATCTATCGCTGATCCAACCGTTCGCGATAATAGGAAAAAAATTCATCAGACCTCCATTAACAACTTTAACACATTTAACAACATTAACTTAAGTTAATGTTGTGTTTTGATGTAGAATTAAAGATAGATATTTTACACAACGCAAGCGAAAACGCAAGGGTACTTGCAACGTATGAATTTTTTTCTACTTTTATCATTGCTTATTTTCTATAAAACTCAACCGTGTACCAAACCTCTTTACAGAATTACTTTTTATCCGATGAAAGGCAACTGAATACCCGATCTGGCAAACAAATGTAACGAACACGCATGTACTAACGACGGGTCGCAACGCGAAATGAAATTTCATCACAGTGATGAAACGTTGGTCTTGTGATCACACGTTCTTTAGTAAACGGAGGAAAAGGCGATTTTTAAAACTGTAAGAGTGTTTATAATTGGAGATTTTTTTAAATAATATCTTGCTTCCAAATAATTTTTATTAGCCGATTTCTCTTCCGAGGAAGAAATTATATTTTGTTATCGATTGCTACTGAGCAGAGTTACTTCCTAGGAAAGAGTAATATTTTGCCTAAGTGAATCATGTGTTGAATTGGGGATACAGCGACAATAAGCATTAGGAATAAAAAGTTTTAAACTTGGAACCAAGTAGCGTAACGGATGTACGGGAGTTAAAAAAGTTAGTTTTATTGGTTATTTTTTTGCTGATGCAATCGCGATTTCTTTGAGCCGGTTTAGTAATAAACTATTGAAATAAAAAATAGGAAGGTGAGTTTATTTTTTTATCTGTGTTTTTTTGTGTTATTGCGATCACGATGTCTTTGAAGTGGCTTAGTATTAAAAAGGGAAAATAGGTTAATAAATTGGGAGGAGATTGAAATTTGTAAGGAAGACGGAATTTTATTTTACCTCTGATTCGCGTGGTGAGGTTTTTGAAATGGTTTAGTATTAATATGAAAATATGGAGAGTAATGAATTGAGACATGGCAGAAATAAGAATTTAACGTAAAATCACTTCATCGTTCCAAAACAATTCCTGACGCGGTAGGGGACGCAGAAAGAGTGGTGCAGAATATGTCTGAACACAAATATCTGACGGAATCATTCTTCAACCAGATGAAGACTAATTTTAATAAGAGAGTCGCAAACCTTGGAGGTTTAGGTACGCCAAGGAAAATTTCAAAATGGATTGTCTTCTTCCGATGGAGTACTTTGTTTATTTACAAAATAGCTAATCTATCACAAAGGGGAGATGGGTTAATAAGTTTCGATAAAAGTTAATTTTACACTTGAAGGGCGAAATCTTCTAATTTTTTTCTATGATATTTCTTTATTAACATGACTTTTCCAACCAACAGAACTTTATTTTGCATTGAGAAGAAAAGCACGTGAAATGAAACTTCGCCTCCTTTTCATTTCTCACTGATGGGAAAAAATGAAAAATCATCCATAGTGGTCACCGCTTACCAGAAAAAACAGTCTCGAAATATTGAAACTTGAAACAAGGCTATTAAGTCATTTTTTTCATGTTTTATATTGCATATCATTACCATTATCTTATTACATATACGATTAAAATATAGTAGCTAGTTGTGGTAGTAAATTAGAACAGTTGTTGCAGTAAATTAAAAATCGTCTTTAAGAAGTTCAGACTTTTGCTGTTTGGGCTAAAACTGTATCGTTGACGCGAAGGGTTATGAATACATTCGTCTGCAGAGCGACCTAATATATATCAATGGGAATTTATGGGTAATTTAGAGCAGCTAGAGAACATGAAGCCTTTTTAAAATGCCCACAGAACTTAAAATAAAAAGGAAAATTTTTCCTCCTTAGTATGACTGACATTTGTTATCTCTGTATTAGAGTAAAATAATAAGATTAAAAAATACGAAGCTTAAATGCTGATATCGCATATAAGATTTTATTCGAAAATAAATTCAAATTTAAAAATTTATTTTTGACTTTATGCTTACAATTTTTATGGAGAGTATTTTTTTGTGATGACAGAGATCTTGTTATTAACATAAATTTCTATATTTGACTAAACGAAGCTTATCATTTGACTGCGTTCATAGCTAATTATAATCGGAGCTAATTATTTGGCTGCGTTCATAATCATTTGACTGCGATTCAATCGAGTCCAAAAAACGTAAAGGGGGGAAAGGAGAAACCAGATTTTCATTGTTATAAATAATTATAACGACCAAATTGCAAATTATTTTTATGTGCTCGTTTAAATTAAACAAATATAGTATTTAACGTTCCAGTAAATATTTCTTAATACACTTAGGAAACTTTCATCTCATCAACCAGCTAATTTCTGCTTATTTGTTAATTACTTTTAAAAACTACTATAAACTCTCTTTGATTGTAATATTATACTTTGAGTATCCTTTAATATTCATGCTTTTTCTACTTAATAGTCGTATTATGTCTCTGGATTTTGATCACTATATATATATATAATTTCTTTTGATTCATTTATGAATTTTAATATCGCAAAAAAAGGAATAATTGTTAGGTGTTAAGAACAATATGTTTCATGATTCAGGTATGGAAACTATGCATTGATTCAGGCATCAACATTATAATTAAGATACAGATATTAAAAAAAATATTTCCATTATGAGGCCGTCTCGTGGCTAGTGCACTTGGTTGTTGGTCAAAGGGACCTGGGTTCGAGCCCCAAGAAAGGAATGGATTTTTGTGCTGTCTTTCTGCTAAGGTACTTTCATCTTCACAAACTTGCAGTATTGCGAATTAAAAGTTCATATCAGACCTCTGTGGAAAGAGCTTCTTGAGGGTTTTTATGCATTATGTTTCATATTAGTTTAAACCACACAATATAATTTGAAAAATTGCCCATCAAAATGAATGGCATGGCTGCAATGAGACCGCGCAACTTTTCTCTATGAGTGTCTTAAATAAGGCAGAATTTTTTCATTAAAGTAAATATTATTGAATTGTTGGCATCACATAAAAATAATGAGCAAGAGAGCGTCCTATATCTTCTGTTGAGGGTGATTGCTGTTCGTCCAAAAGGCTGAACGCAGTCACTTATTGAATCAGTGACCTTCAGTTACACATTAACAGATTAAAATACGTATTTGTCTGATTCCACTCTTTGATTAATAGCTTTAATGATTCAGGTATGGAAACTATGCATTGATATTATAAGATTCAGATATTATAACTATGCATCAACATTATAAGATTCAGATATTATAACTATGCATCAACATTATAAGATACAGATATTATAACCATGCATCAACATAAGCCTTAACTGGCATAGTGGTTAGGCAGCTAGCGACTGTTCCAACAAGGCAAACTTTGTGTGTTGTGTTAGCTCTAACTAAGGCAGTGGTCAGCAGTGACTTCGGTCTTAGTAGGGCATGTCCTTTTATGAGAAGGCCTGTATTAAGCTAGGAGTAGCTTCAAGGATTCTTCTCTGTCCTATATGTCGCAAATCAAATAAAAACAAACATTATAAGATACAGATTTTTAAAATATTATATTCATTATGAGGCCGTCTCTTGGCTAGCGCACTTCGTTTCTGATAAAAAAGGACCTATGTTCGAGCCCCAAGAAAGGAATGGATTTTTGTGCTGTCTTTCTGCTATGGTTCCTTCATTCTCACAAACTTCTAATATTTTGAATTAAAAGTTCCTCTGTGGAAAGAGCTGCTTGAGGTTTTTTTATGCATTATGATTCATAATAGTTTAAGCCACACAATATAATTTGAAAAATTGCCCATAAAAATGAATGGCATGGCTGCAAGAGACCACGCAACTTTTCTCTATGAGTGTCTTGAATAAGACAGAATTTATTCATTAAAGTAAATATTATTGAATTGTTGGCATCACATTAAAATAATAAGCAAGAGGCTAAACATTATAAAGAGAAGTTTCTTCAAGTTGTAATTGCATTTGTATTGTTAATTCAATTTATGTTCTATACAGAAATCATCTCCGGAGTTTTTGAAATGAAATTTGAATGAAGAATGCAATTTAAAGCGAATATTTACTTTAGGGAATTTATTTTAGTCATTTGACCGGTAGGTATTTATTGACACTGAAGTAGCATGCAAACCTCAAATAAATGTTATACATGTTTCAATAAAAGTATACCGATTGTTATATGTAATTATATAATTATTTTTAATATGTTATTTTTATAATATTGTTGTAATTTAAAATGGATGAGCACAGAGCGTGGATTCAAGTAAAAATTGGTCGATGAAAATTACATACAATGCAATTTATTACAAAAGTAAGGATAAAATCCTTTTGTATCTCACAACTACAACAACACTTTTGTCTTTCTTATATTTCAGATCGGTTCTATGATCTAATTCGTTGGTTAATTATTTCTCACGCGCACACAAGTTCATGACAAGTCCATCACAAACTCATTGCAGCACGTTCATCTGTCGTAACAATATTATATATAATATGTGTTTGCAATGAATATAAAGGTTATCCCGATTTAAACATCAAATTATTGATGTTTAAACACGAAACTAATATATTTCAAAAACAAAACCCATATACAATGGATTCTCTTTACGTCTTTGAAGACACCACCCGTTACAAAGCAATATCACGATGCAAAGTCGTTTATCGTAGAGTAAATATTCTTTTTACACTAAAAGTACTATAACAGCTATGCATTGTCGCTTTTCATTCTTTGATGCAAGTTTTTAATGGTAATTTCCTCGTTTGTAGTTTCCTCTATAACTATAAACCTCGCTTTCAATTTTATTGATAACGTCTATTACGCTTCCACATCAAATCACTTAACGTACTTCAACATACTCCAAAGCTGAGGCATACGCGACATAATAGATTAGACTTTTCTTCGTTCCCACTGTTATCATAAAACTTTTCTCATTTTTTCTATCCAGGGATTTATGCATAAACTGTAATAAGCAAAGTATTTCAATAGCCTTTGTTTTCATAACCATAATAATAACTAACTAAGTTTAATAAATTATAAGCATATAATTAATTTTAATGTAATTCTTCCATTTCAATATTCTTTTCTGAGCATTGGAGTCTTGTAACTTGGACCTCTATTCCATTGGCAATAATGAATTCTCAATGAAGCTCGAAAATAAAGGGAAAAAGTCTTTTCTACATCTTTGAAGAGATCCTTTAGTGTCCTGATGCCAAAGAGACAATTCAACATTTCTGAATCCATCTTTCGACCAATCGCTACGTACATTTGTTTCAACACTCAATTTCATGTGAATCTTCTGTATTTTCCACATTTGAAGGAAGCAAAAACCTCATTGAACCAACATCGACAACTTATTAAGTGTAATAGTGTTGTACAATAAGATATTTGAAATAAATGTATATTTCATTCATTAAAATGTAGCCTATTCATTTCCTCATTGTATCTCAGGATTGGTTACATACTAGGATCTCATCCGTTGAAGTACAGTCGCTCAAAAAATATCCGAACACTATGGTTGATTACAGAATTCAGAAAAAAACCTTCGTATACAGTACATGAAAGTTCCAAGATCACTAATTTCCAAAAAATCGTTGTAACATATTTTTTCTGAATTCTGTAATCAACCATAGAGTTTGGTTATTTTTTGAGCGACTCTACAACGTATTCTTGAAGAACTAATAGCTGCCTTAAGCTCGTGTTTTATGATAGAAGCACAATTGTTATAATGCAATATGGGTTGGCAGAGAGGACATTCAAAGAAGGAATTTGGGGGAGCACAGTCAAGTCTCTGTGTAGCTAGGTGGTTAGTAAAAGAGCGAATTAAAATGTTAATCATACAAACGCACAAACGGGATAAAAAAAAAATGTTATTGAATCCTCTCTCCGATAATATTTGAAGCTATGCACGTTGGAAAACTTCCGAAAGTTACATCATCATGTGAGAAAAGAAAACCATGCACTGTTGGGCCGCCTACTTCAGGCCTCTGCCCATGCGCCCAAACATGAAAGAGGAAATAATATTACCTTAACCTCACCAGGAGCTACCCATGTCCAGCGGGGGACAGCTAAGTTAAAGGATTTACATTATCGTCTGTTCTTTCGTGCCTTTCTTTGTAATTCGCTTGGTTAACCTTTCTCCTTAATACTATTTTAAATTAAAATATTTTTTAGGTTAAACTTTATTAGAAGTAAATACTCGTGTATGATAAAAGTAGCACTTTTACATTTATATACATTATTCAATTGTGATTTTTTTTAATGTACATTTGCACTGATCTTTAGAAAAAACAACATTAAAGCCAGTTTTCGAAATTTTTAGTTATTATAAATCCGAATGAAGCATAATGCGCAAAGGACTAAATGGTTAAATGTTAGTTATTGCTCAGATAATGCATTTAGTCTCGATTTAGGCCTCGATTTTGCTAACTCCCCTTTATGTTTCAAAAAAAAAAAATCCACATTTTCGCAACTCGACTGCATTTTATCAAGTTACTTCGAATTTTGCCAACTCCGATTTACTTTGGGGAAGTCTCCTCCCATCCTCCAAAACTACATTTCTGCATTCATAATTAATCCTCATGAAATCAATGCGATTTTTGCTACATAGATACTAAATACTTTTTTTGCACACAATGGGCTATTGCCAGGACACAAGGATCCCGAGGGCTCAGATAAGGTTGAGGGAAGAAGACCCACTGGACAGCTGTTGGAAGACAGATGGCAACCTCCCGTCAAGGCCATCTAGCATGCTCTTTAACGTGCAAAGGATATGGCTCTCATGCACACGAAGCTACGGCTTAACGCCCCATTCGACGGACGGCATGCCTTTACAAGCCCATCAGTGACCTATGACTTGTTGGAAAGCTTGTATAAACTTGTCATTATGTATTAAAAACAAAGGCCCCCTTACTATTTTCATCTTCGCTGGTGGCGCATAAAGTTCGGTTTGCGAAATCTGTGACCTGTTTCTATGGAGCCTACTAAAGACGGGGAAAGATTTTATATTTTCGCAAGGATGCAGATGGGGACGTTGCGAAAAAATATCATGTCGATTTATAACAAATGTATTGGGATCATACTTGTTAATATGGTACTGTTACCGGATTGCCGGCAAAGCTCCTCCGTCGCGCAGGAAGAGCGAAGAAGGACATGAACGAGAGAACCATGGCTATGTTCGTGAACCCATTAAAGAAAACACCGCACATCACCATTCAAGTAATAAGTTTAGATGATAGTGTATCGATTGGCAGTGTGGAAATACTTCATCATCAACATTTAGGTTCCGAAAATCCTATGCCTGGTCACAAAAACCTGAAAAAAACAGCAAAATAGGGCTAGACTCGTGTAAAGAGATGCTGGTAATGTTTTAACCTAGTGCCCCCAAACAGTTAACGGACAATGTTACAGGTGATGAGACGTGCTTTTATTACAACTCCCAGAAAGTTCGACGACTATGTTCTGGTTACGGAAGATGAACCACGTTTCGAAATCCTCCAACAAGACTTGAACTCGAGGAGACGATGTTCACAATTTTTTTTCAATTCCCAAGGAGTGGCATTCCTGGACACCTTACCTGAAAAAATTACTATAAATGGCCATTATTGTGCCAGCATCTTTCCCCCGAAATGGTTAAGGAGATGAAGGAGCAGCGTCGAACAATAAGTGTGTCAAGAGTTCTCCTTCTTCACGACAATACCAGTGCTCACAAACTCATCAGGTTATGGCTTATCTGAAAAATGTTTTAAAGAAACTTGTTGGGGAGCCTTTTACAAAGGTGCCAGATATTGCAAAATACGTTCATTCATAATTGCAGAATATTCTCCAACAGGAGTACCACCAAGCATTCCAGAATTGGTGTAGACGTCTGCAGCTCTGCATATATTCTGGAGGGGAGTACTTTGAAGGACAGTAAAAGATTTGTGGAGGACAGTACTTTGAAGGACAGTAAAGGTTTTTGTGCATATGTTTGTGCAAATTTTGTGCAGATGCATGTATAGAACGTTTTGAATACCCCTCTTAATACTACATACATATAACTTTTTTAAATTTGTGAATAATTTTGCAAGAAATTAAATCTGAATATGGTGACTTAATTACATTAATTATTAGTCATGTAATTTTAAGATAAGAAATGCATAAATGGCTTTTTATTGTCTTTAATAATTTTTAGTAACTACGAACAGCAATGTCCAATAAAAAAAAATCCGAAGACCAAGATTTGATGCTACGTAAAAAAGAAATTGCCGACCACTGGTATATGGTTCTCTCGCCGGAATTAGAAAGACAGTTTTGTTGGTAAAAAATTTCTGTTTCATTGATGCTATTTGTCGCTGCCTCCTTAAAATTGAAGAGTTTATCAGATCTTTCCCTCCGTTTACTGTCCATAATTATTATTTAGCTTTATTGGCGTATTTTCGAAATGGTTACAAGTCATTTGAAAAGAAAAGGTCCCCCTGTACTGTAAAATGGTTTCAAAGGAAAGCTCAGATACAGAAAGCGTGGAATAAAATTTTATTTTGCATTTGCCACTTCTTGGAACTAACCAACTCTTGGTGGTTACACGCAACCTTTCAAAAAAAAATAAAACTCTATATAAGGGCATAGAACCTTCAGGGAAAGCGACGGGAGATGTTGTCACCCAGGCAAGAGTTATTTTGCAACCTATTGGATTGTTAGTTTGTACACCTAGTAACAGAAACTTACTGTATAATCATTAAAAACTGCCTCCCAGGCGCAATATAATGTGCCATAGAGATAGTCTGTGAGGATGGCATGACGTCATAAGAGTTGTTGGGTGTTTGCCAGCTTTCCGCAATACAACCAAGGCACGGCGAACTTGAAACATGAAATTTATTCCTCCTAGGAGGGAATAAAATTGAATAAAGCTTTTAAAATAAAAAATTAATTTACTCTATTTACATTTTTGAAACAAGCCATTAGATTTAGTTAAGAAAACTTTTTCATTAAAATATATTTAAATTGCAATAATTATTGCTAAGTACTAATATAACATGAAAAAAATTATTAATTTTTTCCTAAGCATGTGTTTTCTGATTTAGCAGCAGCAAATAGTCTTTGTAATTTTGCACCAGTTTAAAAAATTCTGATGAAAGCAAATCGGAATTTAACAAAATAATTGATTTGGGTTTAATTAGATCCATATGACCTATTTCGTATGCCATTTCCTTTGAATGTCATATCTAGAAACTCACGCTCTAGAAAAGAATTAAAACCCGGCAGGCCCGGATATATAAATAAAAAAAGCGTATGGTGCAAGCAGGGGAGTATGGAGGGGAGTATGGCGAAGAGACTATGGTTGGGGGGGGGGGGGAGCGAACGAAAATTTTACAACTGGGAAATCAAATTTTGCTGAGAAAATTAATACTTTACATAAATTTAATATTGTCCTTATCGCGGGCGTACCCAGGATTTAGTTAAGATGGGGGGGGGGGGAAGTTCCCAAGATTTTGGGTAACTCGCCATAATTGAAAAAAAATCCCAATGTTTATATCTCACCTGAATTTTACTATGTGGTTTCGAATTTTGCCAACTCCCCTAGATTTTGTTAAGTTGCCACTCGATTTCACCAACTCACCTTAATTTAAAAAATAAAATAAAATTACAATTTTCAAAACTCATCTGAATTTTACCAAGTCGTTTGGAATTTTACCAACTCCATAGATTTTTCCAACTCCGATTTACTTTCAGAGGGAGCCCCAGCCCGGTAGCTACCCCTTGGGTCCAAGTGATCCGATTGAAAACCGAGGGTCAAGATAAAGTCAAAATGAACGGAACGCGACTATAAACTTTTTCCCTCAGTTTTAGTGTCTTTAGCAAATTAATTGAAAAATAATGGGGAATACATGGAGGTTTATATTGTTGTTTTTCGCATCCGTTCTGTTTATCAGCATCCTGAAAGGGGAGACGATGAAGCCTGTGAGAAATCAATCAGTGCCGAAGCCACCATAGTGTTTAATATACTGGACCCATCTATGGGGGGAGGAATACACCCGACCTAGTCCCAGTATATTTAATAGTATGGTAACTTCGGCACTGATTGATTTCTAGACCGTTACTCCGACCCTAATTTGACCTTGGATGCGATATGGGATCTGAAAATTCCTCTTATTTCTGAGTCTTTAGTGACTGAAAGAAACTCGTTCACAGATTTTTAACTCTACAACATCGATATATCGAAATTTGACTTTTGACCTCGAAGGTCCATTGCATCCAAGTTTGACGTACTTTCGGAGCTGTATGATTCAAAATAACCCCAGGCACCACTTTTCAGACCTCTAACACCCATAGATCTATATTTGTCATTTGACATCGAAGGATTCATTGCATCCAAACGTTTACTGCACTTTTGAAATGTAAGACCCAAAATAATCCCAGGAACCAATTTTTATTTCTTTAGTACTGATAGATCAAAATTTGATCTTTGACTTTGAAGGACCTTCTAGATATCAAATTTCGTAACTTTACCTACATTTACAACCGAAACATCCCTAAACACGAATTTTTCAATTTTTTTGCCAGGTCAAGGTTTATCCTCTACGTAACCTTTTTTTTTTTGACCTCAAAAGACATGTCAGAAGTCAATTTCGGATTTTCTCCCGATATCTACGACCAGGATTATATAAAGGTGCAAATTTTCAGAGCTCATCTATTTCTGCATTATAATTAGCGTGAATAGAATTAGCGTGATCTCGTGAGTCTACATCAAGGGTTGGGACCTGGCGGAAAACCTTATGGTAATTAGTTGAGAAAAAAATTCCACTGAGAACAAGCAATTTTTTTTCAACTAATTATTTCAAGTATTTCTTCTCTACAGCCCATTTTTATATGACACTTTATCACGAAATTATATGGTATGTTTTTTTTATTTTTCGTTAATAAAATAATCTGCGGTTTCTTTTTTCCTGTTATGACTTTTGACCGAATAAAGATTCAAAAGTTGTTCGTTTACCTCTTTTTTTATTATGGCTCTTCATCCAAGAAAAGGTTCCCGACCCCTGGTCTGGATGAAAGAAACAAAAAACTTTAGTTTTAATTCATGGCAAAATAACATTTGTTATTAATATTATTTTGCCTATGGTGCATTTCTTCTATTTGACCTAATGTACGTCATGTGATCGACAGTCCTCTCGGATTAGTCAATGTGGAGTCCCATATGGGGTTCGTACGGCAAGCGGGATAAATATTCATAATGCACGACAATTGGAAACCCTAGGCATACCCAAGTGTGTGTGTGTTGAGGGGAGGGGAAGAAGGTTGGTGCAATAACCTCCTACTTGTGAATCTGAGTACCATATATTTCCTAAGAAAGTCTCCAGAAATTGGAGACTCAAGCGTACAATGAAAGAAATCGGAAATTGACCAAAACATGTGAACTCCCATTGAAAGTTTCAGAGTATGTCATTGGCAACAGCGATGAGACATTGTAAATAACGAAGTTATTCATTGCGTTGACTTCACTGTTGTTATTCGTAACAAACCAAGTCGTAGAATCTTGTTGTACGCAACAGAATAATTCAGTACGAAACAATGAAAAATGCTCTAACGTTGGAGAAAGGCATGGGCCTTTCTGTAATTTAGAATTGTTTACAATCGCGTCTTCCTCGTCGTCGATGGAACCGACTAACTAACCAAGGTAAGCCTAGTTCTTAATATCCCATTTCTCAAGTCAGGAGTAATGTAACTATGTCGTAGTGAATATATGTAATGCATTGGCCGTCCCATGGCTGAAGTGGTTAGCGCGCCCGGCTACTGATCTAAGGGACCTCGATTCGAACCTGAGTAAGAGCATGGACGTTTGTTTTGTTTTTCTGCTGAGGTCCTGCCATCCTCTCAGATCTTCTACTATGGCATATTAACTGACAGGCTCCTGTCAGACCTCTGTGGCAAGCAGCTGCTTGAGGGGGTATTTTTTTTTATACTTGTTCTACTTCTTTAGCAAATATCATTGCTGTTTGTCGGGCGTTGGACGCCCAGATTGGTTCCACCGCACTAAGTGCGGACGTCTGTAAAATCGCGTTGGTAAGAAATGGTAGACTGAAATGGTAGGGTGGTAGGGAAATTTAATGTACTGGGATTTGAATGGGGAATAACATTTCTATTGTTGTTTGAGTATACTTTAGCTCAGGAGTTATTTTTCATGCATAAAGTTATAATATCTATGTGTTAGCCGAGTAGACCGAGACGTGTAAGGCTTACACCCTTAGTAATCCGACCTTCGTTTAGTCGGCTAACAGTAACAGTAAGTTATAATCACTTTGTACCCACCAGAGTTCCTCGGAAACAGTTTGCAAGGCATAGGTAACTCCAATAGAAAAAGAAAAATTAAGTGTGGTGTGAGGTGCATAAAAAATGTAGAGGTACTTAATAAAATTATTATTATTATAAAAACATTTATTACTTAACATATCTTATGAAACATGCGTTTATCAAATAAACATTTTTCAAAATAAGCTAAAGATTTTAACTTCCGATATGAATTCTTAGTTTTTGAAGCTTTCACTTCAACAAAGAATTTCATGTTCCGCTCGTATTTAATAGAACGACTTCATTATCCACGGATATGGGTTTATGTGGTTAAAGACGAGTGAAAATATTGTTATTAAACTCTGACAACGTTGGTTTAATGTTTGTTTAATTAACTTGTATCTATTCGTTATAGATCTTAACTTGCATTGTATCCAAATTGTATTATTAAATTTTTATTGAGATTGTTCACGCACATAAATACTCTTGTAGATAAATAGAACTATTTTTGTTAAATGAATCTGTATGCAGACGAATAATAAATAACATAAAATAAACAATAAAATAATGAATAGAATAAATATGAAGTAGAAAAATAACTGACTGGTAGAAGAAATCGCGTACCGAACGATAGAAGAAAAAGCGAGCCTAATAATCACAAACATTTTGACATTTTTATAGAGTAACTTACTAGTCAAGAAATTGTTTTAAATAATTTTCATTGAAACATTATTCATCTGCAGCTGGACAAATATCTTGTGTGTTTCTCCGGGGATACGTGTATTCCCGGTTCAGAACCACTGGTCTAGGGCAGTGATTGCCAACCTATGGCACGCGACATCATTTTTGTTGACACGCCACTGAGAATCTTGTCGTATAACTGATTACACAGTGCAAAAAGTGATTTATATTTATTAGAATTAAAAAAAAAATCAGAAACAAGACAGCACTATAAATTATTTTAGGGAGTTACGTTTTTTGGAGTTAAGAAAATTATACTTGTTTCAAGATTTAAAAATCTTATCAAAACTTGAGAGTATAAACAGAATTAGAGTTTCTGTTTATAATACGAGATGATCAAAGAATGCATTATTAGTCGAGATACCTGTGATGAGGAGAATTTTTACTAAACACTGTGTACATATTGCAATTATATTGTTTCTCGCACTACCAAATAGTTTGAAAATTGAGAGAACGTCAAATAATTTTAATGACAGACTTTAGAAAATGGATTTTAGAAAACTTTAATGTACTTTACTTTTTCAATGAAGCATGTTATTATTTTTAACAAATAAGTAAATTAATAACCCCTCAAGCAGCTGCTTGACACAAAGGTCTGACAGGAGTCTGTCAATTCATACGCCAAAGAAGAAAGTCTGTGAGGAAGGCGAGATCCCTTCCCGCAGTAAAACAACACAGACATCCAAGTTGGAGACACCCGGGGCTCGAACCCAGGTCCCTTTGATCACTGGCCAAGTATGCTCACCACTCAGCCATGGAAAGCTACGTTATTATTACTTTATTTCAAATTTTTGCACCGTAGAATACTTTAATTAATTATTCTTAATTTAGTTAAACGTTCATAGTCATCATTAAAATGTATCTTTTTAAAATTACTTGTTTGACCCAAAAAAGAGTAGAAATCGAGTGAGATATTACTAATATTAATAAAGAGAAAATTTGCATGGTAGGTTTATAGTATATATGTTTTTATTTCTCTTATGTATTGTTATTTGTTCCGTATATTGGTCAGTAAATGGTAGCTAGGCATACACTAGAAGGATCACATAGACACATGAAACATCATACTATAGCATACACTAGAACATCATATTATGTTCCCAGACTTTAGTATGATGCACAGATACGCCCTTTCCTAGCACCTAATATCGACCACGCCTTCTCATGGTGCAGGCATTTAATACTTTTCAAAGGAGAATTCATTTCTGGAAGGGGAAGGGAGAGTTGCCAGATCAGTTTGGCCTACTGATCTGGTCATCTGAGCCCACTTTTTCTTTTTTTTCCCTCCATTGTTGAGAAGTGGTAATTCATAGGGTCCTGGTGCTGATCATTTATACCCACGAGACTGGAATGGTTTATGGCTTTGAGTTTGATTATGAATCCTGGAGCTGCTGCACTGGTGAGTATCTGTTAGAGAAAATCTGCCGTGTTTTCCGTTTGACTATGGGTTGCCAGCTCTAAGTCAGCAGAGGCAGAGGATACCTTATATCAGCTGGTAGATAATCCTAATCTAAGACCGTAGCAGGTATCTAAACGTACTTGAACTAGTTGCGCATCGTGAATCATACACTGGATTAATGAGTTTCAGGCAGATCAGTTTCTGCTTCTTGAAAAGGTCCACTTGTAAAGATGATGACTAAAATCCCTACCAGCATGTGTGCTTCAGCCTTTAGCAGTGGAAGAACGGGTCTTTGCCCCATGCCTGTGATTAGGGCGCTATTTAATATTGTTGGCCCTATCTCTCTCAACAAACCTAATTTCTTTAAAAATCCTACTTACGATTTTCGCTTTGCAGGCACGTGGAATGTGAGGACGTTGCTTAGAGATTATTCCATTGGCGTCCTTCGAAGTTATAATGTATAAATTATTGACTTGCAAGAGATCAGAAGGACAAGATCAGATACTCAAACATAATTTGAAATTTCAGAGAAGGAGGATGGAAAGTATCTCCAAGGCGTAAATAGGCGTAATAAGACAGACATGCCAGTAAATGCTCTCCTAGGATTTGAATGCATTACTGAATGATTTCTTACAGCTAAATTTAAAACTGGGATTATAGCCTGAATATTATCTCTTGTTATACCTCCACAAGTGATTGTGATGAGGATTAATTCTCTCAAGGAAAGATTTCCCTTGTGCTAGGTGACTTCAATGCTAAAGTTGTCACTGTGACTTCTAAGCAGGAGTGTTTGGTCCCTTTGACATTCGTTGTTCCAGCGGTAATGGGGAAAGTTTCGTACAGGTAGCTAAACTACGGTTTGAGAATAACTAACACATACTACAAACACTGGGATATTTATAAATACGCATAAATTTCTCCTGATGGATTACACAGGAATATGATGGATTAGATATTAGTTAACAGCAAATGAGCTAGTTTGCTTAGGAATACCGGATCATATAGGGCAGCCCATATGCTATTTCAGTGTATTGCATCGTGGGAAATCAATACTCTATTCTCCCTCCATTTGCTGATCCAGTAAAGCCACCATAAAAGTGACTGCTTGGGACCGTAGAATCACAGCACCCTACACTGGTACAATATAATCATAAACTCATTATAGTACATTACAGTAATGTTAGAAACGAAGAATACAATCTATATAAAAAAACGAAAATGATCTATAATCTAGAAGTCTGACCTGTGAAATATGAGAATGAAATATGAGAATCATGTCTCTTGAATAACCTTCACTTAGATTAACATAATACTAACTCACAAAAATAAAATCAATATACACTTTCAGCTACTACCGTAGAAAGGCCCAATTAGACGATGAAGATATAAGGCCAATAATAGATCTGATTGAAAAATCTGATATAAGAGTTAATTGGGAGCAAATTTCGAGGTATAGCCCAAATACCAAAAGTTATGGGCATAGTGGGACTCCTTAGAAGTGAAAGATGGTGTACTATACAGAAGATGGGAGAACCTCACTGAAGTACTAATCCGTTGGCAGATAAACCTTTCTCGCTCCCGAGAGGAACTAGTGATGAAAGATGTGCATGATAGTGCCAGTGAATGACACTTCGGTGTTAATAAGACATTAATGAGAGCCAGGAAATGATTTTATTGGTTGAAAAGTAGGGCAGATGTTGAAAGGTGGTGCAGGTAATGTGAAGACTGTTCAGCAAAGAAAGGCCCTAAGACTTGCAGTCGGGGCAAGCTGCAGACGCATAACGTTGGTTCCTCTTTTGAGAGAATAGCTATTGATGTAATAGGTCCGTTTCCTAGGACTGATGATGGAAATCGCTATTTATTGTTGGCAACGGATTATTTCACGAAGTGGCCTGAGGTCTATCCCATCCAATATCAGGAGGCAACAACAGTTGCAGAGATGATAGTAAATAACTCGATTAGTAGGTAGGAGTACTTTTGCAGCTCCACTCAGACCAAGGACGGAATTTTTAATATAATGTGTTTAAAGGCATCTGCCAACTAATAGGCATTCAGAAAATAAGAAACTCCTCTGCACCCTCAGTCGGTTGGTATGGTTGAGAGATTTAATAGAACTTCACAACATCTTGCATTGTTTATCGACGACCATCAACGTGACTGGGATCGCTATTACTACTCTTTTTTGTTGGCATACAGAACAGAAGTGTACGAAACTGGACAGACACCATCCATGACGCTCTTTGGGGCATGAATTACGTCTTCCATGTGACCTTTTATATGATCGGTCCGAAGCAATGCCTGTGCCCACGCTACAATACGTACAAGAATTACAACAACGACTAGAGGAAATCCACCACTCAGCCAGACATAACATCAACGTGGCGAGCGAGAGAACCAAAACGAGATACTACAGTAAAACAAATGAAACTGTTTTCAATCAAAGAGATCCTGTCTGGCTTGTACAACCCACATAGGAAGAAGATACTTTATCAAAAACTTCAGAAACCTTGGGAAGGTCCATATGCGGTAGTAAACAGGATTAATGACATGATGTATCGTATTCGTCGACTTCCTACGGCAAAGTGCAAGGTGGTTCAGTGGATCGTTTGGCTCCGTTTCATCGAAGAACTAAAGAAGCTTCGGCATCCAGAACTGTTTGGGACGAACAAGACTTAAAGAGGGGCAATGTTACGACAGATGAATATGCAACAATAAAACAAAAATTGATGTGTCATTTGACACCCGTGATATGCTTCAGCGTGAGATTTAGGTCACTAGCTTATTGGAGCAGACAGACTTGAAACAATAACGGTGTTTAAAAATATTAGAAAATTTTCGGTAGTAGCTGCAAGTGTACATTTATGTTCCTTTTAGTCAGTTAGTATTATGTTAATCTAAGCGAAGTTTATTCAAGAGACATGGCAATTCAAATAGAAGAGGCAATATGTTAGTCGAGCAAGCTTTAATTTCTTCGTAGGAAGACTTCATCGTCTGATGTGTGGTGATCTTAACGTATAAGATGAAATTTATTTCCATTGGTGAAAAGATGCGAACATGAAAAGCAAATAGAGTTTAGTGACAAATCATTGTGTAAAAAGAGTTGGTAAGGTGAACTTTGGTAAGTTATAGGTATTTCGACAAAGAAACTTTCGTTACTTGTAAAATGTTTAAATATTCCATTTGTGCTTTGAGTGGATAATGAAATAATTTTAGTAAAAATATTTGAAGTACGAATAAGAGATGTAAAACACTCTTTTTATGATTCAGCTTCATACTGATGAAGGCAAGGATTTGGGTTAGTTCAATTTGTTTTATATATGTAGTTTTATACCTTTGTAATAAATTAGTTCATTTATAATTTTTGTTGCTAATCATTCTTTTGAACTCACGCTCAGTTTTCTATTAAAAATTCGTGACATAAAAACAGACTTATGAGTGGCTACGCTCTCACTAATCAACTTCTATTTCGTTATAATAATACAACAAGTCCTAACTGCAAAACTTGCAACTTGCCCCAAGCTACCTCACATATTTTATTAAATTGTTCCCTTTATAATTCACAAAGAACTATTCTCCTTAATAAGCTGAAACAAAATAACATAACTAATTTTACTTTGACTACTTTATTAAATCCAGCTAAAAATAATAAGCAAAAAAAAATCTATCTTTTCATATTAAGCTCGCTCGCTCGTTCCACATCTCCGGAATCATCTTGTGCCTGGATTACCACAGTCATATTAAGCTCCTTAAAGCAAACTAAACTTTACAACAATCTCTAATTTTCCCTCACGTCCTGTGAGAAACTATTCCTGACTGACTTGCTTGCAATCAAACCGGAAGTGCGTCATCTTGTTAAAACTTTGTTACTAGATACTAGATTTTATACTTATCAATCAGTCAATCATTTATTTCCACAGATATGAATACATGGTATACAGTTACATTGAAATATTAGCATACAAAATATTTTGGAGAAATAACTACACCACAAGAGTTAAGACACTCGTCCGTGGTGTTAGTACTCTAAAACGTTTATCCATTAGTTAAACGTTAGCAACAGTAATGTGAATCCAATAATAATTGTGATACAACGCTTTACTTTAAAATAATAATAGCTTTATAATGATTATTTCTTCATAACAAGGTTACAATAATTTTTATTTTATCAACATATTTGTAAAGACTTTCTCAATATTTGTAAATCCTTTTTTCATTTTTAATGAAAAAGGTATTTGCAAATATTCAGAAATTTATGAAAAAGGTATTTGCAAACATTCAGAATTTGCCAGTTACTTTCATAACTGGCAATGAGTTGATGCTTATAGCTTAAATCAACTACATTTTTTTTTCATTAGATCAACATTATCTTTATAATTTATGATACAATGATATTTAAATTTAAATTAATTTTATCTGTACCTTTCATTGTACATTAAACAAATACTATTGATAAAAATAAATTTATTAAATTGAATAAATTAATTTCAAAACTATATATTAACTAAACAAACAAACTATATTGAAAAAAAAATTAGAAGTCGCAGAATATGCATAATTAAATTAAACAATATTTTTTCAGGTTATTTCATGAGTTCCATGTCTACAGGACACATCCTGTGAGTCTTTACTACTAAACAAAACTTATTTTCCCAACTTTTCTCTACAAAGATTGATCTGAATTTTACTGAATGGGCAATGCTGAGGCATTAAAGCATTCAACAGAGAGAGATAGACAGTAAATTATAATATCGTCATGGGTTTTTAAAAGGCACAAAAAGAGTATTTTAGTTTTTCTTTAAAACATGCTATGATTTTATGCAAAAAGGAGAACATTTCATATTTTTTTAAACTTCCGCCAGACACCACATAAAAAAGGAGGACGTTGGGTAATCCTACATCGAGGTGTCTCTGTCTCGAGCTATGATATTAGAACAAAAGGTTTCAGACTCGAGTTTAATACTTGAGAAAGTAATTAGTAAACAATATAAAATAAATGACATCTTTTGATTATGATTTCAATTTTTTATTGATTGTTTAGTAATAAAAATTAATAAGTACTATTCAACTTTTAATACTTTTTGGCGATGGTTAGTCTTAGTTCCAAATGGCATTGATATTTTTATCTTCGAATGATCATAATTATTTTAAAATTTGTAATATCTTATAATAGGAAAAATTTAAAAATTATTATCAGCATGAATTTTTGTATATACAGTGAGTTTGGGCTACAGATACGAAGAAAAAAATTTAATACTGAGTCTTAATTTGTGTCTTAGGTAACAACTAATAAAATGCAAAACTCTCCACACCTAGACCTACTAGTTTTCCTGCGCATGTGCAGAAAGGGGCACACCACAGAGTGATATATACACCGAAGGACCAAAACATTATGACCAGCACGTCCTTATGCAAAGCGAAGCAACTTCAGGTAAACGACGGCGCTTGTGAAAGTCATGAAACGGTATAAATAACACCTGATACTGAGCTCTGTTAATCAGTATTATTCTTGTTCTTCAGATGGGAAAGGCAGCAGACTTAGTGAGTTTGACAATGGCCAGACGACTGTGTCAGAGCATTTCCGAGACGGCAAGGCTGTGCTCACCGTCAGTCATGGTTAGTACCTTCAAAAGATGGTCCAAGGAGGGAAAAATCACGAACCGCCAGCTAGAGGTGAGCGAATGCTATCCTGCATGGTATGAATCAACAGAAGGGATAGTGTGGCGCAACTGGCAATACACAATACATCGAACCCTGCTGAAAATGCGGCTGCGTAACCGCAGGCTACTCCGAGTGCCCATGTTAACCTCGGTTGACCATCGAAAGTGACAACAATGGGCACACGAGCATTAAAACTGGACCTTGAATGATTGAAAAAAGGTCATCTGGTCCGATGAATCTCATTTCTTGTTGCACCATGTGGACGGCTGGGTACGTGTGCGTCATTTACCTGGAGAAGTGTTGGCACCAGGATGCACTGTGGGACGAAAACAAACTAGTGCAGGAAGTGTAATGCTTTGGGCAATGTTCTACTGGAAAACCCTGGGTTCAGTGATTCATGTACAGTAAACTATGACGTCTACCACCTATCTAAACATCATTGTAGACCAGGTAATCCTTTCATGGCAACGGTATTTCTCTCTAGTGGTGCCTTCTTTCGACAGGATGTGCCATGCCACACTGCCCAGATTGTTCGAGAATGATTCTCAGAACATGAGGAAGACTTCCAGGTATTGCCCTGGCCTCCAAATTCCCCAGACATCAATGCAATCGAGCATCTGTGGTTTGTGTTGGAAGAGCATATCCGATCTGCGGCGGCTCAACCATGTAACTGAGAAGAGTTAAAGGATCTGTTGGTAATGTGTTGGTACCAGATACCACAAGACACCTTTAGAAATCTGCAGCATCCACACTTCGCCAGGTAAGAGCTCTTTTGACAGCACGTGGAGAACCAACATCATATTAGGCAGGTGGTCATAATGTTTTGGCTCTTCGGTGTATATACTAGAGGTAGATCTAGCAACGGAGCACAGCAAATTGGACAGAAAGGACTTTTGTCATGTATTTTTAACGTAGTTAAAGGCCATTTTACATACCGTTTATAAAACATGTTCAATTGTAGGATACGCAAGTCGTTTTAACAAAGATTAAGCTCTAAATTTTTTCAAGGAAGTTTATTTAATCTCCTTTTCTAAGTCAAATTAATTTGTATATATTATTTGTACATATTAATCAATAGTAAATACACATATTACCTGTAGTTTTGGTCAAAGTTTCAATTTATATGTCAAAAAAACCTAAACTGTATCAATAATTATGTTTATAGATTGCCTATTAACCAGCTATTATTATGGCGATGAATAGTAAACATAAATCGTGTACAGAAAAGAAAGTTGTCAATGCTGGCTAAACACAGTAAAATATGCAGCACTCATTTCAAACTAGACTGTTGCATTAGGTGAGATATATCAAGAAGAATGTATACGTTAATTAATAGAAATTGCCAAAAGTAAATGCATACCTTTTCTTGTGAATGTACAATATAGAGTGACTTTGCAATATTCAATTGACATTATAAACAACCATGTAACTTTTCAATTTTTTTTTACATATTCTTTTTACCTAAGAAATAGCTTTTTTAGCTTCTGCCTATACAGAGCCACGACAATTCATTGCTGAATTTCCAAATTATGTCAAAGATAAAAATAATTTTCAAACACTATAATTCCTAAAATAAGCTTTGTATAGAAATATATTGCTGAAGATGAATTAAAGATCTCAGTCAAATCTACGTGAAGCTCTGATTTTTAAAATTTGTTCAATATTTCAAAAGTTATGGATTTAACTAGAGTCGAGTTGGGTTGTTTTATCTCTGAGCGGCACTTTTTTGCACACCATGGGCTAAATGGCCAGGTCACATGGACCCCGAAGGCTCAGAGAAGGTTGGGGGAGGGGACCCACTGGAACAGCTGTTGGGAGACAGATGGTAGCCTCCCTTCAAGGCCATCCAGCGTGTTCTTTAACGTTGTTAATTGAGTAGTTTTACCTCTGAGTGGCACTTTTTTGCACACCATGGGCTAAATGACCAGGTCACATGGACCCCGAAGGCTCAGAGAAGGTTGGGGGAGGGGACCCACTGGAACAGCTGTTGGGAGACAGATGGTAGCCTCCCTTCAAGGCCATCCAGCGTGTTCTTTAACGTTGTTAATTGTGTAGTTTTACCTCTGAGTGGCACTTTTTTGCACACCATGGGCTAAATGGCCAGGTCACATGGACCCCGAAGGCTCAGAGAAGGTTAGGGGAGGGGACCCACTGGAACAGCTGTTGGGAGACAGATGGTAGCCTCCCGTCAAGGCCATCCAGCGTGTTCTTTAACGTGCACAGGGTATGGCTCTCCCACACACGGGGCCACGGCTTAACGTCCCATCCGACGGACGGCGGCCTTTCCAAGCCCATCGGTGTCCCCTACTGACCGTGAGCAGGGCGGGGAATTTTGCGGAGATAAATCTCAACGCTGACCCAGCTGGGACTCGAACCTGGGAACTACAGATTACGAGCCTGGCGTGCTACCGACTGAGCCATCCCCGCCCCACTAGAGTCGAGCAACGGAGCAGTAAACAGAGAATTCCAGGTACCAGAATTCTTTAAATTTTTAACGAATGTACACAGTCGTATCAGAATATTATGACCACCTACTACTATGGTAGGTGGTCATATTATTCTGATACGACTGTGTAGTTCAGAATTGAGATTTAGATAAATTTGATTCAGATCTTTAATTCATTTTCAAAAATTTTCGATGCAAAGCATATTTTAGAAGTTTTAAATTATTCGACTAAAATAAATAATGGACACAATTCCCATTGACACGAAGTGGAAATTCTCTAATAAATTGGTAGGGCTCTCTGTAATGACTAGTGAATAAACTGACAGGCTCCTGTCAGACCTCTGTGGCAAGCATCTGCTTGAGGGGGTATTTATTTAATTTTTTTTAGACGTGCACAGGGGGTGGCTCAGTCGGTAGCGCGTCCAGGTTCGTAATCTGCAGTTTCCAGATTCAAATCCCACCTGGGCCAACATTTAAATTCGTCTCCGTAAAACTGCCAGCCTGAAAAACTCCAGCGAGGCAGGGCTGGTAGTTTTGCCAGCTCTGCCTCGCTGGAGGTGAAACCTAGGAGTCAATAAGGGACACCGATGGACATGGAAAGGCAGCCATCCGTCGGATGGGACATAAAGCCGTGGCCCCCATGTGCAGCAGAGTCACACCCGGTGTACGTCAGAGAGCACACTCGATGGCCTTGATAGGAGGCTGCCATCTATCTCTTAACAGCTGTTCCAGTGGGTTCCCTGCCCCAGTTTTCTCTGAGCCCTCAGGGTTCTTGTGTCCTGATCATTTAGCCCAATTGTGTGCAAAAACGTGCCGCTCAGAAGTAAAACAACTCTTCAGAGAGCATGTAAGGGGCAGTGGCTTAGAGCCAAATAGAGGCACCTCTTCTTTTGCGGATCTGTTTTGTTTTACTCTAAAAAGGGTCCTTCTGACTAGTGGAGTGAAAAGGGCAGGAGCTTAAGACCCTTCGGCCCACTTCCTCTGCACGGCTATGGTAATAACTTCATTAAAATTATTTTCAGTACTTTGTTTTTACTGTAAGTTTTTTTCTAATAAGTATTTTCACCCATGCATTTTTTTTATAAATCTTAATGCACAATGTGCCTTTACTTATTTTGGAATATATTACCAAGATTTCTCAGAGGAAAATAATGTTTTATATCCTACGACAATACCATCGACCTAAGCTTTCATTGGACACATAACTATTTATGATCAGCAACCGCGTATGGGAGACATAACAACAATAAAAATTATCCAATTTTTTTGTTGGGATAGGCGGGGGAGAATATAAAAAATTTTATACGATCTCATAAACTTTCATCTGATGCAGAACCCGTTATGAACGATTCTAGGTTAGGGAGCTGATTAAAGCATATGCTTTGACAAAACAGTTACAAACGTCATGAGAAAGCATTTGTCATACGTTCATTTTTTTTTTAAATGTTTTTCAACTACAAAGTATATTTACCTTGATATTTTGAGTTTTATTTACAAAAAAAAACATATTCATACGATGCCTTCAAAACATGTACAGTACATGACTGATGAATGTACTTGAGCTACGATTCTGGTGCTTTGCCCAACTATTCGGCCATGACATTACCTCCTTACTTATCTGTGGCGTTCAATGGGGCATCCATACGTGTTCTACCTCTAGTATATATTGTGGAACACCTATATATGCACACCTGTAATGAATGTTAGAGTGAACTTAAGAAAATCATGTTATTGTCCCTTCTTTTACGAGACGACATTGACCGGAAATGCTTACCTGCACATTATTTGGGGCGGGGGTGGTTCAGTCGGTAGCGCGCCAGTCTCGTAATCTGCAGTTCCCAGGTTCGAGTCCCAGCAGGGTCACGTTGAGATTTATCTCCACAAAACTCCCGCCCTGCCCATGGTCAGTAGGGGACACCGATGGTCTTGGAAAGGCCGCCGTGCGTCGGATGGGACTTTAAGTCGTGGTCCCGTGTGTGGGAGTGTCACACCCTGTGCACGTTAAAGAACACACTGGATGGTCTTGACGGGAGGCTACTATCTGTCTCCTAACAGCTGTTTTAGGGGGTTCCCTCCCTCAACCTTCTCTGAGCCTTCTGGGTCTTTGTAACCTGGCCATTTAGCCCATTGTGTGCAAAAAAGTGCCGCTCAGAGGTAAAACAACCCAACCCATATTATTTAGATTCTTCTTGTTGATCAATGTTTCATCAAAATAGCACTCCTTTACCTTGCTACAATGATGTAAGCTTTTTTCTGGGATCAAACATTTCCTGACTGATGGTTCCGAAGAGGAAGGCATTTTGCCTGGTCCGCCAGATCTCCGGTTCTCACCCCATATTCTTTTACTGTGAATTCGTGAAGAACATCGGGTACAAACAGAAAATGCGAAATTTGCAGGAATGGAGTCAATTGATCATGAATACAGTAGCGCAGATCACCTTAATGTGCTGGAAAGTACTTGGTGGGAAATTGAATATCTTCTCGACGCCTGCCAAGCAGCAAAATAAGTAAAAAAATAAATACTCCCTCAAGCAGCTGCTTGCCACAGAGGTCTGACAGGAGCCTGTCAGTTTACATACCACAGTAGAAGATCTGAGAGAATGGCAGGACCTCAGCAGAAAACAACACGAACATCCATGTCTTACCCGGTGCTCGAACCCAGGTCCCTTAGATCAGTAGCCAAGAGCACTAACCACTCGGCCACGGGACGCCTAGAATATTCAAATTAAGCTGCACCAAATATAACTTAACTTGGAGATTAATTTAATCATACCATGTGAGATGAACCCTAATAAACCCATAAGTTTACTCAGTATTATCTCTTCTTTCTTCATACCTCTAGCTGGGCCACCCTGTGCGTTTTCCGAAGGGGAGATTTATTTTTCCTTACCTGACTGGTCTCAGTAATTATAGCAGTACTAGAGCCCATGCTTATGCATTTCAAGTTTGGGCTCGAAAACTGGAGCCCAAACTTATCTTTAGATGACATTAAATTAACGTTGGTGATTGTCTTAAGAAATCCTGTATAACCCGAGGCCTAGTCCAAAATTTTCTTCTGAGTGAAGCAAAAGTTTGTATTTTTGCTGTCATCATGGTACTTGCTCTTCAGAAACTGGATTTTTTTTAAATGCTGATACTAGCAGTTTTACTTTCGTGCTGAAACTGAAATTTTCGAATAACGATCAGAATGTGATTACAAAAGAACCCAAAATTAATTAAACGAAAATATTTTAAGGGCCTTTCAAGTGAATGCGATGATTAATGCTTCACTCTTATTGTGACGAAACGATCTAGAGAAATAATTTTGAAAAAAATGGGAAAAAATTACTGCCTTGACATGGCACTGTCAATCTGAGCAATAATTACTTTGGATATAAATTTTCAGAATTAACGCCCACATTAATGCTGTACAAATGTGAAGGATGTTCGGCTCATTAGATAGAGATGAATTACAGAAATCCGTTGAACACAGACAAACTTCTTTGGTCAGGGTCTTCATCTGTTGTTGATGACAACCACTGGATCCTGAATGAGCGCAGCCCCAACTGACATTAAGAATGGACCCTAAAAATAAGAAAAATATTTTTAATTCGGATAGTGTTTCAGACGATCTGAGATTGAAATTTTTGTGAAAAAGAATAAATATTTGCAAAACCAATGCATTAAAAATGTTTTTATACTACACTGGAGCTCCAACATTAAGGACAAAAACAGAAGAATTTGAATAAAGTAATAATAAATTTAAATAATTTAATAAACTTTATGCCATGTATGATACAAAACAAGTTCTGTCGAATGATTTTAAAAGATTACATAAAACTGCGTTAAACATGCAAATCAGGCAATCAAATAAAAACAGCCCAGTTTGGAGACTCGTTATTTAGTGTTTGGAGATCAAACTATCGGTACCGAAATAGCCATGATTCTGAAAATGTCTCCAGGAACCGTTTCAATAACGTTTTCAACTAGAGAGCAATTAGCAGAAAGGAGGCAAGACAGCCATGGCAGAACATTCCATTTGGCCAGATGTCTAAATCAAGTTCAGTTGTTGTACACAGATTGTGGAACCCATTCCAAAACAACGAAATATCTCTTGCAAACTTGTCAAGGCTGACTTACGGTCTCTTCTACAAAATATGACCGTACTGAGAAGCACTATGAAGACTCCATAGCATGCCAACTTGTTTCAAAAATTGCTACATTCGCATTCAAGGGGACAACCGAAGACTTTAAGAGAAGGATGTTTATGCATGGCAACCTGGTTTTGCATTCCTTTGATTCCCTTTAGAGAGAGAAGATAATGTTCGATTTAGTGTCCACAACATCTTGACCACACCCAGAATCAATGAGTCAATGGGCTCTCTATAGATCAGTCATGTTTCCATATTGGAACAGATTATCAGCGAAATCTGATGAAGATGGGGAATTTTTTTGCATCTCACTAATCTCAGGGAAAGAAACAACTATGGAGGTAGTGGTGGATAGAAATGTAGTCAGGTGTCCCTATCAGTTACCACAGAGACCTCCATGTATTCTCAGGAGGAATCCTTGTTAGGCTCTAATTTGCATTGAGCATGATCAATGTTTGCTTCTCCCTCCCCCAATTGAGATTTTAACCAACACTCATGCAAATGAATAGGATGCCATATTAATTCTCATCTAAAGAGAGGAGAATGTGAACTGCATAGCTGCATGGTTTAGAATCTTTACGCCATTTGTGTTTCATTTCATTTTGGGAATTGTGATCTACTTTTATTTTGTCATGTTCTGGACAATATTATCTCCGTTGCCCTTGTGTCATAAAAGCTTAAACAAACGATCCACTTCATAGACCCTCCACTGCAGAAGCCTGTTGGTGGAGAGAGACCCACCCAGTAACACACCTGATTGTTCAGTAACTTCCAGAGTGTCGTAATCGTCCACCTGCATGTTCGCTTTCTTCTGAAACTTATATTCCTGAAGAGGGAAATCTTGGTAGTTGCATTTAGGTGCTCTTCTGTCTCTCCCTTGTCCATCATTGTTTTACATCATTTTTGCTTGCTTTTCAGTTGGAATTGTGCTCTGGGGAGGCCTTAAGAGAGCAGCCTGCTATACTCTGCATTGGTCTCTGTATTAGGTAAGTGAATGGCTCTTTGGTAGTCTCTACAGATGATGGGTTCGCATGCTCAGATCAACTGTACAACGCACGTGACTTCCTTGCTCAGGTACAGGAACAAGTTTGCGATTGTTCTTGCCATGTTTTTAATATAATACATTCCCTGCAAGTTTGGGTGTTGTACAGTCTAGGTGTTGTACAGTTGCCTGGTCTAGTGGTTAGCGTACCTGACTTGTAATGGTGTGGTGGTTGTATGAGAAGCCAGGACAATCCTAATATAACTTACAGATTATTTCTGTCCTTTGTGTAGGGAATACATTCTTCCTTTAAAAAAAAGTAAATGACTTTATAACTTTATGACAATTATAAAACAGAAGAATGACAACGTTTTATAGATTCGTCAAAACTTAGTTTAAAAGCAATTCTCCTTCATAATGGCAACAAGTATCCATCCGTACTATTGCTCACGTGGTACAAATGAAGAAAACACAGGAAAATATATGAAATTTGCTTGTGAAAATTTATTACAACTAGTCTTGGAGTAGTAGTCCAAATATTACTGTTTCATCTGTGATTGGGATAGCAGAGCTAAGGATAAGCATCACTCATTCAAGGACTGACCGGAATAAACATGCATTTCTTGTTCCTGGACAAAAAAAGGCGGTAATATTTCTTTGCTGATTCTGAAAAAGAACTTATATACTTATATAAGCTCTTTTACTCTATTTATATTATACTTTATATTAAACGTGGCGTAATGAAGCACTTTGTCAAAGCAATGAACAAAGATGGATTCCTGTACCTGAAATGAAAGAAATTTCCTAACTTGAGTGAAGTAATCATTAAAGAAGGAATTTTGATTGAATCTCATATTCTGAATGTTGTGAACGAACAATAAAATTTAAATTATTATTTTAATTATTAATTACAATTTAATGTAATGTAACGTTGAACGTTACATTATAAATAATTATAAACGATGCTGAACTGGCAGCCTGGACAGCGTTAAAGGATCTAGGTAGTACTAAATGTTTGGGAATCCTTAAATCATAAAACTTCAAGGAACGACACTTGGAATTTGACTTTTTCATTTTTGTAAGCATACTCCTTGCCGAATTTTAAATTAATAATTAATCTTGGACCAAATTTAAAACATTGATAAGTAAAGTGATTGATAGTTTAGCGATCGATAAAAAATAGCCACTGAACAGCCACGAAAATATTTCTTAAGGACTTGGGTTCGAGCCCCGGGTAAAGCATGGATGTGTGTATGTGTTGTTTTTTTGCTGAGGTCCTGACATCCTCACAGACCTTCTACTATGGCATAAAAACTGATAGGCTCCTGTCAGACCTCTGTTTCAAGCAGCTGCTTAACGGGGTATTTATTAATTTTTTTTATTGCTTTATTTTCTGTATAATTTCTGAGATCTGTTTCTTCCAGTTTAATTTTGGGTCAATATTTATGCCTAAGAATTTATGCTCTTTCTTTTGAAATAAGATTTTATCGTGCAAATTTTAGTTTGATATTTGGTTCTTCTTTTTTGGATATGAGCAATAACTGTTGTTTTTTCATTTGCCATTTTAAGTCTCGATGTATTGTACTTCAGTTGAAATTGGTCGGAGAGGATTTTAGAGTTTTTTCAGCCAGATGAAAATGAGTGTCTTTTTTTTTCAGATTTGCAATATCATCAACAAAGAAAATTGATTTTTTTTTTGCTGCGTAATATATTTTGGTAGATCAAATAAGCAGATTTAAATAATAGGAGACAAACTGGATCCTTGAGGGATACCATTGTTGTTGTTAAATTCATTTGCAAAGGTGGATCTAATTTTTATTATTTTCTTGTTTCTAATGCTGTTTTCTATTAATATTAGTATATGGCCAATTAAGCCAATTTTCTTCAGCTTATATATTAATTCTTTTTCCCCATAATGTATCGCATACTTGGGATATGTCCAGAAAGAAGATATGTTTGGGCGTCTATAACTATATCTGTGATGGTATCCATGGCAGATATATTTTTTCGGAAGCCCGTTTGTTTTGCATCTAACACGTTGCTTTCTCGAGATACCACTCTAACTTATTTTATTTCTATTATTTTTATAAGGTTGCTTGCTAGCGTAATATGGTTGTAGGAGGATATTGTCAGGATCTTGCAAACGAGCCCTGCTTCAGGACTGCAATCTGGGTAAATAACTGCAGGGAACACGTTGCAAATCTTTTTGTGTGGTCGTGCATGGCCCTGAGTTTATGTTTTATGGCTATGACACCTCATAGAGGTATTCTGATGTGTAAAAGGGTTGAGTGTTGCCACCGGATTGAATTGACATTGTGTAGATGAAGCTGCAGAGTGATCGGATCCGAAGGTCAAACGATTACCGTGGACAGTGGAAAATTTGGGAGAGAAGAAATTGTGAGATCGACGACTGACTCGGGTGAAGGCGGACGTAGCTCCGAGGAGTAGACAATTTTCTGTGGGCCGAAGCCCCGTGAATTGAAAGTGTGCTGTGGACTGAATTGTCTAGTGCGTTTAACTTGGTGCTACATAAGGTAGTAACCTGAGATAGAAATAAGCTCTATAGTGCTGACAGGTGTTTAAAGTAAATGCGCAACTATCCACTGGCTACCTCCCCATAACTTGTCTTAATAAAGAAATGTTATTAGCCGTCCCATGGCCGACTGGTTAGCGCGCTTGGTTACTGATCTAAGGGACCTGGGTTCGAGCCCCGGGTAAGGCATGGATGTATGTGTCGTTTTTCTGCTGAGGTCTTGTCATCCTCTAAGACCTTCTACTATGGCATATAAACTGACAGGCTCCTGTCAGACCTCTGAGGCAAGCAGCAGCTTGAGGGGGTATTTATTTATTTTTATTTATTAAGATATCTGGCTATTGAGCATTAATCGACGGGAGTAGATATAGAACATCTTCTGCACGAACCAAGAATAGGTTTATAAAGCGAGGGGCGCATAGAAAGCATTAGAAAACCTAACAGATATTCCTGTAGGGTGTTTTGTAGGTTTCAGAATGGGGATTATACATGCCTCTTTCCACATATCTGGAATTGTGTCTGAGGACCAGTGCTTCCTGAAAACTTCCTGAAAATCATTTGGCAGTAAACGACGAAAAAGGATAATGGTTCCACTGAGATATCATAGTGTTTGAAAACCGATATGCAGGAAAGTGGAGCCCTAACATGATTACTGATTACTTCTGTGGTCTCATTAGAGATGCACCAGAGAAATCGTATAAACGGAAATGCTCTGCAAAACATGTTTCAGATTATCAAAACAGGTAAGTTTTTAAAGAATGTACTACAATTGAATTGTGATAGAGATATTCTGTTGACATGATCCTTTATCAGCATTAAAAACATTTAGAAACACTATCAATACATTAAAAAAGTTTTGAAAAAAATTTATAAATTAACGTTATTCTTAAAAATAATGTTATCAACTAAATCCATGTAGTCTATTTTTGTTTGGAGAAACTTAATCACATAGCTTCCCCTAATGCTACGTCTCTGGTGCTTCTGAATCGATGTGTCCATTATACTGTTTGTCATATATTAAAAATAGAAAATATGATGACTGCACAAAATTATAGAAAAAGATTCAACTCGCCTCTGAAACATACGTATTAGAGCATTTTGTTAATAAAAGCAGTTCTGTCAATTATTATTTATTGAGAAAGAGAGGAAAAGAACCCCGTTATGAATGTTATTTGCAAAGTAGCAGAGACTTACTGGTTGAAAAGAATGTCCAACGAAGACACATTCCGCCTGCTATGGAGCAACTGTCGCATTGCCTGTTGAGTTCAGTCTTGTTAGGGACTTTTTTCCACTGTTTTCTGTCCAAGTAAGGAAGGAAGAAAGGATTATTTATGGGCTCGGACATCTTTCGCTGAATTTGGTACTTTTCTTCCACTTCTTTCAGCTCTGTCCCATCTAATTCAGTTTTTGAAGACCAAGAGCAAAGATAACAACTCGGACTCACTACGTCATCTGTAATATATTGTTAATATTAAGATTATTGCGTGGAATGATTTTTAGTTTTGGTCATTTTTAAATATAATGTTGCATACTTCCTTATTTAAAAATTATCAAAACATATTTAATCAAAAAATGTTCTGTGTTTCGTAATATATAGCTTTCGCTACAGAAAAGTGGTTTGAAAATATAATAATTGAGATGTTCACTGCTGTTCGTAAGTTAAGGAAGTTAAACAAAGTTGCAAACAGCTCAATTAATCCTTTTTGGCACTTAACGAACGTTTCAGATGATATTTAGCGTGAAATAACTCACATTTTTACGCTATTAAATGTACATTTCTCAATGTGAAAGGCTGTACGATATGCAAATTAACTGGTGATAAAAGCAGCTTTATCAACGGGCGATTCTCATTTCGCATAAGAGCAGCTTTTTTCGGACCACACTTTTTTTAAAATGTAAAGGTGGAACCATTTGGATAACGGTCAGAGGTGGAGGACGTTGGTCAGAGGTGGAACCATTTGGATAACGTTGGGCGAGTAGAAGATGGACAGTCACATAAAGAAGGTGCCAGATTCATGAATGTGTGGAAAAGTGTAATTTTCAGACTCGCGATATTTTCAAGACACTGAAAAATGCTCAAGGATAGGGGTTCAACGTGGAGTACGTGATAAAATGTTTTGGGGTACGCCGTGAGAGCTCAAAAGTCGTTAGATGTTGTTTAATTGATTGGGGTTTTATGGCGCATGAGCTCCTGAGGCTATAATGCGCCAAACGAGATAAATAGAAGCTAAAAGTCAAAAGTCGTTAGATATATGGTATATATATATATATAAGTTTTATTTTATTCCCATTGTTATACTGTGACTATAATTTTATTACATTTCCATTTACATTTACATTTTTACACATTTCCATGGGGTACGTGAAGCATAAAAGGTTGAGAACCACTGCTCTAGGAGAACGAATGAGGGTAGGCACAGAGCAAAAAGAGTTCAAGATGTCGTTTTCTGTTCCTAACTGCAAAGAACAATAGAGTTGTCTTATGACAGCATCGGAGATGTCAGTTGCCAAAGAAAGGACAGTATCCAGAGTAACTGTGTCCCAACGACTTCATGAAAGAGGGTTATATGCCAGATGATTTGTAGTGTCCATCCACTAACCTCAGCTCATCGGAGGACACGACTGGGATGAACCACACAGCACCTCAATTGGACCAATGATCAATCTCAGGTGCTCTTTTCGGATGAATCACATATAGCATAAATAGTGAATCACGGCGCCAATGCATCTGGAGAGATCGTGGGATACGTTATCACCCCTGAATATCGTGGAAAGCGGGGAATGCTGTGTAATCAGCATATGTAGTGTTTCGATTCGATCCATTGTTGGTAAATCAGAAATGTAGATATTGAACAGGGCTGGACCGAGGAGAGACTCTGACTTGAAATGATCTGTCAGATAAATAGTTGAGGATGATCTTTGTGATGGAAAATCATATTTCCTAAGTTTAAAGACAAGTCCCTCGATCCAGACCCTATCAAATGCTTTTGCAATATCTAAAAAAACTGTTACGGTGGAATCTATTTTATTTTTAGCCACCAAAATGGATTCGACCACTCTCCTGATTTGATATACAATAGAATGTTTATGATGAAAATCGAACTGCTCAGGTGGATTGATATTTTTGTCAACGAGTATATCCTCCATTCTGTTTAGAATATTTCTCTCGAAGACCTTATCAAGATATGAGAGCAAGCTAATTGGTCTATAACTTTGTGGGAGGGGAAGATTCTGACCGGAGTTTGGAAAAATAATTACCTCTGCAGTTTTCCATGAGAATGGGAGAGAGTCAATACGCATTGATTTTGTTGCAGAATAATATCCAGAAGCAAAGTGCAAGCTTTATGTGGAAGGTTTTTAATGACATAATTTGCCATTTTATCTGTTCCGGCTGTCTTTCTAGATTTTAGATTTCTAATCGCTGTTTTAAGTTCGCCAAAGCTCACAAATATGATACATCCATTACAAACGGGAGAGTAATTTTTTTTCTACTTCCTTATTGACATCTCTCACAAAGAATTCATCATCAACTTGTTTTGTATTGGGTTGAAACTGTGCTTCGAAATCAATGGCGAAAACTTAAATTACCTTTCCTTCAACTGCGTAAGCTATCCCATTAATCCCATCGAAGCCAATTCTCGGTATACTAATTCCCATGGAAAAAAACTATTAGAATATGCTATAAAAGTGGCATTGTGGTTGATGCACCTCAATCCCCACATTTTGTTCCGTCCAACATTTCACAAAAACTGGCATCTGATCATTATCCAGTCCTTTTAACTCTCGATTTTGCTTTCGCCAAGACAATACAGATTTTAACAAAATAAACTGGCATACCTACGAATGTACTTTAAACTCTGTTGTTACAGGCAGGTGTCAGAATAACGATAAACAAAGTATCGATAATAACATCAAATATTTGACTGAAATCATTGAATGAGCATTACGTAAAGCTACTAAATTCATTAAAAGAGTTTCATATCTTAATAATATTCCAACAGAACTAAAAAATAATATCAGGAGATAAAACAAAACTGAAAAGTCCACGTAGAAATCTAGAAGGTAAGATGATAAAAAAAAGTTATATAACCAGTTACAATCTGATTTGCGGAAATCTCTCGTTGAACACAGAAACAAAACCTGGACAAAGAAGCTCGATACGCTTTTAATGTTAAAGACCGCTCACTATAGAAAATGGTAAGATCTTTAAAAGGAAGTAACAGAGTTGTGCGTCCACTACCGACAGACGACAAAGCGAAACAGACGACCTGATGGAATCCCGACGAAGATAAAAATGAAGACAACAAGGCGACAACAGGCGACAAAGCGAATCTATTATCTCGTTTTCAAAGAAAAAGCGAATCTATTATCTCGTTTTCAAAGAAAAAGCGAATCTATTATCTCGTTTTCAAAGAAAAAGCGAATCTATTATCTCGTTTTCAAAGAAAAAGCTTTGTTGCTTATCTGTTTCGCTTTGTCGTCTACCGAAATTTTTGGTTTACAGAGATAAATTAAAAATGTTGTTTGTGTTGGATAGGTATTGATGAAATATTACGATATGCACTTTCCGAATCTCTCTAAAGCTACAATCACCGCCCTCTAGCAGTGAGGAAAGGTGAAAATTCCAAATTTTCAAAACGATTATTCAAACCATTTTTTTATACTAGAAATTTTTAATTTTGTTGGTGGAAAGTGAAAGCGACGAAGTTTCCATTGCCACCAATGAGTTGACCCTTTAGACCCAGAGGGGCTGGGGGGAAAGACACCTTTTTAGTTTCAGCAGATAATTGTTTTCTTTTAATATAAATGAAATTTTTTGTTGGGTTAGACAGGAATTGATAAAATATTGTGATTCACCATATGGATTCCCAGCTGGGTCAGCGTTGAGATTTATCTGCGCAAAACTCCCCGTCCTTCCCACAGTCAGTAGGGAACACCGATGGACTAGAAAGGCCGCCGTCCGTCTGATGGAAAGTTAAGCAGTGGCTCCATGTGCGGGAGAGCTATACTCTGTGCATGTTAAAGAACACGCTGGACCATCTGCCTCTACCAAGAGCTGTGATAGTTGTTCCCCTCACGCAACCTTCGGGTTCCTTGTGACCTGGCCATTTAGTCCATTGTATGGAAAAAAGTGCCCCTCAGAGGTAAACAACCCAAGACACATGTATTCTCTATAGATATGTTTGAAACATTTATTGAAAAAAAATCGTAGCATACGTATTTATAGAACTTTCTACGTTGTTTTTACTGTAGTAATTTAAATGACACCATATCAGACTGAACGGATTATATTGTAATGATGATGAAAAATGCCAAAACGAAATCAGACTCTTATTGAACTAAAACAACTGATGTTTATTATAAAACTGGCATAGTGGTTAGGCAGCTAGCGACTGTTCCAGCAAGGCAAACTTTGTGTGTTGTGTTAGCTCTAACTAAGGCAGTGGTCAGCAGTGACTTCGGTCGTAGTAGGGCATGTCCTTGTATGAGAAGGCCTGTAAAAGCTAGGAGTAGCTTCTAGGATTCTTCTCTGCCCTATATGTCGCAAATAAAAAAAAAGTAGAAGAACCAATGACAGTAGAAGGATTGGATCTGTAATACAGAAAGGAGAGAAGGTTGCTTTTCATCACTCGATGTATATCTCTCGATTTAAGCGGAAGATAGGTTCAGGGAATTAAGCGGAAGATAGGTTCACTGTATAAATCGAAAACGTGTAAATCAAAACCAACAATTTGTGGAATAAAGGGGGATATGTGTCGGAAAAAGTCTTTGTCGTGAATAAGACGAATATTGAATTCAGTTAAGCTTAGATTAATTTCTTGTACATTTCCTTTTCGTAACGGAAATTACTCATCATTGATGTTCACGTACACTTTCTAGTTTGAAGACGAAATTTGAAAGTATTGTACTTATGAAGTGCATATAAATTAAAATTGAAGCATTTGTATCTATCTAGTGCTCCATTTTGTAACCCCTCAGTTGATGGTTTGTGAAACAGTGTTCTTATGAATCAGCTGTATTTAGCCTACATAAAAGTCTACAATTTTTTTCATTGTGATAGGAATTTATTATTATTGTTGCATTCTTGAAAAGAAGTGACATCAATTAACACCATTTAGTCGATTTTTATTTTCAGATGACACACTGATAATCTCCCTTGACGCTATACCACTGCTATTTCATAACTCCCGATACCTCTAATGATTACATTTCCACAATGCCAATTGTAATACAACAGCGCCCTCAGTGGTTAAATAATTATAAATCAATAATTTTGGGGAAGTTAAATAAGTTTATTAGTGTTGATTACGTTTCTGGATGGGTAAGAAAAAGAAAGATGCTTAGGACACTTAAAGATGTGACTGAGGAGGTTATATGTTAGTCGAACAAGCAGAGTTGATTTCAACTTTTGTGTAGGAAAATTCATCATTTGACGTATAGTTATATTTAGTTTGCTTAGGAATTGGTAAGGTTATTCATTACAGATTGCAGGTTTGTTCACAAATATGATTGTGGCACTTATCGACTGTTGTAAAAATCCATATTTTATGCTTTGAGTAGAGATAGTAAGAATCATAGAGCAAATCTCTCTTTGTAGGAATACTAAATGATACTATGCGCTTCTAAAGGGTTATCTTTAAACTGATAAAGTTCTTTATTGGTTGAATTTAGTTTATATAAATTTTTTCATTCTTACTTTTGAAAAAAATTACAATATTTTAGAATTGTTGTTACTAATTATTGTTTATTAAACTCACGCTTATTTTCAATTCGTTAAATTCATAACATTTGGTACCAGGATAGGGATTATTTATTGATGAATTTCACTAGAAGTGTGGATGAGTTAGTTAAGCTTATAATTGATATGAACAGCAAACTTGGTGACATGAATGGCAAAATTCGTGATCTTTATTGTCAAAATAATGACATGAATAATAAAATTCTTAACATGAGAGCTGAAATAGCCTCTTAAAAAGATGACTGGAAAGCCGAAGTGGCTACACAAAATAGTGAATTGAGATCTGAAATGGCAGCTCAAAGACGGGAAATAACTAAATAATGGACCAATTTAAGACATTAAGACCCAACTGAACAGAGATTCTGATACTAAAGGTTGAAATCGATGGTCGAAAAAATGATATTGACGGTGTACAAAATGATATTGACGATGTGCAAAATAATATTGATAGTGTAAAGTGTATGTAAATGAAATTACTTGTGATTTTAACACCAAACTTGATTCTGTTGAAATTGATTGCGAACGCCAATTTCAGATTTTAAGAAATGAAATGTTACCTTCTTCTTGGGACAATGGTAATTTTAGTGAAAATAATGTTTTTACACATATCGTAAGAAATACAACTAAACCTTCCACATATGATGGTCAATCATCTTGGACAGTATTTAAACACAATTTGAAGTCATCGCTAGAGTTAAGCAGTCGAATGAATTTCAGAAGGCCAGTTTTTTTGCAGCTCTATTAAGAAATTCTAGTACGGAAGTTTTATAGAATATTCCACTAGTAAAACGACTTCATTATCGAAGTTTGGTATCTGCAATAGAATACAGATTTGGTGATAGTTATTTAAAACAATACTATATGACCAAATTTATTCTGCGTATGAAACAAAGTACGCAGAAGAGTGCTGAAACTTTGAAAGAACTTGTCAGTGATATTGAGCGCCTAGCTAGATTGGCTTATAGTAACTGTCCACTAGAAATTAAAGATAACATAGATCACCTACAATTTGTTGTTGCTATTCCCTACCCTGAGACTCAACAATCCCAAAGGATGTTGGACGGTGAATCCTTACAGTCACCTGTGGTGTATGCCATGAAGTACGAGTGATCCAGGCTTTCTTCGCGAACGAACCAGCTCACAGTGAGATTTGTGAATGGAGAAGAAACAGTGGAAATGAATAGTGAAATGCAGAAACTAACCAGAGCCATACTATCCGTTTCAAAAGAGATAAAAGGTTCCTCCTTAAAGACTTCCACAGACCTACAGTGTTGGAATTGTGTCAAGACTGGACATATTCGAACCAACTACAAAAGATGTTGGGTGTAAAGTTCAAGCACATCTAAAAGACAATAAAACCAGCGTAAGTAACGTGCGGGTCATCAAAGGCTGGCTACTGATTGGTTGGCCCCAGGGAAAGTCGCCACGTTTCAGCATTGTATGGTGGAGATAATGGGTTGGTAGCTGATGGAACGATGAATGAAGTGCCTTGCCATATGATAGGAGACACTGGTGCAAATGTGACTTTACTCAGAACAGACAAAATAAGAAAGACTATACCTCACACAAACTGGAATGCTAGGTAGTCTAATATACCCTGCAAACAGTCACTGGAAATCGTGCTAAAGTCCATTGAAGGATGAAAATCAACATCAGAGTTGGTAGCTGTCTTGTACGCCATCCTGTTTAGATCGCTGACATCTACGATGGATGGAGTGCTTTGCCAGAGATTGCCGAGATTTGTGACAACTCGTATTAATTTCGTATAGTTTAAATTTAACATTCACAGATTACCGTGAAGGTCACCTTAAAGCAACGTCCGTGGACAGACGCTGAGCAAAAGAAGTGAAGACGGAAGAAAATTAATTAGGAATTATAATTTGAAAGTAATGTTTGACAATAATGTGACAATAATGTTTTTACACATTAGTGACAGCCTACTCATCTAAACGACAGAAGAGATTCCTGTGCTTAGCCGGTCATCTTTTCTTTATCAAGTGTGACCACAATATTAGTGACGGAAGACACAGAGATCTCAGCGCAAAATGAAGTTATAGTCTATGGACATCTGGTGAGACTTCTGGGGCCTTCCGATTGGTGATCACTGATGTCCCTGGTAAAGGAGCTTTGGCTCATTGTATCCTGGTTGCAAGGACTTTAGTCAAAGTAGATAAAGAACAGATCCCTATCAGAGTCATGAACTGTAACGAATCCAATGAATTAAATGAAAAAATTGTGAAGAATTAGCAAAATGTGAACTTGTTACATAGGTAACAAATCTACAATAGAAGTTACTAACTCAAACCACCACATTGCAGACATTCCTTCTCGTCTTAAAGTCGTCGGTAAGTGTAAATGTCCTGGCCTAGTGTGGACAGAAACAAGAAAGATATTAACTGAACACCAAAATGCTAATACCGAGAAAATACTTCAAGAGTTTTCTGACATTTTTCTGCTACATCAAATGATTATGTCGGAACTAACCGGACAGAAAATAAGATGAACACTGGTGATGCTCCTCTAATCCATCTACCAACAAGAAGGCTTCCATTCGCAAAACGGGAGGAGACAGAACAACTCATAAGGGATATGGAAGCTTAAGATATTATAGGACCATCATCGAGTCCCTGAACATCACAAGTGGTTCTTGTCAAGAAAAAGGATGGATCTACCAGATTTTGTGTGGATTACTTCAGATTGAGTGATATAACAAAGAAGGACTGATTTCCTTTACCCAGGATTTATGATATACTGAACACTCTATCTGGGTCACAATGGTTGTTGACATTAAATTTGAATAGCGGCTATTGGGAAGTTGGTATACATCCCCAGAAAATCACATCCCCTTTTTGAAAAACGCCCCCACAAGAGCTCACTACCACCTAAAGTGATTATAGGGAAATATGAGGAAGCCAGGTCTTGTGAATACGGGGGATATATACATTTTTCGCAGCCCAATTGCTGCAGTTTCTGCTGTATTCGTAATGCAACATGGGACCTTGTATTGTCCTGGTGGACAACGTTTCTGTTCACCAACCTCGAGAGTTTGACTGTGAGCAGTCAGTATGCTTAATTGGAGTAGTGAAGGCCAAACTCCCATCACTGCTGCACTTAAGAGGTAAACTTTTAAGAGGTAACATTTCGCCAAACTCTAATTTGTTTTCAGTGAGGAAGGAGAGATCAGTATGTCTGAATAATCCGCCGTCGGTCGAAGGTGGAGCCTCGATATATCTGGTCTGGCGAACCATCTAAAAAAAACAAAGAAGGGAAGAAAGATGAGAAATTAAATATGCGTAAAATGTTAAGAGATGAATTTGCCTATAATTTATTACGATATATGTATTTAATTTTGAATAGCGTAAAATATAATATATGAAAAATGATTTGTTAAAATATCATTTTTATATTTCACAGTTAATTACTAGGTTTTTTTTAGAAAGTATTACCCTGAAGAACTTTAGGGAAAAAAGTATTAATTAACTATACATATAAGCAATATTTCGACGGTAAGTGTAATGTCCCGTCCTAGTGTGTCTAAGTCAATTTTAACAAAAGAAACTGAAATTGCAAAACTTATATATATATTTAAATAAGATTTCTTCTGTTAGTGCCCTGTCTGGATCTGATGTATCCACCGAATAACTAATTGGCACAGTTGGCAGCGCCACCTTTAGCAACCGGCAGTAATTCTCTTTTCCCAATAATTTTCAAAATGGGTGGAAATCTTGCTTTGCAGTTTTTTTATGATATCTATTTGTTTCCTTAATGCCTTTCACAAAAAGAAAAATTCTTATTAAGATCATATAAGAATATTAAAAAATAATCTAAAAATCAATCGCTTATTTAAAGAAAATGCTTCCTGGAATAGTTTTTAATTTACAGTTCTATGTTATTATTTGGAAAGAGGATAGATAGTTAACCCGCTGCACGGAAGGAATGCTAGCATCGGTTTTTGTTACAATGGGAAGCTTGAATATGTGCTAGCCACTTAATCTGTCGGTGCATTTAGGTGACCTAGATTAATCCTTGCCCCATGTGCAGAAGTACGATACCCAATTCACGTTAAAGAACACACTGGATGGTCTAGGTAGAAGACTTCTATCTGTTTCTTAACACCTGTGAGGTGGATCCCCTTTCTCAGAAAACTCTCACCTCTTTCCACCTGGCCATTTCTTTTCTGCTATAAAGAAAAAATACGTTCTTGATATGTAAGAAAATATATAATCGCGTAATATGTTAAAAAAATAATTTATTAAGATATATTACCTAAAATTCTAATGATTGTAACTCGTATTAATTTCGTATAGTTTAAATTTAACATTCACAGGTTACCATGAAGGTCACCTTAAAGCAACACCCGTAGACAGATGCAGAGCAAAAGAAGTGAAGACGGAGGAAAATTAATTATGAATTAAAATTTAACTATTTAATTATTAAAAAGTTAAACTATAAACTATATATGTTTAAGTTTTTTAAAATGGATTGATTTATTCATTAGAATCCTATTACAATATTTAAAAATATTCAAAAATTATTTAATAAATTTTCAAAAAATATTTAACTACCAATACATTTTCTTTTAATAAATTTTATTAATATCCCTACATATATTATATATATCTAAGAACCGAAAACCGTCTTTCCCCATTGGCACTGGCTGCAGACAAGACATATTTAAATAATTGTTTCTTCACTAGCAAACGTGGTCTAGGAGAAGAATGGTAGAAGGACTTGGTGCTCTGACTTCGAAGAGTCATGACGTGTTTTACTTCGCTCCTGGATTATTGTGTTAGTTATTCTTATACTTAACTTACCTAGTAACCTTGGGCGAGATCAGGTTAAAATCCTGGTGTAGCCCTTGGTAGGTAGGCTTAGCGAGTTTAGCTTAGCATTTTACTTTAAATTTGACTTTTTTTAGTTAGCCTTTCAGGATAATTTATTCCAGGATACTTTACAAGCCATATCTGGATTATACCACCGTATTTACTTAGATATTTGCATTAGTACAGGCCAGTAGCCGACTTGAGTTGGCCGCCATTAACATCGGAAAAGTACACTGCCGACTCTGAGTTGGCCGCCATTAACATCGGAAAAGTACACTGCCGACTCTGAGTTGGCCGCTGCTGGTCTGGAAACTTACTTCCTTTTTTCACATAAGTTCTGAAAAATCCTCCGTTGAGGTATTAATCTATTGCTATTTTGTTTTACCAAGTTCTTGTGTATACTTTCGTTTTTATCGCTATAGTTAAATTTGGGATTTTTACTATTTGATTCGTTTATCGTTAGATCCTGTATCTACTGCTTATATTGTTTTTCACTGTTACTCAATTTTGAGTTTTTATTGCTATTTTTAACTTATTTCTGATTATAAACAGAAATTTGCTTATTTTATACCGGTTCTAACCGTTTTGACAGTTGTAGCGCTGACAGTTACAACTGTCTTTTACATTCGAAAGTTTTGAATTATTTCACTTTAATTTTGTGGAATTATTCCTTTTCGATTTATCTTTATTCATATTTATATCCTTTGATATTACTTTATATTCATTTTTTTTCTATATTTACAATTTTATCTTGATTCTTGACTTGACTTACAACTCTCCTAATGAATATTCTTGCTACCAGGCATCCACCTGGCAGCAAACTCATTCAGAATTTTTTTATTAATTATTTATTTATTTATTTATTTTATTAATTAATTATTTATTTATTTATTTTATAGTAAATTGAATAACTTAGCTTGTTTGAGAAAAACTAAAAGAAGTTTGTAACATCTTGTTTTCATTTTTTTTATTTTCCGGTTCAAGAATAGTTTTGAAGTTGAAGTTAGTTATTTTGAGTTTCTTTAATTCATCGTAGTATGCCCTTCTTTCATGTTCATATTTTTTACATTTGAAAATTAGATGTTCTAAATTTTCATATTCCTGGCATACATTACATGCCGGGGAATCCTTTTTCTTCAATCTATGTAGTTTTGCTTTGGTATTAGCAAAATTTGTTTTAATTTTTAGAATGATGTTAAATTCTTTTTTGGTTAGACCATGCTTATTGAATTTTGTAATTTTAGGTGAGATTAAATATCTGAATGTATTATTTGCATTCATTTCATACCAATTTTGTGTTTCATATAGTATGTTTAATTTATTTTTTTTTTTGAATAAGAAATTGTAAAAAGGTGTATCTATATTTGAATTTATTTTTGTTGCTTCCTTTGCTTTTTTATCAACAATTTCATTGAATCTAATACCAACATGACTGGGTATCCATTGTATGTATAATATATATTATTCTTTAGATGGTTTTTGGTTAATATTAATATATCATTGATAAAAATCTTAAAGTTACTTTTTGTAGTGTCATTGTAAATTGTTTCAATAATAGCTTTACTGTCAGAAAAAATAACAATGCTTTTATTTTGAAATTTTAAAGCCCAATTAATGGCAAGAATTATTGCTGTTATTTCTGCGGTTACAATAGGATTGGGTTTATTAAATTTAAACAGATATTCATATTTTTCTTCAGGACAAATGAAGGCTCCTGCAAGTTCCTTTCTATCAGTGCTAAGTGATCCATCTGTGTATAGATGAATAAAGTTTATGTAATTGTTCTCAATATGTATATTAGAAAGTGTTTTAAGTGTAGAATTGTCATGGACATTTTTTGATATTAAATTATTGATATTTGTATTTAAAATTGGAAATGTAGATGTCCAACATGGTATTTGTATGCTGTAATCTCCACTGTTTCTTTTAGTAATTAATTCCTTTAAGTTATTATTTCCTGTTAAGTTTTGAATAGAAATTTCATTAAAATTATTTACTATTTTATCTATAATTGGGTGTGTTTGATTTTTTTGAGGCAATTCTGAATATTAAATTCTGTAATAGATATTTTTTCTTAATACTTATAGGTGGACAAGCTGTCTCTGCATAAATGTTTAGACCATTTGATTTTTGAGGAAGTCCTATGCAAAATTTTAGAATTTTTAGTTGTAAGTTTTCTAATATTTTTAATTTTGTTTTTGATATATTATTTATTAATTCTATGCCATATAAAAATTTTGGGAATATAATTGAATTGTATAATAATAAGAAATATTTGCTATCACAGCCCCATTTTGAGCCACCTAAATATCTAAGGAAATTAAAAAGTTTATAGCTTTGTTTTTTGCTGTTTCCATGTAATTGGACCATATTAGTTTTGGAGTCAAACTGAATGCCTAAGAATTTAAAATTATCTTTAATTTTAATGGTTTTATTATTAATTTTTATTTCAAAGTCATTTGTTACTTTTTTGTTTTTGTGAAAGTATGTTAGTGTAATTTTTTCTATTGATATTGTTAGATTCCATGTGTTACAATATTTTATTATATTATTAGTTAATTTTTGAAATCTTTTGCATGAATTCTGGTTTTTTATCCATAGACCAGAAGATCAAGTCATCAGCAAAGGTACCATAGTTTATATTCTCTGGAATGTAATTTTTTAAGTCATTTAAGTATAAATTAAATAATGTAGGAGAAAGTATGTCTCCTTGGATTAATCCATTTCCAAATTTATATTCAGATGAAAGTAATTACCAATTTTGAATCTGAGTTTTTTTTTTTTCTTTTAAAATATTAAGAAGAAAACTGTACATGTTGTGACATATTTTTAGTTGTTTAATTTTGTGTAATATACCATTGTATGGGACAGAGTCAAATGCCTTTTCAATGTCAATGATGAGTACAATCATGTAAAGTTTGTTTTTAATAGCAAATTATGCATCAGAAAAGTTTAAAAGCAGATCTTTTGAAGATCTGCCTTGTCTAAAACCAAAAGTGTAATTATTTATTATATTGTTGTGTTCTAGGTGCCAGTTTAATCTACTTAAAACCATTCTTTCAAATAACTTTAAGACATTTGAGCTTAAGCATATAGGTCTAAAGGAGTTTAGGTTGTTTGGATTTTTATTGGGTTTTTTAATAAAAATCATTGAATTTTCATGCCAGTTTTCTGGATAAGTTTTAGAGTTCCAAATATTGTTAAACTTGGTTAGTGATAATTTTTTCCAGTTGTTAGGTAAGTTTTTTAAATCTTTATTTGTAATTCCATCTGGTCCTGGAGTACTTTTTGGTTTTAAAGCTTTATTGCAAAATTTAGTTCAAACAAGGTGAATGGTTTATTTAAATATTCTGTAGCTTTACATTTATAGAATTGATGTATAATATTTGAGTTATTAAATTGTTTGTCTAGTTTATTGTTTGGTTTGGAATGGAGGTTTATAAAATGTTTTGCTATAGTTTCAGTTAATTCTTGTAGGCTTTCTTTATTTTTAAGAGCAATAGAGTGCAGTGGGTTAGATGGTTCTTTTTCTGTATGTAGTTTTTTATATGTTCTCCATAAATTTGATGTGGATGTAATGGGTGAGAGGTTTTCTGTGAATAATCTCCAATTTTGTTTTTGTATATTTGATATTTTTTTCATATTGCTTTTTGTAGGCGTTTGAATATTTCACATGCTTTGAATTTTTTTTGTTTAACATGTCTCTTTCTGATTTTCTTCTGATGGCTATTAATTTATTTATAAAAATAGTATGAATGTTATTTTTTGGGATTTTTTTATAAATATTCTGAGTGTTATTTTTACTTGTATTTTTAACTTTATCAATGATAGTAATATAGTCTAAGTTTAGGTTTTCTTCCAATGCAATGTTGTTTAAATCATTTTTGAATTTTGGCCAATTAGTTATAGCTACAAATGTCTTAATTTTCTGATTTTTTAAAAATTTAATAAATATTGGGTAATGATCACTCCCCATATTATCAGTTGATATTTGCCACTCTATTTCTTTAGCTATTTTATCTGTGCATAGTGTTAGGTCCATTACTGAGTTGTTATCATTTTTATTTATTCTTGTAGTTTGATCAGTATTTAATATTATTAAGTTCTTATATTCTATGTAATTTAAAAGATGAATGCTTTTATAATCATTTTTATATGAGAACCATGTTTTGTTGTGTGAGTTAAAATCTCCACATATGATTATTTCACCTTCTAATTCATTTAATAAATCTAAGCATTGATTAAAAGTTATTAATATACCTGGATTATATATATTTACTATATTGACTGTAATGTTAAATATTTTAATTTGAATTATTATACATTCTAATTTATCGTTTATTGTTTTAGTATTTAATCTTCTTTGAGGTAAGTATTTGTTTATGTAAGTTGTTATGCCTTTAGTATGTTGATTATTTTTCTGTGTATAAGATATAAAGTTAGTAAATTCATGTATTTTACTTGTTGTAATTTCTTGAATGCATAATATTTGAATGTTTTTGATGTTTAAAAGATGTTTGATGAGTTGCTTTTTGTTATCGATTCCCCGACAGTTCCATTGCATTAATATAGGGTTCATTACCATGAACCGTTATTTAAAATTGTTATGAGTAAGTCCTTTATTAAGTTAACCTCTGGACAACTAGGTAATATCAGGTCGAATAACTTAATAAGAACTTCCACAATTTGACGCTTACCATTACTGGAGAGAGGTTAACTTGAAGTGGAGCTTGCCTTCTCCTCACAATGTGATGAATATTGAGATGAGATTTCACGATTATTTTTTGAATCATTATTCAATGCAGTTTTAATTGATGATTTGTGACCTGTTATGTTCTTTTTTACTGATTTTGCATAGTCGTTTTCTGGTAGTTTGGATGTATTATTTCATCACTTATAACTGCGTTTGTTGAGCCAGACTGTAGCTGAGGGAAGTCTTTTAAGACGTCCTCATTCCGTTTGTATGAAGAGTTCTCAACCAGGTCTGCATTATTGGTCGTTTGAATCCTCTCAATGTTTGTGTAATGTTGAACTTCTGGTTTTAATATTATTTTTTTAGATTGTTCTCTTGATAGATCAAATTTATTTTCAGCAGCGTTACTTGCTTTATTGAAAGCCTGTTACCAAGTTATTTTCTCAATAAGTTGTATTTCTCGGGCTTTGCAAGCAATCATCCTCACAGGACAACCAGAATAGGTTGCCGGATGATTGCCTTTACAGTTAGGACAGTTAAATCCTTTGGCGTTCCATTGTTTGTAATTATGTCCTCCCCACACTTTTTGCAAGTAATTTTCCCTTTACATGCGTATAATAGATGACCAAACACGTAACATTTGAGGCAAAGATGTGGTGGTAGATTATAATGTTTGACTGAATGTCTCGTGAATCCGATATATACCTGGGAAGGTAGAGATTCACCTTCAAATTCCAAGATAATTTTATGTGTGGGGTTGGAAAAGGTATCGCTTTTACTATCAAAATCTTTTTCATAATGCCACTTTCGCCTCTTGCTGATGAATTTTGGTGTTCTAAACTCTCAAGTATAAAGCCATCATCTAGGTAGGTAGGTACACCAATTACGGAGCCTAGCACGGATTTTCTGATATCCGGGTATTCTACAGTAATCTTCGTTTTGAGAATTTCTTTTAAATTTAATATTTTAAGTTGTTGTTCTTTCGTTTTGGGGAAAACAAGTAATCTACCTTGTGAAATATATTTACCGTCAATTCGGTCGTTAAGTAGATTGTAGAAAAATGTTGTAACTTTTAAAATATCCATTTTACTGATATCAGTATTTATTCCTTTTATCACAAGTGAATAGTCATTTTTGTCATTGATCGATTTTTCAATTATATCAGGTATTTTTAAAATTCACAGTCTATTTTAGTTATAATTGTATGATTTCTTTTAAATATCCAAGTCATTAAGACAATCTTTAGTTGTTATTTTATCATCTGTTAAGGTGTTAGATTGGTTTAAAACCTTGTCCTTAGATTGATTTAAGGTATTATCCTTAGTATGTAAATTATATACAAATTGTTCTTTAGAGTTACCGTTTGTTACCTGTTCTTCCTTTGCTTCAATCGATTTCGATGGTGAAGGTTCAGAGTCTGATGATATTTGTAAGTCTTCCTTAAGAATGATGTAGTCATTATTCAAAGGCGATGCTGGTTTAGGGTTATCTTCACTTGTCTTCTTTTTCATATTATCTTTTAGGAAATCGCTGCATTTTGGCGTATCCGATTTAGGGCTATCTTCTTCAGTATCATTATATTTATTTCGTTTGACTTTTATCTTTATTTTAGAAGGTGATGGCTTCTTTTTTTGTTGCCACCCAAAGCCATTTTTTGGTTATAGAGATATTATATGTTGAAACTTCAAAAGCACAATCACTAAACTAACTGTAATTAAGATTATCAGAGCAATCTCAAATACGACCGCCTCCTACACCAGCACCGGCACAGACTCCAGAACTCAGAACTGATGTGAAATCAGAACTGATGTGAAATGGCACAAACTGTTTTTCGGGAAAGTTGTTACACGTTTCGATCGGACCACCGAGAAAACTTTCGCGTCAAAAAAACTGTGATTGGTTGGTTTCGGTGGACACTCTCAGGTACAGTGAACAACACTGAATTTTCACGTACGAATTGAAAATTCCATTACCTAGTTACTCAAAAAATAATGTAAAAAACTATTCATGTATTCTACCATGTATTAATACTCATTTGGGTAATTTTCGGTAATGACTAATAGACCATTACGAGAAAAACGCAGTGCTGACGTGGTTGCCAGAAACGTCACAAATTTACAATAAATTAATGAACGTTTTTCGTTTTAAAATAAATAAATAAATACCCACTCAAGCAGCTGCTTGCCACAGAGGTCTGACAGGAGCCTGTCAGTTTATATGCCAGAATAGAGGGTCTAAGAGGATGGCAGGACCTCAGCAGAAAATCGACACGAACATCCATGCCTTACCCGGGGCTCGAACTCAGGTTCCGTAGATCAGTAGCAAAGCGCGCTAACCACTCGGCCAAATAAAATCATTAAAATTGAATTCGATATAACCAATCAATACGTTATCACTCACTTCGCCATAAAAAAAATCACGTTTTTCCTTTTATATGAAATTTATTTTATTCAAAAATTTATTTCTAAGCAGAATTTATTAACTTAAAGTAGGAACACCTGCCTATAAACCATTGCATTTTAAAACGAATTAAAAAAAACTTCCAACTGAGCAACATGTCTAAGAAAATAATTAATAGATCAGACTATATCAAACTAAAAAAATATTACAAAAAATTAATGTTTAATAAATTACCAGTAGTAAGTTTCTTTAACTTTCCCAAATCTTGAAAAAGAATTCTAAGTTTACCATGTATTAGAAACTTATGGAACACCAACTAACGGTTAGACTTTGAATGAAATATTTCTTTCTGCTCTTGGTAAATTACTGGCTTTTGCTGTTAGTTTTGGAAAGACCGCCGTCCTTGGGATGGAACGTTAAGTCGTGAGCCGTACCCTGCGCACTTTAAAGAACACGCTGGATGGCCTTGACGGGAGCCTACCGTCTATATCCCAATGGTTGTTCCATTGGGTCCCCATCTCGAACGGTATCTGGGTCTTCTACGTCCTTGTAACCTAACTATTTAACCGATGGTGTGCAAGAAAGCTCAGAGGTGAAACAACCCAACTGTCAGCTTTTTTCGAAATTCAAAACTCGAATTTTAATTGCATTTCGGAAAACCTCGAGAAGGACTGCCCAGTATCATTTAACGTTGAATTCATACCCTAAGACCGGATTTAACCTACTAATTATGAAACCTCTCAAAATTTCAAAATAAATTATTGACAATGAATAATTTAAATATAAAAAATAATTTTAAAAGTCATAGTGTAATATCCAATCTTCAGAGTTTGTATTATTTCATAATCAACTACTTTCTATTCAGAATCCTGTTGAAAACATTTTATATCTCATAGTTTGAATGCTAAATCGTTGACTTAACGTACTGCCTTTTCATATATACGTGCGATGGGACGTTAAGCCGAGGCGAATAAACTTCCGTCTTCACGATTTCGCCTTCGACAAAAGTGATATGCACACTTTGCTTCATTAAATTTAATCTCCCCCTTGCGCGATCTTCACACGTTTATTCCCGTTTCCTATTTGAATTATAAACTCTGATAATTACCTCACTGTGACTAAGCATTCGCTATATAACGTCTGTTATCGCAATATATGGAATTCAAATCAGGTATACGTCTGAAAATACCAAATCTATTTTTAATACTCCGCAACCGCAACCGCTTCTTATCGTTCTTCGCGTCGCCGGAAATACGAGAATTTCCAACAATTATATCGCATAAAGCTTATTTCGATAACCGGAAGGGCATGATATTGTTTCGTCAAAGTAGCAACGTATGTGTAGTATTATTGAAAATATGAGCATATTTTAGGTGTAAAATGCAGTTGATATGAGAGAGATTTCTTATAAGATTTGAAATTCATGATATGTAGATCTGATGTGAATTATTTCCTGTATTAGACGGTGAAATTATTAATCAAGTCTAGATATTTGGTGAGAAAAAATTTCCATTTGGATTAATGTTTAAATCTGATAATGTAAAGTGACAGTTTCGCAGAAAGGAAGCGGAAATTATCGTAAGTACTAAGTTATGTAGCTCACTTAAATATAGTTTATTGTTCATTCTTATTTTAATTTCCTTTGCTGATAAGAGATTTAAAACTAATTCAATCTGTGTAATTTATCCAGTATTCTTTTGAGCTGTGTTTTTTAAATTTCGAATTGAGGTTTGGAGAAAAACTATTTAAGAAGAGCAGGATTGGTTAATTTTTTTAAGTATGAAGTTGTAATTTTTTTATCAGGTTTTTCGTGTAGCTATGTTGAGTGTATATATATATATAGGGTATTTGATATTTCTAGTGTTAAGGTGTATTTGGTGTTCGCCATCATTTGATTACACTAACCTATTTAAACCCTCCATCCATTTATTTTATACTAGACAATTACTTAGACTTATCCTATCTAAGTATTAATTACTAGACTTACCCTATCTAAGCAATGTTAATTACAACAGCAGTTACCCATAGACCCTCGCTAGTACAGGTCCGAAATGAAGCTTGTTAAACCAGATGCTACGGTACCTAACGATTCATTATCTTTTATTTCTAAAGTGATATTATTGATATACACGGAGAACGATTCTCAATCAATTTTTTTGTTATCACAAACAGCTGAATATATTTTTATCACCTTCACTTAAAAGTATATAAGCATTAAAAGTGTTAGTTCGAATTATCATATCTATAGTCACATCACAGGGAGAAGAAAACGGTACCAATGGCATCTGATTTTGGCCATCATTTGACTACACTAACCTATTTAAACCCCCACTCGATTATATTATATTAGACAATGAGTGCCTTATCCTATCTAAGCAATCTTAATTGCAATAGCAGTTACCCATACACTCTCGCTAATACAAGTCCGAAACGAAACTTGTTAAACCATATAATACCCCAACTAACGATACATTACCTTTTATTTCTAAACTGATATATTGATATACAGGGAGAACGATTCTCAATCAATTATTTTGTTATCACAAACAGCTGAATATATTTTTATCACCTTCACCTAAAGGTATATAAACATTAAAAGTGTTACTTCGAATTATCATACCTATAGTCACACAATAGGGAAAAGAGAGCGGTACTCATGGCATCTGATTTTGGACATCATTTGACTACACTAACCTATTTAAACCTTCCACTCATTTATTTTATATTAGACAATGAGTGCCTTATCCTATCTAAGCAATGTTAATTGCAATAGCAGTTACCCATAGACCCTCGCTAATACAGGTCCGTAACGAAATTTGTTAAACAAGATGCTATGCTACCTAAAGATTCATTATCTTTTCTTTCTAAAGTGATATACTGGTGTACACGGAGAACGATTCTCAATCAATTATTTTGTTATCACAAACAGCTGAATATCTTTTTATCACCTTCACCTAAAATTATATAAACATTAAATGTGTTAGTTCGAATTATCATACATATAGTCACATCATAGGGAAAAGAGAGCGGTACTCATGGCATCTGATTTTGGCCATCATTTGACTACACTAGCCTATTTAAACCCTCCACTCATTTATTTTATATTAGACAATGAGTGGCTTATGCTATCTAAGCAATGTTTATTGCAATATCAGTTACCCATAGACCCTCGCTATTACAGGTCCGAAACGAAACTTGTTAAACCAGATGTTTTGCCACCTAACGATTCATTATCTTTTATTTCTAAAGTGATATACTGATATACACGGACAACGACTCTCAAATAATTATTTTGTAATCACAAACAGCTGAATATATTTTTATCACCTTCACCTAAAATTATATAAACGTTAAAAGTATTAGTTCGAATTATCATACCTAAGTCACATCATAGGGAAAAGAGAGCGGTACTCATGGCATCTGATTTTGGCCATCATTTGACTACACTAACCTATTTAAACCCTCCAATCATTTATTTTATATTAGAGAATGAGTGCCTTATCCTATCTAAGCAATGTTAATTGCAATAGTAGTTACCTATACACCCTCGTTAATACAGGTCCGAAACGAAACTTGTTAAACCAGATGCTATGCCACCTAATGATTCATTAACTTTTATTTCTAAACTGATATATTGATATACAACGAGAACGATTCTCAATCATTTTTTTTTATCACAAACAGCTGAATATATTTTTATCACCTTCACCTAAAACTATATAAACATTAAAAGTGTTACTTCGAATTATCATACCTATAGTCACACAATAGGGAAAAGAGAGCGGTATTCATGGCATCTGATTTTGGCCATTATTCGACTACACTAACCTATTTAAACCCTCCACTCATTTATTTTATATTAGACGAGTGCCTTATCCTATCAAAGGAATGTTAATTGCAATAGCAGTTTCCCATAGACCCTCGCTAATACAGGTCCGAAAAGAAACTTGTAAAACGAGATGCTATGCCACCTAACGATTCATTATCTATTTTTTCTAAAGTGATATATTGATATACACGAAGAACGATTCTCAATCAATTATTTTGTTATCACAAACAGCTGAATATGTTTTTATCACCTTCACCTAAACGTATATAAGCATTAAAAATGTTAGTCCGAATTATCATACTTATAGTCACACCATAGGGAAAAGAGAGCGGTACTCATGGCATCTGATTTTGGACATCATTTGACTACACTAACCTATTTAAACCTTCCACTCATTTATTTTATATTAGACAATGAGTGCCTTATCCTATCTAAGCAATGTTAATTGCAATAGCAGTTACCCATAGACCCTCGCTAATACAGGTCCGTAACGAAATTTGTTAAACAAGATGCTATGCTACCTAAAGATTCATTATCTTTTCTTTCTAAAGTGATATACTGGTGTACACGGAGAACGATTCTCAATCAACTATTTTGTTATCACAAACAGCTGAATATCTTTTTATCACCTTCACCTAAAATTATATAAACATTAAATGTGTTAGTTCGAATTATCATACATATAGTCACATCATAGGGAAAAGAGAGCGGTACTCATGGCATCTGATTTTGGCCATCATTTGACTACACTAGCCTACTTAAACCCTCCACTCATTTATTTTATATTAGACAATGAGTGGCTTATGCTATCTAAGCAATGTTAATTGCAATATCAGTTACCCATAGACCTTCGCTATTACAGGTCCGAAACGAAACTTGTTAAACCAGATGTTTTGCCACCTAACGATTCATTATCTTTTATTTCTAAAGTGATATACTGATATACACGGACAACGACTCTCAAATAATTATTTTGTAATCACAAACAGCTGAATATATTTTTATCACCTTCACCTAAAATTATATAAACGTTAAAAGTATTAGTTCGAATTATCATACCTATAGTCACATCATAGGGAAAAGAGAGCGGTACTCATTGCATCTGATTTTGGCCATCATTTCACTACACTAACCTATTTAAACCATCCAATCATTTATTTTATATTAGAGAATGAGTGCCTTATCCTATCTAAGCAATGTTAATTGCATAGCAGTTAACCATACACCATCGTTAATACAGTTCCGAAACGAAACTTGTTAAACCAGATGCTATGCCACCTAATGATTCATTAACTTTTATTTCTAAACTGATATATTGATATACAACGAGAACGATTCTCAATCAATTATTTTTTTATCACAAACAGCTGAATATATTTTTATCACCTTCACCTAAAGGTATATAAACATTAAAAGTGTTACTTCGAATTATCATACCTATAGTCTCACAATAGGGAAAAGAGAGCGGTATTCATGGCATCTGATTTTGGCCATTATTTGAATACACTAACCCATTTAAACCCTCCATTTATTTTATATTAGACAACGAGTGCCTTATCCTATCAAAGGAATGTTAATTACAATAGCAGTTTCCCATAGACCCTCGCTAATACAGGTCCGAAAAGAAACTTGTAAAACGAGATGCTATGCCACCTAACGATTCATTATCTATTTTTTCTAAAGTGATATATTGATATACACGAAGAACGATTCTCAATCAATTATTTTGTTATCACAAACAGCTGAATATATTTTTATCACCTTCACCTGATAGTATATAATCATTAAAAGTGTTAGTTCGAATTATCATACCTATAATCACATCACAGGGAGAAGAAAACGGTACCCATGGCATCTGATTTTGGCCATCATTTGACTACACTAACCTATATAAACCCTCCACTCGTTTATTTTATATTAGACAATGAGTGCCTTATCCTATCTTAGCAATGTTAATTGCAATACCAGTTACCCATAGACCCTCGCTAATACAGGTCCAAAACGAAACTTGTCAAACCAGATGCTACGCCACCTAACGATTCATTATATTTTATTTCTAAAGTGATATATTGATATACACGGAGAACGATTCTCAATAAATTATTTTGTTATCACAAGCAGCTGAATATATTTATATCACCTTCACATAAAAGTATATAAGCATTAAAAGTGTTAGTTCGAATTATCATACCTGTAGTCACACCATAGGGAAAAGCAAAACGGTAGTCATGGCATCTGATTTTGGCCATCATTTGACTACACTAACCTATTTAAACCCTCCACTCACTTATTTTATATTAGACAATGAGTGCCTTATCCTATCTAAGCAATGTTAATTGCAATAGCAGTTACACAGATACCCTCGCTTATACAGGTCCGAAACGAAACTTGTTAAACCAGATGTTATGCCACCTAACGATTCATTATCTTATATTTCCAAAGTGATATACTGATATACACGGACAACGACTCTCAAACAATTATTTTGTAATCACAAACAGCTGAATATATTTATATCACCTTCATCTAAAATTATGTAAACGTTAAAAGTGTTAGTTCGAATTATCATACCTATAGTCACATCATAGGGAAAAGAGAGCGGTACACATGGCATCTGATTTTGGCCATCATTTTACTACACTAACCTATTTAAACCCTCCAATCATTTATTTTATACTAGAGAATGAGTGCCTTATCTTATCTAAGCAATGTTAATTTCACTAGCAGTTACCCATAGACCCTCGCTAATACAAGTCCGAAACGAAACTTGTTAAACAAGATGCTATGCCACCTAACGATTCATTAACTTTTATTTCTAAACTGATATATTGATATACAGGGAGAACGATTCTCAATCAATTATTTTTTTATCACAAACAGTTGAATATATTTTTATCACCTTCACCTAAAGGTATATAAACATTAAAAGTGTTAGTTCGAATTATCATACCCATAGTCACACAATAGGGAAAAGAGAGCGGTACTCATGGCATCTGATTTTGGCCATCATTTGACTACACTAACTTATTTATACCCTCCACTCATTTATTTTATATTAGACAACGAGTGCCTTATCCTCTCAAAGTAATGTTAATTGCAATAGCAGTTACCCATAGACCATCGCTAATACAGGTCCGAAACGAAACTTGTTAAACCAGATGCTATGCTACCTAAAGATTCATTTTTCCTTTTTTTTTTAAAGTGATATATTAATATACACGGAGAACGATTCTTAATCAATTATGTTATCACAATACAGGTCCGAAACGAAACTTGTTAAACCAGTTGATATGCTACCTAACGATTCATTATCTTTAATTTCTAAACTGATATAATAATATACACGGAGAACGATTCTCAATCAATTATTTTTTCATCACAAACAGCTGAATATATTTTTATCACCTTCACCTAAAGGTATATAAACATTAAAAGTGTTAGTTGGAATTATGATAATTATAGTCACACCATAGGGAAAAGAGAGCGGAACTCATGGCATCTGATTTTGGCCATCATTTGACTACACTAACCTATTTGAACCCTATACTCATTAATTTCATATTAGACAACGAGTGCCTTATCCTATCTAAGCAATGTTAATTGCAATAGCAGTTACACAGAGACACTCGCTTATACAGGTCTGAAACGAAACTTGTTAAACCAGATGCTATGCCACCTAACGATTCATTATCATTTATTTCTAAAGTGATATATTGATATACACGGAGAACGATTCTCAAACAATTATTTTGTTATCACAAACAGCTGAATATATTTTTATCACATTCACCAAAAATTATAGAAATATTAAAAGTGTTAGTTCGAATTATCATACCTATAGTCACATCATAGGGAAAAGAGAGCAGTACACATGGCATCTGATTTTGAACATCATTTGATTACACTAACCTATTTAAACCCTCCACTCATTTATTTTATATTAGACAACGAGTGCCTTATCCTATCAAAACAATGTTAATTGCAATAGCAGTTACCCATAGACCCTCGCTAACACAGGTCCGAAACGGAACTTATTAAACCAGATGTTATGTTACCTAATGATTCATTATCTTTTATTTCTAAAAGGATATACTGATATACACGGAGAACGATTCTCAATCAATTATTTTGTTATCGCAAACAGCTGAATATATTTTTATCACATTCACCAAAAATTATAGAAACATTAAAAGTGTTAGTTCGAATTATCATACCTATAGTCACATCATAGGGAAAAGAGAGCGGTACACATGGCATCTGATTTTGGACATCATTTCATTACACTAACCTCTTTAAACCCTCCACTCATTTATTTTATATTAGACAACGAGTGCCTTATCCTATCAAAGCAATGTTAATTGCAATAGCAGTTACCCATAGACCCTCGCTAATACAGGTCCGAAACGAAACTTGTTAAACCAGATGCTATGCCACCTAACGATTCATTACCTTTTATTTCTAAAGTGATATATTGATATACACGGAGAACGATTCTCAATCAATTATTTTGTTATCACAAACAGCTGAATATATTTTTATCACATTCACCAAAAATTATAGAAACATTAAAAGTGTTAGTTCGAATTATCATACCTATATTCACATCATAGGGAAAAGAGAGCGGTACACATGGCATCTGATTTTGGACATCATTTCATTACACTAACCTATTTAAACCCTCCACTCATTTATTTTATATTAGACAACGAGTGCCTTATCCTACCAAAGCAATGTTAATTGCAATAGCAGTTACCCATAGACCCTCGCTAATACAGGTCCGAAACGAAACTTGTTAAACCAGATGCTATGCCACCTAACGATTCATTACCTTTTATTTCTAAAGTGATATATTGATATACACGGAGAACGATTCTCAATCAATTATTTTGTTATCACAAACAGCTGAATATATTTTTATCACCTTCACCTAAAAGTATATAAACATTAAAAGTGTTAGTTCGAATTATCATAACTATAGTCACATCACAGGGCAAAGAAGACAGTACTCATGGCATCTGATTTTGCCATCATTTGACTACACTAACCTGTTCAAACCCTCCACTCATTAATTTTATATTAGACAATGAGTGCCTTATCCTATCTGAGCAATGTTAATTGCAATAGCAGTTACCCATAGACCCTCACTAATACAGGTCCGAAACGTGATGCTATGCCACCTAACGATTCATTACCTTTTATTTCTAAACTGATAAAATGATACACGGAGAACTATTCTCAATCAATTATCTTGTTATCACAAACAGCTGAATATATTTTTATCACCTTCACCTAAAGGCCTATAAACATTACAAGTGTTAGTGCGAATTATCATACTTATGGTCACATCAGAGGGAAAGGAAACAGTACTCATGGCATCTGATTTTGACCATCATTTGACTATTCTAACCTGTTCAAACCCTCCACTGATTTATTTTATATTAGAAAATGAGTGCTTTATCCTATCTGAGCAATGTTAATTGCAATAGCAGTTACCCATAGACCCTCGCAAATACAGGTTCGAAAGGAAACTTCTTAAACCAAATGCTATGCTACCTAACGATTCATTATCTTTTCTCTCTAAAGTGATATACGGAGAACGATTCTCAGACTATTACACGGAGAACGATTCTCAGACTATTATTTTGTTATCACAAGCAACTCAATATATTTTTATCATTTTCACCTAAATTTATATAAACATTAAAACTGTTAGTTCGAATTATCATACCTAAATTCACATCATAGGAAAAAGAGAGCGGTACTCATGGCATCTGATTTTGGCCATCATTTGACTACACTAACCTATTTAGACCCACCACTCATTTATTTTATATTAGACAATGAGTTCCTTATCCTATCTAAGCAACGTAAATTCCAATAGCAGTTACCCACAGACCCTCGCAAATACAGGTCCGGAACGAAATTTGTTAAACCAGACGCTATGCTACCTAACGATTCATTATTTTTAATTTCTAAAGTGATATATTGATATACACGGAGAACGATTCTCAATCAAATATTTTGTTATCACAAACACCTGAATACATTTTTATCACCTTTACGTAAAATTATATAAACATTAAAAGTGTTAGTTAGAATTATCATACCTATAGTCACACCATAGGTAAAAGAGAGCGGTACTCATGGCTTCTGATTTTCGATATCATTTGATTACACTAGTATATTTACACCCTCCACTCACTTATTTTATATCAGACAATGATTGCCTTGTCCTATCGAAGCAATGTTAATTGCAATAGCAGTTACCCATAGACCCTCGCTAATACAGGTCCGAAAACCAACTTGTTAAACCAGATGCTATGCTACCTAACGATTCATTATCTTTCATTTCTAAAGTGATATATTAATATACACGGAGAACGATTCTCAATGAATTACTTTGTTATCAGAAACAACTGAATATATTTTTATCACCTTCACCTAAAAGTATATAAACGTTAAAAGTGTTACTTCGAATTACCATACCTATATTCACACCATAGGGAAAAGAGAGCGGTACTCATGGCATCTGATATTGACCATCATTTGACTACACTAATCTATTTAAATCCTCCACTCATTTGTTTTTTATTAGACAATGAGCGCCTTATCCTATCTAATATATGTTAATTACAACAGCATTTACCCATAAACCCTCGCTAATACAGGTCCGACACGAAACTTGTTAAACCAGGTTCAATGCTACCTAACGACGTATTACCTTTTATTTCTAAAGTGATATACTGATATACAGGGAAAACGATTCTCAATCAATTATTTTGTTATCACAAACAGCTGAATATATTTTTATCACCTTCACTTAAAAGTATATAAGCATTAAAAATGTTAGTTCGAATTATCATACCTATAGTCACACCATAGGGAAAAGAGAGCGGTACTCATGGCATCTCAGTTTGGCCAACATTTGACTACACTAACCAATTTAAACGCTCCTCTAATTTATTTTATATTAGACAATAAGTGCCTTATCCTATCTAAGCAATGTTAATTGCAATAGCAGTTTATCCTAGACCCTCGCTAATAGAGGACCGAAACGAAATTTGTTAAACCAGATGCTATGCTAAATAAAGATTCATTATCTCTTCTTTCTAAATTCATATATTAGTGTACACGGAGAACGATTCTCAATCAATTGTTTTGTTATCACAAACAGATGAATATATTTTTATCACATTCACCTTAAATTATATAAACATTAAAAGTGTTAGTTCGAATTATCATACCTATAGTCACATCATAGGGAAAAGAGAGCGGTACTCATGGCATCCGATTTTGGACATCATTTGACTACACTAACCTATTTAAACCCTCCACTCGTTTATTTCGTATTAGACAATGAGTGGCTTATGCTATCTAAGCAATGTTAATTGCAATAGCAGTTACCCATAGACCCTCGCTAATAGAGGTCCGAAACGAAACTTGTTAACCAGATGCTATGGTACCTAACGATTCATTATCTTTTATTTCTAAAGTGATATACTGATATACACGGACAACGACTCTCAAAAAATTATTTTGTAATCACAAACAGCTGAATATATTTTTATCACCTTCACCTAAAATTATATAAACGTTAAAATTGTTACTTCGAATTATCATACCTATAGTCACATCATAGGGAAAAGAGAGCGGTACTCATGGCATCTGATTTTGGCCATCATTTGACTACACTAACCTATTTAAACCCTCCACTCATTTATTTTGTATTAGAGAACGGGTGCGTTATCCTATCAAACCAATGTTAATTTGAAGAGCAGTTACCCATAGACCCTCGGTAATACAGGTCCGAAACGAAACTTGTTAATCAGATGCTATGGTACCTAACGATTCATTATCTTTTATTTCTAAAGTGATATACTAATATACAAGGAGAACGATTCTCAATCAATTATGTTATCACAATACAGGTCCGAAACGAAACTTGTTAAACCAGATGCTATGCTACCTAACGATTCATTATCTTTAATTTCAAAACAGATATATTGATGTACACGGAGAACGAATCTCAATCAGATATTTTTATCACAAACAGCTGAATATATTTTTATCACTTTCACCTAAAGGTATATAAACATTAAAAGTGTTAGTTCGAATTATCATAGCTATAATCACACCATAGGGAAAAGAGAGCGGTACTCATGGTATCTGATTTTGGCCATCATTTGACTGCACTAACCTATTTAAACCCTCCACTCATTTATTTTATATTAGACAATGAGTGCCTTATCCTATCTAACCAATGTTAATTGCAATAGCAGATACCCATAAACACTCGCTAACACAGGTCCGAAACGGAACTTATTAAACCAGATGCTATGTTACCTAAGGATTCATTACCTTTTATTTCTAAAAGGATATACTGATATACAAGGAGAACGATTCTCAATCAATTATTTTGTTATCACAAACAGCTGAATATATTTTTATAACATTCACCAAAAATTATAGAAACATTAAAAGTGTTAGTTCGAATTATCGTACCTATAGTCACATCATAGGGAAAAGAGAGCGGTACACATGGCATCTGATTTTGGACATCATTTGATTACACTAACCTATTTAAACCCTCCACTCATTTATTTTATATTAGACAACGAGTGCCTTATCCTATCAAAGCAATGTTAATTGCAATAGCAGTTACCCATAGACCCTCACTAATACAGGTCCGAAACGAAACTTATTAAACGAGATGCTATGCCACCTAACGATTCATTACCTTTTATTTCTAAACTGATATATTGATATGTAGGGAGAACGATTTTCAATCAATTATTTTGTTATCACAAACAGCTGAATATATTTTTATCACCTTCACCTAAAAGTATATAAACATTAAAAGTGTTAGTTCGAATTATCATAACTATAGTCACATCACAGGGCAAAGAAGACAGTACTCATGGCATCTGATTTTGGCCATCATTTGACTACACTAACCTGTTCAAACCCTCCACTCATTAATTTTATATTAGACAATGAGTGCCTTATTCTATCTGAGCAATGTTAATTGCAATAGCGGTTACCCATAGACCCTCACTAATACAGGTCCGAAACGAGATGCTATGCCACCTAACGATTCATTACCTTTTATTTCTAAACTGATAAAATGATACACGGAGAACTATTCTCAATCAATTCTTTTGTTATCACAAACAGCTGAATATATTTTTATCACCTTCCCCTAAAGGCCTATAAACATTAAAAGTGTTAGTGCGAATTATCATACTTATAGTCACATCAGAGGGAAAGGAAACGGCACTCATGGCATCTGAATTTGACCATCATTTGACTATTCTAACCTGTTCAAACCCTCCACTGATTTATTTTATATTAGAAAATGAGTGCTTTATCCTATCTGAGCAATGTTAATTGCAATAGCAGTTACCCATAGACCCTCGCAAATACAGGTCCGAAAGGAAACTTCTTAAACCAAATGCTATGCTACCTAACGATTCATTATCTTTTCTCTCTAAAGTGATATACCGGTATACACGGAGAACGATTCTCAGACAATTATTTTGTTATCACAAAGAACTGAATATATTTTTATCATCTTCACCTAAATTTATATACACATTAAAACTGTTAGTTCGAATTATCATACCTAAATTCACATCATAGGAAAAAGAGAGCGGTACTCATGGCATCTGATTTTGGCCATCATTTGACTACACTAACCTATTTAGACCCACCACTCATTTATTTTATATTAGACAATGAGTTCCTTATCCTATCTAAGCAATGTTAATTGCAATAGCAGTTACCCACAGACCCTCGCAAATACAGGTCCGGAACGAAATTTGTTAAACCAGAAGCTATGCTACCTAACGATTCATTATTTTTAATTTCTAAAGTGATATACTGATATACACGGAGAACGATTCTCAATGAATTATTTTGTTATCACAAACAGCTGAATATATTTTTATCACCTTCACCTAAAATAATATAAACATTGAAAGTGTTAGTTCGAATTATCATTCCTCTAGTCACATCATAGGGAAAAGAGAGCGGTACTCATGGCTTCTGATTTTCGATATCATTTGATTACAGTAGTATATTTACACCCTCCACTCATTTATTTTATATTACACAATGATTGCCTTGTCCTATCTAAGCAATGTTAATTGCAATAGCAGTTACCCATAGACCCTCGCTAATACAGGTCCGAAAACCAACTTGTTAAACCAGATGCTATGCTACCTAACGACGTATTACCTTTTATTTCTAAAGTGATATACTGATATACAGGGAGAACGATTCTCAATCAATTGTTTTCTTATCACAAACAGCTGAATATATTTTTATCACCTTCACGTAAAATTATATAAACATTAAAAGTGTTAGTTCGAATTATCATACCTATAGTCACATCATACGGAAAAGAGAGCGGTATTCATGGCATCTGATTTTGGCCATCATTTGACTACACTAACCTATTTAAACCCTTCACTCATTTATTTGATATTGGACAATAAGTTCCTTGTCCTATCTAAGCAATGTTAACTGCAATAGCAGTTTCCCATAGACACTCGCTAATACAGGTCCCAAACGGAACTTATTAAAACAGATGCTATGTTACCTAACGATTCATTATCTTTTATTTGTAAAGTGATATACTGATATAAACGGAGAACGATTCTCAATCAATTATTTTGTTATCACAAACACCTGAATACATTATTATCACCTTCAAAAAAATTATATAAACACTAAAAGTGTTAGTTCGGATTATCATACCTATAGTCACATCATAGGGAAATGCGAGCGGTACTCATGGCATCTGATTTTGGCCATCATTTTACTACACTAACCTATTTAAACCCTCCACTCATTCATTAAATATTAGACAATGAGTGCCTTATCCTATCTAAACAATGTTAATTGCAATAGCAGTTACCCATAGACCCTCGCTAATACAGGTCCGAAACGAAACTTATTAACCCAGATGCTATGCTACCTAACGATTCATTATCCTTTATTTCTAAAGTGATATACTGATATACACGGAGAACGATTCTCAATCAATTATTTTGTTATCACAAACAGCTGAAATTATTTTTATCACTTTAACGTAAAATTATATAAATATTAAAAGTGATAGTTCGAATTATCCTACCTAGAGTCACATCATACGGAAAAGAGAGCGGTACTCATGGCATTTGATTTTGGCCATCATTTGACTACACTAACCTATTTAAACCCTCCACTCATTTATTTGATATTAAACAATGAGTGCCTTATCCTATCTAAGCAATGTTAATTTCAATACAAGTTACCCATAGCCCTCGCTAATACAGGTCCGAAACGAAACTTATTAAACCAGATGCTATGTTACCTAAAGATTTATTATCTTTTATTTCTAAAGTGATATACTGATATACACGGAGAACTATTCTCAATCAATTACTTTGTTATCACAAACAGCTGAATATATTTTTATCACCTTCACCTAAAATAATATAAACATTAAAAGCGTTCGTTCGAATTATCATACCTGTAGTCACATCATAGGGAAAAGAGAGCGGTACTCATGGCATCTCAGTTTGACCATCATTTGACTACACTAACCTATTTAAACCCTCCACTCATTTATTTTATATTAGACAATGAATGCCTTATCCTATCTAAGCAATGTTAATTGCAATAGCAGTTACCATAGAAACTCGCTAATACAGGTCCGAAACGGAACTTATTATACCAGATGCTATGTTACCTAACGATTCATTATCTTTTATTTCTAAAGTGATATACTGATATAAACGGAGAACGATTCTCAATCAATTATTTTGTTATCACAAACACCTGAATACATTATTATCACCTTCACCAAAAATTATATAAACACTAAAATTGTTAGTTCGGATTATCATACCTATAGTCACATCATAGGGAAATGCGAGCGGTACTCAAGGCATCTGATTTTGGCCATCATTTTACTACACTAACCTATTTAAACCCTCCACTCATTCATTAAATATTAGACAATGAGTGCCTTATCCTATCTAAACAATGTTAATTGCAATAGCAGTTACCCATAGACCCTCGCTAATACAGGTCCGAAACGAAACTTATTGAACCAGATGCTATGCTACCTAACGATTCATTATCCTTTATGTCTAAAGTGATATACTGATATACACGGAGAACGATTCTCAATCAATTATTTTTTATCACAAACAGCTGAATATATTTTTGTCACCTTCTTGTAAAATTATATAAATATTAAAATTTCTTAGTTCGAATTATCATACTTATAGTCACATCATACGGAAAAGAGAGCGGTATTCATGGCATCTGATTTTGGCCATCATTTGACTACACTAACCTACTTAAGCCCTTCACTCATTTATTTGATATTGGACAATAAGTTCCTTGTCCTATCTAAGCAATGTTAATTTCAATAGCAGTTACCCATAGACCCTCGCTAATACAGGTCCGAAACGAAACTTATTAAACCAGATGCTATGTTACCTAACGATTCATTATCTTTTATTTCTAAAGTGATATACTGATATTCACGGAGAACGATTCTCAATGAATTATTTTGTTATCACAAACAGCTGAATATATTTTTATCACCTTTACCTAAAATAATATAAACATTGAAAGTGTTAGTTCGAATTATCATTCCTCTAGTCACATCATAGGGAAAAGAGAGCGGTACTCATGGCATCTCAGTTCTGCCATCATTTCACTACACTAACCTAATTAATCCCTCCACTCATTTATTTTATATTAGACAATGAGTGCCTTATCCTATCTAAGCAATGTTAACTGCAATAGCAGTTTCCCATAGACACTCGCTAATACAGGTCCGAAACGGAACTTATTAAAACAGATACTATGTTACCTAACGATTCATTATCTTTTATTTCTAAAGCGATATACTGATATAAACGGAGAACGATTCTCAATCAATTATTTTGTTATCACAAACAGCTGAATATATTATTATCACCTTCACCAAAAATTATATAAACATTAAAATTGTTAGTTCGGATTATCATACCTATAGTCACATCATAGGGAAATGAGAGCGGTACTCATGGCATCTGATTTTGGCCATCATTTTACTACACTAACCTATTTAAACCCTCCACTCATTAATTAAATATTACACAATGAGTGCCTTATCCTATATAAACAATGTTAATTGCAATAGCAGTTACCCATAGACCCTCGCTAATACAGGTCCCAAACGAAACTTATTAAACCAGATATTATGCTGCCTAACGATTCATTATCCTTTTTTTCTAAAGTGATATACTGATATACACGGAAAACGATTCAAATCAATTATTTTGTTATCACAAACAGCTGAATATATTTTTATGACTTTAATGTAAAATTATATAAATATTAAAAGTGATAGTTCGAATTATCATACCTAGAGTCACATCATACGGAAAAGAGGGCGGTACTCATGGCATCTGATTTTGGCCATCATTTGACTACACTAACATATTTAAACCCTCCACCCATTTATTTGATATTAAACAATGAGTGCCTTATCCCATCTAAGCAATGTTAATTTCAGTACAAATTACCCATAGCCCTTGCTAATACAGGTTCGAAACGAAACTTATTAAACCAGATCTATGTTACCTAAAGATTTATTATCTTTTATTTCTAAAGTGATATACTGATATACACGGAGAACTATTCTCAATCAATTATTTTGTTATCACAAACAGCTGAATATATTTTTATAAAATTCACCTATAATAATATAAACATTAAAAGTGTTAGTTCGAATTATCATTCCTCTAGTCACATCATAGGGAAAAGAGAGCGGTACTCATGGCATCTCAGTTTGGCCATCATTTGACTACACTAACCTATTTAATCCCTCCAATCATTTATTTTATATTACACAATGAGTGCCTTATCCTATCTAAGCAGTGTTAACTGCAATAGCAGTTACCCATAGACACTCGCTAATATAGGTCCGAAACGGAACTTATTAAAACAGATGCTATGTTACTTAACGATTTATTATCTTTTGTTTCTATACTGATATACACGGAGAACGATTCTCAATCAATTATTTTGTTATCACAAACAGCTGAATATATTTTTATCCCATTCACCTAAAATTATATAAACATTAAAAGTGTTAGTTCGAATTATCATACCTATAGTCACATCATAAGGAAATGTGAGCGGTACTCATGGCATCTGATTTTGGCCATCATTTGACTACATTGACCTAGTTAAACCCTCCACTCATCTATTTTATATTAGAAAATGAGTGCCTTATCCTATCTAACGAATGTTAATTGCAATACCAGTTACCCATAGACCCTCGCTAATACAAGTCCGAAACGAGACTTATTAAACTAGATGCTATGTTACCTAACGTTTCATTATCTTTTATTTCTAAAGTGATATATTGATATACACGGAGAACGATTCTCAATCAATTTTTTTGTTATCACAAACAGCTGAATATATTTTTATCCCATTCACTTAAAATTATATAAACATTAAAAGTGTTAGTTCGAATTATCATACCTATAGTCACATCATAAGGAAATGTGAGCGGAACTCATGGCATCTGATTTTGGCCATCATTTGACTACACTAATCTATTTAATCCCTCCACTCATTTCTTTTATATTAGACAATGAGTGCCTTATCCTATCCAAGGAATGTTAATTGCAATACCAGTTACCCATAGACTCTCGCTAATACAGATCCGAAACGAAACTTGTTAAACCAGATGCTATGCTACCTAACGATTCATTATCTTTTATTTCTAAAGTGATATACTGATATACACGGAGAACTATTCTCAATCAATTATTTTGTTATCACAAACAGCTGAATATATTTTTATCACCTTCACCTAAAATCATTTAAACATTTAAAGTGTTAGTTCGAATTATCTTACCTATAGTCACATCATAGGGAAACGAGAGCGGGACTCATGGCATCTGATTTTGGCCATCATTTGACAAGACTAACCTATTTAAACCCTCCGATAATTTATTTTATATTAGACAATGAGTGCTTTAACCTATCTGAACAATGTTAATTGCAATAGCAGTTACCCAAAGACTCTCGCTAATACAGGTCTGAAACGAAACTTGTTAAACCAGATGCTATGCTACCTAACGATTCATTATCTTTTCTTTCTAAGGTGATATATTTATATACCCGGAGAACGATTCTGAATCAATTATTTCGTTATCACAAACAGCTGAATATATTTTTATCACCTTCAACTAAAATTATATAAATATTACAAGGGTTAGTTCGAATTATCATACCTATATTCACATCATAGGGAAAAGAGAGCTGTACTCATGGCATCTCTGGCCGTCATTTGGCTACATTAACCAATTTAAACCTTCCTTTTTTTTCCTTTTTCATTTATTTTATATTAGACAATGAGTGCCTTATCCTATCTAAGCAATGTTAATTGCAATAGCAGTTACCCGTAGACACTCGCTAATACAGGTCCGAAACGATTCTTGTTAAACCAGATGCTATGCTACCTAATGATCCATTATCTTTTATTTCTAAAGTGATATATTGATATACACAGAGAACGATTCAAGTGAATAATTTTGTTATCACAAACAGCTGAACATATTTTTATCACCCTTCACCTAAAATAATATAAACATTAAAAGTGTTAGTTCGAATTATCATATCTATAGTCATATCATAGGGAAAAGAGAGCAGTACTCATGGCATCTGATTTTGGCCATCATTTGACTATACTAACTTATTTACACCCTCCACTCATTTATTTTATATTAGACAATGAGTTCCTTATCCTATCTAAGCAATGTTAATTGCAATAGCAGTTACCCATAGACCCTCGCTAATATAGGTCCCAAACGAAACTTGTTAAACCAGATGCTATGCTACCTAATGATTCATTATCTTTTATTTCTAAGGTGATATATTAATATACACGGAGAACGATTCTCAATGAATTATTTTGTTATCACAAACAGCTGAATATATTTTTATCGCCTTCACATAAAAGTATATAAACATTAAAAGTGTTAGTTCGAATTATCATACCTATAGTCACATGATAGGGAAAAGAGAGCGGTACTCGTGGCATCTGATTTTGGCCATCATTTGACTGCACTAACCTATTTATACCCTCCACTCATTCATTTTATATTAGACAACTAGTGCCTTATCCTATCTAAGGAATGGTAATATTAATAGAAATTACCCATAGACCCTCGCTAATACAGGTCCGAAACGAAACTTGTTAAACCAGATGCTATGCTTCCTAATACGCATTATTGGCTGAGTTGTATATATGTAACGCTTCGCAGGCAAAACTAAACCAGCGGTATATAATAAATGAATTCGTGATATATGTGTATAGTTACCTAATTAATTATTTTGCAGTTTTGTTTGCTTTAGGTCTACCACTGAAATTTTAAACAAATATTAATATAAAATCTTTTTTTTTTTGTAGAAATTATTAATGTGCAAGATGTTTAATATGATGACTTTTTCTGAGGAAAGCTGCTCATTTTAGGTCTGTTGTGCATGATATATGCTATTTTTAGCGTGTGTTTTATGTTAGCCTCTAGGGGCCCACCCACTGGCGGTTTACTTGTTATATGTTTTTGACCTATGCCAACTGGGCATATTCTCAGATGATGATTGTAATGGGTAATGTTTTACCTGGAACATCGCTGATACATACACGATCTACGAGAAATTATTGAGAGTGGGCCGGACTTGGATCTCAGACGTGGAATAATGCGAACATATTTTTGCCTATCTCGAAGAAGTGAACTTTAGTTACCTAGATTTTTTCTTAAATTGCCTAATAGCCTTGGGCGAGATCGGGTATCCAATCCCGGTGGAGCCCTTGGTCGGCAGGATGGGTTAGAAATAGCTTAATTCTTAAACTTTAATACATGTTTAGTATTTTAGAGATTTCAAGTAAAAAGCTCTACATATTTTCTGAATAGTAGTGTTTTCACTGCTATTCTAATTCTTCATTTAATCTCTTTTTGAGGTTAAATATTTATTCTATTTTCTGTTTTAACTGACAAATATTTATTTCTCGGTTATCTTATTTTTATTAAACTCCCGTTGAAGTTTTTACTAATAAAATATTATTCGTTTGAATTGTGGAATCCGCGTCAACCAACGTGAGTTCCAATTACTTTGAAATTGTATATTTTTGTAACGTATATTGTGTATATTAACCTTTATTTGTAATCTGAAATTTAATTATTTAGTTTTGTGAAAATCACAGAATTTCACAATGTCAGCTACCGCTAAAATTGTAATTCCCGACCTCGGAGAACGATTCTTAGTTTTGACAATAGCCCCCGGACATCAGTGAGGCCTCTTCCAATATATTATCAAAATGTAACTGTTTGAAATTGAAACAGTACAAATTTCAGGAATAAACTTAGTAATTAGAGAACTTACATACATAGATGCATATCACAACCTTTGGAAATTCAAATCGTTCTATAGATACGGATAATGTTTCCAAACTGTTAGAAAATGTCAAAAAAGAACCCTTTCTCCAACAGAGGATGTTGATATTAACTTAGGAACAAGTTTCCGTTCTTCACAAAGAAATAGATTCTGAAGTTGCGGTTGTTTCTACTCAACGTTCGACATCTGTTCAGCAGCAGATTAATACGGGGAAGACAGATAAAATTCCCCCCATAGTGCTGAGAAACTCGGGAAATTGGACTAAAATTCATAGAGAGCTCACTGAGATTGCAGATGAAGCCTTTGCCGCCAAAACCTCAGGAGACACAATTAAAATTCAGGCTAAATGTGCTCCTGATTTTCGTGCATTTACAAGAAAATTTCATAACAGTAACTTAGCTTTACACACCTACCAATTTCAAGCGGAGAAGAACTTTAAGGTGCTGATGTCACCTGTTACCGATTGACGTCACCTGTGAAGAAATGCAAAGTGAAATCACAGATATGGGTTTTAATGTTATAAAAATTTCCCAACTTAGACAGAGCAGAGAAAGAAAACTCATTCCAGTTTACCTGATTGAACTGCCCACAAATATATTAAATAAGAAAATTTACAACGTCACTGATCTATTCCATTTGAAAATTGAAGTGGAAAACTACAAAAAGTGGAAAATCCCTACGCCTAAATTACGCAGTGCCGTAGCTGTCAACACTATGGCCATGCCCCGAGTTGGTATTATAGTTTGCCATGTTGCGCGAAATGTGCTGGGGATCATTTCACTACGATCTGTACACGCAACAAAAGCGATGGTCCATCCAAGTACGCCAACCGTGGGCTTCGCCATACTGCCAAATTTAAGAAGTGTACGTTCTATCATAAGAATGCACCAGTAAATGCAAATGATAATCCTAAGGGAAAAGCTTCAGAGAGTGATACAAATATGGAAAAATGTGCTACACTACGTATAAAAACAACAGCAGAAAAAGGAAAAATTACCCAAAAAATTCCTGTTAAAACTACTAAAGATACTAAATATGCAAATATTGTCAAAGGAGGTGACAAACCTCAAAATGTAAATGTAAATAAAGCTATAAAAACACAGAATATTTAGACTTTTGCTAATATCTTGCTTGATTCAAAAGTAAAAGCAAGCAAGGTTATAAAGAATCGTCCTGTTTTACTAGTCACTTCCTGCCTCCATTTTAACGCTTATTAGAGATAAAAACAGACATCTGCATAAATGGAAGAGAAATAGAAATGAAGATGATAAAAAACACTATTATCAATTAAAAGATTCAGTTACAAATGAAATAAAGAATTTCAGAAAAATGGCTGGAAAAATTAAATCAGCAATCTTTCTGTGAATGATAACTCCACAGGGAAATTAACAAAAACCTTCAAAAATCCTAGAGACAATCCTCCACCTATTTATGGACTCCAGGGAGTGGTCGTCGATGGGGGGAAAAAGGCAGAAACTTTTTCCATCTCACTAGAGTATCAATTTCATGAGAATCATGATTTTTTTCAGATGGAAATACGCGTGATGAAATGAAGGATTGAATCTATAGATTATCACAACTTCCTGTTGATAATATTCAGTTTACTAAACCGCAGGAAATTGCCGATGCAATTAAAAAACTTAAAAGAAATAAGGCCCCTGGATTAACGTATTACCAATACAATGTTAAAAAGAATGCCAAGAAAGGCGATTGCTCCTTTGTACTCAATCCTCAGTCTTTTCATCAGGTATGGAGACTTCCCAAATATCTGGTTCTAGGAATAGATATCTGCTTTATATGAGTGTAAATAGGTTGCAAACCTAAAGATCCGTGTATTTGTCTGTTGGTTACAAACCGTGGAACATTTACAATGTTGAAAAATCCGACTGGAATTAGTATAATAGTAAAAAAGAAAAATACGACTACAATTAGAATCTGTTTCAAATGATTTCACAGTTCAAATTTCCTTACACAGTATCCAGTCTCTACTTCATTAAATTCGTGTTTTAGAATAATATTGATAATAATAATTCGCATAATCACAAGAAAAATCTGATTTTGCCGTTAATCTGCTCTCATATTGAAGAATATAGAAAGATAATTTAAATTTAATAAAAACCATTGGTTGGCTTCCAAAAAATAAACACTAGGATGCTCTTAGTGTTAATTAGTATCATATAAAAGGTGGTTATAAAATAAGCTTCGCTATTCTGGAGTCTCTGGAGCGGTGATGAACGGAGATAGCCAGGCGAAAATGAATGCTTACGGAAGCATTTTAACGAAGAAAAAAAAATTTCAACAGTCGTCATCATGAGCATAACGGGCGCTTCGTGTATGCTAATAGTGGTTGTTTCCATATAACGTTAGGACTCAAAAGACGTCGCATACAAGTGGGAATGTCTACACTTCAAGCAAACGGCTATATGACCCTCACAGGGAAGGATCACATGATATTAATCTAGTTATTCTACCAAATTCAGAGCAAAGAAATGCCACATGCAAGAGTATCGTTGTCTTAAAAGTCTACGGACAGGACCCCTGTCCGTAGTTTTTAACTAATTTCTAAGATGTCATGCTTGATGTTAGTTTGAGGCAACCAGTGACCTGGAAGTGGCACCAGGAATAGGCTACCTATTTCAGGTGAAGTAGTCGACGAGGTGAGAGTTGCCATGACTCTCCATGCTGGAAGTGGCACAGTTATTCAGTCAGCAGTGCCAGAGCAGTCACTACAGTTGGACTATGCTCTGACGGTTTGTACGATGGTACCCATGCAGGATATACATATATGGTGCAGGAACGGCGATCACATGACTCGCAAAATTGTACCTACTTCATTCTCGAATTTCTGGGGAAAAAAGCATCTACCAGAAAAAGGGATTCCATTCGTAAAACGGGAGGAGATAGAACAGCTAATAAGGGATATGGAAGCCTAAGACATTATAGAACAATCACCTAATTCCTGGACATTGCCAGTGGTCCTTGTTAAGAAAAAGAACGGATTCACTTGATTTTGTGGAGCGGGGATGGCTCAGTCGGTAGCGCGCCAGGCTAGTAATCTGTAGTTCCCAGGTTCGAGTCCCAGCTGGGTCAGCGTTGAGATTTATCTCCGCAAAATTCCCCGCCCTGCCCACGGTCAGTAGGGGACACCGATGGGCTTGGAAAGGCCGCCGTCCGTCGGATGGGACGTTAAGCCGTGGCCCCGTGTGCGGGAGATCCATACCCTGTGCACGTTAAAGAACACGCTGGATGGCCTTGACGGGAGACTACCATCTGTCTCCCAACAGCTGTTCCAGTGGGTCCCCTCCCCCAACCTTCTCTGAGCCTTCGGGGTCCGTGTGACCTGGCCATTTAGCCCATTGTGTGCAAAAAAGTGCCGCTCAGAGGTAAAACAAACAAACAAACCAAAACTTGATTTTGTGTGGATTACGAAAGTTAAATGATATAGCGTAGGACTGCTGTTTTTTAGAAATTAGTGATCTGGGAACCTTCGTGTACTGTATACGAAGGTTGCCAGATGACTAATTTCTAAAAATATCATTGCCGGATATTTTTTTCTGAATTCTGCAATCAACCATAGCGCTCGGATACTTTTTTGAGCGACTGTACTCATAATATAAAGTCCACAAGACAGTTAACACAAGAAAATAGTGATACATCTGGGCATAACATCTGGAGCCCAATAGAATTCTGTAATTTTGTAGGAAGTGCCTGAGATACCTCTCACAAAAGTTTGCAGTGGGAAAAACCATTGTCATTTAATATATTACCAAAGCTGGTTGAAGCTACAATTAACGAAACTTTCTAAAGGAATTGTTCGATTCGTAGTAAGTAAGGATTGTGAAATTAGTTTAGAAAAGAGGATTCAACGTCATTTGTACGCTTACAGAGAATATTGATTAGATATATTAAACACTACTGTCTTTCAAATCTTTCTATATGATCAAATTTTCGAAAAAGTGGTTCAATATATAATTTGAAATATACACTTGAATATGAAAAACCTTTGTGATGTCCACGTTCACTTATGAGGTGAAAAATCGTAGAATTCGAATTATATAATTTTAAAAATACATGTTAATGTTAGAAGCTACCCAGCTCTTTTCACGTTTTCAAATACACGGAAAGTTTACTAAATCGTGTGTGTGTTCTACATAATACTGTGTCGCTGAGAAAAACTTTTATTATTCCTCCCACTAATATAATTGACGTAATATTTGCTTCATCTACGTTTAAAATCGAATTCTTAATGGATAAACCCAGTTTTTCCCCATTTCCCAATATTAGTATAGAATCTAAAATTAAATAAACATTCTAAAGGGATCGTTAGGTAGTAATAAGTAGTTTTGTGAAATTGGGTTCCTCCCCTAACATTCTCTGAACCAGAATTATAGCTATGGTTGTATCTGCTACCACCTGCAAAGGGATCATGGGATTCACGCGTGGGATCTGGCCATTTAGTCCATTGTGTGTAGAAAATAGTGCCGCTGTGAAGTAAAACAACGCAATCCATGCTGATATTCAGGAAAATCATCCTCTCCTTCTGGGTTTTGCAATTTCACAGAGTGAATGTAAATGTTAGCAACTTATATATTAGAGAACTAGAAGAATAACTGATCACTACTGTGGAATATCGAATGCTCGCTTTCGAAGAAAATGAAATTTAAATTTTCCGCTTGTAGCACCCTCTGACAGAGGAAATTACAACTAATAGTTGATTGTGAGATTACAAATAATTATATTTCATTACTCTCCGCAAATCACAAAAATAAGAGGTGCGGTTCGTTCAGTCGGCAGTGTGCCAGACTTGTAATTTGCATTTTGAAGGTTCGAGTCCCATCTATCGAAGATTTGGGATTGATCTCCGTTTAACCCTGCTCTTGGTGAGAAAAGTGAAATCGAAAGACCTCCGTCCATTGAATGGCACCTTAGACCATGCCGACATGTGCTGGAGAACTGTATCCTGTGCACGTTAAACAACATAGTGGATGACCTTGATGTAAGGCTATCATCTGTCTCCTAAGAGCTATTTAGTTCTTAGGAGTTCCTCTTTCTCCAACCTTCTCTGAAGCTTCAGGGTCCTTTTGGCCTGGCCATTTAGCCCTTTGTGTCCAAAAACAATGCCGCTTAGAGGGAAAACAAATGAGTTGCTTTCCCCCTCCCCCTTGGAGTAAGGGAGAAAAAACATCACTACCTTCGTAAATCCCTTCACCATCACACTCTACTGTACAACCGAAATGAAATTTCTAGCACAAATAAATCGTTTGAAATAAGTGTAAAATATCTGTTTTTTCTCAAATTTTCCGCCGTTAGAGGGCACTATTAGAACTATAGGGAAATTCTGAACATTCTGAATTCAATATTTCATCAATACTCGCCCATCCTAAATTTTTTTAATTAATTTCTAATAATAAAAAATGAATGTTTATAGAGAGACAGGAAAAAGCAAAGCAAAAATTTTAACTCGATTTTTTTTTCTGAAAAAGAGCGAAAAATATATAGAAAAATATATATTTTTTCCTAAAGGATCAAAAACAATTTTGCAATAGGATCAACCAACTTGAGATTTTCTCTTTAAGTGAAGCAGAGAGATTTTTCTCATTTTCAAATTGATAGTTATTTTAAATCGGAAATTCTTACTTAACATTCTCATGGGCTGCAATTCAGATTTTGGCAATTTTCCGAACACATTCGGTAACGAGATTATGAGCGAATTTGTATTTCCACACTTTACTGATTTATTTCCTCTATGATTTTATTTTTGGCGGCTTTTTAATACAGCCAACAGATTCATATGAAACGAGAATTCATGACTGTACAATAAAATGTTTATAAATTTTATTATAAACTTAACTCACACGTCGTATTCCACATCGCCATTATAAAACACAACCGTTACTACCACGGAGAGATGAATATTTTTACTATTATTTCATGATAAATATTCAAAAGTATATTAAAAGAAAATTCCCGATTGTACGATTAAATATTCAAAAATGTTTAACATAATCTTATTAATACAAACGGTGCACATTTCAGATCGCTATTGTCTAAAATAGGGGTTCTCAAAGTGGAGTATGCGGTAAAAGTTTTTAGAATACGTCGTGAGAGCTCAAAACTCCCTAGATCTAGTAACAAAGTAAAAATAACCATTGTTATGCTATAACTATAATTTTATCTATCTATACAAGGGGTACGCCAGTTGCATATACATTTCCAGGGAGTACGTGAAGCATAAAAGGTTGAGAACCACTAGTCTGGAAGACCGATAAAAATGGCCACTGTTGCTAGCCAGGGCGAGCAAATAGATTAATGAATTTTGCATAATTATATCACGATAAATATTCGAAAGTACATGAAATGGGCATTCATAACTATAGGATTATTTATAAAGTTTTAATATAATCTTATTGAAACAAAGGGTGTGCCATTGTCATAACGACAGATAATGATGGAGACTATTACTGACCAGCGCGATAAAGAAGAAAAATAATTTTTTTTGAGAAATATTGAAAAGCAGAATTAGGAATTTTCATTTCAAATGAATCCGATGGACGCATTATAAAAGGCACCGGGGTGGCGCGCCATGTTCATAATCTTCATTTCCCAGGTTCGAGACCCAGCTGGGCAAACGTTAAGAATTTCCTCTTCAAAACTCCCCCACCCCCTAGCACCTCGGTCAGAACGGGACACCTATTTGCTTGTAAATGCCGCCGTTGATCGGATGGGACAATAAGCTGTGGTACCGTGTGCGGGAGAGCTATACCTTGTGCATGTTAAAGATCACCTGGATGGATTTTACCGGAGGCTACCATCTGTCTCTCAATAACTCTCCAGTGTGTCTCCTCCCCCAACATTGTCTGAACCTTCGGGGTGATTGTGACCTGGCCATTTACCACATTTTTTGCAAAAAAGTGTCGCTAAGAGGTAAAACAGTCCAACACACATTGTAAAAAAAAGCCATAAAAAAATATAAGGTCGCAGCGGGAGTGAATCGGTAAAAACGAAAATCGCCATTGTTCGAAAAAACAATAGCGAGGTATAAAAAAAATGGCCGCCATTACTCCCGAGACATTATTTGGTTACCTAATGTTTTCTGTAAATCGGAACCGTAGCTTTCTCATGACACCTTTAGTCAAACGAAGTTCACATCCATCCCGAAATATCGAGAAACATGACGTAGATCAACGTTCTCACGAGATATGCATAAAAATGTTGCAAAATTATTTTATATTGACCAATGTACATATGTATTTAGTTATTCATATCAATGTTAACTAACCTATAAATAGTTATGAATTCAATGGAACGTGTACACTATTTACATAAAAAAAATTCAGGTTAAGCATCTTAAAATAGTGAAAAGTAATACTTGATTTTTTTTCCTTTAACTTACAGACCCAAGTACAATTGCTTAACCCGTTACGCAACAATAGTATTCAGCTCTACCATTTCTTTCGATTACTTTCGTATTCGTAACATTTGAACAGTATTTTCAAGACTCATTCATATGACTTATAAATTAAAAACAATTCGTAATCTCCATTCATAATACCAATACCATGAGAACAATAAACGATCACTTTTCTATTCAGAGTATCTTTTTATATCTATGAATCTGACTGCGAAAACACTTGAATGAAAGAAATGTAAGTATATTTTAAATTCGGTTCATAAACGGCAAAATAAAGACTTTTAAAGTGAAGACATTAAATCGAAGTTTCGCTTTCCAAATAATACACAATTAATAGTCTTTAAACACAATTTTTAACAATTCACTTTCCGTCTTATAAGAAGGGATTAATTACTGCAATTGTTTTAAGTTCATTGGGAAGCCAAAATATAAGGGACTGATCCCCCAACAATCCTGGTCTTACTTAGCAATGTCTCGTGTAAACGACAAAATTGCGTTGCCTTAGAAACCAGCCTTCCCGCAATCCTCTGTTCCATGGATTATAGTTCTAAGTTTCAAAATCTTCTTTGCAACTTATTTATTAATTTATTTCTGTTCATTTAATTTACTGCCTATGATAATTTATACGTTTCCTTTAATTTTAGTTATTTATTCATTCCTAGGTTATTAACTGTGATTCCACAAACTGACTAATATTTATGACTGTGAAAACATCGTCCTCATGCTTTCTCACAGAAATAAATCCCTACTTATAAATTTAGAAATCTTTGCACTTCAATTAGCAATAATATTACTCACATTAAATAGTCTTGCAAATCCTCATAATCTTTAATATTCATTATATCATCACTTAATTAACATTTCTTTCTTCAATTACATGTATTTATTTGTTAGTAACGTGAAAACCGCAATATCATTTTTCAGTTAACTAACCGTTAACTCTTCATTGCCATTCACGCTTAATTTCTTTATTAACCGCATGGTCTTCTCACCATAACCGGCAACAGCGCATTACGTTTGATGCAGGCAATGTTTGACGTAAGAGCTCAGCACTTGTCACGCGTCAACAACAGCGCATGCGGAAGTAGGAATATGACGTGTGACATCAAGTAGATGTTTTCAAAAACTCAGAGAACTCTTAGTTGTAAGTAAGTTGTGTTTCAACTTGGTATGTTGCAGTTGATATCGTTTTATTTTGAATGCATTTCTTCAGCACTCTTTTGCTATAAATATTTATATAATTAAAAGTTAGATTAGCGCTTTTACATTTTACTTTTAATACCTATTTTATCTTAAACTTTTTGTGATTTACTTAGTTTTCTTGGGCCTTCTACACTTCTAATATATTTAATAACAATACTCAAGTTTCCGAGTATCTACAGTATATAACACAAACTTTATTTATATATTCATTGCGACTCTCTGTACAGTAATTCACTGTACACATGAAAATTAATTACTTTTTGCAAGCACTTAGCTATGGTGACTATGTAGTCTGAGGATCACATAACAATATCTTGTATCTGAATGGACGTCCGTAAGATTTATGTCGGTGGTGGGGTGAACGTTTGTTTGTGAAATCCTTACTCAACTCAGAAACCATAACAATGCGATCAAAAAGAAAACAGTTTGAGCATCATTAGATATAAAGGAATTTTAATTCCTTAATTAAACACTAAAGAAAAATTCTAAATTATTACAGTGAGTGCAAAGATTTCTAAATGGATAAGAGATAAATTGATCTGACCTTTCCAAGGTCGTTGCACTGCAGACAGGTCACGGGAGAAGATCCTAGAGTCGTGGTTGAAAGGAAAACATCTCATCCTTGAGAATCAGCAACTCCATGGAAAATGCTGGTCTTCCCTCATCAGCATCAACGATCAGCATCCTCGGGATCATGTGAAAAGGATTGAAGACGACGCGAAGTGGGGGGGAACTCATTACTTCCAAATCCGGCGCCCAACTGAATTAAATTTCGTTTCTGGTTAACAATGCTTTCAAAGCAATATCCGGTTGCATGAAAACCTGATTCATTCTTAATCTCATTGTTGTGTCCATTTTCATCTCTTCAACCGATTCATTGTTGCCATTGCACTGCATTGTTTCGTTTCATCGTATCAGAAATTCAAATTTAAAATATCATGTCACGTAACAGAAATTTGTTAAGTACAAAACAAATGTTACAATTGGCATTTTATATGCGGGATTCTTACTAATGCTAATAAAACACAACATTTATTTTGTCCGTTTCGTCGTTTATGTGCCTGGCAAATTCAAATTCTTTTAAATGAAAACAAAATGAATAAAAGAGATACTTCTTTTTCCGTTGGTTAAGTTCTAACAAAAAAACTTCCCATTTTTTGAATCTTCCAGAAGTTTGAATTTCTGAAGTTACAAGGATGCTTCAACCTTATGATGACAAACCTTAAAATCAATATTGTTTTTTTATTTATTAATAGGGATATTTTTTTCGATATAATATGAAAAAGAGATGTTTAAATTGGCATGAGAGATTTCACCCTCTCTCGTGGGGTGTTTAGGAGGAAAGGCGAATTAATTTCGGATATTTAACATTTCATTTTCAACAGACGTAATTTCTACTTTTTATATGCATTCCATAACTGAAATATCATCTTTTAGGCAAAAGAAATACTTTGACTAAATTTTGCTTCTGTCTTTGTCAAAAACATTTTTTTTAATCACAAAGCCCATATGTGAAGGATTATTATTATTATTTTGCAAACTATAAGTATTAAATGATCATTCCCTCAAGCAACAGTTTGGCCCACAGGTCTGACAGGAGGTCCTAACCCATCAGTGTTACCCTTGCTGACCGAGGACAGAGAGGGGAATTTTAATACCTCTCAATGCTGGCCCACTGGATTGGGTTGTTTTACATCTGAGAGGAACCTTTTTGCAGACAATGGGATAAATAGCCAGTTCATAGGATCCCGAGGAATCAGAGAAGGTTGGGAGGTGGGAACTCACTTACCAGCTATTTGGCCACAGAGAATCCACTGGACAGCTGTTAGGAGACGTGTGTCCAAAGCCTCCCATCAAGCCCATCCATCGTGTTCTTTAAAGTGTATGGCTCTCCCACTTTGGGTTGTTTTACCTCTGAGCGGCACGTTTCTTTAACACAATGGGATTAATCGCCAGGTCACAAAGACCCCATGGGCTTAGAGAAGGTTGAGAGGAAGGGACGTATTGGAACAGCTGTTAGGAGAGAGATGGCACCCTTCCGTCAAGGCTATCCAACGGTTTAACGTCCTTTTCGACGGAGGGCAGCCTTTTAAAACCATCGTTGTTCCATGCACCCAGTGCAGGGTATTTTGAGGAGATAAATATCAACGCTGGCCCAGCTAGGATTCGAACCTGGGAACCATAGAATACGAGCCTGGTGTGCTAACGACTGATCCACGCACTCCCCACTTCGACATCGTTGGAATGCGATGGGCAGGAACATCCATAACTGAAGACCCAAGACAGCCATACCCTGTGAACGATAAAGAAGATGCTGGATGGCCTTGACGGGAGGCTTCCATCTGTCTTCTAATAGCTAGCCAGGGGATTCCCTTCCATGAGCCGTTGTAATGTATATCACTTCACCTTTAGCAATCCCTTTTCAAAATAATTAGCTCAGAGGTAGCAAAACAGAACCGTACTTTTTTATCGATCATACAACGTTTGTCATCTGTACAGCATTCATCTGGTAACGTTTTGTACCAAAAATGCCTGAACCACTTCAACATTTCGAAAATGCAATACAGGCATACCTCGTTTATCGCTAAGGATGCGTTCCTGAAATCGGAGCGTTCAATGAAACAGCTTTAAACGAGGGCTCATTCACATTATATAGTTTCCGAAGTGTTCTTTTCAATACATATATGATTTTTTTAATTTTTAAATAGAGTCTGAAAATAAAAGGTTGTTAATTTGTATAATTACATTCTAATTCTTTATTTAAAAATTCTGCAATTTATCGTGGGGATGGGAGTGCAGAGATTTTTTTCACCTTATTTAATATGTACTATAATAATCCGAATTTTAACTTTTTAAAACGCACATAATAAATATCTGTCATATATTTCGGATTTCGTAATTCATAATTCGACATTTTGGAATGAATTGCTTTTACAATTTTATTCAAATAGCTTTAATTTCTTTTTCAGACGAGCATGAACAAAATTTGCGTTAAAGAGCTTATATATTCTGTGGCTGAGTGGTTTGTGCCCTTGGCTACTGATCTAAGGGACCTGGGTTCGAGGCATGGTTGTATGTGTTGTTTTTCTGCTGAGGTCCTGTCATCCCCACAGAACTTCTACTATGGCATGTAAACTGGCAGGCTCCTGTCAGACGTCTGTGGCAAGCAGCTGCTTGAGGGTGTATTGATTTATTTATTGCAGAAATTCGCATGAAAATAGAAAACAATTGGGAAACTTAAAAAAAACTGATAGTATTAGAAACCTAGTCATAGTAGTAAATAGGTTTGGAGGGATGCGGTGGGCAGACAATGTCAAACAGGACCTTGTTAGAATTGGTGTGCAGTGGCCAGATGCAGTAGATGTAGTTCAAGATAGACTTGCTTGGAGAACTAAATTGCACGGTCGGTTGGACCTCCGTAGCCCATGGCTGCTTGAGGGTGATGATGATGATGATGATGACACGGAAAAAATGACGTCACGTGCAAATTATGGTAACGAAGTTCAGTACTAATCTCAGGTTTTGAGACAATGAGTTCTGCCCTACAAGAAGCAAGGAGTAGAATTTCTAGTATAGAAAACGAAGCTGATTGTTCAAGGTCTCTTATTATTCGTTCCAAAGCTTTGTAAAAAGATCCCGGCTTGTTACTTTAAATAGCTGTAAATTAAGGTACTTATAAATGCGTTTTTTGGCATACGTCACCCCCCTAACCGTATCCCCTCCCTGCGTCAAGTCGGATTACTGGGGCCTATCAGTACGACTGTGGCCTCTATAATCTATTCTTTTCCCAACTCATGGTCCACATCAGGATTATTGGTAGTTTGTGTTTTAAATTTCATTTGCTATCAGACTGCGGATCTTCATTGAGAGGATTACAAATTTTGTGTCGGTAATTTCAATGCTCTTGAAAATTGTTCCCACTATCGACCAGACCTTTAAATACTGCATACTTCATATATATCCAGACCTACAAAAAATATCCCCGGATGTATATGAAGCTCAAAATGAGAGAGAGAGAGGATACAGCAGTCTATCGTAATGAAAGAGCCGTGTTTCCTGAAGATAGAGCTGTCATTCATGAACAGAGAGCCATGTTTCATGAAAAGAGATTTGTCTTTCATGAAGAGAGTGTCGTGTTTAATGAAGAGAGAGCAGTGTTTCATGAAGAGAGATTAGATTCTCATGAAGAGAGATAGCCGTGTTTCATGAAGAGAGATAGCCGTGTTTCATGAAGAGAGAGCTGTCTTTCATGAAGGAGAGCTGTCTTTCATGAAGGAGAGCTGTCTTTCATAATAAAAAATATAATAATTTATTTTCTTCATGTAGTATTTTTTTTTCATGCATAATATTTTTTATGCAGTGGGTTACAGTAAAGCCAAGGTAGAGGTAATTTTGAATATTAATTAAAGTCAAGTCGTGTTTCATGAAGAGAGAGAGCTCTGTGTCCTGAAGAAAAAACTGTATTTCGTCAAGAGAGAGAGAGAGAGCTGTCTTTCATGAAGTGAAAGAACTGTGTTTCATGAAAAGAGTGAAAAGTGTTTCACGAAGAGAGAGACGTGTTTCCTGAACAGAGAACTGTCTTTCATCAAGCGAGAGTTGTCTTTCATGAAAAGAGAGAGAGTCATGTGAAATGAAGAGAGGGCTATTTTTCATGGAAAGAGAGTTGTCTTTTAAGATGACAATGCTCCCTTTTACGGAGCACATATGGTTGAGGGACGTACCAAGGGGTGGCTGGGTGGTACATCCTTCCCCCCCCCCCTTTAATCAGTCCATTTTATTTAGCCGAAACTTCAAAATGTTTCTACCTGTTTTGAAAAACCAAACGCTTTGTATGATTTAATTTTGAAACCCTGATGAAGACTTATTTTCACCTCTCCCACTCCGCTTCTTCCCCTACGAACTCAAAAGTTTGGACCCCCCCCCCCCCCGCCTCCGGAAACTATATCCTAAGTATGCGCCTCACGTTGTCAGCCATTGGTATGAGGAGCATGATACGCAACTCTTTGAAATACATTTGCCGCCGCGAGGAAGAGATACCACCCATCAGTAAAATCAATGAGAACTACTGGAACGGCATCTCAGACAGTTTTCCAGCTCCATTGAACAAGCGGGATTTTATCACGATTCTTTTTTCACGAATGGTGTTGTATCCTTCCTGCTGATTTTCAGACACTCGTAAAATATATGCAGCTACGAATACAGACTGCACTGGAAACAAGTGTTAGTCCAATATGATGTTAATGATTTTGCTTTGCACTTTCGTTATTTTTCCCATTACCTTTAGATGTTAATAATTTATAAAATATCGGAAAATTTATGATAATGCTGATACTATTGCTCCTATCATTTCGTTTTAGTTATTATTATTATTATTATTATTATTATTATTATTATTATTATTATTATTATGTTGTTGTTGTTGTTGTTGTTGTTGTTGTTCCTCTGAACAGCACTTTTTGCACACAATGGGGTAAATGGCCAGGCCACAACGCTCTCAGAGAAGGCTGGGGAAGGGGACACTCCGGAACAGCTGTTGAGAGACAGATGGTAGCCTCCCGTCAAGGCCATCCAGGATATGGCTCTCCCGCACACGGGGCCACAGCCTAACGTCCCATCCTATGGACGGCGGCCTTTCCAAGTCCATTAGTGCCACGTAATGTGTGAATCAAGGAGTTTTGCGTAGAAAAATCTTAATGCTTGTCCAGCTGGGACCCGAACGAGAGAATTGCAGATTACGAGCCTAGCGCGCGACCGACTGAGCCACCCCGTCCCCTACAGACAGAGACCTCCTAACTCATCAGTTACATGATGCCTTCAAAGAATGCTCCTTTACGATTCCCCTAAAGAAGCTATGCATCGAATGAAGTCCTCAGCAAAATAGACAAACTGTAGAACACATGGATAAAAGAGATAAATAAGACAGCTCTTCCTCAACATTTAGTGGAAAAGGTTCATGCGAAAATGTTTATATTTGTGTCTCACCAAATGTTCGTAAACTCTAGAACAGCTGACATTAACTTTATATGTATTACATCTCGAAATGTGTCGAAAAAAGACTTTTCACAACATTTGTCCAGTTTGTCCTGAAATGGAAAGCCTACGTACCATCAGATATGCACAAGTTCCAGTTGGAATAATTTATTTTCTGGTGTCCATATAGATATGGTCTACGTGCGTTTAGCCCTTCAAAACTTTAACAAAATTCGTGATCTTAGAGTTCATAATCTAATCAGAAACGTGGGTATCAAATGTCATCATCATCATCATCAACATCCTCAAGCAGCCATGGGCTACGGAGGTCCAACCAGACCGTGCAATTTAGTTCTCCAAGCAAGTCTATCCTGAGCTACATCTACTGCATCTGGCCACTGCACACCAATTCTAACAAGGTCCTGTTTGACATTGTCTGCCCACCGCATCTTAGGTCTCCCCTTCTTTCTGAGGCCTTTAGGCACACTGTTCATAACCCTATTCGCCAATCTATAATTATTCATACGGGCAACATGGCCAAACCAACGGAGTCTCTCTCTGCACAATATGCTGCTTAAAACAGGTTGCAAACTCCTTTGCCTAACCTCATCATTATTTACAAAGTTGAATCACCTAATGCCCAAGATAATATACATAGATGGTTTGCTACGTTCGAAAATGTTCTGGATAATCATTATTTTCAAACCTTAACTTACTAAATTTAGTACATCGTTGACAACCAATCATTATTTTTTTTAATAAAGTGTATTAGCTTCCCCGCTGGTTAAATAAGTTTATGATGTCGGGTTGCAGGCAGGAGTGTGCTATTAATCAATTAACGGCAGTTAAAATGGGCAAATATAAGGAAAAATATCTGGGGTGAAATTGAACTCATACAGAGTTCGAATGAGAATCCATTTTTATTCAACAATATCATTTACACTAAGTGCCTTAATCAAGATTAAAAAAATTAACTAAGCAGTTACTTGTATTTTTAAGAATCAGTGTGTGAAAAATAAAAAATTTAGTAACGGGTTTGGCCGAAACCAGCCGAGCACAATCCTGGTTGCAGCATTCTTTAATTAAGCAATTTGTAAAATAAATGAAAATTTCATGAAATAAGATTGCAGATAATTCAAAGTATTCAAACCATTTTGTGTCATTATCCATGAGATATCGGGTGATCAAAACCTTGTAGTTTTTTTCTCACTTCCTGCTTTAAATTTACTGCTGGCACTTTCAATTTCCATACTTTTTAGTATCTATAAATCCTTATCATTCATGTATATTTCAGTTAAAACGAAAAGATGGACACCTACATACTGCAATTAGGTTATTTATAAAGGCTAGTGAATATACAAACTACATGCTATAGCTTACACAAAGCGAAAAATGTGGGTTATGAGTAGCAGGAGTCATTTTCTAATATATTCACATTTTCAATATGCTAACTTTTAGCAAGGTATTTTAGAATCACAGTCACTTTGTCACAGACTGATACGATGATGAATTATAAACGATACGAAATAATAAAAAATTTACTAATATTTTTCTCCCGTTTTGATCCGAATTCATACCGACAGAATATTGAAAACCAGGCTAGCTTCACATACAGGGTGTTAAAAACAAGCATTTAGAGTTCTCAAACATTTAGATCCGGATAATCTAATAAAATTTATGACAAATTGATTTTCATATTATTATTTCACTAGATTAAAATATGGAATAAGAGATATATCCGATAAATATTTTAGTTTTAAAGCGATAATTGCCAACCTTTAGATAGAGCAAAATTCTGCCTCTGTGAGCAGATACAGGATCTGAAGTCATTAGTCACCGAAATAAAGATTTCATTGTTTTGATATCTGAAAAGGAAACAGGGTGAAGAAGACTGTAGATGAGAAACAGAACTCACCTACCAGAAGAAAGAGAACCAAAATGGAATACTTGCTATTGCCCATGGATTTTGGTCTCTAAGACACATAGATGGTTTGCTGGATTCGAAGCATATGACTGGTATTCTGTTATCTCTAGACACGTGTTTTATAATTCTGGTCATAAATTCTTGCCTTTGCCTAGTTGTGCAAACTGTCGTGATTGTGCAGAGATAGATGATAAGACCAGGGAGGAAAATACATTTCAGTTTTCGAACTATGCTTTGTATAAAGTCAATATGGAAGTTTTATCTCCTGTAATCCAAAAAGATCTTTCTCATCCATTCTTTCAATGCAGGGCCAGAGTGGTAAAACACGATTTTATTCGATGTGGGGAAAATGCTAACAAATTAAGAATAATAGTCGGAAAAGAATGAAGTTTCAACAGAGCAAATGAGTATTCTTATCATGTTTTTCGTGGTTATTCTCCTTAACCTGATATTCCCAGGTTTCAGTCCTCACTATGCTTGCATTGATATATTTTTTCATTGCTAACTCCTGCTCTGCTCTGCAACCGGTCAGTAGGGGAAAACAATGGGCTTGGAAAAGCCGTCGTCCGTCGGATGGGACGTTAAACCTTAGCACCGTGTGCGGGAGAGCCGTACCCTGTGCACGTTAAAGAACACACGGATGGCCTTGACAGAAGGTTACCATCTGCCTCCCAACAGCTGTTCCAGTGGGTCCCTCCCCAACCTTCTCTGAGCCTTAGGGATCCTTGTGACCTGGCCATTTAGCCCTTTGTGTGAAAAAAGTGCCGCTCAGAGGTAAAACAAACCAACCTAGCCCTGCTCCGCCCTCGATGAGGAAGGGCGTACCGATGGATTTGAAAAAATCTCTGTCTACTGGGATGAAATGTTAATTTGTCGGATAGACTTGACATGGGAGTGTACAACTCTCCTTCCAGTTTGGCTTACTTCTCCTGACAGAAGGCTTCCATGTCTCTTCTAACAGCTCTAGGTAGCTCTAGGTAGGTGTTACCCTACCTAGCTCTACAAATATAGCACATCGTCTGCAAAAAAAATGCCACTCTAAAGTAAAACAACTCAATTTTTTTCATATTACAGTAATAACACACGATTTAAAACAAATAGTTTTTTTTCTGCTTTTTTTTTTCGGGACATAGAAGGTTTAAAGAAGTGTCGAGAGCGAGCTTGGCTATGATCAAAGGGACCTGGGATCGAGCCCCGAATAAGGCATAGATGTTTCTGTTGTTTTTCTGCTGAGGTCTCGCCTTCCACACAGATCTTCTACTATGGGGCGTAAACCGACAGATTGTGTCAGACTTCTATAGCAAGCAGCTGCTTGAGGGACTATTATTATTACTTCGAAATTTTAGTCCTTTGAATCCCGAAATAATTTGGTTAATCTAACAATGTTTGAAAAAAAATATTATTTTTATTTGGACCCAAGCAAACAATTCTGATAAATATAACAAAATAATAAAAGTAAAAACAATGAAAGTTAAGAAATGAAATATATATCTTACCGTGACAAATTTAAAGAACATGGTCTGTACAGCTCCTATATCCGAAAAACAATATATAATATAAAACTAAAAATACAGAATTAAAAAACTCTTCATTGATTGTAAATATACGAATATTCTCATATGGGAAACAATTTTCGAATATGTATTTAAGAGTTTAATTTCATATTTATGTTACGTTTTATGTTACATTGATTAAAAATATAGTTAATGTTCCTGCATGGACACTCAGGGGCTCAAAGGTTTAATCAAATTTGCATTATTTCCTCCAGGTTGTAATTACTTCAAAATATACGATTTCCAAAAGCATGCTTTTTCTCGCTTTCCCTGCATGTGCGTAGCCTCCTATTTACAAACTGTCATCAGGGTTTTTTAAAGCTCCTTTGTTAGTCACATTTGTAATTCACAACACTGGGCAATTACAAGTTTTTTAATCACTATCAAGCTTTTGAAATCTTGGGAACTATGTAACAGATTCTGCTGATGTGAGACAATAGATAAATAGAAGAATAGGAATTACCACTGGGACTTTCAAGAATGTATGCAGAGTGTGAAAAAATAGGCGTGCACACCTAAAGACTAAATTAGGCTGTATGATAGTTTGATTCTTTCTAAGGTTAGATATGGTGGTGAATCATGGATTCTTTGTAAACAGGATAACAAGAAACTTGATGTCTTTGATTCTAGATGCTTACGCATTATATTGGACTTTAGGTGACTTGGCTTTGTAAGTATGATCAGATTAGGAGAAGGAATTAGCAACCTCCTTTGAGCAGCATTTTGTGCAGAGAGAGACTCCGTTAGTTTGCATTAGGATGCGTTAGGCAGACAATGTCAAAGAGGACCTTGCTAAAATTGGCCCTACAGGCATCAAATGATGTAGCAATAGTTCAGCACAGACAGGCGTGGAGAGCAAAATTATACAGTCTGGTAGGACCTCCGCAGCTCATGGCTGCATGTAGATTTTGCATTTATGTATGAAAACTTTTGAATAGTAGTTAGTAGTTAGTCCTTTTTTATTATTTTTAAAATACCACTCCACATCCAACCAGTAAAGTTTAAAACAAAAGTCGATGACGAGAAAAAATGTAAAGGATTAGAATTTTCTAAGGGTGTTCAAGTGTTCAAAACTCCTCAAGATGATCGCTGATAGCTATTATTGCACACATATTCTCATTCAGTGCAATGGATTAAACCATTTTCTGCCGTGCCTTGGGTTACCAGAAATCTTGGCTTCCACTCAAGTTTTAGCGATTTTCGCCACCAGTGCCTAATGTCATCATGAGTTCAGTCATCCAGAAACAATAACAACAAAACTACCCTATGATGTGGAAATACAAAAGGAACAACCTCAACAACAAAACAACCCTAAGACGTAGAAATACAAAAGGAACAACTTCAATACAAAATTACCCCATGACGTACAACTTGACATGACATACAACTTTGAAAATAAGTCAACTCTATGACATGGAAATACAAAAGGAGCAACTTCAACAGCAAACAACCTTATGGTGTGCAAATACAAAAGGAACAACTTCAACAACAAAACAATCCTATTAAGTTGAAATGCAAAAGGAACAACTTCAACAACAAAACAATCCTATTAAGTGGAAATGCAAAAGGAACAACTTCAGCAACAAAACAACCCTATGATTTGGAAATACAAAAGGAACAATTTCAACAACAAAAAAATCCTATGATGTTTTATGGATTCTCTTTTGAGATCCATAGTGAGAAAGAGGCAGCATTCTCTTTTGAGATCCATAGTGAGGAAGAGGCAGCATTCTCTTTTGAGATCCATAGTGAGGAAGAGGCAGCATTCTCTTTTGAGATCCATAGTGAGGAAGAGGCAGCATTCTCTTTTGAGATCCATAGTGAGGAAGAGACCGCATTCGCTTTTCAGATCCATAGTGAGGAATAGGCAGCATTCTCTTTTGAGATCCATAGTGAGAAAGATGCAGCATTCTCTTTTGAGATCCATAGTGAGGAAGAGGCAGCATTCTCTTTTGCGATCCATAGTGAGGAAGAGACCGTATTCGCTTTTGAGATCCATAGTGAGGAAGAGGCAGCATTCTCTTTTGAGATCCATAGTGAGGAAGAGGCAGCATTCTCTTTTGAGATCCATAGTGAGGAAGAGGCAGCATTCTCTTTTGAGATCCATAGTGAAGAAGAGGCAGCATTCTCTTTTGAGATCCATAGTGAGGAAGAGACCGCATTCGCTTTTGAGATCCATAGTGAGGAAGAGACCGCATTCTCTTTTGAGATCCATAGTGAGGAAGAGGCAGCATTCTCTTTTGAGATCCATAGTGAGGAAGAGGCAGCATTCTCTTTTGCGATCCATAGTGAGGAAGATGCAGCATTCTCTTTTGAGATCCATAGTGAGGAAGAGGCAGCATTCTCTTTTGAGATCCATAGTGAGGAAGAGGCAGCATTCTCTTTTGAGATCCATAGTGAGGAAGAGGCATCATTCTCTTTTGAGATCCATAGTGAGGAAGAGGCAGCATTCTCTTTTGAGATCCATAGTGAGGAAGAGGCAGCATTCTCTTTTGAGATCCATAGTGAGGAAGATGCAGCATTCTCTTTTGAGATCCATAGTGAAGAAGATGCAGCATTCACTTTTGAGATCCATAGTGAGGAAGAGACCGCATTCTCTTTTGAGATCCATAGTGAGGAAGAGGCAGCATTCTCTTTTGAGATCCATAGTGAGAAAGAGGCAGCATTCTATTTTGTGATTCACATTGAGGAAGAAAAGGAACAACTTCAACAACAAAACAATCCTATTAAGTTGAAATGCAAACGGAACAACTTCAACAACAAAACAATCCTATTAAGTTGAAATGCAAAAGGAACAACTTCAACAACAAAACAATCCTATTAAGTTGAAATGCAAACGGAACAACTTCAACAGCAAAACAATCCTATTAAGTTGAAATGCAAAAGGAACAACTTCAACAACAAAACAATCCTATTAAGTTGAAATGCAAAAGGAACAACTTCAACAACAAAACAATCCTATTAAGTTGAAATGCAAACGGAACAACTTCAACAACAAAACAATCCTATTAAGTTGAAATGCAAAAGGAACAACTTCAACAACAAAACAATCCTATTAAGTTGAAATGCAAACGGAACAACTTCAACAACAAAACAATCCTATTAAGTTGAAATGCAAACGGAACAACTTCAACAACAAAACAATCCTATTAAGTTGAAATGCAAAAGGAACAACTTCAACAACAAAACAATCCTATTAAGTTGAAATGCAAAAGGAACAACTTCAACAACAAAACAATCCTATTAAGTTGAAATGCAAAAGGAACAACTTCAACAACAAAACAATCCTATTAAGTGGAAATGCAAACGGAACAACTTCAACAACAAACCAACCCTATGATGTGGAATTACAAAAGGAACAACTTCAACAACAAAAAAATCCTATGATGTTTTATGGATCTCTTTTGAGATCCATAGTGAGGAAGAGGCAGCATTCTCTTTTGAGATCCATAGTGAGGAAGATGCAGCATTCACTTTTGAGATCCATAGTGAGGAAGAGACCGCATTCTCTTTTGAGATCCATAGTGAGGAAGAGGCAGCATTCACTTTTGAGATCCATAGTGAGGAAGAGACCGCATTCGCTTTTGAGATCCATAGTGAGGAAGAGACCGCATTCACTTTTGAGATCCATAGTGAGGAAGAGACCGCATTCTCTTTTGAGATCCATAGTGAGGAAGAGGCAGCATTCTCTTTTGAGATCCATAGTGAGAAAGAGGCAGCATTCTCTTTTGAGATTCACATTGAGGAAGAAAAGGAACAACTTCAACAACGAAACAATCCTATTAAGTGGAAATGCAAAAGGAACAACTTCAAAAACAAAACAACCCTATGATGTGAAAATACAAAACAAACAACTTCAACAACAAAACAATCCTATTAAGTTGAAATGCAAAAGGAACAACTTCAACAACAAAACAATCCTATTAAGTTGAAATGCAAAAGGAACAACTTCAACAACAAAACAATCCTATTAAGTGGAAATGCAAAAGGAACAACTTCAACAACAAAACAATCCTATTAAGTTGAAATGCAAAAGGAACAACTTCAACAACAAAACAATCCTATTAACTTGAAATGCAAAAGGAACAACTTCAACAACAAAACAATCCTATTAAGTTCAAATGCAAAAGGAACAACTTCAACAACAAAACAATCCTATTAAGTGGAAATGCAAAAGGAACAACTTCAACAACAAAACAATCCTATTAAGTTGAAATGCAAAAGGAACAACTTCGACAACAAAACAATCCTATTAAGTGGAAATGCAAAAGGAACAACTTCAACAACAAAACAATCCTATTAAGTTGAAATGCAAAAGGAACAACTTCAACAACAAAACAATCCTATTAAGTTGAAATGCAAAAGGAACAACTTCAACAACAAAACAATCCTATTAAGTGGAAATGCAAAAGGAACAACTTCAACAACAAAACAATCCTATTAAGTTGAAATGCAAAAGGAACAACTTCAACAACAAAACAATCCTATTAAGTGGAAATGCAAAAGGAACAACTTCAACAACAAAACAATCCTATTAAGTTGAAATGCAAAAGGAACAACTTCAACAACAAAACAATCCTATTAAGTGGAAATGCAAAAGGAACAACTTCAACAACAAAACAATCCTATTAAGTGGAAATGCAAAAGGAACAACTTCAACAACAAAACAATCCTATTAAGTGGAAATGCAAAAGGAACAACTTCAACAACAAAACAATCCTATTAAGTTGAAATGCAAAAGGAACAACTTCAACAACAAAACAATCCTATTAAGTTGAAATGCAAAAGGAACAACTTCAACAACAAAACAATCCTATTAAGTTGAAATGCAAAAGGAACAACTTCAACAACAAAACAATCCTATTAAGTGGAAATGCAAAAGGAACAACTTCAAAAACAAAACAACCCTATGATGTGAAAATACAAAAGAAACAACTTCAACAACAAAACAATCTTATTAAGTTGAAATGCAAAAGGAACAACTTCAACAACAAAACAATCCTATTAAGTGGAAATGCAAAAGGAACAACTTCAACAACAAAACAATCCTATTAAGTTGAAATGCAAAAGGAACAACTTCAACAACAAAACAATCCTATTAATTGGAAATGCAAAAGGAACAACTTCAACAACAAAACAATCCTATTAAGTTGAAATGCAAAAGGAACAACTTCAACAACAAAACAATCCTATTAAGTGGAAATGCAAAAGGAACAACTTCAAAAACAAAACAACCCTATGATGTGAAAATACAAAAGAAACAACTTCAACAACAAAACAATCTTATTAAGTTGAAATGCAAAAGGAACAACTTCAACAACAAAACAATCCTATTAAGTGGAAATGCAAAAGGAACAACTTCAACAACAAAACAACCCTATGATGTGAAAATACAAAAGAAACAACTTCAACAACAAAACAATCCTATTAAGTGCAAATGCAAAAGGAACAACTTCAACAACAAAACAACCCTATGATGTGAAAATACAAAAGAAACAACTTCAACAACAAAACAATCTTATTAAGTTGAAATGTAAAAGGAACAACTTCAACAACAAAACAATCCTATTAAGTGGAAATGCAAAAGGAACAACTTCAACAACAAAACAATCCTATTAAGTGGAAATGCAAAAGGAACAACTTCAACAGCAAAACAATCCTATTAAGTGGAAATGCAAAAGGAACAACTTCAACAACAAAACAATCCTATTAAGTGGAAATGCAAAAGGAACAACTTCAAAAACAAAACAACCCTATGATGTGAAAATACAAAAGAAACAACTTCAACAATAAAACAATCTTATTAAGTTGAAATGTAAAAGGAACAACTTCAACAACAAAACAATCCTATTAAGTGGAAATGCAAAAGGAACAACTTCAACAACAAAACAATCCTATTAAGTGGAAATGCAAAAGGAACAACTTCAACAGCAAAACAATCCTATTAAGTGGAAATGCAAAAGGAACAACTTCAACAACAAAACAATCTTATTAAGTTGAAATGCAAAAGGAACAACTTCAACAACAAAACAATCCTATTAAGTTGAAATGCAAAAGGAACAACTTCAACAACAAAACAATCCTATTAAGTTGAAATGCAAACGGAACAACTTCAACAACAAAACAATCCTATTAAGTTGAAATGCAAAAGGAACAACTTCAACAACAAAACAATCCTATTAAGTGGAAATGCAAAAGGAACAACTTCAAAAACAAAACAACCCTATGATGTGAAAATACAAAAGAAACAACTTCAACAACAAAACAATCTTATTAAGTTGAAATGTAAAAGGAACAACTTCAACAACAAAACAATCCTATTAAGTGGAAATGCAAAAGGAACAACTTCAACAACAAAACAATCCTATTAAGTGGAAATGCAAAAGGAACAACTTCAACAACAAAACAATCTTATTAAGTTGAAATGCAAAAGGAACAACTTCAACAACAAAACAATCCTATTAAGTTGAAATGCAAAAGGAACAACTTCAACAACAAAACAATCCTATTAAGTGGAAATGCAAAAGGAACAACTTCAACAACAAAACAATCCTATTAAGTTGAAATGCAAACGGAACAACTTCAACAACAAAACAATCCTATTAAGTTGAAATGCAAAAGGAACAACTTCAACAACAAAACAATCCTATTAAGTGGAAATGCAAAAGGAACAACTTCAACAACAAAACAATCTTATTAAGTTGAAATGCAAAAGGAACAACTTCAACAACAAAACAATCCTATTAAGTTGAAATGCAAAAGGAACAACTTCAACAACAAAACAATCCTATTAAGTGGAATTGCAAAAGGAACAACTTCAACAACAAAACAATCCTATTAAGTTGAAATGCAAACGGAACAACTTCAACAACAAAACAATCCTATTAAGTTGAAATGCAAAAGGAACAACTTCAACAACAAAACAATCCTATTAAGTGGAAATGCAAAAGGAACAACTTCAACAACAAAACAATCCTATTAAGTTGAAATGCAAACGGAACAACTTCAACAACAAAACAATCCTATTAAGTTGAAATGCAAAAGGAACAACTTCAACAACAAAACAATCCTATTAAGTGGAAATGCAAAAGGAACAACTTCAACAACAAAACAATCTTATTAAGTTGAAATGCAAAAGGAACAACTTCAACAACAAAACAATCCTATTAAGTTGAAATGCAAAAGGAACAACTTCAACAACAAAACAATCCTATTAAGTTGAAATGCAAAAGGAACAACTTCAACAACAAAACAATCCTATTAAGTTGAAATGCAAACGGAACAACTTCAACAACAAAACAATCCTATTAAGTTGAAATGCAAAAGGAACAACTTCAACAACAAAACAATCCTATTAAGTGGAAATGCAAAAGGAACAACTTCAAAAACAAAACAACCCTATGATGTGAAAATACAAAAGAAACAACTTCAACAACAAAACAATCTTATTAAGTTGAAATGTAAAAGGAACAACTTCAACAACAAAACAATCCTATTAAGTTGAAATGCAAAAGGAACAACTTCAACAACAAAACAATCCTATTAAGTGGAAATGCAAAAGGAACAACTTCAACAACAAAACAATCCTATTAAGTTGAAATGCAAACGGAACAACTTCAACAACAAAACAATCCTATTAAGTTGAAATGCAAAAGGAACAACTTCAACAACAAAACAATCTTATTAAGTTGAAATGCAAAAGGAACAACTTCAACAACAAAACAATCCTATTAAGTTGAAATGCAAAAGGAACAACTTCAACAACAAAACAATCCTATTAAGTTGAAATGCAAACGGAACAACTTCAACAACAAAACAATCCTATTAAGTTGAAATGCAAAAGGAACAACTTCAACAACAAAACAATCCTATTAAGTGGAAATGCAAAAGGAACAACTTCAAAAACAAAACAACCCTATGATGTGAAAATACAAAAGAAACAACTTCAACAACAAAACAATCTTATTAAGTTGAAATGTAAAAGGAACAACTTCAACAACAAAACAATCCTATTAAGTTGAAATGCAAAAGGAACAACTTCAACAACAAAACAATCCTATTAAGTGGAAATGCAAAAGGAACAACTTCAACAACAAAACAATCTTATTAAGTTGAAATGCAAAAGGAACAACTTCAACAACAAAACAATCCTATTAAGTTGAAATGCAAAAGGAACAACTTCAACAACAAAACAATCCTATTAAGTGGAAATGCAAAAGGAACAACTTCAACAACAAAACAATCCTATTAAGTTGAAATGCAAACGGAACAACTTCAACAACAAAACAATCCTATTAAGTTGAAATGCAAAAGGAACAACTTCAACAACAAAACAATCCTATTAAGTGGAAATGCAAAAGGAACAACTTCAACAACAAAACAATCCTATTAAGTGGAAATGCAAAAGGAACAACTTCAACAACAAAACAATCCTATTAAGTGGAAATGCAAAAGGAACAACTTCAACAACAAAACAATCCTATTAAGTTGAAATGCAAAAGGAACAACTTCAACAACAAAACAATCCTATTAAGTTGAAATGCAAAAGGAACAACTTCAACAACAAAACAATCCTATTAAGTGGAAATGCAAAAGGAACAACTTCAACAACAAAACAATCCTATTAAGAAGAAATGCAAAAGGAACAACTTCAACAACAAAACAACCCTATGATGTGGAAATACAAAAGGATCAACTTCAATACAAAATTACACCATGACGTAAAACTACAAAAAGAACAACTTTAAAAATAAGGCAACTCTATGGTGTGGAAATACAAAAGGAGCAACTTCAACAGCAAACAACCTTATGGAGCGGAAATAATAAAGGAACAACTTCAACAGCAAAACAACCCTATGACGTGGTAATACTAAAGGAACAACTTTAAGGAACAAAAAAGTTCCTATTTTTGGCAGAAATATTATTATTTTATAGCGTCAACAACAAGGCTCACAAAGAAGAGAAGCATCATATGAAATTGATCAACAGTGACATAAAATGTTGATTGATGAACAAATATTAGGCATTTATTATCACATATATTACATATTGAAAATTCATTTATTTTTGAGCTCTAAAATGCTATTTCAGTTTCGGTAGCAGCCCTGTCACAAATTGTAACATTCTGAATTGGTCCTCGGTCACTCCAGTCACGGGGGCGTCTTTATTATACTTTAAAAGTTTATGAGAAAAGTTTTCGATTCTAGATGCATATTCTGAGATGTACCCTCCCCTCTGTTGTCTGCAGTTGCAAATTTCGTTAGCGTTACGGCTCTAATAGCTTTCCTGGAAGCTATTAGAGCACGACTTATGGGCCACTTCTCAGAATCATTGGGCTTCGGCCAAGAATTACCGCACGTAACAGAGTGCTTGAGTCTAGCAATTAGGTAACAAAAACAGAAATTTATTTAACAAAATAGACTGATGCCATCCAGTAGATGGTTGATCGCTCATTCTGGAGCCATCGTCCATCGGATGCGATGGACGATGGCTTATTATTAAGGAACCTGAAACGGGAGAAACTTGGCACAAATCACACTTGGCATTAAATGCACTCTTCTGAATATGCACTTTCTCAATTACAATTGAACTCTTTCTAAATCTAATATAATCTAAATACTAAACATTCTATCTAGTTGGTGAGTGAGACACTAGTTCAAACAAGGCCTATCACGATAAAATGTCGTTCCTTTCGCACAAGCATTCTTTACAATTGTCCAATCCTTTCATGGACGTAGCTAATCCCCGATGGATAATGAGATCATTAAATGAAAACCCTGTAAGATGCAGTTCCATGAGGCTCCAGCCAGCGGAACAGGGATCGCATTGGGTCAATGGAACATCGGGAAATATTCCGGAGGTCAGGTCATATTTCGTCTGTTTGACACAACACAATTTCAGGTTTATAAAAACTTCTCATAAGTTTTTTGCTTATTAATGTACCAAAAAGTAAGATGCTACCGTTTTGCAGTCTGGCAACTTTTGAGTGACATTTATGAATTTTTCTGAAATGATTTATTTTATTTTTATTTTCCTCTTCATAAAACCATAATGTACATTTTATGTTTTCTTTCAACAACAAACAATGCAGCCAAAGGCTGGGTAGCATTCAGAAGAAGTCACCTTGTTAATATTAAGGTTCGGGGATATGGAGATATGATGGGTATAAAGAAGGTGCAAAGCAAGGAACCAAAAATAACTGGAGGGGACATGATAAATCCTACAGAAGAACAAATACGGCAATCTCAATATGAGATATGAGAGGATGGTTAGCTTTCACCGATTCAAAATCACAGATGTGCTACAATTACATCTCGAGAATCATTTAAACAGGCGGAGAAATGTTGTATACGTGGAGAAGGGACTTACTAGCTCGTTTTATGGTAGGATGCAATCAGATGTTGTTTAAGGAACATTGGTTGCCCTAACAACGATGTTCCCTAAACAACAGATGTTGTTTAGGGAACATCGGTTTATCCACAGCAGACTTTCTCACTTGGTTGTCAATAGCGGTTCCTATTAATCTTGAAAGGCAAGGTGATTTCACGAAATGGGAAGATATTATATATAATTTATCCAGAAATGGATGATTCCTTCATGGAGGACGTTTTCTCAACAGCCAGCAGAGGGCAAGCATAAAGACGACGACTTTCGAATGATCATTAATTCCATGGAAGGCTATGATGTCAGTTGAGAGTGTTGCGGGAGATTAACCCTTAACCCTTTGTCGGTCGCGCTGTTTTGCATCGGTTTTCTTAATGAAACCTTTTTTTACTAATTTGAAGCATATTCTTATCATTGATGTACATATTAATCTATTTTAGACAATGAATAATAGTCGCAATTTTTTCCTTCAATAACCACTATTTCACAGTTTTACACTTGTGATGATTGATACATTTGAAATTACCACACCTGAAAAGAATCTGCCTATATATCTTAGAGGATCTTGTCTGTTTCTCTGTTTTCAGGATGACAAATATTTTTACTCCCCCACAAAAAAATTGACCCACTTTTGAAAAGCAGTAGGAATTGCTCCTAAATGATAAGAGAACAACCGCGAAACTCAGTATACTGCTTCCTTTAATCGCAACATAAACAAAGGTAAAGGTTTCGACCTCTAACATTTTCCTCCCTCCGAAAAAATTATCCTTTTTTAAATAGTACTAGGAATGCCTTTCAAATGATAAGCGCAGAATCGCCAAACTCGGCCCCTGATGATGTACAGAAACGCCCAGGTGTTAAATGTCTCACCTAATGAAATAAATCACCAAAGTCCCACCCCGCCTTCTGGCGGTGCACATTGTTAGTACCTTTCAAAAGAGATACTCTCTTGTGGAAGGGAACAGAAGGGAAGAAATGTCAGATCAGTGTGGCCTACTGATCTGGACTACTATGACTACTATTCTTTTTTTCTAACATGCCGAGGAGTGGTTAACCACAGAAGGTTCTCATGCTGACCATATACACTATCCAGAATAGAATAATGGCTCTGAACTTGATCATGGATCATGAATTTCCTGCATTGGTGGGCTTCTGTGGAGGGAAAATCTTCCGCTGGGTTTTTCTTTTTTCTTATTGGTTGACAGCCCCAAGTGAATAGATTCACAGAATGCATTTTATCAGCTGGTGGATAATCCTAATCTGAAGTCATCACAGATACTTGAACTCTTGCTTCTACGGTCATCGTAAAATCTTACATTGGAAGATTTCTTCCAGTGCAGATCATGGAGGTAGGAAGACAGGGAGGCGTTCTATCACTTGAAAACCGTAACCGAGCGTCGCCATATTGTCGCTACTTGTAATCTTGCTATCACTCTGTTAAAGAACGCCAGATTGCATTAAAATATTGGATTTAGGTAACGCGTTTGATTACATTAATGAACTTGCAAAAAAAAGATCGAAGGGATAACATTTCATAGGTAAGAAGTAATGCTAAAGTTTTGCTTTGTAAATTGAAAACTTTTTCGTCATTTCAAATAATTTATGACAGCAGCTTAGTTAGGCCTAGGGAAGGCGGTAGGAAGGGTTGCGAAATTTTTCCAGTGTTTTTAATCTAAACTGATGAAATAAAGTGTTCTTATAAATTCATAGAAAGAGAAAAAAAATCAACAAACAGGGGAAAATGTGATATTGATATCATTCGTCATTTCCTGTTTTTGATGTACCTTACCGAAACGCTAGAGAATTTCCTGTTATGTCAATGAGAATCTAATTTCGAAGCTCTGTAATTTCTAAAATATGCATTTAATAGAAAAATTGACTAAAGATGAATTAAAAATCGTTATTAAATCTATTTAAATCCCGATTTTAAACAATATTCGTTAAGTATTTAAAGAGTTATGAACGCTGGAATATTTCATGATAAATTATGTTCAATATCGATGAAAATCTAACTGTGAAGTGCTATAACTATTAAAATATGCATTTAATGGAAAAATACGACAGAAGGTAAATTAAAGATCATAATCAAACTATTTAAATCTTCATTTTCAACAATATTCATGCAGTATAATGGAAGAATATGACTGAAGATAAATAAAAGATCATAATCAAAACTATTTAAATTTCTATTTTAAACAGTATTCAGTAATTAAGCCTATATTAAAGTCTGGATATTTCACAACAAAGTTCCTGCTTTTTATTCCAAAGAGATTGTTTTTGTTAATATTTAAATTTTTTCTTCTGTAAGAAATTTGACTGATCACAGTTTACTCTGAACATTAGAAACTTGATTAAACAATGATAGAACTTTGAAATATTATGCAGGGGAGAGAAATTCAGTCCCCATTTTATGAAAAAGATGGTGTAGCTTTCATTTGATATGTAATTTGTTATTATTAACTTTAAGTGTGATTAAAAAACTGTGTTTAAAAACGTAAACAAACGAAAAACTAAAGCGGAAAAAAAGTTTTATATATATATGTTAAATATCTCTTGACCTACCAAGAAAAAAAATCGATTTAACAATATTTGTCGAAATAATCCCGTTTTGCACATGAAACAATTGCGATTTTATTGAGCAGTATTCGTATAAAGCATTCGGATACATTGCAATTGACGTGCAGCGTGTGGCTTTCTGAGTAGCAAGAACATGGCTACCGCCGTTCTGCGCGGCTACACTAGCGACCTCTGTTAAGATGTAGTAAGGGCACCTCCCCCTCTTCCTACCTTCATGGTGCAGATAGCTTCTGCCATTAGTAGTGAGAGAACAGGTCTTTGCCCCATGCCTGTGATTAGGGGGCTGTTTGATACTGTCGGCATTCCCTCTCTCAATAAAAGTAGTTTCTTTGAACATCCCACTAAAATATTCTCTCCTCAGGTAGCTGAAATATGAGTTCTATACAGAGAGATTATTCTTTTGGTGGTCACAGTTATAATTTACATAGATATTCTCGGCTTGCAAGAGACCAAATGGTCAGATTCTTAAAAATAATCTTATATTTCTCTTTTCAGGGAGCGAAGATAAAAGCATCTCCAAGGTGTACGTTTGCTTCTCAGCAGACACATCAGTCATGCTCTTCTACGGGGTGTTTCAAAACTCTCTGTACAAATTTCAATGGGAGATAAGGAACACCAAAACAAGACTTTTTGAAATCTACAAAGCTAGTAACCACAGGTTTCTGAAACTCTAAACATTTTTGAAGAATCCGCGTAAGCAAAAATATTTACTCAATACATCCCCTACCACTTCTGAATCCACACTGCTCATAATGCAATTGTTCATCAACCAGACACCTAATTCTATGAAGCACTCATGCAACGAACTTTACCTGAACCAGAGAGTAAACGAAATCCCCTATAAATATCACAAGAACTACGATCACGTTCTGTGAAAATAAGAATAATAAGAACTCTGGTAAAATCCTTACGAACATCACCTTTATCATTAAAAATCTTCAAAATTTCAGTCAGACATGTGACAACAAAAGTGTTCCCAGCGCTAAGCTTTTCAGAGGTGATTTCGTCCACCCCCGGGAATTTATGCAATTTTAATTTAGAAATAGCCAAAGTAATTTCAGAATGTGTTATAGGGCCAACATTAAAGTCTATAATGCATCTATCCTCATTGAAAACAATGGGAGTAGAAATAATCATTGTTTGCAATATCTCTGATATGCTCAGCCCACTTAGTCAGCACAAGATTCATAGTCACCTTCAATCACCTTCTCATATTTATTTTTCAATCCCTATGTACCTGTCTGTTTTTTTCACACAAAACACTAACCATCTGATACAACCCCCTGATCTTGTACTGTCTAACTGCTTCCTCAGTTTTGTCAGCCAAGTTATCAAAACAAAGACTGTTAACTGATCCTTTACATGTTTATTAAACTCATTATAATTCCATCTGTTAGGACTAGTAGGGTCTTCATTCATATTATCTTCGCACTTCCTCCTTTCACAAATATTTCCATAGTGTTATCACTCAAATAATTTTATTTTCTCTCTTCCCTTTTACCCGAAAGAGTACTGTTGGTTTATAGAAGAGCCTGTTTAAACTTATCCCATTCTTTCTCAACTTCAGCAGTAGGAAAAACACGATTGTCATAATGACTAAGTAGCCTATCATGGTATAATTTGATTTGACTATATCTGGATCTTTCAGACCTTCAGTGTTGAAGGTAATTTTCTTAACCTTAGCACAACATTTCTTAAGCTTCAGCTGCAAGACACTTTTGACCAGTTTAATGGTCAGATCCAATTTCTCCTCCCCTCTATGGTATTCTTAACTGAAGCAGCCCATTTGCTGTTAATTAAAATATAATCTATGATATACCTGTGCAACCCATCAGGTGAAACCCATGTATATTTATAAATGTCCCAGTATTTGTAGTATGTGTTAGTTATTCGTAAACCATTAAGTTTACTTACCTGTAGGAGACGTTCCCTATTTCCATTGGAACTACCAATGCCAAGGGACCTAAAACTCCTGCCCAAAGGTCAGAGTCAGTACCAACTTTAGCAATAGTCATGTAGCACAAGAGAAAATACTCCTTTCTTTAGAGAATTCAAAATATACTGAAACTGTCTGTAAAACTTATCCTTCTTGTTCCCATCAGAGTCCTCTGTGGGGGATAACAACAGATGACATTCAAGTCTTCAATTTTTGTTTTAAAATTTGCTATAAGGATTGATGGGTTGGGTTGTTTTACCTCTGAGCGGCACTTTTTTGCACACCATGGGCTAAATGGCCAGGTCACATGGACCCCGAAGGCTCAGAGAAGGTTGGGGGAGGGGACCCACTGGAACAGCTGTTGGGAGACAGATGGTAGCCTCCCGTCAAGGTCATCCAGCGTGTTCTTTAACGTGCACAGGGTGTGGCTCTCCCGCACACGGGGCCACGGTTTAACGTCCCATCCGACGGACGGCGGCCTTTCCAAGCCTATCGGTGTACCCTACTGACCGTGGGCAGCGCGGGGAATTTTGCGGAGATAAATCTCAACGCTGACCCAGCTGGAACTCGAACCTGGGAACTACAGATTACGAGCCTGGTGCGCTACCGACTGAGTCACCCCCGCCCCTAAGGATTGATGTTCATATTCTAGAAGAGCATCACTGGGGTGTCTGCTGAGAAGCAAACCTACACCTTGGAGATTCTTTCCATTCTCCCTGCCTGAAAAGAGAAATTTAAAGTTATATTTAAGTATCTGACCTGTACCTGTCCATCTGGCCTCTTGCAAGCCTAGAATAGCTAAGTTATAACGGTGGAATTCCTGCGTGAGGACATCAAGAGAATAATCTTTATGAAACGTCCTCACTTTCAACGTACCTACAGAGAGAAAATGATTAGTAGGATTTTTAAAGAAACTAAATTTATTGTTCCTTATATTCTGATAATCGGTTTGGGTTTCGAGAAGGGAAAAATACAGAGAAAGCAGTCGTAAATTTAACTAAATATATAATATGAATCTATAGAGGAAAATTATTTAACTCTAACTGTCTTTTTAGATATCAAAAAGGCATTTGACACTGTTTCTCATGATATTTTGTTGCATAAATTAAAACACTTTGGAGTCAGGGGCATAGTGTTGAATTGGTTTAAGAGCAATCTATGAAACAGAAAACAGATTGCAAAAATTAACAGTTTTCTAAGCAATGATTGATTTAAAGCAAGTTGTCCCACAAGGAACAGTTTTAAGGCCAATTCTTTTGCATCATTTTAGTTCTTTGAAAATCGGTAGACAGATCAATTGCTTTGCTGATGATACTGCCATTACGTTTCGAGCAAAAAATTACGATAACTTGCTATATGGCATAACAAATGATTTAATTAAGGTTAATAGATTGTTTAAAAGAAATAATCTATTTCTAAATATAAATCAAAGGAAGTATATTATGCATAATTTAAAAAAATAGTTCTATTATAAATGATATAATAATAAAAATGCAAAAATTAGATTGTAATATAGTGGACTGTGGCTGTGTATCTATTGAAAGAGTTTCGGAAATTGTGTATTTAGGGATAACAATAGATCAGAATTGAAATGGAAACCTCATATCAATAATCTGACCAAAACATTGAGATCAATATTATGCAAAATATATTATCCAAAAAAATTTTTGAATCGGGAATCGTTATCTGTTATATATGGATATACCGTCATATGGGCTGCTTTGCTATGGAGGTACTTAGACTTCATTCCTTAGACTCGCCAGAAATCTACAAAAATAATAAAAAAATTAACTGATAATAATGGGTTTGGAGATAATCTGCATAACGGTTACATTAAACTTAACATACTACACTTCAGAAATTTGTATGCCTATAAATTAATGATACATCTCTTTGTAAATGATAACTTCTATAATCTGAAAATAGATAAATATTGTTTGCGATCAAGTGGAAAGAAGTATGAAATTCCCCTTGTTAAAAAGGAATACACAAATACATAATTTATTTAGCTCCTAAGATATTTAATCATTTATCTCTTGATTTAAGAAATCATAACGGTGGATTGCTTTTGCATAAAAAGAGATTAAAGAAGTATTTCTTGGCATAAGTTATATTGAACATAAGTTTACAGTTCGTAGATAACAAAAAATATTGTTTTTGTACTCTGCTACTTTATGCATACTGCATATTTGGGATATTTCATGTAAATTAGATTGATGCTCTTATACTACTCTTTGCAGTCGTTTAACTAATTACTTCATCTGTTAATTAATTATCATTATTGTTTTTCATCATTTTTTTTTTATTCTTAAAACTGATTTTAAATTAATTTATTTATTGTATTTTCAAATGTAATATACAGCAACCTAGTCAAGCTTTTGCTTTTGGGTTGTTTACATGTTGATAGATTTTAATGTAGAATTTCTACAATAATGAACTTGAACTGACTAAAACTTGAACTTGAAACAAGATGTGTTGAGATAATATAATATAGCAGAAATTTAATTTCATGGCAACCCCTTTTATATTGTTACGACAGAAGGAATCTGGCAACCGGAAGCAAAAAGTTTCAGCCAACGAATAAGAACGTTGGGAGAATTTGGAGAAGAAGAGTGGAGCGTTAACGGTCGTTGTATTGTAACGGTCGGTGAGTTCGAAAATGGACGGTGAGCTGTTCTGAGACAGTGCGCGTAAGTATCAAGAAGTAACTTGATGTGTTGTGTATACGCGGAAGTATAAAAGTGGGAACTTTTATGGCTAACTTCGAATGTCTACACGGACTGTCTTTTTGTTCGGCTAGTGTGTGAAAAGTTATTAGCACAGGACGAGAATTGGTTTACGAGTGAAGATCTTCGGGTGACCTGGTAAATCAAGTAAAAGGTAGTATTTAGTAAAATACACAGAGCTGATATTGTGTGCTCTACGCAGGAAGATTGATGACTTGTGCATGTTAATAGTTGATTTGTTAATAAGATACTTCATCCATATTTCCTTTGTAACAATTTACCTTGTATTGAATTTGGTTTTGAAATATAGCTTTTAATACTCACGCTCAGTGGCTATCCATTTTTGTAATCCGCAACATTTGGTGTCAGAAGCGGGATAATTTATTGAATGCCGTTAACTAGAAGTATGGATGAATTAGTAAAGTTGTTAAATGACATGAAAGCCGATATAGCTGCCCAAAGCGATAAAATAGGTGACTTGAAAGCCGATATGAAAGCCGATATAGCTGCCCAAAGCGATAAAATAGGTGACTTGAAAGCCGATATGGCTACGCAGATGAATGACATTAAAAGTCAAAATAGCGAAATGGCCGCACAAAATAATGAGTTGAGAACTGAGATAGTTTCTCAAAAAGATGATTTGAAAGCCGAAATGGCCGCACAAAATAATGAGTTGAGAAATAAAATAGGTGACCTGGCCGCACAAAATACTGAGATGAGAGCTGAAGTGGCTTCTCAAATTGATAAGATTTCTGATAAGTGTAAGGACATTATGACCGAACTAAATAGTGTAAAAGATGATCTTGATAGTGTTAAGTTAGATTATAAACACGAAATTGAAATTGTAAAAACTGATTGTGAACGCCAGTTTCAGATTTTGAGAAATGAAATGTTACCTTCTGCCTGTGATAATAATAATTCTAGTGGAAATAATGTTATTACACATATCGCTAAAAATACAACTAAACCTTCTACATATGATGGTCAATCATCTTGGACAGTATTTAAAACACAATTCGAAGTTATCGCTACAGCCAATGAGTGGAATGAATTCCAAAAGGCCAGTTTTCTTGCAGCTTCCTTAAGAAATTCTGCTGCGGAAGTTTTGCAGTCTGTTCCAGAAGAAAAACGACTTGATTATCAAAGTCTAGTTTCTGCATTAGAACTAAGGTTTGGTGATAGTTATTTAAAACAATATTACGTGACTCAATTTAAACATCGCATGCAGAAAAATGGTGAAACTTTGCAAGAGCTTGCTAGTGATATTGAGCGTCTAGCTAGATTGGCTTATAGTAACTGTCCACCAGAAATTCAAGATAATTTAGCTCAATTACAATTTATTGATGCTATTGCTGACCCTGACACTCAGCAATCTCTGAGGATGTTGGAAGGTGAATCCTTAAAGTCAGCTGTGGTACATGCTATGAAATACGAGTGCTCCAGGCTTTCCTCCCGAGCGAACAAACGTGCAGTGAGATTTGTGGGTGCAGAAGAAACTGTAGAAAAGGATAATGAAATGAAAGAACTAACCAAAGCCATACTATCCGTTTTGAAAGATATAAAAGGTTCTTCAAAACCTACAACAGACCTCCAGTGTTGGAATTGTGGCAAGACCGGACACATTCGTGCCAACTGCACTAGGAAACGAATGAGGAGTCCAAGTCCATCAACTAGACAACAAGATCAGGGAAACAGAAATTAGTCAGTCTTGCGGGGCAAAGGCTGGCAGTTGATTGGTTGGCCCCAGGGGAAGTCGCCCACGTTTCAACATTACATGGCGATAATAATGGATTAGTAGCTGATGGAGCCATAAATGGAATACCTTGCCGTATGATAGTCGACACTGGTGCAAATGTAACTTTACTCAGAACGGATATAATAAAGAAAATAATACCTCACCCAAACTTGAATACTACACAGTCTAGAATAAGCCTACAAACGGCCACTGGAGATCGTGCAAAGGTTCATGGAAAAATAGAACTTAATATTCGAGTTGGTAGCTGTCTGGTTCGCCATCCTGTTTACATCGCTGACATCTACGACGAATGCATATTAGGCCTTGATTTTCTTAAGAAACATGGATTCAACATTAGACCCAGTGATAACCTACTCATCTATGAGACAGAAGAGATTCCTCTGCTTAGCCGGACGACTGATTCTTTATCAAGCGTAACTCCAATATTAGTGACGGAAGACACAGAGATCCCAGCACAAAGTGAAGTTATAGTCCGTGGACATCGGGCGGAGACTTCTGGGGCCTTCCGATTGGCAGTTACTGATGCCTCTGGTAAAGGAGCTTTGGCTCATAATATCCTGGTTGCAAGGACTTTAGTCAGAATAGATAAAGAACAGATCCCTATCAGAGTGATGAACTGTAACAAATCCAGTAGAATGTTAAAAAAAGGTGAGGAATTAGCAATATGTGAAGCTGTTACCTGTGTAACAAGTATAAATAAAATAGAAGTTACCGATTCATATCAAAATCATACAGACATCCCGTCTCATCTTACTGAATTATGGAGAGAAACAAGACAAATATTAACTGAAAACCAAGCCGTTAAGGCCGAGAACCTATTAAAAGAATTTTCTGACATTTTTTCTGCCACATCAAATGATTATGGCCGTACTAACCTGACAGAACATAAAATCAACACTGGTGATTCTCCTCCAGTCCATCTGCCGGCAAGAAGGCTTCCATTGGCAAAAAGAGAGGAGACAGAACAACTCATAAAGGACATGGAAGCTCAGGGCATTATAGAACCATCACAGAGTCCCTGGACATCACCAGTAGTTCTTGTCAAGAAAAAAGATGGATCTACACGATTTTGTGTAGATTATCGCAGATTAAATGACGTAACAAAGAAAGATTCCTTTCCTTTACCCAGGATTGACGATACACTAGACACTTTATCTGGGTCAGAATGGTTCTCAACATTAGATTTAAAGAGCGGCTATTGGCAAGTTGGTATACGTCCTGAAGACCGTGAGAAAACGGCTTTCAGTACAGGGAATGGACTTTGGCAGTTTAAGGTGATGCCATTTGGACTTTGTAATGCACCTGCCACATTTGAGCGACTAATGGAGTCAGTGCTCAAAGGTTTGTCTTTGGAGGTCTGCCTGGTTTACTTGGACGACATCATAGTTCTTGGAAGAACTTTTGAAGAACATTTGAGAAATCTTCGTCAAGTATTTGAAAAACTTAAGGCAGCCAAGTTAAAATTGGGACCGACAAAGTGTAAACTGTTCCAGCAAGAAGTTCATTACCTTGGTCATGTGATCACTACAGCAGGGATTAAGACTGATCCTAGTAAGATAGAAGCTGTAAGAGACTGGCCTCCACCACAAGATGTTCATCAACTTCGTAGTTTTATTGGACTTTGCACCTACTATAGAAGATTTGTCAAAGGTTTCTCCAACATCGCAAGGCCATTACATCGTCTGACAGAAGAGGGCCAGCGGTTTATGTGGACCACCGAATGCGATATAGCCTTTCAACAGCTGAAGAAAACTCTTTCCACAGCACCAGTGCTAGCGTACCCACAAACTGGAAAACAATTCGTAATAGATACTGACGCAAGTAACACAGGAGTTGGTGCTGTGCTTTCACAGGAACAAGACGGACAAGAGAGAGTTATTGCATACTTTAGTAAAACTTTATCCAAACCAGAGCGGAATTACTGTGTAACACGCAAAGAACTGTTAGCAATAGTAAAAGCAATAGAACATTTTCATCATTATCTCTATGGCCAGAAATTCCTTATACGTACTGATCATGCTGCACTTAGATGGTTATTAAACTTCAAAAACCCTGAAGGACAAATCGCTAGGTGGATACAACGGTTACAAGAATACGATTTCTCCATCGAACATCGAAGTGGTAAAATGCATAAGAATGCAGATGCTCTTTCCAGGCGCCCATGTATTGACAATTGTAAACATTGCTATAATGCAGAACTGAAATTTGAAACTAAAGAGATAATGCCCATAAGACAAATAGTATCGACACAAACAAACAGTGACACCCCTAACATCTGGAATCCAATTGAAATCAGGAAGGCTCAACTAGATGATGAAGACATAAAACCAATATTAGAATTGATTGAAAAATCTGATGTAAGACCTAATTGGGAGCAAATCTCGAGGTATAGTCCAACTACTAAAAGTTACTGGGCACAGTGGGACTCCTTAAAAATGGAAGACGGAGTATTATACAGAAGATGGGAGAATCCCACTGGACGACTGATCCGTTGGCAGATAATCCTTCCTCGATCCCGAGTGGAACTTGTGATGAAAGATGTACATGATAGTGCCACTGGAGGACACTTCGGTGTTAATAAGACATTAGCCAAAGCCAGGGAACGATTTCATTGGTTGAAAAGTAGGGCAGACGTTGAGAGATGGTGTAGGCAATGTGAAGCCTGTGCAGCAAAGAAAGGCCCTAAGACTAGGAGTCGGGGTAAGCTGCAGACGTATAACGTTGGTGCCCCTTTTGAAAGAATAGCCATTGATGTAATGGGTCCGTTTCCTAGAACTGATGATGGAAATCGATATTTATTAGTGGTAATGGATTATTTCACAAAGTGGCCTGAGGTATATCCCATCCAAGACCAGGAAGCAACAACAGTGGCTGAGATGATAGTTAATAACTTCATTAGTAGGTATGGAGTACCTTTACAACTCCACTCTGATCAAGGACGGAATTTTGAATCCAATGTGTTTAAAGGCATCTGTCAACTATTAGGCATTCAGAAAACCAGAACAACTCCCTTACACCCTCAGTCGGATGGTATGGTTGAAAGGTTCAATAGAACAATTGCTCAGCATTTAGCATTATTTGTGAGCGACCACCAACGTGACTGGGATCGCCATGTACCACTCCTTTTGCTGGCATATAGAACAGCAGTGCATGAGACAACTGGACAGACACCTTCCATGATGATTTTTGGAAGAGAGTTACGTCTTCCCTGTGACCTTTTATATGGTCGGCCCGAAGCAATGCCTGTGTCCACTCCACAATACGTACAAGAATTGCAACAACGACTAGAAGAAATCCATCACTCCGTTAGACATAACATCGACATAACAAGTGACAGAACCAAAACAAGATATGACAGTAAAATAAATGGAACTATTTTCAATCAAGGAGATCTTGTCTGGCTATACAGTCCACATAGAAAGAAAGGACTATCTCCAAAACTTCAGAAACCTTGGGAAGGTCCATATACAATAGTTAACAGGATTAATGACGTGGTATATCGCATTCGTCGACGTCCAGCTACAAAGTGCAAGGTGGTTCACGTGGATCGTTTGGCTCCGTTTCATCGAAGAACTGAAGAAACTTTGGAATCCAGAATTGTTCGGGACGAACAAGACCTAGGAAGGGGGCAGTGTTACGACAGAAGGAATCTGGCAACCGGAAGCAAAAAGTTTCAGCCAACGAATAAGAACGTTGGGAGAATTTGGAGAAGAAGAGTGGAGCGTTAACGGTCGTTGTATTGTAACGGTCGGTGAGTTCGAAAATGGACGGTGAGCTGTTCTGAGACAGTGCGCGTAAGTATCAAGAAGTAACTTGATGTGTTGTGTATACGCGGAAGTATAAAAGTGGGAACTTTTATGGCTAACTTCGAATGTCTACACGGACTGTCTTTTTGTTCGGCTAGTGTGTGAAAAGTTATTAGCACAGGACGAGAATTGGTTTACGAGTGAAGATCTTCGGGTGACCTGGTAAATCAAGTAAAAGGTAGTATTTAGTAAAATACACAGAGCTGATATTGTGTGCTCTACGCAGGAAGATTGATGACTTGTGCATGTTAATAGTTGATTTGTTAATAAGATACTTCATCCATATTTCCTTTGTAACAATTTACCTTGTATTGAATTTGGTTTTGAAATATAGCTTTTAATACTCACGCTCAGTGGCTATCCATTTTTGTAATCCGCAACAATATTTTTACCGTTTGATTGGATTTTTTGCCCTCCCCCCTATTTTTTTATTTGAATCCGGGCTGGCTGGCAATATTCGTTTAAAATTTTGCCTTTCAACTTTTACCACACTTTAGAGTAAAAATTTTAATTACAGCTTTCGAAGATTCGGAAAATGCGAATCGTAATATTTTATCCATACCTGTCTAACACAAAAATAATTTTTATCTCTAAATAGAAACAGTTTGATGTCTAGAAATAGACGACAAAACGCAAATATTAGCTCATTTTTCATTTTTTATAAATCAATATTTTAACTATAAAAAGCCGCATTTTTTTGTGTTTTTGCCTTAGACGCCATGAACCCTGGATACAGCTTTGCATCAGAATCCTCTGGGGAACATAACAACAGATGACATTCAAGTCTTTAATTTCTGTTTTAAATTTTGAGGGTAAGAAATCTTTCACTAATGCAGTCACATCCTCAAGAGCATCACTGTCGTATCTGCAGAGAAGCAAACCTTCATCTTGGAAATGCTTTCCATCCTCCCCTCCTGAAAAGGGAAATTTAAAGTTATTTTTAAATATCTCACCTTTACCTGTCCATCTGGTCTCTTGCAAGCCTAGAATATCTAGGTTATAACGCTGGAATTCCTGCATGAGGACATCAAGAGAATAATCTCTAGTAATGTCCTCACGTTCCATGTACCTGGAGAGAGAAAATTATTAGTGGGATTTTTAAAGAAACTAGGTTTATTGTGAGAGGTAGAGCCAATAATATCAAACAGCCCTCTGATCGCCGGCATGGGACAAAGACATGTTCTTCCACCGCTAAAGTCTGAAGCCACCCATGCTGGTAGGAATTTCAGGTACCACCTTCTCAAGAGCCGTATGACCTGCCTGAGGCACATTACACCAGTTGAAGATTGGCAATACCCAACCAGCTAAGTGAGGGTTCAGATACCTGCGATAGCCTCTGATCAGAACCACTGACTTATGTAAAGTATCCCGTGCATCTGTTCACTAAGGGCTGACAACCCACAAGCAAACAGAAAACACAACAGCAGATTTTCCCTCAACAGAAACTCACCAGTGCAGCAAGTCGAGGATCCATATTCAAAATATTGTTATATCCGTAATCAAAAACCATAATTCAGTCCAGTCTAGTAGGTATGAATGGTCAGCATAGGACCCTGTGAAGTTCACCACTCATCAGCATGGCAGAAGAAAAAAGAAAGAATTGGTCAGAGATGACCCGACCAGTTTTTGGCAACCAGGTCCAGTAGGCCCCAGATGACGAGGGCCTGCATGACTGGCGATCCACAACAACACATGCCACATGGGTCAGAGATTCCCACCTTGACTCATGCGAGCCAATGATCGCCATTCACGTGCCTACAGATGGTAGCAATTCTGGGGGGGACGATCCAGGAAGCGCGAAAAAAAGGGACTTCGTTTTGGGATAGTAACGCAGGAGAACGCGCTTTCCAGCCCTTCCTGCGAGTGGAAAAAGCGAACTTGCAAAAAAGTGCCTATGTAGGAGAGTCGCTGATGACTTATAATCCAGTGGTTACACTGTCTGCTACCCTAGCTAAAGAGAGCCGTGCGCGAGCCAACCACGAACGGACGACTGCCGAGCTGAAGCAAACCCCCTTGGAAAAAGGGAGCGACGTTCTCCAGTCCACAAAAGAAGGATGAGGTAAGGGTCAATTTATCTGATCTGGCGCTCCCTAGCAAGGTGTAGTGTTGTTTCTTGCCGCCAAGCTGCCCGAATTAGGAGATGCAGACTTCTTAACTTTTTTATAGCCTCTAGGAACATATTTCTCGTGATTACGAGCCGAAACTGAGCACTGTAGCCCGAAAGTGGACTTTTCCCTCGAACTGGAGGGACAGCGCCGTGGGCGCCTGTAATAAGAATTCATTGTGAAAGTGTGTATAATAAATGTGTTTTATGTGAAATGCTTTTTGCTCAGAGTATATTTATGTGTGCTAATTTTTGAAACATAATATCCTCTATGCTGTGGCCAGTTCGCCCCTAAAGTTGTACCACCTCCAAACCACTCAGGGGTGGTTACAACACATCATCAGTGAGGGCTGGTACACAGCTAGGATGCGGTGGGAAGACAATGCCAAACAGGACCTTGTTAGAATTGATCTGCAGTGGCTAGATGCAGCAGATGTAGCTCAGGATAGATGTGTGTGAACTAAATTTCACCATCTTGGTGGAGCTCAATAGACCGTGGCTGCTTGAAGATGACGATGAGGGCAGGGATGTAGAAATAAATCGAGGGGAGTGGGGAAGAAGCACACTAGATCCAAAAAATGGAAAAGGGTGGGGAGACCTAGAGGTCTTGAATAGTTAGAGGCTGGCCATCTCGGTGATTCACTGCCATTGGTTGATTGAGTCACATGGTTTATGGACGTCATGTTTTATTGTTCCGTGAGACGAAAGCCTATGAGTTAGTGTACTACCAAGTTAAAACTTTTCAGTCGTTATAGTTTTATACGTTTCTACCACTTTTTTTGTCTATGAAAGCTGTTATATTTTATGAATGCCTCACTTCGCTGCATTTGGGTGTAAAAATTTCACTCAAAGAAATAAATTAATGAATATTTTTTTTCCGAGAAACTCCATCAGAAGACGGCAAACGGCTGCAAAAATGAAACGAGCTAACTGAAAACCAATAAATAATTTCTTTTAAGGTTCATTTGAAAAACGAGCTAATATTACACTTTGTCGTCTGCCTATACCAGTATTTGTTCGTCTGTCTGTCCGTTTTTCTGTTAACTCTTGTCTGTCCATCTGTCTTTCCACCTGTCTGTCCGTCTATAAATAATCAACATTTTTACTTTTAGAGATAAATGAAAAATTCTTTTTGGGTTGGATAGGTGTCAAACAAATATCGCGATTTGCAATTTTGAAAATTTACAATAGGTTTAATAGCGCCCTCTAGCGGTGAAAAAAGATGAATAATGCTAAAATTTTAAACGAATATTGCAAACAAACTATTTACACTGGAAATCTGAAATTTTGGTAGTAGAGAGTTGTGGTCAGAAGATTTACAATGGCTATAAGGCTTTGCCGTCTTAGTCAAAAAGGGGTGGGAATATTAAACTTTTTTAAGAGACAAACGACACAACATATATATACTTTTTGATTTAGAGGCATTAACAAAATATTAATGATTTAAACAATATTTGATAATCTCAGCGTCAGCTGTAGACATTTAAAAACGTCTATAAATTAATAAATGTTTGGTGAAAAAAATTTCGCCGACATACGGAATTCGAACCCGCATCTCTCCAGAAACATGAGTAGTATAATCACAACAAACCCCCTTTGTACAGTGCTTTCCCCTATGACGTCACAGGCCACGCCCCCTCCCCTATGACGTAACAGGCCACGCCCCTCTATTAATATTCATGATTAATAATTCATAATTAAATCCCCCTTTAACCCGTGGCGCCATCTGGTGACAATGAAGCATACTAATTCCCAAAAAATCCCTATTTTAACACTAATTCTTCGATTTTTGATATCCCCCCTTATAAAAAAATTCCTCCCCCTTATTAAAAAAGTCCCTGGCGCCATCTGGTGCCTATGAGAAATACTATTTTTCCAAAAAAACCCTTATTTTAACTCTAATTTCCGATTTTTCTTTATTTCAGAAACCCCTGGTTGTCCCACCTATATTTTAAGCCCTCCACTTTTTCAGACCCCCTGGTTGACCTATATTTTAAGCCCTACCTATATTTTAAGCCCACTCCTTCCCTCGGAGCGGCTGATGCAAGCCCCAGAATAATTGCACGGGTAGCAACAATCGGCGGGTGCAGGCCTTAGAATAATTGCACAGAAAAGGATGATACGAGTCTCAATTGTAAAAACACATCCTCACATAAAATGAAAGCTGTATTCTTATTAAGCCTCCCTCCCCTTAAAAATTTAACCGACTGTGTCCAATGCGCATTTTAGTACATCTCCTGTATTTAAAAACTCCCTAGGTATCTGAAATTTTACAAGTTCACTCAACTCTTTTTGAATGGGAATGCAGCTCTCTAAATAAAACTTAACAGAAAATCAACTCTCAAAGTTGTATTCTTATTAATTAAACACCCATCAAAACCTCACATCCCTTCTATTAAAAATCTTCTGCTATTCATTTTGGTGGGACTGTTAAACGATTCCCTTATAATTAAAATTCACTGCTATTAAACTCCTTCGGTATTCATTTTCCAAGTAAACTAGTCAATTCCATAGTAATTAAACACTCATCAAAATTCCCTCACCTTTATTAAAATCCCACAGTCGAAATAAATCAGTTTTCTGTAGATGAGTTTCATCGAAAAAAAAAATACTTCCCTGCAGTGAGATTCGAACGTGCTAACCCAATGTCCAAGCTCATTTTGCAAACTCCTAGCTGAATGGTTGATGCAATCCTTGAACAAGACCCCATATTTTACGACTTTCACTAGAAGAAGAAGAGCTAACCAAGCAGTAACTGTCTCCACAGAAAATACCATAGGGTGAAATTAATAATGGTTTAAATTTTTCGTAATAGCGTTGGTATATAAGATCTGTCTTAAAATAGAGGCTCGCCACCGAGCGTGTGTTATTGACGAGCTAGTCTCAGTAGTCTAAAAATTTTTCAAACTCCGTTATCGACATTCCTTCAGATTCCTTATCGGGGTGAGCGCGGCGGGGGGCTTTCATCGTGAGCGACGTATTGACATTCCTTCAGGTCCCTTATCGACAGGGTAGCAAGTTTCAAAACATCACGCGACGTAGAGCAATTGCCCAGGAGGTCAGAGTGTTAGTGTCCAGCACTCACTTTGTTTACATTTGATACTGATAAGGTTTCAAAATAGAAATTGTTGTTGTTTTTCTCTAGAGCACATGATGTATCACGAGCTGGTCACGCCATGTTACTTTGACCCTGTTGTGATACGTATCAGACGGTTGGGTGGGGTATATATACGGGGACATGTCAACCCACTGACATTCAGCTGTCAATTCTACCTGCTAGTCAAATCTGATACCTGCCAGCCAACTCTTCTGAGATGTCTACTGGACGAGAATTCTCCACTGCTACCAGGAAATAAAATTTTATTTATTGCTGTGTTGCCCTTAAGGCACTCAACCATTTAATAGTGTACATAGCGTTTCTGTTTTTCTATCCAGTAAAGTCGTTTTACTTTCTGTATTCTACTTATAAATTAGTTAAATAGTTACTTAGATTTTTGCTCAAGCTAGTAAAGTGTGAAGCATGTTGCCTTTTCATTTTCTGTTCTAAGATGAAAAACACGTAAATGTACTGCATATTCTGAGACCGAATTATCTATCTATCTAGGAGCTCCATGTCTCGTGGTTTTGAAACTTGCTACCCTGTCGATAAGAAACCTGAAGGAATGTCAATACGTCGCTCACGATGAAAGCCTCCCGCCATGCTCACCCCGATAAGGAATCTGAAGGAAAGTCGATAACGGAGTTTGAAAAATTTTTAGACTACTGAGACTAGCTCGTCAATAACACACGCTCGGTGGCAAGCCTCTATTTTAAGACAGATCTTATATACCAACGCTATTACGAATAATTTAAACCATTATTAATTTCACCCTATGGTATTTTCTGTGGAGACAGTTACTGCTTGGTTAGCTCTTCTTCTTCTAGTGAAAGTCGTAAAATATGGGGTCTTGTTCAAGGATTGCATGAACCATTCACCTATGACTTTGCAAAATGAGCTTGGACACTGGGTTAGCGCGTTTGAATCTCACTGCGGGGAACGATTTTTTTTTTTTCGATGAAACTCATCTACAGAAAACTAATTTATTTCGACTGTGGGATTTTAATAAAGGTGAGGAAATTTTGATGAGTGTTTAATCACTATGGAATTGACTAGTTTACTTGGAAAAATGAATACCGAAGGAGTTTAATAGCGGTGAATTTTAATTATAAGGGAATCGTTTAACGGTCCTACCAAAATGAATAGCAGAGGATTTTTAATAGAAGGGATGTGAGGTTTTGATGGGTGTTTAATTAATAAAAATACAACTTTGAGAGTTGATTTTCTGTTAAGTTTTATTTAGAGAGCTGCATTCCCTTTCAAAAAGAGTTGAGTGAACTTGTAAAATTTCAGATACCTAGGGAGTTTTTAAATACAGGAGATGTACTAAAATGTGCATTGGATGCAGTCAGTTTAATTTTTAAGGGGAGGGAGGCTTAATAAGAATACAGCTTTGATTTTATGTCAGGATGTGTTTTTATAATTGAGACTCGTATCATCCTTTTCTGTGCAATTATTCTAAGGCCTGCACCCACCGATCGTTGCTACCTGTGCAATTATTCTGGGGCTTGCATCAGCCGGTCCGAGGGAAGGAGTGGGCTTAAAATATAGGTCAACCAGGGGGTCTGAAAAAAGTGGAGGGCTTAAAATATAGGTGGGACAACCAGGGGAGTCTGAAATAAAGAAAAATCGGAAATTAGAGTTAAAATAAGGGTTTTTTTGGAAAATAGTACTTCTCATAGGCACCAGATGGCGCCAGGGACTTTTTAATATGCGGGAGGAATTTTTTTATAAGGGGGATATCAAAAATCGAAGAATTAGTATTAAAATAGGGGTTTTTTTGTGAATTTGTACCCTTCATTATCACCAGATGGCGCCACGGGTTAAAAGAGGGAAAGGGGGTTAATTCTGAATTATTAATTGTGAATTATTAATTATGAATATTAATAAAGGGGGTGTGGCCTGTTACATCATAGAGGGAGGGGGCGTGACCTGTGATGTCATAGGGGGAAAGCACTGTGCAAAGGGGGTACGCCCGGGTGTGACTATACTACTAACATGCCAGAGTATTCTAACCTGTTGAACTAATGCCGTCTCAGTCTTTTTTCCACTAATAATGACTATCACTCTTCCCGTGAATCGTTATGGCACCATCTATGATCTCGGGTGGCAACTATTTCTTTTTTAGTGGTCTGAGTAAGATGGAAATAAATAATGAAATCACATCACGCTATTTAGCGTTTTTAATGATTTAAACACTATTTAATAATCTCAGCATTACCTGTTGACGTTTAAACGTCTATAAATCAATAAATTTTTTTGTGAAAAAAGCCAGCATTAGTTTAACAGATTAGAATACTCTGGCATGTTTCTGGAGAGATGCGGTTCGAAACCCGTATGCCGGCGAATTTTTTTTACAGAAAAATATTAATATTTACATTTTTCGAATCCCCATCAGTTACAAATTCCAGTGTTAGAGAGTGCTAAAGGCGATAAATGAAAACTCGAAAGGCGACCTCTAGCAGCGGGAAAAAGGTAGAAAATACCAAATCTTTAAATAAAAATGGCAAACGATCTATTTTTTGCTAGAAACTTAAATTTTTGTTCATAGAGTGTAACGATCAAGTGGTTTACACTAATAGTAATGATTTGTCCCACTGGTAAAATGCAACTTTTCTGCTTTAAGTGATAAATGAAAAACCTTTTTTTGCACACTACAGGTACTAATAAAATATTAATAGTTTATTTTCTCATTTATACAGTAGTTCTAATTTACACTGTCAGAAGGTACTGAAAGTGTAAAATAAGTAGAAGAACGCATATCGCCTCTGGCACATATGGGAATCTCATTTTCAAAGAGAATCAAGTTCTTCCTTTGCCTACTTTTTCACTCCTTAAAAGTTTTAATTATGGATGTTTGTGTTGTTTTTCTGCTGAGGTCCCGCCATTCCCATGGACCTTCTACTATTGCATATAAACTGACAAGCTCCTGTCAGACCTCTGTACAAGCAGCTGCTTGAGGGGGTTATTTATTTATTTTTTTAAATGTGTGATGGGGGAAATGCATATAGTAGTATTTTATTAGTGATTATAAAACATAAAAGTATTTGTCTTTTAGTTCTTAATGTAAAAACTTGCTTTTCTCTCGTTCCTATGAAAATAGTGGGCAAATCATTGTTGTCAGTGGAATTTCTACCATAAACAGATCACTTGAAATATTCGTTAAAAGTTTTGCACTTTCGATATTTAGTTATCTCTAATGATATAAATTAAAACCTCCTTTGAAAATGTGAATTACATTTCAATAGTAACCAACTAAAAAAGAGATTTCCAATTATCTCTTAAAACAAAACCGTTCTGTTTCTTACCTACCTTAAGCTTAGGGTCAATTCATTGTTGTCAATGGAATTTTCAAGACTGTCACATTCGATGACCAAAATTTCAAATTTTTAGAATAACTACATCGTTTGCAATATTCGTTTTAAATTTTGGGATTTTTCTATTTTTTCCACTATTAGAGGGCGAATTATAGCTTTTGGAAAATTCGCAAAATACAAATTGTAATATTTTATCAATATCTGTCCAACCCAAAAAGAATTTTTAATTTATCTCTAAAAACATACACTTTTCTCTTAAAACAAAAAAATTACATCACCTCCCCGCTGGGTCTAAGGGGTCAAGTGATTTTTGCCAATGGTAACTTCGTAACCTTCACCTTTCAACACCAAAATTTCAAACTTCTAACATAATTACATCGTTTTGAATATTCGTTTGATATTTTGGAATTTTCAACTTTTTCCACCGTTAGATGGCGCAGTTAAAACTTTTGGGAGATTCGAAAAATGCAGATCGTAATATATCATTAATACCTATCTAACAAAAAAATTTTTTTTTATCTGTATAAACAAAAAAGTTCGATGTCTACGGGCAACAAAGTGAAACTATCTTTTTTTTAAAAAAAAGAAAAGCCCTAAAATTTACTTTTCCTTTTTTAGCCGTTTTTTAAAGTATTTCCAATCATGAACAGTGAAATCTGTATTAGATACTATCCATAAGTACCATGCAATACCATTTAGCTATGTAAGCTGAACTATCCGAGAGACGACAAAACATGGCGTCCAATTTTGAGATGGCCAACCTCTACCTATATATAGGCCTCTAGGGAGACCAAGACACTTCATTTCTAAATGCAGTATAACATCCCCCCCATTTTACAGGTTTTTAAATAATGTTTTGAGAAAATGCGTAAAACATAAATAAGTTTAATAATTTTTAAAATTGGGCCTTTTTTTATTTTCCTCTTTATTGACATTCTGAAGCCTCTTTTATTTGCATTCTGAAGAGGGGGAGAGGCTTTGCCCCTAGCTCCGGCCCTGATGATGATAACATATAAAGGCAATTTTTCATTTATATCTTAAAATATGACATTATCTTTGAATAAAAAACTAATGTCCTCTTTTGGAATAAAGAAGCAAATTATTGCTGCCAACATAAACCTCCTGACCATCTCCCTCCACCACAAAGTTTGCAACTTTTATCATCAGTAGATCATTTGTAATATTGGTTGAAAGTTTTGGCATTTTCCATTGTTAGAGGAAGCTATTAAAGCTCTCTGGATAATCTGAAATTGCGAATCCGTTATAGATCATTAATACTTATCAAAGCCAAAAATAATTTTCAGTTTATGGTAAAAAAAAATGTAATATCTGTGAAGCAGGGAACGAAAGTAATGCTCTTTTTTTAATGAAAATGAGCTAAAATATTTCATTACTAACTGATGTGAACAATTTATTCGTTAATGTTCATAAAGTTAAAGAAATGAAAAGTTTTATTAGCAAGGATGAAGAGTTTCCCATTCTATTCTGCTGGAGATTCGGTCCACGAGTACTGACGTCAAATATGAGTGGTATGGCCTTCTGTTTAGATGGTTGTGTCCACGCTCAATGGAAATGGCCATATGAAAATTTTCAGACCCCTGGGCTCGCATAGCTGCATAATAAATATCAGGGCTATCTACTATAATAATAAGTTAAATCCGTAACTGTGTAACGCAGTCCAGTTTCCAACTCATCAAAGGAAATTATAAGTTGAACTATAAAGATTATGAGATTAGTTATCATTGAATGGCAACTTTACCGTCACAGTAAATAGCTCGTAGATTACCTTCTAATCGGCCTATTTTCGTAATGTTTTATGCATTGAAATATTGAAAGAGTGAATTATAATTATATACTCGAAAATATACTGAGAAATATTTGTCGGAATATCTGCATCAATTGACTTTAAGTCGAAATTGGTAATCGAAAAAACTTTTTCACTAGATTACCTTAGGTTTAGTTTTCATTGAATGGCAACTTGAATGCACAGTCACAGTAAACAGTCTCGTACGTTACATTTTAATGAAGTGAATTATAATACTGTACTCTGAAATGTTTTCCGGGATAGCTTCATTTTTAAATAAACTGTTTTGTGTTAAATGCTAAATTCTATTTCCTGTTGTGGAAAAGAAATTAACTTTTGATAATGTTTTGTGCAACATTCAAAATTTTAAAGCATTCCTTTACCTTGCCTGCTGTTAGGGCCTTGATGATTCACATGTCTGGAACGGCCAGGGGGCAGGGTAGGTTTAACAACCCAGGCCGCAATTCCTAATATAGGAATAAGTTCCATATAATATGGAACTTATTCCTATATTAGGAATAAATTCCTAATAAGGAAAAGTTCCATATAGATATGAAAATCTTCAGAACATTTCAAGTCACCAAAAAAGAAAACTACCTTGTAAGGTTTCTAATAATAAAAAAAATGTACAATTTTGCAATGAATTTCCATGAATGACATTTTGTCTCTATCTCATCTTGTTTCTCTCTTACTAGTCTATACTATAAGATCCTTAGCTCCTAATATTTGACTGTTCAGGCTCGGTGTGGTTTAATGATTCTTTTGAAGAGCAATGTTAACGACAGTCAAATTATTAAGATTTGAAATTAAAAAAATTTTCAAATTCTTAAATTGAAAGCCGTTTTAATTTTATAAATGTTTTTAATTATCAATATTTAATTTGGATATAATCAGGTTCGAAATTGGGGCGGGGGAGGGGCGCTGGTGGACGTCGTTCCCCTATTTCAAGTGTTTTTTAGTGTATATGTGTATTTTTGATTCAACGACAGGAAATAGATTCACTGTCTGTGTTACAATAACAATACAATGTCAATATTACAATAAACCCATTTCTATCCCTGGATATAACAGTAAGTATAAAGTCAGCATAAAATACCAATAATAAATTTTAATAAAGTTATCAAAGCCAATAACTGAACCTTGCCCGTATCAGACTCCTCGGTCATTCTCCCCATCTGTAAGCATTCACGTTCCGAAGTGATGTCATGAAATCCGCAGAGCAGGTAGGAGGCATCCTGATCCAACCACTAGGTGGGTGTTGCCTGAACATCTCAATCAACGAGAGGGAATAGCCCGAAGGAACAGTATCGTCTGCTCTGGCTTTTTCTTCTGCCAACCTTCTGTACGCTTATGGGTTGCAAACGCTTCAGGAACAGACAGCCCCCTTGCCAGGGATTCGAGATGGATGGAGTGATTGGACTTTCATTGCGCCTTTCTCCTCTAACGCAGAATGATAATTAATTGGGGGAGGAGTCCAGGTAGCCATAATTACAGACTTAAGTTCTTCGCTTGTACGTGGCTGAAGTGCTGATGCATCGTCATTTGCCGCCGAAGTCCTTCTTTGTATTCATGAACAAAAGGCATGCGCTGAAGCAGCCAATATGAATTAGATTTAGTGTTTTCTATTATTATTACTGAGCAAAAACTTATTTCTTTAAAAAAATGCACCTCTTTATGTTTAGTCAGATATTGAAATGCACAAATGATAGATGACAATGCCACAGCTAAAAATATTAAGTTTTTGCTTTTGGAAAAGTGTTATGTAACTGCATCAACTCATGTGTATATTAAGTAACACTTTCATGCATGCCAGGCTGATGAGAAAATGCTAGAATCAGAACGTAAATTCTAATATCATATTTTGAAACACCTGTATATTTCGGTGGATCTAAACATTTTTTTTTTGACTCTTTCTGATGCTACCGAAAGGTTGCCGTTCCATCTCCTGAACAAATATGCAATTTTCCAAAAACTCTTTAGGCCCCCGGAGTATTTGAAAATATGGCTCCTGTTCGCGTTCCACATTTTTTATGTTATAATAATATGCAGATTTATTACCAGAAACAAAATTTAATTTAAAACAATATTACAATATATTATGATGGATATGTTTAGAAATACAAGTGTAGAGCAGTGCTTCTCAAGCCGTCTGATGTCGCGGGAACAAAGCACCGCCAACAGGCAATAATAATGAAATGACGGAATGGCAAAATGTTTTGCTTCTCAGATTCTCTTAGAGCTTCAAGTACGTCATCATCATCATCCTCAAGCAGCCATGGGCTACGGAGGTCCAACCAGACCGTGCAATTTATTTCTCCAAGCAAGTCTGTCCTGAGCAACATCTACTGCATCTGGCCACTGCACACAAATTCTAACAAGGTCCTGTTTGACATTGTCTGCCCACCGCATCCTTGGACTCCCCCTCTTTCTGAGGCCTTTAGGCACACTGTTCATAACCCTATTCGCCAATCTATAATTATCCATACGGGCAACATGGTCAAACCAACGGAGTCTCTCTCTGCACAATATGCTGCTTAAAGGAAGTTGCAGACTCCTTTGCCTAACCTCATCACTAGTAACAAAGTTGAACCACCTAATACCCAAGATACTGCGTAAGCATCTAGATTCCTGTTATCTTGTTTACGAAGTGTCCAAGTGTCAGTGCCCTAACTAACCCTAGAAAGAACCAAACTATTATACAGTCTAATTTTAGATATCCAAAATTTTAGTCATCTTTAGGTGTATACGCCTATTTCTCCACACTCTCCATAGATTCTTAAAAGTCCCGGCAGCAATCCCTATTCGTCGGTTAATCTCATGCCGCACATCACCATTATCTGTTACATAGCTCCCAAGATAATTAAACTGTGACACCTACTCAAGGCTGCAACCATTCAGATTAACTGAATCACAGCCTGCCTGACCAATTTTCATCACTTTAGTTTTCTCTCTGTTTATAACCAAACCTACTGTACTACCAGTTTCATCAACAGCTCGAAAGAAAGAGTTCATCTCATCAACATCATTTCCCACAAGGGCTAAATCATCAGAATAATCTAAATCAGAAATTTTCGTATCTCCAGTCCATTTAAGGCCAAAATCTTTCCCTTGAAGTGAATTTCGCATAACATAATCAATAACCAAGCTAAAAAACACCAGAAGTAATGTTAAACCAATTGCTACAAGCCTTACACACGACTCAGTGTTATTATAGAGAGCTTTCATTATGTTAACTAACTTGTCTGGTATACCATATGATCTCACAATCAAGCACAAATTATGAAGATCAACAGAGTCGAAAGTCTTTTTGAAATCAACATAGCTAGCAACCAAAGGTTTCTGAAACTAAACATTTCTCAAGAATCTGCCTAAGTGAAAATGTCTGATCTACACATCTCCTACCACTTCTGAATCCACATTGCTCATCACGCAATTGCCTATCAACCAGATTTTTAATTCTGTTAAGCACAATCATGGAAAGGACTTTCCCTAGAACAGGGAGTAGGCTGATACCCCTATAGATATCACAAGAAATGCGATCACCTTTTTGGAAATAGGGGTAATAATAGCCCTAGTAAAATCTTTAGGAACCATGCCTTTATCATAAAAGATATTCAAAATTTCAGTCATCCAAGTGGTAACCGAAACATTCCCAGCTCTAAGCATTTGCGTAGTAATTTCATCTACCCCTGGGGATTTATGAAATATCCAAAATAACTTCAGATTGTGTTATAGGGCCAACATTAAAGTCACCAACTGCAAACAATGGGAGTAGAACTACCCACATTGTTTAGAACATCACTGAAATGCTCAGCCCACCTAGCCATGACAGAATCCTAACCTTCTATAACCTTACCTTGTTTATCCTTCAATCCTCGTATACCTAACCGTTTACTACCACACAAAACATTAACTATCTCGTACAGCTCTCTGCTCTTCTGCTATCTAACTGCTTCCTCGGCTTTGTCAGCCAAGCCATCAAGCCAAAATTCTTATCAGCAGCTAATTGATCCTTTATACGTTTATTAAGCTCTCTGTAATGCTTTCTATTAGGACTACTAGGGTATTGATTAAGGACATTCCTGCAGTTCTTTTTTCTGAAATAAGCTCAAGTGCCTTATCACTGAAATAATTCTGCTTCCTCTGCTCCTTTTTCCCTAAAAGAGTACTGTTAGATTCCAAAGAAGCCTGTTTAAAATGGTCCCATTCTTCCTCAACTTCAGTAGTAAGCAAACCATGACTGTCATTCAGTATTAAAGGTAAAATTTTTAATCCTAGCACAATACTTTTTAAGTTTAAGTTGCAAGACACTTTTAACAACTGTCAATGGTCAGATTCAATTTCAGCTCCCCTATCTTACCTGTTATTCCTAACAGAACTAGCCCATTTGATGTTAATATATAATCAATCATATTCTTATGCAGCCCAGCAGGCGAAACCCATGTGTACTGTATGTCGCGGTGTTTGTAATAAGTGTTAGTTATTCTGAAACCATTGAGTTTACTTACCTGTAGGAGACGTTGCCCATTGCCATTGCAGCTACCAATACCAAAAGGGCCTATTACTCCTCCCCAAAGGTCAGATTCAGTACCAACTTCGGAATTGAAGTCACCAAGAACAAGGGTAATATCTCCTTTCTTGACAGAATTCAAAATATCCTGAAGTTGTCCATAAAACCTATCCTTCTCATACTCATCGGCATCCTCAGTGGGGGCATAACAGCAGATAACATTCAAGTCTAACGCTTCTCTGAAATTTTGCTGTAAGAAACCTTTCATTAATGCACTCATATCCTAGAAGAGCATCTCTAGCGTGTCTGCTGAGAAGCAGACCCACACCTTTGTGATGCTTATTGTCGTCTTTCCCTGAAAAGAGAAATTTAAGATTATTTTTAAGAAGACCTTTATCTGTCCATCTGGTCTCTTGCAAGCCGAGAATATCTAAACTATAAAAGTGGAATTCTTGTGTGAGGACATTAAGAGAAAAAGCTCTGTGCAGAGTCCTCACATTCCAACTACCTATGGAGAGAAAATGGTTAGTGGGATGTTTAAAGAAACTATGTTTATTGAGAGAGGGAATGGCGACAATATCAAACAGCCCCCTAATCGCAGACATGGGACAAAGACCCGTTCCCCCACCACTAAAGGCTGAAGCCATCTACATTGGAAGACCTTCCCAAATGTAGAATTTGACGATGTCAGTAGAAGCAAAGAGTTCAGGTGCCTGCAACGACCTCTGCTCAAGATTATCCACCAGCTGATAAACATATCCTGTAAATATATTCACTTGGGGCTGTCAACCCACAAGCAAACAGAAAACACAGCGGAAGATTTCCCTCTACAGAAGCCCACCAGTGTAGCAAATTCAGGATCCATAATTCAGTCCAGTCCAGTGGGTTTATATGGTCAGCACCAGGACCCTGTGTGGTTGACCACTGCTCAGCAGGGTAGAAAAAAAAAGGAAAGTAGCCAGAGTTTCCAGATAAATAGGTCAAACTAAATTGGCTCACTTCCACAAGAGAGTATCTCTTTTGAAAGGTACTAACGGTCTGCACCACGAGAAGGCAGGGTCGGACATTAGGTGCTAGGCCTGGCAGGTTCTATCGTGTTATCTTAAAAAACAAGGAATTTCCATGCACATGTTACTTTCCTCACGTCGCACGACATGGCGTCATCTGGAGTGCTGGAGCTTATGATCTGTGGCGCCATGGCATCTCGATGTTCTCTTCTTTCTTTCCTGGCATATCAATGTCATACTTCCTTCTTTCATGGCATATAAATGTTATGCTTCTTTCTTTGCATATCAATGCTACGCCTTTTCCTTCATGGGATATCAATGTTATGCTTCTTTCTTTCGTGGCATATCAATTTTATGCTTCATTCTTTCCTCGCATATTAACGCTATGCTTCATTTTTCCATGGCATAAAAACGTTATGTTTCTCTCCTAAGATATCAATGTTATGCTTCTTTCTTTCGTGGCATATCAATGTCATACTTCCTTCTTTCATGGCATATAAATGTTATGCTTCTTTCTTTGCATATCAATGCTATGCCTTTTCCTTCATGGGATATCAATGTTATGCTTCATTCTTTCATGGCATATCAATGTTATGCTTCTTTCTTTCGTGGTATATCAATTTTATGCTTCTTTCTTTCCTCGCATATTAACGCTATGCTTCATTCTTCCATGGCATAAAAACGTTATGCTTTCTCTCCTGAGATATCAATGTTATGCTTCTTTCTTTCGTGGCATATCAATGTCATACTTCCTTCTTTCATGGCATATAAATGTTATGCTTCTTTCTTTGCATATCAATGCTATGCCTTTTCCTTCATGGGATATCAATGTTATGCTTCATTCTTTCATGGCATATCAATGTTATGCTTCTTTCTTTCGTGGCATATCAATTTTATGTTTCTTTCTTTCCTCGCATATTAACGCTATGCTTCATTCTTCCATGGCATAAAAACGTTATGCTTTCTCTCCTGAGATATCAATGTTATGCTTCTTTCTTTCGTGGCATATCAATGTCATACTTCCTTCTTTCATGGCATATAAATGTTATGCTTCTTTCTTTGCATATCAATGCTATGCCTTTTCCTTCATGGGATATCAATGCTATGCCTTTTCCTTCATGGGATATCAATGTTATGCTTCATTCTTTCATGGCATATCAATGTTATGCTTCTTTCTTTCGTGGCATATCAATTTTATGCTTCTTTCTTTCCTCGCATATTAACGCTATGCTTCATTCTTCCATGGCATAAAAACGTTATGCTTTCTCTCCTGAGATATCAATGTTATGCTTCTTTCTTTCGTGGCATATCAATGTCATACTTCCTTCTTTCATGGCATATAAATGTCATATTTCCTTCTTTCATGGCATATAAATGTTATGCTTCTTTCTTTGCATATCAATGCTATGCCTTTTCCTTCATGGGATATCAATGTTGTGCTTCATTCTTTCATGGCATGTCAATGTTATGCTTCTTTCTTTCGTGGCATATCAATTTTATGCTTCTTTCTTTCCTCGCATATTAACGCTATGCTTCATTCTTCCATGGCGTAAAAACGTTATGCTTTCTCTCCTGAGATATCAATGTTATACTTCTTTATTTCTTGACATCTCAAAGTTATGCTTCTTTCTTTCCTGGTATATCAATGTTATGCTTCTTTCTTTCTTCCCATATCAATGCTATGCTTCTTTCCTTCCTGGGGATATCAATGTTATGCTTCATTCTTCTATGGCATATCAACGTTATGCTTCTTTCTCTCCTGGGATATCAATGTTATGCTCCCTTCTTTCGTGGCATATCAATGTTATACTTCTTTCTTTCTTTCGTGGCATATCAATGTTATGCTTCTTTCTTTCCTGGCATATCAATGTTATGCATCTTTCCTTCCTGGGATATCAGTGTTATTCTTCATTCTTCCATGGCATATCAACGTTATGCTTCTTTCTCTCCTGGGATATCAATTTTATGCTTCTTTCTTTCGTGGTATATACTGTAAAGGTTATGCCTCTTTCTTTCCTGTCATATGAATATTATCCTTTTTTCTTTCCTGGCAGCTCGCTACGAACTGTCGATTAATGACCGCCATTTTGAGAAGCCCTTGGGTAGAGGATTTCTTAACGAAATAATTATTTTTTACGTAGGTGTTTTTCTACATTTCGATGTAGCAAAAATCATGTAATTTCACTAAAATAAATATTTTAGTGAAATAAATATTTTGAATACACCTAAAATAAATATTTTGAATACACCTCAAGGTTAAGGTTTTTAGACGTGGTTGTGTCATGCAATTTCTTAGTTCGTTTTTTGGCGAATTTTCGCGTTGCAATTTCAACATTCGGAAAAGCTGAAAAAATTTTTTTTTATTCATAAGCATATAATTTTTGAATGTTGAAGTATTTTTCTCTTCACCTTTCATCTCAACCAACATTTTTTGATTCCATCTGATTTCGTATCCGATTTGACATATGACTTAAAATGGAGGCATTCAAAAGTTACTGTTGAGATTTCTGTTGAAGAAATGATCTCGCTTTTCGTACCTTTTTCAAATTTAAGTCTGATTCAAAATATGAAGGTTTTTCAAAACCCAAAGACTTATATTTTCATCTGCAACTCCATCAACATTCCTTGTCATCATATTTGCCTTAGAATTATTGCCGGAGGAAAGTGTCGATGCTCAGCAGATGACTTCACGATGAATTTCCCTCATTAATGTTAGTGTTGACTTTCTGCTGAGTTCCCACCATCCTCACAGACCTTCTACTACGGAGAATTAAACTGAAAGGCTTCTCTCAGACCTCTGTGGCAAGCAGTTCCTTGAGGGGATATTCATTTTTTTAAAAATATTATAACCTAGTTATTTCCCGGAAAGAAAGGGATTGAATACACAATTCTCGTTTTCCAGATACTGTGCCATTACATGGTATACGATTTTTTCAATGGTAATAATGTACTATTTTGCTTTATTGCGTAAAAAATGTAATCACGATGTCCCTTATTTATATTATTCTATTCATATGTCAGGATCTTTAATTTGATTTAGGTGTTTAAAAAAAACTCGTTTTCCATTTATGCGGCCATTTCCAGGAACTACCTTTTGCATTCTAATAAAATTCCTAAATACAATTGTAGTAGTTTTCATACAATACAAATACAATAGTAGTTCCTACATCAATTAACTTCCAGGAGACATAATAGGAAAATATTGTTGGAAATATTTCCCTGTTATGTCTTCTGGAATTTAAATCTATTGAAACTACCTTGGTTTCGCATTCGTTCTTGAAATTTATAATTCTTTTAACTGCCAATGAAATAACAACCTTATATAATTTCTTAACAGAGAAGATTCATAAGAAAGCAGAAAGATTTTAATGATTCTTATTTCGAAAGAAAACCGCACTAGTTTACTTAGAGAAAGTAGTGAATGTCTAATAAATGACGGGTATAGGTCATTGATTAATAGGCTGTTTGGACTTTGCTCAAATCATGCCCCAATCAGCAAACTATTGTAATAGAAAGTACAGCTAAATAGGCAAAAAAATTCGTCCCACTCTGAACGAAACACATTTTTTTTAGTAAAAATATTTCTTGACCTCGACTCCATTTCAAAAAGGCAAATAATGAGTTCTGGGCTCTTTGAGAGGGAATCCTGAAGGCAACTCGTGGAAGTTTTGAGTGTATTGCTTCACTGAATGCATTCTGAATGGAAATGAAACGGTAAAAGAATTCTTCAGAGAGCGAAGGGTCATATAAATTATGGTTTTCATCTTGTTTTCAAAGAAAGCAAGATAATAGTTTCGCTTTGTCGTCTGTTGTTGTTTTTTTTAATAATAATAATAATCTTTATTCATATTCATGTTAGTTATACAAAAGTTTAAACAAATGACCCGCAAAGCATCTGCTTATCTGCAGGAGAGAAGAATAATAATGTTACATGAAAATACATAAGATATAGTTTAAAACAATGTCATCGAATTATGTGAATTTCAGTGGAAGCTCCATTGTGGTGGTTCAAATTTTTATTTAAAATTTAGTGCCTAGAAGAAAATTTTTAGTCTTATTTTTGATTTCTTTAAAATTGTTTAATAAAATAATTTCTCTTGGCAGTTGATTGAACACGTAAGGTATTGTATATGCCCTTGTACATTTCCCGTAATTGTTTAATATTTTTGGAAGTTGGAAATAATTTTTGGATTGTAACCTTGTGTTTTTCCCATGAGAGATTTCAGATTTAAATTGATTATCAAAAAATATTTTAAAGTGATGCTGTATTTGTAAAAGTTGTGAAAAGAGAGTATGCCTAGATAATTTAGTCTTTCTTCGCTGTGATAAAATGAATTCCTTAAGTTGTATGGGATTATATTTTTAGCAATGGATGATTGAATAGTTTCTATTTTCTTTATATTTGTGAGGTTAGTTGAGCCGTATATTGTCGAACCATAAGTCAATATAGATTCACAGATACCTTTGTAAACCAAAATACATGTGTGTGCTTGCAACAAATTGTAGTTTATAAAGTTTAGATGCACATAGACGTAATTTCCCTGCTAACTTTTGAATATGTGTATTCCATCGGAAGGTTGTGTCCATGTAAAGTCCAAGATATTTATGGCTCTCAAAGCGCTCAATAACATCACAGTCGCAGCAGTCAGGGTCATGATTTATCATGTTGTGGGGACACAAGGGTTCGTGGTTTTTAATTGAATAAGGTGAGAGATCATAGTATCCTGGTGAATGAAAGCTCATCCATTTGGTTTTTTCTGAGTTTATGTAAATACGATTAATGTTAGACCAGTTAATAATTTTGTTAAAATCATCCTGAGTATCTCGGACTGCGTCTCCTATATTGTGATTCACGTTAACCAAGGCGGTGTCATCAGCATATATATAAAGAGAGCCCTTCAGTTTAAGGTTAGCTAGATCATTAATATAAATAATGAATAAAAGCGGAACTAAAATCGAACCTTGTGGAACACCAGTGTACACTGTTCTTTTCTCACTAAAAACGCAATTAATTTTGGTAACATGCACTCTGTTTTTTAAATAATTTTCAAACCATTTTAAGGGTAATACCTCGGACACCATAAATATACAATTTTTGAAGTAAAATATCGTGATCCTACGTATCAAATGCCTTACGAAAATCCAGAAGATAGCTGCTGCTTTTTTTTCCGTTGTTTAAAGTTCCATTAATGACGTCAGAAAACTCCGTTAAAAGTGTAATTGTATTTTTACCTTTTTGGAAATCATATTGCTTTTCACTAATAATGTTATGTTTTTTCAAGAAATTGGCTAGAACGTTAGCTACATATCTTTCAAGTATTTTGTGAAGAACGGGTAAGATGGCAATGGGCCTATAGTTAGTGCAATCGGATTTAGTTCCACTTTTGTAAATTGGTCTTAGAATAGCAATTTTGAGTTTATTAGGGATGTTTCCTGTAGATATGCTTTCATTGATAAAGTTTGTCACGAGATCAGCTAAGGAGGTTTTGCATGCTTTAATGTGCTTTATGTGCACCTGATCGTATCCAAATGATTTTCTTTCATTTAAGTCACTTAGCATTTTGAAAGTTTCTTGTTTTGAGATGGGAGGAATAAAAATTGAGGGGACAGAAGGTTGGATATGTTTAGGAACTGTAGAGAGATTCTGTATACGGTTATCGTCTCTGAGATTGACAATGATGTCTGCAAAGGTGTTGTTAAATTTCTCTGCTGCTTGAGTTTCAGACACACCTTGTGGCATATTCTTCATGATAAAATCGTCAATGGCAGTTTTAGGTTTATTGTTGATAATTTGGTTGATGAGTTCCCAATTTTGCTTTGGATTATTTTTACAAGACTCAAATTGTTTGAAGTAATATTTTTTTCTTTTCCTGCCTAATAATGTTTCTTAAGTTTGTGTATAGTAATTTAAAATTTCTGTTTCTCTTGTTATTTTTGTAGTCAATCCAAGCCGAGTCTCTTTTTCTTATTAAGTTTATTATTTCCTGATTTATCCAGTCTTTGCTGCAATTTCGTTGTTTAATTTTTGAGCCATCCGATAGTTTATTAATTTTGTTATTGTTAACAATCGCTATATATTTTTTTATGAATGCTTCATAAAGTACGTCTATCGGTTCTGTATTTGGGGTTTCGTTTCCAGTGCCTCTGTCCAGCCAGTTTGTTAGACTTATTTCTTTGCATATGTTTTTATGATCTAAGATAGTTTTCGTGTTAAAATTGCTGTCTAGCTTTTTAGTGTGATTGGACGAATTCCCAAGTTTTTTCCCCCCGGCAAGTTGCCGCAATTAAGTAGTGGTCTGTGATCCTACTGCAAAAAATCATTGAATTTGTGCCGAGTTTAATGTCAAGTCGGAAGTTAATGTGATCAATGCATGTCTGAGAATGAGAGTCACCAATGATGTCTTCCCTGGTGATAAAAGTAATGATAGGTGAGAAACCAAACTCGGTTAACAATTCTATGTATTTGGCAACTCCGTGTTTTTTTTATATTTTTGATATCTAAATTAAAGTCTCCAACTAGTATTTGATTGCGATGTTTATCAGTTGTTTCGAACCAGTTTCTGAGATTAGAAAGAAAAGTGTTAATGTTCGAGCTTGGTGATCTGTAAATAGCAAGTAAATTGGAAGTTAAATTACCCTTGTAGATATTTATATTCAATGTTTCAGCAGGAATTACAAGTGAAGGTATCGTTTTGACTAATAATGTGTCGCGGAAGAAAAGTAGAATCCCATGTTCAAACGCACCAGGAGTTCTCGTAAAAAGTTGATTAAAATTTTCTAGATTGAACAATGGAGCATCCGTGCTGAGGATGTTAGTTTCTGTTAATATAATAATATCTAAGAAATTCAAGGTATCTTTAATATAAACACAGAGAGTATCCCAGTTTTTTTCAGACTTCGAATGTTCACATGCAGAAAGCTTAAGTGTTCATCAGATTCATAACGTAATTTACTAGTCAAGAACCATTTCTTAACTTCTTCATAGTCGCACAGAACATTTTCGTTGTGACCAAATGTTGGTAAGTCATCAAAATGAAAAGTCGCGATGGCAAAACGAATAAGATGGAACAAATAAACAATATATTTCCCGTTTAAAATTCAGCGAAATTCGTCTGCATATCAATTCGAATTACGCTGTCACCATCAGTTTTTCTCATCATGATTTTCCCGTTCCGAAACCAGACGTATTTAAAATTTTTTGATTTGTCCAGGCACCTCGCTTTCCGGAAAAGTTCTCTGTTTATTGGAGTTAAATTTTCATTTAGATACACTGGCGTTTTTTTAGCGTCATCAATAACGTTGCTGGCAAAGATTTTCGATTTCTTTTTTGACATCCATTGTTCACGTTCGTTTCTAGATTTAAATTGGGCAATAATCACAGGTGTTTTTTTCTTGTTCCTTGTTGGCAATCTATGTATGGCTTCAAGTTGATCAATATTAAAATTATTTATATCTAGCGCTTTTGCAACATTGATCATTATCTGATTTAGGTTTTCTTTCTCATCCTGGTCGTCCATTGGAATGCCATGTATCTCGATATTTCGGCAACTTTAGAGCCGTATTCTCTTGAGTGAGATCTGCACATGTAGTTTCAATGGTAGCTAGTTTACTCATAGTGTCTAGTTGCGTCGCTTCATATTCTTGAAATTTATTCAATAGTGTATCATATTGAGATGAGAAAAATTCTACTGAAGCCTTAAGTCTTGATTTCGTTTCTTAAGTGCGTTATTTCATTTAGAAACGTTTGAAAGTTTCTAGCTTCTTGTTGCGCCGAAGACGGGGGCCGTATACTATTAGAGTTACAGCCTTCTCCAGGTGTCTTAGAGGAGCGGTGACCCAAAGATGTCTCCTGGCTATAGTCACTATTGTTATTCGATGTCGGTGAGGGTAATACACATGTGTTATTCTTTAGAGGCGTATTGTCTCTGTTTCCCTTATCTGAAACGGGCCTGTTGTTTGTCCTCCTTAATTTGCAGTCAGTACAGAGCCACGTTTTTTTCTTCTCTTGAGTCATCTTCTTATAGTTTTTCTCCGTTGTGCCAGAGCACCCAAAATGCAGTTTCCCTTTGCATCCACTGCATAGGATATAGTCGGCATTAGGAGCAATTGTTTTTCCACAGCTGTAACACATTGAATTCATTGTGTAGAGAGTTTTGGCTCCCAAGTTCAACGGCAGGAACCACTAATGGGAGATGCACAAATTGGGCCCTAAAGTTCTGGTGCTTAATTGATTTTAGCCAGCTCACTTTACACAAGACACTGTGTAAGGCACGACGGACTGATGAAAGGGGGAGAGGACGCGTAGGAGCAATAAAGTTTATGGTACTTACTAGTCCGATGACGGCCCAGAAGGTCAACCGACGCTGGTCGCGGTCACGGGAGGGCAGCGGACACACCCTGCTGGCAGGAGCTCTGCGAGGAACGTCCGATCGCAACGACAGCTTGCATATGTGTCATCATTTTAGTCTTTGTCTGTCTGCCGTCTGTAGAATCGAACTTTTTTTGTTCACAGAGATAAATTAAAGATTCTTTTTCGTGTTGGATAGGTATTGATGAAATATCACTATATGCATTTTCCAAATCTCTCTAAAGCTATAATTACGAGTACACCACTATTACGTGTGCGCAGTGTAATAATTTCACACTGCGCAGGGAGCAAATACTCCACTCACCTCTATGTATCATACAGCCTCTACTAACTTCACTGTGATTTTTCATCATTGGCGCTTTAAAGAAATATTGGAAATGTCATCAATTCCAATCCCACGAACTTCGAACAGTAAAAGTGGTTCCATGCACAAGACAAAAAGTTCTGTGAAAAATGTTTACATTGCCTCACTTCACAATGAGACAAGTGTCCACAACTTGAGTGCACAAACTACGGCCCATTTACCAATTTTATCCGAGTTGCGCATGGAAATTGGATAATAAAAATATTTAGTATTAATCTGGCTTTACTTAAGTGAATAGTATTTTAATAAGATAAATATTTTTCAAAACATGTAATTTTTTAAAAATTTACGGAGAGTACCAACTTCCCCCCCCCCCCCATAACGATATAAAACTACCTATGACGTCATTGAAGCCAAATATTCAACAGTTAATTTATGGAATCCAGCGTTTCGGTACAATTCTAACTGAAGGATCCTTACAAATGTCTACTGGTATAGAAGAAAACAACTGTTGTACCAGTACCAATCTACTACAGCAAGGTTTTTAAAGTTTTTTCCCTGGCAGCCCCAAAAAAAAGTATTATCTGAGCACCATAGACTGTGTAAAATCCAGAATGTCAAATCAATATTACCTTACGTAGATACTGTATATTACAGTGATATACTGAAGGTAATATGTGCCTAAATAGTTGCATTAAATATTTGGTCTCCTTCGTAGAAACCTATGATTTCAAGATATTACTTTAATGATATTTTTACTGATCAATTTTGTAATAAAAGTGAAATTTTAATCAGAATTCAGTTGTTAAAAATAGTTAATAGCAGTGTGTAATATTAATCAAAAGAATCATACGATTAATATGCAGGGTGACAACGGACACTTTCCCTCTGAAATGGAAACCAAGTTCGTAGAAAGGAAATATATTATATATATACTGGCGGAATTTGAAAATAGAACACCGAGAAGGAATTCCTTTAGGAACGTCATATTATTATACGTTAAGAGTTAAAGGCAGCAGAAACCATGATCCAAGATTGAAAGTCATTGGGTGAAATAATGACGTGGACTGAGGACGACACAACATGCAAATGTACCCAGTGCGTATTTCAGGATTATGGCAAGAAGAAAAAATTTATTAGTCTTCTGTCATGTTGTTCAGTGCTCTTTGAAGAAGCTACCATACCTGGACGATGCAAGCGTGCGACATTTGTTCAGTTAGCAGAGTTTGGGCGAGGTCATATAGTGGGTCTTTGGGAAGCAGGTTGGTCTTTTCATCAAAATCACACAAGAGGGTCGGCATATCAGGAGGACGGCAATGACAGAGTGGAAAGCTATGGTACAAATTCGCAGAGTGGAAAGCAGAGTACAAATTCGATTTTCTGTTGTACCAAGGGTGTCTACAAGAACGATATGCAATCATCTTTTTGGAAGCAGAACTATGGGCACGGTTACCACTATTACCTCGTCACTATTGAGCACGTTTGCAGTGGTGTCAAGAACGAGTTCATTCGAGGGAAGAATGGCAGTTTGTGGTCTTCAGTGATGAAAGCCGATTCTGCTTAGGAGCGTCTGATGGTCGTTTACACGTGTGAAAATGATAAGGTGAGCGGCTTCTTCCATTGTGCTTCTGCCAGCGACACACAGGGCCCACACCGGGCATCATGATGTGCGGATCAATTAACTATCATTCTCCTATGTGTCTGGTGTTTGTACAGGGTACACTGAATAGCAATACATAACGTCAGCAACATCGTATAGCCGGTCGTCCTGCCATATTTGTGTGTAATCCCAAATGCAATATTCCAGCAGGATAACGCCCGCCCACACTCCGCCCAGGCAACTCAACATGCTCCTCAGGTTATGCACCAACTCCCTTGGCCAGCATGTTCTCCGGACTTGTTTCCAATCGAGCATGTCTGGGACTGGATCGGACAAAGACTCTTCTGCAGCAGGCAATGACCATCGCTGAATTTCGCGTCCAATTTGAAAGCACCTGGAATATCCCCCAGCGTGATATCCAGCATTTGTTCAACCGATTGCATGCCAGATTGGAAGCTTGTATTGCTGCTCGAGGAGGTTCAACACCTTATTAAAATGCGACTTCTGTAAAATGTAATACTCATTAAAAGGTAAAATAAACATTGAAACCACTTCACACATGTGATCGCTGTCCTTTCTCAACAAGTTGTTTCTACTAAATAAATCTCGTAGATTACGCTTCAATTGTTCATGGTTTTATTTTTTCATTTTCCACCAGTGTATGTGTGTGTGTGTTTTCCCAAAAGAATTGGCTTTGACGAGCCTGTTGAAAAAAAGTTCAGCTAGCTGTTCTGGAATGGCATACCCAAAAAAGTGGCAACCTTACTTGTGTTACATACATAATTGGCAAGTACAGAGTGTTGTTGTGTTGTTTTACCTCTGAGCGACAATTTTGGAACAGAACAGGCTAAACGACCAGATCACAAGAACCCCAAAAGCTCAGAGGTTGGGAGAGGTTGTTGTTGTTGTTTTACCTCTGAGCGGCACTATTTTGCACACCATGGGCTAAATGGCCAGGTCACATGGACCCCAAAGACTCAGAGAAGGTTGGGGGAGGGGACCCACTGGAACAGCTGTTGGGAGACAGATGGTAGCCTCCCGTCAAGGCCATCCAGCGTGTTCTTTAGCGTGCACAGGGTATGGCTCTCCCGCACATGGGGCCACGGCTTAACGTCCCATCCGACGGACGGCGGCCTTTCCAAGCCCATCGGTGTCCCCTACTGACCGTGGGCAGGGCGGGGAAATTTTGCGGAGATAAATCTCAATGCTGACCCAGCTGGGACTCGAACCTGGGAACTACAGATTACGAGCCTGGCGCGCTACCGACTGAGCCACCCCACCCCGGTTGGGAGAGGGGACTCACTGGAACGGCTGTTGGAAGACAGATGGTAGCCTCCCATAATGGCCATCCAGGGTATGGCTCTCCCGCATATGATCCATAGCTTAAAATCTCATCCAACGGGTGGCAGCCTTTCCAAGCCCATCGGTATTCCTTACTGACTGTGGGCAGAGAAGGGAGTTGTGCAGAGATAAATCTCAGCACTGGCACAGCTGGGACTCAAGAGTCTGGGAACTGCAGTTACAAGAAGTCTTCTACACTACCGAGTCACCCCCACCCCTACAGAATGTTATTCCATCCCAAAGTGACGTTTAGGTTTGCAAACCCCAATAGGCTGCTATACTAATCGTCGAAAATTCACAGAGCGACATCTTGAAAGGTTTAATAAGAATGCTCTATGTCACGTGACTTAGAAAATGATATAAAATTGGTCATAGTTCATTTCCGAACTACAGAATATAACATCTTTTCTAGTTTCATTTTCAAACTCCAGTGAAATGCAGATACGGGGTTCAAAGTCCTAATTTGCTGGTGCATCCCAGTAGGTAGCTTACCTGGTTTGTAATCTTCAGTTCCCAGGTTAGAGTCCCACCTGGACCAGTGTTGAGATTTATTTTCGAAAAACTCCGCACCCTGCTCGCAGTTAGTAGGATACACCAATGGGCTTGGAAAGGACACCGTCCATCGGATGGAACATTAAGCCATAACAAAAATGTGGGAGAACCATACTCTATGCACATAAATAATACACTGGATAGCTTTGATCTCTATGCATATAAATAACACACTGAATAGCTTTGATTGGAGGCTACCATCTCTCTCCATACAGCAGTCTAGTGGGTCCCCTCACCCAACCTTCTCTGAGCTTTTGGGGTCCTTGTGACTTGGCCATTTAGCCCACTTGTTAAATAAAGTGTGGGTCAACTTAAAACACCCAAATAACGTTTAAAAAAGGGTACTAGAGCTGCAAATGTTAGGTCTAACATTTGCCCTATGGTATGACAGCGACTGTAGTGTTCCTAGGGGCAAACTGAACTCAGCAACGAAAAGAAATAGAACTTTGTAATTTACATTTTTTCTCTAATTAGTAGGAAACTACATAAGGTACGCACGAAATGTGTGGATGAAAGGCTATAAACAGCGATCATTCGAAATCAGAAGTTCGATGCTTACCCACCTCAAAATATTGTGCCACACCACAAATCTATGAACATCATGACGGTGATGTAGTATGTGATGACTATGTGATATAGTACTTATAGGTGAGTAGGTGAAACAGTTGCACATCCAGGTGGTGGGATACTCCAATGATCAGTACTACCAGATATGCCCTGTTCTGCTCTATGGCGATTGTCAACGAAATACACTGGAATCTGCAGAATGGTATGGGACATCTAACTCCAGTGACCATTTGCAGTGTTGTTCTGAGGGCTCTAAGAGATCAATAGTATAACTGCTCATTTGCAATTGGCTAGACGAACAGGATTGGATATTAATTGCATTCAGTGCTCTTGCAAACCCTTGCATCAGTACCACAGCAGTCAGTGAGGCATGAGGCTTAACAGCAGCTCATCTGTGGCAAATCCTGCACACATGGCATACACCTGTACTATCTCATACTGACTAAGACTTGATGCCCACAGATGTTTAGATTTATGCAATTTGGTACTAAATCTTAGAACACATTTTCTGTCAGAGATTCCTTCGAAAGATGAGGTGCAATTCACATAGGCCAGAATCATTAACAAGGAAGCTGCCCGGTACTCGGCACCTAACAACCATCCCTTAGTTCATTTGGCATATCATAGCTTTTGATGCTCTTGCTCCATAAAACCCCAACCAACTAATCCATCCCTTGGACGAGCAGCAGGTATCACGTAACATCAACTAAACGTCATGATCAACTAACATCTGGTGTGGTATTTGGAACAACACTCTCGTCGGACTGATATTCTACATGGGAAAGTTAAAAAGTCAGAGGAACCTCCAACTGTTATGGAACATGATACCCGATTGGTTATATTACCTTCCCTTCAGGGATGTACAAACACACGTGGCATCAAAATGATAGCACACTGCCACACCACCCACCAAAAGTAAGTTCTTTCCTGTCTGATATGTTCAGACACCAAATCATCGGTTATAGTGGTCTTGTGAAATGGCCTCTGCTCTCAACCCCTAAAGACGTCCTCTAAAAAGTGTATACCACATAACCTGCAACTCTACAAGACTTAAGACGTTGCATCGTCGACTGGATGATATGTACAATGCTGGTTGCTGTACAAAATATTCTTTCCTGCGTTTAGTTGTGCATTGTAGCTGATGTTAGGCACATCGAACCGGTTCTACGTTAGACGCGTGTGCCCGAGTTTTGTTTATACCATTAGACGATTATTCCAATTCACAAATCATTAATCTATGTAATCAATGGTTTCGTCACTTTTCTTTTTTCTGTTATATGTATAAATGTTATATGTATAAAATGGGTTGTCACCATATTTTGCGGTACACAATTCTCTTGTCCTCAGGCAAGAATTCCAACGTTATAATTTAGATATTCTCGGTTTGCAAGAGACTAGATGGACACATAAAGGTCAGATTCTCAAAAATAATCTTAAATTTCACATTTCAGGGAAGATGCATTTCCAATGCGTAGGTTTGCTTCTCAGCAGACACGCTACGGATATTCTTCTAGGATATTAATGCATTAATGAAAGGTTTCTTACAGCTAAATCTAAGACGAGCATTAAACACTTGAATGTTATATCTTGTTATGCCCCCACTGAAGATCAGGATAAAAACGAGAGGTATTTTGGACAACTTCAGGATATTTTGTTTAGGAGATATTACCTTTGTTCTAAGCGACTTCAATACTAAAGTTGGTAGTGACCCACCTTTCGGGAGGCATGATAAGTCTTTTTGGTATTGGTTGTTGCAATAGCAATAAGCAGAGTCTCCTACAGGTAACTTAATGGCTTGAGTATAATTCACTTATTACAAACAGTGCGACATACACAAGCACACATGGGTTTCGCCAGATGGGTTGCATAAGAATGATTACTTATGTATTAATTAACAGCAAATGGGCTAGTGCTGTTACAAATACCAGGTCATATAGAGAAGATGAAACTGGATCTGACCATTGTTTTGTTAAAAGCATCTTGCAACTTAAGAAGTGTCATGCTAAGCTTAAAAAAGTTACTTTTAGCACTAAAAGACACATTTATAAGCAAAATTACCTTTTGGATTGTTTTACCTCTGAGTGGCACATTTTTGCACACAATGGGCTAAATGCCCAAGTCACAAAGATCCCAAAGGATCAGAGAAGGTAGGGGGAGATCCACTAGAACAGATGTTGGGGGACAGATTGTAGCCTCCTGTCAAGGCCATACAGCATGTTCTATAACATGCACAGCGTATGCTCTCCCATACACAGGACCTCTGCTTACCGTCCCATCTGATTGACTTTTCCAAGTCCATCAATTCCCCTACTGATCACGGGCAGGGTTAGCAGTTCTGGGGAGATAAATCTCAATGCTGACCCAGCTGGTACTCGCACCTGGGAACTGAACTGCTGAACTGAAAATGAACTGCAGATTACGAGCCTGGCGTGCTACCAACTGGTCTTGGTCATTCTGAGAGTTGTGGTGCGCTTACTAATGAAGTTGAGGAAGAATGGGACCATTTTAAAGACTTTTCTTGAAACTAATAATACACTTTTGGGTAGAAAGGAGCAGAGGAGGCAAAATTCAGTGATAAGGCACTGGAGCTTATTTTGGAAAGAAGGAATTGCAGAAATGTTCTTAATACTATACTAGTCCTAACAGAAAGTGTTACAAAGAGCTTAATAAACGTGTGAAGGATCAGTTACCAGCTCATAATAACCTTTGGCTTGATGGCTTGGCTGACAAAGCAAACAGCTAGATAGTCAATGTTCTGTTTGGGTAGGCGAGTTGGTTGTTTTACCTATGAGCGGCACTTTTTTGCACACAGTGGGCTAAATGACCAGGTCACAAGGCCCCTGAATTTAAGGTTGGGGAAGGGGACCCACTGGACAGCTGTTGGTAGTTCTATGAGATGGTATCCTCCCATCAAAACCACCCAGCATGTTCATTAACGTGCACAGGGTATGGCTCTCCCATACACAACACATGGCATAATGTCCCTATGATGGACAGCGGCCTTAACACGTGTTCTGTGTGGGAAGAAATGAACAGGTATACAGGGACTCAAGGATAGACAAGGTTATCAAAGATGAGGATTCTCTCATGGCTAGGTGGGCTCAGCATTTCAGAGATACTCTAAACAATGTGCTTAATTCTACTCCCATTGTATATAATGATAAATGCATTATTAGCTTTAATGTTGTCCCTATATCCCAATCTGGTTATTTTGGCAATTTGTAAACTTAAACTACATAAATCTCCAGGGGTAGTTGAAATTACTACTGAAATGTTTAGTATCTAGAATGTTTCTGTTACCACATGGTTGACTTAAATTTTGAATATCTTTAATGATATACTGTTTCTTAGGATTTTACAGAGCTATTATCCCTATTTTTAAAAATGGCGATCGTAGCTCTTGTGATAACTATAGGGGTATCTGCCTACTTTCTGTTCCAGGCAAAGTTCTTTACATGTTTATGCTTAATAGAATTAAAAATCTGGTTGACGGACAATTGCGTGATGAGCAGTGTGGATTCAGAAGTAGTAGGGGATGTGTAGATCAGATTTTTCACTTTCACTTGAAGATTCTTGAGAAATGTTTGGTTTTGGAAACCTTTGGTTACTAGCTTTGTTGATTTCGAAAAGGTTTTTGATTCTGTTGATCGTCATAATTTGTGTTGATCATCAGAACGGTCATCAGATCATCATGAGCTAGTGAACATAATGAAAGCTCTCTACAACACTGAATCGTGTGCGAGAGTTGGTAAGGCTTATAACACTTGGTTTAGCATTGCTTCTTGTTCGACAAAGTGCATTTTGTCACCTTTCCTTTTTATATTCGCTATTGATTATGTTATACGAAATTCTCTGCAAGGGAAAGACTTTGGACTCGTCTAGAAATCAGAAAATTTCCGATAATTTGACCCTTTTGGCAAATAATGTTGATGAGATGAACTCTTCCATTAGAGTTTTTGATGAGACAGGTAGTAGAGCAGGTTTGGTGATCAACCTAAAGTGATGAAAATTGGTCAGGCAGGTTGTGGTTCAGTTAATCTCAATTGTTGCACCCTTAAGCATGCATCTCAATATATCTTGGGAGTTATGCAACATATACTGGCGATGTGCGGCACGAGATAGAGTAATAGGGATTGCTGCTGGGACATTTAAGAATTTATGGAGAGAGTGGAGAAATAGGCGTACACACCTAAAAACTAAAATTAGATTGTATAATAGTTTGGTTCTTTCTATTGTTAATTATGGTAGTGAAACTTGGACACTTTATAAATAACAGGAAACTTGATGCTTATGTAGTATCTTGGGCATTAGGTGGTTCACCTTTTTAAGTAATGATGAGGTTAGGCAAAGGAGTCGGCAACCTCCTTTGAGCAGCATATTGTGTAGAGAGAGACTCCGTTGGTTTGGCCATGTTGCCCATATGAATAATTATAGATTAGCGAATAGGATCGTGAACAGTGTCTTAAGGTCTCAAAAAGAGGGAGAGACCAGGGAGAGAGACCTAGGATACGGTGGGCAGACAATGTCACACAAGACCTTGTTAGAATTCGTCTACAGTGGCCAGATGCAATGTAACTCAGAACATGCATGCTTACAGAACTAAATAGCAGTTTGTTTGGACCTCCATGGATTCTTGAGGATGATGACGACGATGATCAAGCATCCAATTTCGAATGACGCAGAACTAAACAAAGTAATTCTTAAAAAAATCTCTGGAATTGTTATAAGGAAAAGTGGCTAAAGTAACTTTTCATTTTCCACATATAAATATTATGGAATGCCATTAATTGATCCAATTATAGAATTGCTATAAACGAAGTCTAAATCCCTAAAATATTAAAATACTTTATACAAAATGGAAGAAATTAAAACTTTATTAAAAGGAACTGAAATTTTCTTTGGGAAACTGTAAACTGTCATTATTAGGAGAAATATTATTGGACTAAAAGGTCAATTTATAGCAAATGGAGTAATTCAATACGTACTCTAACTATATATATTAGGTGAACAATCATCAAACTGGATATATGAAAAATTTATCTATTATTGAAATCATACGATTGAAATTAATTTCTTTCCGATTTCAGATAGCAAATCAGCTTTTGATCAGTTTTCTGCTAAGAAATGAAACTAATGATTTTACGAGATAATAACGAATTAAAATTAGCTGAAAGTGAACTACATTTAGAACAAATGCATACTTATATACATAATACCCACTTGAAATAAACAGCATAACTCTCCAATTTGTAATACCATTTTTTCAAAGTCATTAATAAAATATATCAATACATATAAAAATGTTCGGAAAAAAGGTTTCGTGCTGCGATTGCCTCACAAAGTGGAGCTCAACGTGCGATATATTGAATCGACTTTCAACTATTCTTTAGATATTTTTAAACTTGTGAAAAACACTAGGCTAAAATCATGTGAAAAAAAAAAGATTTTTTATCAGATATAAAGAAAAACGATAAAAAAATTCATATTAAAACCCTATTCAAAGAGAATTTTCCCACAACGTTTTATTTGCTGCCGTTTATTGGACTCAAGAAAGGCACAGATTAACTATAAGCGAAAAGAAGAAAAAATATTACTGAAAATTTTTTGCAAACTCTTTTAAAAATGAAGTACTAAAAGAAGCAAATATCCACGAAAGTCATCACCAATACGGATGACAAATTGATATCCGTTAAGAAAATCTGAAACAGAAGGGATAATATAGGAGTGTGTAATAGAAGGGATAATACAAGAGTGTGTAACAAAAGAGACAATACACACACTGGCCACCGAGTTAGAAACCTTTATTCAATACCCAGTTGGACCTCCTTTAGCCCGAATTACAGCACGTACGTGGTTTGCCATAGATTTAATGTGTCGGAGTGTCTTTACATCTCCAGCATACCAGGTGTTCACTAGACAGTCTTTTAACTGGCTCAGATTTGACGGAAGAGGACTTTGCCCCGGATCTGTTTTTTTACATGTTCCATACATCTCAATGGGATTCTGATCCGGGCTTTGTGGTGGCCAGGGAAGATGGTGGAAGTCACTGTGATACTTGCTGAACCACTACTGAACACATCTTCCGCGATGGACAGTAGAATTGTCGCCTATGAAACAGCAGTCACCCGCTGGATAAAAAGTCATTACATATAATCCTTGGAGGACACTCGACCTTCCAGCAATATCAGGGGACCTGTTCCACACCAACAGAACATGCCCCACACCATAACACCGCCTCCAGAACCTTGAGTTGTATTTACAAGACAAGCCGTGTCCATTGCTTCATGGGGCTCCAGCCAAACTCTGCCTACCGTCGGTAGAGAACAAGGTGTACTGCGAATCGTTGGACCGTGACTTTTTTTCCAGTCTTCGGTCAGTGTTCCTGACACTACTGTAGACGAACTTTCCGGTTATTCGCAGAAATCAGTGGTTTCAATATAGGTATGCAACTGCTAATACCGATCCTCTTCAATTCCCTGAGCATAGTTCACCGAGATATGGGTCGGGACAGCCTTCATTGAATGCTTCAGCTAATTGCAGCACATAGGAAGCCCCGTTTCTCCATAGGAGCCATCTCAGACGATGGCGATCTCGTTCCTGACAGATTGTCATCGCGTCACACTTACGAGCAATATGGGTTATTTTCCCACTGATTAAAAACCAGAGATATCTCACCTTTTGAGAAACCAGTGAGCTCTGCTGTTTTTAATCGTCGCTCCAGCCAGACGGGTATTCACAATAAGCCATTTATCGAACCACAAAAGATCCTTTATTTTTCCCATTGTGATTAACACTACTGACGAGCAGGTCTTAAATAGTTGGCTGTCACGTAACCACGTATTTTGCATATACGCTGCGCAAGTGACGTTTACGTACATCTGCATAGTTCCTAATTCAGTGGCCGGTATGGGGACGTGTGATTGCCTCACAAAGTGTGATGAGAAAAATAAATCGAATTTTATGAGCAGATATCTACGTGACATAAACAAAACCTCATGTAGCTGCTTACCATAGAGGTCTAACAGTAGACTGCCCGTTTATACGCCATAGTATATCTGTGAGGATACACCCTTCCCCCCCCCCCCCCCGGAAGAAATCCCAGGTATGCCCCTGTCAAGACATAAAATTTATGTAAAAGTATTTATTTCTCAGTTGTGAAATTCGATTTGAATTGGAAAACTTTCATTCTCTCCCCCCCCCAAAAAAAAAATCAATCCCTTCGCTACGCCCCTGGCCTTATTCGTATCATTTATCTTCCCTGATATGCTTTAAACAATGCTGCACTATGCCTCTCACTAAAAACATTTTTTAAGCGACTGAATTGTTTAAAAAAATTAAATACCCCCTCAAGCAGCCGCTTGCCACAGAGGTCTGACAGGAGCCTGTCAGTTTATATGCCACAGCAGGTCTGAGAGGATGGCAGGACCTCAGCAGAAAAACGACACATACATCCATGCCTTACCCGGGGTTCGAACCCAGGCCCCTTAGATAAGTAGCCAAGCGTGCTAACCACTCGGGCATGGGACGGCATGAATTATGTTTTAATGCGAAAATTATAATTATTTTGTATGTTGAAATTCAGAGATATAGAGATAGGTCAATATTTAGTAATGATTGCCCTGTTTACCATCGCATGTTTAATTTGGAAATGAAATTTGTTCAGAAGGAAAATTTGGCGCTTGTTTCCCGAAATCCAAGATTCATATCCAGAACAGGGCCGGATTTATAACAAGGCGCTAGCTAGGGGCCACGTCGAAAGGGGGACCTCACTTATTTATTCATAAAGTTAGTACTTTTCTTTTATTGCATTTAATTATAAAATGTAATTTAGAATTACTGATGATAAAAACTGTTACTATTAATGCATAGTGTACTATTCTTTTACCGCTGTTATAACCAGAATCAGCCTCAAGCGTTTACCACTGTACTCCACCTCACTGTTTCTTCCCCGAAATATTTCACTGGAGCAACTCATCAAGCCACCCTTCTCGTCAGGGCCAGATTGGGCCACCGGTAACCTCAGTAGGATGAAAATAAAGGAACAGAGCCGTCAACTGGGATTTAAAATACCAGATGTTTTACAATTACTCATCGGGAATCATTTAAACTTGCGGAGAAGGTTAGGATACATAGAGGATGGACTTGGTAATTTGTTTTATCACAGGATGCAACCATGTTTTCCGAAAAAATGCTGATTGTTGCTAGAAGGTTACGAAGCAAACTTTCTTACTTAGTTATCGATAGCGGCTTCCTTTATTCCACTAAGTGGTAGAATTCAAATTACCAGAAATTCGTGTCTTGATGGGGGGATGTTTGTTCAACAGAGAGCAAATGACAGACAATGACGACGACTTTCAATGAATGATTATTTATTGCTCATGAAAGGCAGTGTGGCGAGTTCGGAGTGGTGCAGTGTTCCTGACACCAGAGCCATTACCCTTAAGAAACGTGAAAGATAAAAATTTAACCAATATACAGAAGAAATCATCATCAAATCAGACAACTAAAGTTACAAAGCAGCATAAAAGTACTCTGATTTTTTTCCAGTTTCATTTTTTTGTGCTTTTTTGTCTTTGCAAAACTCCGATTGTAATTTATGCAAATATGAAATATTTTTCACCCTTTATTTGCGGTTGTATTTACTGTAGAACCACGGTTATCGAAGGCTCGATTGTTTTTAATATTAAAGCATTTACTGAGATTTCAAGAGATATTTGATAAACGCCAAACCATTTTATACTGTCTTGATTTTTCCCCTAACAATTTTATCCAGCAATTATCTGTTATTAATAAGCTAAAAACTACATTTACAAATACAGCAAAGATAATGCAAGTTATTTTAATTTAACCCATTTTATGGAAATTAATGTCTAAAATAAATTTTTCAAAATTTCTCACCGATATATATTTCACATAATTTTTTTTCATTTTAAAATAATCCAGCAACCGATTCCTTTTATCAGTAATGAAGAGCGCTAGTCATTTGACCATTGGGAAGAAAAGTATAGTTTGTTCCAAGGGTGAGGTTTAGCAGTGAAATTTTAAGGCATATACACGTTTTTTTTTTTATATAAAGAACCTTTCTCGCACCATATAGGCAGAAAATCCAGATTATCCAAAAATGTCCATTGGCCATAAATTTTGAAATATACTAGATGAAAAAACTCCTTCTTCCGAGTTCGTCTTTTTTGGGGTATGGAGCAAGTCTCTCACCTTCGAAATTGTAGGATGGCTAAAAAACTTCCTTTACGCTTTAATATATTTTGGTGTATAATGATTTATTTGCATTATGTTTTTTATTCTATCGGATGTACTTTTAAACATTATAATTAAATAAAAACAATGGTGCCTCTATTTTTCACTTCCGTCGCCATTTATTTTATCCCCTCTCCTCTAAAACGTTTCTTGCTATATGCCTGTTCTGATTTAAACTTAAGTACGCACGTATAAAACCAAAATTCTCTACAAAGGGTTGAATTCTCGCGTTTGTTTTTTCACTTAAGCAAGCTTCCGTTGTCCCGCTTTATGTGATATGTTTGATTCACATGGTTCACTCGAAAATATACTTTCACAATGCATTAAAACAGAACGCAAAATCAGAGTGCAAACTTTTAAATAGACATTGTAAACAATGCATTTATTATCGAAATTTCGATGGTAGAATATGAAGGTCACGAGTTTTCCTTTACACTAATAAGTGGCCGTCTTATTCTGGGGTGGAAAACGCAATTGTTTTGTTTCAAGAGCAGCTGCTTCCCACAGAGATGTGACGGGAGCCTGTCAGTTTATACGCCGTAGTAGATCTATGAGAATGGCGGGACCTAAGCAGAAAAACAATACAAACATCCATGGCTTACCCGGGGCTCGAAACCAGGTCCCTTTGATCAGAAGGCAAGTGTGCTAACTACTCGGCCACGGAAGGCGATGTTGCCATGGGACGGCTGATAAATATATACCTGTAGTGAATTAATTTTAATTTTAGTCTAATTTTAGTCTTTAGGTGTATACGCCTATTTCTCCACACTCTCCATAGATTCTTAAAAGTCCCAGCAGCAATCCCTATTCGTCTGTTAATCTCATGCCGCACATCACCATTATCTGTTACATAGCTCCCAAGATAATTAAACTGTGACACCTGCTCAAGACTGCAACCATTCAGATTAACTGAATCACAGCCTGCCTGACCAATTTTCATCACTTTAGTTTTCTCTCTGTTTATAACCAAACCTACTCTACTACCAGTCTCATCAACAGCTCGAATGAAAGAGTTCATCTCATCAACATCATTTGCCAAAAGGGCTAAATCATCAGCATAATCTAAATCAAAAATTTTCGTATCTCCAGCCCATTTAAGGCCAAAATCTTTCCCTTGAAGTGAATTTCGCATAACATAATCAATAACCAAGCTAAAGAGAAAAGGAGACAAAATGCACCCTTGTCGAACACCAGAAGTAATGCTAAACCAATTGCTACAAGCCTTACCAACTCTCACACACGACTCAGTGTTATTATAGAGAGCTTTCATAATGTTAACTAACTTGTCTGGTATACCATATGATCTCACAATCAACCACAAATTATGACGATCAACAGAGTCGAAAGCCTTTTTGAAATCAACAAAGCTAGCAACCAAAGGTTTCTGAAACTCTAAACATTTCTCAAGAATCTGCCTAAGTGAAAATATCTGATCAACACATCCCCTACCACTTCTGAATCCACATTGCTCATCACGCAATTGCCTGTCGACCAGATTCTTAATTCTATTAAGCACAATCATGGAAAGAACTTTACCTGGAACAGAGAGTAGGCTGATACCCCTATAGTTATCACAAGAACTGCGATCACCTTTTTTGAAAATAGGGATAACAATAGCTCTGGTAAAATCCTTAGGAACCATGCCTTTATCATAAAAGAGATTCAGAATTTCAGTCATCCAAGTGGTAACCGAAACATTCCCAGCTCTAAGCATTTCCGTAGTAATTTCATCTACCCCTGGGGATTTATGAAGTTTAAGTTTAGAAACAGCCAAACTAACTTCAGATTGTGTTATAGGGCCAACATTAAAGCCACCAATGCATCTATCATCATTGCAAACAATGGGAGTAGAACTAACTACATTGTTTAGAACATCACTGAAATGCTCAGCCCACCTAGCCATGACAGAATCCTCCCCTTCTATAACCTTACCTTGTTTATCTTTCAATCCTTGTATGCCTGTCCATTTTCTACCACACAAAACATTAACTATCTGGTACAGCTCTCTGCTGTTGTGCTGTCTAACTGCTTCCTCGGCTTTGTCAGCCAAACCATCAAGCCAAAAATTTTTATCAGCAGCTAACTGATCCTTTACAAGTTTATTAAGGTCTCTGTAATGCTTTCTATTAGGACTAGTAGGGTATTGATTAAGGGCATTCCTGCAGTTCTTTCTTTCCGAAATAAGCTCAAGTGCCTTATCACTCAGATAATTTTGCCGCTTCTGCTCCTTTTTTCCTAAAAGAGTACCTAAAAAGGTACCTAAAAGAGCACCTTTTTAGTGTCCAAAAAAGCCTGTTTAAAATGATCCCATTCTTCCTCAACTTCAGTAGTAAGCAAACCATGACTGTCATAATGACTAAGTAACCTATCATGGTAAGCTTTGGCTATAACTGGATCTTTCAGAGCTTCAGTATTAAAAGTAAATTTTTTAACCCTAGCACAACACTTTTTAAGTTTAAGTTGCAACACACTTTTAACAAGGTAATGGTCAGATCCAATTTCAGCTCCCCTATATGCCCTGGTATTCCTAACAGAACTAGTCCATTTGCTGTTAATTAATATGTAATCAATCATATTCTTATGCAGCCCATCAGGTGAAACCCATGTGTACTTATGTATGTCGCGGTGTTTGTAATAAGTGTTAGTTATTCTGAATCCATTCAGTTTACTTACCTGTAGGAGACGTTGCCCATTGCTATTGCAGCTACCAATACCAAAAGGGCCTATTACTCCTCCCCAAAGGTCAGAGTCAGTACTAACTTTGGCATTGAAGTCACCAAGAACAAGGGTAATATCTCCTTTCTTGACAGAATTCAAAATATCCTGAAGTTGTTCATAAAACCTATCCTTCTCATCCTCATCGGCATCCTCAGTGGGGGCATAACAGCAGATAACATTCAAGTCTAACGCTTCTCTGAAATTTTGCTGTAAGAAACCTTTCATTAATGCACTCATATCCTAGAAGAGCATCACTAGCGTGTCTGCTGAGAAGCAGACCCACGCCTTGGTGATGCTTTTTGTCGTCCCTCCCTGAAAAGAGAAATTTAAGATTATTTTTAAGAATCTGACCTTTATCAGTCCATCTGGTCTCTTGCAAGCCGAGAATATCTAAATTATAACGGTGGAATTCTTGTGTGAGGACATCAAGAGAAAAAGCTCTGTGCAGAGTCCTCACATTCCAACTACCTATGGAGAGAAAATGGTTAGTGGGATGTTTAAAGAAACTATGTTTATTGAGAGAGGGAATGCCGACAATATCAAACAGCCCCCTAATCGCAGACATGGGGCAAAGACCCGTTCCCCCACTACTAAAGGCTGAAGCCATCTACACTGGAAGACTTCCTCCAATGTAGAATTTGACGATGCCAATAGAAGCAAAGAGTTCAGGTGCCTGCGATGACTTCTGCTCAGGATTATCCACCAGCTGATAAACATATCCTGTGGATCTATTCACTTGGGGCTGTCAACCCACAAACAAAAAGAAAACACAGCGGAAGATTTTCCCTCCACAGAAGCCCACCAGTGCAGCAAAATCAGGATCCATAATCAAGCTCAGAGCCATATATCTGTCCAGTCCAGTAGGTTTATATGGTCAGCACCAGGACCCTGTGTGGTTGACCACTCCTCAGCAGGGTAGAAAAAAAAGAAAAGTAGCCATAGTTGTCCAGTCAGTAGGCCACACTAATCTGGCAGCCCTCCCCTTCCGTTCACTTCCACAAGAGAGTATCTCTTTTGAAAGTTACTAACGGTCCGCACCACGAGAAGGCGGGGTTGGACATTAGGTGCTAGGCCTGGCCGGTTCTATGCATCATCACAGGGGATTGGTGCATAGCTCTCCTTCCAGTGACTACCTAGCTGGTTCTTTCTAGGGTTAGTTATGGTAGTGAAACTTGGACACTTTGTAAACAAGATAACAGGAAACTAGATGCTTTTGATTCCAGATGCTTACGCAGTATCTTGGGCATTAGGTGGTTCAACTTTGTAACTAATGATGAGATTAGGAAAAGGAGTTTGCAACCTCCTTTAAGCAGCATATTGTGCAGAGAGAGACTCCGTTGGTTTGGCCATGTTGCCCGTATGAATAATTATAGATTGGCGAATAGGGTTATGAACAGTGTGCCTAAAGGCCTCAGAAAGAAGGGGAGACCTAGGATGCGGTGGGCAGACAATGTCAAACAGGACCTTGTTAGAATTGGTGTGCAGTGGCCAGATGCAGTAGATGTAGCTCAGGATAGACTTGCTTGGAGAACTAAATTGCACGGTCTGGTTGGACCTCCGTAGCCCATGGCTGCTTGAGGATGATGATGATGATGAGTGAATTAAATATCATAAAATTCAATAACATACGGAACAAATTCGCATTAGATTAAAAAAAAAAAGCAGTACCGGTAGTGAAGTGATTACTGTGCCTGTCTACTGATCAGAAGGACAAGGTTTCAAAGGAGACGCGACAACAAATACAGTATGATACTGGGCAAAAAAAGAGAAATTTCGGACCCTTCCCCCCATATTTTTTTATCCCTAAACTTTTTTTAAATCATGAAAAATTTTATTGTCTTTTATAATTGCAATTATTGTCTTTTGTATTTATAAACATTTTCTCATATGAAACCTGGATTTATACCTCAAGTACCGCTAGGCACAAAGAGGGGTAGTGCACAATTATGTAGTATACTTTGAATTTTCTGTAATTTTTTTTTTTTTCATTTACAGCCTGAAAACAGGTAATTGCAGATATTTTGCAACAATTTTGTTACCAAATGCTACAAAATTAAAGTAATAAATGCACTCAGTATTCACTGAATTATGACCACCTCCCTCCATATTATGTCAGTTGGGTTGTTTTATCTCTGAGCACTTTTTTTGCACCCATGGGCTATATGGCCAAGTCACATGGATCCCGAAGGCTCAGAGAAGGTTGGGGGAGGGGACCCACTATTGGGAGACAGACGATAGCCTCCCGTCAAGGCCATCCAGCGTGTTCTTTAACGTGCACAGGGGGCCACTGCTTAACGTCCCATCCGACGGATGGCGGTCTTTCCAAGCCCATCGGTGTCCCCTACTAACCGTGGGCACGACGGGGAATTTTGCGATTTATGTCAGTAGAAGGCTTCGAAGCTTTATAACTTCTAAAAAAGTGTTTTGTGATAGAATGAGACTGAAGATAATGATTTCCAATCAAATTGCAATGCCTAACGTTAGAATTTAACTCAGAAGTCCGTAACTCTTCAAGTACAAAACGAAAATTATTGAAACTGTAGATTTAGATATATGTGATTGAGATCTTGATCTTCCGTTACATTTTCTCATAAATCGCCTAGTTTAGAAGTTATAGAACTAGGAAGTTAGCTTCCACTTATATAACGTGGAGGGAGGTAGTCATAATTTAGTGAGCACTAAGTACATTATACATATCGTACTCAATATGCAACGGAATTTAAAAAATCAAGTTATTAACATTACAACGTTTTCCTTCCTCACTGACTATTCATTAAAATTTTCCTTCCTATTTTTTTTGCTCTGGGAATGGGTTGGGTTGTTTTACCTCCGAGCGGCACTTTTTTGCACACCATGGGCTAAATGGCCAGGTCACATGGACCCCGAAGGCTCAGAGAAGGTTGAGGGAGGGGACCCACTGAAACAGCTGTTGGGAGATAGATGGTAGCCTCCCGTCAAGGCCATCCAGCGTGTTCTTTAACGTGCACAGGGTATGGCTCTCCCGCACACGGGGCCACGGCTTAACGTCCCATCCGACGGACGGCGGCCTTTCCAAGCCCATCGGTGTCCCCTACTGACCGTGGGCAGCGCGGGGAATTTTGCGGAGATAAATCTCAACGCTGACCCAGCTGGGACTCGAACCTGGGCTCTGGGAATTAACAAATTATACTAAATAATCAAAAGTATTGGGACACTTCCACGTTATGTGAACGCAAAGCTATATTAAAAGTTCCCTACCATGAAAAAAAGCTTTTTAGCTAAACGTTACAGAAAACTGAAAATATTTACCAAATCATGATTTTGAACAATATTTACTATTTAAAGGGTTCTAGCGGCTGAAACAATTAACAAGAGTGAGGGGCGGCCATGTCTAAAGTCTGTATGGGGGGTTATTATGGTCATATAAAGGATTTTAGTCCAGAAATAACATTTTTTAACTTTACTAATGTATTATTTAGTAATCGAGATTCTTTGTAACAGAATGTCATTTGATCTCTGAGAGTTTTCCTTCGTAAAAAAGAAAATGGCGACATAACATTACACCCCAATTCCTTCAGGAATGAAAAATGACTGGAAAAAAAAGCACTTATAGATCTCTTGCTGGGGGCCATGGCACCCCTGACCCTTTCCTTATGACCGCCACTGCAACAGGGTTGCTTTTCGTAAGAATTTACCTTAAAACTATCATAAGTCCTTTGCTTAAATAAATGTACAGCCGATCCCATTAAAAACGAATTTGAAATTACAGCCGAAAAACTTCGGAATATCTAACTTCTTTATACAAATATTAATTGGAAAGTCTCTGAAAAAAAAAAGAAAAATATTCCATGAATTTGTCTAAATAATAAAGACTGAAGTGTAAATATAATAAGACTACTTTAAAACGGAAAATAAAAACTAATTCTTATTTTTTAGCACGCCATGCATCTAATGTACACTGCTTTTTTTCCGCTTGAACCAGTGGACAGATTAGTGGAATTTTTAAGCTCTGGCTTTTTCTTGAAGAAACACCTCTTGATTTCACAAGCTTCGCCAACATTTGTTCTTTTTTTTTAATTATAGATAAAGAATTCGGTAGAATTCCATACACCTTAGAAAAATCAGTTGTTTTTGGCCTTCTTTAAATTCTTTATGATTTAATCTTTCTGTGCCAAACTAAAAAATTTTCATTTTTCGGACACATAGTTGAAGAATATATAAACGTACTCGTGATCATATGCAAGCTATGTGTGTGTGTATAAAAGTTCAATAATAGTACGCACTGACACCGAATTAATGAAACAAATACAAACGGCACAAAATTACTGGAGAAATTTTAAAAAGAATTTGACTGTTGCAATTATTCTTAAGTAAATAATTAGATTTAGCTTTTAGAGGGAGTAATGAGTATACAGTACGAAAGCAAGAAACTTTTTAAGTTGCTTAGAATATCTGAGTGGATATGATTCATTTTAAAGCGTCATTTAGATATTTATGGGAATTACGGAGAAGCCAAATTATTTATCTCATCAAACATGTGAAAAATTCATTCAGTTAATGAGTGGTAACAAAGTAAAAGATAAAATAATATCCAAAGTACAAGCAGGCACATATTTTTATAATTCTTGACATTACTCCTGAGATTACCCATACTGATGAACTTGTTTTTATAATCAGATACATCACTAACGATGGAGAAATTAAAGAATGGTTTCTTTGCTCATTGAAGAGGATAAAGCTGCATATTTAGAAGGAATAGTAATAAACATAATCAAAAAATGCAGGGGACAGATTCATATCAGAATATGACCACCTACCTAATAATGGGAATAACTACTCTTGGCCCAAATGACAGGGGCGGGGGTGGCTCAGTCGGTAGCGCGCCAGGCTCGTAATCTGTAGTTCCCATGTTCGAGTTCCAGCTGGGTCAGCGTTGAGATTTATCTCCGCAAAATTCCCCGCCCTGCCCACGGTCAGTAGGGGACACCGATGGGCTTGGAAAGGCCGCCGTCCGTCGGATGGGACGTTAAGCTGTGGCCGCGTGTGTGGGAGAGCCATACCCTGTGCACGTTAAAGAACACGCTGGATGGCCTTGACGGGAGGCTACCGTCTGTCTCCCAACAGCTGTTCCGGTGGGTCCCCTCCCCCAACCTTCTCTGAGCCTTCGGGGTCCATGTGACCTGGCCATTTAGCCCATGGTGTGCAAAAAAGTGCTGCTCAGAGGTAAAACAACCCAACCCGAATGACAGCGGCGAGAAGGCGTGGTATGGACGCAATGAGGCCCTGGAAGGTTGCCAGAGGCACACTTGCCTATTCAGACTCCAGCAGAGCACGGAGGTTCCGGTGACGACGTGGTTGTGGGTCCGCATGTCGAACCTTTCGATCCAAAAGGTCCCACAAGTGCTCTATGGGATTGAGGTCAGGTGATTTCGCCGGCCAAGGGAGAACAGGCATCACTGTTGTGTTCTTGTTCATGCACCACCTTAGCAACATAGCAGGGCACACTGTCCCATTGGTAGACACCATCACTACCAGGGTAAACATCCAACATGAAGGATGCATGTGGTCAGCGAGGATATCCAGGTAATTAATTGAATGACAAAACCCAGATGTATCGCAATTCAAGGACTGCACGCCATCTATTGGGATAATGCCAAGATTACCACTAACTACGGTCAAGGACAAGTCAGTACCATATAGATACAGCTCACCCCACAACTACGTAAGGCGAATAGTACTATAGAAGTAAAGTTCATCCTTCGGTCAAAATCTAATCTGCGTCCCGGGTCACAAACAAGGATATTGACGTTCAGGGATACATCCAATGGTTCCAGGTCATACACTTGGCTATTGATCTAAGGGACCTGGGTTCGAGCCCTGTGGGTAAGACATTCATGCCTTACCCACAGGGCTCATGTTGTTTCACAATGTTCATGTTGTTCAACACATGTTCGTTGTTTTTCTGCTGAGGTCCTGCCAACCTCACAGACCTTCTACTATGGCATATAAACTGACAGGCTCCTGTCAGACCTCTGGGGCAAACAGATGCTTGAGGGGGGCATTTTTTTTTTCAATAACATGACCAAGTTCTGTGGCTACTAACTTAAAATTAGGAGCCTTTAAATTTTCATGTTGAACATAAATGAAATGTGGCACTTTAATGTTTAGGAAATGAACTGGCGATAGTTAAAATTACATTAAAATTACAAAAATAATGAATTGCTTTTTCTCCCCAAGGTACAAGCTGAGTGATGCAAACAAACCCTGAAACAGTCAGCTGATAGTCTCCGAGGCAAAACTTGACACACCACTTGAAGAATTCCATATCCCTGAGAAAGATTAATAAAGAATTTACTAGATTTGGAGTTGTGTTTCTTTGTGTAACACTTGATTGAGTTAGTATTCTGCATAAAGTACCATGCAAGAACTGAATATAACACAAGAATGTCATAAAATCATGTCTAGGAAATCACCAATTTGAAAGGGAGAAGATACGAGAAGGTGAATCACAAAACAAAGGCAGCCAATCTCTACCGTTTGAAGGGAAATAGATCATGCAGCAAAGCATGAGAAGAATGGTTGGCGTTGGGACGTGCAGTCCCAGAAACCACTTTTTGTTTTTGGAGGGAATTTGTTTTGATGGGAAAGTTATAAATCAGCACAGTAAAGGACTTAGGAAAGATTCCATTTACATAAATGGCACAGTCACATTAGAATCAAGAAATGCCTTTGGTAACAGTAGTACAGTAATATTAAGATAAAGAAAACTGTACTATAGTTTGGCAGTTAACGTTAAGATAAGGAAGGATACTCTACAGAGTCAGTGGACATAAATCTCAACGTACAGTTGGGACTGAACCTGAGAATAGCAGTTTACAATACAGGTGTGCTATCCATCTTTTCAACCCTGCTCCAAATTTGGCTGGATATTGAAATTGGCACCTTTCATTATCAGTTCGTCGGCTAACAAAAGTGCCCCACCAAATATTTTAAGCACGTCACCACTGTTTGATATTAATACACATTACAAGCTCTGCTTTTATTCAGTGTGCTGTTGGGATTACATTTTTTTTTATTTGCGACATACAGGACAGAGAATCCTAGAAGCTACTCCTAGCTTTTACAGGCCTTCCATACAAGGACATACCCTACTAAGACCAAAGTCACTGCTGACCACTGCCTTCGTTAGAGCTAATACAACACACAAAGTTTGCCTTGCTGGAATAGTCGCTTGCTGCCTAACCACTATGCCAGTTAAGGCATAGTGGTTAGTAAGCAGTTAATGATGTAAGCAGGAGCATAGAGAAGGGGCTATGCTTGGAAGGGGGGGGGGGTGAGAACGAAAAATTTCCAACTAGAAATTAAAATTTTTCCAATTGAGTAAATAAATACTTTACATAAATTTAATTTTGTCTGTCGTGGAAGTTCCCAGGATTTCGTTTCGTGGTCAACTCACCATAAATCTACAGAAAAAAAAACCCTATTTCCACATTCATCTGAATTTTGCAAACTCCTAAAAATTTTGCCAAGTTGCCTCGATTTTGCTTCCTCGCCATAATATTACAAAAAAAAAATTATTTTACATTCTACCTGAATATTGCCAACTCCCCAAGATTTTACCAAGTTGCCTCGATTTTGCTTCTGCGTAAAAAAGGGATTTCTTAAAAAAAAAAGAAATTTCAGGTGAGATGTAAAAAAAAAATTTTTTTTTTACATCTCACCTGAATTTTACCAAGTGGCTTCGAATTTTACCAACTTCCAAAATTTTTCAAAGTTGTCCCAATTTTGCCAACTCCTTAATTTCACAAAAACAACCCAAATTTTTATAACTCACCTGTATTTTACAAGTGGTTTCGAATTTTAACAACAGCCTTAGATTTTGCCAACTCATGGTTGCCACTGGAGAGTTATACACCAATCCCCTGAAATTATGCAGAGAACCGGCCAGGTCTAGTACCGAATGTCCAACCCCGCCTTCTCGTGATTAGTACCTTTCAAAAGAGATACTATTGTGGAAAGGGAGGGCAGCCAGATCAGTGTAGCATACTGATATGGACAACTATGGGTAATTTTTTTTCTATCCTGCTGAGATGTGGTCATCCACACAGGGTCCCAGTGCTGACCATTCTAAATGAAACAATGGCTGTGATCCTGGACTTGCTGCATTGGTGGGTTTTTTTATTCTGAAAGACCCAGTTATAGCTAAAGCTTACCATGATAGGTTACTTAGTCATTATGACAGTCATGGTTTGCTTACTACTGAAGTTGAGGAAGAATGGGACCATTTTAAACAGGCTTTTTCAAAAATTAACAGTACTCTTTTAGGAAAAAAGGAGCAGAAGAGACAGAATTATCTGAGTGATAAGGCACTTGAGCTTATTTCGGAAAGAAAGAACTGCACGAATGTCCTTAATCAATACCCTACTACATAGTCCTAATGGAAAGTATTACAGAGAGCTTAATAAATGTGTATAGAATCAGTTAGCATCTGATAAGAATCTTTGGCTTGATGGCTTGGCTGACAAAGCCGAGAAAGCAGTTAGACAGCACAACAGCAGAGAGCTGTACCAGATAATTAATGTTTTGTGTGGTAGAAAACTAACAGGTACACAGGGATTGAAGGATAAACAAGGTTATAGAAGGTGAGGATTCTGTCATTGCTGGGTGGGCTGAGCATTTCAGTGATGTTCTACACAATGTGGTTACTTCTACTCCCATTGTTTGCAATGATGATAGATGCATTGGTGGCTTTAATGTTGGACCAATAACATAATCTGAAGTTATTTTGGCTATTTCTAAAAATAAACTTCATAAATCCCCAGGGGTAGATGAAATCACTACAGAAATGCTTAGAGCTGGGAATGTTTCGGTTACCACTTGGGTGACTGAAAATCTGAATATCTTTTATGATAAAAGCATGGTTCCTAAGGATTTTACGAGACCTATTGTTATTCCTATTTTCAAAAAAGGTGATCGCAGTTCTTGTGATAACTATAAGGGTATCAGCCTACTCTCTGTTCCAGGGAAAGCCCTTTCCATGATTGTGCTTAACAGAATTAAAAATCTGGTTGATAGGCAATTGCGTGATGAGCAATGTGGATTCAGAAGTGATAGGGGATGTGTAGATCAGACATTTTCACTTAGGCAGATTCTTGAGAAATGTTTAGTTTCAGAAACCTTTGGTTGCTAGCTTTGTTGATTTCAAAAAGACTTTCGACTGTGTTGATCTTCATAATTTGTGGTTGATTGTGAGATCATATGGTATACCAGACAAGTTAGTTAACATAATGAAAGCTCTCTATAATAACACTGAGTTGTGTGTAAGGCTTGTAGCAATTGGTTTAACATTACTTCTGGTGTTCTTTAGCTTGGTTATTGATTACGTTATGCGAAATTCACTTCAAGGGAAAGATTTTGGCCTTAAATGGACTGGAGATACGAAAATTTCTGATTTAGATTATGCTGATGATTTAGCCCTTTTGGCAAATGATGTTGATGAGATGAACTCTTTCATTCGAGCTGTTGATGAGACTGGTAGTAAGAGTAGGTTTGGTTATAAACAGAGAGAAAACTAAAGTGATGAAAATTGGTCAGGCAGGTTGTGATTCAGTTAATCTGAATGCAGTCTTGAGCAGGTGTCACAGTTTAATTATCTTGGGAGCTATGTAACAGATAATGGTGATGTGCGGCATGAGATTAACAGACGAATAGGGATTGCTGCCGGGACTTTTAAGAATCTATGGAGAGTGTGAAGAAATAGGCATATACACCTAAAGACAAATTAGACTGTATAATAGTTTGGTTCTTTCTAGGGTTAGTTATGGCAGTGAAACTTGGACACTTTGTAAACAAGATAACAGGAAACTAGATGCTTACGCAGTATCTTGGGCATTAGGTGGTTCAACTTTGTAACTAATGATGAGGTTAGGCAAAGGAGTCGGCAACCTCCTTTAAGCAGTATATTGTGCAGAGAGAGACTCCGTTGGTTTGGCCATGTTGCCCATATGATAATGATAGATTGGCGAATAGGGTTATGAACAGTGTGCCTAAAGGCTTCAGAAAGAGGGGGAGACCAAAGATGCGGTGGGCAGGCAATGTCAAACAGGACCTTATTAAAATTGGTGTAAAACAGGACCTTATTAAAATTGGTGTACAGTGGCCAGATGCAGCAGACGTAGCTCAGGACAGACTTGCTTGGAGAACTAAATTGCATGGTCTGGTTGGACCTCCGTAGTCCATGGCTGCTTGAGGGTGATGATGATGACGGCCCAAGTGAATAGATTCAGAGGTTATGTTTTATCAGTTGGTGGATATTCTTGATCTGAGGTCATCACAGGTACCTGTCTTGCTCCTATGTGCATCGTCAAACTATACTGGATGAAGTCTTCCAGTGTTTAGTAGTGGGGTAATGGGTCTTTGCCCTATGCCTGTGATTAGGAGGCTGTTTGATATTGTCAGCATTTCCACTCTCAGTAAACATAGTTTCTTCAAATATCCTAGTAACCATTTTCTCCCAATAGGTAGTTGGAATGTGAGGACTCTGCACAGAGATTATTCTCTTGATGCCCTCACACAAGAATTCCTCCATTATATTAAATATTGAACAAACTCGACTTTGGTATATAACAAAAAATAAATACCCACTGAAGCGGCTGCTTGCCACAAAGGTCTGACAGGAGTCTGTCAGTTTATATGCCAGAGTAGAAAGTCTGAGAGGATGGCAGGACCTCAGCAGAAAAACAACACATACATCCATGCCTTTACATGGGGCTCGAACCCAGGTCCTTAATCAGTAGCCAAGCGAACTAACCACTCGGCCACAGGATGGCGACACTTTGGTATACACTAAGTAATTACCACTTTTAAGTCAATTCAAATTTTTAGTGAAAAATTTGTCTTAAGCTGGGTGGGACATAAGCCCACGACCTCCTGATAACATGTCAGGTGCTCTGGACCACTGAGCTACCGGCCGCCGATCAAGATCTCCTCTAATTGATATCAACATTTCTACCTACAGTACATATTCCACTATGTCACATGTAGGCGCTGTTGAGGCAATCTAGCCACAAGCGGCAGATAAATGTCATATAGATGGAAAGTATATATTACAAGTATACAGTTGATAAATATTGAACAAATTCGATTTTTTTGGTATACACTAAGTAGTTACCATTTTTAAGTGGATTAAAATTTTTAGAGGAAAATTTGTCTTGAGTGGGGTGGGATACAAACCCACAACCTCCTGATAACATGTCAGGTGCTCAGGACAACTGAGCTACCAGCCGCCAATCAAGGTCCCTCTAACTGATGATATGAACATTTCTACCTACAGTACATATTCCATTATGTCACATGTGATATAATGGAATATGTACTGTAGGTAGAAATGCTCATATCGTCAATTAGGAGATTTTGATCGGCGGCCAGTAGCTCAGTTGTCCAGAGCACCTGACATGTTATCAGGAGGTCATGGGTTCATATCCCATCCGACTCGACAATTTTTCCTCTAAAAATTTGAATCGACTGAAAAGTGGTAATTACTTAGTGTCCCCCATTATAATTTAGATAGTCTTGGCTTCCAAGATACTAGATGGACAGGTAAAGGTCAGATTCTTAAAAATAATCTTATAATTCTCTTTTTGGGGAGGGAATATAAAAGCATTTCAGCAGACACGCTAGTGATGCTCTTCTAGGATATGAATGCAATAATGAAAGGTTTCGTACAGCTAAATTTCATGCATGCATTAAGGACTTGAATGTTATCTGTTATCCCCCCCCCCCCCCCCACACACTGAGGTTGAGAATGATAGGTTTTATGGGCAAGTACAGGATATTTTTAATTCTGTCAAGAAATGAGATATTACCATTGTTCTAGGTGACTTCAATGCCAAAGCTGGTAGATCGTGACCTTTGGGGAGAGGTGATAGGCCATTTTGGTATTGGTAGCTGCAATGGGCATCTCCTACAGATAATTATTCTCAAACCATTAACTAACTTAACACTTATTGCAAACATTGCAACATACATAAGTACACATGGGCTTCTCCAGATGGGCTGCATAAGAATATGATTCATTATATATTAATTAACAGCAAATGGGCTAGTTCTGTTACTCATATAGGGGAGATGAAATTGGATCTGACCACTACCTTATCAAAAGTGTCTTGGAACTTAAACTTAAGAAGTGTTGTGTAAGGTTAAAGATGTTGCCTTTAACTCTGAAAGACCTAGTTATAGCTAAAGCTTACCATTATAGGTTACTCAGTCATCATGACAGTCATGGTTTGCTTACTACCCAAGTTGAGGAAGAATGGGACCGTTTTAAATAGGCTCCTTCTTGAAACAAACAGTACTCTTTTAGATAAAAAGGAGTGGAGGAGGCTAAATTATGTGTGATAAGGCACTTCAACTTATTTCATAAAGAAAGAACTGCAGGATTGTCCTTAATCAATACCCTTCTAGTCCTAATAGAAAGCATTATATAGAGCTTAATAAACGTGTTAATCAGTTAGCAGCTGCTAAGAATCTCTGGCCTGATGACCTAGCTGACAAAGCTATGGAAGCAGTTCGACAGCAGAACAGTTGCTTTTTGAAAAAAAAAAATCCCAATTTTCACAACTCACCTGCATTTTACCAAGTGGCATTGAATTTTGCCAACTGCCCTGATTTTGCAAAGTTGCCTAGATTTTGCCAATTACCTTTAATTTGACAAAAAAAAAACTCAATTTTCACAACTCACCTGGATTTTACCAAGTCTGTTCGAATTTTGCCAACTTCGATTTACTTTTTTTTTCATCCCCTCAAAGCTAACCCTTGGATGAAAGTATATCAGATAAGGTTTTGCATAATTTGATTGCATGTGATATTCACGTATTTAAATTATTTTATCTGTTATTTCTCAAGATATATAACTATTACTTTAAGAACAGCAAAAATTGGTTTAATGGCAATGCACACAATTAGTAACTGAACATTTTGCTACTAATTTGAAATAAATTCCCTGAATGAAAAAAATAATAACCTCTTCAAATCATAAACAGAAATCAGATGAAAATATCATCATTACATATGATCTCAACAATTACATACATCAATAATAAATACAATGAAAATATAGTAAAACGTAAATTAGCAATAATTTACAGCATGTTAAAAAAATTGGAAGAATCCCTAGCTTCCTTATCATATACATGAGACTATGAAAAAAAACAACAACCCTAGTGGCATGTTTCATTATTAGTGTAATATATACATACCAAATGATAAAGGCAGTCTGATGTCAAAATATTCACTACATGTAACTGATTTATCATTGCATTTTTACTAAGAGTTTAAAATACTTTGAAGACTTAACAATCTACAATTTATTACCAAACTTAATCTTAAAAGAAAGAGTGAATGTAAATTCTTTTATTTTTGAACTTACGTGATTTTCTGCAAGAAAAACAACAACTAAATCTCTCAGGATTTTATTGCAATAAAACAAAAAAAAAGCTATAACACAAACATATGCAAAATTTACTTTTAGCCAGTTAACTGTTTTGCAAAACATATTTCATTACCTTGCAAAATTTTAAAATTCAAAATATAAGTGTAAAACTGTTTGGCACTCTTTTCAATGATTGCTATCAAAATCAGTGAAATTAATGAACTAAGTTCACAATCCTATAATCAAACATAATAATAACACAAGATATAAGAAACACTGACTTTTCATTCGAAATTGAGTATATACAAGTTTTAAAAATTAACTAAAATAGCAGTTCTAGTTGCATTAATGAATGGCATTTGTTATAAAAATAATAGCTCAATCATAAGGTGCAACCAAACTTTTTCATTTATTCAAAGATTTGTTATAGGAGGGACATTAAAAAAGTTCTTGACAGCATCTGCAGAACAAAAACCATTGCAGCTAACTCAACAAAACTTTTATGTCCATCAAAGCAGTCCTCTACAACATCTATGCAAAGCTGCCCACATCTATGCCAATTCTGGAACACTTGGCGATACTCCTGTTGGGAAATACCTCATAATTCTGAATGAAAGCACTTCGCAAGGTCTTGCACTCCTGAAAAATGCTCTCCAGCAAGTTCCTTTTTAATTTTGTGGAAACAACCAAAAATTTCATGGTACAAATTGGGTGAATATGCAGAATGGGATAGATGTTTGATTTTTACCTGCTCCAGATAGGCACACTTGTCGGGTTTTTGAGCCCTGACATTGTCACGAAGGAGAACCCTTGACATGCCTGTTGTTGTATGCTGCTCCATCATCTCCTTAATCATTTTGGGCAGAACAATATTGGTGTAGTATTGACATTTATAATAATTTTTTCAGGTAAGGTGCCCATGGCTACTACTCTTTGGGAAAAAATTGTGAACATCCTCTTCCTTAAACGAAAGTTTTGTCAGAGGATTTGGAGATGTAGTTCATCTACCACAACCCAAATATAATTCTTGATCTTTCTGGGAGTTGTATAGAAATAAAACCAAATCTCATCACCTGTGACTTTATCTGTTAACCATTTGTGGCCACGGGGTTCAAACATTCCAGCATCTCCTTGCATGAATTGACTCTAACCCTTTTTTACTATTCTCTCAGTTTATGGGGTATCCATTAGGCACAGATCATTCATAATTTTTCAATGCTGATAAATAATTATTTCCACACTACCAATTGATATACAGACATCTAAATTTATTTTTGAATGGTGATGTGTGGGTTTCTCTTAATGAGTTCATGAACAACACTGATGGTTCTCTAGTTCACAGCCTCATGGGTCTTCCTGCACAAGTGAGGTCAAAGTTCTGCTGTCTTCTGAATTTGTGAATCCATCACTTAACAGTGCCATATGAACAGGCATAATTCCCATATACTTGTGATAGACCATGAATTTTTTTTTTTGCATTGTCCCTAAGCTGCATCTTTGTGAAAATGTAAAATCTTTTCCCATTTCAAATAGGCTCCATGGCAACAAAGCGCAGATTTCACCAGCCGAACTTTACACTGCCAACAAAGAGAAATGATAATATGGCCTTTGTTTTAAACATGTAATGAAAGTTTAGACAAGCTTTCAAACAAGTCTTAGCTCATTAACTTCAGAGGAATGAGTGCAAATCTGCAGACATGTGTCAAGAACTTTTTGAACACCTTCCATAACTATCAAATACTTAAAGCACTTGGTAATAATCACAAGTTACAATACAAATAACAAATTATGGATATAAAAGTATTTACAAACTTTATTAAAGTTAATAAAATACTTCATTTACAATTACATGTTTAGATTATAGTACTAAGTTTAAAGTGTAGGTCACTTCATGACATAACTTTAGTACATAAAATGGTGTACATAAATTAGTGTAAATACTGTATGGTGCATGAGTATATAAAGAACAGAGTTTAACAATACATCTTCTCCCTGCCAGTAAAATTCATTTCCAAAGCAGATTATTAGCAATAAAAGTAATTTGCAATATTTGACATTACCTATATGCATTGCTGCTATTCAAATATATTAAACCAACACTAAGAGAAATTTAAAGTGAGATGATTAACAGACCCTGCAAAATATTGAAAATAGCAGTAGCATCATCAGGGAAGGCTATGCAACTAAGCCCCCTCCCCTCCCCAACCCAAATGCAAAATTAGCTACAATTTTGTTAGCAGGTATATTTTGTGAATAATAAATTCCAGCATTAAAAGAAATAGTCAGGTAGAAAAAAATGTATTTTTTTAAAGAAATTGCATTTTTATTCTATTAACATCTCTTACAACTTATTAATAACAGCTACAGATCTGGAAAAGAACTGAAGCTTTTTAGTAGGTTCCTAAATAGTCCCACAAAGCATCTCATGTCACCTGATGTTGCAGCACTTTTAGCAAAGTGATTGCTAGCAGGAACATAATCTACTGAACCTATATTTAAAGCATATTGAACAAGAGGTGAGTTAAAACTTTTTATGCAATTTGAAAACTGTTAACAGCTTAAATTTTTTGAATCGAGATTTGCATATATATTTGAAGCCTTTTTATATGGTACAACTGCAATAATTTTTGACATTTTGATAATTATATTTTGTAACTTAGCAAAAATTTCTACTTTTCTAAGAGTTATATGTGAATCTACTAGTGGTGATCTAATTAAGTATTTACTTCATCCTGTTTGAAATATATTGTATGGAGTGAGAGTCAAAAATTAATCCCTTTTCAAATTAATGCTCAATGATAGTGTGAAAAATCTAACTTTTCAAAATTCATGGTATATTAAACATAAATAGATGATTGCTAGTGCTAAATCTAAAACATGCACTGTTTTATATCTTTATACAAAATAAAAATAATGGCCGAGTGGTTAACGCGCTTGAATACTGATCTAAGGGACCTGGGTTCGAGCCCCGGGTAAGGCATGGATGTATGTGTCGTTTTTCTGCTGAGGTCCTGCCATCCTCTCAGACCTTCTACTGTGGCATATAAACTGACAGGCTCCTGTCAGACCTCTGTGGCAAGCAGCTGCTTGAGGGGGTATTTATTTTTATTTTTTTTATTTATTTATATCTTTGTTATTTGGGAATTGTATTCAATTTTTACAGAAAACCTCAAAAGAACAAAAATTTAAAAAGTCTTCTTCTAAACAAGGAATCCATTCAGTTGTTAGCCCTTCCAGAGTCCTGCCTGAAAAACAGGTTTCTATCTAGGGGCAAAGTTTTTTTTCTGCCCATGCTCAGCCAAAAAAATACTTTAAAACTTTTTTGCCAAATAACTAATGAAAGGAATTATGGCATGTTGTATGCCAAATTAATCAGCATTTCATTCTGGATTTTCTGAAATTATAATATTTAACAAAAAAGACAATATGTTTTATTTTAATAGGACTTTTTTTTAGCCATGTAGTAAAAAAAATGCATCTGGCAACACAAATAAAAATTTATTTAAAAAAAAACTAAGACAGAAATGATTGCAAAGCACATGAATAGAATGACTATATATTTCTGAATAACAAAAAAATTACTTTTTTGGTTTTAAGTAAATATTTTTCTCATTTTGAAATTTTTTTCTTGATACCATACTTTGAGAAAATTCCAGGCTTTTAGCCAACTGTGCTGAATCAAATAAACAAGTGAACTTTAGAATTTTTTAAAAAAAATAACCAATCAACAGAAATAGAAAATAGTTATATACCCAAATTAAACAGAATTTAATTACGAATTTTATGAAAATAAATAATATAAACAAATTTGCAGGCATACTGATTTTAATAAGCATTTTTCAGTGTGGCATGGTAAAAAAAAAATCGCACTATACAATTAAGGCTTCATTTTGGAAAACCTGCTGAATAAAAATAGTTAAATTATATATTTATTGAAAGAAAATTTCCTCCCGAATAATATAATATTCAACCTGAAATATGATTTTCATTTCTTTCAATGATTCTTTTTAGTATCGTATATTTTAAAAACAGCCAGTGTTATACAACGTGACTTGGCCTTCTCACATTCACGGAAATTTCTGAAATGGTTATGAAATAGAAAAAAAAATTCCTTGGCTGCTTTTTTTTACTAAACATTATGAATTTTTCTTTGGGTGTCAAAGTTTGGCAAACTTGGCTAAGTGCTGAAAGGTTTGTGCACCAAGGACTAGCCCTTCCCGAAATTGCCATCCCAAATTATGGCCGATTTTCGTAGCAAGGAAGTCTATTTGCTTCCATATCTAAGACATTCAATTTCAAAGTTTTTTAATTAAAAAAAAAACAAGAAATAATAAAGGAAAAATTAGATATAACTTAATGGGACGTTAAATAAAATATCCGCAACAACTTTTAAGCTGGCCTTGTAAAGATCGATAAAACAGCCGATTGAAAATCGCTAACTAACGGAAGTAAATATACAGAAATGAAATTGCTTTCATATCCAAGACCTCATTTATTTTCAGAAAATGATACTATTATTAAAGTTTTACTGGAAAAATAATAAATAATAAAATAAAAATTAACATATAGCCTAATGCGATGTTAAAATATCCAACAGCCACAAGTTGTAGGCCGGCCATACGATATAACATAACTATGAAAAAATCAATACATATCGACCGGTCAGAAAATCGCTAATTTCCGAAAATAAATCTAATGAAAACTAAGGTTTAAATATAAAAAAATACTAACTTGACAAATAGTATCCAATATGCTAGACCAAAAAAAAACAGCACACAGAACAATGGAGATATTATATATCAGCCATCAGCGTATTGTTTGCCTCAGTGAAGCATAACTGAGGCAAACAATACGCAGATGGTGCACCAGAATTTCTAAGAAGGATGTGTTTGCTTCCAGTTTCGATTTGAAGACGAGAAAGATGCATAGAATGCTGGAAAAAATGATAAAAATAACTTGGGAATACTGAAATACGTTTATGAGAGAAAAAGAGTGTGAAATGGAAAACAAAATGGCTGTACGTACTTTGTAATTAGTGCCAAAATCTACCGTTTTTAAAAATAGCAAGTTTTTTTTAATTTTTAAGAGATTTTCGGAAATTTAAGGAAAAATTTGTTGATAATGCTCAAATTAAACTTGTGAGCTTAAATCAGAAGGTTGCTTCAGCAAATAGGAACGTTAACAACAAATCGGCAATACCATTTAGTGCTTCTAAAAAATGGCAATCAGATGGTTTTATCAAATTATTTACATTGTAGTTTAGTAAAATATGCATCAAATTAAAAAACAAAATATTATTTTTCAAGCCTGAATTATATATTTTTATAAGATATATATATATATAAATTACAACAGCAATTTTTATTTTTTTTAAAAATCGATATATTTTTGTTGTACTAAATGCGTATACATACATCATTGGCCCTTCAATTCAGATTCTCCTTATGTATACTGACTGGCTGGATACTGGAAGGGTTCGGGAAAGTTAAAACTGAACTTTCCTATCTGAAGGTGCTTTGAAACATAATGAATCAGAAAAAGTTTAGAGTGTCTTATTCAAACCATGGCATATTTAAGAAAACAGTAGCTAGCCTTTTGAGAAGACACTGAGTGATCATTGAATTATGACCACCATGCTATGTCAATGGGAAGCTAACTACAAAGCTCTACAAACATACAAAATCCTCCAGTAACCATGGGATACAGAGGTCCAAATCAGACTGTATAATTTTGTTTCCCCAACACGTCTCTCCTGAGCTACAGCTGCTGCATTTGGCCACAGAAGGCCAATTCTAGCAAAGTCCTGTTTGACATTATCTGTTCATCACATCCTAGGTTTCCCCCTCCTCCAAAGACCTTTAAACCATATGGTGCCATGACAATGAAATTATAGTTCACAAAGATTGCATACATAGCATAAATGGTAAACTCTATCATTAGTAACAAAAAGTTTAATTTGAACTTTTATATTTATACATACATTTAAAATAAACCTTTTAGAGCTCTTAAATTGTGCTATTTTTTTCAACTTATTCCTCATCTTGATACTCCAGAAAGTAAACAACTTTTGCATTTCTTGAAACTGCAATTTGCACAATCCAGATTACAGCTTCTCGATAGCTGCTGTTCAATATTTAGAATATTCCCCACTAACTGGCTGACAACTCCAGCAAGTTAATTGACTTGTTTACTAAAAATATGTCCATCTATGTTCTCAATAAAATTAAGCCAGATGCCAAGAGAACATTTTTTTACTGAAGGATTTAAATGATTTGCACAAGAATACAGCTGTATACATTTTTTGCATCATTTTAGTATATTTTGCTATTAAATATTATTTTAATTTAAAAAAATGAAATAAATATCTCCTTAAGTAGTTGCTTGCAACACAGATCTGACAGGAGCCTGTCAGTTTATATGCCATAGTAGAAGGTCTGCAAAGATTGTGAGATCTCGGCAGAAAGACAACACAAACATCCATGCCTCACCCGGGGCACAAACCCAGGTCCCTTTGATCAGTATCCAAGCACGCTAACCACTCAGCCATGGGGCGGCTATTTTTAATGTTTCTAAATTTGTTTTTATCTATTATGAGATATATTTTATGAAAGGAATACAAAGAGAAAAAAAAAATCAAAAATTCTTTGATTATATGGATCAGTAATACGACAGCAGTGTGACATCAATATTAGCAAACTGCTGGTTTTGGTTTGAAACTTTAGTGTACATGTTAGGCTGTACAGATAGTATCGATCTGTACAACTTAACATGTACAATTTGTGAACACAGTGTAAATACTTAAGTTTTTCATTTCATTTTTTTCATGATATTGCATTAAATATAGTTTTTAAAAAATAAACAAGTCTTCCAAATACTCCATGGATGATATTATCAAGTTAAACCAGAAAATTTTGAGTTCTTTTATACAATATTTCATTAACTCTGATAGTGATTGAGATTTATTGTGATGCTTCTTGGACTCAAAAGGGGAATATGGATTTCACTACTTCTAGAATTATTTATATTGCTTCTCAAATTTATATTGCAGTTAGAAAGAATAATTATTTGAAACCAAAAATTAAATCATTAGGTACACCTAATTTTGTGACACCTAATATACATGACCTCAATTGCAGCTATCTTAGAAGACATCTGATTAGAGCATTATAAATTTAACCAAACTCTATAATACTGTAACTTTAATACATAAACTAGAAATAAACTGTTGTCTTAGGCATCTCTTGATTTCTAAACAGTTCTACTGCCTGAAATAGCCCTATTCACCAATTTTTAGCCAACTAACACCAGTAGATCCATATCTGACCTTTGACTTCCTGAAGACATGTCCTTGAAGAACACATTGGAGGTCAAATCTCAGATTTTTTCCGAGGTCTATGACATGGGTTACCCATAGGTGCAAATTTTCAGAGCTCTACCACTTCTGCTTCACAGTTAGAATTACATGATCCCCTGTATCAGTCAGTCTTCCGTCGATCACTCACAATCATTTATATATATATATAAATAAAACAAGGCAGAAGTACAGCAGCATAATCTAACAGCCCGCTAATAAATCAGCACTTTGACGTCGATTCTAATTTTAGAGGAAAAATTGTCTTGAGCCGAACCCATGACGTCCTGATAACATGTCTGGTGCTCTGGACCGCTGAGCTACCAGCCACCGATCAAGATCTCTTCTAATTAACGATATGAACATTCCTTTTATGTCACATGTGCTATTCAGGCAATTTTAGCCACAACTGGCTTTCTATTTGCCATATAGATGGAAAGCATGTCTTACAAATATGCTAATTATGATAAATAATGAGATAAACTCGACTGTTCAACATCCACTAATAAATCAGCACTTTGACATCGTGATGATTTATTAGTGGATGTTGAACAGTCAAGTTTATCTCATTATTTATCATAATCTAACAGTAATGGTAACAATGGCACATCAAGATATGCCGATTCTTGTAACAAGAATTTACAAGATGAATGTCAAAATGGCATATAAGATGTATTTGTCTATATTTCAGGTACAGAGTTATCCCTTTGATAGATAATGACAATTTCTGTATTACTATAAAAATTCTTTAAATAAAATAAATAAATATCCCCTCAAGCAGCTGCTTGCCACAGAGGTCTGACAGGAGCCTGTCAGTTTATATGCCACAGTAGAAGGTCTGAGAGGATGGCAGGACCTCAGCAGAAAAATGACACATACATCCATGCCTTACCCGGGACTCGAACCCAGGTCCCTTAGATCAGTAGCCAAGCATGCTAACCACTCGGCCATGGGACAGCGATTTTAAGTGAGATAAAATTTGGGATTGGTAGGTCAAGGCAGGTTGCTACTTTTTATGCTTTTACAGTTCTATTATTAATTTCAGGTGCACAAGTTGCACTAACAAAAAAAAGATTATTAGTTGGTTATTTTAAAGTCTGAGTACACAGAACTGTCCTAGGTTGGTGGTCTACATTACCTGCTAAATTAGCTCACCCTTTATCTTACCCAATTTCTGACATTCCCTACACAATTTCACATGACTAGATTAGTGACTAGTGATTGAAGCTTAGGCAGACAGTAATTAATGCATTAAGATATATTTCCTTCTTACTGTAATTAATGTTTATTGTAGTAACTTAATATAATTTAGTTGAAAAAAATATTTTATGCATTACAATTTTGCTGCTAGATGTGCCTGCTAGATGTGTCGCATTTCATGGTCTTTAAGTTTGATCACATCTTCACTAGGCAAGTAAAGAAAGGGTGCCATTGACTTATACAACATGCTACAAAACTCTCTGTACAAATTTCAATGGGAGATAGGGAACACAAAGACAAATCTTTTTCATCTATGAATGTATGTCCGCTGACGAAACTCTTCGGTGCTAAAGGGTGCTGTTTGGCAGCGCTGCAACTGGCTAGAGCAAACACAAGTCAGTTCTCCAACTTGTGTTTCACGAAGCACAAGTCAGAGAATGGACTTGTGTTTGCCATTCACATTCGTAAATCAGACACTGCATGTAACATGGAGTGTCTCAAGACTGCTGAGATGGCTGACATGCATCTGGCATATGGAAACGGAGAGCTGCTGTGAAGTTGTACCGATAACGCTTCCCAAACAGACATATGCCAAACCACCAAACATTTGCACCAGCAACTGCGAGAAACTGGAACATTCCATGCAAATATGCATGACACTGGTCAGGAGAGAACCATGTACACTCCCGACATGGAAGAAGAGATCCTATGGCAGATCCTATGGCAGAGGATACTTCAGGCACAAGCACGCGAGCTGTTGCACGTAGCCTCAGTGTGAACCATGCCCTCACGTGGAGAGTTTGCATGAGCAGCAGTTACATCCATTTCATCGTCAGAGAGTCCAGACATTGCAACCTCAGAATTACCTCCTTTGTGTGGAATTTGTGCGCTAGTAGTTTCTGCAGCAGATGAAAGTATAGCCTGATTTTCAGCTCATGTACTCTTCTCAGATGAGGCCTCTTTCATATGTGAGAGTGTGTTTAATGTGCACAATTCTCACATCTGGGCACACAAAAATCCACATGCCACAAGTTATCAACAATGGTTCACTGTCAATATTTGGGTGGGTATCGTCCATGACATTTAGATTGGGCCATACCTGCTGTTTCCCCGACTCAATGTGCAGATTTATTGGGTATTTCTTGAAGAAAAGTTGCTGGGACTGCTGGAAGATGTTCCCATGGCTATTCGCAGATGAATGTGGCTTTATCATTACAATGGGGCACCAGCACACTTCAGCAATGATGTGCGGGATTATCTGAATGCCACTTTTGGGGGCCGATAGATAGGCTAGGGTGAACCCATTGCCTGGCCACCAAGATTGCACGATTTAACATGTATTGATTTCTTCCTCTGGGAACACATGAAGAACCTCGTGTACGAGACTCCCACTGACTCAGATAAAGACCTCATCGCAAGAATCGCTGTTACTGCTATAACTATTTGTGAAATTTCAGGAATCTTTCAACATGTACAGCAATCAATGCTTCGACGCTATCATGCATGCAATACTGTTGCCGGTCTCAACTTTGAGCACCTTCTTTAAATCAACATGTTGTTCACACTTGTTTCCATTCATTTATGTACCAGCTCCACCGATATTTCTGTCAGGTGCCCTCTAGCACTGAAGGATTATGTTAGCAGACATACATTCATAGACGAAAAAGGTTCATCTTGGTGTTCCCTTTCTCACATTGAAATTTGTACAGAGTTTTGAAACACCCTGTATAAGCTGGCACTGTACACAATAAAAAAGCATGTGCTAGTAGTTTCAAGAAGGAACTGATAGTCTCAAAGAAATAGTTTCCATGGTAACCACAGTGCATGAATGTCCATGTTAAAGGATATGTTGTTTAACTTAATGATTAAATTTTCCATTTAAAATAGTTGGAATTTAGTAGGAGGGAAAATAATTATTTCAGATTATGCTACTATACCTCTACATTTCATTTATATATATATACACAGTGTTATAGAGTTTTATTAAATTTATGATATGTACACTGTGATTTCAGTACATTGTAGAACATTATAACAAAAAAAACAAAAATAATTTTTAAATGATAGGACTTCTAAATGTTTTGACCTCAGTTATTTTAAACACCATTCCACCCTATTTAAACCAGTTAAAAATACCCTATGGGATCCCTTCTTTTCAACTGCTCCCTGATGTTGCCTTCCAAAACCTTGAAAAATATATCATTGAACATATAACCTCGTTTCTGGGCCAGGTTTTTCGATGATGTTCTTCTTATTTGATAACATTCCAATAAGGAGCTTGTTAACTTCTTGGATGAGTGAACTTATTTTATCCAGCACTCCCAAGAGTTTATTATTCACCCATGAGAGCAAGGTAGATGAAATCACCTTGTTTCTAGACCTCAGCAGTCACTGATCCAACCACAGCACACTGACCCTCAAAGTTTCAGAAAGCCAGTTTTTTTTTTTGCCCACTTCAATATCTTTTGATGCCTTTCCCCCCAAAAAAGTCTAAATGTACCTTTTTCTACTCTGCATTTTACCATACTTTGCATGTTTGCAGTGCAGCTCGGCAGACCTTCAAAACAAAGTCCACTTCATCTTTAAGTCTAGACATAATGACAGATACACAAATCATCATCAGAATTCTCACATAACTTAAATCATCAACAGAAACTTTACATAACTTAAATTTCATAATTTCTCACCAATACCCCCACTCCTATTACCTTCTCCACAATTGCACATCTCTTTGACAACCTCCTTAGCATAAAAGTCCGTTTCAAAACTAAAAATTCTTAAGCATGATATAATTTTTATTGACTCCTCTGATAAAGGTGGAATTTACTCATTCCCTGAATCCCTGCCAATATCCCACCTTTCTGTATTGGCTTACTATATGCACCCTTAAACAAAAGGTCTCAGTCACTAGTGTGCCAGGCTCATAATCTGTAGTACCCAAGTTTAAGTTCCAACTGTGACTGTGTTAAGATTTCTCTCCAATAACCCCATTTCAACCTTCAAGGAGAATGGGGACACTAATAGGCTTCGAAAGGTCACCATCCATCTGATGAGACATAAAGCCACAGTCCCATGTGCAGGAGAGCCATACTTTGTGCACATTAAAGAAGATGCTGGATAGCCTTGACAGGAGACTTCCATCTGTCTATCGGTCCCCTTCCTAATCTTCTCTGAGAACTTGGAGTCCTTGTGACCTGCCATTTGGCTACTATTGACAATAAAGTGCTGCTCAGAGGTAAAATAACTCAACCTTAAACAGAGGATTGCCGAGTATAAATGGGATATTAAAAAAAAACTCTGCACACCACCTTTGCCAAATTTGTCCTTGAAGAACAAGCACTTCTGCAGTTCAATTCTGCATTCATCGTTTCTTTTCCCCATCCCAAAATTCAAGTTCCTTTTTGAGAAGCCCATGAGATTCTCTCCTTCAGAAACAAATGCTGCAACTTTAATATACCCCTTCCTACTGCTGCATGGCTCATTCTGCTATGAGTTATCCTCACTCCCTGGCCAACAAGCTCATCTCTCCACTGCACATGTTTAACTCAACAGAGATGTTATTTCTCCCATGTCTCTTATTTTGAACATAGTGTCTGTCACTCTTGGACATGGTTTCCTGCAGATAAAGCAAAATTTATAAAGCATTTCATTCCCACTTTCTGCCAGTGATTCTTCATTTCACTTTTTTCATTTAATCAGAAACCTACCAATAAAAAATCTTAATAGTTAATTTGGAGGTTAAAGTCAAAATTAACACAAAACATACCCGCAACAAGTCTGGTGTATGCATTAACCTCAATACACATAAGAACTTGAACGGAATAGTTGTGTTTACAAACAACTCCATAAAAGGGGATATTCACTAATAATTTCCACTCTGTAAATTGATTCAAATAGAGGAAAAATTGTCTTGAGCCAAGTGGGATACGAACCCACGACCTCCTGATAACATGTCAGGTGCTCTGGACCACTGAGCTACTGGCCACCGATCAAGATCTCCTCTAACTGATGTTATGACCATTCTCAACTTACTTTCCTAATATGTAGGGAGTGTTCAGGCAATCCTGCCTCAAGTGGCTTTTTAATGCCTTTTCTTAGATGAAATGCATGTCTTATAAGTATGCAATTTACAAATAATTATTATTAAACTCAACTCATTATAATAAAAAATAATAATAAATAATTCAAAAATAACTCAAATAAATAATGAGTTGAGTTTACTAATAATTATTTGTAGATTGCATACTCATAAGACATGTATTACATCTAAGGCATTAAAAAGCCGCTTGAAGCGGGATTGCCTGAACACTCCCTACATATTAGGAAAGTAGGTTGAGAATGTTCATAACATCAGTTAGAGGAGATCTTGATCGGCGGCCGGTAGCACAGTGGTCCAGAGCACCTGACATGTTATCAGGAGGTCATGGGTTCGTATCCACCTGGCTCAAGGCAAATTTTCCTCTAAATATTTGAATCAATTTACAGAGTGGAAATTATTAGTGGATACTTAATGAGTTGAGTTTAGTAATAATTATTTGTAAAGGGGATATTATTGAAGACAAACTGTGCATGCACATGTCTCCCATAGTGTTGTTAACTTAAATTTTTAGTGTGCTGAGGGTATTCAACAGCAAAAAGTAGTGTGCTGTGAGCAAAATAAGGTTGAGAATCACTGACTTGGGCAATCCAACTTGGGTTTTTCATTAAATCTTCAAGCAGTATCAGCACTGAACAGCATTTTAAAATTAAATTAAACGAACAGATGTCAAATAGTTGCTAGTGAGCATCACTAGCACAGCCTAAAAAAACTTGTTTTCCCAACAGAAATTTTCATTTGAAATTTTTCTATATATATATATATTTCTTCAATTTATTTCATACACATATCTTATAAAACTAAATAGTTTAGGCTAATTAAATATGATGTATTTTCAATTTGGTGAAAATTTTGGTACACTATAAAGAATCTTTGCCAGCATTCAGATTTCCCTTTCTTAGTAGCCATGTTCAACATAACCATAAATTATATTTCCTTCATAAAACTTTAAAGCAATCCTCTGATTTCAACTCACGAGTTTGATATGGACATTTGCCAATACATTTTTCCTGCAAAGTTTTGAAATGATCCCAAAAGTTAACCAAACTTTTTAATTCTGAGAACCTTTGAAGCAACTACAAAAAGGTACTTTCACTTTTTCTTATTTCATTCTCTCTTCTCTAGTTCAAACCTATTTCAGTATATCTAGAATTATTTTTTTATATTCGTTGTATTATTTCCTGAAAAATGAAACCATTACAATGGAGTTCTTTGGTTTCAGTAATGTACTATGTTCAAGTGGAACAAAGCATAAGCCACAGCAATGGATGCTTGTTGCTTTTGCAGCCCTGATCTGCCTAGTAAATACTAGAAAACATTTTGTGTGCTCAGTTAGTACTTTACATTTTTTAAGCTTCTGTTCCCATTTAAACAGAAATAAAAATGAAACTAAATATCCCTTCAAGCAGCTGCTTGCCACAGGTCTGACAGGAGCCTGTCAGTTTATTGCCATAGTAGGTCTGTGATGAAAGCAAGACCTCAGCACAAAGATAACACAAACATCCATGCCTTACCCAGCTTGATCCCTTTGATCAGTAGGCAAGTGTGCTAACCACTTGGCCATGGGACAGCTTTCCTATTTTAATAAATTTAATTTTATTTTCATAGATTTATTTATCATTATCAATCATTTAGAATTATGGCTACATCACCTTTTTTTCTGACAAGTTTTTGCAGTGGACTTTTTTCTTTTACTCAGTTTAGGTTATTTCTTAATTTTTTGTGTCTTTGTTTTTCACTCCAAAAACTTCATTTCCTGAGAATGAATGAGGTCTCAGATATGGAAGCAAAGAGGATTTTCATGGTTTGGAAATTAGAGTGCCTACAAGGTGTTGTAAGAACATAGTGAAATTAGCATCCAATGAGGAGCTCCCCACATCATGGGGGATGATGATCTAATTCCATCAAGGAAATTTTAAGGCATCCTTCTTTTGCTAAATTTTATTTTAAAGAAATTATTAGTTCTTGAGTTTATAATGAAAATTAAAAAAAACAGTTTAATCTTCCCTTTCAAAATGTCTTGCTAAATTATACTACACCTATTGAAATTTTTTAGCCTTACTTCACCTAACTCGTAAGCACTTTTCCAAGGAGATCCCAAAAGTGCAATAACTAACCAGAAAATGTGTGGTATGAATTTCAAAAACTAAAAACACATCAGCAAAGGTGTTGCTCCACCACCATAAACAGAACAGAAATCTGCAATGTGTGTGAAGAGTGCAAATTGCCTTTGTGCAAATCTAGCCCTTGTTTTAAAGTGTGTATAGTAAAAAAGGTTATTAAAAAAAAGTACTCTTCCAAGTAAGTTTTTTTTTTACGTTATTGAAAAAAGGAACTTTCCCTTGATTGATATGTAACTATTTTTATCTTGCTTAAAAAAAAAAGAGAGATATCATTTTCACTTTGTTGTCTGTCTCTTGTTCATCTGTCGACATTTAACATTTTTTGCTTTTGGAGATAAATTAAAGATTATTTTTGTGTTGGATAGGTTTGATGAAGTATTACAATTTGCACTTTCTGAATCTCCCAAAGACTATAAATGTACCCTCTAACAGTGGAAAAAGTTGAATTTTTTTGTTGTGGTGTTGTAAAATTCAGAGTTAAAGGCTGTTTAATTTGGTCATATAACATGATCTATTACTGTTCATCAGTTATTTGGCAAAAAGTTTATAAAATTTTTGTGGCTGAACAAAGTGAAAAAATAGTTTGACATATGAAGGGAAAAAATTATTCTAATGCTTGTTAACTACAGAATTTGCTATAGTGGCAGACAACAAAAACATTTCTTTACAATTTTAGTTCTAATCATGTGCAGTACAAGTTTAGTATATAAATACGCAGATACAGAATCTTCAAAGCAGTATGTTGAAAACCTTGTCAACATAAAAGTTGTGTGCTCTTTTTTAAAAAAATGAATTGTTGATTAAGAATTTAACCCTTCATGAGCAGGTAGTTTTAAAATACCATGAAAAGCATAAAAGATCTTGTAATCTATGATCACATGAGTGGTTATATTTTTATACCATGCAAGAAGCATTAAAAATTCTCGTTTATATTTTAAAAATATAATACATATATTTTATTTTGGAACATGCAGCAATTTTAAACAATGCTGTCATTATTATTTATAAACTTAATTTTTTTCACGAATTTGAATTTTTTAATTAGGAAACTTTTGAAAATTCATACCTTTGTTTTCAACATTATCAAAATGTGATGGAAAAGTAATAAAAAATGCAGAATAAAATGCAGCAGCCCCACATAATGCTGCTACAACCATATATGTTGCTGATGAACCAGTAATATTGACAATGTAACCCAAAAATATGGAAGGTATTATCTGGGATAAATAAAATGCTGAATCTAATACTGCCATGTCTTCTCCTACTCCTCTATCTTCATTACTGCCATAGTACATCTGAAAACAGAATATATCATTGTAGAAATCATTTTAAACTTAACTCTAAAATGAACTAAAGAAATCCATATGTTAATTAATAATATTTAAATGGAAATATCCTATCATATGTTATATATGATAGGACATTTTTATGGCAAAAAGTTCTATACTATTATTCAAAGCTTGGAATTATGATTTGAACTGTCAGTTAATATGTATATGCAATAAATTGTACATTGTTTTATACATCAATGGAAACAGAATTAATACCCCATTCATTTTAAACATTTCTAATATCATTATCTGTTCTGAAAGAAATACATATTAAATGGTACACCAATCCTTATTCCCAAGCTAATTGAATATGCAAGCCAGATACAGTTCTTCTTAGGGCAAATAAGTACTCTTTTCACTGCTCACCCTTCTGCAAACTTGGAATCTTCACTGGTATTAAATTCAGATGTGACACGATATTAAAAGCAGGTGTGAGACATAAAGCACAAAAAAATTGGGTCCCTTCCTCAATACTAAAAATGGCACAAAACTTTTAACATTTTAAGTGGTCAAAATTGCATAAAAATTACACATCTCAATGACTAAGGTTTTTTTTTTTTTATAAAATTACTTCCCGAAGCAAGCAAATATAAATATAAACTGTAATCATTCTATAGTAATTAGACTACTAAACAAATTTCAAGAGCAATAGCTGCATGGCAAACAGGGGACATGGGTGAGAATAAGGAGGCCTTCCAGAGGTGGAAGTGGAAATATGGACATCAAGAATAAAAGTCAGTCTCAATGTACGCACTAACTTAAGTTTCACCTGCTCTAAGAGATACTTGGCAACCAGCTTGAAAGACTCATATGATGGTACACTGATTAGTCTGCATGACACTGACATTAAAACAAATGGTTTCCTATTTACAGCATTGGCATATAAATCTTGCCAGGGATTATACACAGCAATATTTCTTGTTTTGGGTTATGAGATGTTAGGTATCATTATCAATCATTTAGAATTAGATGTACACTTCTTTCTACTCTTTCCACTTCAGACAGTTAATACAACAATTGACAAGTTGAGCAATATATAGTTTATTTACAAACTTCAAATAATGCCTCCATAATTATTTGATAATTAATGCTTAAACTAGCATTCAGTAACAATATATTAATACTTTTGCTTTAAAAAGGGTAGTTCAAACCAGTGCAAAAATTCAAATGAATGATATAAGTTTTCTATACTTGAAATGACTATTCATGTAAAGGTGCATTCAGGAACGCTATTGTTGAATATACACTCACTGATTATGAGAGTACGAACATCAACAGTCACTATAAAGATGGTAACCTATCTTTGACAATGAAAGACTTACCACCACGATTCAAGATTTCTACACTGGAGATTTTACTCCAGATTCAAGATTTCTACACTGGAGATTTTATTAAGTACTCTTCTGCTTCTCTTCAAAGTAAGGGTGGTAACTTACTGCTCCTAGAGCAGTAGCAATGGACTGCATTATTTTAAACCACTTATCATCCTGACAGCACCAGATCGTTGGGTGAGCACAATGCAATGAACTTGGGTGGCAAAATTTTAGCAGTGGCTAAAAGAGTAAAAATAGAAATATACGAAAATTTGTAGTTTATTGGAAATCATCAGCACCTACGATCATGATCCAGCACTCTCTAGTCAACTGACGAGATATAAAAAATCTGCACTCCAAGCAGAATTTATCAGTAATAAAAGATATTCCACAAATAAACAATACTTCAAAAAAGAACATTCACACATCTACTCTTTAGCCAAAGAACCAGGTTAAAAAACTTAATATATCAAAAAATCTGAGGAAGCCACCTTCCAACACAAAATTAATTTAAAATGACAGAAATTTTATCCAAATTCCAGTCAAAATGCAAGATAATAATGAAAACAAAATGCATGATTATTACGTAAAAACCAAGACTTTGCCTTCAGGCAAAGACTAAAAGAACACAAAAGAGATATGCATAAGCAGAAACAGAACATGGCACTGGCAAAAGCTGTCTACCTTGGAAAAGGAATACTGAAATTTAATGGAGCCAATATTATTTATGCTCCACTGACCCAGTACCAACATGACTATATCGAACATCTTATAATATATAAAAATAAAATAAATATATCATCAACGAAGAACTTTACTCTCTTCCATCAGCCTGGAAACTTCTAGTTAATCATAAGAAAAAAGTTCTATTACCCCATACTACAGCCATAGTGAACTGGCCTGGGCCATTACCAAACCATCTGGGTAAGAAATACCTAGTGTGGACCCTTAAGACCTTTAACTACTCCCACATGCCCTGAACTTTTACGCTTGATAAAGCTGCTACTCAATAAGCAGTGAAACTGGTCATAGCTGGTCATATATAACAGTTAGTGACTTGAATTTTTAATCTACAGCTAAAGATCATGGAAAATTAAATTAGTAGTAACTAGCTGTGGTTTGTAATTCATTTAATTGTGCATAATAGGTAGTCCAAAGAGTTTGCTTCATAAATCTTACATGTGATTTATCTTAATAGGCATCTGAAAAATGCTAACCACATATCTTCACACCGACACTACAGCACCCACATCATACTAATTTTTGCTTCTAATTTGAATGTACATAGCATGATTATTTAATTCGTGGACAGAAGCAAAAAGTTACATTAAATATCATCCTTTGAATCTTCCTGGCATTTGTCTTTCTCAAAATACTCTCCCTTGAACTTCACACATTTTTGCCATTATTGTACATATGCATTAAAAGCATCTTTGAAGCCATTTTTAGAAAGTGTGTGAAGTGTTGTCATTGTGGTCTGCAAGCTTCTTCATCAGATGCAAAATGTTTCCCTTTCAAAGCTTTCATCAGTTGCAGAAAGAGGAAAAAAATCACAGGGTGCTAAGTCTGGGGAATATGAAGGATATGGCAGAACCTCAGCATCTACTGGCTGCAAAATATATATGCAGCCAGTATTGTATGGGGCCTGGCATTGTTGTGATGGAGAAACCAAGTCACACCAGAAAGTTCTGGATATTTTTTACAATTGGCACACTGAAGTTTGGTTCTGAGAACTTATGAGTAGGCTTCCTTATTCATGGTTGCTCCACAAGGTACGAAGTGAGTAACGAGAACACCTTTGATGTCAAAAAAACACAAGAGCCATTTGTTTCCCAGCTGAAAGAGAAACCCAAATTTTCTTGGGTCTTGGTGAATCGGAATGCTTCCATTGACTCGACTGTTGTTTTGTTTTGGGATCATAGTAAAAGATCCAAGTTTCATCACAAGTCACAATTCGACTCATGAAAGTTGGACTCTGGCTTTCAAAATGATTAAGCATCTCCTTGCACAGCTGTACCCTTTTTTCTGTACCAGAGTCAAACTGTGCAGAATCCATTGAGCACAGATTTGTGACATTTTCAGAAGGGTTTTCACAATCTCTTGAGCGCTTCCGTATGAAACTGACATTTTCACAGTCACTTCACGAAGTGTTATTCATCTGTCTTCATTCAGGATTGGCAGGGCTCTTTCGATTTGCTCAGGAGTTATTGAGGAAGAAGGCTGGCTTGGTCTTGGGTCATCGGCAATAGATTCGATATCCTTTTTTGAATCACTTATGCCACTTAACAATGGCAGACCTACGAAGACAGTCATTACCATAAGCTTCACTCATCTCTTCAACAGTCACAGCAGCACTTAGGCCTTGCCTAACACAATAACGAATGACATACCGCTGTTCCATCTGAATTTCCGACATTCTGAATGAATGTCTATGATATGTAACTTGAATCACAGTCTTAAAACAACAGCACTCAATGGCAAATAACCTTGGCACATGGAGCCTCCTTCACAGCGGTCACGCACAGTACCATCTAGTGCTACTTTGGAAAAAGCGCTACATAGAGTACTTATGGTGTCAGTCCACAAATTAAATGATCACCCCTCGTATATGAAACATTGTTTTTCTTATTCTTCGAAGGATTATTCACATAGTTTGCTACTGCACAGTTCGGCATGGTAAAAAGAAATAAAAATTACCTGAAAGACTTCAAAGAGAGAGAAATTCATCAAGGGAAGATCAAAGAAAACACACGAAAGAACGTACAATTATGTAAATATATTATTAGCTGAGCTCTCCCCACTGTGATGTCATGGGGCACGCCCTCTCAGTGACACTCGAATGACCTTGGTGAAACACAGCCTGGTGGTGCCACCTTCTATATACTCACTTTGTGTTAGGTCTCTTTGGCAATGATAGTTCCAATGGCAATGGGGAATGTCTCCTACAGGTAGGTAAATTTAACGGTTTGCGAATAATGAATACATAACTACAAACACCAGGACATTTATAAACACATGAGTTTCACCTGATGGGTTACACAGCAATATGATAGATTATATGCTAATTAGCAGCAAATGGACTAGTTCAGTTATGAATACCAGATCATAAAAGGGAGTCAAAATTGGGTCTGACCATTACCTGGTCAAAGGTGTGTTGCAGGTGAAGTTTAAGAAATATTGTGCCAAGGTTAAGAGAATTACTTTTAACATTAAAGGTTTGAAAAATACAGATGTAGCTAGTCATTACGACAATCGTAATTTGCTTACTGCTGAACTTGAAAAACAATGGGATATGTTTAAACAGGCTTTTCTTGAGACCAACAGTACTCTTTTGGTTAAAGAACAACAGAGGAAGCAAAATTATTTGAGCGATGAGTACATGGAACTTATTTCTGAAAGAAGGAAGTGCAGGAATAATATGAATTAAGACCCTACTAGTCATAACAGATAGCATTACAATGAGCTTAATAAATGTATATATGTTTAGTTAACAGCTGATTAGAATCTTTGGTTTGATAGCTTGGCTGACAAAGCAAGAGGAAGCAGCTACACAGCTGCACCAGAGAGTTAATGTTTCGTGTGGGAGGAAACGGTCAGGTATACAGGGGTTAAATGATAAACATGGCAAGGTGGTTGAAGGTCAGGTTTCTGTGATGACTAGGTGGGTTTAGCATTTCAGAGATGTTCTGAACAATATGATTATTTCTACTCCCATTGTTTATAATGAGGATAGATGCATTACTGGCTTTAATGTGGCCTTATATCACATCAAAAAGTCACTTTGGTTATCTCTAAATTAAAACTGCAGAAATATCCACTGGTGGATGAAATCACCACTGAAATGCTTAGAACTGGGAACACTTGTGTTGTCATATGACTGACTGAAATTAAAAAAAAATTATGATAAAGTGTTGTTCCTAAGGATTTTACTAGAGCTATTATTATCCCTATTTTTATAAAAGGTGATTGTAGCTCTTGTGATATATAGGGGAATCAGTTTTCTTGTGATATACATTCTCTTTAGTTTGGTTATTGATTAGATTATGCAAAATTCTTTGCAAGGGAAAGATTTTGGCCTTAAATGGTCTAGAGATTTCAAAATTTCTGATTTAGATTATACAAATGATTTGGCCCTGTTGGCTAATGATATTGATTCATTCATTATCATTAGCCAACAGATGATTCATTCATTAGGGCTGTTGATGAACCTGTTAATAGAGAAGGTTTGGTGATAAACAGCGGCAAAACTAAAGTGATGAAAATTGGTCAAGCAGATGGTGCTTCAGTTGCTTTAAATGACTGCACTCTTGAGCAAGTGTCTCAGTTTAACCCTTACCATATCGCAGCCCAAAGAATCACTTTCATCTTTCCCATTCTAGTGATTGGAGAATGAAGTTTTGCTCCCGTAGTACAAGGTTGTGAAAAACAAATTTTTCAAATACACTGCTGGCCATTAAAAGTGCAACACCAAAAAAGACAAGGGATATCAAAGCCATATTTAGTAAATACATAGCTTATGTTACAAGGATCAAATGATTACAAATACAACTTGGTTAGACTTGTGAAATACAAAGAAATCTGTATCTTGTGCAGCCACCATGAGCAGCAATAACCGCTGCTACACCACGGTCCAGCATTGAGAGGATGAGACATCGGATGTGTGTTTGGGGAATGTCAGTACATGCAGTTTCGATACGTAGACAAAGTTTATCTGTTGTAGCAGCTGCTGGTGTCTGGTGTGCTAGTCGTTGTGACCATGGACCAGATTGGGGACAGATCCGTGAATGTGCAGGTCAAGGCAGAAGTGTCACATGGTGGCTATCCAGGAATTGTTGGACGATGCATGTCACATGTGGTCAGGCATTGTCCTGTTGGTAAATGGCACCAGAGAGCCTCTGAAGAAAAGGTACAACCACAGGCTCCAACACCTCAGTGATGTAATACTGGCATTTCAAAGTACCAGTAATGCATACAAGGTGCATATGTGAATGGAGTCCAATAGCACCCCATACCATAAACACCAGGGGCTGGATAATAACACCATGGCTGTTTATAATAACCCATACTATAAACACCATGGCACTGCATCATGCATGTCTCACTGAGCCTGTTGCGCTGTACTGCCAGATACAGATTTGTCCATCATGGTGCTGCATATTGAAGTGGGATTCGTCTGAAAAGACGATGTGATACCATTAGCACATCCATGCATGACATTCTTGGCATCATTGCAGTCGCATACGCCTGTGTTGTAGAGTCAATGGTAGCTGAAGCAATGGCCACCTAGCAAAGATGACCGTGATGCTGCAAATGACATCGAACTGTACTTGCAGACATTGGTTGATGAGCAACACACCCTAATGTTAAGTTTGATGTGGCTGTACGATCATTCATAGCCATGCGCAAGAGATGTCTGTCCTCTCATTCATTTATGTGACAGGGCTGTTGAGATTACTCATGTCAGTGAGTTCATTCCTCCTCTACCCACTGACGTCATATTCTCATCACTGTGGCAGCATTCCGTCCACCGATGCACCAATGTACGAGCAGCGATGTCTCGGTACGATAATTCGCCTTCCCGTAATCCCACAATTCCCCCTCAATCAAAGTCAGAAACCTAGTCATATGGATGCTGTGTTCTTTGTCAGGCATACTTGATCCTTTAGTGCACAAGAACTGCGAGCAAACACAATTCCAGTGCTTTACACCAGCTCTTTGTAATCTCCTCTTATACCACTTCCAGGGGGCGTTACTGTCACACATGATGTGTGCATGTGCTGCACTTTGAATCATTTACACGTTCTTCCATGGGCTACCCATCTTGCATATTTCGGGACAATCTGATAAGTTCTTCCTGGTGTTACACTTTTAATGGCCAGCAGTGTAGAAATCTGAATTTTTTCAACTGTTTCTAATTAAATATCAAAAATAACATTTAAATCTATGATATATATTTTTTACCTGTTGATTCCACTTGAAAAAATTATGATAATGTTAAAAACAAATCTTTTGAGCTTACAGTGAACATTTGAGCATGCTCAGTCACAGTGAAACAGCATCAAGTAGTGCTGATTCAGTTTATGCCTTTATTCTGCTGTCCCATATTTGGATTATTAATTGGTAGTGTTTCTGTGTATTTTGTACTATTTATAGCTCTACTAGAGTTGTAATGCTTTATAAACTTTTAACTTAAGGATATTGATTTTTTTTACTACTGGAAATTGTGTCATCCAGGAATTATGCACTTCGGCTTTCGATCAATATTTAAGCAGCCTTTCAATTTTAAAGACCTTTTTTATTTACTTTAATGCTCCTAAAATTATTTTTTATTTCTTCTCAAATAGCTAACAATTAATTATAATAAATAATTAATTATTAATTAGTAACAATTAGAAACAATTGATAAAAATAATTGTTATAATTAGAAACAATAAACAATTAATTAGAAACAATTGAAAGCGAAACTGCTAGAGATCTATAATGGCAACAATCAGAACAAGCATTAGGATTACTCAGAGAGCAATTTTTAAACAGTTAGGCCTTTATTTATGAATATTTTTAATTACATTTAAAGCATATAAATAAACTAAGGTCAGGAAATTGAGATTTTTAACCAAAATTTCTGCCAGAATTTTAGAATTAAACTTTTCCATATTTATTATATATATATATAGTTATATATATATATAATAAATTATTACAAATATATAATTATAATTATGTATTATATATACATAGTTATGCAGCTTCATAATAAAGTGTTCTCAAATTCAGTGCATCAATTAACAGTTTGCCAATTGTCAAAAGTCTAAGAATATACATTATGCATTATATGTATAAATGTCTAAATTTAACGAAACAAATAAAAGATTTAAGCAATAATCTAAATATTATGAACTGTTTATATTAGAATAACAAAATAATATAGAAAAAACGAAAAATATATATTTTTGAAATTTTACTAAAGAGAAAGTAGAAAAAATATAATAAAATTTTGCAATATTTGAAACAATTGATTAAAAAATTTTACCTACCCTTTTTTTCTTCAAATTTTTGACATTTTATTAAGCACAATTAAATGCTCTTTCTTTTGGTATATAACATGACATGTTTCAGTTCATCAGTTACTTCAGGATGAGGTTCTAAATTTGTTTATTTTATTTTCTGAAAACATTTTAAAATAAATCCAGCCACCACAGTGAGTTCAGATTCAGAAACCCAACACTATAAGGGTTAATTATCTTGGGAGCTATGTTACAGATACTGGTGATTTGCAGCATGAGATAAAGAAAAGAATAGGGATTGCTACAGGGGACTTTTAAGAATCTGTGGAATGTGTGGAGAAATGGGCATATTAATTAAGACTAAAATTAGGCTGTATAATAGTTTGATTCTTTCTAAAGTTATTAGGTATGGTAGCAAATCATAGACCTTTTGCAAGCAGGATAACAGGATACTTGATGCCTTTGATTCTAGACGCTTATGCAGTATCTTTGGCATTAGGTGGTTTGACTTTTTAAGTCATGATGAAGTTAGGAGGAGTCAGTAACCTCCTATGAACAGCATTTTGTGAAGAGAGAGACTGCATTGATTTGGCCATGTGGCCCATATGCATAACTGCAGATTGGCAAATAGGGTTCTGAGCAGTGGGCCAAGAGGCTTCAAGAATTGAATCCCCAACTGTATCAGTACACCAAATGTTGTCATATATATGTTATAAAAAACATTGGGCAACAAATTTTCATAAAAATCATGCCCCTGAGATAAAAGTAACCATTTCTTAAAGATTTCAAGGAGCTGAACACAAATATGACAATGAAAATGCAAAATTGGCTACGATCTGCAATAGTTTCTTAAATAATAGAGTAATATGTACATGACACGTATCAGTAAAACTCTGCTTCTATTTCTGACATCACTTTGCCTGTGACTTGTACAGCTGCTCAGGATAATCTCTGGCAGGTGTCCAACAGTAGTCAGCCAACATTGAAGTGGACCAGTTTCCTTATCATTCTTCTATTGTTTCAATGTCCTGGCAAAAACGTTCACTGTGCTCATCACTAACCATGCTGCAGTTGTTGGGGAAGAAATCTAAGTGGGAATGGAGAAGGTGGATCTTTAAGGACATGTTGCAGCCAAGTTTCTGATACAGAGACAACATGTCCTTAACCAGTTTCTTGTAGTTGTCTGCCCTGACATTCCTGAGGAATTTAGTTGATACCAGATGAAATGTGTCCCAAGCCTTTTTCTCGACCCACAAAAATTCCCTCTAATTCTTGCTTTGCTGAGTCGAGGGAATTTGTCAGCCAAATACTTGAAAGCTGATGCAGTCTGGTCCATGGCTTTTACAAAGTTTTTCATCACACCGAGTTTGATATGTAGGGACGGTAGCAGGATTTTGTGTGTTTCTGCCAGTGCTGGGTGTTCCACATTCTTCTTTCTGACCTTCAGAGATTTCCTCTGAGGTCAGTTTCTCTTCACATAGTGCAAAGTCTTTGTTTAGCTGTCCCATTCACAAAAGAAACAGCATTACTTCGTATATTGCAGCTGCAGACCCATCAACAGAGCCACTACCTTCAAGTCACAACAGAGATGCCAGCCATACTTGCTGTATTGAAGACAGTTCAACAGCTGTTTTAGGTTGTTGTAAGTTTCTTTCACAGCACATCTGATCAGAATGAATGGAAGTCTATTTCCATTATGCAGCAACACTGTCTTGAGACTCAATTTTGAGGAGTCTATGAATAGTCCCCATTCTTGAGGATCATGTTTGATTCTGAGGGCTGTTGGGTTGGGTTGTTTTACCTCTGAGCGGTACTTTTTTGCACACCATGGGGTAAATGGCCAGGTCACAAGGACCCTGAAGGCTGAGAGAAGATTGGGGGAGGGAACCCACTCGAACAGCTGTTGGGAGACATATGGTAGCCTCCCGTCAAGGCAATCCAGCGTGTTCTTTAACATGCACAGGGTATGGCTCTCCCAAACACGGGGCCACAGCTTAACGTCCCATCCGACGGACAGTGGCCTTTCCAAGCCCATCAGTGTCCCCTACTGACCATGGGCAGGGTGAAGAATTTTGTGGAGATAAATCTCAACGCTGACCCAGCTGGTACTCAAACCTGGGAACTACAGATTACGAGCCTGGCATGCTACCGACTGAGCCACCCGAGCCCCAAATCTGATGGCATTCATCAGGCCATCTACATCAGAGCAGAACACAAGGTCATCTTCCTTTCTGAAGTAAGGCGCAAACTGCTCATGACAAGTTTGAAACGAACATTTTCGGACATTTTCCTTTCCATTGATCCAAGATTCCCTTTCCCAGATTCCATTATTTAAGTCTTGATCCAAGTAACTCTGCTTTGGCCTTGGACAGCTCCAGATCACGAACAAGATCATTCATTTCTTCTTTGGTGAGAATGTGTGGCGCAGTTGATACACTGTGGCAGACAGTACGGATCATCATTAGACAATGAAGGCTGCAGAGAACCCAACATCGGTTCGCCTCCCTCCTCATCGTCTGAATTGATGGAAAATTCTTTTGGAGGTTCAGGAATGGGAAGGCCTTCGCTGTGTGGAACTGGTCGGAGAGTAGATTGTATATTCAGGTACGCTATTGTCCACTTCTTTTTCCTCGTGATGCCTCCAGAAACAGTGGAACCATGCAGAAGTAGCAGTCATTTGCGTGATTGCTTGGCTCTCTCAAAACCATAGGAATAGCAAATGGCATCACCACTTTTCGCCTTTCAGCCACTTCATAAGATTTCTTGCACACGTACTCCAGCATATGTGTGGGGCCCAGGCCTTGTCCCTGATCTTGCATCCAAACTCATACACCGCTTTCACTACATGGTGTGTAAAAAAAGTGCCGCTCAGAGGTAAAACAACCCAACCCGCTTTCACTATTGGAGTGATCGTTAGTTGTAAGCCTTTTTCTGTCTTGCAAACGTCACTTCCCCGCAAATGTAACAAAATGTATTTGCACTATTAACACAGTTACAAGGCATCACTACTGCTGGATTAAAACTGTAAGATCACTTGTGTGGTACTTATCACTCAGGAATAAATGGGAGTCGCTCAAAAACCTTGCTCACCCTACGAGATGTCGCTTACAACTAACGATTGCATCATCTTTAGTCCTGGAGTGAAAGCCCTTTTCTGGCTTGCAAACATCACTTCCCCGCAAATGAAACAAAATGCATCTGCACTATTAGCACAGTTACGAGGCATCACTACTGCTGGATTAAAGCTGCAAGATCACTTGTGTCACACTTATGGCTCAGGAATAAATGGGAGTCACTCGAAAGACTTGCTCACCCTACAAGATGTCGCTTACAATTAACGATTGCATCATCTTTTGCCCTCGATCATAAAGCCGCGATGTCATGACTCAACTACATTGCATCAGACAATGATGCAATACTTCTAGGGGTTGTGTGTATGACAGTCTGATGTAATACAACGCAATATGTTGCAATCTGGAGTTTAAAATACAGTGTTATGAAATAGTTACCTATGTACTCAATGCAGACTGAGTCGTTTATACATGACCATCTTTGCCTCACCTATGAGACAAATTTTATTGCCATTTTCGTGTTCAGCACCTCAAAATTAGTAAAGATTGGCTATTTTCGTTTGAAAGCCTTTTTGTGTGTTGCCCAGTGTAATATGTAGATAAGTTTACATTCATGAAATGAGTTATCTCATGTAGATAGTTAATATCCAATTGGTATATATATATCAATCTGTGTTGAAATAAAGGAAATAAATTTGACTTGCCTTGCATTATGTGCTCTTAGAGAGAACTTTTTCAGCTGACTGGCCAGCTCCTCGGTCATGGGGGGGGGGGGGAAGATGGTAATTGGGGAATACTTCAACTGATATCCTCTCTCTCTATGGCTGCTTTACTTACTCTTGGCATCCGATAACTAGGTTATCAGATGCTCGTGGGAAACTGGATGTTAACTGCGCTAACTTGGTCAGGGTTGGGTTGTTTTACCTCTGAGCGGCACTTTTTTGCACACCATGGGCTAAATGACCAGGTCACATGGACCCCGAAGGCTCAGAGAAGGTTGGGGGAGGGGACCCACTGCAACAGCTATTGGGAGACAGATGGTAGCCTCCCGTCAAGGCCATCCAGTGTGTTCTTTAACGTGCACAGGGTATGGCTCTCCCGCACACGGGGCCACGGTTTAATGTCCCATCCGACGTACAGCGGCCTTTCAAAGCCCATCGGTGTCCTATACCGACTGTGGGCAGGGCGGGGAATTTTTGCGGAGATAAATCTCAACGCTGACCCAGCTGGGAATCGAACCTGGGAACTACAGATTACGAGCCTGGCGCGCTACCGACTGAGCCACCCCCGCCCCACTAACTTGGTCAACTGTTAGCATTGTCTGATGGGGTTTTAGGCTTTGCTCGGGTCTGCATTTAACCTCAGCTGGCCGTCCTTTGCTAACATTTTCCTTCTTTTTAAGTAATTAAATTTATTTAAAATATAGTTATTTATACTTGGCATTTGAAAATTAATCAAAAATTCATCAGTACACTCTCAAAGTTTGGAATACTTATTAGAGATATTGTTATAAATCAAATATTTTTGGCTCTATTATTTATGCAATGCACAAAATAAAAAAAAAATGGTCTCTTACTACATTCCCATGATGAATGACCAGACTGAAATTGATTTCTTTGGTTACTAGTCGAGCTCACACAACAGACCCTCTCCCAGGTGTCAAACAGCAAGAAAGTTAATTCAAATTTAAGGACTTCCCTGGCATGAGAAGGGTGATTATGGTGGCATCCATAAGATGTAGTAATATCCTGAATAGCGGAGAATTAGGTATTATCATTAAATCTAAACTTATACTTTCAATATTTATTTTAAAGTTCTGCCATTTTTCACTTTATGGTGTCTAATTCTGGAAATTCAAATCATTTAAATGTTTGGTTAATTTGAATTGTAATATCATGTTAGTATCTACCTAACGCAGAAAGAATTTTTCTTTTATCTATTAAAACAAAAAGTTTAAATCTTCAGACAGATAGTTGAAAACAACTATTTAAAAAAAAACTGGAAAAACAACATATCACCTCTAACAAATATGGGATTGTTTTCAATTAGAACGAAGTTTTTTACTTTACACAAAATGCACATTGTTTATTTATCTCTGAAAATAAAAAAAAAAGTTGCATCCACCTTCCATGGGTAATAAGGCAAATCATTGATACCAATGTAAAATCTCTTAGCTATCGCATTCTACTATAAAAATTTCTAGGATAAATCGATCAATGTGCAATACTAATTTAAAAATTTGGCATTTTTCACCATTAGATATCACTATTAGAGCAAATGGGAGATACAAAAATGTGAATGGTGATATTTCATCAATACCTATCAAACCCAAAGAGAATTTGATGTATCTATAAAAATGGTAACATTGTAAACATCTACAGATGGACAGAGAGACAGACAACAAAGTGAAAACTTTAGCTGATGCTTTTAAATGAATAAAAAAAGCTAAAAAAATCCAAAAATTGTTTTATCATCAAACAGCATTCATTAATAGATGATGCGATAGTTTAAAATTTTTAATGGAGGGAGCATGTGCAACAATGAAGAAGTGACTGTGGTATCAGGTGATACTTGAGATATAGCTCGAAGTGCTTACTAAATCTAGACAATAAAAAAATTAAATCAAATAAATCTAAATCTCTCTATACATTAATGAAACAAATATTTTAAGAAATATTAGTTGATTATCTTACCTCTTTTGAGTTATAATATTCTGTAACCAAGGAATATGGCACTGTTGTTATAGCAGCCAAGCCTAAACCTGTAAGCGCTGCAAATATGTTCACAAGAATAAGACTGTTGGTGAGGACAGTTCCAAGCAAACTTAATGAAAATACTAAGATGCCAAACAGATAGATTTTCCGTTGACCATACCTATTAATTAAGTGTTCTTGAATGAAAGCAGCATATACTGCAGCTAAATAAAAGAAAACACAAACACATTAAATTGTATTGTACAAAAGGCATAATTACAGCAGATAATTAAAAATTTAAAGCATTAATTTCAGAGAAAATGTAAGAAGAGCATTACCAAAACTGCAAAGAGCTGCAATAGCACTAATAAGTAAAACTCGTTTTAATCCTTTAACCTGTTCACAGTCAAGTTACTACAAAATTAATCTTTTCATTGCAGTAATTATTCCTTATAATCAATCAATAGTTAAAACATAGAGTTTACCTGTTTGACATAGAAGTCAATAAATCAATAACATTTTGTGGAAAAAAATAGTTTTGCCCATGAGCTGTGCTCAAACCCACATCTCTTGATGGCAGAATACTCTTAACATGAATCTGGAGAGATATGGGTTTGATTCCAATGCATCAATAATACTCATTTTTTCCATGAAACTATTAATTAATCCTTATAAAAGTGTTAGAATGAAGAAAGTATAAAATTTTGTACCACAAAGGATTTCTTGGTTTTATATTTTCTTCCTAGACATCTGAAAATAGAAACAGGACAACCATGAACTGTTCATGATTATTCACATTGATTTGCTTCAAAACAAAAATTAATGAGCTGAAAACTATATTTGCAATCAGGGTTGAATTAGGAGGGTGGCAATGAGACCATGCTCCCCCTACCCAAGCTTTTGAAAATAACCAAAACATAGGGGGGGGGGGGGGAGTTAACATATATGCAGGGTCAACTAAAAAGATTTCCAGGATTTCACTGTTTAATATATTGGCAATTTTATGATATTTAACCACGATGCTTGTTTTGGAATATGTAAAAAACATTCCAAGTTTTATCCTCACCTTTCCCATGCAATGCTAGTGTTGCAGTCAGTACTGTAACTAGCCATTCTTGCACTGTGGGTAAAACATTTTAATGGAAATAAAGCAATGAATCAGATATCAAACCATTTTATTAATAGTGCAAACACATGCAAAAAAAAAAAATCATAAACATGTATTCCTCAAATAATCTAATTAATTTTAATAACAGTAAGCAGACCTGGATGTAGAAAAAAATAAAGAGGGGCAAGAGATGGATTTCCATTGCATTGTAACATTCCACTCCCCTTTAGAGGTCTTAAAAAATTATTGAAAAATGTGTTAAATATGAAAAGTTTAATAATTTTTGCCTCCATTAACATTACTAGCATTGCTAATCCTTTCAGGATCCCTCCTAAACGCTGGTTTACATCCAGTGGTCCAGCTATTTTTTCATTATGTTCAGCCAAAAACAAAATTAACTTCCAAACTTTTCATCAAACAACTAATGACAGGAATTATGGCATGTTTTATGCCAATATTAACTTGAAACAAGAAAATACTCTCATTTTTGTTTTCTTTGTGCCATACTTTAAGAAAAGTACAGGCTTTTGCCAACTGTGCTGAGTCAAATAAACAAGGCAACTTGAGAATTTTTTAAAATAACAACCAAGGAACAGAAAGAGGTCATGTTATATGAATATATAATTAATCTATCATGTATATATAATTAAGACTTAATTTTGAAAAACCTGATGAATATAAATGTCAAAGTATTAATTGAAAGGATATATCTTCCCAAATAAAAATTATGTTTCAGGTAAATGTTATATTATTTCTTTTAATGATTCTTTACTGTATGCAATTTTGCAGAATGCACTGTATGTAAAATTAATAATGATTTTTAAAACATAGGCCAGTGTTATACAAGGTGACTTGGACTGCTCACATTAATCCTTCCCAAGTCTGAGACATCAATAGACGATTTTTTTAACAACACATACAACTTTGATTTTTTTTAACTGCCGTTTGAAAATTTTCTCACATATATCTTTTAAAAATACGTAATTCAAGCTTGAAAAATAATATTTCCTTTTTTTTATGTATATTTTATTAAACTACAATATAAATAATTCGATAATGCCACTGACTGCCATATTTTAGAAACGCTAATAAAGTATTGCCGATTTTTTGTTAACATTACTCTGTATTGAAGCAATCACCTGATTTAAGCTGACAAGTTTGATTTCAACTATTATCAACATATTTTTCCTTAATCTCCTAAAAATTAACAAAAAACTATTTTTAAAAAATGGAAGATTTTGGAAGTAATTACAAAATATGTACCTCTGTTTTTTCCCCCATTTTACACTCTTTTCTACCTTAAACATATTTCATTATTACTAGAATTATTTTTATCATTCATCCCAGCATTCTATGCATCTTTCCTGCCCTTCAGATCGAAACAAAGTAAAAATAAGCTTTCGTATTGCTCAATGTACAGCATCACAATAGGAGGAGGAAGTACCAAGTGTACACATGTGCAGCAGTAGGGAGCAGTCTGCTAAGTGCTAGTTGATTTAAAAAAGTAGGATACACTCCCTTCATAAAGTTAGTATTTAGTATTGAAAAAAGAACACCCAGAAGGAATTCCTTTAGGAACGTCATATTATAAAATGTTAAAAGTTAAGGGCAGCAGAAACCGTGATCCAAGATTGAAAGTCATTGGATGAAATAATGACGTAACTCAGGATGACAACATGCTAATGTATGCAGCATGTATTTAAGGACTGGGGTGCGAAGAAAGAAGTTATTCATCTTGTGTCATGTTGTTCAGTGCTCTTTGAAGAAGCTACCATGCCTGTACAAATCATGTGCGCAACATTTGTTCAGGTAGCAGAGTTTGAGGTGCACTATGTATAGAAGATCCACTATGATCCACTAGAAGGTCCACTAGAAGGTCCACTATGATCCACTAGAAGGTTGCACTATGTATAGAAGATCCACTATACATAGTGGGTCTTCGAGAAGCAGGTTGGTCTTTTCATAAAATTGCACACCCCATTGGTGAGAGGTATCAGCAGTGGTACAATGGTGGCGTCGATGGTCAGAAGAACATTCACACATTTGCAGATGTGGTTCCGGGCAACACAGAGTAATAGATGCACAAGAGGATCGGCATATGACAGAGCAGAAAGCTACGGTGTCACAAATTCGATCCTCTGTCATACCAAGGGTGTTTACAAGAATAATATGCAATCATCTTTTGGAAGCAGGACTACAGGCACGCATGCTGCTGGCACAGTTACCACTCTCACCTCGTCACTGTTGAGCACGTTTGCATTGGTGTCAAGAACGAGTTCAGTGGAAGGAAGAATGGCAATCTGTAGTCTTCAGTGATGAAAGCTGATTCTTCTTAGAAGTGTTTGATGGTTGTTTATGGGTCTGAAGGCGACAAGGTGAGAGGCTTCTTCCATCGAGCATCCACCAGCAACACACAGGGCCCATGCTGCACATCATGGTGTCGGGAGCGATTAGCTATCATTCTCGTATACATCTGTTGTTTGCACAGGGTACACTGAACAGCAATACGTACATCAGTGACATCGTACAGCTGGTCATCCTGCCATATTTGAGTGTAAATCCAAAATGCGATATTCCAGCATGATAATGCCCACCCACACTCTGTCTGGGCAGCTCAACATGCTCTTCAGGCAATGCACCAACTCCCTTGGCCAAGCACACTCTCCGGACTTGGTCTCCAATCGAGCATGTCTGGGACTGGATCGAACAAAAACTTCCACGGACCATGACAGGCAACGACCATCTCTGATTCATGCATCCAAGTTGAAAGCGCATGGAATGATATCCCCCATCATGATATCCAGCATTTGTATGACCAATTGCATGCTAGATTGGAAGCTTGTATTCCTGCTCGAGGAGGTTCTACATCTTATTAAAATATGCCTTCTGTAAAATGTAACTCATTAAAAGGTAAAAAAAAAATATTGAATCACTTCACATGTGTGATCACTGTCCTTTCTCAACAAGTTGTTTCTACTAAATAAATCTCATAGATTACGCTTCAATTGTTAATGGTGTTTTTTTTTTCAGTTTCTGCTAGTGTCTAACTGATGCTTGAAGAGATGGCCTGCCTGATTTATAATGTACACCACAGTTATGTGACACATTACGTGTTGGAATGAACCATTTATGTGACGAGGGGTGATGTACCTAATAAACTGGCATCTCAATGTATTTACCACTGGTTTTCACAAACAAGTTATTTTTAGTTGTGGTTTTTGTTTCAGCAGCTAGAGAATACAGTTGAATGCTGGGATGAAAATAGATGAAAAAGTTTTAATGCAGAAAAGAAAGCATAAAACAAGATAAAAATAATGAGGATGCATACTTCGTAATTACTTCCAAAATTTTCCTATTTATTAGAGATAGCAGTTTTTAGTTAATTTTCAGAATTTCCAACTAAAAAAAATATGTTGATAATTCAAACTTGTGAGCTTTAATCAGGAGTTGGTTCAGCACAGAGTAATATTAACAAACAGATGGCTTTAACAATTTATTTATACAATAACAATTACAGAATTACCTGCTGACTTTTTAGCATCTATAAACCAATAAACAGTTCGTGAAAAAAATTTCCCCGACATACAGGATTCAAACCCGCATTTCTCCAGAAACATGCGTCCGTTTAAATGGTAGAATACTGTGGCACGTTCCTGGAGATGTGGGTTCAAATACCGTATATCGGAGAATTTTTTACATCATCATCATCATCATCCTCAAGCAGCCATGGGCTACGGAGGTCCAACCAAACCGTGCAATTTAGTTCTCCAAGCAAGTCTATCCTGAGCTACATCTACTGCATCTGGCCACTGCACACCAATTCTAACAAGGTCCTGTTTGACATTGTCTGCCCACCGCATCCTAGGTCTCCCCTTCTTTCTGAGGCCTTTAGGCACACTGTTCATAACCCTATTCACCAATCTATAATTATTCATACGGGCAACATGGCCAAACCAACGGAGTCTCTCTCTGCACAATATGCTGCTTAAAGGAGGTTGCAAACTCCTTTGCCTAATCTTATCATTAGTTACAAAGTTGAACCACCTAATGCCCAAGATACTGCGTAAGCATCTGGAATCAAAAGCATCTAGTTTCCTGTTATCTTGTTTCCAAAGTGTCCAAGTTTCACTACCATAACTAACCCTAGAAAGAACCAAACTATTATACAGTCTAATTTTAGTCTTTAGGTGTATACGCCTATTTCTCCACACTCTCCATAGGTTCTTAAAAGTCCCAGCAGCAATCCCTATTTGTCTGTTAATCTCATGCCGCACATCACCATTATCTGTTACATAGCTCCCAAGATAATTAAACTGTGACACCTACTCAAGACTGCAACCATTCAGATTAACTGAATCACAGCCTGCCGACCAATTTTCATCACTTTAGTTTTCTCTCTGTTTATAATCAAACCTACTCTACTACCAGTCTCATCAACAGCTCGAATGAAAGAGTTCATCTCATCAACATCATTTGCCAAAAGGGCTAAATCATCAGCATAATCTAAATCAGAAATTTTCGTATCTCCAGCCCATTTAAGGCCAAAATCTTTCCCTTGAAGTGAATTTCGCATAACATAATCAATAACCAAGCTAAAAAGAAAAGGAGACAAAATGCACCCTTGTCGAACACCAGAAGTAATGCTAAACCAATTGCTACAAGCCTTACCAACTCTCACACACGACTCAGTGTTATTATAGAGAGCTTTCATAATGTTAACTAACTTGTCTGGTATACCATATGATCTCACAATCAACCACTAATTATGACGATCAACAGAGTCGAAAGCCTTTTTGAAATCAACAAAGCTAGCAACCAAAGGTTTCTGAAACTCTAAACATTTCTCAAGAATCTGCCTAAGTGAAAATATCTGATCCACACATCCCCTACCACTTCTGAATCCACATTGCTCATCACGCAATTGACTGTCAACCAGATTCTTAATTCTATTAAGCACAATCATGGAAAGAACTTTACCTGGAACAGAGAGTAGGCTGATACCCCTATAGTTATCACAAGAACTGCGATCACCTTTTTTGAAAATAGGGATAACAATAGCTCTGGTAAAATCCTTAGGAACCATGCCTTTATCATAAAAGAGATTCAGAATTTCAGTCATCGAAGTGGTAACCGAAACATTCCCAGCTCTAAGCATTTCCGTAGTAATTTCATCTACCCTTGGGGATTTATGAAGTTTAAGTTTAGAAACAGCCAAAATAACTTCAGATTGTGTTATAGGACCAACATTAAAGCCACCAATGCATCTATCATTGTTGCAAACAATGGGAGTAGAACTAACTACATTGTTTAGAACATCACTGAAATGCTCAGCCCACCTAGCCATGACAGAATCCTCCCCTTCTATAACCTTACCTTGTTTATCCTTCAATCCTTGTATGCCTGTCTGTTTTCTACCACACAAAACATTAACTATCTGGTACAGCTCTCTGCTGTTGTGCTGTCTAACTGCTTCCTCGGCTTCGTCAGCCAAACCATCAAGCCAAAGATTCTTATCAGCAGCTAACTGATCCTTTAGAAGTTTATTAAGGTCTCTGTAATGCTTTCTATTAGGACTAGTAGGGTATTGATTAAGGGCATTCCTGCAGTTCTTTCTTTCCGAAATAAGCTCAAGTGCCTTATCACTCAGATAATTTTGCCTCTTCTGCTCCTTTTTTCCTAAAAGAGTACTGTTAGTGTCCAAAAAAGCCTGTTTAAAATGATCCCATTCTTCCTCAACTTCAGTAGTAAGCAAACCATGACTGTCATAATGACTAAGTAACCTATCATGGTAAGCTTTGGCTATGACTGGATCTTTCAGAGCTTCAGTATTAAAAGTAAATTTTTTAACCCTAGCACAACACTTTTTAAGTTTAAGTTGCAACATACTTTTAACAAGGTAATGGTCAGATCCAATTTCAGCTCCCCTATATGCCCTGGTATTCCTAACAGAACTAGCCCATTTGCTGTTAATTAATATGTAATCAATCATATTCTTATGCAGCCCATCAGGTGAAACCCATGTGTACTTATGTATGTTGCGGTGTTTGTAATAAGTGTTAGTTATTCTGAATCCATTGAGTTTACTTACCTGTAGGAGACATTGCCCATTGCCATTGCAGCTACCAATACCAAAAGGGCCTATTACTCCTCCCCAAAGGTCAGAGTTAGTACCAACTTTGGCATTGAAGTCACCAAGAACAAGGGTAATATCTCCTTTCTTGACAGAATTCAAAATATCCTGAACTTGTCCGTAAAACCTATCCTTCTCATCCTCATTGGCATCCTCAGTGGGGGCAAATTCAATACAAAAGTTGGAGTACTAACAACTCCTTCTATCTAAAGTAACATCTCAACTTCCACTAACAGCACTCTCCGTGGCCCAATGCCACCACTCTACTCACAATACACTCTCTTTCTAACTCTCTCATTCTCTGTGACTTAACATCACTTAGTTGTAACATGAGTACAAGTCTGACATGTGTCTATTGCACGCCAGGAAAGACTTTTGCATAATATGATGATCACACTAACTATGACGCAAGAGAGGTCTTGTCCTACACGTGCTTTAGCGGTTGACAATCAAAAGGTCGGAGTTGTACATGAGGAACTCCTATGCTCGGAAAGAAGAATTGCAATCAGTCCAAAAAATGAAATAATCCCCAAAATGATAAATATAACGTAAATAAAGTAAAACTGGTTAAGGAAAAGAAAAAGTGAATGGGTGGACTATCACAACTCCCCCTCCCAAAGGGAGTCAAAATTTGACCTAACAGATTTTGACGAGCAAATATTGAATAATAGGACACTTCTCACATCATTTACACATAGCTGAACATAAAATAAAGTAAAAGTATGCTTAGGCAAATTTTGATAAGATGATCTATTCTCACTTCAACACAATTTTCCATCACAACCAAAGGTACCTCCTCCCACTCCACCTAACAAGAGTGTACAGCTACCTATTGTAAACACATAGCAATGGCTGTGGCAGTTAACTGCATACTAGTGTTATCGGACTACCTAGTATCACATTCTGATACAAACTTCAAAAGTTGCATACAATAATCTGTACAAAAAGCTGGTTAATCTTACTCCTATGCTGCTTAACTTCTAAAAAGGTTAAAGAAAAAAAAAATTCAATTATATCAAATTCTGCACTTTCACACAATATAATTACAGACATATCAAACGGGGTACAGATCTTCCGTTTATCCCGTAACCACAATCAAAATATGTGAAATCTAAATCTCCTCCTACCATACATAACATGGTTAAATCCTCCTAACTACATCAAACATGCGAATCTAATAAATTCCAAATTTTTACAAATAAGCGGGACTGTAATCATCCACTAAATCTTCACCTAGACACAATAATAGCGAGCTAGCTGAAATAAAAAAATGCATTAGTTACCTCCCCTCATAGAGCTCTACATCCCCCTCCCAAAGGAGTTACGCTGGTGACTGTCTCAGTCACCAGACTATGCTGTTGGGGACAGCTCCAAATGGGTACAAAAAAAACTTCCAAGACATCATGATCAGCTCATATATATATATAAATAAATGCTGTCAGTGTCATCCCAATAATTACGCATCATTGACGCATAAATATCACTGATGACACCAAACAGATATAAACACATATACATACATCGTACCTAAGAGTAAAGAAAAAGTTGTATCAGTAATTTATAATATATAACGTAACATTTCATCCAATACAATTCGATTCACTTTTTACATGAAAATAAATTTTGCATACAAAAATTCACTTCAAAATACAAAATATTTCTCAAAAATGCAAAATATTTAATCACTGTGTACTAAATTCTCTTTCATTCTCATCATTTCTTTCCATAATCATTTTGCAATTTCTAAATTTCTAAATGCAAACCTACATTTTCAGCTTTCAATCAGCTGAAATGAAAAAAAAAACCTACAAAAATACACTTTAAATACGTTAATACAATAAAACAAATAGAACTTCAAATGAACAAGAATACATTAAAAAAATTGTATTGACATCACATTATAAATTCACACCTTGAATACTAAATTCACTTTTCAAAAAAAAATCAATATTGAAACTCCAAAGTTTCAACAAGAAATTAAACATTTCAAAATCTAAGTATATTACAATAATTCCATTTCAAGCTTCTCCACCTTCATCTATTCCAGAGAAAAGAAATAAAATATTATAAATCATTAGTGCCACAATGGAAGAAAAATAATATACTTAAATTTTCATTATTGGCACTCCGTTGCAATAAATCATCCTCCAGTCGTTTTCCGGTGACATCCTTTCCTCGTCAATTGATAAGCTATGTGTAAGCACTACTGAAGATCTCCGTTGGTGACATCATCTATTCTATGTTGACTACTTCGTTGCCAGTTGTCGCCTACAGGTAGAGCCTTACTGCAGGCTGTGGTCATTTTGTTGTCATCTCTTTATGCTCTTGCAGCTGCCGAAACAACTGAATCTGGCTTTAATATCTTTTTCCTGTTGTAATAGGTTATAATCCAATCTTTTCTTCTCTCATCTGCTTGGTAGTGGTTCATCATCATCAGAGACATCATTTTCCTGGTTTTATTGCAGAGCATCTAGATCATTTGAGACTTCTGATCTGGAAAATTCTGTGGAACTTTTATACTGTTTAATGTTTATGATAGTAAAGTATCCTAATGAGGCATTAGTGGCTATATTGGCTAGTTCATATAACAAATGTGAAAGTTTTTTCTTTATAATATATGGTCCAGCATATAATGGCACAAATTTCTTCATGAATCCTCTGTCTTTATCACTTTTATGATGTGTTTTAATCAAGACCTTATCACCTATTTTAAATTCCACATGTCCTCGTCTTTTGTTAAAATCTTCTCGTTGCTTTTGTTGTGCTTGTAGGGAATTATCTTGAGCCTTTGAAATGGCTTGAATATGCTGTTTCATTCTAAATTCAGTAGATTGTGGAGATGCAAGTGACCAATGAGTCTGTCCCAGGGTAATGTCAACTCTCTTCCAATAAATATCCTTGACAGTGAATTTATTGGTTTCATGTAATAAAGTGCATAGAGCAAAAGAAAACTGTTGCAAGAAGGTTGTGGTTGTGGGTTGTTTTACTTCTGAGCGGCACTTTTTTGCACACCATGGGCTGAATGGCCAGGTCACATGGACCCCGAAGGCTCAGAGAAGGTTGGGGGAGGGGACCCACTGGAACAGCTGTTGGGAGACAGATGGTAGCCTCCCGTCAAGGCCATCCAGTGTGTTCTTTAACGTGCACAGAATATGGCTCTCTGGCACAGGGGGCCAAGGCTTAACATCCCATTCAATGGACGGTGGCCTTTCCAACCCCATCAGTTCCCCTACTGACCTTGGGCAGGGCGGGGAATTTTACGGAGATAAATCTCAATGCTGACCCAGCTGGGACTCAAACCTGGGAACTGAATATTACGAGCCTGGCGTGCTACCGACTGAGCCACCCCACTATTCCAAGTATTTATCTCAGGTACTATGTCTATTTTCAATATATGCAGCTATCATTCTACCAATATTTTGATTAATTCTTTCGGTTGAATTTGATTGTGGATGATATAGAGTTGTATATATGTGTTTTATTTGAAACATTTTACATACTTCAGCAAGCACATTTGAAATGAATTGAGGCCCATTGTCTGAAATTATACTTGGTTACCCGGTACCTGTATATAAATTCATTTATAAACTTCTTTGCTACAATTGTTGTCATTGCATTTCTAATGGGAAATATTTCAACCCATTTTGAAAAATAATCTATTAACACCAGAATGTATAGGATCCCACTAGCGCTATGGATACGGGCCCATTAAATCCATGTCTACTAATTCCATGGGTTCATTGGAGACCATGCTTTTCTTAAGACCACAAAGACGGTTCTGATCGAATTTTGTGGTTTGACAAATTAAGCATGTGGCAGAGTGGTTAGCACGCTTGGCTACTGATCTAAGGGACCTGGGTTCGAGCCCCGGATTAGGCATGGATGTGTGTGTCATTTTTCTGATGAGGTCCTGCCATCCTCTCAGATCTCCTACTGTGGCATATAAACTGACACTCCTGTCAGACCTCTGTGGCAAGTAGCTGCTTGAGGGGGTATTTATTATTATTATTTATTTTATCTACATAGGTTTTACGTCCTTTGTCAGAGCTGGCCAATATGATCCTTTGGCTACCTTCTGATATGTTTTTTGTGTACCTAAATATCCTCCTGAAGGTACATCATGCAATTCTTGACTGTCTTAAATTCTTGGGAACAAGCAGTAACTGCCTGTTTGACTCAGTCATCTGCACTAGTACAAAATATCATTAATTAGTCGAAAATGCCTGGCTCTTCCAACAATACTTGAAGCTATACTAGGATCTAGAGGAACTTCATCAGTTTTCAAATAATGGTATACATTTCCATATTCTAAATCTTTTTGTTGTTCATTAACTAAATGTTCCTTGTATTCGACAGGAACTATTGTGGCGAGCGAGGGAGCAAAAGGCTTATCCTCCAGCTCTGGTGTAACTTCTGCCAGCCACACAGGAGAACAGGATAATGCATCTGGTAGCTGATGTTCACTTTCCTTTTGGTGCTTGACCTTGAAAATGAATTCTTGTAGGTTTAATGCCCATAGCATTAGATGACCTGTTAAATTGGTGGATGTCTGCAACCATTGTAAAGCAGCATGGTCAGTAAAATAGTAATGTAGGAGTGTCTAATTGCACTTTAAATTTTTCTACAGCCCATATTATGCTTAGACATTCTTTTTCAGTCACTATATAATTTCTTTCAGTGTGACTCAAACTGCGACTGGCATACATGATGACGTGTTCACAATTGTCATCCTGTATTTGGTTAGGCATAGCACCGAGACCAACATCGGAAGCATCAGTGTAGATCTTAAAAGGTTTGCCTGACTGCAGCAAGGCCAACATGGGAGCATGACACAAAATGCATTTTTTAAGGTCTGAAATGCTTTGTTGCAAACAGGTGTCCAATGGAACCGTTTATGCTTTCGGTGTAATTCACATAAAGATTTGGGCAAATTAGCAAAATTAGGTACAGACTGTCGGTATCAACCAAACACATTCCTAGAAATCTACTAAGTTGCTTTAAATTGCGCGGTGTGGGAAATCGTTCTATGGCTTCGACCTTATTAGGCAATATTCTTACTCCATCTGCATTAATCATAAAACTGAGGTATTGAAAGTCTTCTCGGAAAAATGTGCATTTACATAATTTTATGGTGAGACTGGCATCTCTTAACCTTGAGAATACCAAATCTAAATCATGCAGATGCTCAGAAAAATCAGTGGAAAAAATAACTATGTCATCTAAGTTGGTGGTTGCTTTGGGTTTTATGGCGCATGGACAGCTGGGCAATAATGTGCCAAACAAATGATAATAATAGATAAAAGACAGCATACCCGCAACCAAATTTAAAATCAGAATGCTACAATGTAAAATTGCAAATCAACAAAGAACAAGAGTATAAGTACAAGTTAAAACAACTGCAGAAACAAAGAATAAAATAATCCCAGGTGTAAGAGACTGGGTGATATATAGAAAATACATGGTAAAATAGCTTGAAAAATATAAGTTATAACAATCTCAGGTGTAAAAGACCTGGGCAATACAAAATATTAGGTAAAATCAAAATCTATTAAAATAACTACAATATTTTAAAAAAGAAAAAACTGATGGTAAAAAGCAACGATCAGTTAAAAGATGTCCGAGTGCAAGAGGCTCGGACACACAATCATGAAAGTTAAAATACATTTTACTTTCAAAATTAAAAGCTTGACATTCAATTAAAATATGTTTAACAGTTAAAACGGTGTCACAATCGCACTTAGGTACGTCGTCCACCCGTAGAAGAAATGAATGAATAAGAAACGAATGAATAAGAAACAAGTGACCTAAGTGGAGCTGAGCAAGTACAACTTCCTCCTTGCGATTCCTGCAGTAACATGACTGCCATGGTTTGATCTCAAAGAGTCTCAAGACGATGTAGCTGCTGGCGGATCTTAGTAAGAACTGGGTGAGGCCAATGCCTCACCAAGATCAAAGCCTGTAGCGAGCTAAGCGAGTCGGTGCAAAGCACACACCGACGATGACGCTTAGCCGCCATGTGGTCCAAGGCAAGACTGATAGCGTGCAACTCTGCAGTGAAGATTGAACACTGCAGTGGGATCTGGTCTGCAATGATTACATCACAGCAGACCATGGGCAATCCCCACCAATGTGCTGGACTTTGAGCCATCTGTAAAGACAGGCAAGGAGTCCGGGTGCTCAGCACGATGGCTGGCAAAAGAGTTGTTGGTACACACAGTTGGGTGTAAAGGCCTTCCCCATCCTGCACAGGGAAAAATCGCAGGAAGGAGTAACAGTGAGCCAAGGTGGAAGTGGCTCAGCTGTCGACTGTACGATGCTATTGAGACTGATGTTAGTGTCTCCGAGGTAGCCTTGGACATGCAAACCAAAAGGACAAATGGCAGTCGGCTGATTTGTGTAAAGTATTTCCCACGTTGGACTGAAAACGCAGTCCCAAGTGGGATGGCCAGGCAGGGATCGCAATTTAGATGCATATTGTAGGGACAACTGCTGACGGCGAAGAGATAAAGAAGGTGAGTGTAAGACCGGTGAGGTGTGGAAGGCTCCCGTGCAAACATGGAGGGCCTGGTGATGGAGGGGATCCAGCACCTTCACCACCGAATCCCGGGAGGAGTCGTACACCTGGGATCCGTAGTCTGTTTCGATTGGACAAGTGCACGGTACAGGCAGAGCAAAGAACATCGGTCTGCCCCCCAAGAAAGGGAGGAAAGGACCTTGACGATGTTCAATGCCCATGTGCACTTGGACCTAAGATGATGTAAGTGTGGTAAAAAGGTAAATTTTCAATCGAATATGAGACCGAGAAACTTGGTCTCCGCCACAACAGGAATGATGTTACCCCTGAGCCGGAGCTCGGGATCCAGGTGAAGATTACCCTTGTGGCAAAAGTGCACACAAGCAGTCTTCTGTGGGGAGAACCGAAACCTGTTTGCCGTCACCCAAACTGAAAGATTGTTCAGGACAATTTGCAGTTGTCTTTCAATGACCCTCATGCTGGACGAAGAGCAAAAGATGCTAAAGTCATCACCATAGAGGGCATTGTCTACTGATGGAGGAAGTTGTCTAGTAATAGAATTAATCTTGACAACGAAAAGCGTAACACTCAGAATGCTGCCCCAGAACGAAGTTTTTGGGGGTATGGCCGCGACAGAGTGTTACTGACATGCACACAAAAAGAACATATCGATAAGAAGTTGGAGATGAAGATCAGCATGTGACCTCTCAAGTTGAAGCTGTGAAGGTCACTAAGAATGCTGAATCTCCAAGCCGTGTCGTATGCTTTCTCGATGTCGAAGAAAATTGACACCAGGTGTTCTCTTCGTAAAAATGAATTTCTGATAGCCGATTCGAGGCATATCAGATGGTCAAGAGTTGACCATTGCCTGTGAAAGCCACATTGGGTGTGGGAAAGAAGGTTGTTGTGTTCTAAATACCAGACGAGTCTGGCATTTACCATTCTTTCCAACACCTTGCACACGCAGCTCGTCATCGCAATGGGACGATAATTGAAAGGAATCTTGGAATCCTTTCCTGGCTTCGGGAAAGCCAAGATGATAGCCTCCCGCCAGGAGTACAGAAACTGCTCCTCGAGAAAAATTCGATTGAAAAGATGGAGCAGCCAATCCTTACTCGATGGTGAGAGATGTTGGAGCATGGCATAATGGACATTGTCCGGCCCTACAGCAGATGCACGAGAGGAGTGCAGAGCAAGGCGAAGCTCCTCCGCTGTGAATCGCCTGTTGTAAGGCTCCAGGCCATTCGAGTGGAAGGACAGCGGAGAGCATTCTGCCCTGCCCTTCTGGGCCAGAAACTCGGGGGAGTAAGAGGAAGAAGAAGAGACGGAGGAGAATGACTCCCCCAGAGTGTCGGCAATTGCTTTGGGATCAGTAATTGCCTGTCCATTGTGCTTCAGGATCGATAACGAGTGGGACATGTAGTTCCCACCCATCTTCCAGACTTTATCCCACACGACCTTAGAACTGGTTGTGCAGGTAATAGAAGACGTATATTTGATTTAAGATTCCTTCTGGCTCCGGACAAAACGAGCTTTCACCCTGGCACATTTGAACATTCAAGGTTGGGAGTCATCGGATATCTCCGAAACACCCCCCTCCTCCAAAGCCTTGTTCTGAGCTTACGTGCTGCGGTGCAATACTTACGAGCTGCGGTGCAATATGGATTCCACCACGGTTTTGGAAATGAGGAAACTGGGTCGAAGTTTGAGGAATTGTTGATGCAGCTGCATCTACGATACAGTCCGTTATCTCCGCCACTGCAACATTCATTGATGGGCTCCTGGCTGACAGAGTGGTCATCGAGCTCAGAGAGCAGCTCGAACCCACCCAGTCAGCCTGATTGAGCCTCCACCGTGAGACGCGTGAAGGGCTGCAAGGCCCCCTATGGAAGATGGTGCACACCATGGAGAGGTGATCGCTTCCGTATGGGTTGTCCTCGACCTCCCATGTAAAGAGTGGAAGGATCGAAGAGGAGCAGATGGTAAGGTCAATGGCAGTGAAAGTGTGGGTTGGGGAGTGAAAGTAAGTACTGACACCGGTGTTCAACAGGGAGAGAGAGAAGGATCCAAGACCCCGCCCCTCCCACTGGTGTCAGCACTGCCCTAAAGTGGACTGTGTCCATTGAGGTCCCCCATTATGAGGAAGGGGGACAGCAGCTGCGAGACGAGATCATCAAGGTCTTCCTGGAAGATGATGCTCCCAGGTGGAAGATATACAGAGCAGACAGTCAGCGAGAACCCCACAAAGAGGCGGATGGCTACACCTCTAAGTTGGCGGAGGGGTACGACCTGGAATGGAGAATGGTTGCTCACGAGGATGGTAACACCCCCGCAAGCTGGACCATCTCCATCCCGTTTCCAGCGAACTAGTGTAAAGTGAAGGATCGTGGGATCTGTGACTGGCTGCAAGTATGTCTCCTGCAGGCACACACAGATGGGCTGGTGTGCCTGAAGGAGGGCCTTGATGTCGTCAATATTCCTCTGGAATCCACGACAATTCCATTGTAGGAGTGTGGCGATCTCAGGGCTTAGAAGAGTGAGTGGATGATGAATTCCTATTCAGCTTAACCGCCACAGAGGACTGTTTAGTGAACAAGGGGCGGTCGGTATCCATGTCCTCGGAATCGTCCAAGGGACATGGATCGGTGACCGCAAGTTGTGGAGGTGTAATGATTTTCTTTTTGGACGGTCTTGCTGTCTGAGGATGGGGAGGAGGTGGCCTTCTGGTAGAGGTGGAAGGCTGAGTTGCAGGAATGGAAAACGGGGGTGATGTCGAAGTTGACACCACCCTCAGTTTCGCCTGCGTCAGGAGGTACTTAGCTGTGGGCGAGAAAGACTCAGTTGGTGGAACACTGATGTCAGTTTGCACCGCCACCGAAGTCATTGGAACGATGGTCTTTCCAATGACTGCACCGGCATAGGATACTTTGCCAGGCGGTGCAGCAAGCTTTCTTGCCTCAGCGTACGAGATGTTTTTCATTACTTTCAAGCGTTGCACCTCCTTTTCCTCCTTCCACTTCGGACAGTCGCGGGAGTATGCCGGATGTTCACCACTGCAGTTCACACAGCATGCCTTTTCTGCTATGCAGTCAGGATCGAGATGATCCTTACTGCCACAGCGAGCACAGGTGGGTTTGCCCCAGCATGCTGTGCAGGCATGACCATATATCCAACACTGAAAACAGCGCAGAGGGTTCGATATAGACGGCCGTACCTCACAATGTAAATAACTTGCCTTGATGGAAGAAGGCAGGTGTGGCTGGTTGAATGTGACAATCAGTACCTGGGAGGGTACCAATTTCCCATCACTGCTTGTTGAAACCCGGTGGACCACTGTTACTCCTGGAAGTGTGAGCTCCGAAAGGATTTCCTCCTCAGTGACTTTGAGGACCCACTCAATAATCACACCTCGAGAGGAATTCAAAGTTTTGTGGGGAGTGACCTCGACAGCCACCCCACCAATCTCTTTGACATTCAGGAGCAGTTCAGAGTGTTTTGAACAAGCGGTCTCAACCTGCAAGTCACCTGGTCTTAAGCGCTTGACGGATTTCGGCTCTCCTGCTAGACCCTTCAAACCTTTGTTAACGAAAAATGGGGATATGTCCCCAAGTACCTGATCACACGTGGAATGGATGATCAGGAATCTCAGGAACGAAGACAAACAAAGAAGAAGATGATGGCGTTGATAACGAAGAAGACAAAGAGGAAGATGGGGGCTCTTGTCGAGCCCTCTTTGCGGCATTGATCGCATTAATTTCATCATTCTCTCTCTTTTTTTTGTGTGTGGTTCAGTGCCCGCTGTCCCCACCCTCCACGGAGCCCAACAAGGGGACGTCCAGTCGGGCGCCAAGGCTACGCAGGCACTATACCCACACAGATAGCGAGCCAAGCCCTCACAAATAAATAAAAGGAAAATGAAAAGAGAAATGTGTAGAAATAAACTTTCTACACAAAATAAACTACATGTAAAATAACAAAATTGTGAATGACCAAACTGGCCTCACAAAAAAGTATAACTTCAAAAGGAAAATAAGTTGTGAGGAAACTTGCGAACCTGTACCCAGACCATGGGAAAGGTTACTCACCACTCTGCATAGTTGACCCTAGCAGTACCTGCCCACCAGCTGATTGCTCCTGGGCAGGCCACCCCAGGAGCTCCCATTTATCAGAAGCAGAGGCCAAAGCAGTGTATAGCAGAGGCCCCAGAATCCGCTGCCCAGCCCCACGACAGACAGGCTCCCCAATGGCAAGGTGGCCAAAGGAGACCCTGCCAGTCGAGCTGAGGAGAGAAGATGGGGACCCCCGAGCAACTACCAGGATCCTCCTTTCCCGCGACACGGGTCTCCGCGCACAGCAAACACACAGGCGAGCGTTCAGGACCCTGTGAAGGTAACCAAGCCAATGGAACCTTCACATGGTGGTCCCCTCACCGCATACAGGAGCTCGCACCAAGGGGTTGTCATCTAAGTACACTCCATAAATTATTTCTTTCAGATCACCCAGAACCACGGACATAAGACGTTGAAACATGGCGGGTGCTCCAGATAAGCCAAATGATAAACAACAAAATTGGAATAATCCATCTTTTGTGATGAAAGCCGTTTTGGGCCAATCTGGTGGATATACAGACACCTGCCAATATCCTGAAGACAAATCTAGTGTGCTAATAAAATTCTTGCCAGCCAGTTGTGTTAGTAGATTCTGAATAATAGATAGTGGATATCTATCAGAGACTGTAACAGTATTCAATTTTCGATAGTATACACAAAATCTCAAATCGCCAGTTTTCTTTTTAATGAGGACGACCGGTGAAACCCATGGGCTAAAACTTGGTTCTATTATCCCATCCTTTAATTTGTGCGGAGATTATTTCTACTTTACTGGGAGGATAATTGTATGGTTTGCTATAAACAGGTCTACTATTGATGATGCTCCAATATCTGACATCTGCCAGGCTTGTTGTTAAAAAGTTCTTAATTAGCACTGAGCAGAGCTTCTAACTTAACTCTCATTACTATCTAGATGAGCAGAGCTTCTAACTTAACTCTCTCATTACTATCTAGATGAGCAGAGCTTCTAACTTAACTCTCTCGTTACTATCTAGATGAATGCTGTCAGCATGTTTTCTAATAATCCGATTTTATCTGATCAACATCAAGTTTTTCTTTCATTGTTGCCTTCAGCGAAATAGTATTAGCAAAATCAAATTCAACCAAGTGTTTTCATATCGCATCTATTCCTATCAAGGGGTCATATAATAATTCATTTATTACTACAAATTCAAGTCTTATCTCCACATTATTTAAAATGATAAGTAACTCAACAGTTCCTTGCAGAAAACACTGCTTGGGAGCACAAGCTAAGTTCAAAGATCCACAGGACCACAGCTGCAATTTCAGTTTACAACTTTTCTGAATTTTATCCCATACCTTCTTATGTAGACACGTAATATCAGCTCCTTAGTCGATATGAGCTATGAATTCAGTTTTATCGTGATAAAGCTTCATGAAAGGTAAATGTAGGGCATTATGTATACCCACAGTAGCAAGACTTAACTCATGAGAGGGCTTTCCTTGAGGAACTTTGGCCTCTCACTTCAAAGATTCTAATTTAAGTTTTCTGAATTGTCGTTTTTTCTGTAGCAATATTGCTCCATGCGACCCAGTTGGCCACAAAATCGCATCTGAAAGTCTTTCTATTATTCTTAACAAAAGTTTTAGGTCCTAATGTCATTGTTCGAAGCTTGACGAGGAATATAATCTCTGCTTCATTCATTCTGCATCACTGTAGGCGCGTTCGGTGCAAATTGTTGGGATCGTGTAACTTCCGGTCGTGCGAGTCATTTTGCGAGACTCAACCTGATAGCGCTGCTTTGGAGAGGATTGCATCCATTGTTAGTTTAATGCAGTTTCTGCAGATTCTCTTCTTGCAGTATATTGCTGATCCAATTTGACTAAAGATGAAATTGTATTTACGTTTCATACTTCTAAGAATTCCCTAATGGGCAAAATTAATTGGAACAATATGCAGTTTATAAGATCAATTTCAGCAGCATCAGCATCGTACAGCTGGTATAACTCTACTGTACCCCAGATGAATTTTTCGATATATTTTTGTCTTCATGAAAACTGTTCTGTAACTAACTGTGTAAAGTCATTATAAGGAGTATACATTTCCAAAAGTTTGCTTTTAAAATTTTCCAAAAACTCTATTCTATGATGACATCCTATGTTATTCCACCATTGCTTAGCACGTGCGATTAGACAAGATACTTCTAAAAGCACATTTTTGTTGCCGGGCACTTCATGTAAATGGAAATGCTCTTCCATGGACTTGACAAATGTCCACGATGATGGACATTTCCAACCGTCGAACCTTATTTCAGGTAAAGACCAATTAACATAAGGACTACAGTTAATAATTGGATTGGCAACTCGTCGTTGCGGCAGTTGATAATACTCTGTTCTAACACTTGCTTCTGACAGAAAAAAAAATGGAACCTTATGTTCAAAGTTTATACGTTCGTGAACTGGCATAGCATTGTCAGCAAATTCAGGGGTTGTTGTCGTTCCCCTTTTCTTCCGAGGCTCATTAACTCTTCCAGTGTCCAGGCTGAAAAACAGGTTTCCATCCAGGGGCCAAACTATTTTCTCACTATGCTCAGCCAAAAAAAAACTTTAACTTTAGAACTTTTTTGCCAAATAACTAATGCAAGGAATTATGGCACGTTGCAAAACGAAATTAATCAGCATTAATTCTGGATTTTCTGAAAATCAAGTATTTAATAAAAAAAGACGATGTTTTATTTTAATAGGACTTTTTTTTAGACTCAGGTAGTTGCATCTGACGACACAAAAATTTATAAAAAAAAAAAAACTAATAGACAGAAATGATTACAATGCACATGAATAGAATGACTATATATTTCTGAATAACAAAAAAATTACTTTTTTGGTTTTAAGTAAATATTTTTCTCATTTTGAAATTTTTTTCTTGATACCATACTTTGAGAAAATTCCAGGCTTTTAGCCAACTGTGCTGAATCAAATAAACAAGTGAACTTTAGAATTTTTTAAAAAAATAACCAATCAACAGAAATAGAAAATAGTTATATACCAAATTAAACAGAATTTAATTACGAATTTTATGAAAATAAATAATATAAACAAATTTGCAGGCATACTGATTTTAATAAGCATTTTTCAGTGTGGCATGGTAAAAAAAAATCGCACTATACAATTAAGGCTTCATTTTGGAAAACCTGCTGAATAAAAATAGTTAAATTATATATTTATTGAAAGAAAATTTCCTCCCGAATAATATAATATTCAACCTGAAATATGATTTTCATTTCTTTTAATGATTCTTTTTAGTATCGTATATTTTAAAAACAGCCAGTGTTATACAACGTGACTTGGCCTTCTCACATTCACGGAAATTTCTGAAATGGTTATGAAATAGAAAAAAAAATTCCTTGGCTGCTTTTTTTTACTAAACATTATGAATTTTTCTTTGGGTGTCAAAGTTTGGCAAACTTGGCTAAGTGCTGAAAGGTTTGTGCACCAAGGACCAGCCCTTCCCGAAATTGCCATCCCAAATTATGGCCGATTTTCGTAGCAAGGAAGTCTATTTGCTTCCATATCTAAGACATTCAATTTCAAAGTTTTTTAATTAAAAAAAACAAGAAATAATAAAGGAAAAATTAGATATAACTTAATGGGACGTTAAATAAAATATCCGCAACAACTTTTAAGCTGGCCTTGTAAATATCGATAAAACAGCCGATTGAAAATCGCTAACTAACGGAAGTAAATATACAGAAATGAATTTGCTTTCATATCCAAGACCTCATTTATTTTCAGAAAATGATACTATTATTAAAGTTTTACTGGAAAAATAATAAATAATAAAATAAAAATTAACATATAGCCTAATGCGATGTTAAAATATCCACAGCCACAAGTTGTAGGCCAGCCATACGATATAACATAACTATAAAAAAACCCACACCTATCGATCGGCCAAAAGATCGCTAGTTTTCAAAAACAAATCCAATATGCTGCATCGAAACTGTGAACTTATATAACATGGAAAAGAGATAGTATGTGTCTGCCATCTGTGCCTTGTTTGACTCAGTGAAGGATAACTAATTAAATGCAAGTGCAACCAGAATTTCTAAGAAGGATGTGTTTACGTTCAGTTTCGATTTGTAGGATTCTGGGAAAAATGATAAAAATAACTTGGGAATACTGAAATAGGTTTATGACAGAAAAGAGTGTGAAACGGAAAAAATAAATTGCAGTAGGTATTTTGTAATACGTCCAAAATCTATCGTTTTTAAAAATAGCAATATTTTTTTGTTAATTTTAAGGAGATTTTCGAAAATTTAAGGAAAAATTTGTTGATAAAAATAATTTAAAATTCTCTGTCGTTGAGCAATGAAATTTTAGAGTTTATCCTTCAAACTATTTGCATGTTAAAAGTTCTTAGGAGAAAACTCGGAAGCTTTCGGAGCAAGGACAACGCTCCGTCTTCAACAACAGAGAATTTTAAATTATTTTTAATTAATTTCTGAGCAAGAAGGTCTTTTTAATTCTGTAATTTGTTGATAATAGCTCAAACCAAACTTGTGAGCTTAAATCATAAGGTCGCTTCAGCAAATAGGAACGTTAACAAGCAAATCGGCAATACTCTTTAGTGCTCCTAAGAAATGGCAAACAGATGGCTTTATATAATTATTTATATTGTAGTTTAATAAAATATGCATCAAATTAAAAAACAAAATAATCATTTTTGAAGCCTGAATTATATAATTTTATAAGATATATATATAAAAAAATTACAATGGCAATTTTTATTTTTAAAAAATCAATTTATTTTTGTTATAATAAATGCATATACATACGTCATTGGCCACTCAATTCAGTTTCTCCAAACGTATACTGACGGCTTGGACACTCGAAGTGTTAAGCAGATTCATTAACACTTCTGCTTCTTTCATCACATCCTGCTACCTATCTTTTACTTTTTCTAAGTTGGGAGTCATTATGGAATCGAGATCAGTCCAAAAAATGAAATAATCCCCAAAATGATAAATATAACGTAAATAAAGTAAAACTGGTTAAGTAAAAGTGAATGGTGGACCATCACAGTGGAATACTCTGGCATGTTTCTGGAGAGATTAGGGTTCAAGTCCGTCCCATGTGTTGAAGAAATTTTTTCCACAAAACATTTTTTTAGTAGATAATTTTTGTTTTCAGAGATAAATGAAAATTTTTTTCTTAGGTTAGATAAGAATTGATAAAATATGATTTGCATTTTCAGAATCTCTCTAAGACTATAATTGCACTCTCTAATGTGAAAAAAGTTCAAAATTTCAAATGAATATTACAACAATGTATTGATGATAGAAATTTGAAAAATTTTGGTGGTGAAATGTGAACATTATGAAGTTTTGATTGGAAACAATGAAAGTGATAATTAGAAACTCTATTTCAGTTGGATTGGTATTAATGAATATCATAATTCACATTTTTCAAATACTTAAAAAGTTTTAATATATATATCTTCACATATCTTTAAATATGGAAACGGCAGGGCTACTAACAAGTTTTACAAATAGTATATAGGTAACAGAAATTTGAAAATTTTAGTGGTAGCTTTCCAAGAGATATTCCACGGACACCAATAATTTACCCATTTTTCTCAGGGAGGTGTGGAAAATACAACTTATGAAATTTAAGAATTAAAAGAAGAAAACTTTTATGTTGTATAATTATTAATAAAATACTATTTGCATTTTTCCATCGTATGCTAGTTCAAATTAAATCTTTTAAGGAGTGAAAGAGTAGGTAAAGGCAAAACCATTCTCTTATGCACCAGAAAATGAGATTCTTATATGCACCAGAGGCGATATACATTCTTAGTTATTTTTAGTTTACTTTTTCTTACCAGTTTACTAACAAACTCTTTTAATTTCTTTATTTAAACTTTTATTAACAAACTCTTTTAATCCTCACACACACACGCACCATATAATTCTTCATGGACAAGGCCAAATATAATTAACTTTCTACTTGACACTATTTTTTCCGAGAATCTAACTTTTTCAACTAATACAAGCCAACTGAAAACAACTGAAATTCTTACCTTTTTTTAAGTTAATTCCTCATTTGAAAGAGTAAGCGACATAAATCATGTTCTGCATGTTTTATATCTTGAGTTCCTAATAATACCATAGCCCGGGCTTCATTGTTGCACTTTTTGCTTTCGTTACAATATTAAAGAGCCAACTTAGATATTATGTAGCATTTCACTCATTTGTTCTTGCCTCAAAGCATCCGGATTGCAGTTGAATAAAAATGTGTAGTATATTGTTCATTTAATTCTACATATTATTTCATTTCTTACTCTAGCGGCAAACAATTTTATTTTCTGATTTTGAGTTGGTGGAAATATAAAACTCTTTTATGAATATCAATTTGTTCTTTTAGAGCTGCATTAAAATAATGACTAGTACAGTCCCTTATAAACTGAAATAAAACTATAAGATAGCATACCACCTCCAGTGAATATCGGATGCTGATTTTCTTTGAAAAGAAAGTTTTTTATTTTGTGAATTTTACACCCTTTAACAGTAGTAATTTGCATCAATGGATGATTGAAAATGTAAATAGTAATAAACACTGGTGTTCATGAAAATACAAAACACCAAGAAGGACCAATCAGAATAAGCTCATATTTGGGAGTTTAATATAGCCATATTATAGTAATAAATGATTACAATATGGAAGCAACTGGAGAGTTACATACCAAGTTGATTAATAATGACTGTGTCAATCCCTTGCTTGTATGAGATGTTGAACATGGTAAGGCATGGAGTGAAACAAATGTTTGATGCTGGATTATGGAATAGCCATCCAAGCTCTATGAACCCATGCCCAAATTTAGTCTGCATTTGCTGGGATGTACTGGTATTGCTGCAACCACCACCAACCTTTTACATTTTTGATGGTGGCTTTGGGTTGGGTTGTTATACCTCTGAGAGGCACTTTTTTGCACACCATGGGCTAAATTGCCAGATCACAAGGACCTTGAAGGCTCAGAAAAGGTTGAGGGAGGGGACTCACTGGAACAGCTGTTGGGAGACAGATGACAGCCTCCCATCAAGGCCATTCAACATGTTCTTTAATGTGCACAGGGTATGGCTCTCCCGCACACAGGGTTAAGTGCCTTAATGTCCCATCCGACCGACGGTGGGCTTTCCAAGCCCATCAGTGTCCCCTACTGACTGTGGGTAGGTAGTTTTGTGGAGATAAATCTCAACACTGACCCAGCTGGGATTCGAACCTGAGAACTGCAGATTATGAGCCTGACACGCTACCAACTGAGCCATCCCTGCCCCTTCGATGGTGGCAAATCAGGGGATCTAGTGGTCCATGGAAGGATATGCACATTTTTTTGACTCAGGTATTCAACAGTTGTAGATGCTGCATGACGTCTTGAACTGTCCTGCTGAAATATGGTATGAGGGACAGTCTATAAATACAGAAGAGCTATTCACTGTGAAATGTTCTGGATGTAATAAGCAGTGGTAATGGTGGTGTGGATTTGCTTTCATAAAACTGATTGCATCCCACACCATAATCCCACACATTGGTGTTGTATGCCTAGTTTGAATGCACTATTCTAAGTGCCTCTCACTAAGAGCTTTTAGATGTAAAATGTCCTGGATGTAATGAGCACTGGTGTGGATCCATTATACAAGGCCAAATTTGCTTTCATAACTGAATGACACCCCATAACATAATTCAGAGCTGCCAACCTTGAACAATGAAAATTCTGATTTGGAAGAATTTGGAGCACTTACAAAGTCAATAAATTCTGTATTTTGTGGAATTTATATATCAATTATTAATAAATGCATGATGAATACATAATGATTCTTGGTAATCATTAACAATATTATCAAAAAGTTCCACCGCAAACCTTTCAAACCTTTAATAAAAAAATAAATATCTCCTCAAGCAGCTAATTGCCACAGAGGTCTTTATTTATGAAAAATTGGGACATCTCTCCAATCACCTTATCACCTGAACTGGATGATTAGGAATCATGGAGACAAAAACACGAAGATGATGATGGCATAGATGATGAAGGCAATGAAGAAGATGGTGGCCCATGCTGAATCCTCTTGGCAGCATTGATGGAATGAATTGTATTAATTGATCTATGTTGATTAATTTGTGGTTCAATGCCCATGGTTCCCACCCTCCACTGAGCCCAACAAGGGGATGTTCAGTTGGGCATCAGGGCTGCATGAGCACTATACCCACACAGACAATGAGCCATGCCTTCACATATAAATAAAATGAAAATAAAAGGAGAAGGTGAGGAACTAAACTGTTCTCACAAAATAAGTGAAAAAAAATAACAAAAATTAGGAAGAACTAAACTGGCTTCACAAAATGAAGATAACTGCAAAATTATTAAATATGTAGGGAAAGTTGCAAACCTGTATCCAGAAGTGTGCAAGGTACTCACCGTACTGCATAGTTGGCTCTAGCAGGTCCAGTCCACCTGCCAAATGGTCCTGGGTGGAGGAGGGCATCTCAGGAACTTCTGTTTACCTGAAGCAGAGGCCATAGCAGTGTGTAGCAGCAGCCTCAAAAATTGGGCCCCATGACAAAGTGGCTCCCCAATGGCAAGACAGATCAAGGGTCCCAGCTAGTCATTTGCTGAGGAGAACAGACGAGGACCCCCAAGCAACTACCAGAATCTTCTCCTTTCCAGGGACACAGGTCACTGTGCACAGCAAACAAGCAGGTGTGAAGGTACCTGAACCAACAGAACCTTTACAGGGTGGTCCCCTCACCACAGACAGGAGCTCAACTGAGGGACTGCCTGGTGTAAGGGATTAATATCAACAATAGAGGAGGTATTGATCAGTAGCAGACTACCTAACATGTCATCAGGAGGTCATTGGACTGGATCCCACCTATCTCAATAATTTTTCATCTATATGCAATGTTATCATGATACTTAAACAGCATAAACATAGGTGATAATCATGAGTTACATGGGTGACATTTTAACGTAGTTTTTTCCACAAAATATTTATTAAACAGCATAACCATGGTTCAACACTTTGTGAACCAGTGAAATACTGCAGATAAAAAAGTAATTGAAAGGTAACCAATAATACACTACAGGAAATAAAAAATGCAACATTTGCAAGAAGTTATGCAAATGTGAAGATATTTAGGGAGGTGGTTATATATGGAAATGCATGAAAATGATTAGGTTTGCAGGACGATCAAATGATTGGACAGGTGCAAGCTGATGTTATAAGTGTGAAGCAGTCAAACACAGATAAAGACAACCAAAGCTCCCTGGTTGACAAAATGTTGTGAATATTGTTCTAAACTAATGAAGATGCTCTTACGCAGACATCGACAACTGTTCCAACAGTTAACAGACTTTGAGTGTGGAAGAATCATCTGCCTTGGAGAAGTTGGTTTGTCATACAGAGATGTGGCCAATCTTGTTGGCCGCAATCCCAGCACTATCATACACATATGGCACCAGTGGGTTCAAGAAGGATCCAGCACACACCAACAAGATCAGGAAGACGACATATGACCACAGAGCAACAGGACCACCATTTGCGATGCATGGCATTGCAACAGATTCACGACTACAATGCAACTGCAAAGGGACTGGCAACAAGTAACACATTGAATACCTATCAGGCAGATGGTAAACAACAGGCTTTTAAAGCTTTCATTTCGAGCCTATCATATGGCATGCCTCATATAGAACTGGAAAGAACAAGAATGGAGCACTGTGGTGTTTAGTAATGAATCCCGATTTTGTTTTGGTCAGCATGATGGTAGACAATGTGTTCGCCATCATCCAGGAGAAAGGAATGCCACCTAGTGCATGTGACATTGTCACACAGCTCCAGCACCTGGTGTCTTGGTGTGGGATGCCATTAGTCGGACATCTCAGTCAGAACTGGTAATCATAAGGGGATCTCTAACTGCCCAAAGATATGTTACCAACATTTGAAGCCAGTGGCTCTCCCATTTGTTCAGCAGCATGGAACCTTTTACCAGCAAGATAATGCCCATCCCACATTAGTCTGCAGCATCTACACAAGCAAAATGAAATACTACCATGGCCAGCAAGCTTGCTGGACCTTTCACCTATTGCATGTCTGGGACATGATGGGCCAACAGCTCCAACAACACCCAAGAAGTGCACCAACCACTGTCGCTGAAATGGAACAGCAACTTTGCGCTATTTGACATTCTATCCTTCAGGAGTTTTTGCAACAATTGCAAAAACTAAGGCATTTGCAATTTAGCTCCTTAATTTTGCAAAAGCAATCCCAATTTTCACAACTCATCTGTATTTTACCAAATGGCTTCGAATTTTTCCAACTGCCCTAACTTTACCAAGTTGCCTTGATTTTGTCAACTCACCATAATTTTACAGAAAAAAATCCCAATTTTCACAATGCACCTGGATTTTACCAAGTCACTTCGAATTTTGCCAACTGTCCTAGATTTTGCTAAGTTGCCTCTATTTTGCCAACTCCCTTTAATTTTACAAAAAGCAAAATCCCAATTTTCACAACTCACCTGGATTTTATGAAGTCACTTAGAATTTTGCCAACTCTGAATTACTTTGGGGGAAGCCTCCCCCCCATAGCTACACCCCTGTCTACAATATGCACACAGCTGCACAATCTGTACGTTTGCATCACCCAAATAATCATGTAGCCATTTGCATATTGCTGCATAAATTGTGAGCAGCACCTCATCATGGCACATTCCAAGGTATATGTACAATACCATTCAGCCATATAGTAACCTTTTCTTTTGGACATATACTACTTGTCCCAAAACAGGTAATTCCAGATGCCTTTCATTGCAGTATCAGTTACAATTAATCCAATTTCACTGGTAGTAACAATGTATTTGTATAAAATCAGCACATGATTGTTGAAATTGTATAGCAGCACATTGTAAAAATGTGCTGCTATACAACTTTGCCATTGAATTTCTGGCATTATCTGCAATATTTCCGAAGTTAAAAGTTTCTAAATTTTGCAATTTACCACTAGGGGTGTGCAGTTGTGCTCATAATAGCATACCTACTTTTCTATAAAAAGCTGTCACATCTATATGCATGGGGTTGCTTAGTCATGAGTTATCACCCTAAATAGGATTTTACACACAACTGTATAGCGAAGTTTATGAAAGAAAGTAACATATTAGTCTCATTGTTTGGGGTTTTAAGGCACATTATCAACACAGGTTATTATGAACCAAATATGAAATGAAACAGAAAATGTGAAGAAATAAATATAAAAACTGACAAGTAACATCTCATCTTTTGCCATATCAGTTAATAATTGCAAAAGAGATGAGTTAGAACATAAGACGAAGAAATTAAACAAAAAAATATAAAATATGAAGAGGGTGGGGACAAATTTTGAAAAAATATATATATGGGGGTAAAAGACAATAGATAATATTTTTAACCCTTCCAGGGTTGAAGACAAATACAAATGCTGAGAGATTGTGAAATGAGAGGGCTAAGAATTCTATTTACTTTTTAGTACAACAAAATATTCTATTTAAAAAAAAAATAGATATTGCCATTTTTAAAATTTTCTTACATATATCTTACAAAAATGCATAACAACTTTGAAAACCTAATATTTTCTGTTTTCATTTGATGCACATTTTATTAAACTACCATATAATTAGATAAATAATAGAGGAAAAATTTCATTAGCCAGGTGGGATCTGAACCCACGTTCTCCTGATAACACGTCAGGCACTGTGACCCTGAGCTACCAGCCCCCGAACAATCATCCTCTATTATTGGCTTTAAACATTATACCATAGAATTAGTCATTGGAAATGTAGCTGACTACAATTGAAGACTGTGATCCAAAAAGGACTTTCCATAGAGTCAGAGCACCTGACATATTATCAGGAGGTCATTGGTCAGATGCCACTTAGCTAATGACAATTTTTCCTTTATATTTATCTAACAAATTACTACCAGGTGTATCTGAGATATCCTATTATTTGAACAATAATGCTTACACTCAATTCTCGGCGTGTTGGCTTAAAACATAAAAATACCATAGTGTTTGACAGTTGATGTGGGCAGGCAGTGTGTACTAAATTGGACAATGCCTTCTGGACCAGTCTTCAATTGCAGTCAACTACATTTCCAATGACTAATTCTAAGCTATAATGTTTAAAGCCACTAATAGAGGATGATTGTTCGGCAGCCAGTAGCTCAGTGGTCAGAGCACATGACATGTTATCAGGAGAATGTGGGTTTAGATCCCACTGACTAATGACAATTTTTCCTCTATATTTATCTAACAAATTACTACCAGGTGTATCTGTGAGATATCCTATTATTTGACCATATAATTTGTTAAAGCCAACTGATTGCCATTTCTCAGAAATGTTATATGGTATTGCCAATTTGCTTGTTAACTACGCTGAAGCAAACCCCTGATTTCAGCTCACATGCTTGATATGAACTATTATTAACATTTTTTTTTCCTAAAAGTTTCAAAAATCTCCTGAGAATTAACAAAAAACTGCTATTTTTAAAAACAGAAGATTTTGGAAGTAAATACAAAGTATGTAGCACTGTTATTTTTTCTGTTTCACACTTTTCTGCCTTAAACCTATTTCAGTATCCTTGAATTATTTTTATCATTTACCCCCTCATTCTATGTGTCATTCCTGCTCCTCAAATTGAAATTATAACTAAAAAATGGGCCTTCTTAGCCAGAGCTTGTAGTTCTAAGATTAGCTGCAGCACATGGTGTCATAGCAGAAGAAGAAGCAACTGTTACTAATTACTTGTTCACATTCACAACAGCAGTCTGTTAGTCGCTGCATAATAGTAGTTTACATGGTTGATTTAAGTTGAAATACTTCCTCCCCAACCACTGGATATCATATCCCTTCATAAAGTTAGTTTTATTTCCTTTTTGAGAATTAAACTTTAGTTTTCATTTCTGTATATTTATTAAATTTCCATACATTATTTATCTTTAAGTCGGTTGATTTACAGATTGACTATTATTAATTTTTTTGGAGTTATGTCTTGAATAAGGTCTTGGTTACAGAAGCAAAAAGGACTTCCTTGGCATGGATATAAATCCACATGTGGGACAGCAATTTCAGCAAGTGTTTTTGGCAAAGAAAAATTAATAACTGAAGTATATCAGAAACCAGCCTCTATCAGCAATAAATTCTTTTATACCAAGAAAATATATATATGTCTATAACATTTATTGTATACAAGATACTGCAACTATTATTATCTAAAGAAAGAAATTAATACTAAATATATATCAATTTTGTCAAAATGCTAGCCCCGCCCCCATCACAAAAATTTCTTTTTAAATTACAAGTTTTTAAATTTATGTTCAATGGTTTTGAAAGAGTGTACCCTCCTCAATATCTTGGCTGTGCTACTCTGATAAAAATTGATTTTTTTTTTTGCTTTGGTGCACTAACTTCTTGGCACTTAGGCCAAGATTCCCAAAATTCAACACAAAGATAAAAATTCATAATATTTAGTAAAAAAAGCAGCCAAGAAAGTGTTCCTCCATTTCATAAAAAGGACAGAAAATCCTATTAATGAGAGGAATCCAAGTCACATGTATAATATTCACCACTGTTTTAAAACATACCACTCTGAAAAATATCATTAAAAAGAAATAAAAAATCATATTTCACGAAAATATTATAGTATTCAGGAAGAAATTTCCTTTCAATTAAAATACAATTTAACAGTTTCTATTCATCAGGTTTTCAAAATTATGCCTTAATTGCACAGTCTGTTTTTTTTTTGCACACATATATGTTTCAACTGATGAAATGATGCTGCAAAATATCACCGTATCATTAATATCCAATTTTGGATTTGGATAAAAAAATTACCTTAAGAAGGGTGGCATACGAACCCACAACATCCTGATGATATGTCAAGTGCTCTGATCACTTACAATATGAAAATATGAAAATTTCCATACAATTGGATAAAATTTTGTGACTTCATTATTTATTTCCATCTTATTCAGTGCAATAAAAAAGAAATAGTTGCCACCCAATCACAGATGGTAACATGTGTAGGTGCCAAAATCGTGGCAAGAGTGAAAAATAATATTAGGTATTAAATTAAGTGGAAAAAAGAAAGAGTCAATGGTAAAATACTCTGGCATGCTTCTGGAGAGATGCAGGTTCAATACCATGCTTGCAAAAAATTTTCCACAAAATATTTATTGATTTATACACATTAAAAAGTCAACAGGTAACTCTATGATTGTTATTTATTGTTTATTTCTGCCTTTAAAACTACGACCAGCTGGAACAACTTCAGGTATAGACCTAAAGCTGTTCCAGCTGATCACAGCTACAGGTTAAGCACAAGAATGTCATGAAGATGAAACTTTATATACTATAAATATACTATTGATTAAATTTGAATATTATCAATGTCTCTATTCAATAGAATAGGGAAATATCCCTCTATCGTGAATTGAAACAGAGGAATGAGTTATGATGGAAATGTCCATACCATCAATTAGAGAAGATTGATCTGCAGCTGGTAGCTCAGTTGTCAGAGTACTTGACATGTCATCAGGAGGTCAAGGGTTCATATCCGTCCTGGCCATGACAATGTTTTCCTCTAAAATTGGATATCGATGATAGAGTGATATTTCTCTTGTCTGTTGAACAGGGATGTTGAGAATATTCAAATCTCATGTTGCAAAAAATACATGCACAGAAGGTGTTAAATGTTCATATAAAACTGATATCTTTATGCTAAACACAATTCATCATGAAAGTCAGAATGTCCTTAGGAGCATAATGAGTTGAATTTATTTCATGATGTCATAAAAGTTACAAAAGAAAACACCATTCTTCAAAATGCAAAAGAATGGCACAAATTAATTAAAACACAATTGACTGCAAATATTCATAATAGTTGACTAATTATCCTGATTTCAAATATATTTATATCCATCAGATTTAAATTGATGTTTGCAAGGTTACACAAGAAATTATATCATTTAAATTACATAAAAAGAATAAGATGCATGAAAGATTTTAAGTATCACATGGCAAATGATACATCATTTAAACATGGAAAAAAAAACTTTTTTATATATATTATTTTAAAACTACACTTTTTTAAAAATAATTAGTCGAGTTTAATAAACTTGACTTTTTATTTTTAATATTTAGATACATCGTTTACCAGATGAATCTTTTTAATGCTGATTGTGGCTGTCATTGTTGCCAATAAAATGATCTCAATATGCTTGAATAGGTAGCAATTTAATTTGTATAACTTGATTTAATTATCATCTTCTTGATTTCTAAATAAATAGTCATCATTATCATCATCCTCAAGCAGCCATGAGCTACGGAGGTCCAACCACACTGTGCAATTTAGTTATCCAAGCAAGTCTGTCCTGAGCTACATCTACTGCATTTGGCCACTGCACACCAATTCTAATAAGGTCCTGTTTGATATTGTCTGCCCACCGCATCCTAGGTCTCCCCCTCTTTCTGAGGCCTTTAGGCACACTGTTCATAACCCTATTCACCAATCTATAATTATTCATACGGGCAACATGGCCAAACCAACGGAGTCACTCTCTGCACAATATGCTGCTTAAAGGAGGTTGCCGACTTCTTTGCCTAACCTCATTATTAGTTACAAAGTAGAACCACCTAATGCCCAAGATACTGTGTAAGCATCTAGAATCAAAAGCATCTAGTTTCCTGTTTACATGTTTACAAAGTGTCCAAGTTTCACTACCATAACTAACCCTAGAAAGAACCAAACTATTATACAGTCTAATTTTAGTCTTCAGGTGTATACGCCTATTTCTCCACAATCTCCATAGATTCTTAAAAGTCCCGGCAGCAATACCTATTCGTCTGTTAATCTCATGCCACACATCACCATTATCTGTACATAGCTCCCAAGAAAATTAAACTTTGACACCTGCTCAAGACTGCAACCATTCAGATTAACTGAAACACAACCTACCTGACCAATTTTCATCACTTTAGTTTTCTCTCTGTTTATAAACAAACCTACTTTACCACCATTTACATCAACAGCTCGAATGAAAGAGTTCATCTCATCAACATCATTTGTCAAAAGGGCTAAATCATCAGCATAATCTAAATCAGAAATTTTCGTATCCCCAGTCCATTTAAGGCCAAAATCTTTCCGTTGAAGTGAATTTTGCATAGCATAATCAATAACCAAGCTAATGAGAAAAGGAGACAAAATGCACCCTTGTCTAACACCAGAAGTAATGCTAAACCACTTGCTACACAAGCCTTACCAACTCTCACATACGACTCAGTGTTATTATAGAGAGCTTTCATTATGTTAACTAACTTGTCTGGTATACCATATAATCTTACAATCAACCACAAATTATAATGATCAACAGAGTCAAAAGCCTTTTTGTAATGAACAAAGTTAGCAACCATAAGTTTCTGAAACTCTAAACAGTTCTCAAGAATCTGCCTAAGTGAAGATATCTGATCCACACATCCCCTACCACTTCTGAATCCACATTGCTCATTATGCAATTGACTGTCAACCAAATTCTTAATTCTATTAAGCACAATCATGGAAAGAACTTTACCTGGAACAGAGAGTAGGCTAATACCCCTATAGTTATCACAAGAACTGTGATCACCTTTTTTGAAAATAGGGATAACAATAGCTCTGGTAAAATCCTTAGGAACCATTCCTTTATCATAAAACATATTCAGAATTTCAGTCATCCAAGTGGTAACCGAAACATTCCCAGCTCTAAGCATTTCCGTAGTAATTTCATCTACCCCTGGGGATTTATGAAGTTTAAGTTTAGAAATAGCCAAAATAACTTCAGATTGTGTTATAGGGCCAACATTAAAGCCACCAATGCATCTATCATAATTACAAACAATGGGAGTAGAACTAACCACATTGTTTAGAACATCACTGAAATGCTCAGCCCACCTAGCCATGACAGAATCCTCACCTTCTATAACCTTACCTTGTTTATCCTTCAATCCCTGCATGCCTGTCTGTTTTCTACCACACAAAACAATAACTATCTGGTACAGCTCTCTGCTGTTTAACTGCTTCCTCGGCTTTGTCAGCCAAGCCAAAGATTCTTATCAGCAGCTAACTGATCCTTTACACGTTTATTAAGTTCTCTGTAATGCTTTCTATTAGGACTAGTAAGGTATTGATTAAAGACATTCCTGCAGTTCTTTCTTTCCGAAATAAGCTCAAGTGCCTTATCACTCAGATAATTCTGCCTCCTCTACTCCTTTTTCCTAAAAGAGTACTGTTAGTATGCAAAAAAGCATGTTTAAAATGATCCCATTCTTTCTCAACTTCAGTAGTAAGCAAACCATGACTGTCATAATGACTAAGTAACCTATCATGGTAAGCTTTAGCTATAACTGGGTCTTTCAGAGCTTCAGTATTAAAGGTAAATTTTTTAACTTTAGCACAACACGTTTTAAGTTTCAGTTGCATGACACTTTTAACAAGGTAATGGTCAGATCCAATTTCAGCTCCACTATATGACCTGGTATTCCTAACAGAACTAGCCCATTTGCTGTTAATTAATATATAATCAATCATATTCTTATGCAGCCCATCAGGTGAAACCCATGTTTACTTATGTATCTTACGGTGTTTTTAATAAGTGTTAGTTTTTCTGAAACCATTGAGTTTACTTACCTGTAGGAGATGTTGCCCATTGCCATTGCAGCTACCAATACCAAAAGGGCCTATTACTCCTCCCCAAAGGTCAGAGTTAGTACCAACTTTGGCATTGAAGTCACCAAGAACAAGGGTAATATCTCCTTTCTTGACAGAATTCAAAATATCCTGAACTTGTCCGTAAAACCTATCCTTCTCATCCTCATTGGCATCCTCAGTGGGGGCATAACAGCAGATAACATTCAGATCTTTAACGCTTGTCTGAAATTTTGCTGTAAGAAAACTTTCATTAATGCACTCATATCCTAGAAGAGCATCATTAGCGTTTCTGCTGAGAAGCAGACCCACGCCTTGTTGATGCTTATTGTCGTCCCTCCCTGAAAAGAGAAATTTAAGATTATTTTTAAGAATCTGACCTTTATCTGTCCATCTGGTCTTTTGCAGGCCAAGAATATCTAAATTATAATTGTGGAATTCTTGTGTGAGGACATCAAGAGAAAAAGCTCTGTGCAGAGTCCTCACATTCCAACTATCTATGGAGAGAAAATGGTTAGTGGGATATTTAAAGAAACTATGTTTATTGAGAGATGGAATGTCGACAATATCAAACAGCCCTCTAATCGCAGACATGGGGCAAAGACCATTTCCCCAACCACTAATGGCAGATGCCATCTACACTGGAAGACTTCTTCCAATGTAGAATTTGACGATGCCAATAGAAGCAAAGAGTTCAGGTGCCTGCGATGACCTCTGCTCAGGATCATCCACCAGCTGATAAACATATCCTGTGAATCTATTCAATTGGGGCTGTCAACTCACAAACAAACAGAAAACACAGTGGATGATTTTCCCTCCACAAAAGCCCACCAGTGCAGCAAAATCAGGATCCATAATCAAGCTCAGAGCCATAATTCCATTCAGGTTGGTATATATGCTCAGCACCAGGACCCTGTGTGGTTGACCACTCCTCACCAGAGTAGAAAAGAAAAGAAAAGTAGCCAGAGTTGTCCAGATCAGTAGGCCACACTGATCTGGCAGCCCTCCTCTTCCATTCACTTCCACAAGAGAGTATCTCTTTTGAAAGGTACTAACGGTCTACACCACGAGAAGGTGGGGTCGGACATTAGGTGCTAGGCCTGGCTAGTTCTATGCATCATCACAGGGGATTGGTGCATAGCTCTCCTTCCAGTGACTACCTAGCTACCATTTATAGACCCAGTGGAATTTATAGACCATTGTGGAAATTGTCGAGGTGAAATTTTCCATGCTGCAAGAATATTAGGGTGTCAGTACTGCAGCAGTATTTTGCTATTAAGATTATTAAGTTTTCAGTATATTTAGTTTATATATTGTATTTGGTGAAGTAATGATGAAAGCTTTATCAAGTGTTGGGTTTTTCTTCATTATTTATTACTTCATTGGCAAGTGCAGTAGAAGGTTTATGTAATATGATATCATTTTCATGTTTCTTTATTCTTTCTTGTAAAGATCTTGTTGTCATACCTACATAGCTTGAGGAGGCACTGTTATAATTTATTGCTATAAGGTAAACTCCACCATTAATAGAGTCCAGATATTTGTCTTAATTTTAATATATCTGTAGTATATTTAATGGGAACTCTATATTTGTATTTTTTTATTATATTATTTATTTTATAATATTATTTAGAAATAGTATATTTTAGCTTGTTTGCAATTCAGATTTCTATTTTTGGAAACATCATTTTGATTTCAACATTATTTTACCTTTCCATTGTGTTGACTATATGAATGGGATAGCCAGCACTTTGACAAAACTGATATTATCTAAAGAAAGAAATTAATACTATATAGTAGTTGTTACAGTATCTACATGTTCTGTACAATAATGTTTTTACAGAATATATATATATATTCTTAATATAAAGTAATTAAATGGTACTAAATTGATAATGGAGATAGACTTTTGATACAGATACTTTTCAATTAAAATATGAATTATTTTATTGAAAGAATATTCAATAATTTTCAAATTTAAACAAGAATTTGAGAAGAATAAAAAATTAGCATTTCTTGATATTATGAAACAAAGATAAATTAATAACTGAAGTATATCAAAAACCTATTTCTATCAACAATTTACGACATTTAATTTTTTTTATATAAAAAAAATATATTCTTCTGTAAGAACATTATTGTACAGAGCATATAGATACTGCAACAACTATTATTATCTAAAGACAGAAATTAATACTATATATCATGAAATAGTGAGCTGAAAAAACTGGTTTTGCAGTGAGTGGAATTCAAATCCACATATCCCAGTAACATGCCAGGTATGCCATTGATGGTGCAGTGCTTAGCATACCTGGCATGTTACTGGGAGATGCGAGTTTGAATCCCACTCATAGCAAAACCAGTTTTTTCAGCTTACAATTTGATGAGTCCCATGTCTACAGGATATCTCCTGTGATACTTTACTACTGAATTATTGATTTAATGTCATGAGCACGAGTGAAAAATATAATCAAATAAAAAATGTGCTAAAGTTTATGTCACATTTAGTTATAAAGAAAAATTTAAGAAAAAATAAAACTCTTAGCCATTGATTGTGTAATGGTTAGCATACCTGGCATATTACTGGGAGATATGGGTTCAAATCCCACTCATGGCAAAAAAAATTTTTTTCAGCTTACTATTTCAGGAGTTCCATGTTAACAAGACTTTACTACTGAACTACATATCAATTTTGTCAATATGCTGGATACAGTCAACAAAATAAAAAATTAAAGCTGAAAATCAACAATGATGAAATCAATCTATAAGCAAAAGCAGGGATTACTTGTATATATAGAATTCAATAAAAACTTATGTGGAAAAAATTATTACCAACAGTATGGGATTCAAATCCACAACTGTACTCTGGCATGTATCTAGAGAGTCATGGGTTTGAATCCCGCACCATCAGCAATAATGTTTTCCATATAAGTGTTTATCAACAATGAGGGTCCCAAAAATAGAAATCTGAGTGAAAACAAGCTAAAACATATTAATTCTAAACATTATTATAAAATAATATAATGAAAAAATACAAAGTTCTTATTAAATATACTACCAATACATTAAAATTAAGACAGATATCTGGACTCTTTTAATGGTGGAGTTTACCTGATAGTAATAAATTATAACAATGCTAACAGTGCTTCCTCAAGCTATGTAGGTGTGACAAGATCTTTACAAGAAAGAATAAAGGAACATGAAAATGATATCATATTACTTAAATCTTCTACTGCACTTGCCAATGAAGTAATAATGAAGCAAAACCCAACTTTGATAAAACTTTCAGCATTACTTCACAAAATACAATATTCAAACTAAATATACTGAAAACTTAATAATCTTAATAACAAATACTGCTGCAGTACTGACATCCTAATATTCTTGCAGCATGGCAAATTTTATTGCAACAATTCCCACAATACAATATTTAATTTAAAAATCAAGAGGAAAATTAAATCAAGTTACATAAATTTAATTACTACCCATTCAAACATATTGTGATCATTTTATTGACAACAATGACAGCAACAATCAGCATTAAAAAGATTTATCTGGTAAATGATGTATCATTTGCCATGTGATACTTAAAATCTTTCGTGTATCTTATTGTTCTTATGCAATTTAAATGATACAATTTCTTGTGTAACCTTCTAAACATCAATTTAAATCTGATGGATATAAATATATTTGAAATCAGGATAATTAGTCAACTATTATGAATATTTGCAGTAAATTGTGTTCTGATTTATTTTGTGTCATCCTTTTATATGTTGAAGAATTTGTGTTTTCTTCTGTGACCTTTGTAAAATCATGAAATAAATTCTTATTATTATGCTCCTAAGAACATTAACTTTCGTAATGTATTGCGTTTATCTTAAGGACATCATTTTTATATGGACATTTAACACCTTCTGTGTTAAATATATATATATTTAGAACATTTAACACCTTCTGTGTTAAATATATATATATTTAGAACATTTCTAATATCTTTCTTCTGTGTTAATATATATATATTTAGATCGTTTACCAGTTTTTTTTTAATGCTGACGGTTGCTGTCATTGTTGTCAATAAAATGATCACAATGTGTTTGAATGGGTAGTAATTAAATTTATGTATCTAAATATATACAGTTTTTTAATTCCATACATACATATATTTGAATACTTGACACCGAGTTAAGCTATTTATCTATTGTTTTCACCCATGTCACTCTAAAAAAAATTTTATTAAAATCAATGTTTACAAATTTAATTTTTTATTTTTGCAAAATTCACATACAAATTCTATCTAATTTAGTATATAAGATGAGTTATTCCAGGTGATTAGAATTTTACTAGAAAAAAAACAAAGTTTATTTGTTTATTTGACTCAGCACATTTGGCAAAAATCCTGAACTTTTCTCAAAGTTAGTACCAAGAAAACATTACAAAACGAAAGTAATTTCTTTTTCAAGTATTTTTTTTTTCTTATTCAGAAATAACCTTTCCATTTATGCACATTACAATCATTTCTATTAGTTTTTAATAAATTTTTATTTGCATTCCACGTGTATTTTTTTTTACTATGATTCTAAAACTGCCCTATTAAAATAAAACTAGTTGTCTCTTTGGTAAAAAAATTTTATTTTCAGAATATCCAGAATTAAATGTTGATTAACATGCCATAATTTCTTTCATTAGTCATTTGGCAAAAATAAAGTTCTAAAGCTATTTTCTTTTTGGCTTATCATTGTGAAAAAATAGATGGGCCTCTGGATGTAAACCAATTTTTCAGGTAGGATCCTGGAAGGGTTAAGTGGATAGAGAAAGGCAAACATATTTTAGTATCTGGGGAGATATCGCCCAAAAGAATGGTACACTGGTGTAGGAATACAGAATAAGAACACAACAAACATGGAATAAGAATGCTAAATTGCTTTATGCGATAGAACTATATCAAGAGAGATCAAAAGAATGAATTTCTCACAATTACAGGGAGTAAGGAAAATGGGTTATTTTCACACTTGCCTATTTATCAGTCCATGAACAGAGCTGTGCCATCACCACAGAGTAAGTTTCTCTTCTGTTCTATATAAAGGCCATTTGGGACCTGTAATGGTGATTAGGTTATAAATTATAAATACCATGAAACAGAACTGCCAATTGCTACAATGTTTTTCAAATTTTATCCAAATCTTGGTTGAAAATCTGAAATTTTACATTTTTGACCTAAATTTTATATTTTCTTCATTACAAACGGGGAACAGTAATAAAAGGGAAGAACTATTTCAATTTTATCTCTTTTACTGCACTAAAAGTGGATCTTGTCCCTACTTCCTAATCTGTGCTTGACTGTGGGCTTATCTGCAAACTGTCCTGTAGGTCAGAGGATTTTAAGCTGGCAATTTACAGACAGAACAGAGGGCAAAGAATCTAAACTGTTTTACAGAGTTGAAGACTGCAGATTGTATCTAAATACTTGTATTCAATTGAATCTATCCCTCCCCCCATGCCTCCTACTCTGGACAAATAATCACAAATCAAATAAATTAAAACAGCTGTACCTCAAAAAGCTTCAGAGTGACGGAAGTTACATTCACAGGATTAGGAAACTTACCTAATCTGTGGGTCATGCTTGAAACTGCAACATGAATAACATGTCTCTTGTTACTTAGCTGACTTATCTACAAGTTCATGCAGTTTTCATTCATTAATGTATTTAATTTATGAAATATATCTATTAAATCAGTTCTTAATGAAGAAATGATGCCTAGTATTAATGAATTTAAATTTCATTAATATCAAAAAGTACACATGTTGTGGACTTCAGTCATGTCTTCTACAAGCAACTGCTTCCTGTGCCACATGCCAAGCTGTCACTTGTTGGCAGCCCATGCACTTACTCAAAAAAAAAAACTGGAGAAAGACACACAATGGGACTTGTTGCTATTCTCTCTGCAATATTAATTTTAGCAATATATTGATGAAGTTTAATTTCAGCCAGTAATGAAATTTTTTAATATCAAAAATACATAAATAACACTGCTTGACTAAGGTAACAAAGCATTTTTCAATATTAAATAATTTAACCACAGCTATTATATATATATCAATTTAATCACGATTATAGCTGTATTACATAATAAGATCTTTGAAGGTCATCACAAGTATTAACAAAGTTATTACATAGGCACCCTTATGGATATGCCCTTTGGCACTAATCTCGGCTTTATTGTTACTTTGTTTAACATGCTATATGTTTATCTTGTCTTGTATTATTAACTTTTTTCCTAATGTAAAGGGAATCAAGAGAATGATAAAGAATATTGGAAGATCTTTGCTTGATGTTATGCATAGTTTCTAAGAATACCTTTGGCGTGATGTTATAATCAGCTGTAGGCTTATATCTTCTAATTTCTTCCAAGCATTACTAGTCCTTTTATGATGCACTCTTTGATGGTCACTTAATGTAATGGATATAGCTGGATGTTGAGATGTCGATTGCTGAAAACTTTTTTAAGTCCTTTGATGCGAGTCCTAGTATATTAATGCTTAGTTGATTGATAGTCACTTTGCTGGCATAGCTATCACTCACCCACTAATAATTCGTGCTCAAACTGGAATAACTATAAACATGTTGCACACCACTCACTCTTATGAAATGAACTCTTATGAATAATCAACAAAGACTTTATAAAAAACTTCTAAAAGAATATCAATGCTCAACTTTAAAACATTAAAACCTTAAAAGTTAACTCCCCTTATATGCTCCTAGAGTGACACGTTTCACCAACTTACTATCATGTTGGCATTCTCAAGCTCAGCTCTTATCATTGCTGTCATCGACCTTTTATACGTATCTCACTTAAGTCATGTGCTGTGATGTAATGAGGTATACACTCATCCTATGCTAAGCAAGGAGATTGCATGCAGTGGGCAGAGGTGGAATGTCAATGTTACACTGGCATCCCATTACGACACAGCACATGTATATATATGCTACCTGATCAATTCATTTCAAAATTGTTGCTTGCAAAGAGATTTATATTATTACTTCTACTGAAGATAGCAAGCCATCAATGTTTACATGATTCCCTGCTATGGTAGGTTGCGGGAAGACTTGAAACAGGAAAGTATGGTCTGGAAAACTGGAAAGTATGGAACTCTCTAAGATAGTTCAATGTTTTGAGAATGGTGGTTATCAATACTTTGGAAACAGTTTCAGGAGACAAAAATTACCACCAAGCTTGCCAAGGTCATCCAAGAGTTATATCAACCCAAACTGACTTATCTGGCTCTAATGGTAAGATAGAGCATAGAATAACTTTGTGTCAACACTCTCTCGAGATTTCTGTGGCTGCAAATGAAAAGATTTTTAGCAGAACAGTTTCACAAATATTTGTACACTCTATGCTAGGAGGTCAGCAGTATGTGTTGTTGGGTTGTTTTACCTCTGAGCGGCACTTTTTTGCACACCATGGGCTAAATGGCCAGGTCACATGGACCCCGAAGGCTCAGAGAAGGTTGGGGGAGGGGACCCACTGGAACAGCTGTTGGGAGACAGATGGTAGCCTCCCGTCAAGGCTATCCAGCGTGTTCTTTAACGTGCACAGGGTATGGCTCTCCCGCACACGGGGCCACAGCTTAACGTCCCATCCGACGGACGGCGGCCTTTCCAAGCCCATCGGTGTCCCCTACTGACCGTGGGCAGGGCGGGGAATTTTGCAGAGATAAATCTCAACGCTGACCCAGCCGGGACTCGAACCTGGGAACTACAGATTACGAGCCTGGCGCGCTACCGACTGAGCCACCCCCGCCCCCAACAGCAGTATGTGTCCTGCTAACCCCCAACCTTCAAAAAGTTCATCTAAACTGATGCCATCTGGTTCACTTGGAACCCTGAATACTGGATAAATGTTGTTTAACGTGGAGAGAAAAGAAATGCAATACCATCCCTCTAGTACCAGAGAAAGGGATATTTATGGTGGTGGTGGTGTGCTGGTCTGAGGTGGCATAACCATCAGTGGCTGTACTACCCTTCATGTGTTTGATGGAGTCTCTATAACTGCTCAGATGTACAGTGAACAAATCCTTGAACACCATGGGCAACGTTTTAGGGATACAGTTGGGCACTGATTTTCTGTTTATGAATGACAATGCCTATGTGCAAAGAGCTAACCTAGTGCAGGATTACTCAGAAACAGAGATATCTAATGAATTACATGGACAGCAAAGGTCACCAGACTTAAATACCATCAAATATGTATGGGATGCCTTAGAGAGATTCAGTGCCATCTCCTCAGTCACTCGGCAAGTTAAAGTTAGCTTCAGTGGAAGAATCAGATTTTTGCCTCCAGCCTTTTTGAACTCCTTATATTAAGTACGGATAGATGCTTCCAGGTGTATTTAGCCATCAGAGGGGCTCATACTCCATAATGATGCCACATGTGCATATTTTTGAGCATCAGTAGTAAACTTCTGCATTGAACAATATTTTCTCCTTTTAATTATATCATCATAATATATTCATTTCCAGTCTGAGGGTTCTCTATGTTCTCACATTTCCTCATTATATTCTAAAATATAGTCCTGAGCAAATATTTGCTTAATTACATTGTACAATGAATTTTAAGCAAATATTTGCTCAGGACTCGTACACATGTTGTGGACTCGAAAAATGAAAAAGCCATTTTTTTCGTTTCCCTCATTTTGTCAAGAAATGCATTTTTAATCTACTTGTATTAAACATGAAATTTAATTCATAATCAGGTAATGGGTGCTGAAAAATGGTTGTTGCATCGCTAAACTGTCATTGTTTGAATTGGAAGGCCCTTTTTTAGTTCCACATGCAATGACTCAAAGCTTGCAAAATGACTATGGACTGCAACAATGGCAGTCTTTGTAGGTGCACTCAGCAGGTTCACAGCATATGCATTTTCTGATATTACGAAAATTAAGTGTAAAAAAAAATAAATATCCTCTCAAGCAGCTGCTTGCCACAGAGGTCTGACAGGAGCCTGTCAGATTATGTACACTGAGACACCAGTTTATTAGGGACACCGCCCCTTGTCACATAAATGGTTCATTCCAACACATAAATACATCACATGACCGGAGTGTGTGGTACAAAACAGGCAGGCCAGCACTTCGAGCATCAGTTAAGAGTTCGATTGAGCCCCAGAATGAGCAAAACGAGCAACTTTGAATATGCATGATAGTTGGTGCTAGGTGTCTGGTTCTATCACTTTCCAAATGGAAGTCCTCCTGGGCTTTTCACAAACAACTGTTTCAAAGGTTTTCCATGAATGGTGCAAAACCAAAAAACTACCAGTGATTAGCAATCCTGTGGGTGAAAACAGCTTGTTAATCAGAAGGATCAAAAGAGATCAGCAAGAATCGTGCAAGTGAACAGATGGGCACAACCGGGCAAATCACAGCAGAATTGAACATTGGTGTGCAGAAAGTCATCTCTGAATGCACCACATATCACACCTTGTCACAAATGGGCTACAACAGCCCTGATCATGTCATGTGCTGATGTCAGCAAAGAACATGAAAGCTCGTTGCCAGTGGGTGCAAGAGCATTGACACTGTACTGTTTGAGGACTGGAAAAAAGGAACCTGGTTGGATGAATCAAGGTTCCTTTTGCATCATGATGATGGATCAGAATTTTATGCAATAAACACGAGGCCATATAGCTCTCATCTGGTGTCAACAGTATAGGTTGGTGGTGGTATGATGGTGTGGGGAATGTTTTTCTGGCACACATTAAGTCTCCTGATACCCATTGAAGGACATCTGAATGCCACAGTGTATTTGAACATCATTGTTGACCAAGTTCTTCCTTTCATGACGTTTATCCTCATTCAGAGGAGCACATTCAGCATAATAATGCACCTGCTCACAAGGTACTATCATCACCAACACTACAGTCTAGTGTCAACAGTATAGGCTGGTGGTGGTGGTATGATGGTGTGGGGAATGTTTTTCTGGCACACATTAAGTCTCTTGATACCCATTGAAGGACATCTGAATGCCACAGTGTATTTGAACATCATTGTTGACCAAGTTCATCCTTTCATGACTAGTTTATCCTCATTCAGAGGAGCGCATTCAGCATGATAATGCACCTGCTCACAAGGCACTATCATCACCAAATGGTTCCAGAAACTTGCTGATGAATTTTCCTTGCTTCATTGGCCTCCACAGTCCCCAGATTTAAACCCTATTGAGCATCTTTGGGATAAGGTTGTAAGGGCTGTTCAGAGCAAGACTTGTGCTACCATCCAATTTACAGCATTGGTCGACACAATCATTTCCACATGGTACAACATTCCTGCACAACACATCCAGCATCTTGTAAGTTTCATACCCCAATGAATTTGGGCTGTTCTGAAGGCCAAAGGAGGTGCAACACACTACAGGAAGGTACTTTACCTAATAAACTGGAATTTCAGTGTACACTATAGAAGGTCTGTGATTATGGTAGGACCTCTGCAGAAAGACAACACCTTACTTGGGGCTTGAACCCAGGTTCTCTGTTCAATAGGCAAGCATGCTAACTACTCAGAATCACTAATAATTAATACATAGGCATTGATTAATAACTGATTAACTGAAGTATTGCATAAATTAGCATTTACAGTACAGAAAGAATAGCAAGAAATGCAGATAACTCTTTTTTTTTTAAAGAGCTTTAAGAAGCAATGATGACACCTAGCATGTGACACAGAAAGTGGCTTGCAGCAGCCATAGCTGAAATCTGCAGCTTGTGTATTTTTCAATATTACTGAAATTTCAATTAATCACTAATAATTAGTAACCAATAATCAAAATGTATTCATCATCCACTGATTAATAATCAATATATTACATATATTGCATCAAATTCTGGAATAGTCTGCATAGGTGCTTGTAATTGTTTCAAATTTTCATTCTTAAAACTTGAAGTTTTCATTGTGTAAGACTGGCAGCTCTGTATAAAGATAATGCTTACTGCATTAAAGTTACAAAAAAAAGTTCCTGATAGATGAATCAATGAAAGTGACTATGCTTTCTTTCATATAGCCTTACTTAACTCTGTGTGTCCAAGCTGAGTTTACCGTTTTCACTTTTCCAATTCTAGTGGTGCTTGAAGTATTTACTGTTTCACAGTGCAAGATGTTAAAATTTAATTTTTCAAACAGAAAGTCATTTTATTAAAACTGTTTCTAATCAAATGTTAAAAGTAACATTTCAGTCTATGATATATAAAAATAAGTGGATGAGACATCTTTTCACTGATATATGCTATATAATAGTAAAGAATTAGTAAAATATAGTATGTGCATTAAAAGTCACAGTTTGATATGCTAAAAAGACTTGTCAGGTTCTTTAGTATAATCTTGACACTATTTCACTATTCTTAAATATCTTGCATATCACATAAAATATGCTACACTTCTTTTTATGTGATATTAAGAGTTTCAAGATTCTATCAAAGAACCTGACTATGGACTTGCCTCTTTAGCATATTAAACCAACTTTTAACACACATACTATACACTGAAAGGACAATTTATTATACAGGGTGATTCAAAACTTATCGTTCAAATTTCGTGGGGAGGTAGGGAATACATCAGGAAACCAATTTCACATAGGAAAGTATGTCCGCAAATGTATGCATGCGTATGTAGAGGGCGCTGTGTGTACCCAACCAGTGTACAGCTCGCCCGACCACTCCGGCTGTTATCAGTGTACAAGCTGACTTACTAGTGATAAGATGAATCGTTTTATGCATCAAGAGCTAGCGGATATGCATCTCGCATATGGGGCAGCTGGCAAAAGCGGCCGCCGAGCTAGGCAAGTTTACGAAGACCGATACCCCAACAGAAGAATACCGCAGCATCAAATGTTTGCACGTGTGCATCGCAATCTGCGGAAACGTGGTTCACTGTGCAGCAACATGCAGGATACAGGGAGAAGATGACTGACGCGGACTGTCAACATCGCAGAACAAGTCCTACAGTCCATCGAAGATAATCCGAATACCAGCACACGAGCTATTGCTCAGCAGCTTGGGGTCTCTCAGTCAGCAGTGTGGTGGATACTGCACGAGGAACGTGTGCATCCTTACCATCTGCAAAGAGTGCAGTTACTGCATTCTGACGATTATCAGAAGCGTGTGGAATTTGCACAATGGTTCATGCAGAAAGGTGCCGTGGACCCCAGTTTTCCAGCTTCTGTCCTTTTTACAGATGAAGCTTCATTCAGTCGTGAAGGTGTGTTCAATACACACAATTCACGTGTGGGCTTACGACAACCCGCATGGTACGAGAAGTCATGCTGCGCAACATCATTTTGCCGTAAATGTGTGGGCTGGAATAATTGGTGACTGTTTGTTGGGACCTTACTTGCTACCGCCCCGATTGGACGGCCGGAAATACCTAATATTTCTTGAGACAGTGTTACCGACTTTTCTGGGCGCTGTTCCTGCACATATCCGCCGAGATATGTGGTATCAACATGACGGGCTCTAGCCCATAGCACAATTGTTGCACGTGATTACCTGAACCGAACATTCGGAGCTTGATGGATCGGTAGAGGTGGACCGATCGCTTGGCCACCCAGGTCACCTGATTTATCGCCCATGGATTTCTTTTTGTGGGGGGCCATGAAATACCATGTGTACGAGACCCCATCGACAGTGAAATGGACTTCGTTGCACGAATAGTGGCCGCCGCAGGCATTGTCCATGATATGCCAGGCAGTTTTGAAAATTTTTGGCAGTCAATGCAACGGCGCTGTGAATCCTGTGTCTGTGTAAATGGTCACAATTTTGAGCACCTACTGTGAACCTGTACTTTACCTTGTTGGAATAAAAGTCATATTCGTTACCACTTAACTGTACTGCTTCCTTGTGTTCACTTTACTTGTCCATTTTGTTCATGTAGATGACGTTTGCAGACATACTTTCCTATGTGAAATCGGTTTCCTGACGTATTCCCTACCTTCCCACGAAATTTGAACGATAAGTTTTGAATCACCCTGTACACTCTATTAATAACATGTGGATCCAACTTTCTCCATCACAACAGAAGTAACATATTGTGACATGAACTCTACCAATTGTTGGACACATTCGATTGGCATTGCAGCCCATGATTCCAGTGTCCATACAGTGCTGAGAGTTGCCAGTGATGTGTACTGGGATCAAATGCATCAAAAACACTAAAAGTTTCAAGATTACAGGCCAGAATACCAGCCGAATTTTTCCAATACCTGATAGAATCCATGCCTTTAAATATTGCATTTCATCACATAGATGCTCAAGAGATTTAAATCTGGAGAGTAAGGGGGTCATCTGAGAGTTGTGAACTCACTGGAATACTTCTCCAATCAGTCCTTCGACAAACAGAAGCAATGAAATGGGGCACTGTCTTGTGGATGAAGACATCCTGCTGTGGGAAACGGATAGCCGTGAATGGGTGTAGGTAGTCAGCAAGTACATCAACATAGACTTGTGCAGTGATGGTGGTCTCATATGTACAACGGGCTCCAATGTGGCCCAATGTGTCCAATGCTCCAGAACATTACACTGCCTCCACCAACCTGCAACATCCTGACTTGATAGTTGAGGGGTCCATGGCCTCATGTGATCTATGCCACACATGCAACCTATATTGGTATGTTGTAAATGGAAGCTCAATTAATTGGACCAAACTACCGGTTTCCAATATTCTACGTCTATTGGTGATGTTCCTTTGCCACTGCAGTCTCATAGCCTGGTGACATGCTGTTAACAAGGGTACTTAATGTGGGCATCCATTGCCATAGTCCAATTGTGCCATCATACATAGAATGATCTTTGCACAAACCTTTGTAGCTGCCCCACTGCTGAATGCTGATGTTATCAACTGCACTGTGGCCCTCCATTCCAACATTATGATACAGGAGAGTCTGTGCTCAACTCGAACATCAATAGCATGATTACAGCCACATGACTGCAGGTTTCGATGTAATCCTCGTACACATGCGCAACAGTCACATGCAGAAATCCCAAACGTTCTACAAATGCAGATATGGAGCACCCCATCTTCCTCACACCAATTATCTTCCCAAAATTAAACTCACTCAGGTTGCATTGTTTACCCACCATAACAGTCACAGGTAAGCTAGACAACAGATAGGTATCTGACCTATTTATATCCAGCAAGGGGTTTTGGATGGTCACATTATTTTGGTAAAGTAGGGCAGGTTTGTGGATGGGTGTAATGCCGTGCTTTCAGTTAACTTTACCAACACTTTACCACTATATATTAGTAAAAAATGTCTTTATTTTGATAGAATCACTGAGTATTTATTATATATTGTTCTATGACATATATAAATTTGCTTGTTGATTCCACTGGAAATATTGTGATGAAGCTTAAAGATCTATTTGAGCTTGTAGTGATTGAATGTGCATGTTAAGTACCATAAATAGCATCAAGTAGCAACAATTTATGCCTTCATTCTGCTGTACCATACATATATTATTGATTGGTTTCATTTCCAGTATTCTGACCTGCTTTCCACTCTAGCAGAGTTGCAATGCTCCTTTTTTTAATAAAAGATACTGATTCTATTACTACTGGAAGCTATGCACATCACTTTCCATCAATATTTTAGCAGATTTTCAATTTTTAAGACTTTTCGCTTTACTCTAATGCTTCTAGAATTATTTTTATTATTTCTCAAATGTATAGAAAATTAATTTGAAATGATAGCAAATAAAACTGCTAGTGAGATCAAATGGCAGATACTGGAAGAATTATAGGATTATGCAATTAGAGAAAAGCGTGATTTTCAAAAGGTGGAATTTCAGTTACATTTTAATCAAATACACTAAATTAACATTACGAAATGGCAATTTTAACAACAATATTTGCCACAATTTAAAAATTAAGTTTTTATGTAACAGTTACACAGCTTCATACCAACATGATTCATTCTCAATTTCAATGCTTCAGTTAAACTTTATATGCTTTGAAATATTTTTATTCAGTTTTCTTTAGATGTTTATCTTTTTTAGGAATATTTTTGGTTTTCATTTAAATTATCGTTTTCAAAGCAAAACGAACTTTTTATGACACTATTTTCATTTGGCTTTGAGTTTGCTGATTACCAAAAATCTAAGCATATGTATAATGCATTATTTGCACGACTGAAATATTTGGCAAAAACTAAATGAGAGATTTAAGCATTAAAGAAACATTATAAAGTATTTATATTAAAAAAGTAAATTTAGAAAAAAAAAATTTAATTTGACTGAGATTGAAATGGAAAAGAATACAGTAAAATTTTGCAATGTTTAAAAAAAAAGGTTAAAAAATTACCTGATCTGTTTTTCTTTCACCTTTTGCCATTTTATTAATCAGAATTAAATACTTTTCCACTTGGTATATAACATGGTGTATTTTCCTTTCATTGGCTATTTCAAGATGAGGTTCAAAAGTTGCTTTATTTTCTGAAAGCACTTCAAAATTAACTTGCCACCAGAGTGAGACTAGTTTCAGAAATCTGACGCTTTAAGGGTTAGGCAAGTGTGAATAATCCTCACTTTAGCTTGGGTAGTTCATCTGGAGTATAAGCATGAAGTCCTATTTGTTCCAAGTCCAGGAAGCAGAGGGGCAGGTTTTTCCACACTTGTCTACTTCCATCAACAGGACTGTGTCATCATCATAGAGTTTGTCTTCTATACAGGGAGTATTTTAACATACAAATGAGAGACAAGAATATTTTGGGAAAAAGCTATATCTAAGATTTTTTTTTTATCTTAGATATTAGCTTTTTTTTATTTTAAATATTGAAGTGCTATATCAGCAGCAATGGCTATTATGTGTCAAACAAGGTAAAAAGGTAAAAGACAAATAACCCACAACCAAAGTTAAAACACAGAAAACAGAACAAAGAAAAAAAAAACAAATATAAACAGACATAAAAAATAGTAAAAAAAAAAGGATACAACAATATATACCAAAATAAGATAAAAAACCAACCCAGGATAAAAGACTCAGGTCAGACAGAATAAACACAATAAAGTCACAACTAGAAGAATGCATATTGCCTCTGGAGCATACAAGAATCTCATTTTCAAAAAGAATGAAGTTTTTCCTTTACCTACTCTTTCATTCCTTAAAAATTTTGATTTGAGCTAGCAGATGATGGGAAAAATGCAAATAGTATTTTATTAGTAATTATACAAGATAAAAGTTTTCACCTTTTAATTCTTAAATTTAAAAGGTTTCATTTTCTGCACCTCTCTCAGAAAAATGGGTAAATTATTGCTGTCAGTGGAATATCTCTTGAAAAGCTACCACTAAAATTTCTGTTATACACATCTTATTTGTAAAACTTGTTAACAGCTCTGCTGTTTCCATATTTAGTGAGTGATATGTAAAGATATATATTAAAACTACTAAGTATTTATAAAATGTGAATTATAATATTTCATTAGCACCAATTCAACTAAAATAGAGGTCCTTTTGACAATGTCTGCTAGGTCCAGACACAGACAATGACTTAGAGTGGTCCAGAGCACGACATGTTATCAGGAGGTCGTGGGTTCGTATCCCACCCAGCTCAAAACAATTTTTCCTCTAAAATTTAAATCTACTTCAAAATGGTAATTTATAGGTTAATACCAAATATGTCGAGTTTATTTATTACTTAACAAAATAAAGTTTTCTAATTATCACTTTTATTGTTTCCAATGCAAACTTCATGAAGTTCACATTCCAACCACCAAATTTCCAGCATTAATACATCATTACAATATTCATCTGAAATTTTCAACTTTTTCCACAATTAGAGAGTGCAATTATAGTGCTCAAAACATTCTGAAAGTGTGAATCGTATTTTATCAGTTCTATTTAACCCAAAAATGATTTTTTTTTTTCATTTATCTCTAAATACAAACAATTATCTGCTAAACAAAAAAAAAAAAAGTGTTTCCCTAGCCCCCTGGGTCTAAAGACGACAATTCATTGTTGGCAGTGAAAATTCTGTGACCTTCACATTCCACCACCAAAATCTCAAATTTCTAGTATAAATGCATCATTTGCAATATTTGTTTGAAATTTTTGAATTTTCAACTTTTTCCACCACTAGAGGGCATAATTATAGCTTTAGAGAGATTCAGAAAGGGCATATCATATTTCATCAATACCTATCCAACACAAAAAGAATTTTAAATTTATCTCTGTAAACAAAAAAGTTCAATGTCAACAGACGGACAGACAATAAAATGAAACTATCTCCTTTTCAAAGAAAACAAGATAAAAAATCATAATCTGTTAAAATAGCAATAAAATGTAAAAAGCCAAACACAGCAGTTAAAAATGAATCATATAAAATGTGCCCAAGTGTAAAGGTCTCATACATAAAACTGTGAAAGTTAAAATAGAAAAGACTTTCAGAGTTGATATTAAAGAGTTAACAGAGTTTCAGAGTTGATTTAATGTCCCATCTGACAGACGGCAGCCTTTCCAAGCCCATCAGTGTCCCCTACTGACCGTGGGCAGGGTGGGAATTTGCAGAGATAAATCTCAATGCTAACCTAGCTGGGACTCGAACTGGGAATTTGTCACCAGGGTGGGGGTGGCTCAGTCAGTAGTGAGTCAGGCTCATATCTGCAGTTGCCAGGTTAGAGTCCAAGTTGGGCCAGCATTGAGATTTATCTCTACAAAATTCACCACCATACCTTCAATCAGTAGGGGGACACTGATGGGCTTGGAAAAACTGCCATCCATTGGATGGGATGTAAAGTCATGGCTTCGTGTGTCGGAGAGCCCATACCCTGTGCATGTTAAAGAACATACTGGATGGCTTTGATGGGAGGCTACCATTTACCTCCTAAGAGCTGTCCAGTGGGTCCCCTCCCCTAACTTTCTTGGGGTCCTTGCGACCTGGCTATTTAGCCCATCATGTGCAAAAAAAGTGCAGCTCAGAGTTAAACCAACCCAACCCTTTTGCCACTGTTGCATCTTTCTTCCAACCTATGATTCATGGCAGGAATGTGTAACGAGCACTCCAATGGGACTGATGACACTAAACAGCCCATGTCACGTGCCTCTATATTGTGCTATATTACTAAAGGTGCGACATCTACCAGTGTATGAAGTCAACACTATTGTCTATGGTGGGGTGACTAATTTTTTATCCAGAGTGCTTAGATTGCCATATTTTGAAACCAACAGTATCCCATTGATCACCACCATCAACATGCATTAAATTTTATCACACAGATCATCCTTTTATTTTTTACTTTCTTGCCTTTTTGCATTATTTCAAAAGAAAGTTCCACTTCTATAGAAATTGCATGTTTCTAATTCATTTACCTTTAGATGTGTTTCCAATGATCATAAAATTTGGAACTTAAATTACATTTAACAGAATATAATTTAAAAAATTAAAATATTTTTAAATTAACAGATTAATAGTTTATTGTGGCTTTTCATCTGGTAAAGAATTCAAACCTGGAGAGACAGATTTTTACCTATTATTCAGTATGGTGAAATTGACCAAATACAGGTATTTTTTCCCGACCCAGAAAAAAGTAAACATTTGTAGACCAGTGAACTTACTTGCAAACAAAATTAAGCATTGATTAGTCAAGTTTATTTTTTTGATAATAATAAAAACTAATATACTGTTCAGTTTTGTTCTATATAGCCATTTCACTTTGAATCAAAAATGCATCTGCAAAAATATTTGTTTGCAATAATTGTTTTCCAAAGTGATCATCATCCTCAAGCTGCCATGGGCTATGGAGGTCCAACCAGATTATGCAATTTAGTTCTCCAAACGTATCTATCCTGAGCTACACGTGTTGCATCTGACCACCTTACACCAATTCTAACAAGGTCCTGTTTGACATTGTCTGTCCACCACATCCTAAGTCTCCCCCTCTTTCTGAAGCTTTTAGGCACACTGTTCATAATATTATTCACTAATCTATAATTATGCATACAGGAGTCTCTCATTAATTAATAGATTCTGAAAAAAATTCATCGCCACCATGGTGGGAATCGAAACCCCCCCCCCCCATCCAGATTCATGCCAGAGCGCGCTACCATTGCACCATGCATCAGACAATAAAATTTTTCAGAATAAGACCTTATAAATCTTCTTCACTGAGACATGGCTGAATCTGGAGAGATGCAGGTTCGATTCCCGCCATGGCGATGATGAATTTTTTTCAGAATCTATTAATTAATGTTTCAGGAGTCTTTCTCTGCACAATATGCTGCTTATAAAGGAGGTTGCCAACTCCTTCGCCTAAACCTCATCATTACTCACAAAGTTGAACCACCTAATGCCCAAGATACTGTATAAAGCATCTAGAATCAAAAGCATTAAATTTCCTGTTATCTTCTTTACAAAGGGTCTAGGTTTCACTACCATAACTAACTCTAGAAAGAACCAAATTATTATGCAGTCTAATTTTAGTCTTTAGGTGTATATATACCAATTTCTCCAGTCTACATGAATTCTTAAAATTCCTGGCAGCAATCTCTATTTGTCTGTTAATCTCATGCAGCACATCACCAGCATCTGTTATATAACAGCTCCCATGGCAGGTCTGTAAATGGTAGCTATGTATTCACTAGAAGGAGAGCTATGCATGATGCCCTGTGATGATGTAGAGAACCTGCCATGCCTAGCACCTAAAGTCCAACCCCACCTTCTTGTGGTGAAGACTGTACAAAAGAAATACTCTCTAGTAAAAGGAAACAGAAGGGGTGAGCTGCCAGATCAGTGTCGTCTACTGATCTGGACCACTGTATCTTTCATTTTTTTCTGCCCTGCTGAGGAGTGGTATATAACAATGTGAATGGAATAATGACTCTGAGTTTGATTATGGATACTGAATTTGTAGCAATAATGAGCTTCTGTTGAGGGAAAATCTACCACTGTTTTCTGTTTGTTTGTGGGTTGACAGCCTCAAGTGAATAGATTCAGAAGATACGTTTTATCAGCTGGTGAATAATTCTGTTCTGAGGCCCTCACAGGTACCTGAACTCTTGCTTTTATGGGCATAGTCAAACCTATACTGGAGGAAGTCTTCCATTGTAGATGGCTTCAACCTTTAGTTGTGGGGGAACAGGTCTTTGCCCCATGCCTGTGATTAGGGGGCTATTTGATATTGTCAGCACTTACTCTCTGAATAAACCTAGTTTCTTTAAGCATCCAACTAATCATTTTCTCTCCATAGATAGTTGGAATAGGAGAACTCTGCACAGAGATTTTTCTTTTGATGTCCTGACAAGAATTCCACCATTATAACTTTGATATTCTCAGCTTGCAAGAGACCAGAGGGACAGATAAAGGTCAGATATTTAAAAATAATCTTAAATTTCTCTTTTCAGGGAGGAAAGATAGAAAGCATTTCCAAAGCACAGGCTTGCTTCTAAGCAGACATGCTAGTAATGCTTTTCTAGGATACGAGTGCATTAATTAAAAGTTTCTTACAGCAAAATTTCAGACAAGCATTAAACACTTGAGTGTTATCTGTTGTATGCCCCCACTGAGGATGCCAATGAGAATGAGAAAGACAGGTTTATATGGACAGCTTCAGGATAATTTTAATTCTGTGAAGAAAGGGGATATTACCCTTGTTCTAGGTGACTTCAATCCAAAAGTTGGTACTGAATCTGACCTTTGGGGAGAAGTGATATGTCCCTTTGGTATTGGTAGCTGCAATGGCAATGGGCAACATTTCCTACAAGTAAGTAAACTGAATGATTTGAGAATTGCACCTGCTCTGCTGAGATGTAGTTTATGCAGTAGGGAGTCTTTACAATAACAATCAATGGCTAAGAAGACTTTTTTTTACTTATAATTTTGATTTGAAGAGTAGAAAAGACACATAAAATAGTGGGACAAATGAAATAAATTAAAATAATTCTGGGAATATTAAAATAAGTTATTAAAAAGGCAGAAAAGACTAAAAAGGGTTGGGTTGTTTTACCTCTGAGCGGCACTTTTTTGCACACCATGGGCTAAATGGCCAGGTCACATGGACCCCGAAGGCTCAGAGAAGGTTGGGGCAGGGGACCCACTGGAACAGCTGTTGGGAGACAGATGGTAGCCTCCCGTCAAGGCCATCCAGTGTGTTCTTTAACGTGCACAGGGTATGGCTCTCCCGCACACGGGGCCACGGCTTAACGTCCCATCCGACGGACAGCGGCCTTTCCAAGCCCATCGGTGTCCCCTACTGACCGTGGGCAGGGCGGGGAATTTTTGCGGAGATAAATCTCAACGCTGACCCAGCTGGGACTCGAACCTGGGAACTACAGATTACGAGCCTGGCGCGCTACCGACTGAGCCACCCCCGCCCCGACTAAAAAGGGAAAAAAAAGGGAAAAAACAATGGTAGTACATACTTTGCAATTACTTGCAATATCTTCCGTTTTTTTAAAATAGCAGTTTTTTTTTGGTTAATTCTCAAGAGATATTTGAAACCTTAAGGAAAACTTTGCTGATAATAGTTCAAATCAAAATAGTGAGCTTAAATCAGGGGGTTGCTTCAGCAAAGAGTAATGTTAACAAACAAATTGGCAATACCATTTAGAGCTTCTGTGATATGGCAATAAGTTGTTTAACAAATTATTTATATTTTAGTTTAATAAAATACATATCAAATGTAAAAATGAAGACATTTTTCAAACTTTAATTATGCACTTTTATAAGTTATACATAAAATTTTCAAATGGCTAGTTTTAATTTTTAAAAATCGATTTTTTTTTTTACTAAAAATGGATGTATATATCCTCGGCCTCTCATTTCGTCATTGTATACATACAACCTGGTATACAATGTCATTGTCAATGCATACATACAACTTGGACAAGGGAAGGGTTAACAGAAAATAGCTAGTTCTGTTAGGAATACAAGGTCATACAGGGGAGCTGAAATTGGACCTCACCATTACCTTATTAAAAGTGTCCTGCAACTTAAACTTAAGAAGTGCTGTGCTAAGATTAAAAAAAGTTACCTTTAACACTGATGTTCTGAAAGACCCAGCTGTAATAAAGCTTACCATGATAGGTTATATAGTCCTTAAGACAATCATAGTTTGCTTACTACTGAAGTTGAGAAAAAATGGGACCATTTTAAGAGTAATCTTGCATCTAAACAATACTCTTTTGGGTAAAAAGGAGCAGAGGAGACAAAATGATTTGAGTGACAGGCACTGGAGCTTATTTTGGAAAGTAAGAACTGTAGGAATATCTTTAATCAAAGCTCTCCTAGTTCTAACAGAGAACATTACAAAGAGCTGAATAAAAAAAGGAGAAGTTAACAGCTGATATGAATCTTTGGCCTGATGACTTGGATGACAAAGCAGAGGAAGCAACTAGATGGCATAAAAGGAGAGAGCTGTACCACGCCACATAATTAATGCTTTGTATTGGAAGAAATGAGCAGGTATACAGGGATTGAAGGATAAACAAGGTAATGTTATTGAAGGTGAGAATTCTGTCATGGTTAGATGGGCTGAGCATTTCAGCATTGCTCTAAACAATGTGATTAGTTCTACTCCAATTGTTTGTAATGATGATAGATACATTACTGGCTTTATAATGTTGGACCTATATCACAGTCTGAAGTTATTTTGGCTCTTTGTAAATTTAAAGTACATAAATCCCCAGAGGTAGATGGAATTAACTACTGAAATGCTTAGAGCTGGGAAAGTTTCTGTCATCACATGGCTGACTGAAATTTTGAATATCTTTTATGATAAAGGCATTGTTTCTAAGTATTTTGAACATCTTTTATGACAAATTTTGAATATCTTTTATGATAAAGGTATTGTTCCTAAGTATTTTACCAGGGTTATTATAATACCTATTTTTAAAGAAGGTGATAATTTGATTGACTGTTTGAGATTTTATGGTGCAATGACAACTAAGGCCATAATAAGCCAAACAAGATAATTACACATAAACCCACAACCCAAGTTAAAAACCAATACAGTAAAAGGTAAAGGAAAAAACCAACAGAAATATATAATACAAAAAAAAAACAGTAAAAGTGTTTGGTTGCTTGGGGTTTAATGGTGCACTGGCTACTCAGGCCATAATGTGCCAGACAAATGATAAAATAAATGATAAAAGCCAGAAAAACCCACAACTAGAATTTAAAAGAACAACAAAAAAGACAAATACACAGATATAAAAAAGATGGAAACAACAAAGAACAAATGTATAAATAATAAATGTATATAATATCAATGCAAAATCCAGGTCCATTAAAGTATCTAGTATATCATAAAAAATTAAATACAGGGGTAAAACTGCAATGATATGATAAAAGATGTCCAAGTGTAAGGGGTTCAGGCATAAATCCGTAGAAGGTAAAATATAAGACAGATATTTTCATTATTTCCAAATGTACAATAATTGACATGGCACTAATATTCTTCAATATATATATAGAATGCATTATAATTAATAATGTACTAAGAACTGAAAACTCAGTAGCCATACAATTGAGAAAACAATTCCAATAGAGTAAAAATTTGTATTTTGGAAATAATTAGGCTAAATAATAACATTTATTTTGGCAACATAAAAAAAATTATCAATATACACTGGCAAAAATTGAAAAAGGAACACCCAGAAGGAATTCCTTTAGGAATGCCATATTATAATACATTAAAAATTAAGTGCAGCAAAAACCGTGATCAAGGATTGAAAGTCATTCGAAGAAATAATGTTGTCCTCAGTGGATGACAACAAGCAAATGTATCCAGCACGTATTTAAGAACTAGGGCATGTTGTTGTGGGTTGTTTTACCTCTGAGCGGCAATTTTTTGCACACCATGGGCTAAATGGCCAGGTCACATGGACCCCGAAGGCTCAGAGAAGGTTGGGGGAGGGGACCCACTGGAACAGCTGTTGGGAGACAAATGGTAGCCTCCCGTCAAGGCCATCCAGCGTGTCCTTTAACGTGCACAGGGTATGGCTCTCCCGCACACGGGGCCACGGCTTAACGTCCCATCCGACGGACGGCGGCCTTTCCAAGCCCATCGGTGTCCCCTACTGACCGTGGGCAGGGAGGGGAATTTTGCAGAGATAAATCTCAACACTGACCCAGCTGGGACTCGAACCTGGGAACTACAGATTATGAGCCCGGCGCGCTACCGACTGAGCCACCCCTGCCCCAACTAGGGCATGAAGAAAGAAGTTATTTGTTTTGTGTTGTGTTGCTCAGTGCTCTTTGAAGAAGCTACCTTACCTGGATGACGCATGCATGTTACATTTGTTCAGCTAGCAAAGTTTGAGCGATATCGTACAGTGGGTCTTCGGGAAGCAGGTTGGTCATTTCATCAAATTGCATACCGCATTGGACAAGAGGTATAGGCAGTGGTATAATGGTGGTGTTGATGGTCAGAAGAGCAGTTGCACACTTGCAGACATGGTTCCAGGCAACACAGAGTTATGGACGCATGAGAGGATCAGTGTATCAGGAGTGTGACTGTGGCAGAGCGGATGGCTATGGCATCACAAATTCGATCCTCTGTCGTACCAAGGGTGTCTACACAAACGATACACAATTGTCTTTTGGAAGCAGGACTGCGGGCACAGTTACCACTGTCACCTTGTCACTGTAGAGCACGTTTGCAGTGGTGTCAGGAACGAGTTCATTGGAGGGAAGAATGGCAGTATGCGGTCTTCAGTGATGAAAGCCAATTCTGCTTAGGAGTGTGTGCGATGGTCATTTATGCACCTGAAGGTGACAAGGTGAGCAGCTTCCTCCATCGTGCATCTGCCAACGACAGAGGGCCCACACCAGGCATCATGGTGTGGGGAGTGATTAGCTATCACTCTCGTACATGTCTGGTGTTTGTACAGGGTACACTGAATAGCAATACGTACTTCAGCAACATTATACAGCCGGTCATCCTGCCATATTTGAGAGTAATTCCAAATGCTATATTCCAGCAGGATAATGCCCACCCACACTCCACCCAGGCAACTCAACATGCTCTTCAGGCAGTGCACCAACTTCCTTGGCCAGCATGCTCTCCGGACTTGTCTCCAATCGAGCATGTCTGGGACTGGATCGGACACTCTTTCATGGACTGTGGCAGGCAATGGCCATCACTGAATTACACATCCAAGTTGAAAGTGCATTGAATTGCACCCCCCCCCCCCAGCATTTGTATTGCCACAGTGGAAGCCACAGTTGCCGATTGCATGCCACAGTGGAAGCTTGTATTACTACGTCAGGAGGTTCAACACCTTGTTAAAATATGCCTTCTGTAAAATGTAATACTCATTAAAAGGTAAAATAAACATTGAATCACTTCACACGTGTGATCACTGTCCTTTCTTAACAAGTTGTTTCTACTACATAAATCTCATAGATTACACTTCAATTGTTAATTGTGTTCTCTTTTCAATTTCCAGCAGTGTATAATGATTTAAACACAAAAATATTATTTGTAAAAATGTACTTATATTCTAAAACTATTAAAATTTGATAAACATATATATAAACTAATTTAATAGATTTTAAAAGCTAATCATGGGAACTAGCCAAATATGTTTAGAATAATATTTACCATGTTTAAAAGCCATATTTTTGTCTTCTTAATAAATCCCTTTTCATTCTTTATCAGTTTCGTTTTTTTTCTGGTAGAACATTAAAGAACCTACTTGCCAAATATATATATAGTGTTTCTGTACTATTGTTCTATGTGCAAGAATATTAAATTAAGACTTGTAGAAAAGGGGGTATCTTTCTTAAATGCCCTAATGCGGTTTATATTCCAGTGTTTCTTTTATACATTTCAATGTTTCGAAAACAAAGTTTTTTGACCTGTAATATGCCTAGTTTAGAATAAATGTTAAGTGAACTATCCCATTTCTTCATTTTCATTATACACTTAATATGATTCTGTGCATACTGAAATGGTTGAATTTTATACCAAGTACCCCCCCCCCCTAACGAAAATAGCCCCTAAATTTTTGATCAAATTTTTGAAAATAGCCCCTTTGATTTGATCAAAGGAAAATATTATATTTTCAAAACAGACAAACAAACAGCTACAAAAGTTTGAATATAATATATATAAGGTATAATAGAATCAATTTTCTTCAGAACATTATTTATCTCAATCTTCCAAGACATTTTCCTATCTATGTAAACTCCTAATATTTATAGTTATCTGCTCCCTTAATCATTTCACATGAGCAATTATCCTGCATACAATTTTGAGAATGAAAAACAATTTTATATTTAGAAAAAACTTTCCGATTTGCTCATAATCTAAAAAATATATTTTGTTTTTTTTTAATATTTAAAAAAAAAAATAAATAAAAAGTCTTTCGAAGTTAAAATAAAGACAATCAGCATATGTTTAATAGTTAAAATTGTGTCATGAAACTTGCACTTAGGTTCATCATTCATCTGTAGAAGAAATGAATGAGTAATAAAAGAATAACCTAGGCAAAGTCGAGCAAGTACATCTTCCTCGTGATTCCCATGGAAACATGACTGCCATGGTTTGATAAGTGGTTTAATCTCAAAGTGCTTGTTCATAACCTGTTCTGACCAAGATCTCTGCCCCTGTGCCTGGAGTTCAATGGTAAAATGCTGCCAGATATCCAAATATGGAACCAGCAATGGGACAGGGTCATGGCTGACCTCGCAGCAGCATCTGTCAAGTCATTGCCCCTGATACTGACATGCCACCCAACAGAAAAGGATATTCATGGTGGCTGCCTGATGATGGAGCTGCTGGAGAATATTGGGGAGAACAGGGTGAGAAAGATATCTCACCAAGATCCAAGTTTCTGGCAAGCTAAGTGAGTCAGTGTACAGGACACACTGACAATGACACTTTGCAGCTATGTGGTCCAAGACGAGGCTGATAGTATGCAACTCTGCACTGAAGATGGAACCCTGCTGTGGGATCTGGTCTGCAATGATCACATCACAACAGACCATGGCCAATCCCACTGATGTGCCAGACTTCGAGCCATCTGTGAAGAAAAAAAAAATAATAAATACCCCCTCAAGCAGCTGCTTGCCACAGAGGTCTGACAGGAGCCTGTCAGTTTATATGCCACAGTAGGAGATCTGAGAGGATGGCAGGACCTCAGCAGAAAAACGACACACACATCCATGCCTATGCAAGAAATCCAGGTGCTCAGCATGGCTGCTGGTACACGCAGTAGGGTATAAAAGGCCTTCCCCATCCTGCAAAGAGAAAGGTCGCAGGAAGGGGAAACATAGATGTCTCAGGTAGCCTTCGAAATGCAAACTGAAAGGACAAATGGTAGTCGGGCGATTAATGTGAAGCACCTCCCACTTGGGACTGCGGATTGAAATGCAGTCCCAAGTGCAATGGCCCAGTAGGGATAGCAATTAGATACATATTGTAGGGTCAACTTCTGACAGCACAGAGATAAAGATGGTTCATTATTCTTAATGTAAAGACTCTGAACCAGTGGTATGTGAAAGGCCTCCATGCAAACACAGAGGTGCAAAGGGTCCACATCTTCCCCACCAAATCCCAGGTGGAGTCATAGTCTAGTTTTGACCAACAAGTGCATGGTACAGGCAGAGGAAAAAAAAACATTGGACCACTCCCCAGGAGAGAGGGGATCTTGATGATGTTCAATGCCACAGTGCACTTCGTCCTAAGATGATGTTACTTGCTCATAGATGTTAAGAAGGACTGGTCTAAGATGAGACAGAGAAACTTAGTCTCTACCACAACTGGAATGACATTACCTCATAGCCTTAGCTTGGGGTCCAGATGAAGATTATGCTTGTGGAAAAAGTGCACACAAGTGGTCTTCTGTGGGGAGTACCAAAACCCTTTGGCCATTGTGCAAACAGGAAGATCGGTCAGGTCAATTTGCAGTTGTCATTCAATGACTCATGCTGGATGATGAGCAAAAGATGCTAATATCGTCAACATAGAGGACATTGCCTATGGTCAGAGGAAGTTGTCATGTAATGGAATTTACCTTGACAACATGTAGATAAGAAGTTGGAGATGAAGATTGGCACATAATCTCTTAAACTGAATACTTGGAGGTCATGAAGAATTAAAAACTCTATGCCATGTAGTATGCTTTTCTGATATCGAAGAAAATTGACACCATGTGCTCTCAATTTAAAAATAATTTCTAATAGCCAATTTGAGGCATATCAGATGGTCAAGAGCTAACCATTACCTATGAAAGCCACACTGGATGTTGGAAAGACTGTTGTATCAGGATCAGGTGTTCTAAATACCAGATGAGTCTGGCATTTACCATTCTTACCAACACCTTGCACAAGCAGCTCATCAACACAATGTCAAGATAATTGGAAGGAATCTTGAGATCCTTCTAATTATCATGCCATAGTGTTGATGAGCTGCAAGTGCAAGGTGTTGGAAAGAAACTTTCCTGGCTTGGGTTCCTTACTCAATGGTGAGAGATGTTAGAGCATGGCATAATGGGCATTATCTGGCCAGACAGCAGATGCATTAGAAGAGTGCAGAGCAAGGTAAAGCTCCTCCGCTGTGAATGGCCTGCTGTATGGCTCCAGGCCATTCGAGTAAAAGGATGGTTGGTTGGCTGGTTGGGGTTTTATGACACATGGGCAACAGGGCCATGTGTCATAAAACCAGCAAGATAAAAAAAAAGAGAGTAAAAGACATACAAACCCACAACCAAAGTTAAAAGCAAAAAGTGTAAAAGTAAAGGACAAAACCAGTACACATAAAAAGTACAAAAAGATAAAACGAACTTGGGTGTAAAAGACCCAGGATGATCAAGATAAAAAGGATAAAGCCATAAAATCACAGTCTGCTAAAATAACCTGTGTAACGTGAAAAGGCAAAGACAGGTGGTAAAAAAAGTCATGAGATAAAAGATGGCCAAGTGTTAAAGGCTCGGCTGTAAAATTATGGAAGGTAAAATATAAACGACATTCAAGGGTAAAAACAGGACAAGCAATTAAAATATGTTTAATGGTTAAAATGGTGTCACAAAACTCACACTTAGATTCATCGTCTGTCTGAAGAAGAAAGGAATGAGTGATAAACATATGGCCTAAGTGGAGCCGAGCAAGTACAACTTCCTCCTTGCGATTCCTGGAAAAACAAGACTGCCATAGTTTGAATGGTAAATATATTTATGAAACAATATCCAATAGTTCCGCCTAAAGCACTACCAGTATAGAGAATTGCCATATTTACCACTAACTACAGTCAGGGGCAAGAGTGTACCATATAGATACATATCATCCCCAACTACCTAATGGTGAGCAGTACTATAAGAGTAAAGCTCATCCATCAGTCAAAACCTAAATTTAATTTGTGCCCCGGTTAGCCAAAAACAAGGATATATAGATCCAAGTTGCCTCGCTCCCGTGGTAGGAACTCTTACTCGGACCCGACTTTCGGGGCCCTGTCCAACCTAACGGACCAAGTCAGTCAGCAGGACCCCTAACAACTCCCCTGAGATTGAGGTCTTAGCCTGTCCAACCGGGACCCAAACCGGTCAGCAGAGCCTTCGACCTCGATGGGCCCTCAAGCCCCCCACGACAAGGTGGTTCCCTCTCCCGGGGAGGGGGGGGGGCACAGTTTGACAATGGGCTTGATCTCCAAAAGCTTGTTGCCAATCTGTTCAGACCAAGATCTCTACTACAGTGCCCAGAGCTTGATGGAAAAACATGCAGGAAGTCCAAGTATGGAACCAGCAACGGAGAGTCAGATAGGGGTGTGGCTGACCTGGCAGCAGCATCTGCCAAGTCATTGCCCCTGATTCTGAAGTGACCGGGCACCCAACAGAAGAGAACAGTGTGGTGGCTGCCAGACAATGGAGCTGCTGGCGGATCTTGGAGAGAACAGGGTGAGGCCGATGCCTCACCGAGATCAAAGTCTTTAGTGAGCTAAGCAAGTCAGTGTAGAGGACACACCGACAATGACACTTAGCTGATAGCATGCAACTCTGCAGTGAAGATGGAACACTGCTGTGGGATCTGGTCTGTAATGATTACATCACAGTAGTCCATGGCTGATCCCACAGATGTACCGGACTTCAAGCCATCTGTGAAGACAAGCAAGAAGTTCGGATGCCCTGGCAAAGCATTGCTGATATACACAGTCAGGTGTAAAGGCCTTTCCTGTCCTGCAAAGAAAAAAATCACAGAAAGGGGAAACAGCAAGCTCAGCTGTCAACTGTGAGATGCTATCGACCAAGTAGAAGGACAACAGAGAGCACCTGGCCTTGCTTTCAGGGCCAGAAATTCAGGAACATGAATAAGTTGACAGGATGGATGAAAATGTTTACCCCCAGAGTGTCAGCAATTGCCTGTGTATTTTCCACCATTCATGCCACCTCCCCCATTCATGTCAGTACTACCCCAAAGAAAACTGTGTCCATTGAAGTCACCCAGAAGCAGAAAGGGGATGGCAGCTGCAAGACAAAGTTATCAAGGTCTTCCCAGAAGATGATGCTTCTGGGTGAAGGATATAAAAAACAGACAGTCAGCAAAAACCCCATGAAGAGATGGATTGCTACCACCTCTGGAGTGGCTTTGAGACATATGACCTGGATTGGAGAGTGGTTGCTCATGAGGATCGTGACACCCTCGCAAACTGGACCATCTCCATCCTGGCAAACTAATTAAAAGTGCCATATCATGGCATTGGCTGCAAATATGTCTCCTCAGGCACACACAGATGGGCTGGTGTGCCTGAATGAGGACCTTGATGCATCAAAAAGGGTGATCTGCACCAACATCCTCACAATCATCTGAGGGACATGATCAGTGCCCACCTTTTGAGGAGAAGGTTGAATTTTTTTCTTTGGCCCCAGTGTGGGGGGGGGGGGTGCCTTTGACTTGGAAGGTCTGGCTATCTGAGGTCAGGAAGGAGGAGATCTTCCAAAGGTGGAAGTGGAAGGCTGAGTAGCAGACTGCACTGGCATAAGAAACCTTGCCAGGTGGGGCAGGCAGTGAAATGAGCTTTCTCATCTCAGGATACAAAACATTGTTGATTGTCTCAAGGCATCGTACCTCCTTTTCTTCCTTCCATTTGGGACAGTCACGGGAATATACTAGATGGTCACCATTAGAGTTTACACAGCTTGCTTTGTTTGCTGTGCAGTCAGGATCCAGGTGATCCTGGCTGCCACAATGAGCACAGGTGGGTTGACCCAGCAAGCTGTGTGGCATTGGCCATACTTCTGACACTGGAAGCAGCACAGAGGATTGGGTATATATGGCCATACCTCACAGTGAAAGTATCCTGCCTTGAGAAGTCAGGCATGGTGCATTGAATGTTAGAATCAGTACCAACCATCACGATGTGTCGAAACTTGATGGGCTGATATTACTCCTTGGGGGAAGAGTTCTGAGAGGATTCCGCCTCGGTGACTTTGAGAAGTCTCCACTCAGAGATCACACCCAGTGAGGAATTCAACGATTTGTGGGTTGTGACTGTGATGGCCACCTCACCGATCGCTGAAACCTGGAACAGTTCTGAGTGTCTTGAACAAGTGGCCTCAACAAGCAAATCACCAGATCACAGAGATTGATGGATTTTGCCGAACCTGCAAGATCTTCCAAACCTTTATGAAAAATAGGGACATTCCCCAATTACCTGATCACCTGTGAATAGATGATCAGGAATCTCGGGACAAAGAAGAGAACAGTGTATATGACAAAGACAACAAAGAAGATGGGGGCTCATGTCAAGCTTTCTTGTTGGCATTGATCAACTCAATTGCATTAATTTATTTTAGTGTGGTTCAGTGCCCATGGTCCCCACCCTCCACAGAGCCCAAAGAGGGGATGTTAAGTTGGGAACCAGGGCTGCACAGGCACTATACCTACACAGACAGTGAGTCAAGTCCTCACAAATAAATAAAAAGAAAATGAAAAGAGAAGTGTGAGAAAATAACCTATCCTCATAAAAACAACTAAGTGAAAAAAATAAAAATCCTGAAAAACCAAATTGGCCTCACAAAATTAGGTATAAAAGTAAGAAAATGTGTTGGAGAAACTCACAAACCTTAGTTGGCAATTAGCAGGCCCAGCCCACCAGCCAATTGGTCCTGTGGGGGCTACCCCAGCAACTGTTGCTTACCTGAAAGCAAAGGCCAAAGCAATGTGTAGCAGCAGCCCTCGAAAGCATTGCCCAGCCCCGCATTGAATCAGCTTCTCAATGGCAAGACAGGCCATAAGGGGCCTGACAAGTGGAGACAAGAACCCTCAAGCAACTACCAGGTTCCTCCTTTCCATAGACAAGGGTCTCCACACACAGCAAAAACATGTGGGCAAGTGTACAGGACCCTCTGAAGGTACTAAACCAGCGGAACCTTTACAGGGTACCCAAACCTCTGAAGGTACCCAAACCTCTGAAGGTACCCAAACCAGCAGAACCTTTACAGGGTAGTCCTCACCAAGAACAGGAGCTCGAACTGAGGGGAGAAATGCATTCACAGTTCTTGTGATAACTATAGGGGTGTCAACCTACTTTCTGTTCCAAGTTCTTTGCATGATTGTGCTTAACAGAATTAAGAATCTGGTTGATGGGCAATTGCATGATGAGCAATGTGGATTCAGAAGTGGTAGGGGATGTGTAGATCAGATATTTTCACTCTGGCAGATTTTTGAGAAACGTTTAGTTTCAGAAACCTTTGGTTGCTAGCTTTATTGATTTCAAAAAGGCCTTTGACTCTGCTAATCATCATAATTTGTAGTTGATTGTAAGATCGTATGGCATACCAGGCAAATTAGTTAACATAATGAAAAATAATTATAACAACACTGAGTCATGTGTGAGAGTTGTTAAGGCTTGTAGCAATTGGTGTAACATTGTTTTTAGTGTGTCCTTTCCTCTAGTTTTTGTTATTGATTATGTTAGTGGAATTCATTGCAAGGGGAAGATTTTGGGCTTAAATGGTCTAAACATCTGGATATTTCTGGTTTGGATTATGCTGATGATTTGGCCCTTTTGGCAAAAGATTTAATGAGATGAACTCTTTCATTCGAGCTGTTGATGAGACTGGTAGTGGGGTAGGTTTGGTTATAAACAGAGAGGAAACTAAAGTGATGAAAATTGGTCAGGCAGGCTGTGATTCGGTTAATCTGAATGATTGCAGTCTTGAGCAGGTGTCACAGTTTAATTATCTTGGGAGCTATGTAACAGATACTGGTGATGCGTGGCATGAGATTAACAGATGAATAGGGATTGTTGCCGGGACTTTTAAGAATCTATGGAGAGTGTGGAGAAATAGGCGTATACACCTAAAGACTAAAATTAACTATATAATAGTTTGTTTCTTTCTAGGGTTAGTTATGGTAGTTAAACTTGGACCCTTTGTAAACAAGATATAACAGGAAACTTAATGCTTTTAATTCTAAATGCTTATGGAGTATCTTTGGCATTATGTGGTTCAACTTTGTAAGTAGTGATGAGATTAGGGAAAGGAGTCGGCAACCCCTTTGAGCAGCATATTGTGCAAAGAGAGACTCTGTCGGTTTGGCAATGTAGCCCATATGCATAACTACAGATTAGCGAATAGGGTAATGAACAGAGTGCCTAAAGGCTAAAGAAATAGGGAGAGACCTAGGATGCAGAGGGTACACAATGTCAAACAGGTCCTGGTTAGAATTGGTTTACACTAACCAAATGCCACATATGTGTTTTGGAGAACTAAATTGCACCATCTGGTTGGACTTCCATAACCCATGGCTGCTTAGGATAATAATGATGAAAATTGGCAATCCTGAATTCAGTTGTTGGTGCTTCCTATGGTGATTGTCGTGCAAAATGATCACTGCAATCACAAACAGATTATTTTTGAACACTTCATTTTTTTTTTTTCAAGGATCAACAGATAAAAATATAGATTTAACCCTAAGTAGCCAGGTGAAATTTCTGTAGTGTGAGTAATCAAGTGCAGGTCAAAATGTTATCCATCATATATCTTGTAAATTGCTAGATATTAAAAATTGGAATTTTCACAAGTCTAAAAATCAATTCAAATAAAGAAAGAAAAAAAGGAATTTTTAAATTCAAAAAGAGAGATTTTACACGTCTGAAATTAAATTACACAATAAGAACAAATCTTCTTCAAAAATCTTTACAAACAGCTTATTGTATTTGTAACAGCTTTAAACATTCATCAGTGAAAGCTCATCATTACATTCTGATTGTTCACTTTTTGAATCATGATCATTTTTGTCATAAATTGATTCAGCAGAATTGTAAAAATAACTTTCAATATCACCCAAATCTGATATTGCCATTTGATTTGCCAGTTTGAAAATGGATCTTGTTAACCCTTACAGTGCTTTTATTCTTTTTTCTAAAAATGCCACTCAACTTCTGAGCTCATTATGAAACAACTATTGAATAAAATAGCTTGCATCACATATAAAAGATAAAACATTTAATTCTGAACCAAAAATATAAAAATTAAAAAGAAAAAAATGGTAGGAAGGAATAAAAGAAAGTTGGAAGTTCATTTGCATTGGTTTTTGAAAACTGATTAATCAGTTTTCGACATGTGATGGCCCACCCATTCACTTTTACTTAACCAGCTTTATTTACATTATATTTATCATTTGGGGAATTTTCTTCAGTTGGCATATTCCTTTTTCCTTGCCCAATACTGCAAAAGGAATTGTGCATGCGTAACTCCTATTTTTGATTGACAGCAACTAATGCATGCAAGACACGCCCCATCTAGCATCACAGTTAGTCCCTGCATGCGGTCTTAAGATTATGCAAATGTACTTTCCAATGTGCAACACACAAGTGTCAGCTGCACGCCACATGTATAGTAAGTGACATAAGTCATGGAGTTAGCAGAGAACTAGAAATAGTCATTTTTGAGAATGTAGAATGTTGGTGCAGATTTTGTTTGAGTGAGCTGTTAGTTGCTCATAGAATTTTGTGTAGAAGTTTCACTTAGGTGAGTCTCAATTTTTGGAAATAAATTCTATTTGTTTTATACAATAGCTTTGCATTTTCTAATTTTTTCTCTTGAGCAGGAATTTAATTTTGACAAATTGACAATCTTTTTTAAATTTAATTTTTTTCACTAAGTAACATCTATTATATTTAGAGAACCCTCATTTAACTTTAATTGGCAAGATAATTGCCTGGCACCCAAGCTATCAGGTAACTTCAGCATTTTTCTGGATCAGTCACAAGATTCATAGTAAAGAATTTAACATGCATTTGGAACACTTAATTCAAACAATAGGTTAACAACAACAGAAGCTCTTTGTTATGCAGACATATTTTAGTTTTATATGTACCAGAAGAAATGTTCAAAATAACAGACAAATTGTGTCAAACATGACAACTGTAATGATTGAGCCAAATAAAATGTGGTCCATTTTTATTACATAAGTAGTTAGATGAGGGTCAATCTGCTCAATGGAGGAAACTGACATAAGATCATGGCTAATTAGGAAGCTATTAAAATGAAGGAATAACTAATGCTGAAAATAAAAAAAAATAACTAAATATGTAACTCAAGTGGCAAAATTGACTACGCTTGACTACCTGGGGATTAAATGTTATTTTTCACATTTGATTAGAAACCATTAAAAAAAGTTTTTTATTCTACAGAACAGAGGTATCATCTCAGGGTCAATAAAATTCAAGTGATATTTCAGCTTTCGACATGCAAAGTGTCAATTTTTCTAATTTTTATTTGATATTTTTCAAAATATTAAGGAAATTAATGCATAATGTTTGCACGTTAATGTATTTTACCCAAATTTTTTACTTATTTTTTTTTGCATTACTATTTAGAAGTCAAGTGTACCTGAGAGGCAGTGCAAAAGCAAGCCCCATGATCCCATTCTCACACCTTCATCATAAAGATTCATAGCTATACTTGCTTCTTCAGCTTGAGGCTTTCCTTGGTAAATTACCTGAATGAATAAATTTTAAAATAATTAGTCTATTTCCAGAGCAATATCAACATATTAAAACAGCTAACAAGCTACTTATTTATAGAAATATGCAAATAAGTATGTACTGATGCAAAATCATACATTTTGCATCAGTACATACTTATTTGCATATTTACAAAATTATTAAAAAATTATTTGCATATAGTACAAAATCATCATAATTTGACTTCAGTACTGTTTGTTAATTTTATTCTGAATTCAGTGCATACCAAATCTGCTTGAAATTGATAAGCAATATTTAAATATGTTCTTGTTAAAGTTAGCATTTTATATTAAAATAAAAAAAAAAACACAATAAGGATTAAACAATCCAATCAAGGAACTTTAAAGTAGATTTACTCATACTGCAGAATCAATCACACAGATCATTCACTATGTCACTGTAAATATTAGAAGTATTTCTAACTAAACCATATTCTTCTAGCACACTAATGAGTCTGCATTAAATTGTACAATGTATCAACACACCAGAGTTTTCCAGACTCAATTTGCAAACTCAACACATGGCAACATGTTCATTATATAGTGAGTATATACTATTCCTAATGTTATTATGCGATGTTGGGCAAGCACACTTCCGTAAGGCATCATTCCTTGTTGCTAACAACATAGATTATCAGTAGACATGGCTGGTTGGAGACAACCATTTTCACCTCTGACTTCACATAGAGATGAATATGTTTGTTTTTTCTCAGTTTGATGGCACAACATTTATATTAAAATTGAACTTGTATGCACAATTCAAAAGTATACCATGCCAAGGAAAGACTTAAATGTACTGATGCTGCTGATCACTGCTTATTTCTTGTAACTTTAAACACTTTTAAGTATATGTCAACAGGGATCGGAAATTTGGAAAAAAACCTTCCAGCCAGTTTTTATTTACCACTAGCCATAACAAAGGCTTGTACCAATGTGAAGTGTGAAGAGCAAAACATTTCTTTGCTTTCATGTGCATTTAAAAAAAAATAGATTATTGACTTTAATATTAACTATCTATTAGAAAGAAACTGATAACCTGAAATGCTGAACCAAAGAGAATAGGGGGAAAAAAAGAGTTGTTCCAGCAGTAGCGAAGCATCCATGAAAGCAACAGAAGTAGTGCATCCCTTCAAATTCTTACAAATCTAGAGAAAAAGATGCATTAAATTTTTACATATAAAAGCAAGTGTATTTTCTTAACTTTAAGGGGAAGTGAAAGCCCTATATTTGCAATGATAAGTATTTTAGATAGCAACTACCCAGAAATGTAAATTTGTTCGAGTTAGAGAAATTTTGATGGATTACAGAAACTAAGTTTATGGTTGAGTCAAAATCAGAAAAAAAAGAGAAAATATTTTTAGTTCTAAGTTTTCTTTAGTTCCACTTTTTTGGGAGGGATTTAAATATGAATGGATAATGCTACTCTTCCTTCTGTAGTATACTGGTTTCCATAAATTAAGGAAAATCCCGATGTTAAGTCAATGGGAAGCTAACTTCTAAAAATTTTAAAATAAGTTTTTCTGTTTTGAAATATGTGATTGCAGATAAAGATCTCAATCAAATAAATCAATATCTCGATTCTAAACAATATTTGTTCAGTATTTAATGAGTTATGGAAGTTTGAATATTTAACAACAGCAATGCCAGTCTTAAGAAACTTACAGAAAACTAAATAATAGTGAAATAATTCTTTACACAAAGTAATAAAATAAGTTTGCATTTTAGAAAACACTTTGATATAATACTTATCATTAAGTTTTAATTAACTTCTAAAGTCAATTTTTGTGGCTGGCATTGTTATCACTAAATATTTAAACTTAAATAACTCGTTAAATACTGAAAGAATATTGTTGAAAAATTAGATAGATTTATTTGATTGAGATCTTTATCTGCAATCACATTTTTCAAAACAAAAAAAAAACTTATTTTAGAAGTTATAGAGCTTTGACGTTAGCATCCCATTGACTTAACATAAGTATTTGTCCTTAATTTATGGAAACCAGTGTATTTCACTACTGTAAGACAATATTTTATGAAAATAATTTATTTTCTCTCGTTTTTTTTTTTCAAAAAATGAACTGCAAGTCAACTTCATTGCATTCTGTTGTCTTTGTAGATTCTATATTATACACTTCTTTATATATGCATATCTAGTTGAAAAGTCGCATAGTACAACCACTGCTATGTTTAAACTGGCCATCCACAGATCTAGCAATTATCTCTAGCCTCTCCAAACCCCATTTCATCTACCCCTTCTCTCAAGTTGGCCAGGTCTCTGATCCCCTAACCAAAGCAATAAATATGTTGCAACAGTGCCAAACTCAGGCAGATCAGTATCCAGTGACTCTCTTCCAGGTTGCTTGGAGGAAACGGCTTCAGTTGCCTGATTTTGACAACTGGAGGTGTGAGCGACTGACATTCCATTTCAGAACTGGATACAGAATGACTTCAGTACTTTTTACTCAACATCCTTAATCTTCCACCAAATTGTTTCCATTTTTTATTCAAAACCAAAAGAACATAAACCTTTCCTTTACACAAGTTCTTAAGAGTTGATTGATGACAATAGTTTGGCAGAGATTATATCCATGGTCTGCCTATAATGCAAAAATCTTTCAGTGGTTTGTGAATAGCAGAATATCACTATGAAGTTAAATAGTGATAGTTCTGTTTCCTCCCCATGAAACATGAATGTTATTTTCAAATTCAGAATAGCCATCACAAGTAGGAAATGGTATGATGTGTTCTTTTGGCGCAAGGCTGATTCAAAAATATTATAAATTGATAAAAATATCACTATCTGGAAAAATATTTAGCTCAAATTACATAAATTTACATGAAATTTGTCCCTGAGATAGTTGACCCCAAGCTGCAAGAAATATGCCACTAAGAGAGCCATGGTATATTCTTGATGCAAATTCCGTGTGTTAATAAGGTAAAATATAAGAAAATATAGCAGAATTTAGTTGGTGATGATGTCCAAAATATTTACCAAACTCTCAGCTGTACATATTGAAGAAACTACCAATGGGTTGGGTTGTTTTACCTCTGAGTGGCACTTTTTTGCATACCATGGGGTAAATGGCCAGGTCACATGGATCCCGAAGGCTCAGAGAAGGTTGGGGGAGGGGACCCACTGGAACAGCTGTTGGGAGACAGATGGTAGCCTCCCGTCAAGGCCATCCAGCGTGTTCTTTAACGTGCACAGGGTATGGCTCTCCCACACACGGGGCCATGCTTAATGTCCCATCTGACGGACTTTCCAAGCCCATCAGTGTCCCCTACTGACCGTGGGCAGGGCGGGGAATTTTGCGGAGATAAATCTCAATGCTGATCCAGCTGGGACTCGAACCTGGGAACTACAGATTACGAGCCTGGCGCGCTGCTGACTGAGCCACCCCCACCCCAACTACCAATGTTCAAAAAGAGAAATCAAACTGAATTTTTATTTGTAAACTACAAATGTTTATTGAATGGAAGTGAATAAGATCTATTGATTACAGAGATCCTTGTTGTTTCTTATTCCTTTCTTTGAATGCGAGATATACATTGTGCTTTTTTTCCCTCCCTACAAAATAAGGTCTGGAACACATAGATTACTGAGCAAAGCTTTACAGTCACTGAAACTGCACCATAGGCAAAACGTTTTTAGTACAGAAGTATACCTGACCTAAGATAATTAGGTCATTTATGCACTAGTAAAAGAAATCTTTTTGATTTTAAATTATAAATATTTTTCCTAGAAGTTTCTTGATTTTACACCTGTTATGCATGAAAACAACTTCTATCAGACAAAAAGCTCTGTTAAATAAAGATTATGTTAACTCTATAAAACACTCTTGATGCTAATCATGTGGTATCAGGAAAAACAATCAGCTCATTTACAATAATGGAATAAACTGATAGTCTTACATAGGTGCAGTGAAGTTTAGGTTACTTACTCATAACTGCATTGGTTTCATTACTGTGTTCTTCTAGAGACAGCTTTTTCAGTTGTAGAAGGAGGGCAAGTCCGGATTGTGTATTGTTCTTCATGGGAGCTGGTGTTTTCACAGGTCCAGTGTTGTTGCTTCTCACTTGTTGGTGACTGAGAGTTCTTCCGCATGGTGTTATTAATCAGCACTTTGCTGCCTCTGTGGTATGAGTGACTGGATGTCATAGGATTCTAAACTTCATGCTCCTATTAGTGTGCTGAGTCGTTTGCCTATACGAGATATTTGTCACTAAGCATTGTTACACACTTTGTTCGCTTTGGCCCGTCATCAAGCAAACACTGTCCTGGCAGTGGGAATGCATTGGAAACACAATGCACTCAATCAGTGGATGCATATGTGGGCTGCACAGGGTCATCAATGTCAAGATGTTTACTAGGCATGCCCCTGGGGTGCATGAAAAAGGGATGATAAGGAAGTGCTCTATGAGATGTACTCACCTGGCATGTTTGTTCTAGATTTTTAAAGGAGAAAATTCCATAATTTTCGTAGTGTAAGGTAGAATATTACAGATATTTTGAATAAATTTCCCAAATTTAATAAGCTATCAAGGGAATTTTACTAAAATATATATAAGACAAGGTTATATATCACAAAATTAATTTTGTTGACTGCATTATCCAGGGTAGTATGCTCCATTGGCAGTTAATTAGCCCTGTCATTTAAGTCCCCCCCCTGTCCCCTTCATTGTCATTCCTTGGTTTTTGATGGCAGCATCTGGAAGCAAGCCCTGGCCTAAGTGTTGGCAAGGTACGAGTTCGGCAGATGTGTAGTATGTATATCCTTCCAGCAGGGGCAGATGGAGAAAATGTCTTTAAGGGAGGTGACATACGAGGTTGGTTCCTTTTCAAATTAAGAGGTCGCTGGCAAAAAAAATGGATTTCGCAACTTTACTAACCTTTTGGCCAAAAACCAGCCTATTCTTTCTCTAAATTCCTTTTCATTTTGGACACAAAGGTGATTTAATGAAATAAGATTAAAGCCATCCATCGATTTACACGGTAGATATGTTCTGGAATACATTTATAAATCGAAACCATACAAACTGAGACCAACAACTTACAGAAAAAAATGGGGATTGTTTCCAAAAAAATTCTTCTTATGAATAAACCATTCACTAAAACGTTTTTCTGCAGCTATTACATTTCCCTGATATAATTCCCATGCTTGTTATACAAGGTTTGAGAAAGTGTTCTGTAAATGGAAATTTTTGAAGGAAAAAATTATTAACTTTTTATTTTTCATTGATAGTTCAGAGAACGAAATCAATGAAGTCATATTATATGAAGAAGAGATTGAGGTTTCGATCACAACTGACCAAGAATATTCAGCTTCATTGAATGGCGAGTAGGAGGGAATTTTCAGTCGTACAAAGTGATGATAGAGGATGCGATTTCAGTGACATTTCATGGTTCAATCAAATCACTATAATGAATCAATGACATGGATTGATCATGAAAATAGACAGAAATTTTTTTCAGATGTTTGTAATAATTGTTGAAGTCTATTTCTACAATTAATCTGTATTTACTATGGATGGATTTTTAATAATAAATGCTTAAGCACGATTGTCCTCATTAATATCTAAATCATTAGCAACAACTGGAAAAGTTGCCTCTCTCTGAAGTATAGATGGCACAAGGTCCAACACATCTCAGTGAAAGATTTATAGGTCTTATTCTGCAAGATTTTAGCGTTTGACGTGTGGTTTAAGGGTAGAGTGCTCTGGCATGTAAATGGAGAGTTGCAGCTTCGATTCCCACCATGTCAGTGATAATTTTTTTCAGATGTTTGTAATAACCAGTTCATATTCTTTTGGTAGAATCAGGACTCTTTGGAATTAACTAAATTTTTAAACAATTTAATTTTAATTAAATAATTAAATAGTAACTTGAAATTATAGCCATTATCCTATGGTCCTTTGAATCTAGCTTGTGAACCTGAGCAGAATTTTCCAGAAGGTAAAACTGAATTATTGCCTATCACATTAAATAGAGTTGAGATAAAGCTTGAACTTGTGATATTAAATTATATATATATAACAATAGATCTCACAGATATACACCTGGTAGTAATATGTTAGATAAATGTAGAGGAAAAATTATTGTTAATCTGGTAGGATCGAATCCATAGCCTCTTGATAACATTTCAGGTGCTCTGACCACTGAGCTACCAGCAACCACAACAATCATTATCTATTAGTGGCTTTAAGCATTATACCATAGAATTAGTCATTGGAAATGTAGTTGTCTGTAATTGAAGATGCTGGTCCAGAAGGCACCTTCCAGTTTAATGCACACAGTCAGCTCACATCAAGTGTCAAACGGCACGGTATTTTTTTTTCAGGCAACACGCTGAGTATCGAGGATAAGAATTATTGTTGAAATAATAATATTAATAATAATATGATAGATAACCTCTACTTATTATATGCTAGATGTGGGCTGACAGTATGCACTAAACTGGAAGGTGCTTCTGGACCAGAGTCTTCAATTTCATCAACTACATTTCCGATGACCAATTCTGTGGTTTAAATATTGAAATAAACTCGACATATTCAATATTTACTAATAAATCAGCATTTTGAAGTCGATTCAAATTTTAGAGGAAAAATTGTCTGAAGTCGGGTGGGATACGAACCCATGACCTCATGATAACATGTCAGGTGCCTGAATAGCTTCTATATGAGACATAAAAGAAATGTTCATAGCATTAGAGAAGATCTTGATCGGTGGCTGGTAGCTCAGTGGTCCAGAGCACCTGACATGTTATCAGGAGGTCATGGGTTCATATCCCTCCTGGCTCAAGACAATTTTTCCTCTAAAATTTGAATCGACTTCAAAGTGCTGATTTATTAGTACAATTCTATGGTTTAATGCTTAAAGCCACTAATACAGGACAATTGGTTGACAGCCAGTAGCTCAGCAGTCAGAGCACCTGACATTTTATCAGGAGATCATAGGTTGAGATCCCACCCAGCTAATGACAATTTTTCCTCTATATTTATAGCATCAATATAAAAGAATTGTTATATGAATGTTTGAATGGAAGAAATTGTTTCCGACGTATTTGTTAAACTATTAAGGACGTTAAATTCAGAGTGATATTTTCCTTAACCTGTTGTGGGCGATGTGCCTCATATGAGGTCTATGAAAGTAGTCTTGTGAACAGTTACAAGGATCATGATGGACATTTAAATTTTGAAAGGAGGAACCCTGAGACTTTTAGGAAGTTAAACGGATATTTATTATTTATCCAACCACATAAATGCATATATTCATTAAATTTGCATTATTTTTTTTTTGAAAAAAATAATCAGGCCATGAGGTACTGCAATGGTCAAAAAACCTAGTCCTCAACAGGTTAATAGTTGAACAAATATGTCTAAAAACAATTTCTTCAATTTAAACAACTAGAATATACTATCTATCATTCATATAACTCAGAATATACTTACTATTTTCATGACATACTTGTCATTGTTTCTTAAGGCTGAGAGCAGATGGGACAATACCTTCGCGAGACACAGAGAATGTATACTCCTGTAGAAAGTTCATAACATCAATTAAAAGAGATCTTGATTGGCAGCCATAGCTCAGTGGCCGGAGCTTTGGGCTGGGTTGTTTTACCTCTGAGCGGCACTTTTTTTACACACCATGGGCTAAATGGCCAGGTCACAAGGACCCCGAAGGCTCAGAGAAGGTTGGGGAGGGGACCCACTGGAACAGCTGTTGGGAGACAGATGGTATCCTCCCATCAAGGCCATCTAGCATGTTCTTTAATGTGCAATGGTATGTCTCTCCCGCACACAGTGCCATGGCTCAACATCCCATCCGATGGACGACAGCCTTTCCAAGTCCATCGGTGTCCTCTACTGACCATGGGCCAGGGTGGGGAGTTTTGTGGAGATAAATCTCAACACTGACCCAGCTGGGACTCGAACCTGGTAACTACAGATTATGAGACTGACATTACCGATTGAGCCACCCCCTTCCCAGTGGCCAGAGCACCCAACATGTTATCAGCAGGTTGTAGTTCGTATCCCACCCAGCTCAAGCCAATTTTTCCTCTAAAATTGATCAATGTTAAATTCAGAGTGATATTTTCCTTAATAATAAATGTTTGATAAGCTTAGATGCCATAAAGAAACACACAGCACATCTAGAATATATTAATAACTATTTTCTAAAAGTGATTCTTAGAGCAACACTTGATGTTGGCAAAATAAAGTTAGATATAAAGGAGCATGTTAATAATGCATACCTAAATAAAGAAGAAAAATTAAGTTTAGATATTCTGATTAAGAACTATGAACTTTTTGACAATAAACCAGAAAGGTGTCAAATTTTAGAATATCATATTGATACTGGAAACCATAACCTTTCAGCCCTTGGGCTTCACTGGTTGTTCTACTAAAAGTGAAAATAGGGGACTTAAGATTTTGTGTGGGCTATAAGAAGCTGAATAGTGTCACAGTCCCTGATAGATACCCTCTGTTTATTATGCAGAATCTCTTGACACAATTAGCTGGAAAACCTCTATGTTTCAAACCTTATATCCATGTTCCTGGGTGATTTAAAAGGAAAGATATGAGAAGTGTACCTTGACAATATAGTCATTTTCTCCATGAACATTTTGGAACATTTAAGAAATTTAGACTTAGTTTTCTCAAAGAGAAGCAGGTCTCGCTGTAAAATTATCTAAGTGTACATTTTTCCCCGAGATATTCAATTCTCAGTTTTACTGTCAATGCACATGTAGTAAGAATATTACCTAATAAGGTAAAAGCTATAGAAAAATTTCCCATACCAAACATTTGGGCTTTGCCACAAATGATGAGCCACCCCTGATAAAAACAGTTAAATTAGATATTAATGGAAAAGAATTTCTTTCTGAATAATATATTTAAGTGAAATGTGATTTTATTTCTTTTTATAATGCTTTTCTGTATGTTTTTTTTTTTAAACATGGAAACAGTGACTGCTCACATTCATGTCACATGAAGTTGTAGTGCACCCTTATGAGCAAAAGTTTTTTTTTTTATATCTGACCAAAAATACTAATTTTTTGCTTTAACAACCATGAAGAAAGGAAATAATATAACTGGAATGGATACATGAATTTTAATGATAAGTAACTGACAGGCTCCTGTCAGACTTCTGTGGCAAGCAGCTGCTTGAGGAGGTATTTATTTTACTTTTATTTAATACAGTTTTAAGAAATAGTAAAATTAATGTAATTAATGTTACATAATAGCATATAATTTGTAATATAGTAACAGCTAAAAATCAAATTACTCATTTCAAATTTAAACAATTTTCTTTCCTCACTTTTTTGACCTAGTAATATATAAATTACACTAAATCATCAAAAATATTGGGATATTTCCATGTTATGTGAATGGAAAACTGCATTCAAAGCTCCCTAACTTTAACCCTTTCCGTCACCATCGAACATAGACATTGACAGAATCCAAAATGACTGTTGAAAGATATCAATAGACATTTTTTGTACAATACATGAAACTTCGATTTTTCTTTTTTTCAAATTGCTGTTTGAAAATTTTCTTACATATAACTTTTAAAAATACATAATTCAAGCTTGAAAAATAATATTTTCTCTTTTCATCTGATGCATATTTTATTAAACTACAATATAAATAATTTGATAAAGCCATATTTAGAAAGCATAATATGGTATTGCCATATAATGCTTTCTAAAATATGGTTTCATCAGATTATTTATTTTTTTAATTATTATTATTTTTGCCATATTTTAGAAGCATTATATGGTATTGCCAATTTGTTTGTTAGCATTACTTTGTATTAAAGCAATCACATGATTGAAGCTCACAAGTCTGCATTTAACTATTATCAACAAATTTTTCCTTCAAGTTCTGAAAATCTCCTGAAAATTGACAAAAAAAACTGCTACTTTTAAACACAGCAGATTTTGGAATTAAAAAATACATACCTCTCCTCCCTCCCATCCCCCATTTTTACTCTTTTCTGCCTTAAACCTATTTTACTATTACCAAAATTATTTTTATCATTTATCCCAGCATTCTATGCATCTTTCCCTCTCTTCAGATCAAAACTGTAACTAAAAATAAGTTTTCAGATGGCTCAACCAAGGAGGATAGAAGAAGGAAATGGCAGATGTTCTAATTGCTTGCACATACACAGGTGTAGCAGTGGGGGAACTGTCTGCTAAGTGTTAAGTGTGGTTCCATGACAGAACAGTGATGAAAAAACACCAAATACACAAACACCGCAAATTGCTAAATGCAAAAATGCCACCTGAACAATATGCCGTCAACAAAATCACCTACTCTACATAACACTGCCAATAAAATCTATACAAAATGGCGCTAACAAAAAATGCTGTTACGAAAAACACATACAACAAAATGCTGCTTATACAAAACACTGTGAACAAAAATGCTGCCTTTACAAAATACTGAGCAAAAACGCTGCAAATACAAACCGCCATAAACAAAAATGCTGCATACATAAACGCCACCCAATAATTTGCTTCTAGTAGCTTGCTACCAATCTTCCTATTGCTTTTTGACTCTTTTGTGCATGTAGTAAAATATTTTAAGAGATAAAAGCTCTTTTTGGGTGGGATGGATATTATGAAATATATGATTTGCACTTGCCGAATTTCCCAAAAGTTTAAATTGCACTTTCTACTGGTGGAAAATTTTGGAAATCACAAATGATGCATTTACTAGAAATTCTGAATTTTTATGATGGAATGTGAAGGTCATGAGGTTTGCACTGGTATAAATAAGTTCGGCTATTATGCCAAGGCAGGTGGGAAAATGCAATTTTTTTTAAAGAGATAATTCAAATTTTTCTTTCAGTTGGATTATTACTAATAAAATAATATTATGGCATTTTTGAAATCATTTGGTAGTTTGATTTACATCGTTAGCAGTCACATAATACAAAACAGTGAAGTTTTTAACAAATATTGCAAGTGATCAGTGACAAAACATCCAACTGTATGTAATAAAGTGCACACTGAGTGTATAATGTAACTTGAAACAAAAGTGGTTCATTCTCAATTTCAATGCTTTACACTTTATACATTAAGCCTGCAGCACTAATTTTTAATCACTAATAATTAATAATCAACATATAGACATCATTCAGTGAATAATAGATTTACAAATATATTGCAAAAACACATGCATTGTAATGTTACATTACAATGCATCATCATCATCATCATCCTCAAGCAGCCATGGGCTACAGAGGTCCAACCACACCAAGCAGTTTAATTCTCCAAGCATATCTGTCCTGAGCTACATCTGCTGCATCCGGCCACTGCACACCAATTCTAACAAGGTCCTTTTTGACATTGTCTGCCCACCGCATCCTAGGTCTCCCCCTCCTTCTGAGGCCTCTAGGCACACTGTTCATAACCCTATTCGCCAATCTATAATTATCCATACGGGCAACATGGCCAAACCAGCGGAGTCTCTCTCTGCACAATATGCTGCTTAAAGGAGGTTGCAGACTCCTTTGCCTAACCTATCCATTAGTTACAAAGTTAAACCACCTAATACCCAAGATACTGCGTAAGCATCTAGAATCAAAAGCATCTAGTTTCCTGTTATCTTGTTTACACAGCGTCCAAGTTTCACTACCATAACTAACCCTAGAAAGAACCAAACTATTATACAGTCTAATTTTAGTCTTTAGGTGTATACGCATATTTTTCTCCACAATTTCCATAGATTCTTAAAAGTCCCGGCAGCAATACCTATTCGTCTGTTAATCTCATGCCGCACATCACCAGTATCAGTTACATAGCTCCCAAGATAATTAAACTGTGACACCTGCTCAAGACTGCAACCATTCAGATTAACTGAATCACAACCTGCCTGACCAATTTCCATCACTTTAGTTTTCTCTCTGTTTATAACCAAACCTACTCTACTACCAGTCTCATCAACAGCTCGAATGAAAGAGTTCATCTCATCAACATCATTTGCCAAAAGGGCTAAATCATCAGCATAATCTAAATCAGAAATTTTCATATCTCCAGCCCATTTAAGGCCAAAATCTTTCCCTCGAAGTGAATTTCGCATAACATAATCAACAACCAAACTAAAGAGAAAAGGAGACAAAATGCACCCTTGTTGAACACCAGAAGCAATGCTAAACCAATTGCTACAAGACTTACCAACTCTCACACATGACTCAGTTAACATAATGAAAGCTCTCTATAATAACACTAACTTGTCTGGTATACCATATGATCTCACAATCAACCACAAATTATGACAATCAACAGAGTCGAAATCCTTTTTGAAATCAACAAAGCTAGCAACCAAAGGTTTCTGAAACTCTAAACATTTCTCAAGAATCTGCCTAAGTGAAAATATCTGATCCACACATCCCCTACCACTTCTGAATCCACATTGCTCATCACGCAATTGCCTGTCAACCAGATTCTTAATTCTATTAAGCACAATCATGGAAAGAACTTTACCTGGAACAGAGAGTAGGCTGATACCCCTATAGTTATCACAAGAACTGCGATCACCTTTTTTGAAAATAGGGATAATAATAGCTCTGGTAAAATCTTTAGGAACCATGCCTTTATCATAAAAGTTATTCAAAATTTCAGTCATCCAAGTGATAACCAAAACATTCCCAGCTCTAAGCATTTCTGTAGTAATTTCATCTACCCCTGGGGATTTATGAAGTTTCAGTTTAGAGATAGCCAAACTAACTTCAGATTGTGTTATAGGGCCAACATTAAAGCTGCCAATGCATCTATCATCATTACAAACAATGGGAGTACAACTAACCACATTGTTTAGAACATCACTGAAATGCTCAGCCCACCTAGCCATGAGAGAATCCTCACCTTCTATAACCTTACCTTGTTTATCCTTCAATCCCTGTATGCCTGTCCGTTTTCTACCACATAAAACATTAACTATCTGGTACAGCTCTCTGCTGTTGTGCTGCCTAACTGCTTCCTCAGCTTTGTCAGCCAAGCTATCAAGCCAAAGATTTTTATCAGTAGCTAACTGATCCTTTATACGTTTATTAAGCTCTCTGTAATCTCTTCTATTAGGACAAGTATGGTATTGATTAAGGACATTCCTACAGTTCTTTCTTTCTGAAATAAGCTCAATTGTCTTGTCACTTAAATAATTCTGCCTCCTCTGCTCCTTTTTTCCTAAAAGAGTACTGTTAGTTTCCAAAAAAGCCTGTTTAAAATGGCCCCATTCTTCCTCAACTTCAGTATTAAGCAAACCATGACCGTCATAATGACTAAGTAACCTATCATGGTAAGCTTTAGCTATAACTGGGTCATTCAGAGCTTCAGTATTAAAGGTAAATTTTTTAACTCTAGCACAACACTTTTTAAGTTTAAGTTGCAAGACACTTTTAACAAGGTAATGGTCAGATCCAATTTCAGCTCCCCTATATGCCCTGGTATTTCTAACAGAACTAGCCCATTTGCTGTTAATTAATATATAATCAATCATATTCCTATGCAGCCCATCAGGTGAAACCCATGTGTATTTATGTATGTCGCGGTGTTTCTAATATGTGTTAGTTATTCTGAAACCATTGAGTTTACTTACCTGTAGGAGACGTTGCCCATTGCCACTGCAGCTACCAATACCAAAAGGACCTATTACTCCTCCCCAAAGGTCAGAGTCGGTACCAACTTTGGCATTGAAGTCACCAAGAACAAGGGTAATATCTCCTTTCTTGACAGAATTCAAAATGTCCTGAAGTTGTCCGTAAAACCTATCCTTCTCATCCTCATCAGCATCCTCAGTGGGGGCATAACAGCAGATAACATTCAAGTTTTTAATGCTTGTCTGAAATTTTGTTGTAAGAAACCTTTCATTAATGCACTCATATCCTAGAAGAGCATCACTAGCATGTCTGCTGAGCAGCAGACCCACGCCTTGGTGATGCTTTCCATCTTCCCTCCCTGTAAAGAGAAATTTAAAGTTATTTTTAAGTATCTCACCTTTACCTGTCCATCTGGTCTCTTGCAAGCCTAGAATATCTAGGTTATAGCGCTGGAATTCCTGCATGAGGACATCAAGAGAATAATCTCTATGTAATGTCCTCACGTTCCACGTTCCTGCAGAAAGAAAATGATTAGTAGGATTTTTAAAGAAATTAGGTTTATTGAGATTGGTAGGGCCAACAATATCAAACAGCCCCCTGATCGCAGGCATGGGGCAAAGACCCGTTCCTCCTCCGCTAAAGGCTGAAGTCACCGATGCTGGTAGGAACTTCAGGCACCACCTTTTCAAGTGGACTTTTTCAAGAGCCATATGGCCTGCCTGAAACGCATTACTCCAGTTTAGGCTTGACGATGCCCAACTAGCTAAGTAAGGTTCAGGTACCTGCGATGGCCTCTGATTAGGATTATCCACCAGCTGATATAATGTATCCCATGCCTCTGTTCACTTAGAGCTGGCAACCCAGAAGCAAACAGAAAACACAGCGGCAGACTCTCCCTCAACAGAGGCCCACCAGTGCAGCAAGTCCAGGATCCATAATCAAGCTCAAATCCATAAACAAGTCCAGTCTAGTAGGTATAAATGGTCAGCACCAGGACCCTGTGAAGTTGACCACTCCTCAGCAGGGTTGAAAAAAAAGAAAAAAGTGGCCGTAGATGACCAGATCAGCAGGCCATACTGAACTGGCAGCCCTCCCCTTCCGTTCCCTTCCAAAAGAGAATATCTCTTTTGAAAGGTACTAACGGCCTGCACCACGAGAAGGCGGGGTCGGACATTAGGTGCTAGACCTGGCCGGTTCTGTGCATCATCACTAGGGATTGGTACACAGCTCTCCTTCCAGTTTATGCCTAGCTACCATTTACAGGCCTATTATTTTACTGACAATACTGACAATGCATAGGGAATAGCAACAGATGCCATTGCACTCCTTTTTACAGTGATGTTTTGAAAAAGTTCTTGAAATCTCTGAACATGGCAACTTCGAGTGCAGCACATGGAGAGATGGCTAGCAGTAGCCATGACGGCAATCTCTGGTATACATACTTTTTGATATTGATAAAAAATAGGACTACTATAGGTATATACTTGCATATAAGCATGTTCATGAATAATCCAAACTTGAAATTTTAAACCTTATAACCGAACAAAAACTGTATGAATTAAAAGATACGCCAACCCAGATAACAACAGACATGCACAAGACTAATTATCACTGCAATGCCAATCATGACTCACAGATTAAGGAAGCTCTCTAATCTGTGAATGTGACCTCTCCAAAGACATCCATCATTCTGAAACTTCAAGGATTCTAAGTAAATCTGATTTTCAATTAGTTATCCAGGGCAGAGAGAGTGAGCAAGAGGCTCAAGTTTACATCACCTATTCCAATACAGAATTGTGGCCTTCAACTTTGTAAAAGAATTTAGGTATGATCTTTGCCTAGGGTTTTATGTGGAAATGGTCAACTGATCTCCTAGCTAACCTCCAGGATATTAGTGTATAGGTGGAACCCACAGTCAAACACAGATTAGAAAGTGGGACAGATGTGCACCTTTAGTGCAATTAGCCCCTTCAGATTTTATGTGCATTACTTTATGGAAATTATTTCAACATAGGGAGAGTGCATATGGTATTGCAATGTTTGCAAAGTATAAACTAGTCAGTAACGTAACTAGCCATTCTTGCACCCTGGGCAAGATTTCCTTTTTGGCCCCACATTTACACTGAAAGGACAATTTTTTAGACCTACCAAATAATCTATTGCTCCACCTTTTACCTTCACAACAGCAGCCACACATCTTGGTACAGACTCAATGAGGTGTTGAAAACATGGAGGTTTCAATGGAGGACATGGAGGACATGGAGGTTTGCTGCCCGTGAAGCGAGGATCGCCTATCATAGAGCATCCATAGTTGCAGGTGGAGGTTGGTGGGCTCGAACAAATCTTTCCAATTCATCCCAAAATTCTCAATGGAGTTGAGGTCCGACGATCCGTGGGGGCCATTAGAGTGTGGTAAACTTGCTTGAATGCTCCTAAAGCCAATTGGTTGCCACTCGGGAAGTATGTGGTGTGGCACTGTCCTGGTGAAAAATGGCATCATGATGTGGAAAGAGAACCATTATGAATGGGGGTATATGGTTGGCAAGGATATTCACATACCTTGTGCTGGTGATAGGGGTCTAGATGGGTAGGAGGGGCCCCAAGGAAGCATATGTAAACACACCCCAAACTGTTACACAAAGTGATGGACCCAACTTGGCAAGCTGGGGCACCTCCAAGCTTGCTTGTGCTTTGTGTGGTTTAGACCACACACGCACCTTCCCATCAGCGTGATAGAGTTGAAATCATGATTTGTCAGACCAGATATGTTTCCAATCCTCTGCACTTCAGTTGCGATAAGCCTTTGCAAACTGCAGCCTAATCATTTAGTGTCTCACAATCAACAAGGGGACAAGATGTGGACATCGACTGCCATAGCCTATTTTATCCAGACCACAATGCAAGACAGTCTGCACTCACTTCAAGAGTCAATTGCACATTTACCTTCACATTTCTCCCGCTCGTTGGAAGTTTTGTGATATTTCACATAATAATATAATACACGTGCAAATGTCTGATGTGGAAATCCCAACAGTTGCAGTGATTGAACAACAGGTCTTCTTTGCACCTACTGCCACAGTGAAACTCATGTTTCTACTTTTATCCATGATTTTTTTTTCTCTAACTGGTTTCCAATGCGTAGAGACCTGTTCTATTTATAAGCATTGCTAGTTTCAGCATTCCACGCGACTGGAAGCGATACTTCTGCTTTTCATATTGTTATTGGGGTATATAATAATTTGTCCTGTATATATGAAAATAAAGCAATGAATCAAATTCATAATAATTAGACACTTTAGCGTCGATTTCAATTTTAGAGGAAAAATTGTCTTGAGCCGGGTGGGATACGAACCTACGACCTCCTGATAACATGTCAGGCGCTCTGGACCACTGAGCTACCGGCCGCCGATCAAGATCTCCTCTAACTAGTGCTATGAACATTCCTTCTATGTTTCATATAAGCGTTGTGCAAGGCAATATTTCTAGCCACAAGCGGCATTTATATTACCCAATAGATGGAAGCATATACGATAAGTATGCAGATATAAATAATTAATGAAGAAACTCGACATGTTTTGAATCAAATTCATAATAATTAGACACCAGCGTCGATTTCAATTTTTCCTCTAAAATTGAAATCGACGCTAAAGTGTCTAAGCAATGAAGCATATATTAATTGATTTCAGTAATATTGCAAATTCAAAAAACACTTATATAATAAAATTCCAATATAATGAATGCCAGAATAATGAAGCATTCAATTAAAGAATTTCTTTTTACAACACTGGCCAATTTAAGTACCTATGGGTAAAAATGTTTCATTTTAACAAATACTAAAATAATGAAAATATCAGTTTAACAAAATAAAAATTTATAGCCATCCCCCCAAAAAATTGATCAGTATAATGAAATTTGTAAAAAGATAATCCTTCAACAATATATACATAATGCACATTTTAGCATCTGTTAATGCTGCAATAATTTAAACATGTGAAATATCTAATCACAGCATTATGAATCATGTGCTGTTTTATATTTATATTATGTTTTATATATAATATATATTATGAGCATGCTTTCCACTGATTTCACTACATTGCGTAAATGCTCTCTACTGTGATGGTCCACCTGTTCACTTTTTCTTAACCGGTTTTTACTTTATTTACATTTATAATTTTAGAGCTTTTACATTATTAGCGTGCATAGGGTATGGCTCTCTGGTATATGGGGCCACAGCTTAACGTCCCATCTGATTAATGATGGCCTTTCCAAGCCCATTGATGTTTCCTACTGATAATGGGCAGGGAAATTTGTGGAGATAAATCACAAAGCTGACCCAGCTGGGATTCGAACTAGGAACTAGATTGACAAGCCTGGCACGTTACCGACCCCCCCCCCCCCCCCCCCCGATTAGGTCACATAGTAATAAGATAGTTGGAAGGATGTTAGCAGAGATGGAGCTTTTAGTTGCTCAGACCTTTGTATTCATCAGTCTATATCATGAGTCTTGAATGTTTTGGAAATAAAATTTGTTTATTATATGAAATATTTTGACTTTGCTATTTTTTCTCTTGAGCAACGATAATAGATTTTTATTAAGATTTAACTTTAATAATATGACAATCATTTTATTTCTTACTCATTAAGTAACACCAATATACCTAGTGGACACTCATTTAACTCTATTTGGCAAGTTAATATTGCTTGATGCCTGATGCTATCCATAAGTTTAGTTTAATTTGGATCAGTCAAAAGGTTCAGAGAGTTTAACATACTTTTGGAGTGTTACACTACATATGCTTAGGTCACATAATATGCTTAGGCAGCATTGCTTATTATCCTACCATAAAGGTGGATTTTTAAATTTGAAGATATATGAGATTCTGATTAAATCGCTCTTCTGAAACAGTTCCAATCCACGAGTTTTATTTTATGATTCACTAAATTTAAGTTGTTACATTTGTAGTCTGTAAATGGTAGCTAGGTAGTCACTTAAAGAAGAGCTATGTATCAATCCCCTATCATGATGCACAGAACTGGCCAGGCCTAGCACCTAAAGTCTAACCCAGCTTTCATGTGGAGCAGACCATTAGTTACTCTCTTGTGGAAGAAAATGGAAGTGGAGAGCTGCCAGATCAGTGTGGCCTACTGACCTAGAGTACTATAGCTATTATTTTTCTATAAATATTCAGCGGAAAAAGTTTTCGCCGACATACAGGATTTGAACTTGCATCTCTCCAGAAACATGCCAGAGTTCTGGCAAGGGTTCTGGGGAGATGCGAGTTCAAATCCCATATGTCGGCGAAAAATTTTTCCGCTGAATATTTATTGATTTATCAATGCCAAATGAGCAACAGGTAACGCTGTGATTATTCATCTATGTTTATATTATTTTTCTACCCTGTTGATGAGTGGTCAACCACACAGGGTCCTAGGGCTACCATATGCACCAACCGGAATGGAATAATGGCTCCTAGCCTGATTCTGGATCCCGAATTTGCTGTGCTGGTGGGCTTCTGTTAAGGGAAATTTTTCTGCTGTTTTCTGCTTATTTGTGGGTTGACAGCTCCCAAGTGAATAGATTTACAGGATATGTTTTATCAGCTGGTGGATAATCCTCATTTGAGGTCATCAGAGGTAGTTGAACTCTTGCTTCTACAGGCATCATCAAACCTACATTGGAGATAGTCTTCCACTGCATATGGCTTCAGCCTTTAGTAGTGGAGGAACAGGTCTTTGCTCCATGCCTGTGATTAGAGGGCTGTTTGATATTGTCGGCAGTTCCTCTCAAAGTTCAAGGTGTAAGATTATGGTGAAATTAGCCTCCAAACCCTGAATCCCTCCTCTCTCAACAAACATTAGTTTCTTCAAACATCCTACAAACATTTTCTCTCCACAGGTAGTTGGAATGTGAGGACACTGTACAGAGATTATTATCTTGATGTCCCTCATACAAAAATTTCATCGTTACAACTTATTCTTGACTTGCAAGAGACCAGATACTTAAAAATATTCTCTTAAATTTCTCTTTTCAGGGAGAAAAGATGGAAAGCATCTCTGAGGTATATGTTTGCTTCTCAGCAGACGGGCCAGTGATGCTCTTTTAGGATATAAGTGCATTAATGAAAGGTTTTTTACAGCTAAATTTCAGACAAGCATTGAAGACTTGAATTTATCTGTTGCTAAGCCCACACTGAGGATGCTGATGAGGATGAGAAAGATACGTTTTTATGGACAGCTTCAGGATATTTTCAACTCTGTGAAGGAGATATTACCCTTGTTCTAGGTGATTTCAATACTAAAGTTGCTACTGATTCTGTCTTTGGGGAGGGGTGATAGGTTCCTCTGGTATTGGTAGATGCAATGGCAATGGACAGCATCCTACAGGTAAGTAAACCTAATATACAGGTAAGTAAACCTAATAGTTTGAGAATAACTGAAACTTAATACAAACACCACATCATACATAAGTATACGTGGATTTCACCAGATGGGCTGCAATGATATATACATATAGATGATTGTGTGGCTGACTGACAGGGGATCACACAACTCTAACAATGATGCAGAAAAGGTACAGCTCTGAAAATTTGCACCTAAGGGTAATCTGGGTCGATCTTGGGAAGAACCCGAAATATGACATTCAATGCTTCCTTCAAGATCAAATGGGGGGTCATGTAAAGGTCAAACCATGATGTACATCTGGGGGTGTTTAGAGTTGTACATCTCAAAAACATTATGAAATTTCGAATCCAGTGGTTCCTTTTCAGTTATAGGTCAAAATGAAATCTAAAAATTGACGCCTGGGAATATTTTGAGTCATAGATCTCGGGAAATGTTGCGAAATTTTGGATGCAATGGGTCCTTCAAAGTCAAAGGTCAAATTCAATATACTGGTGCTAGAGAGCTAAAAAAATTGGTGAAGAGGTTTATTTCAGGCAGTGCAACTCAGAAATGAGAGTAATTTTTGGATCTGGTATTGCATTCCAGGTCAAGAAAGGGGTTAGAGTGGCCTCCTAGAAATCAAGAGGTGCCGAAGGCACCAATTGATTTCTAGCAGGCCACTCTAATGTGAGTGATTGACAGCTAACTGACAGGGAATCACACTAATTCTTACTATGAAACATAAATCTTAGAGATATGAAATTTGCACCTAGGTGTAAATCGGATCGATCTCGGCAGTAATCCAAAATTTTGCCTCCAACTTGTCCTTTGTCATCAAACCATGATCTATGAGTGCTAGAAACGTAAAAATTGACAGCCTATAGGTATTTGGGGTTTTAGATGTCAAAAACATTGTTTAATTTTAGTTACAATGAGTCCTTTGAGCTCACATGTCAAATAAAAATCTATAAGTGCGAGATGGTTAAAAATTGTACCTTGGGGAATTTTGAATTGTAAATCTCAGCAATTTTGTCAAATTTTGGATGCATGGGTCCTTTCAGGTCAAATGTCAAATTTTAATATTCCTGAGCTGGAGAGTTAAAAATTGGTGAAAATGGCTATTTTAAACAGTAGAACTCAGAAATGGAATGAATTTTGAGATCCAGTGTAGCAATCAAGGCCAAATAGTGGTTCAAGTGATGTGCTCAAAATCAAGAGCTGCCAAAGGCAACGATTGATTTCTAGTAAGATCATTATTGAATATATATATTAATTAACAGCAAATATATAATATTTGCTGTGAATTAATAGGGTTAAATAATATGTTATAATGTTAAATCATATAGGAGAGCTGTTAAACATATAGGGTACCTTGTTAAAAGTGTCTTAAACTTTAAAAGTATTGAGCTAAGGTTAAAAAAATTTGGGTCATTCTGTGTCAATTCAACCAGGCCAGTTCACCACCCATCACAGATTTCAATGTTCTTTGGCATAAATGTTAGCACATATAAAATGTCTAATTGCACAAAATATTTTGAGTCAAAAAAATTTTTGTAAGGAGTTATAATTGTTTAACCTAAGGGGAAAATATACAAATTGTGACTAAATGTTTTTCTTTTTTTTTTGCTTCTGTGGTAGATGAGAAAAACTAAACTTGGTGTATGGATGTAGATTTGGATTATAAATTCGTTAAAAAAAAGCCAATTTAAAAAATGTAATATGGTTTTGAAAAAGTATTGAAAAACTGAAAATTTTAAAATGTGAATAAAAGTGATGCGGCACCAGATATAAAAAATTAAAACTTCTTTGACAACGAGAAAAAAAAATTGAAATTTTACTAATGTTATGGTTAATGATGCACTTCAGGGACTCTCTTGCACATGCACACTAGAGGAGACGCCCAGAGAAGCTATGACGTGCGGTGCTGCTTGCACTCAAGTGAGACTTTGTAACTCCAACTAGCATTCTGCTGCTACTTACAGCTATAATGCTGCTATTGATAAAAGTTCACATCCTTTTTTGCAGACAAGCAAACGAAAAAGCCCAATATTAAGAGGCAACAAATTTAGCATTAGATTGGTAAAAATCGGGATAGGTTATTAAATGTTCCGACTTCGGTTCGTATAACTTGAAAATGATAAATTATGCTTTATTTTTGATCAATTGTTCTATGATAATCAAGGACCTCTATTTTTTTCATATTTGAGGAAAAATATTTCTTTGCTGATATTACCTTAAGAACAGTGCAGTGCCAAGGCAGAAGCAGGTGCTGGACAGTTTAATCCAATAATAGAAACTTAATTGTTTTCATTTACTAGACTTCACAAAATTAATTCAAGTTGCATAGTACTTGTACTTCATACTTCTAAAATACTATATTAAAATATAAAATCAAATCTCTTGATCCTATGTCGGTAACTTAGTGCTTTTCAGTTTAAATGTTTATAAATGCTAATTATTTATGACTAAATTCTTATTATCAACATATTTTACGATAGCCTTTATTTCATCAACAATGAATATGACTTCATTAAAATGAACTAAATTCAAACTTGCATATGTGCAATTTTTTCTCCTCATTAAATTTGATGCTGCATCTTTTTCCTTGCCTAGGGCAAATACGCTAAGAAACAGGACTAGTTTCTTAGCGTATTTGGAATACAATAGCCCATTAAGCACTTCCTTAATTATTATCGAACAACTGATCAAAAATAAAGCATAATTTACCATTTTCACATTATACGAACTGAAGACTGAACATTTAATAACCTATCCTGGTTTTTACAGATCGTATTGCTAAATTTGTTGCATCTAAATACTGGTTTTTTTCATTTGCTAGTCTGTAAAAAGGATATGAACTTTTATCAATAGCAGCATTATAGCTGTAAGTAGCAGTGGAATGCTAGTTGGAGTGGTTGAAGTTACAAAGTCACGCTTGAGTGCAAGCAGCACAGACGTTGGTACCCTCTCCGTGCATGTGCAAAGAGTGTCAATGCTGAACCCTGAAGTGCATCATTAACCATAACATTACAAAAATTTAAATATTTTTTTACTCCTTATCAAAGAAATGACCATACTCAAAATTTTGCACAATGTTTCTATGGAGCATAAAGTACAACATGTCAGTTTTAATTTTTAATATTTGGTGCCACACTTTTTCTCACATTTTAAAATTTTCAGTTTTTTCAATTTTTTCCAAAACCATATTACATTTTTCAAATTTGATTTTTTTTAACGAATTTATAATCCAAATCTACATCAGTACAACATGAATAATCTTCTCATCTACCACAGAAGCAAAGAAAAACATTTATCAACATTAAAAAGTCAACATGCTGTGATTGTCATTCTATGCTTACACAATTTATATATTTTCCCCTTAGATTAAACAATTATAACTACTTACAAAATTTTTTTGGACTCAAAATATTTTGGACAATTAGACATCTTATGTGTACTAACATTTATGCCAAAGATCACTGAAATCTGTGATGGGTGGTGAACTTTTTCCTAAATTTTGGTTGATTTGACATGGAATGACCCAGTTACCTTTAACCCTGAAATTCTGAAAGACCCAGTTATAGCTAAAGCTTCTCGTGATAGGTTATTTCGTCATTATGATAGCCATGGTTTGCCTACTACTGAAGTTAAGGAAGAATGGAAACATTTTAAGTGGCTTTCATTGAAACTAACAATACTCTTTTGGGTAAAATGGGGCAGAGGATGCAAAATTATTTTAGTGATAAGGCATAGAAGCTTATTTTGGAAAGAATAAACTGAAGGAATGTCCTTAAACGAATAATTAATATAATGTGTAATGGATCAGTTAGCAACTAATAATCTCTGGCTTCAAGGTTTAGCTGACAAAGCAGAAGAATCAGCTAGACAGCACAATAGCAGAGAGCTGTATCAGATACTTATTGTTTTATGCATGAAAAAATTAGCAGGTATAAGGTAAAGTTATTGAAGGTGAGGATTCTGTCATGGCTAGACAAGCTGAGCATTTCAGTGATGTTCTAATGTGGTTAGCTCTACTCCCATTGTTTATAATGATCAATGCATTACTGGCCTTAATTTTGGTCCTATATCACAGTCTGAAGTTATTTTGGCTTTTTCTAAACTGAAACTATATAAATCCCTAGGGGTAGATGAAATTAGTACTGAAATGCTTAGAACTGGGAATGTTTCCGTTATTACATGGCTGATTGAAATTTTGACTATCTTTTATGATAAAGGTGTTGTTTGTAAGGAATTTACCACAACCATTAATATCCCCATTTTAAAAAAATATGATCCCAGTTCTTGTGATAACTATAGGGGTATCAGCCTACTTTCTGTTTCAGATAAAGTTCTTTGCATGATTTGCTTAATAGAATTAAGAATCTGGTTGGCAGAAAATTGTGTGATGAGCAGTGTGGATTCAGAAGTGGTAGGGATATGTAGATCAGATTTTTTCACTTGGGCAGATTCTTGAGAAATGTTTAGTTTCAGAAACCTGTGGTTACTAGCTTTGTAGATTTCAGAAAAGATTTTTGACTTTGACAACCATCATAATTTGTGATTGATCATGATATCTTATAGCATACTAGACAAGTTAGTTATCATAATGAAAGCTCTCTATAATAACACCAAATCATAGTGTGTGATAGTTTTGAAAGCTTGTAACAACTGATTTAGCTTCTAATGGTCAACAAGGGTGCATTTTGTCTCCTTTCCCCCTTTAGTTTGGTTATTGATTATGTTATGCAAAATTCATTCCAATGGAAAGATTTTGGGCTTAAATGGTCTAGAGATCTGAAAATTTCTGATTTAAATTATGCAGATGATATGGCCCTGTTGACTAATAATGTTGATGAGATGAATTCTTTCATTAGGGCTGTTGATGATTTGGTTGGTTTGGTTGTTTGGGGTTTATTGGCGCATTAGCAACTAAGGCTATAATGCACCAAACTAATGTCCAAAAAGAAAAGAGATAAAAGTAATGTTTAACCCTCAACCAAGTTCAAAAATAAACCACAAAGTCAACAAGAACAATGTAAAACAATAAAAAGAAATTTTGAGGACAACAAAAACAAATGTATAAATATATTCAATATAAAAAATAACCCAGGTGTAAGCGACCTGGGTTTATATATACTTCACTTAAAGGTGGTAAAATCAAAGTCTAGTAAAATATCCAGTGTATTGTAAAAATTTAAAGACAGAGCTAAAACAACATTGATCAGATAACAAGTGTCCGAGTGTAAGGGGCTCGGACATAAAATTATGAAAGTTAAAAATCATATGTCTTTCAAAGGTAAACGTGGGACATTCAATTAAAATATGCTTCACAGTTAAAATGGTGTCACAAAACTCACACTTAGGTACGTCGTCTGCCCGAAGAAGAAACGAACGCGTAAGAAATGTATGACCTAAGCGGAGCCGAGCAAGTACAACTTCCTCCTTGCGATTCCTGCGGTAACAAGACTGCCATGGTTTGACGATAGGTTTGATCTCAAAGAGCTTGTTCGTAAGCTGTTCTGACCTGGCACTGTGCCCGGAGCTCGATCATAAAATGCTGCCGGAAATCCAGATATGGAACCGCCAACAGAGAGTCGGACAGGGGCGTGCTGACCTGGCAGCAGCATCTGCCAAATCATTGCCCCTGATACCGACGTGACTGGGCACCCAACAGAGGAGAACATTGGTTGTGGCTGCCAGACGATGTAGCTGCTGGTGGATCTTAGTAAGAACTGGGTGAGGCTAATGCCTCAATGAGTTCAAAGCCTGTAGCGAGCTAAGCGAGTCGGTGTAAAGCACACACTGTCGATGATGCTTAGCCGCCATGTGGTCCAAAACGAAACTGATAGCGTGCAACTCTGCAGTGAAGATGGAACACTGCAGTGGGAATGATTACATCACAGCAGACCACTGATGTGCCGAACTTCGATCCATCTGTAAAAACAGGCAAGAAGTCCAGGTGCACAGCACGATGGTTAGCAAAGAGTTGCAGGTACACACAGTTGGGTGTAAAGGCCTTCCCCGTCCTGCACAGGTAAAAATCACAGGAAGGGGAAACAGCGAGCCATGGTGGAAGTGGCTCAGCTGTCGACTGTGCAATGCTATCAAGACTGGTGTTGATGTCTCTTAAGTAGCCTTGGACTTGCAAACCGAAAGAACAAATGGCAGTCGGTCGATTTAAGCGAAAAGCATTTAATTAAGTGTAAAATTAAGTGATTAAGTGTAAAGCACTTCCCACTTCAGACTGAAAACACAGTCCCAAGTGGGATGGCCAGGCAGGGATCACAATTTAGATGCATATTGTAGGGACAACTGCTGACGGCAAAGAGATAATGAAGGTTTGTCGGTCTCAATGTAAAGACCCTGGACTGGTGAGGTGTGGAAGGCTCCCGTGCAAACACGGAGGGCTTGGTGATGGAGGGGGTCCAGCACCTTCACCACTGAATCCCGGGCGGAGTTGTACACCTGGGATCTGTAGTCCAGTTTCGATCGGATAAGTGCATGGTAGAGGCAGAGCAAAGAACATCAGTCTGCCCCCCAAGAAAGAGAGGACCTTTACGATGTTCAATGCCCGCATGCACTTGGACCTGAGATGACATGTGTGGCAAAAAAGGTCAATTTCCGATCGAATATGAGACCAAGAAACTTGGTCTCCACCACAACAGGAATGATGTTACCCCCGAGCCAGAGCTCGGGGTCCAGGTGAAGATTACGCTTGTGGCAAAAGTACACACAAGCGGTCTTCTGTGGGGAGAACCGAAACCTGTTTGGCGTCACCCAAATCGAAAGATTGTTCAGGGCAATTTGCAGTTGTTTTTCAATAACCCTCATGCTGGACGAAGAGCAAAAGATGCTAAAGTCATCAACATAGAGGTCATTGCCTACTGATGGAGGAAGTTGTCCAGTAATTGAATTAATCTTGACAGCGAAAAGAGCCTCGAGGCACCCCGTTCTTGAGGGTATGGCCGCGACAGTGTTGCCAACACAGACATGAAAAGAACATGTCGATAAGAAGTTGGAGATGAAGATCAGCATGTGACCTCTCAAGCAGAAGCTATGAAGGTCACGAAGAATGCCGAATCTCCAAGCCGTGTCGTATGCTTTCTCAATGTCGAAGAAAATTGACCAGGTGATCTCTAGGTAAAAATGAGTTTCTGATAGCCGATTTGAGGCATATCAGATGGTCAAGAGTTGACCATTGCCTGTGAAAGCCACATTGGGTGTGGGAAAGAAGGTTGTTGTGTTCTAAATACCAGACGAGTCTGGCATTTTCATTCTAAATGTTGTTGGAAAGAATGGTAAATGCCAGACGAGTCTGGCATTTACCATTCTTTCCAACACCTTGCACACGCAGCTCGTCATCGCAATGGGACGATAATTGGAAGGAATCTTGGAATCCTTTCCTGGCTTCGGGAAGGCCAAGATGATAGCCTCTCGCCAGGAGTACAGAAACTGCTCCTCGAGAAAAATTCGATTGAAAAGATGGAGCAGCCAATCCTTACTCGATGGTGAGAGATGTTGGAGCATGGCATAATGGACATTGTCTGGCCCGACAGCAGATGCACATGAGGAGTGCAGAGCAAGGCGAAGCTCCTCCGCTGTGAATGGCCGCTGTGAATGTTGCAAGGCTCCAAGCCATTCGAGTGGAAGGACAGCGGAGAGCATTCCGCCCTGCCCTTCTGGGCCAGAAACTTGGGGGAGTAAGAGGAAGAAGAGATGGAGGAGAATGACTCCCCCAGAGTGTCGACAATTGCTTTGGGTCAGCAATTGCCTGTCCATTGTGCTCCAAGATCGATAACAAGTGGGACGTGTAGTTCCCACCCATCTTCCGGACTTTATCCCATACGACCTTAGAACTAGTCTTGCAGGTAATAGATGTATATTTGATCCAAGATTCCTTCTGGCTCTGGTGCCAGATGAAACGAGCTTTCGCCCTGGCGCATTTGAATGTTTTGAGGTTGGGGGTCATTGGATATCTCTGAAACACCCCCCAAGCCTTGTTCTGAGCCTTAAGAGCTGCGGTGCAATCTGGATTCCACCACGGTTTCAGAAAATGAGGAAACCATGTCGAAGTTTGAGGAATTGTTGATGCAGCTGCATCTACGAAACAGTCCGTTATCTCTGCTACTGCCACATTGATTGGCTCCTGGCTGACAGAGTGGTCATCAAGCTCAGAGAGCAGCTCGAACCCACCCCAGTCAGCCCAATTGAACCTCCACCATGAGACGCATGAAAGGGCTGCAAGGCCCCCCCATGGGAGATGGTGCACACCACGGGGAGGTGATCGCTTCCATACGGGTTGTCCTCGACCTCCCATGTAAAGAGTGGAAGGATCGAGGAGGAGCAGATGGTAAGGTCAATAGCAGTGAAAGTGCAGGTTGGAGAGTGAAAATAAGTACTGACACCGGTGTTCAACAGGGAGAGAGAAGGATCCAAGAGCCACTGCTCCAGGACCACTCCCACTGGTGTCAGCACTGCCCCAAAGTGACTGTGTCCATTGATTAATTGTGAGGTAGGGGAACGGCAGCTGCGAGACAAGATCATCGGTCTTCCTGGAAGACGATGCTCCCAGGTGGAAGATATACAGAGCAGACAGTCAGCGAGAACCCCACAAAGAGACGGATGGATACCGCCTCTAAGTTGGTGGTGAGGGGCACGACCTTTACTGGAGAATGGTTGCTCATGAGGATGGCGACACCCCCGTGAGCTGGACCATCTCCATCCCAGTCCCGGCAAACTAGTGAAAAGTGCCGGATCGTGAGATCTGTGACTGGCTGCAAGTATGTCTCCTGCAGGCACACACAGATGGGCTGGTGTGCCTGAAGGAGTGCCTTGATGTCATCAAGATTCCTCTGGAATCCACGACAATTCCCTTGTAGAAGTGTGGCCATCTCAGGACTTAGAAGAGTGGGCGGACAACGAATTCCTATTCAGCTTAACCGCCGCAGAAGACAGTTTAGTGAATAGGGGGCTGTCTGTATACATGTCCTCGGAATCGTCCAAGGTGCATGGATCAGTGACCGCCCTTTGCGGAGGAGTGATTTTCTTTTTAGGCCCTGGTGGGGGCCCCTTAGGTTTGGAAGGTCTTGCTGTCTGAGGACAGGGAGGAGGATTTGGATTGGGTTGTTTTACCTCTGAGCAGCACTTTTTTTCACACCACGGGCTAAACGGCCAGATCACATGGACCCCGAAGACTCAGAGAAGGTTGGGGGAGGGGACCCACTGGAACAGCTGTTGGGAGACAGATGGTAGCCTCCCATCAAGGCCATCCAGCGTGTTCTTTAACGTGCACAGGGTATGTCTCTCCCGCACACGGGGCCACGGCTTAACGTCCCATCCGACGGACGGTGGCCTTTCCAAGCCTATCGGTGTCCCCTACTGACCGTGGGCAGGGCAGGGAATTTTACGGAGATAAATCTCAACGCTGACCCAGCTGGGACTCGAACCTGGGAAGTACAGATTACGAGCCTGGCGCGCTACCGACTGAGCCACCCCTCAGGGAGGAGGAGGTCTTCTGGTGGAGGTGGAAGGCTGAGTTGCAGGAATGGAAACCGGGGTTGATGTCGAAGTCGGCACCACCCTCAGTTTTGCCTGCATGAGGAGGTACTTCGCTCCTGGCGAGAAAGATTCGGTTGGTGACACTGATATCAGTTTGCACCGCCACTGAAGTCATTGGAACGATGGGTTTTCCAATGACTGCCTTGCCAGGTGGGGCGGGCAGTGCAGCTAGCTTTCTCGCTTCAGCATGAGATGCTGTTTACTACTTTCAAGTGTTGCACCTCCTTTCCTTCCTTCTACTTCGGACAGTCGTGGGAGTATGCCGGATGTTCGCCACTACAGTTGACACAGCTTGCCTTCTCTGCTGTGCAGTCAGGATCCAGATGATCCTTACTGCCACAGCAAGCACAGGTGAGCTTGCCCTGGCAAGCTGCCTTGATGGAAGAAAGCAAGAGTGGCGAGTTCAATGTGACAATCAGTATCCGGCTGGGTACTAATTTCCCATCACGGTATGTCGAAATCCGATGGACCGCTGTTACTCCTTGAGGTGTGAGCTCTGAGAGGATTTCCTCCTCAGTGACTTTGAGGAGGCCCCACTCAGCGATCACACCCCGAGAGGAATTCAGAGTTTTGTGTGGAGTGACCTCGATAGCCACCCCACCAATCTCTGTAACCTTAAGGAGTAGTTCTGAATGTTCAGAACAAGCGGTCTCAACTTGTAAGTCACCAGATCCTAAGCGCTTCATGGATTTTGGCTCTCCCGCAAGACCTTTCAAACCTTTATTCACAAAAAATGGGGACATGTCTCCAAGTACCTGATCGCTAGTGGAGTGGACAATCAGGAATCTTGGCAACGAAGCCACAGACGCAGAAGACGACAGCAGAGATAACAGAGACAATGAGGAAGATGGGGGCTCATGGCAAGCCCTCTTAGCGGCATTGATCGCATTATTTTCTTCATCTACTCTCATTTTTGTTTTTTGTGTGGTTCAGTGCCCACTGTCCCCACCCTCCACAGAGACCAACAAGGGGACGCCCAGTCCGAACAAAAACGTTCTACCATATTGTTATATCTACCATATTGTGGCTCTGCACGAACAGTGAAAGCTTAATTCTGGGTCATTCCCATGTCAATTCAACCAGGCCAGTTCACCACCCATCAGAGATTTCAATCATCTTTGGCATAAATGTTAGTACACATAAAATGTCTATTGTCCAAAATATTTTTAGTCAAAAAAATTTTTGTAAGGAGTTATAATCATTTAACCTAAGGGGAAAATATACAAATGACGATTCTGACTAAAGGTTTTTTTTTTCTTTGCTTTTATGGTGAATGAGAAGACCAAACTTGGTGTACTGATGTAGATTTGGATTTTAAATTTGTTAAAAAAATCAAATTTAAAAAATGTACTATGGTTTTGAAAAAAAAAATAAAAAAAACTGAAATTTTTAAAATATGAAAAAACAAGTGATGTGACCACATGCATAAAAAATTAAACCTAACATAAGTTATACATATGCTCCATAGAAGCATACAAATTTTGGAGTATGGTCATTTCTTTGATAACGAATAAAAAATATTCAAATTTTACTAATGTTATGGTTAATGATGCATTTCAGGGGACTGCATTGACGCTCTTGCGCCTGCGCACTAAATTAAGAGGGTACTGACCTGGTTACTGACATGCTTGTACTCAAATGCAACTTTGTAACTTCCAGAACCATTCGGCTGCTACTCACAGCTATAATGCTGTAAGTATCCTTTTGTACAGATGAACAATCGATAAAGCCAAGTTTTTGAGGGAACAAAGGAATACAAATGCTGAATGATCTGATGATACATAGTGAGGGTGACCATATTAGTAAAATCCAGAACAGTTTAGTAAATGTTCCAGTTTCAGTAAACTGAAACTGGAACATTTTTTCTCAAAAGCATAACCCAAAGAAAATTTAACTAAATCAGAAAATTTAATAAAATGCAGAATGGCACAATAGGTATGACAAATAATTCATAAGTGGCGAGTGAGTTCACCTACTCTAAGCCAGCTGAGTATAGATTTCAGTTATGCTGCACAGATTGACAATAAGCGTATGTCTTTCAGAAGTGCGGCTTTTCTCATTGCCGCTCTTTTCTTCGATTAGTTGGTTGTTTTACCTCTGAGCAGCACTTTTATGCACACAATGGGCTAAATGGCCAGGTCACAAGGACCCCAAAGGCTCAGAGAAGGGGACCCACTGGAATGGCTGTTAGGAGACAGACGGTAACCTTCTGTCAAGGCCATTCAGCATGTTCTTTAACTTGCACAGGGTACATCTCTCCCGCACAAGGGGGCCACGGCTCAACATCCCTTCTGATGGACGGCAGCTTTTTCAAGCCCATCAGAGTCCCCTACTGACCAATGGGCAGGGCAGAGATAAATCTCAACGCTGACTCAGCTGGTCTTTTCTTCAAAGCATGTGTTTGCCTGCGACAGTTTGCACTTCAAAAACAAAAAAAATTTTCACATAAATTTGAAAAAGGTGTAAATACAATGTCCACGTAAAATCCAAAACAAAAACCGTAATGCAATGACAGCGTCATTCTAAAAATGCGCTAATTAAACATATGCAAATGGAGTGTTCAACCTTCGTATTCCTAACTTTGTTCCCTCAAAAACTTGGCTTTATCAATTGCTTATCTGTACCAAAGGGGAGTATGTTTATGTGCCAGCAGATCGGTACCCGGTAGGTAGCCTCTCCATTTACTGCGCAGGCACAAGAGCGTCAATGCAGTCCCCTGAAGTGCATCATTAACCATAATGTTAGTAAAATTTCAATATTTTTTTTACTTGTTGTCAAAGAAAAAACCATACTCCAAATTTTGTACAAATGTCAGTTTAAATTTTTTATATATGGGGCCACACTTTTTTTTTTTTTTTTTTTTCCCCACATTTTAAAATTTTCAGTTTTTTCAATTTTTTTTAAAATTATATAACATTTGATTTTTTTAATGAATTTATAATCCAAATCTACATCAGTACATCAAGTTTGGTCTTCTCATCTACCATAGAAGCACAGACAAAAAAAAAGGAAAAACACTGAGTCACAATCGCAATTCATATATTTTCCCCTTAGGTTAAACGATTATAACTCCTTACAAAATTTTTTTTGACTTAAAATATTTTGGACAATTAGACATCTTATGTGAACTAACATTTATGCCAAAGATCATTGAAATCTCTGATGGGTGGTGAACTTTTTTCCAAAATTTTGGTTAATTTGACATGGAATGATCCTGCTGTAAATTACAGATGAAGCCCATTTATAATTAATATTTTCATTAAATTACTATGTTTACATTAGTGTTAAAAAGTGCACATCTGTAATCAATTTTTACAGAGATATACTGTATTTTTATGTGACCAAGTTTAAAATTTTTATATGATTAACTAAAGTTATCATCATCCTAACTCTAAGACAAGTTTTTAGTCTTTTTTTAAGTCAGAGATGTAGTTTGTAGAAAATAAATAAAAATGTGTAGCTTACCTGACCAACAAAATCCGAATAATACATATCATGGCACATGATGCCCATCCATCCAAACAAGCTGGCAATAAATAAACGCCACAAAGCAGGTGGCATGTTGAAAAACCCTTGATGGTCACAAGCAGATGTAAATTTTAGTGGGTAAAAGATGCAACAACATGTGTATTTCAGACATAATTTAAAATTTCTTGAAAAGTTTCTCCATTTTACATTCTGTATAAATGCTAAAAATGATCTTTGACTGTTTCTAAATGCTTCTACATTATGATTATTAGAATACTGCAAACTAAATCCGTTTGTGTATGTAACACTCCTTTTTAATGGGATAAACCCATTTGTTCCATCAACAAACAAAAGTTCTTTCTCTTGAGTCTTTATGTGGCTATTGACTCCTCTTCCCATGCACTGAAGACAGTTATCAAGTGACATTTTCTTTACTTGAAGTGGTGTTTCTTTTGCTAAACTTAGATTTATTAACAATAAAATAAACAAAAAAATGCTCAAAACACTAAATACAGCTTTTTCTTGTCCACCAAGACTTGTTCCTAAGTGAGTAGCACCCCAGTTGATGGATGTAATTAAATATCCTATACATCCACCCATTGATAGCATGCATGAATATACTGTGAAACCAGAGTTTTGCTCCTCTGAGGAGCTAAAAATGTCAGGAATTAAAGCTTTACAAGGATTCATGAGAGCTTGACTAGTAAAATCTAACAAGACTATACCTGCTGCTAATGTGAAACTGGCATCCATGATCCCTTGTGTGTAAACAAAAACCTCTTTGCTAAATGGTATAATAAGCAATGACAACATCATAAGAAGTCCTAGAAAAAGCATAAATGGCCTTCTACGTCCAAATCTACTTTGGCACTTATCACTCCAGTGGCCAATAATAGGAACTAACAACAGTGAAATAAATGGACCAATTCCCAAAACTATTGTAAGTGTCTTTTCAGAAAATCCACTTTTCAACATAATTGGAGGGATGTAAGTAAAACCTGCACTAGCACACAATTCTAAACCAAATGCAAGAAGGTTAAGTCCAGTAAGTTTAAGCCAAGTTACAGGAGCTTTCACTGACTTCTTTTTGGTAATATTGGCATCATCTGGACCACACTGGAAAATTATGTTGTTATTAGGTATACAAGCAGTATTTGAAGGCACCAGTTCATTTTCCATTTCGGACTTTAAAGCTGACTTGATTTATCTAACTCTTTCAGCAGTCAAAAAAGGGGATATGAGGCATTCCAATTTTCTGAACAGTCCTGGAAAAGAACAAAATTTTATTAGGCCAAAAATTTTCAACATTATGAAAGTTATCAAAATATATTTTAACATTTGAGATATTTTCCCTGAAGAATAATAAATTGCTTTTTGCCAGATTAAGTGTGACTGACTTCATGTTTTAAAATCTTGAAAGAAAAGAATGTATTAATTGAAAAAATTATTATGAAACAAATAATGTAGGAGCCTTCAAGATAGACCCCAATAGATATTGAACTATGGATTTGCTTTTGATATTTCCATTTTCTTTGCCTCTTAATTTTGATACAGCTTACAATGGTTTTTTGATATAGTTTTACATGGTTTAACCCTTAACATGCCAGTTTGTAGAACCGAATTCCTTTAGGTGGCCAGGTTAATTTTGAGATATTTTCAGCAGAAAAAAAGAACTTTGAAACCTTATCCTGAAAAAACTAAGACATAAATAATCGTGTCCTATACCAAAATAAAAAGCATTTAATTGTGAATTTTAAGAAAATAAAATATGAGAAAAACAGCAAACATACTCTTTTGAACAGAAGGCTTTTAAACTGATATATGAAAAAAGCATAATTTCATTGAATTTGAACCTCATTCTGAAATAAGTAATGAATAGAATATAAGTAATATTTTAACCATTTCAGTAACATACTGACTCAAAAGTGCTGAAATTTTAAATGGATTTGTCCAATCAATGCTATTCCGTCTTTTTTACTACCTCCAACCTGCAATGGGCCATTTTAGGCTGGTATGGTAGAAAGGGTTAAAGGCATTTTTAATTCTACATAATAATAATAGATTTCTTGAAACATTTTAACAAACAATTTAAAAACTGGAAATATAGTAAAAATTGCAACATTTATATTCATTCTTTTGAAATGATGCATATATCATCCATTTAAAAACATTCATTTTACCAGTTTTCTTTGAGACAATTCCAAAAGATTAAGAAAAAGTTGAATGCAACAGTTGAATGAATGTTCTGTATGATATTTTAGTTTGAAAACATTACCAAAAAGAAGAAAACAACTAAAACACCACTCCAGTATGAAATGAGCAACAAATATAGCTACCATAGCAGCATATTTTTTTCTTCAACTTTACAGAACACCTAAATAATCAGATTTTTTTATTATCAAATTTAATTCAGAAATTTTCTTAATTTTAAAAAATCTCAAAAACTGGCGATTTCTATAGGGGGAGGGGGGAATGGAAACTTGGATCATATTCTCTTGGGAACTATAGTTCCTAACAGATATGAGATTGAATTTGGCTCTGGGAACTATAGTGTCTTCCAACATGTTAAGGGTTAATCTGACCCTGGCTACCAGAATTTTTTTGCATTTGATGATATATGTAAATACAATGCAAGGGTTAGAACAAGGTGTAATTTCCTCATCAATAGAATAAGCAAAAAATTATATTAGGAATTTTTAAATTGAAGCCCTTTGTGAAGAAAGATGCACCCAAAGTTTCCCAGTAGCATTTCAGACTTCAAATAATTATATGTACAACAAGTAATCCCTTGGCTTATGAGCTTAATTTGTTACTCAAAAACTGCTTGTAAGGCAAAAATTGATTTCACAAAATTGATTTCGCAATTCTTCTCATGTTATAAATTTTAACTGATTCCAGAGATTTTAGAGCCAGAGACCAGATTTTTTTCCTTATACCAGCTCCATCCTCTCACAAACTGAATATTTGCAAGGAGCTTGTAGAAGTGAAAATTAGCTTGTAAATTGAAAAACAGATATTAATTTGTGTATCTCGTAAAAGCAAAAACTTGTAAAACAACTGCTCATATACTGTGGAAATACTGTATCAGCACCTTCAAAGATGGCATTGTAGAAAATTTTGTATTACAGCATTACGACCTACATATGAAGAATTTAATGAAAATTATGCCAGAAACACCAAGTTTAAAATTTTTTTATGAAAACTAGTGAAAATCAAGTGATTCTTATTAAAAGTGGCATTCACTTCATGACAAACATGTACTACAGAACTATTATCAAAGTCTGCAATTGTGATAAGTTTAAACAATTTTACAATGGCAAATGTTTAAAATCTGTATTGCTAGTACAACTGTAATTAAATTTATAGTGTGTGCATTCTGCTAGTGCTGTAATATGAGATCTTGTGATATGGTTCACCATTCAACTAGTGCATTTCCTAACCAATTATATTATTTACATTATAATTATTTGGGGACTTTTTTTTCTTTAATCATTCCCCTTCTGACAGCTCCGAGATGTCAATAAACAACTCATTTCAACTGCCACCGGCACCATGAGTACCAGGTCACAATCACTTGTGTTATCAACAACACACAATCAGTTATGCAAATGTGGCTCATTGACATGTGATTGCAGACATGTCAGCCAACAGTCTTAAGAGTGGTCTAGTAAAAAGAGAAGAGTTAGTAGGACTGGAGGAGAGAGAGCCATTATGTAGGAGTGTAGGCTCAGCTCTGTGTGTAGGATAGATGATGTTTCTATATTATACTATTTTGCTAGTAAAGATTTGAGTCAGTGGTTCTTGGCCTGTATTTTGGCAAGTTCAATATTGATATAAATATTTTGTGGAGAAAATTTCGCAGAGATACGGGACTTGAACCCGAATCTCTCCAGACAGACTCATCTTTTTTCCACTAATTTAAGACTAACTTTTCACCGATGATTCTTGGTGCCAACCATTGGTGCCATCTATGATCAATGGTGACAACTATTTCTTTTTATATTGCGCTGAGTAAGATGGAAAAAATAAAGTCTCTTCACGCTATTTAGCATTATAAATATTTTAAACATAGGTGACAATCATAATGTTACCTGGATGATATTTTAATGTCAATATATCAATAAATATTTTGTGGAAAAAATTTCGCCTACATACGGGACTTGAACCCGCATTTCTCCAGAAACATCAGTGAAAAGTTAAAGTCTTAAATTAGTGGAAAAAAGATGAGCCAGCATTAATTCAATCAGTAAGAATACTCTGGCATGTTTCTGGAGAGATGCAGGTTCAAGTCCTGTATGTCGGTGAAATTTTTTCCACAAAATATTTATTGATATACTGACATTAAAAATGTCACCCAGGTAATGCTGTGATTGTCACCTATATTCAATATTAATATTTGCTTTAATACCATTTTTTCTTCTTGAGCAGGGTTAAGAGTATTAAGTTTGATTATGTTTAATACTTATATTGTAAATGGACATTCACTTTTAACAGGATTTTGCCATTTAAATGTGCCGTAGAAAAAGAACCCTAATTATTATCAAGTAAATTACTGGCAGCTGTCCCATGGCTGAGTGGTTAGCGAGCTTGGCTACTGATCTAGGGACCGGGTTCCAGAGCCACAGGTCTGTCCCGTGGCCGAGTGGTTGACAAGCTTGGCTACTGATCTAAGAGACAGGTTCGAGCCCCAGGTAAGGCAAGGATGTTTGTGTTGTTTTTCTGCTGAGGTCTTGCTTCTAGTAGAGGATCTTCACAGACCATCTACTAGGACATATAAACTGACAGGCTCCTGTCAGACCTTTGTGGCAAGCAGCTGCTTGAGGGGGTATTTTTTCTTTTAATTACTGGCATGGTGCCCAAAATTTCTAAGCTATCCAACATTTGATTTGATTATTGGGAGCATCACAAATTTATGCAATTGCTGCCTTTGAAAATGCAATTAAATGTAACTTTTTTCAAACTACAAATAAACTCATGAAACTTTGGGCATATTTTTTCTAGACACTTACGTATTCATTCAAAAAAATGTCAGCTTTTTTTATATTTTACTACAAGGAATTACATCTTGAAGAGATTATTTCAGATCCATCATTTATATATGTGATGAATATGCAAAATTCCTGAATACAGTGTTTACCACAATCCTAGACGACAACTGTTAGAAAGAATCCAATAATGACTACAAAATAAACTGAATAGTAAAAATTTAAGGCAGATTAATTATTTCATGCGATGGACTGTTAGTATGGTAAATAAATAATAAAAAAATAAATACCCCCCTCAAGCAGCTGCTTGCCACAGAGGTCTGACAGGAGGCTGTCAGTTTATACGCCACAGTAAAACTGAGAGGGCCACAGAGGTCTGACAGGAGCCTGTCAGTTTATATGCCACAGTAGAAGATCTGAGAGGACTGCAGGACCTCATCAAAAAAAATGACACATAAATCCATGCCTTACCCGGTGCTCGAACCCAGGTCCCTTAAATGAGTAGCCAAGCACACTAACCACTCGGCCATGGTAAGGTAAGGACATTCATAAAGATGAGTTACTAAATAAGCCCCAGGTAACATGGTTACATTAAGACAATATTAAAGTGTCTCACTAGCCAATAGTTGTTCATGGTTGGTGTAACATTACACCTACATTGTACTAATTTTGACCAACACTGGTTAAATAATGGGCCAGTGGCCCAACATTTACATCAACCATTAACCAACCAAACATTCCTAAAACAAAAAAAAATATTGTAAAAGAAAACTCTTTTATAATATTATTTGTTTCCTGCATTTTCAAGTATCCAAAAATAATTTTTCAAATGCATTTTTTGACTGGGATATATGCAGTATTAACAATGATTATACATTATTAAATTGTATGTTTTGTATCAAAAAATTATCTGCATTGTGCTTCAATGAGGCTGATTCAAGCCCAAGTTGTGGTGTTTAATCCTTAACATGCCAGGCTTGAAAAACTAAATTGTACAGTGACCAGGGTTTTTCAATTGTGTTCAGGCAAAAAAAAGTGAGTTTTTAGAATTTTTTGCCAAATAAATACTGAAAGGAATTGTGACATGTTGTATTGCCAAATTAATTCAACATTTAGTTCTGGATTTTCTGAAAATAAAATATCCAAAAAAAAAATTATTAGTTTTGTTTAATAGGGCTTTTATAGTAATGTAGTAAAAGAAATGCATCTGGCAATGCAAATAAAATTTTATTTAAAAAAATCTAACAGACAGAAATAATTATAATGCACATGAACAGAAAAGAAAAGCTATTTCTGAATAACAAAAAAGTATTTACTTGAAGCAAAAAACTTACTCCTTTTTTGTAATTTTTTTTCTCAGTACCATACTTTGAGAAAAGTCCAGGTTTTTTGCCAGCTATGCTGTCATCTAAACAAGTCAAATTTAAATTTAAAAAAATGTATAGAAATAGGTCATGTCATATATCAAAAGAAATAACATCAAATTGGGATTACAAAAATGACAAAAATTAAAAAGACATAGAACATTGCTTGTAAAATTCTACTTAAGAAAATTGCATGATTTTACTGTATTTTGTGCATTTTAAATTCAGTAAAAAAAATACAATTAATTTTGCTGCATTTTCTGAAGTATTTCACTACCTTAATATATACATATAATTCATAACATTTCTCTCATTACTTAAATCTTTCATTTAACTTTTTCAAAATTATTTGTCATTTATGCAAACAAGAAAAAAGAAACGATGTTTTTGATTCTAGATGCTTACACAGTATCTTGGGCATTAGGTGGTTCAACTTTGTAACTAATGATGAGGTTATGCAAAGGAGTCGGCAACCTCCTTTAAGCAGCATATTGTGCAGAGAGAGACTCCGTTGGTTTGGCCATGTTGCCCGTATGAATAATTATAGATTGGCGAATAGGGTTATGAACAGTGTGCCTAAAGGCCTCAGAAAGAAGGGGAGACCTAGGATGTGGTGGGCAGACAATGTAAAACAGGACCTTATTAGAATTGGTGTGCAATGGTCAGATGCAGCAGATGTAACTCAGGACAGACTTGCTTGGAGAACTAAATTGCATGGTCTGGTTGGACCTCTGTAGTCCATGGCTGCTTGAGGATGATGATGAGGATGATATATATATATAATTCATAACATTTCTCTCATTACTTAAATCTTTCATTCAACATTTTCAAAATTATTTGTCATTTATGCACACAATGGTAATTTATTTTCCAATCAGCAAGTTAACTACTAAGGTAGCAGTGTTTCATTTTGTGTACAATACTTTTCTTCATATTGCTTAATATTTCATATTTTGTGATTAAACTTTGTCTTAAACAGAAAATATCATGAAGACAAGATTATTTTTCTGTGTCATATTTTTTGTTTCATTACTGCTTTTTGTCTTTGCTGTTTTAGCTTAATTTCCTATTGTTATCTCTTTTTCAAAGAAAACGAGATAATAGTTTTGTTTTGTTATCTGTCTGTCTGTAGACATCAAACTCTTTTGTTTACAGAGATAAATTAAAAATTCTTTTTGTGTTGGATAGGTATTTCTGAAATATTATGATATGTACTTTCCAAACCTCTCTAAGATTATAATTAAGCCCCCAAAACAATGGAAAAAGTTGAAATTTCCAAAATTTCAAATGAATATTGCAAATGATGTATTTAAGCTAGAAATTTGAAATTTTGGTGGTAGAATGTGAAGGTCACGAAGTTTCCATTGCCATCAATGAGTTGACCTCTTAGATCCATAGGAGGTGGGAAAATGCACCTTTTTAGTTTTAATAGGTAATTGTTTGTTTTTAGAGATAAATGAAAAATTCTTTTTGGATTAGATAGGAAGTGATAAAATATTATGATTCACACTTTTTAAATCTGCTGAACACTATAACTGCACACTCTAATTGTGAAAAAATCTACAAATTCCAAAATTTAAAACTAATATTGCAAACGATGTATTTAAGCTAGAAATTTTGAATTTTGGTGGTGGAATGTGAACGTCATGATGTTTCCATTGGCAACAACGAATTGACCTCTTAGACCCGTGGGGGGGTGACAATTTTTTGTTTCAGCAGATAATTGTTTGTAGAGATAAATGAAAAAGTCTTTTTAGGGTTAGATAGAAAGCCCACACCATGTTTTGTCAATGGGACTCTCTAATTTTGAAGTCCTATAACTTTTATAATAAATGTTTAAGGGAAAATATGATAAAAATTATTTAGAATTTAATCTACCTTATTTAAAATAATCACTTTCAACAATATTCCTTCAGCATTTAAACAATTATGGAGATTTGAACACATAATAATAGCAGTGCTAGATATTGGAAGTAATTGAAACTGAAATAGTAAATATTATTACAAACCAATTCATATGTACGGTAATCATATATTTTAAAAGTATGTACAAATAATTTCTCAAATATTCTTTTTTTTTGAACAACTTTCTTAGAACAGATGCTACTCTAAAAGGTTCAAACTTCAGTACTTGCTTAACTACTCTGAGAATACTGTTAATCAACATTTAGATTGATTTGAATCAGATCATAAATTATCCTCCACTACATTTTTTGCACAAAAGATGATTTTAGAAGTTATAGAACTTCAAAGTTAAGAGTCCCATTGACATAACATAGGGTGGTCATGTTACATCAATGTGATTCTAATTTCAAACAATTGCACTGACTTCAATAATTACAGAATATGTCTCTTACAGAGTATGTTACTCAGAGTATGTCTTTTCCAATCGCCTAGATCTAGTGAACACATGAATATTTTGGGATTTGGGAGAGGGACAAATGATTAGATCAAAGCAGAAAGAATTTAAATGCAGGGAATGTTTCAGTTACCATTTGGATGACAAATTTTGAATATCTTTTATGATAAAGGCATGGTTCCTATGGATTTTACCAGTGCTATATAATCCCTATTTTCAAAAAAATGATCGTAGTTCTTGCAATAACTCTAAGGCTATCAGTGTAGTCTCTGTTCCAGGTAAAATTCTTTGCATGATTGTGCTTAATAGAATTAAGAATCTGGTTGACAGTCAATTGCGTGATGAGCAATGTGGATTCAGAAGTGGTAGGGAATGTGTGGATCAGATATTTTCAATTAGGCAGATTCTTGAGAAATCTTTAGAGTTTCAGAAACCTTTGGTTGTTAGCTTTGATTTCAAAAAGGCTTTCAACTCTGCTGATCGTCATAATTTATGGTTGATTGTGAGATCTTATGGCATACCAGACAAATTAGTTAACATAATGAAAGCTCTCTATAATAACACTGGGTCATGTGTAAGAGTTGAAAAGGCTTGTAGCAATTGGTTTAGCATTACTTCTGGTGTTCGACAAGGGTGCATTTTGTCTCCTTTTCTCTTTAGCTTGGTTATTGATTATGATATGTGAAATTCACTTCAAAGGAAATATTTTGGCCTTAAATGGACTGTAGATACGAAAATTTCTGATGTAGATTATGCTGATGATTTAGCCCTTTTGGCAAATGATGTTGATGAGATGAACTCTTTCATTCGAGCTTTGATGAAACTGGTAGTAGAGTAGGTTTGGTTATAAACAGAGAGAAAACTAAAGTGATGAAAATTGGTCAGGCAGGCTGTGATTCAGTTAATCTGAATGGTTGCAGTCTTGAGCAGGTGTCACAGTTTAATTATCATGAGAGCTATGTAACAGATACGAGTGATGTGCAGCATGAGATTAACAGATGAATAGGGATTGCTGCCAGGACTTTTAAGAATCTATGGAGAGTGGGAGAAATAGGCGTATACACCTAAAGACTAAAATTAGATTGTAAAATAGTTTGGTTCTTTCTAGGGTTAGTTATCATAGAGAAACTTGGACACTGTGTAAATAAGATAACAGGGAACTAGATGCTTTTGATTCTAGATGCTTACGCAGTATCTTGGGCATTAGGTGGTTTAACTTTGCAACTAATAATGAGGTTAGGCAAAGAACTCGGCAACCTCCTTTAAGCAGCATATTGTGCAGAGAGAGGCTCCATTGGTTTGGCCATGTTGCCCATATGGATAATTATAGATTGGCGAATGGTTATGAACAGTGTGCCTAAAGGCCTCAGAAAGAGGGGGAGACCTAGAATGCAGTGGGCAGACAGTGTCAAACAGGACCTTGTTAGAAATGGTGTGCAGTGGCCGGATGCAACATATGTAGCTCAGGACAGACATGCTTGGAGAAATAAACTGCATGTTCTGGATGGACCTCCATAGCCCATGGCTGCTTCATGGTGATGATGATAATATACATATGCAGGTACAAGAGGTGATACCTTCCTCCTAGTGAGGGTTGGGTTGTTTTACCTCTGAGCGGCACTTTTTTTTGCACACAATGGGCTTAATGGCCAGGCCATAAGGACCATGAAGGTTCAGAGAAAATTGGGGAGGGAATCCACTGGAACACCTGTTGGGAGACAGATGGTAGCTTCCCATAAAGGCCATCTAGTATGTTCTTTAACGTGCACAGGGTATGGCTCTCCAGCACACCAGACCACAGCTTAATGTCCCATCAGCCTTTCCAAGCCCATTGGTGTCCCCTACTAACTGTGGGCAGGACAGGGAGTTTTGGGGAGAAAAATCTCAATGCTGACTCTGCTGGGACTCGAACCTGGGAACTACAGATTACAAGCCTGGCGCACTACTGACTAAGCCATGAATGAGCACCCCCCTAGTGGCAGTGATAATGCTCACACTACAATTGTCACCTTATCGATTGCTATTATATATATTTATGGTAAATAGCATTATTAACCATATAGAATGGTCAGTCTAATCTCTTTACTTAGATCTAATATAACATGTATGGGATGCCTCTCAAGAGACTGGTTGCTTGCCAGAATCAAACTCTTGCAAGGTTCAAGGTGTTGTAAGAACATGGTAAAATTTGTTTCCATTGAGGGGCTCCCTACACCAGATCTTTCAAAGCTTTGGAAGAACAATGAAGATTACTACCACAGCACTGCTGGAAAGTTTTATCAACAGCACGAGGCATCACAGCAGTAAGAAGCACAGCAGTAAGAAGTAGTCACACTCCATACCTAACCACTTGGGCTATTTCAGTTGACCTTCAATACTTTACTATGTAACTGCACTCATATATAATTTTGGTAATTAAAAGTATTATTACATTTTTCAACTGCTGTTCTTATGCAAGTTCTTATGCTGTACTAACACACCTATCTTCTGAATTCAGCAGATCAATGGGTCTTCAACAAACATTGGTTTTTCTGGTTGTTCCTTAATTTATAGAAACTTGTGTAACTAAACTCCAACTCTATGAGGCGGCATCACTACAACACACAAAAAAAGGTAAGGTTCAAACAGGATTTTAGGCTATATTACAGGATTGTTTACCTCTGAGCAGCAGTTTTTTTTTCCCACAGTGACTTACCTAAATGGACAAGTCACTAGGATGTCGAGAGCTCAGAGATGGTTGGATTAAGGAATCAACTGGACAGCTGTTAGGAAACAGACGAAGTCTCTAGTCATAGCCATTCTAGCATATTCTTTCGCATGCACAAGGTATGCCCTCTCCTGAAAACAGGGGAGGGGGGCAATGCTGTATGTCCTATTCAATGGACACAGTCTTTCAGTCTGACACTGCCTGCTTTGTCACCAAGGGTTAGTTGTGAGCGAGTGAGTGAGAGAGTGACCAGACTGTGCAATTTTGTTCTCCAAGTACATCTATCCTGAGCTAAAGCTGCTGCATTTGATCATGGTAGGATAATTTTAGTAAAGTCCTGTTTGACACTATCTACCCACATATCCGAAGTCTCCCTCCCTCTTTTCCTGAGGACTTTAGGCATGCTGTTCATAACTCTATTTGTCAATATAAAGTTATGCATATGGGCAAAACATGGCCAAACCAATGCAGTCTCTGTTTGCACAATAAGCAACTTTAAAGGAGGTTGCCTACACCTCATCATTACTTACAAAGTAAAACCACCTAATGCCCAAGATATTGCACAAGGATCTAGAATCAAAGACATTGTTTCCTATTATCCTGCTTACAAAGGGTCCATGTCTCACTACCATACCTAATCTTAGAAAGAACCAAACTATTACACAGTCTAATTTTATCTTTAGGTGTCCAAGCCTATTTTTCCACACTCTTCATAAGTCCCAGTAGAAATTCTTATTCTTCTATTTATATCATGGTGCACATCACCAGTATCTGTTACATAGCTCCCAAGAAAATTAAACTGAGACACTTGTTCAAGAGTGCAGCCATTCAAAGCAACTGAAACACCATCTACATAACCCATTTCATCTTTAATTTTCTTCCTGTTTATCTACTCTATTACCAGTCTCATCAACAGCCCTAATGAAAGAATTCATCTCGTCAACATCAGCCAACAGAGACAAATCATCTGCATAATAATCTAGACCATTTAAGGCCAAAATATTTCCCTTGCAAAGAATTTTGCATCACATAATCACTAAAGAGAAAAGGAGACAAAATGCACCCTTGTCTAATCCAATAGCAATGCTAAACCAATTGCTGCAAGATTTACCAACTTTCATACATGATTCGGCGGCGTCATTATAGAGAGCTTTTGTTATTTAAACATAGACGATAATCACAGCATTACCTGCTGCTTTTTTGGTGTTGATAAATTAATAAATACTTTGCAGGGGGAAAATTTTCGACAACATACGGGATTTGAACCCACATCTCTCCAGAAACATGCCAGAGTATTCTTCCAGTTGAACTAATGCCAGCTCTGTATTTTTTCCGCTAATTTTAAGAGTAAACTCTATCACCAAGATTTTTGTTATGCTAACTTGTCAGGTATTCCATATGATCTAACTATCAACCAAAAATTTATATCCATCAACAGAGTAATCACTAAGAATAATCACAAAGTGAAAATATTTTATCTACACATCTTCTACCACTTCTGAATCTACACTGTTGATCATGCAGTTGTCCATCAACCAAATTCTTAATTCAATTAAGCACAATCATGCAGAGAACTTTACCTGGAAAAAAAATTAGGCTGATACCCCTATAGTTATCACAACAGTGATCACCTTCTTTAAAAATCAGTATAATAAGAGCTCCAATAAAATCCTTATGAACAATGCCTTTATCATAAAATATATCCAAAATTTCCATCAGCCATATGATAACAAACATTACCACTCCAAGCATTTCAGTAGGAATTCCATCTACCCCTGGTGATTTACCCAATTTTAATTTAGAGATATCCAAAGAATCTTCAGAATGAATAAATATTTTTGTGGGAAAAAGTTTTGGGAGTGTAGGATTTGAACCCACCTCTCCAGAAATATGCTAGAGTATAGTGCCATTGAACGAACACCAGCTCTGTCTTTTTTCCACTTAATATGACTTTTCACTCATATTAAGTGAAAAATACTGTGTCCAACTGTGTCCAAAAAAGACAAGGCTTTAGTTCAATAGTAGAATACTCTGGCATGTTTCTGAAGAGACAAGGGGCTCAAATCCTCAACATCAACAAAACTTTTTTTCATAAAAATATTTATTGATTTATTGTTGTTAAAGTCAACAGGTAACCCTGTGAATACTAATTACTATTTATATCTTCAGAATGTGATATATAGAGCAAACATTAAAGCGAATAATGCATTTATCCTCCCTACAAACAGTGGGAGTAGAACTAACTACACTGTTTAGAACATCTCTGAAATGCTCAGCCCATCTAGCCATGACAGAATACTCACCTTCAACAACCTCACCATTTTTATCTTTCAATCCCTGTGTACCTCTCAGTTTTTTTCCCACACAAAACCTTACTATCTGGTACAACTCCCTGCTGTTGTGCTGTTCTCTGCTTTGCCAGCCAGGCTATCAAGCCACAGGTTCTTATCAGCTGTTAATTGATCCTTTACATGTTTATTACACTCTTTGTAATGTTGTCTGTTAGTGTTAGTAAGGTGTTGATTCAAATTATTCCTGTAATTCCTTCTTTCAAAAATAAGCTCCATAGCTTTATCACTCAAATAACTTTGCCTCCTCTGTTCTTTTTTTTTATCCAAAACAGTACTATTAGTTTCAAGAAAAGCCTGTTTAAACTTATCCCATTCTTCCTCAACTTCAGCAGAAATCAAACAACAACTAGCATGATGAGACTAAGTAGGTGATCACGGTATGCTTTGACTATATCTGGACCTTTCAGAGCTTCAGTGTTCAAGGTAATTGGGTTAGGTTGCTTTACCTCTGAGTAGCACTTTTTTTGCACACCACGGTCTAAATGGCCAGATCACAAGGACCCTGAAGACTCAGAGAAGGTTGGGGGAGGGTACCCACTGGAACATCTGTTGGTTGACAGATGGTGGCCTCCTGTCAAGGCCATACAGCATGTTCTATACTGTGAACAGGGATGGCTATCCTGCACACAGGGCCATGGCTTAACATCCCATCTGACCAAAGGCGGCCTTTCCAAGCCCATCGGTGTTCCCCTACTGACTGTGGGCAGGGAGTTTTGAGGAGAGATAAATTTCAAAGATGACTCATCTGGGACTCGAACCTGGGAACTACAGATTATACAAGCCTGGCATGCAACAGGCTGAGTCACCCCCACCCCTTCAAGGTAATTATCTTAACCTTTGCACAAATTTCTTAAGCCCTTTTGACCAGTAATAGTCTGACCCAATATCAGCTCCCCTATATGATCTAGTATTCCTAACTGAGCTAGCCCATTTGCTGTTAATATATAAATAATCCCATGTATGTTTATAAATGTCCCAGTGCTTGTAGTTATGTGTTAGTTATTCCCAAACTGTTAAGTTTGCTTATCTATATCTGGCATTTCCCATTGTCATTGGAACAGCTAATGCCGAAGAGACCTAACACCCCAAGCCAAAGGTCAGAGTCAGTATCAACTTTAGCACTGAAGTAGCCTAGCATAAGAGAAATATCTCCTTTCTTGACAGAATTCAAAATATCCTGAAGTTATCTGTAAAACTTATTTTTCTCATCTCCATCAGAGTTCTCTGTGTGGGCATAAAAGCAAATAACATTGAGGTCTTTAATCTTAATTTTATATTTAGCTGCAAGAAATCTTTCATTAATGCAGTCACATCCTCAAAGAGCATCACTAGCGTGTCTGCTGAAAAGCAAACCTACACTTTCGAGATGCTTTCCATCCTCCTGCCCTGAAAAGAAAAAAATTAAAATCATTTTTAAGTATCTAACCTTTACCTTTGCATCTGGTCTCTTGCAAACCCAGAATATCCAGGTTATAACACTGGAATTCCTGTGTAAGGACATCAAGAGAATAATCTCTATACAATGTCCTCACATTCCACATATCTGCAGAGAAAATTAGTAGGATTTTTAAACAAACTAGGTATATTGAGAGAAGTAGAGCCAACAATATAAAACAGCCTCCTAATCGCAGGCATGGGGCAAACGCAAGTTTTTCCCTACCACTTTCAAACCACACCCAAAGACTGAAGCCACCCATGCTGGAACTTCAGGCACCTCCTTTTCAAGTGGACCCTTTCAAGAACCAGAATCTAACTTGCCTGACACACATTACTCCAGATTAGAATTGCCAATGCCCAACTACCTCAAATAATGGTTCAGGTATCTGCAACAGCCTCTGATCAGGATTATTCACCAGCTGATATAAGGTATCCTCTCAAGTAACAAATCAGCACTTTAGCATGGATTTAAATCCTAAAGGAAAAAATTGTCTTGAGCCAGGTGGGATACGAACCCATGACCTCCCGACAACATGTAAGGTGCTCCAGACCACTGAGCTCTCACTGCTCAGTGGTCCAGAGCACCTGACATGTCAGGAGGTCGTGGGTTCGTATCCCACCAGGCTCAAGACAATTTTTCCTCTAGGATTTAAATCGATGCTAAAGTGCTGATTTGTTACTTGATTGAATACATCGAGCTTATTTCATTATTTATTATTTAGGTATCCTCTGTTCACTTTGGGCTGGCAAACCAGAGGCAAACAGAAAACACAGCAGCAGAGGCCTACCAGTGCAGCAAGTCTGTGATCCACAAGCAAGCTCAAAGTTATAACCCAGTTCAGTGGGTCTAAATGGTCAGTACCCAGAGATCTGGCAACAAGATGATGGGTCAGTAGGAAGCAGTGTTTTTCACTCTGATTAAAAATATTCAAATTATTTGATGTATCAAATTATTTTCTAAGATTTAGGAGATTACAGAAGAAGGTGGATGTTTCTTTTAGAGAATAATGAAGTATGCATCTTTAACAAGAGAATACATTACTAGAAATAATAAATGCAAGATATATATGTCTAATGTACATGAATGTATAAGAATATAAACATCTTGATTTGTAAAATGTCTGAACTTATATATAATTCTTGTTCGAACTCTATATATGTGGAAAGAGAAGATATATGCTGTGAAAATGGCTGTAAAGGATTCTTTCACCCTAAGTGTGTTGGACTAAATGAAATTAAATTTAGAAACTTTACCAGGGATAAAAGGAAGAAGCGGAAGTGTCCCAAATGGATGATCAGAAATAAGGACACACTTTTGGAAACAGAAGAAATACTTGAAAAAAGAACACTGTAAATCTTATGAATAACTAAGGATATTTCAGTGTTATAACTTGGACATTCCTGGATTTCTCTAAAGGAGATATTTCTCTTATGCTAAGCTACTTCAGTGCTAAAGTTGATACTGACTCTGACCTTTGGCTTGAGGTGTTAGGTCTCTTCAGCATTGGTTGTTCTAATGGCAATGGGAAATGCCACATATTCCCATTGCCATTGAAACAACTAATGAAATACACTTTTTTCCGCATATATAGAGTTCGAACAAGAATTACATATAAGTTCAGACATTTTACAAACCAAGATGTTTATATTCTTATACATTCATGTACATTAGACATATATATCTTGCATTTATTATTTCTAGTAATGTATTCTCTTGTTAAAGATGCATTTAAACATATAATGTAATCTCACTTTACAGAGCAATCAAATCTTAACACTGGTCTCAGTAGGCTTTCCTTTATGTTATTCCTAAGTCATGAGTAAGTAATGACATTTAAACCATTCACTTCATTATTCTCTAAAAGAAACATCCACCTTCTTCTGTATTGGATTGGATTGTTTTACCTCTGAGCGGCACTTTTTTGCACACCATGGGCTAAATGGCCAGGTCACATGGACCCCGAAGGCTCAGAGAAGGTTGGGGGAGGGGACCCACTGGAACAGCTGTTGGGAGACAGATGGTAGTCTCCCATCAAGGCCATCCAGCGTGTTCTTTAACGTGCACAGGGTATGGCTCTCCCGCACACGGGGCCACGGCTTAACGTCCCATCCGACGGACGGCGGCCTTTCCAAGCCCATCGGTGTCCCCTACTGACCGTGGGCAGGGCGGGGAATTTTTGCGGAGATAAATCTCAACGCTGACCCAGCTGGGACTCGAACCTGGGAACTACAGATTACGAGCCTGGCGCGCTACCGACTGAGCCACCCCCGCCCCCACCTTCTTCTGTAATCTCCTAAATCTTAGAAAATAATTTGATACATTAAATAATTTGAATATTTTTAATCAGAGTGAAAAACACTGCTTCCTACTGACCCATCATTTTGTTGCCAGATATCGGGGTACTGACCATTTAGACCCACTGAACTGGGTTATAGCTTTGAGCTTGCTTGTGGATCACAGACTTGCTACACTGGTAAAACGGTGGCACTGGTGTAAAGACATGGAAATTGCTACAGGAGAACACCAAAAGGAAGAATTGTCTTCACTGAGAGAAATATTTAATTCTCTTAAAATTTAAATTTGGGAGTCAGTAATTGGCATTAGAAATGACCTAAGAGAAGAAACTGTTGCCTTGAGAAAAGACATAAAGAAGGACAATGATAGTTTTAGAAATGATCTAAAGAAGGAGAGTGATAATATTAGGACTGATATAAAGGAAATAAAAAGATCCTTGGATTTTAATTATGAAGTGTTACAAGACCATATAAAAACATTCAAGGAATTTAAAACTCAGTTTGATAAATTGAAAGGGGAAAATCAGGCTTTATCCAGTGAAAACAGTGCCTTGAAACAAGAGATCAAAGAAATTAGAAAAGATGTAAATGAATTAGAAGCAAGATCAAAAGCAAATAACATTAAAATTGTAGGACTACCTAAAGAACCAGGTGATAATATAAATGATATAATTGAAAAAGTTGCTAATGTATTGAAAATAAGGGAAAAGGATCAAACTGAAATAGCTCATAGAGTTCCAACAAACAATAAAAATAATAAACCTAAGCCAATTATAGTTAAATTTAAGGATAAGAAGATGAGAGATAAATGGATACTAATAGCAAAAGAAAACAAGAATTTAACAGCAAATTTGATAAGCAGTAAATTTAGAAATAATAATATAAACATAAATAAGCACCTATCAAAATACATAAAAAAACTTTTCTTTATAGTTAAACAATTCAAGATAAAGAATAAATACCAGTATGCATGGATAAAAGAAGGCAAAATCATTTTAAGAAAGTCTTCAGAATTAAAATATTAGAATAAGAGAACTAACAACAATAAAATATTACTTCTTTAACATTCCATATTCCTCTGTAGGAGAACAGTTGGTACATAGAAATCCTGCTGGCTGCTTATATGCAAAATCTTATTGCATTGATTCTGATATTGGAAATCAGCTTAATTTGTTTTTATCTGTTTTTATGAATGATTTATGTCAAAATTGAAATGCACATTACAATTGCTTGCAGTAGTTCTTTTCAATGTGAAGAAACTAATAAATTATATGGAATTATGATATGGGTTGAATCAAAAAAAGCTTGCTTCAGCCAACTCTTTGCTATCATCACCATCATCATCATCTTCAAGCAGCCATGGGTTATGGAGGTCCAACCAGACCATGCAATTTAGTTCTACAAGCAAGTCTATCCTGAGCTACATCTACTGCATCTGGCCACTGCACACCAATTCTAAAAAGATCCTGTTTGACATTGTCTGCCCACAGTATCCTAGGTCTTCCCTTCTTTCTGAGGCCTTTAAATACACTGTTCTATGAACAGTGTACTTAAATTATTTATTTATTTATTAATTAATTATTTATTAATTATTTATTTATTCGCCAATCTATTAATTATCCATATGGGCAACATGGCCAAACTAAAGGAGTCTCTCTGTGCACAATATACTGCTCAGAGGAGGCTGCCAACTCCTTTGCCGAACCTCATAATTAGTTAACAAAGTTAAACCACCTAATGCCCAAGATACTGCGTAAGCATCTAGAATCAAAAGCATCTAGTTTCCTGTTATATTGTTTACAAAGTGTCCAAGTTTCACTACCATAACTAACCCTAGAAAGAACCAAACTATTATACAGTCTAATTTTAGTCTTTAGATGTACATGCCTATTTCTCCACACTCTCCATAGATTCTTAAAAGTCCCAGCAGCAATCCCTATTCGTCTGTTAATCTCATGCCACACATCACCATTATCTGTTACATAGCTCCCAAGATAATTAAACTGTGACACCTGCTCAAGACTGCAACCATTCAGATTAACTGAATCACAACCTACCTGACCAATTTTCATCATTTCAGTTTTCTTTCTGTTTATAAACAAGCCTACTCTACTACCATTTACATCAGCAGCTCAAATGAAAGAGTTCATCTCATCAACATCATTTGTCAAAAGAGCTAAATCATCAGCATAATCTAAATCAGAAATTTTCGTATCTCCAGACCATTTAATGCCAAAATCTTTCAATTGTAGTGAATTTCGCATAACATAATCAATAACCAAACTAAAGAGAAAAGGAGACAAAATGCACCCTTGTCCAACACCAGAAGTAATGTTAAACCACTTGCTACAAGCCTTACCAACTCTCACACACAACTCAGTGACATTATAGAGAGCTTTCATTATGTTAACTAACTTGTCTGGTATACCATATGATCTCTCAATCAACCACAAATTATGACGATCAACAGAGTCGAAAGCCTTTTTGAAATCAACAAAGCTAGCAACCAAAGGTTTCTGAAACTCTAAACATTTCTCAAGAATCTGCCTAAGTGAAAATATCTGATCTACACATCCCCTACCACTTCTGAATCCACATTGCTCATCACGCAATTGTCTGTCAACCAGATTCCTAATTCTATTAAGCATAATCATGGAAAGAACTTTACCTGGAACAGAGAGTAGGCTGATACCCCTATAGTTATCACAAGAACTGCGATCATCTTTTTTGAAAATAGGGATAAAAATAGCTCTGGTAAAATCATTAGGAACCATGCCTTTATCATAAAAGATATTCAGAATTTCAGTCATCGAAGTGGTAACCGAAACATTCCCAGCTCTAAGCATTTCCGTAATAATTTCATCTACCTCTGGGGATTTATGTACTTTAAATTTACAAAGAGCTAAAATAACTTCAGACTGTGATACAGGTCCAACATTAAAGCCACCAATGCATCTATCATCATTGCAAACAATGGGAATAGAACTAACCACATTGTTTAGAATATCACCGAAATGCTCAGCCCACCTAGCCATGACAGAATCGTCATCTTCTATAACCTTACCTTCTTTATCCTTCAATCCCTGTCCGTTTTCTACCACACAAAACATAAACTATCTGGTACAGCTCCCTGCTGTTGTGCTGTCTAACTGCTTCCTTGGCTTTGTCAGCCAAGCCATCAAGCCAAAGATTCTTATCAGTAGCTAACTGATCCTTTACACATTTATTAAGCTCTCTGTAATCCTTTCTATTAGGACTAGTAGGGTACTGATTAAGGACATTCCTGCAGTTCTTTCTTTCTGAAATAAGCTCAAGTGCCTTATCACTCAAATAATTCTGTCTCCTCTGCTCCTTTTTTCCTAAAAGAGTACTGTTAGTTTCAAAAAATGCCTGTTTAAAATGGCCCCATTCTTCCTCAACTTCAGTAGTAAGCAAACCATGACTGTAATAATGGTTAAGTAACCTATCATGGTAAGCTTTAGCTATAACTGGGTCTTTCAGAGCTTCAGTATTAAAGGTAAATTTTTTAACTTTAGCACAACACTTTTTAAGTTTAAGTTGCAAGACACTTTTAACAAGGTAATGGTCAGATCAAATTTCAGCTCCCCTATATGCCCTGGTATTCCTAACAGAACCAGCCCATTTGCTGTTAATTAATATATAATCAATCATATTCTTATGCAGCACAGCAGGTGAAACCCATGTGTACTTATGTATATCGCGGTGTTTGTAATAAGTGTTAGTTATTCTGAATCCATTGAGTTTACTTACCTGTAGGAGACGTTGCCCATTGCCATTGCAGTTACCAATACCAAAAGGGCCTATTACTCCTCCCCAAAGGTCAGAGTCAGTACCAACTTTGGCATTGAAGTCACCAAGAACAAGGGTAATATCTCCTTTCTTGACAGAATTCAAAATATCCTGAAGTTGTCCATAAAACCTATCCTTCTCATCCACAACGGCATCCTCAGTGGGGGCATAACTGCAGATAACATTCAAGTCTTTAACGCTTGTCTGAAATTTTGCTATAAGAAACCTTTCATTAATGCACTCATATCCTAGAAGAGCATCACTAGCGTGTCTGCTGAGAAGCAGCCCACGCCTTGGTGATGCTTATTGTTGTCCCTCCCTAAAAAGAGAAATTTAAGATTATTTTTAAGAATCTGACCTTTATCTGTCCATCTGGTCTCTTGCAAGCTGAGAATATCTAAACTATAATGGTGTAATTCTTGTGTCAGAACATCAAGAGAAAAAGCTCTGTGCAGAGTCCTCACATTCCAACTACCTATGGAGAGAAAATGGTTAGTGGGATGTTTAAAGAAACTATGTTTATTGAGAGAGGGAATGGCGAAAATATCAAACAGCCACCTAATCATAGACATGGGGCAAATACCCATTCCCCCACCACTAAAGGCTGAAGCCATCTACACTGGGAGACTTCCTCCAATGTAGAATTTTCGATGCCAGTAGAAGCAAAGAGTTCAGGTGCATACAATGACCTCTGCTCAAGATTATCCACCAGCTGATAAACATATCCTGTGAATCTATTCACTTGGGGCTGTCAACCCACAAACAAACAGAAAACACAGCAGAAGATTTTTCCTCCACAGAAGCCCACCAGTGTGCAAAATCAAGATCCATAATCAAGCTCAGAGTCTTATATCAGTCCAGTCCAGTAGGTTTATATGGTCAGCACCAGGACCCTGTGTGATAAATCCACACAGGGTCCTGGTGCTGACCATATAAACCTACTAGACACAGCAGGGTAGAAAAAAAAAGTAAAGTAGTCATAGTTGTCCATATCAGTAGGCCACATTAATCTGGCAGCCCTCCTCTTCCATTCACTTCCACAAGAGAGTCTCTGTTGAAAGGTACTAGGAGCCTGCACCACGAGAAGGTGGGGTCGGACATTAGGTGCTAGGCCTGGCTGGTTCTATGCATCATCACAGGGGATTATTGCATAGCTCTCCTTCCAGTGACTACCTAGGTACAATTTACATATCAAGCCTTAAAATTTCAGACTTAACTATTCACTTAATGACTTAATTTTTTTGTTATTCACTTTAAACTTAACTTTATTAAAAAAATTTTAATTAATTTGACTCAAGTGTGGTGGGATTACGGCATTATTACTGATTTAATTTCATGTATATTACAAGGTTTTCAGCAAAATTTAGTTGGAATTTTGAAAGGGAGAATAACATTGTTTCATTATTAAATTCCAATTAATTGTCTCAGGTTTCTTTGGCCATTACAGTAATATACAGTAATTCTATTAATTTTTTATCTTGGAATTTACATGAAAAATGGAAAAGCAAAGAGGTGGAAGTTTAATAAATTTTTAAATAGAGATCAATAAAGTTTTAAAAAGTAAGAAAATTACAAACCATATTATAAAAATATTGGTGAAGGACCATAGATTTTTTGGCACTCTTTCCTGTATCCCTGAAAAAAAAATTGTGTTAATGCTGTCAAAAGCAATTAAAAAAATTACTATGCAAATAGAAATTCTCTAGTAGCAACAGTAATTTTATATTTTAAATAGTTAACAAATCAATTTTACAACAGAGAGAATTAAAATTGAATAGTTTTAACTAGAGCATAGATATAGTACCAGTAAAAACTGACAGTTTTAAAAAATACTCACTGTCAACGTAAGATAGAGCTATTACAGTTTACAATTTCAATATCAATAACACCTGTCACATTTATCAATAAACTTATAGGCATGGAAGGATTGTCACAAAATATTGATCTCAAATCCCTACCACTGTAACTTGTGGTGTATAAATGGACCACTCCAACAGAATATTTTTAGAAGTTCAAACGCAACATAATTTAAAGGATAATCGTTGAATGGCATGATTGATTAAAATACGCTAAAAGAGGTCAAGGACAACTGGTAGATTCACTTCGCGAAAGCAACATAAACCTGTTACTGTTAAAAAACAGACGCAGGCTTCAAATACGCTCAAATTATATCATTTCAATAATTTTAATAAGAAAAACTACCTGAGTTTTCACGTTTCATCGAAAAGTTGCAATCTGTGACTATATAGCAGTTACTATAAAATTTGCGTAACATCTCTAAATACGTTTTTTACACATAGTCTGCACATAGGCAAATACCATTTCTTACGCTTCCTCTGTTCTCATCCAAGACCTAAGCGGGTATGGGTTAATCTGAGTGGCTTCCATGAAAGTCCAAGAAGAAACTGGTTTCTTTTCCCTTTTTCTTTTTGGAAGTATGAGATTGTCAACTATATCAAAACATTCCGTTTACAGGAATTTAATCACTTCAAACATTTCTCTTCAATAACGATGATGCCAACTCCAACCAGGGCCGGCGCAAATGTAAATAGGATACCAGGGGAAACTAAATTTGGAGCCCCCTTCTCTGGAAATTTTATTTTAATTGTAAAAATTTCGTTGGCTATTATAGTAATAATTGTTGTCTTCGTATTATAAAAACTTTCTTCTCTTCAGAGTCCGTATTTACACTTCGAGCGCTCTTAGGCACAAAGAGCAGTAGTCGCAATTATATACGGCATGTTTTTGATTTCCTGGAAATATTTAGGTAATACCAGATATTTTGTAACACTGTTATTTTCAAATGCTGTAAAATTAAATTAATAAACAATATACATAACATAATATGTAGAATTCATTAGCAGTTGCATTTAAAAATCAAATTATTATTATTCAAACAATTACCCTCTTTTTTTGCTCTGGGAATGAACAAATTACAGGGGTTTATAAAAAATAATGGAAACGCCAACTGGAGTAAACGCAATGCACCGTATGCATATCACAAGGATGACTTCATCCGCGATGTGAGGAATATATAGAGAAGAAGTATCACGTAGCAGTGTCACAGGCGCAGGTGAAACAGCTGTTATGGTGTAATTGTCGACAATGTCAGATCACAGTGAACTCCAAAAAGGCATGATTATTGGCACGCGTCTTGCAGGAGCTTTAGTAATCAGAATGACGGAAATAATAGGTGTACCACAAGGAACTGCATCGAAAATTATGACTACCTTATCAAAAAGATAGGGCGTTGCCTCCAAACGTGCAAATTGTGAACGTCATATGAAGTTGTCAGATAGGTATAGGCGAACGTTGGCGCAGATTGTACAATGGAAGTACAAGACCACGTCACCACAAATAGAGCAGAATTGACCACCAGTCGGAATGATCCCGTTTCCATCATAACAGTTCATCGGGAACTTCATTTGCCAGTATTTATGGTCGTGCTGCAATCCACAAACCTCTGATTACCAACATCAATGCAATAAAACGTGTAAGGTGGTGCAAAGAACATAAAAACTGGGATGCTAAAGACTGGCAACGTCTCATCTGGTCTAACGAATCGTGCTACACATTGTTTCCCACCACTGGTAGTGTCTGGCGAAAACCTGCAGAAGCGTACCACCCGACTGTGAAGCATGGAGGTGAATCCCTGATGCTGTTGGGTGCCATATCATGGCATTACTTAGGCTTTTATTTATTCTGCAGGTCGTGTCACATCCGCAACGTACGAATCCATTCCCGGGGACCACCTGCACCCAATGTTGTGGGCATTGTTCCCTAATAACCGTCCTTGGTTTCAAGCAGATAATGCACCCTGCATTGTGCGAAACGTGTCAAGTTGTGGTTTGCAGAGCATGAGGATGAGGTGCAGCACTTACCTTGGCCACCTTAATCTCCAGACCTCAATATTATTGAACGTTTATAGGAATATCTGGAGTGCAAGGTCAGATTACACTTTCGACCTCCAGCATCACTGACACAGTTAGGCCATACTTTACAGGAAGAATATTCCCAAATTCCATTACCGTATGTGCATGACTTGTATAAGTCTATTCCACGTCGAATGCGTCTGTTCTGAATGCATGAAGTTTGTCTACACTTATTAAAAAAATGTTCTCCACAAACAGTACGTGTTTCTATTATTTTGATAATGTAAGGGTGGTTATAATTAAACTGACAATACTCAGAGCGATGTAGAGTAGGATCGACAGATCACAGCAAAAAGTCGACAGATCACAGCAAAAAGTGGTGGATACCTTAATAAAAACATGGGGTAAAGTATTTGCGAAAAAAAAAAGTTAGTTTTAGTGCCACCAGGTGGCGTGAGTGCGATAAAAACGTGGTAGAACAGGCTAATTTGTTGTGACATTGAAACCAATCACACGTGAGAGTAGCATGAGGCACACTATAAAATGTGATGTGTTCTCTGTAATCGCTTCGATCTGCAAAACTGCTACACAGAATATAACTCACCAACTATAAAAGTGAAGAAGCCTAGGTATTACTAAAAAATATGTCTCTGAAATCGACTGATACAGATTTTTTTAAAGAAAATAACAGAAATAATAGATGAAAACTTCAAAAATAAAATTCACTCTACATAAAGAACGAAAGAACAAACAAAATTAAGCGTATAAAAGAAGTAAAACTCAACAGAATATTCACAAAGATTCATATACTCTCGAAATCAGCTTTTTTTTTGCCTCTTGTAACTTAACCTTTTTTTCGATCCGAAATATCAGGCAGAAACGAAAATATTGAAATATGAAGTGAAAGAAGGCAAACTACGTGCTATCCAGCTAAAAGATCAGCAGAACAAAATGAACTAAAATATGAAACAAAAATAGAAGGCCACACAAAGGCTTAACTTTGTTCCACCTATATAAGTAAAAAAAAAAATGTAATAGCTAGGAGGTACCATGGGTATCTGCAAAAAGGACCAAGCTTTGTTAGTGAAACTCTTTACCAAAACGTCAATAACGCCGCCGTTATATTACGCGAATATCGTCATCTGAAAGATATAAGGAAAGGACCTTTGTCGTTAAATGCACTGAAGAATATGATACAGAAATTCGAAGAAACAGGCGAGTTAGGTGTGGCTCAGGGTAGAGACCGGCAGCCTGTTGCAGAAAGCAATGTGGAAGACGTCGCACTTACCATTGCAGAAATCCAGTCGCAAAACGAAGCTACCCATAGTTAGTGTGAGACAAGCGTCCCAACAACTGCAACTTCTGTGGTTAACTCTCCGTAAAATTATACGGTCCATCCTGAAGTGGTATCCTTATAAAATTCATAGGGTGCAGCAGCTGCAACCACTTTACCCTGAACAGCACACCGACTTTGCTTTGTGATTTATGGCGAGGATGTAGCTCAACGACATGTGGCCTTTGAAAGTCTTATGGACCGATGAGGGGCATTTTTTCCCACACCGAGCAATGAATACGCATAACTGCCGATTTTGGGGACCTACACATCCGCATGTTGTGCATGATGTGTCCCTACACTCCGACTATGTAACTGTATACTGCAGGTTTACCACAAACTTCATAATCGGACCATTTTTGTTGAGGAGATGAGGCCTCAAGGCCCCATGCATCGATAGATGAATGGACCACGTCAATTGGTGAATGGAGCTCTACTCCACATCAAGATTATTCCAGCTTTGCAAAAAAGAAATTGCTTACATTCCATAGCTTTCATGCAGGATTGGGCACCACCCCACATTGCAAGTACGGCAATGCAATTGTTGCATACCACATTTGGTGTGGATAGAATAATTTCTCGAATGTTTTCCAAAGCTTGGCCACCATCTTTCCCCGACCTAAACCCATGCGATTTTTGGTTATGGGGTTATTTGAAAAGCCAAGTTTTCCAATCCAATGTTGAATCGCTTGCTGAACTGAAGGCAAGAATAACAGAGCATTTTGCAGCCATTCCCCGAGATCAACTGTGGACCATGCCGTATTACGTTTCCAGCACATTTTGCATACGAATGGTTTACATATTGAGAATCTCAATTTGTAAAATAAAGATTATGTTTGTTCAACTCGGTATTTTCTTTATTTTAGCGCACTCACGCCACCTGGTGGAACTAACACTAACTATTTTTTTTATTCGCGAACGCTCTACCCCATGTTCTTATTAAGGTATCCACCACTTTTCGCTGTGATCCGTCGAGTAGATCCTTCTCTACATCGCTCTGAGTATTGTCTATTTAATTATAACCACCCTGTATATTAAATTATTAAGCTTATAGTGATAATTCCACGTTATGTGAGTCGAAAGCTATATGGAAAGTTCCCTAACCATGAAGTAAAGCTGCCTTTATAAAAACGGTAGATGAAACTCAAAATATTCACTAAATCACGATTTTGAACAATAGTTACTATATAAATGGTGCTGGTTGCTGAAACATTTAACAACAGTGTTGCTAATTGAAAGAAGTTATTTTAGACGCTAGAACAAATCGTTTGCTAAAATAAATGAGCAGTCGAACCCATTTTTAACGGGTTGAAGGGATAGATGAAAAACTTTTGCTATCGGTAAATTCGTTATAACAAATATTTATTGGAACGGTGTTTAACAAAATGCCATGAATTTAACCCAAATAATAAGGGCTAAAGTGTAAGTATAATAAGACTGCTTAAAAGGTAATAGTGACTAGTTACCTATTTTTTTGCAAGTCATGCAACTAATGAACACTGCTTTGTTTTTTTCGTTTGAAGCAGTGGATCAATTAGTGTAAATTTTGAGCTCTGGTTCATACGAATCAATGAAAAAGATCTTTACATTCAAGTATAAAATCTCATTTAATCTTTCTTCTTGAAGCAGCGCCTCTTCATTTCGCAAACTCCTCCAATATTTGCTTTTTATATTTTTAAATTATATGTGAAAAACTTGGTGGAATTCCATACACTCTGACAATATCAGCTTTCTTTGATCTCGGTCAAAAATTTTATGATTTCATCTTTCTGCACCACATTAAAAATTTTACGTTTTTCTCACTCTTAGTGTTATGAGTGCCACTGACAAGATTAGGGGACGAGCAAATAAGAAAAGTTTTCCTTAAACAGCTATTTGCTATAGAGGTCTGACAGAGCCTATCAATTTAATATTGGAGAAAAGATCTGTAAGGAAGGTGATACTTGAGCTGAGAAACAACACAGAAATTTCCACTCCTTTGATAAGTAGTCAAACGCGCTAACCGTTCGGTCGTTCACGTGATGGTGGAGTTCGTAAAATAAATTTTAAAAATGATGCTTTTGGGTTTCTTTTCGGCCTGGAACATCAAAGGGTAAAAGTAAGGATGGACATATAACAGGAAACATTTGAGGGAGGAGAGGATAAAATAAATGGCAATGGAAGTAAAAACATAGCATTTGTTTTTAAATTCTGGTAAAGTTTAGATACAATAGAATAGAAAAGAAGATGAATATAAATCATTACACAAAAAAAGAATTAAATTTTAATTTCAATTTTTAGTCATCCTACCATTTTGAAATTTGGAGACTTGCCCCATCCCCCACTGGCTAAGTTCTAGAGTTCGAAAAATGAACTCACTAAGAGGAATTTTGAGCAGTGTGTTTCACATTTTATGGTGAATAGACTTTTTTTGGCCATTCTGAATTACGTTTGTTCCATAAAATGCAAGAAAATTTCGTCATGAAAAGTGTATATTTAATATATAAAGAAGAAAGTTTGTTTGTTTGTTGTTTGTCTGTCCCCTTATGCACTCAGCTCCTAGAAGAGCCACCAAACTTTGTATGAACGTTCCCTTCACCCAGGGGAAGAATACTGCATAGGCTATATGCGAAATCGCTAGTCAAACAAAATTGGGTGGACTGGTTTGAATTTCTCAAAATCCCCATAGACTTAACATTAACAGTTGAAAGTTATCCAAAGTAAACTGTTGCCACCAATACATTTGAAATAATGAATACATCAAACTAATTTCTTTTTGATTTCGGCTGATACACTCATTGTTCAGTTTTTTGGGTCAAGAGCAAATGTTCGTGGATATTGAAGTCGTTCTAATTAAGCACCAGCAGAACACATAATTCAAAAACCAAATTCGTATGGGAAGTTAAAATCATTAATTTTTATTTGAGAAATATGCGAAACCTAATAAAAGTAATACAAATAATTAATAAATGTTTTAAATATTAAATAATAAATAATTTTGTTTAAGAATAATATTTTTTTTACCTTTAACTTCTGACATGGGGAGGATAATGTATACCTCTATGTCTATTTCTTTTCTCCTGTAAAAAAATATGGAGGAAATTTTAAACAGGGGGGGGGAAGGCTGGGTTAGATAGTTTTACTTCTGAGTGGCACTTTTTTTGTGCACAATGAGCTAAATGGCCAGGTCACAAGGATCCCAAAGGTTCTGAAAGGGTTGGGAGAAAGGACCCATTGGAGCAGCTGTTGGGAGAAAGATTTTAGCCTCCCCGTCAAGACCATCCAACCTGTTCTTTAACATGCTCAGGGTATGGCTCTCTCGCACACGGATCCACAGCTTAACGACCCATCCATTGGATAACAGCCTATCCAAGCCCATTGGTGTCCCCTACTGACCATGGGCAAGGCATGGAGTTTTACAGAAATAAATCTCAACGCTGACCCAGCTGGGACTCGAACCTAAGAATTACGTGTCTGGCTCGCTACTGACTGAGCCACCTCCGGCCCTGAAGGGGGAGTGAATCGAGTGTAAAGATATATGCCAAATGAAGCTTGCATTGTGGTGAGTGTCATCTACTCTACATTTTAGAAAGCTTTAGACCTCAGAAACGCCAGGAAAACCTGTTAGTATATATACATTTCTAATGTTGATTTATGTAATGTAAGACTGCTGTAGGAAAATGTAGAAGTCTAAAATGGTGTGGCATTTATCAAAAATCTCCAGAAATCTCAGTAAATGACCCAAAATAAAAACAAATCTAGTCTCCAATAGATGGGGTTCTTCATTTGAATTTTTTATTTGTACATTGTTACAAAACATGGACAACTTCGACCATTGATACCATTACCATTTGTTTTCTGGCAAAAGGGAGGATACTTATTGAAAACATATTTCCTGGCAACAATTTTTTGAATACTGTTATGCTGTTCGAGCTATAGTAGGTAGAGTGCTCAATCAGTTGTAAAAATTGAAACAATTTGAACGATGTGTAGAAAAACAGGAACGAATTCGTGAAGCATTTGCACATCGTTGACGGCCATTTGTTTGTGCCCGTCACTAGAGCCTCACCAACGAGTTTATACGGAATTTGTGAAATACTGATTTCTGATTTTCTAAGAATAGTTAATCGTGTCTCTAACAACTCCATCTGCAGATCGCCTAAAAAATTACAGGAAATGTCATGCAACATCTGAATAAACGTTTAATCTGTTTCATTTATTTAAAATAATTGTTCAATTATACAAATTAACACATTACTGTGAAATCAGTTTCGGAAATTTAAACGTAATTTTCAGTGTTGCTAAGTTTAACTTTAACACGATGAAAAGTAAAGAATCGTGTAGTTACATTCGTTCGAATTTCATTTAACATATTTCATGAAGCGAAGCTTAAATAATTCTAAGTATGAAATGCCGATGTCCGATGTCCGTATTACTGTAAGAAATTCAGCCCTCCCAATGGCAAAATATCGTGTTGAAGCGCCATGGTTGTTACAGTGTAACTCGTTTAGGGCCTTTCCATTCTTTTCTTTTCTACACTACTTGTCCCAACTTTTTTACATGACCGCAATAATGCAAAGTATTGGCATTAACCTTAGACAATAAATACAATAGATGGAGCTTTGCTGCAGTAAAGCCGGGAGCCGAAGTGTTCCGATATTGGAGACTCGTTTCTCAGGTGACAGAGAGCAGGAGGTAATCTTCACGTAGCTTATTACAAGGGATCGGCTCCTTTTTTCCTATTCCCAGCACTAAATTATTATGAGTGTTATGAACTGGTTGATAAATAAAATGCGCACAAGATATTGGATAAATGTTTATTTAAAATGCAATGTCGAAAACAAAATAACATCTTAGCAGCATTTACACTAAAGTGGTCATTGAATTCTGCTCCATTCCATGCTTTATGAATGGAAAAGTTTGAATTGATATAAGTCCTAAAATATGCTTTTTATGAAAAAATGCGACTGAAGATATTTTAAAGATCTCAACCAAATTATTTAAATATCGATTTTCTACAACTTGCATTCAGTATTAAAAGAATTGTGGAAGCAGAAATATTTCACAAGTTATCTTGTTCTGCAAAAGAAAAAAATGGAGTATATACTTTTATTTTTATAGCAGTTATTGCCCTCATTTTAATTTGTTTTTATTAATTTATCAGAGCAATTAGATTCATATTTTTGCTATTAAACATTTCAAGTTCTGTAACTCTACAAATGCTTAATATGTTGAAAAGCGAGATTTTTGTCATTTTGGGTCAAACTTTATCATAAATATTTTATTTTTGAACCAATAGCTATTCGAAATTTATCTCCCATTCACATAATAGATAGATAGATAATAGATAGATAATTTATTCTCAGAATATGCAGTACTTTACACTTACATGTTTTTTACCTTAGAACTGAAGTTATAATGAAATATATATAATGTTGCATATCTCAGATACACAATTTTAAAGTATTACATTTTCTAATATATATTCTTCTTTATGAATAGTTTGTCGAATAAAAATCATATATTTATTCATACCATATATATGGAAAATTTTAATATTATATTTCATTAGTGTTTTATAATTTTACCTACATTTTTCAGTAAAAGTCTGAGAAAAATGTTGAGTCTTCCACGAGAGTAAAAACTCGCTTGTGGAAGAAATTTAACAGTTATGTTGTAATAAAATGAAAAGGCAACATGCTTCAGTTTCACATTTCCTCACACTTTGCTAGCTTGATCAAAAAATCTATGTAAATATTTAACCAATTTATAAGTTTGAAAATTATCATTAAGAATAAATGAAAAAAAAATAAATAAAAAAAGTTACTGGGTAGGAAACAGAAAAAAAAATATAAAAATCTATATTGAACTATGCGTTAGTAAGTGGTTCAGTTGAGCACCTTAAGGGCAACTCAGCATCAAATGAAATTATATTACATTTAAATCTCTTTTATTTCTAAAACATAGTCTCAATATTTACCACATTCAAAATCCATTTTCTTAATTCCTTATAGAAAAAGTTATTTATTATTTTATTATTCCTTTGATTTACTCTGGTAAGCAGTTAAAAAAACTTTGGCGCCAAATAAACATAATGTTTTTCAACAGTAGTTTTGTTCGCTTTTAATCAAGTAAGAAAAGGTTTTTTGACAGTCGAGTATTCTTTTCAAATGTCCGTAAAGTTTGAACATTAAAATTCATCCTTATGTATTTCAGCACCTGAAATACATATAATTTCCTTATTTGTAAAATACCTAATTCATTGTATAGATTTGCAACGCTTTCAAATTTTCTTAGTTTCATCATGCATCTAATTATGTGATTCTGCACAGTGTAACGGTTTGATTGTTGTCCAATAGACTGCACCCCATGATAATAAACCATAGAGCAAATAAGATTTAATCCAAGAAAAGTAAATAATTTTAAATAAAGATAAATTTATGAATTTCCGGATATAATAAATTTTAGGTATAATGCAGTTAATCTTTTTAACAACATCAGATATTTGTATTTTCCAGGACATCTTTCTGCCAATAAAAATACCCAAATATTTCTAGCATTCAACCTCCTCAATTTTGTCACAATTGCAATTTTTTCCAGCACAAACTTCAGAGTGGAAAATGATCCTGTCACGAAAAAAATCAATCTCATTTTCTCTTGGTCTAATAAAATATATTTTGTCTTCTTTGTATTTAAAAAGAGTTTATTAAATTTTAGCCACGTTATTTTTTCTATCCAGTCGCAATTTATGTTCTCTAAAATTTGCTCTTCCTCTCCAGAATATATTAGTGAAGCATCATCTGCAAATGAAATTATTTTACCATTCAAATCCAATGCACAGAAGTCACTTATATAAAGTAAAAAAATAAAGGTTCTAAAACAGAATCCTGAGGGACACCAACTTGTACATTTGTTTCTTCACTAATATATTTTTCAATTTTTACTTTTTGCTTCCTATTCATTAAATAGCACTTAATCCATGAAAGCAAATTTCCCCTAACACCACTGGTTTTTAACTTTTCTAATAATATATCATGATTCATTGAATCACAAGCTTTTTTCAAATCCAAAAAAATAACAACTGTTTTAACATTTTAATTTAAATTTCTGTAAATTTCTGTAGTCATTTTTAAAAACGCAGTTTGAGTATTCAAACCTTTTCGAATTCCAAATTGGTTTGGGGCAAATAAATTGTGTATATCCCAGAAGTTAATAATTTTTTTTTAACAATTTTTTCAAGCATCTTAGAAAAAGTTGATAGAAGCGAAATCGGTCTTTAATTTGCCTTATCATCACCATTTTCAAACACTGGAATAATTAAGGCAGTTTTTAAAATTCAGGGAACACACCTTCTACAAAAGAAAAATTTACAAGTTTACAAAATATAGTTCTAATTTCCGGAAAAATATTTTTAATAGTGGTAACTGTAATTTTGTCCAAACCAGGTGATTTTCCCTCCTTTAGTTCATTGATAGTATCAAAAATTTTTTGTTCTGATAGGGGAAAAAAATAGAATTAGGCATTTTACATTTTTAATAACTTATCATCTCTTCTATTTTGGTTTCATTATGTAGATTTTGTTTACATAATGATGAAATTACCCCCATAAAATAATTGTTAAATTTCTTAACAAATTCCTGCGGCTTTTCATCAAACCGAAGTAAATGATTTCTATCTGTGATAATTTGAGGAGAATTGCCCTTTACTTTTCTTCCGTCACACATTTCATTGATAGTTTCCCAATTTTTTCTAGCATTATTTCCATTTTTTATAAAAATATGTTTATAATAATCATTTTTCGCTTCCCTAATAACATTTTTTATAAAAATATTTTTATAATAATAATTTTTCGCTTCCCTAATAACATTAGTTAACATATTTTTATATCTTCTACAGGTAACCCCGTTCATCGCGACCCCGGCGAGTGCGGATTCGTTATATCGCGATCTTTTTTTTATCTCGGCACTTGCGTGGCTTTGAAACATGCCAGGAAAAGTCAAAATCAATGGTTGCACGTGCGAGCTAACTTTCTTTCTCGCTCAATCACATCATACACATGTACATAACGTAAAGTTACGAGCGTGGGCGAGACAAAAGAACGCCATACGCCGGTGCCTGGTACGGTTGAGCCAGTGCATCATTTGGGTCTATCCTTTGGTGTAATCTTAGCTGCAGTGTCAAACGCACGCTAATTAAATTGACTACATATTTTTTTATCCCTTCGCAATTTTAAAATGTCAAAAAGACAATGTGAAAAATCGGCTAAGAAAATTCGCAATGTAATGACTTTAGAAAAGAAACTAAAAATTATAGAAAGGATAGAAAGTGGTGGTAAATTTACAGTTGTAGGAAGGGATTTCAAATCGCCTGAGTCTACAGTGCGATCAATTGTGCAAGAAAAAGACAAAATATTGGAGTTGAACCTCGAGCTCGTTTGATGTTGGACAATGCGCCGGGACATCCTGTGGAACTTGAGACCCTGTGCACTGATTTTCCCGTTGAAGTGGTATTCTTACCTACGAATACCACTTCCATCTTACAGCCTGTGGATCAAGGCGCAATAGCAGCATTCAAAGCCTATTATTTAAGAAAAACGATGCGCCAACTCATTGAAGAAACTGATGGAGGTGGTAGAGATGCCATGCGGGTTTGGTGGAAACAATTTAATATTATGAAAGCTATCAGAAACATCGACGAAGCGTGGAATGAAGTCATCCAGTCGTGTATGAAGGGTGTTTGGAAAAGGTTGCTCAGAGAAATTGTTGAAGACCACATCAATTATGAAAATGATATTCAAAATGTCATCGAAGAGATTAGTCTTATAGCTACTTCCGGAGGCATCGAAGGTGTTGATGTAGATGATATTCAGACTTTGTTAGAATCACACGGCGAACCCTTAATTAATGAAGAGCTGCAGGAAATGGACTGCCATACTATGTCCCAAGAAAATGACGTCTCGGAACCTGTTCCCGTGCGAAAGTTAAGTGTCAAAATCATTGAAAAGGCCCTTTCTCTTCACAATCAATGCATGGAGTTGTTAGAAGAAAACGACGAAGATTACGAGCGAGTGAGTGCTGTAAAGCGTGGTTGTAACGGATTATTTGACAGTTATCGACAAATTTTGCATAATAAACGTAGAGAGGCCAAACAAGGGAATCTAGATTCCTTTTCGCAACGCGGAACAAAATGAATGAATTATGAATTATGTTATGTATGATATTTTTATGTTATTAATAATATTTATTTTATTAATAAAGTGTTTTTTCGAATTTTAAAATAATTTTTTAAAATCCCTCTTTGATCGCGAAATTTCGCTTGTCGCGACCATGTCCAGAACGTATCCTTCGCGATGAACGGGGATAACTTGTATAGTAGTCATTTTCATCCAAGTTTTTAGATTTAGATCTTTTGTATAAATTTCTTTTAAAATTGATTGAATTAACAATATCTTCTGTTATCCATGGTTTGAGTTTTTTAATTTTCTTTTTAGAGTACTTAATCTGCGCATCTTTGATTAATAGAGTTAATTTCCTTAGATAACGTCAAATGCTAAATTCATATTTACCTGTCTCTCGACATGATCCCATGATTTTTTTGACAATAACGTTTTCAATTTAGTATATTGAATCTTAGTAAAATTTGTAGAAAGTAAGCTTAGTAAATTATTTAATTATAACAATATATTTAATATAACAATATATTTAATTATTATAATAGTAATTTGTATTAAGTAAGTTTAGTAAATTCTGTAGAGCCATCTCTATAAAAACAACACCTTATATTACTTCCAACAAAAAAAGGTCTGAGATGTCAATTTTAGCAATATATGTAGTTACAGTATCTAATCTAAAATTTCTAATGTAAAGATGATCTAGGCAGGTTTTACTACTTACCCTAGTAACAGAAGCATGACAGGAATAGCAACCATTTGAATTTATCATTTGTAAAAAATTTATTTTGTGTGGATCATCAGATAATATAATAAATCCAAATTAAAATCTCCTGTCATTATCATACTATTTCGTTTAACACAGTTAAGCCATGTTGCGAATTCATCAATAAATTCTAATTTACTGAATTCATGCGCTCGATAGATTGCAATGAGGCCAAGTTTGCAATTGAATGTTTCTATATGCAATGAGTTATTTGGCAAAAAAGTTTTAAAGTTAATTTTTTTTGGCTAAGCATACGGATTGCACCGAGGCCAAGTTTGCAATTGAATGTTTTTATATGCAATTAGTTATTTGGCAAAAAAGTTTTAAAGTTAATTTTTTTTTGGCTGAGCATACAGAGAAAATAGCTTGGTCTCTGGACGGGAACCAGTTTTTCTGGCTGGATACTGGAAGGGTTAACAACACACGAAGCTAATTTTCCACTATTCTCATAACCAAAGAAAGTAACTAATGAATGGAAATATGAATCATATATACCAAATTTACAGAGCATTTAACCCTTTGCACTTTTTTCACTATAGGGAGCTATCAACTCAAAGGTTTTTTGCTAAAATGTTGATGAAATTTTTTACAACTAACATAAAAATAAATCATATATAAACAATGCAAAATCAAACTCATCTTAGATATTGTTGCGGATTACAAAAATGGATAGCCACTGAGCGTGAGTATTAAAAACTATATTTCAAAACCAAATTCAATACAAGGTAAATTGTTACAAAGAAAATATGGATGAAGTATCTTATTAACAAATCAACTATTAATCATACACAAGTGATCAATCTTCCTGCGCAGAGCACACAACATTAGCTCTGTCTATTCCATTAAATATTACCTTTTTACTTGATTACCATGTCGCTTGAACATCCGCGTACACATCACATAAAAGATACCACTTTTATTCTTCCCGCGTACACAACACATAAAGATAATTCTTTATACTTAACGCGCACTGTCTCAGAACAGCTAACCGTCCATTTTCGAACTCTAGACCGTTGGAAACACGACCGTTACACGCTCCACTGACCTTCTTCAAATTCTCCCAAAGTTCGTTGGCTGATACGTTTTGCTTTCGGTTTGCCAGATTCCTTCTGTCGTAACAATATATTAGGTGGAGATTGTGGTGGTGTGGGTAAAAACACACTAAGTTTAACCCTTTAATGTCCAAGTATCTTAGAAAAGGGTAAAGGGTAGTAAAGACACAGAAATAGCACTATTTGGACTAGTCCATTTGAAATCTCGGCTGTTTTGGGTCATTCTGGGCGTTAAAGGGTTAAAATAATAATTTTAATTAAACACAGTGCTGTAACATGAAGTGCACATAGACAATAGAGTTACACATCTAAAATGTAAAGAAGAAAGATACCTGTTTATAAAACAGTTATTTTTGCCTGTTGAGTTCAAAGGATCTCTGATTATAAACCAGTTATTGTCGCCTTTGAGTTGCCATTCGATTTGCTGCATCAAACCAAATGGTGACTGAGGGTCGCAAGGGTTAATTCTGCATTTTATGTATATAAAATGTTTGACAAAAATGACAGTAATTTTAATGGGGCTTTTTTTAGAGTTATGTAGTGAAAAAAGTATCTGGCAATGCAAGTAAAAATAATCAACAGAAATAGGTTGTGTTATATACCAAATTAAACAAAATTTATCTTTGAAGTTTATGAAAATTAAAAATTTAAAGAAAAACATAGATGACAATCACAGCATTACCTGTTGACTTTTTAACTGTCAATAATCAATAAATATTTTGTGGAAAACATTTTGCCAACATATCCACCCGACATATGGGACTCATCTCTTCAGAAGCATGCCATAGTATTCTATCGTTGAACTAATACCAACTCATCTTTTTTCCACTAATTTTAAGACTAAACTCTTCACTGAGGATTTCGGCGCCTACCATTGGTGCCATCTATGATCTCGGGTGGCAACTATTTCTTTTTATGTTGCGCTGAGTAAGATGGAAATTAATAATAAAGTCTCTTCACGCTATTTACATTATTAATGATTTAAACATAGATGACAATCACTGTGATACCTGTTGACTTTTTAATGTCTTTTTTTCAAACCTGCTGAGGAGTGGTCAACTTCACAGGGTCCTGGTGCTGACCATTTATACCTACTAGACTGCACTTGTTTATGGATTTGAGTTTGATTATGGATCCTGGACTTGCTGCACTGGTGGGCCTCTGTTGAGGGAGAATCTGCTGCTGTGTTTTCTGTTTGCCTCTGGGTTGCCAGCCCTAAGTGAATAGAGGCATGGGATACCTTATATCAGCTGGTGGATAATCCTAATCAGAGGCTATCGCAGGTACCTGAACCTTACTTAGCTAGTTGGGCATCGTCAAGCCTAAACTGGAGTAATGTGTCTCAGGCAGGCCATATGGCTCTTGAAAAAGTTCACTTGAAAAGGTGGTGCCTGAAGTTCTTACCAGCATCGGTGACTTCAGCCTTTAGCGGAGGAGGAACAGGATTTTGCCCCATGCCTGTGATCAGGGGCTGTTTGATATTGTTGGCCCTACCAATCTCAATAAACCTAAGTTCTTTAAAAATCCTACGAATCATTTTCTCTCTGCAGGAACGTGAGGACATTACATAGAGATTATTCTCTTGATGTCCTCACGCAGGAATTCCAGGGCTATAACCTAGATATTCTAGGCTTGCAAGATACCAGATGGACAGATAAAGGATACTTAAAAATAACTTTAAATTTCTCTTTACAGGGAGGGAGGATGGAAAGCATCACCAAGGCGTGGGTCTGCTGCTCAGCAGACATGCTAGTGATGCTCTTCTAGGATATGAGTGCATTAATGAAAGGTTTCTTACAGCAAAATTTCAGATAAGCATTAAAGACTTGAGTGTTATCTGCTGTTATGCCCCCACTGAGGATGCTGATGAGGATGAGAAGGATAGGTTCTATGGACAACTTCAGGATATTTTGAATTCTGTCAAGAAAGGAGATATTACCCTTGTTCTTGGTGACTTCAATGCCAAAGTTGGTACTGACTCTGACCTTTGCGGAGGAGTAATAGACCCTTTTGGTATTGGTAGCTGCAATGGCAATGGGCAATGTCTCCTACAGGTAAGTAAACTTAATTTATTCAGAATAACTAACATTTATTACAAACACCGCGACATATATAAGTACACATGGGTTTCACCCGATGGGCTACATAAGTATATGATTGATTATATATTAATTAACAGCAAATTGGGCTAGTTCTGTTAGGAATACCAGGTCATGTATGGGAGCTGAAATTGGATCTGACCATTATCTTGTTAAAAGTGTCTTGCAACTTAAACTTAAAAAGTGTTTGTGCTAGGGTTAAAAAATTTGCTTTTAATACTGAAGCTCTGATAGACCCACTTATTGCAAAAGTTTACCATGATATGTTACTTAGTCATTATGACAGTCATGGTTTGCTTACTACTGAAGTTGAGGAAGAATGGGATCATTTTAAACAGGTTCTTTTGGAAACTAACAGTACTCTTTTAGGAAAAAAGGAGCAGAGGAGACAGAATTATTTAAGTGATAAGGCACTTGAGCTTATTTCAGAAAGAAGGAACTGCAGGAGTGTCCTTAATCACCTACTAGTCCTAATAAAAAGGATTACAGAGAGCTTAATAAATGTGTAAAGGATCAGTTAGCTACTGATAAGAATCTTTGGCTTGATGGTTTGGCTGACAAAGCCGAGGAAGCAGTTAGACAGCACAACAGCAGAGAGCTGTACCAGATAGTTAATGTTTTGTGTGGTAGAAAACGGACAGGCATACAAGGATTGCAGGATAAACAAGGTAAGATTTTAGAACGGGAGGATTCTGTCATGTCTAGGTGGGCTGAGCATTTCAGTGATGTTCTAAACAATGTTGTTAGTTCTACTCCCATTGTTTGTAATGATGATAGATGCATTGGCGGCTTTAATGTTGGACTTATAACACGATCTGAAGTTATTTTGGGTATTTCTAAACTTAAACTTCATAATCCCCAGGGGTAGATGAAATTACTACAGAAATGCTTAGAGCTGGGAATGTTTCGGTTACCGCTTGGATGATTGAAATTTTGTATATCTTTTATGATAAAGGCATGGTTCCTAATGATTTTACCAGAGCTATTATTATCCCTATTTTCAAAAAAGGTGATCATAGTTCTTGTGATAACTATAGGGGTATCAGCCTACCCTCTGTTCCAGGTAAAGTTCTTTGCATGATTGGGCTTAATAGAATTAAGAATCTGGTTGACAGGCAATTGCGTGATGAGCAATGTGGATTCGGAAGTGGTAGGGGATGTGTTGATCAGATATTTTCACTTAGGCAGAGTCGTGAGAAATGTTTAGAGTTTCAGAAACCTTTGGTTGCTAGCTTTGTTGATTTCAAAAATGCTTTCGACTCTGTTGATTGTCATGATTTGTGGTTGATTGTGAAATCATATGGTATACCAGACAAGTTAGTTAACATAATGAAAGCTCTCTATAATAACACTGAGTCGTGTGTGAGAGTTGGTAAGTCTTGCAGCAATTGGTTTAGCATTACTTCTGGTGTTCGACAAGGGTGCATTTGTCTCCTTTTCTCTTTGGTTATTGATTATGTTATGCGAAATTCACTTCAAGGGAAAGATTTTTGCCTTAAATGGGCTGGAGATACGAAAATTTCTGATTTAGATTATGCTGATGATTTAGCCCTTTTGGCAAATGATGTTGATGAAATGAACTCTTTCATTCGAGCTGTTGATGAAACTGGTAGTAGAGTAGGTTTGGTTATAGAGAGAAAACTAAAGTGATGAAAATTGGTCAGGCAGGTTGTGATTCAGTTCATCTGAATGGTTGCAGTCTTGAGCAGGTGTCACAGTTTAATTACCCTGGGAGCTATGTAACAGATACTGGTGATGTGCGGCATGAGATTAACAGATGAATAGGGATTGCTGCCGGGACTTTTAAGAATCTATGAAGATTGTGGAGAAATAAGCATGCACACCTAAAGACTAAAATTAGGCTATATAATAGTTTGGTTCTTTCTAGGGTTAGTTATGGTAGTGAAACTTAGACGCTGTGTAAACAAGATAACAGGAAACTAGATGCTTTTGATTCTAGATGCTTACATAGTATCTTGGGTATTAGGTGGTTTAACTTTGTAACTAATGATGAGGTTAGGCAAAGGAGTCTGCAACCTCCTTTAAGCAGCATATTGTGCAGAGAGAGACTCCGCTGGTTTGGCCATGTTGCCTGTATGGATAATTATAGATTGGCGAATAGGGTTATGAACAGTGTCCCTAAAGGCATCAGAAGGAGGGGGAGACCTAGGATGCGGTGGGCAGACAATGTTAATGGGCTGCACACCAATTCTAACAGGATCTTGTTAGAATTGGTGTACAGTGGCCGGATGCAGCAAATGTAGCTCAGGACAGATATGCTTGGAGAATTAAACTGCGCGGTCTGGTTGGACCTCTGTAGCCCATGGCTGCTTGAGGATGATGATGATGATATCAATAAACATTTTGCGAAAAAAATTTCGCTAATATATGGGACCAGAAAATCCACAAGATATTTATTGATATATTGATGTTAAAAAGTGAACAGGTAATGCTCTGATTGTCATCTATGTTTAAATCATTAATAACACTAAATAGCGTGAATAGATTTTATTATTTATTTCCATCTTACTCAGCGCAATATAAAAAGAAATAGTTGCCACCTGAGATCATAGATGGCACCAATGGTAGGCACTGAAATCCTCAGTGAAGAGTTTAGTCTTAAAGTTAGTGGAAAAAAAAGATGAGTTAGCATTAGTTCAAACAGTAGAATACTCTGGCACGTTTCTGGAGAGATGCAAGTTTATGTCTCATGTCAACGAAATTTTTTCCACAAAATATTTATTAATTTAAAGAAATTTTCGAACAAATAAATATTAATGACTTTTTTACCGTGAAAAATAAATCTGACTAGGTAAATAAGGCTTAATTTTGGAAAGTCTGAAATTTCGATATCAGTGGATATAGAATTTCTGTATAATAAAAATATTTACCTAAAACATTTAATTTATTTTTTATTGTAATTGTTTTTAGTATGGTATGCTTTAAAATGTGATTTGACACTGCTCACATTCATGGGATTTTGTGTTGGTTATGTAAATGGAATAACTTGAATTTTTTTTGTTTTTACCCATCTTCCTATTGCTTTTCGCATGCCATTTGTTGGTTTGTCGGTTTGTAAATATGTCAAAAGCATTTTTCCATTATATCTTTTGAACATGACTGACAAACTTAATGATTTATATGTCAAATGTTATGCTGTGACATGGGGAGTATAATAGGCTATAAAAACGTGACCTCCTATGTTATCTTTCCCCGTAAAAAAAGGAAAATTTTGAAAACAATTGTTCCTCTATATCTCCAGAACACAAGTGCCAAAAGTAATCTATGCATCAAATCACAACTTGTGATGCAATGAGTGCCATAGACTATCAAAACTGATCCCCCATGAATTCTTTTCCCGTAAAAAAGGAGAAATAGGAAAACAATCATTCTACTATATCTTCAGAATGCGAGGGTCTATATAATTATGAGTTGGGTGTCAAAGGAAAGCTCGTATGAGGAGTGTCATAAACATGGGCTACATTAAACATGAGTACAAAAGTAGGGAGCAAAAATGGCAATGTTTGAGTTTTTCTGAAATGAAAGTTTCTGATGGTAGGTGTGTTTAGTAACAGAGTAAATTTAAAATTCAAAAAACGCCCATTTTTCCCATATGTGCCCTAAAAAGTAGAAAAAAATAAAGCATATTGATGGTGCAGTCACTGAATTTGTATTGACTTCAAAGAAAGATAGGGCATCGAGGTACCTATTCAACAAGATTGCTAGTGCCCTATTGACATTTAAAGTGAATACGAATTCATTGACTAATTGCACTGCAACATTGCTATGCTTTAATTTATTTTCTACTTTTTAGGGCTCACATTGAAAGATATGTTTTCTTTTTAAATTTTTTTTTATTGAATGCCATGCATTTGTTTTGTTTTTACCTTTGGGTGTTCCATTTTGGAAATTTTGAGGCACTAACTTTTCAGCTCTTGTCTAAGGCTAAAAATATCCAATATCCCCAGAGGCAAAGCCAAAGCACTGGGGAGGGGGGAGGAATTATTTATTAAACCTATGTTTTGAATCACTAAATATAAACATAATTTCTTTAAAAGAAATTCTTACCAGTAGGGAAAGAGAGGTATAGCTAAAAATGCCTCAATCTAATGACAGAGATGGGGACATCTCTGTCATTGGATTGTCCATGGATGACAGAGAGCCCTTAATGAAAATATGTCATGAAACCCACATGTGTGGTTTGAGTAAACGTTAGTTACTCTCAAGCGATTATGTTGACTTCCAATGTGAATCATCTAAGTGTAACTTACAGTGCCAAAAAGGACCTATCACCCCTCCCCATATCTTATAGTCAGTATCAACGTTAGCATTGAAGCCACCTAGTGCAAGGGCAATGGTATGCTGGTAAATTTTTAAGAACCGGCTCACTAAAATAAACAAGAACAAGTGTGTGTATACACCAATCAGCCAAAACATTAAAATACACCAATCAGCCAAAACATTAAAACCACCGGCCTAATATGATGTAGGTCCTCCTCTCGCCGCCAAAAGAGCTCTCACCTGAGGAGACATAGATTCAATGAGATGTTGGTAGGGGTTGCTTCATATTTGGTACCAGGGCTGCAGCAGAAGATCCTGTAGTTCCCATAAATTATATGGTTGGGGTGATGCTGCTCATTCCCGTTTCTCCAACTCAAACCACAAATGCTTGATAGGTTTCATGTCCGGCAAATTTGGGGACCATGACAATAAATGGAATTCCTCATCATGTTCTAGGAACCATTCCTGAACCTTCTTTGCAGTGTGACATGGAACATTGTCTTGTTGAGAGACACCATCTCTGCCAGGGATTACAGTCGCCATAAAGGGATGTACTTGGTCAGCCACGATGTTCAGATTGGTGACAGCTGTTAGAGTTTGCTCTATAGGGATAATTGTCTTCCATGGGTTAACGTCATACATAAGCTCGTCCATCCACATGGTGTAACAGAAAACGGGATTTATGTGACCATGTGACCCTCTTCCAGTCTTCTATGGTCCAATGTCGATAATTACGTGCCCACTGCAAGCATTGACAATGGTGAACGGCTGTGAGCATTGGGCACATGAATGGGTCTGCGGCTGCAGAGACCCATATCCAAGAGCTTACGTGAACTGTGTGTTCAGACACATTGGGCCCTTTTACCACAATTGAAATTATGGGTAATGTCAGCCACTGTAACCCTCTTGTTGCTGAGGACAAGACGAGATAGACGGGGCTGACCTGTGGCAGCAATGAGGTGTGACTGGCCCACGCCTTGTGGATGGCTCGAAGTGTCACCTACTTTGGACCATCTTCGATAGGTACTACTGCATAGCATGAGCAGCCTACCAGCATCACTGTTTCGGAGATGTTCTTACCAAGACGTCTTGCCATAACAATCTGGCCTTTGTCAAAATCAGATAAATTCTTTGCTTTTCCCATGTTGAGACGAAACGAAATACTGTCTGTGAGAGCTCTGACCCAAGTATTTTATATATATCATTCGCGACCTTGGCACATGACACTGATTGGTTATGTTCACAATTGTGCGTTTTACGTGCTGCGGTGCATGCATCTAGCTCACATGACGCATACGCAAAGGCATGCCACAAATCCGTTGAATGACACCGTCAATGCGACGGCATTTCAAATGCGTCAAATCAGTGACGCATGGAGTAGTGCATGTGCTTCCACCAGTAGTGAATTTTTGTTCCAACTTTCCGTGCAACTTCGTAGTTTGGAAGGTTTCGTTCTGTTTTTGCAATTATTGAGCGTGTTTTTGTTCACCATGTCCTCAGAACAAACATTGACCTTTATTGATGATTATAGGTTAAATAATTCATCATAGATATAAATTATTAAATTAATATTAATAATAATTAATATAAATTAATAAATAAAAAATTAATGAAATAATTCATCAGGTTATAGGTTTAAATTTTCATCAGAGATATGAATCATCGGTTGCCAAATATCTAAGTGTGATTGCTAATCTCACTTCAACTGGTATTGCTTCTCTGAAATGAGTATTTTTTTTTCGATCTTTGGCTCCACCATTCCCAAAAGCATGTAGAAGTTTTTTCTAGACATTCGCGTAAAGTTCTTAAAAAGAATGTTTTTAATTGCAATTCCCTCATTATTCCAAAATTCCACGTTTTAAAAATACTCTTTCATCCATATTGATCGCCGGTATTTTTCACATCTTTTTCTCACTTTTTTCAGCACTAAAATTGCAGCACTTATACCTGCTAGTATTGCAGCATCAGTTACATCCATTGCAACTTCACATCTACACTGGTGAAAAATTGAAAACTATTTGATGCACAGGTGTAGACAGTTGAAGGCATGCATCCAACACATTCCATCTAAGGCATGCGCCAGACTATTCGTTGAAAAGCGGTATTGAAAGTGAAGTTGAAGATGAAAGCGCACAAGTGTGGACATAGCCAGTCGCTGCACATGCGCTAGTAGTTAAGACCACGCTACAGTAATTTATGCATAACCCTTCCGGTGCAGGTGTTTCCGGTGCAGCTGTTTCCCAGATGTTATATAACCCTTTCGTGATTGGATGGGGGTGATTTCCTCCCACGCTCCGACTTATTGAAAAAAACCATAATGTAAAGAACATCTAGCAGATAATGCTGACTGAAAAAACCAATGCGTGTGAAGAGCATCTGTATAAAAATTATGAAGCCCTCCCCTAGCGGATGTTGACCTTTCCCAGATGTCTGACTAAAAAACCAATTCGTGTGAAGAACAGCTGTGGGTCTCTCTAGCAAGCTAAGTTCTCCCTCGCTACTTGATTTCAACGAATGAAAAAGGTTTATTGATTGTATCTTCACTATGATTGGACTATAATATTTCCCCTTCTTTATGAATGGGGGAGGAATCATTCCTATAAAGTCTCAACATTGAAACTCGATCAGTAGCAATGGATCTCTCCAAGGCAATTTACGATGCAGTTACCTTTCATTGGAATGCCCAACTAGAGGAGTATGAAGCGGTGTATCCAGGATTATTAGAAGAGTTGCTAGTTGACATCATCCTGCATCATCTCCCTTCACCGTGTCTGGAAAAAGTTGCGTGGGTGTTCGCAATAGTCACTCAGAAGTATGGTTATCCCACATTAGAAGGACTCGAAAAACTCGATTTCGACGATCTAGTGGAGATGGCGAAGGCTGCAACCATTATGTGTGATTAATAAACGCAAAATGAATCGTGTGTGCTGTGTCATCGATTTGGATGGTTTTACTGTAGGAGGAAAATTTATAATTAGAGAACTCGGATAGTCAGACTGTCGTGGTCTGATAGGAGCCTACAGATTCGATCTATCTTCTATCATCGATATTTCTCCTTCTGATTGGAAGACTATCGCCTACGTAAGAAAACACATCACAGGTCTCTCTTTTTACCCTCGTTGGGGTGAAGTCGTTTACGAACTGAACTGTCTAAATGATATTGTGCGACATATTCATGAAACGTGTCGATCAGGTTACAAGAGTGTTATCGCATACAAAGGAGGAATACACGAGAAACGCCTTCTTGAAAAGTTCAGAATAGAATCTCTTGATTTGGAGAAACGAGGTTGTCCAAAATTTAAAGACTTGCCTAAAATCTCAGGAGCTGAATGTGGATATCATAGAGGACACGGGGTTCATTGTTCTCAAGCCGAGGCAGCAGCGTTTAGCACGTGGTCGAACAATTTTATTGGTATAGAATCATTCTACAATGGATCGAGCATACAAACAGATAGCGAGATTTGATAATCTCTTTCCTCACAGTGAAATGGATTCGTTAATAGGTCGTCCTCACAATCAGCAAGAGGCTTTCGAAGAATACATGTTCTGGCAAGAGTTTTTCCCAGAGGAAACAGCAAAGATGGATGAATTGTTTATGAAGAAGCACGACGAGAAAATAACATCAGCGAAGGATGAAGAAATAACACCACCGAAGGATGAAACAATAGATGTATGTGAAGAAATAACATTACAGAATAACCATGTGAAACATCCGATATCAGAAAATCGAACTCGTCCAATAATTAGACGCAAAAACGTATGGAAACGTGTTCCTATCGAAGATGACGTCATAGATCTGCCACCAGGATCGCTCCTGTCGAAGAGGATAAAACCATCTCCTAATATAAGTCGCATTAAACGCCGTAAAAATTTTTAGTGCATCATGCAGCCTGATTGTGCCCACACTTACCCTTTGGGGAACTCTCTCTTCATCGTCCCAGGACTTTACAGAGATAGACTGTTGATTCATATACGACGTTATCGTTCCTTTACTGAAGGTGGTTTGCTTTATCCGACAAAAGAGGGGATCGCTCTAACTCTACACGAATGGCAAGAATTGTTGTCAGTCTCTGACAGGATTATCCCTTCCCAATCGACAGAGAGAGAAACTTGGTTCGTCACACACAATCTACAACTATGTATCTACTCCAACAGTGCTGATGGGACGTTAAGCCGTGGCCCCGTGTGCGGGAGAGCCATACCCTGTGCACATTAAAGAACACGCTGGATGGCCTTGATGGGAGGCTATTATCTGTCTCCCAACAGCTGTTCCAGTGGGTCCCCTCCCCCAACCTTCTCTGAGCCTTCGGGGTCCACGTGACCTGGCCATTTAGCCCATGGTGTGCAAAAAAGTGCCGCTCAGAGGTAAAACAACCCAACCCAACAGTGCTGGTTCCCGCCATTTGGATATCATCAAAACGGTGAAATCGTCTGTTGCGACAGGTGTGACCCATACAGCTGCAGACTGGAACATACTTCGTAACCATCGTGGAGATGTTAAGAATAGTGTGGACTTCTATCGTAGATCTGATGCGAATTTTCATCTACGTCATGCCATTGCCGAACAGAGGGATGCGTTACTAGCATTCCTTCTCGCACCTCCTGCTGTACGAGAAGGCCAGTTGATAGAGTTCTTGTCGGACATTATTCATCAAGATCTGCTGCATCACTTACTTCCTAGTACGAGAACTGTGGAACCTGCAGATAAAGAACAATGTTTAAATCTCTACTTGGACGATGCAGTTCGTGCCTTAAACATTGATGATATAGCTTCTACCTTTGTGAATTCTGTATGGACCCGTGGATTACTCTGTTATGTGGATGACATCTTCCTCGCATCTCTCTCCTATACGGATTTGTTAGAGAGTGTGAAGGAAAATCTGTATATTTCAAACTCGTGGTTTCATAAATAAAAGTTTGATATTACCTACTGCATAATGACTTATGTTCTCATTTCATATGATGTGGTCACGTAAGCTAGGACTAGGTATAACAATAATAGCATGTTTGACTATAGGGGGAGCTGTATGGTTGGGAATGGTGTTTTCTCAAGACTATTTAATCACTAGTTGTGGCGAATCCCGACATTTGGGAAGAAATATTTATTTAAGTGTCTGCAATCAAACAGTGGATATAAGATTATTTTTACGTCTGAAACCTACTGTGAAAGGAATTAGTCTGACTTATGAACAGTGGAAGAAACTAGTTTCTTATAGTCATTGGGTTCGAAAGCATGTTGTGGGGTCTGAGCTATGGTTTTGTCTAGTGAACACAAAGACAAAAGATCTTTACTACGAGCACCCCATCCTTTACACATCGAGAAAACTGTGTGAAGAAGCGGCAGAGCTACTTTCCATTGACGTTCCCGATTCGTTATCACTCGAGCTCTGGGTTAAAGAAGGAAAACTTCTACTAGTCGATGAATTCAAAGTTGGAGAAAGTTTACTACCAACTAGAGAACCCTGGGAGTTATGGGGGAGTAACACGATTATCCCAGAGTACTGGACTGCCCCAAAAGAGAGTCAAAGAATGGTTGTCGGGGGAGGAGACTTACACTCTCCACAAGCCGGCGAGAACAAAATTCCGAAGAAACAAGACGTTCGTGACAGGGCTAGACCAGCAATGGCAAGCAGATTTAATGATTGTGAAAAATATCTCACGATTTAATGAAGGTTACAGCTACATATTAGTAGCTATTGACATTTTGTCTCGATATGCATGGGCAATACCTTTGAAGACCAAGACAGGAAAAGCAATGAAAGATGCATTGGAAAAAATTATTTCCCAAGACAGAATTCCCATGGTCCTTAATACAGATCAAGGCACAGAATTCACGAATCGAATCTTTCAAAAATATTTGAAGGATAAAAACATTCATTTCTTTGTTTCTTATGGGGACAAGAAAGCTGCCTTAGCAGAACGTTTGAATCATACATTGAGAGAAAAATTATGGAGATATTTCACAAAACATAAACATTTCAACTTCATCAATGTTTTGCCACGTATAATGGAAAGTTATAATGCGTCTAAGCATAGAGCTCACGGAATGGCTCCCAAAGATGTGAATATTCATAACGAAAGTATGGTTTGGAATCGACTCTACGGAAGCCCTGAAAAAAAGATAAGTCCTCTTTTTAAAGTTGGAGATCATGTACGTTTAAGCAGTCTCAAGCATCCATTCAAGAAGGGTGCATCTCAACAGTGGACTAGAGAAATATTCCAAGTACGTAGAGTAATACATAGAAATCCTCCTGTATATGACGTGATCGACAGTGACGGACAGAAGATAAAAGGGACTTTCTACAACGAAGAATTACAGAAAGTTAAATCTCCAGAACTTTACGCTGTGGAAAAAATTCTGGCTAAAGACCGAAAAAAGAGAGTGTTGGTAAAGTGGGCAGATTACAGCACCCCTTCGTGGATCCCTGAAAAATGGCTTTCTATTTGACGTTACCTTCTACAGCCAGTGTTAACATTTATCCAGACAACAGACAATCGGATTATACTACACAACTTGCACAGTCTGTTGAACTCCAAGGACAGTGGGAAGTCGGATTGGCAGAGATACACATACCTGTCAGTTGGTATAATATAGATTCATCTAACGACACTTTTGCAATTAAATATGACACAATCAGAAAAGAAGAAAGAACGAGAGTGAGAGAATTAGCTCCTTTGGACGATGTGAAAGTTACCTTACCTAAACGAGTCTATAATGGTCGTTACATATATCGAGCATTGAGAGACAACTTACCTGCAGAAGCCAAAGAAAATATGCAATTTAAATATGAGAATGAGAAAACTATTACTGTAACGTTCGCCAATAATTATGGGATACGATTTCCAAAACAGTGAAAAACTTTCATGAATACCCTATTTGGATTGCAAGATAATTATAGTATAGGACGTAATCTGTTTGGTAGTTTTACTTCTGAAATACCTATACCTCTAACATCCTCAGGACCTCGCATACAAGTGACTGATGATACCTACAATTTGTATGTACTACGTCCTACTCCGACTGAAGAATATACAGAGACGGTGGATGTTGTAGAGACATCCACGCCTCTAATACACATACATCATGGACGATATGATAATGCAGTGAGTCTTTTTGAAGAAATGAGATTAGCGATACCTAATGATGTGAGACACTTTTTTCGATTCCTTTTACTTCCGAATGGGAAGACTTACGTGTTGGGAAGAGGATCAGAACGTATCATGTTTCCTAAGAGACATCCTGGATTAGAAGAGATGTTGGGATTTGATCATATGGAGACATGGTTTGAAGAATCTACATCCCGTTATACTATGGATTTAAAAAGAGGTATAGACGGACTGTATATTTATTCCGACCTCATCATACCCCAACTAGTGGGTGATGCTCACGGTGAACTCTTAAGAGTGATCAATCCTTCTGTGCGTACTAGAAATGAGGAAAGTATCGTGAATATTTACGAGAGACCAGATTATTATCCACTAGCCCGTAATGTTTTCGAAAGCGTACGCATTTTCATGAGAACAAATAATGGCGATGAACTATCATTTAAATATGGTAAAGTGCTTGTGAAACTTCATTTCAGACGCAGACATGAGAGTGAAGTACAAGGAACCTAATCCTTCCACATATCTTGCGCATATAAATCGCAAGCTGGTGGTGGAGTTTTCAGAGGACCAAGATATCAACGTGGCGAAGGGCTCGGAGCATTTTTTAAAAGTATTGGACGATTTATATCACCTATAATTAGACCAGCACTGTTCTCATTAGGTAAACAAGCAGCTAAAAGTGGTATCAAGTTTTCTTCGGATGTTGCGGCAGGACGTGACGTAAAGGAAGCAGCAAAATCTAACTTGCGTGAAGGAGCAGCTAATTAGAAGAGGCAAGCCATTCTTTGAGAGGGAGCGGTATAAAACGAAGGAAACATAACCGAATTGTCAGAGTTGCTAAGAAGACGTGTAGAAGACAGGACATCTTTACAAAATGAGCGAGAAAATTCATTCTGCGTCACAAGACTGTGCTCTATCTGAACTAGATTTATTTTCGGTACCTCCAACAAGTTCACAGGCAGAAAGAAGCAATTATGTATCCTACCTACCCTTAGCCTCTTTAGATCGCAATGCTCCTCTGGAATTTAGTATAGTGGGAAGTGACGAATACATAGACCTCGCAAGATACTATCTTCGATTGAAAGTCAGAATTACAAATGCTGCAGGAGCATCAATCACGGATGCTGATCTGGTCGCCCCTTCTAATAATTTCATACATAGCCTTTTTAGTCAGACGGATATTTACCTAAACGAACGTTTGGTTTCTGGGAGTCATACCTTGTATCCCTACAGAAGTTATTTTGAGACTCTTTTGAATTATGGAACAGAAAGCCTCGAAGAGTCAATTATCTTGTGCGCTATGGTATCCAGATACAGCAGGACATTTTGAGACTAATACTAATGCCAATTCAGGATGGCAAACACGAAAGTCAATGGCAGGATCCAACGCTGTTGAATTAATCTCGTGGATACATGGAGACATCTTTACTCAAGACAAATATTTGTTGAATCATGTTGACCTTAGGATCAAAATGACAAGAGCAAAACCCGAGTTTTGTCTCATGACAAGTGCGGACAGAGCCGAATTTAAGGTGAAGATTGAAGAAGCAGCATTTTACGTTCGAAAAGTCAAGGTGAACAATTCTGTACTCATTGCTCATGCTCAAATGTTACAGACTACTTCGGCGAAATATCCATTACGAAGAATAGAGATGCGAAGTTATGCATTACCCCCAGGCATTACTGCAATAACAAAAGGTAATTTATTTTCTGGACAACTACCTAAACGATGTGTGGTAGGACTTGTTGAATCGGGTGCTCTGAACGGAAATTATCCTAAAAATCCTTACAACTTCAAGCATTACAACTTAAACTTTTTAACACTCTATGTGGATTCCGATTCGTTCCCGTCGCAGCCTTTAACACCAGATTTTGGAAACAATCAGTACCTACGATCTTATCAGACACTTCCCGAAAGTTTAGATATATGGAAAGCTGATAAGGGTCTTCCATTTGGACGTGCTTCTTATTCCAAAGGATTCACCTTGTATGGATTTGAATTATCTCCAGAAGGAAAAGAGTGTTTTGATTATTTTAATGTGATAAAATCTGGAAATTATAGATTAGAGCTCAAATTTGGAGCCGCTTTACCTCATGCAGTGAGTGTGATCTTCTATGCTGAGTTTGAAAATCTTCTTGAAATTACCCAAGACAGAAAAGTGTTATTTGATTATTCCGCATGATGGATGCATTACAGCTAAACAGAGTACTCAAAAGGGATCCCTATACATCTCCCTTTTTGCTAGGCGTGTTCGCAAGAGATCAATTACCTCGTATTGCTAAGAAACCGTGTATGTTTACATACAACACAGATGTTTCTACTTCATCAGGAACACACTGGATCGCTGTTTACATGAATAACTATAGTGTGGAACATTTTGACCCTTTAGGATATCCTCCTACAGATATGGAACCTTATTATATTGAAAATGGAATGAAACGGGTTATATATCCTTCTTATTATGTACAAGATCCTAAAGCTAACACCTGCGGACTTCACTGTCTGTATTTTTTATGTCAAAGGGCTAGAGGTGTGACTCTAGCTAACCTATTAGCAGATTATTATTCGTGTAATCTGGACTTGAACGAATCCTTGATATTACTATTTAATCAGACTTTCAAGTATTAAATAGTCTTTTGCAAAATGGAATCTCCATGTACCGTTATTGTGGCAGGACCGACACAGTGTGGGAAATCTACATTTGTTTTAAACTTGATACGTCATGTAAACAAAATGTTCAACCCTGTACCCTCTAAAATAATATACTGTTATTCTCTATGGCAAGACGCGTTTGAACCCTTCAAACACAGAGTGAATTTCATCAAAGGTTTCCCATCTCTCCAATTTAGTCCAGAATAACATACACTTCTTATTCTGGATGACCTCATAGCAGAATCAGCGAATGATCAAAGAGTCGCAGATTTGTTTACACGAGGTTCGCATCATTTGAATGTAACAGTGGTTTTAATCACTCAGAACTTATTTTTTCAAGGCAAGTGTTCAAGAAATATATCTCTCAACTCGCAATATATCGTACTCTTCAAGAATCCTAGAGACAAGGGTCCATTATCTTATTTAGCAAGACAGATGTATCCGGGAGAAACCAAAGTTTTACTAGATGCATATAAGCTAGCGACTTTCGATCCACGCGGCTATTTGTTCATCGACTGCAGAGTGACAACAAACGATAGTGAAAGATTGCGATCAAGAATATTGCCATTTGAAGCGCCAGAAATATTATTTATAAGAGATGAGAATTAAACATCACGGCTCATTCTTACATTATCTGCGTTCTGTATCACCGAAGAAAAGAGCAGATTTGCTGAAAAGTGCTACGGAGAAAGAGATATTAGCCATCTGTGAACTCTGTCATAATCTTTTGAAGAATAATATACCTTTGAAAGCTGAAACCTTGCGACGGGTATCAAAACATAGATGTATGATACGAAAATTAGCTTCGAAAGAAATCAGTGTGAGAAGTAAGAAGAAATTAATTCGTCAAAAGGGGTCAGGATTTTTGTTCCCTCTATTAGCCGCAGCCCTCCCTCTATTAACAAGCATATTTTCAAAATGACATTTGCTGTAAGACCAGTTGAAAAGGCTTCTTTTAAGCGTAAACTATCATCTCTCGATAGTGAAATGAAAAAAAGTTTGGAATCCGACGAGAATGCAGAAAAAAAAGCTGGCGATTATTTATCAGCCTTACGAAAATTTTTGGAATTTGGTCGACAGAATGAAGTACCAGATGAATTTATATTTAAAAAGACATTGTCTGAACACGATATCCTGGATATGATTCCTAAATATTATCAACTAAAGGTTCGTGAAAAACTTAAAGGACTTCCCGATTATGTGAAGTGGTATGATAGGGGACGTCTGATTCATGAAAATAGACCCGTAGGACAGAGTCATATTGTTGATTTATTATTGGATAGTGTTAAAAGAAAAAGAAGAATCTTCCCGGATCCCAAGAATTTAAAACTCAGCTGAATTGGGAATCTTTCTAATATGTAATCCTTCTCGTTATGTAATCCTTCTCATTATGTAATCAGATATATAAAATAAAAACTATTTTAATAAACTGTATGCTTTTAGTTTTTAAATCTGCTACAGACAAAGAACACGTTTTAAGACGTTAACATCCGCTAGAGATAACATGCCTGAGGAGTTTACGAAAACACCTGGCAGGAAACATCAATATACATGTCTAAGGTGCTAGCGTGCAATGTAAAGATTCTCATTATCTTGAGACAACCAATCAGCTTTTAGAAGCCGTTTATCCGTTGCTCACAATGAAAAGGTTTGTCACTTAGCAACATGATGTCGGCGAATCGTGGTGTTCCTGTAGGTTCCTGTTCTTGGGATACTTCAGAGGAAGAGTATGAGAAGGATTCTGAGACTCAAATATTCTTCCCAAAAAGTCCTTCATATTCTCCTCCTCCTAGATGGTCTCCGATTCGTTTATTTTCGCCAAGAAGTCCTTCTTATTCTCCTCCTAGAAGGGCTTCTCGACGCAAATCTACGAATCGAAGACCATCTCCTCCCACGCAGTCAGTCTCTCACGGGTCATCATCCTCTCCTGTTCGAGTTCCGTCCCCGTCAAAGACTACAGCAGTTAAAACAACGGATCGGCTACCAGCTAAAACACCAATTCAAGCATCGAAGTGGTCGCCAGTTAGACCACCTTCCCCACCGAAGTGGTCGCCAATCCGTTTTCCCTCACCGAAACGAAGGAGATCATTTCATCATTAATGAGAATCAAAGTATGTGGATTTTATATTGATGAGATTTATGTATGTTTTGCGAATTCATCACTCCATAGTCTTTAAAAATTTTTATTTACAATCTGTATAACATAAGATATTTACAATCATATCTTTTTTGTATGAGCTAAGTTACATCATTTGAGATAATATCATTTTGTTATATTATTTGCAATACATAAGAATATCATTTTGGTACTTTCAGAGATAATATTCACTCCTTAAATCCATACGGATAAGTGATACTTTCACCTTGTTTAAACACACGTTTATTAAAATTAAAAGTTAATTTTTTCCTTATAGGACAATTTCTAATGGTAGCATCGTACTTGTTTAATTTTACATTGAAAGGTATATCGAATGTTGCAGGAGGACCACCACTAATTAAGCTTTTTAGTAGATCCGAGTTATACTTCTCTCTATTTTTCACACTCAGTTTAAACCCTTTTGCTTTTGAAATCACATGATTATTTGTTAAATATAGAATATAATTTTTAGGAGCTAGCGAAATAAAGCTTTTTATGCTTACATCAGATCCCCACTGATCTAGAATTTCATCCTTAAATTCTCCTAAATAGTTTCTGCTCTTTGGCTCATAGTTATCGTTAGATGTTTTAAATACTGCGCTATCTGTATCCATATATAAAACTCGTTTCCCTAGTTTGGATATGAAGTCATACAAAATTAATCTGGCCTGAGCGGTAATGAACGAGGCAATGACAACGTTTCCCTTTTCATTTGTCGGAACAAAATTCTCTGCCGGTATGTATGACACTAATAACTGTTCGTCATTTACCGCGTGAATATCAGTAAGAATTTTTGATTGATCATTTGCTATTTCTAATAATTTAAGTGGACTATTGATGAGTGTTGATGATGATCTAGATAAATCTTCGCACATTTTCCCATATAGACAATTAAGACACATTTTACATGTGGAACGTCTGGTGTCATTTTTTTGTATATCCTTAGGGTTTATTCTAATTCCTTCTACTTCGAAAAATTTCTGACAAAATTCGTCTTTTTGGAGATCGGAAGTTATATTTGGGGGGAACCCTGAATATTTCTACTTCCCTTCGAGAAATGTGTCGATATATTTACCGAATAATCCGGGGTTCTGTACATCATAAACGATTTTTTCTGTATAATGCCACACATCATATATTTTAAGTAATCTATATCCTTCTTGCATAGCTCTATACAACTCTAGAGAAACATATGATCCAGTCAGTGCTCTTTGACTTTCTGAATGTGTGCAGGGGTCTGTTTCTGCCAACTCTGCACAAGTCGAACATAGAGGAAAAATAAGTTTTTGTCTACATCGATAGGGTAGGGTAGGATGAAAGCAATTTTGTGGCGGGAGTACGGTACAGTGTATTATTCCGAAATATGCATCTTGACTATAATCGTGATTTTCTGTTATTCTGACTGGGTGTCTAACAGGAAATATACCACGTTTACACGTGTATGGATAAAGAGAACAAACATCCCAATAACGGATGGTGCAGTTCTCTTCTGTCGTGTCACATGAGAGAGAAATTGTTTCACACCGTCCACCATAAAGAAACGATCTGGCTGATATTTTTTTAATCTCTTCAGTATTCTGGTAAATCCTTGCAGCTAGAGGGCTAATTTTAATGAGATGATCGAATTCGTTTTCCCAAATAACGCGTATTGTATGGTCTGGCATTAACTGTTTGATAACTCGTTCTCTGTCTAATGTTCGCAAATATGTGTTACCCATAGGAGATTTTGTAAAGGGGTTAATTGTAGAAGGATTATAGCATGATGCACAACCGTGCCAAACACATCCATGATAGCATAATATTATCTTTTGATCTTTGCATAATCCGTCTACATAGTAGTTGCCTACTGTTGCTTCCCCCTCAGGTGAATGTGCTGTCTGTAGAGCGAGATTTTCACTCTCTGCAACGTAGGCCAGCCACGCTAATGCTTTTCTACTCTGTCTACTTGCAGTGACAGAATATCCATTTGCAGGATAGACTCCAATGGTATCAGCAGGCATATACTTTTTTCTATAAACTGCTAAACAGGCTGATGCGAGAGTAATTTTTGTGAAAGGGTCAACGGATGTCATTTGCATAAATTCATCTCTAAATTTTTCGCATACTACCCGTAAAACCTGTACGTCAGAACGACAGTATGCTTCCATCTCGGATTTTAAATCCCAATGAGAATGAAGCACACTATCATACTATTGGTGGAAGTCTAAGGATTCAGAAGGAGACATATGTTCTGCATGAAAACATTTTTTTTCTGGTATAGCTCCTTGATAATTCAGATTATCCAGTTTGCAGAATGCATGAGGGAAAAATCCTTTCTTAACCTCAGTAATTACAAAAGTTTTAGGAAAATTCCAAAGTGCTGTAGGAATGAAACTAAGGGAATCAATAAATCTAATTTTCAGTCCTGGCAAATTTAGCAATAAAATTTTGTTACCATTAAATATGATTTCAGGTTTTAAATACTTTGAATAAAGAAAATTTAAAATAGGGTACGAATCGAATGCTCTAGAATTATGTGCTAACAAAGTAACATTTTTAAATTTTTGCTTACCATTTTCTTCTGAAAGTAACCAATCCATAAAAAGTGGCACTGTATCAAACTTCTCATATTCCCACTGACCTTCTGAATTTTGATACGTTACTATACATAGTATAGGAATTAAAAGTCCGTCAGACATTTCAACAGTTTCTAGATCAAAGTACATGCGGTGTAGACATACATCTTCTTCATTAATGATCTTAACACAACCTAATTCAGTTTTAGTACACTCGTGGGGTTTGATGGTAGGGTAAACATCTCCACATTCTAGACATCTATGTGATGACGAGCAAGCTCCTGACAGCAGGTGAGCACTAAAGCAGGAAGATCCTCTGCAGTACTTTCTGCATAAATCGCAAAAAATATTTGATCCACGTTTACTACAGGTCTTAGTATTGCATACTGGACACATATTGAAACAAAAGTGAGGAAGATGATAGATTGCTTTTAAGCAGGTATTACAAAACTTTTTAGCTCGAAAATAGCCAGTAGGATTCGTGATAACGTCATAATGATTGTTATGAAAGAGTAAATATAGAGTGTTCGGAGCATCTTCTTTTCCACAAAAGATGATTTGAAAGTCGCCCATTGCAGAAAACACAATAATGCGATAATCTGGGTAGAGATATCGTTGGAATACGTTTAATTCAGATATGCCATCCGATTTTTGCGGTACGTTTGCATTTCTATGTAATTCTTCAGCTGGAGCCTTTTGTAACTGTGATTGTGGGTTGCGTATACTGTTGTACGATTTAAGATCAAGTTTTAATTGCTTTTTAAGCGAATGCGCTCTTGCGATTACAATACTTCTTGCTAAACACATCTGGTCGTCGTTGCGAACAGTGATGATTGTCCTTTTAGATAAGTTGTATGTCCTCAGGTCAGCTCTAGGTCTCCTGCGCGGTCCCGGGGTTCTTGCTCCACCATGTCGATCGAGATTGATTGCAGCAAAGTCCATATAAATAGTTTCATCTGTACCAATCGATTCATTAGATTGAAAAACGTTTTCGACTGTTTCCATGAACTTGTTAACAGTAATAGCTTCTCTTCTAACAAGTGGAAGGTTAATGACATTTTTTATAGCTTTAGTTCGAACACAGAGTCTGACGTGTAAAAAATCATTTGAAGGAATTAAGTGGTTTAAAATATTATGCTGAACTTCTGTTAATTTTGACGAAAAGTCTAATGGGCTCACAGACTCAAAATTTTTTAATCGGATATGCGTGGTGAATTCAGCATTATACTTTTTAGAATGAAATTTTGAAGATGAAAGAAGAACATAGGATGGTATATCAGACGATGCAGCGTTTTGAGGGTTCTCTATTGTAGATGTTGAAGGAACAGCAAGAGGGCTCGATGATCGGGTGGTAGCAGGAACAGCAAGAGGGCTCGATGATCGGGTGGTAGCAGGAACAGCAAGAGGGCTCGATGATCGGGTGGTAGCAGGAACAGCAAGAGGGCTCGATGATCGGGTGGTAGCAGGAACAGCAAGAGGGCTCGATGATCGGGTGGTAGCAGGAACAGCAAGAGGGCTCGATGATCGGGTGGTAGCAGGAACAGCAAGAGGGCTCGATGATCGGGTGGTAGCAGGAACAGCAAGAGGGCTCGATGATCGGGTGGTAGCAGGAACAGCAGGAGGGCTCGATGATCGGGTGGTAGCAGGAACAGCAAGGGGGCTCGATGATCGCGTGGTAGCAGGAAGAGCAAGAGGGCTCGATGATCGGGGGGTAGCTCCGTTTTCGGTGTATTTGGCAATTCTTTCAGCTGCCAAAAGTTTGCGACGCTTCCAACGATTCAGACTGGAATCCTGTCTCGAAATGGCATTAGTTGAAACGTTTTCCTCTGTGATGCGTGTAGGAGATGATGGGATGTTGTTTTCAGGTCCTCCTTCGGCGATACAGCGATGATATTCAGCAAGTCTTTTAGTTTCAAGGCGAGTTCTTCTCTTCCAGCGTTTCACACTAGTTGATGTATCGTTTCCCTCTGTTGTTACAATCGGAGGAGGCGGTGCTGTGGTGTTTTCAGGCTGTTCTCTGTCATTGCAAACATTCTCAAAAGGTACTGGATTCAAAGCAGCAGGAGACGAGAGAATGGCATTCTCAAAAGGCACTGGGTTCGAAGCAGCAGCATGAGACGAGAGAATGGCATTCTCAAAAGGCAGTGGATTCAAAGCAGCAGGAGACGAGAGAATGGCATTCTCAAAAGGCACTGGATTCGAAGCAGCAGGAGACGAGAGAATGGCATTCTTAAAAGGCACTGGATTCGAAGCAGCAGGAGACGAGAGAATGGCATTCTTAAAAGGCACTGGATTCGAAGCAGCAGGAGAGGAGAGAATGGCATTCTCAAAAGGCACTGGATTCAAAGCAGTAGACGAGAGAAGGACATTTAATTCCTCCTCAAGTCTAGCAAGTAGCACTAAGCGCTCGTCAATTGACACGTTGTCTTCATCAGCAGGAGACGAGAGAATGGCATTCTCAAAAGGCACTGGATTCAAAGCAGGAGACGAGAGAATGGCATTCTCGAAAGGCACTGGATTCGAAGCAGCAGCAGGAGACGAGAGAATGGCATTCTCAAAAGGCACTGGATTCAAAGCAGGAGACGAGAGAAGAGCATTTAATTCCTCCTCAATCCTAGTAAGCAACACTAAACGCTCCTCGATTGACACGTGATCTTCATCAGCCATTTTCGCAGTATATCTCTCTGAATTTAGGAGGGTTTATATATACGAAAAATAATGATATTTCCGTTAAGGAGATCCTTTCACAGTTCGTATCAACAAAAAGGTTAACGAACTTCCTTTCGTGTTGGAGGAAAGTAAGCAAATGAACTCTTTCAATGAAATGTTATAATATTAAATACTTAGTTTTCAGGTAAAATACAGGCTTGATGTAAACGGTTAATTTCAGATTGATGGTTAGAGCAAACACAGGAACTGGTTTCACAGAAGCGTGACCGTGCTTTCAAGCGAGTTTGGGAGCATGGCTGGAGGGTATTATTAGTTCTTGCAAGACGGGAAATTTCCTCTTTCGTGAGTCTGGCAATAAAGCCTCGAACGCAAAACTAACGGATACTGTTGATTATCTCTTTGTAGCAACACAGCTGGTGATTTGAACAGCAAGTAGCGTTTTGAATCATTAACTCAGTTTGCTAGAGAGAGCTTTATACACGCAATGGTTTTTAAGTCAGCATTATCTACTAGACGTTCTTTACATAATGGTTTTTTCAATACGCAGGAGGAAACTGACCCATCTGGGAAAGGTCAACATTCGCTAGGGGTGGACTTCATAATTTTTATACAGATGCTCTTCACAATGGTTTCAATAAGTCGGACATCCAGAGCGCGGGAGGAAACAACTGTTCTTCACACGAATTGGTTTTTCAGTCAGACATCCAGAGCATGGGAGGAAACTAAGGCAACACATGCAATAGTTTTTTTAAGTCAGCATTATCTGATAGATGTTCTTTACATAATGGATTTTTCAATAAGTCGGAGCGTGGGAGGAAATAATTATCTGAGTTAGCAACATACTCTAGGGCTTTATACAGATGCTCTTCACACGCAATGGTTTTTTTCAATATCACACTATGGTCAATCACGAAAGGGTTATGTAACACCTGGGAATCATCTGCTCTGGAAACAGCTGCTCTGGAAACAGTTGCTCTGGAAACAGCTGCACCGGAAACACCTGCACCGGAAGGGTTATGCATAAATTACTGTAGCATGGTCTTAACTACTTGCGCTTCTTTGCATAATGCAGAGATAATGTATTGGCTGAGTGGTGTAAGCAAGTTTTAACTGATTTACAACAATTTGGAAATCAAAAATTTCAAACAATAATAAAATATAAAAAATTGATAGTATAAATATATTAATTATATAAATATATGATTAAAATATTAAAAATAAATATTAAAAAATAATAAAATATTAAATATTGTAATTTCCATATAACCAATTGATTCTTACAAAATGTTTTCATTGACTTTTGCTGAGCTCTTGTATATGTAGCCAATCTATGGTTGCAATTCATCCATGATTTGACAAATGAAGTTACTTCTCAATCCACTAACTTCTTTCCCACTAAATTTATTGTATTTAAATCCATTATGTGAACTATTGTTAAACTATTTCTCATCCTTGTGCCAATTATATTCATTAAATGGGGTGGGGATGACTCAGTCAGTAATGCGCCAGGCTCATAATCTGCAGTTCCCAGGTTCGAGTCCCAGCTGGATCAGTGTTGAGATTTATCTCTGTAAAACTCCCCACCCTGCCAATAGGGGACACCAATGGGCTTGGAAAGGCTGACGTCCTTCGGATGGGATGTTAAGCAGTGGCCCCGTGTGGGGGAGTCCTATACCCTGTACACATTCAAGAACACACTGGATGGCCTTGATGGGAGGCTACCATATGTCTCCCAACAGCTATTCCAGTGGGTCCCCTCCCCCGATCTTCTCGGAGCATTCAGGGTCCTTGTAACCTTGCCATTTAGCCCATTGCATGCAAAATAGTGCCTCTCAAAGGTTCAAGCAACCTGTTCATTAATCTAAAACATCTTTCAGCACTACTGATTGCAATAGTGCTAACTATCTTTTTAGCTTTCTGAATACTTGCAGGGATTGAAGCATTTTTTGTTTCTATATTATTATCTGCAAAATCCCAAAAGTCATTCAAATCAATTTCATATTTTAAAATTTGACTTAAATGGCACAATTGTTTTCACCAGCTATCCAAGGTGAAGTTAGTTCTTCATAAAGCCAAGTCGATGGTTCTAATAAATTGAACTAATTTAAAATGTTTTCATCATTATTTCTGTCTGATAAAAAACGTAAATTCATGTGCTGAATTATATTTTCTAATAACATATTCCTAGGAAGAGCAATGAATTTATTAATTTTATTAAAATAAAAAATTTCTTTAAACCTCTATTTATTCAAATATTCAACTTCATTTTAATGCTTTCCAAGAATTTTTTTCTACCCTGCTGAGGAGTGGTCAACCACACAGGGTCCTGGTTCTGACCATATAAACACACTGGACTAGACAGATATATGGCTCTCAGCTTGATTATGGATCCTGATTTTGCTGCACTGGTGGGCTTCTGTGGAGGGAAAATCTTCCGCTGTGTTTTCTGTTTGCTTGTGGGTTGACAGCCTCAAGTGAATAGATTCATGTTTATCAGCTGGTGGATAATCCTAAGCAGAGGTCATTGCAGGCACCTGAACTCTTTGCTTCTATTGGCATCGTCAAATTCTACATTGGTGAAAGTCTTCCAGTGTAGATGGCTTCAGCCTTTAGTGGTGGGGGAACGGGTCTTTTTTCAGATTCTTAAAAATAATCAGGTCAGATTCATAAAAATAATCTTAAATTTATCTTTTCAGGGAGGGACGACAATAAGCATCACTAAGGCGTGAGTCTGCTTCTCAGCAGACACGCTAGTGATGCTCTTCTAGGATATGAGTGCATTAATGAAAGGTTTCTTACAGCAAAATTTTAGACAAGCATTAAAGACCTGAATGTTATCTGCAGTTATGCCCCCACTGAGGATGCCAATGAGGATGAGAAGGATAGGTTTTATGAACAACTTCAGGATATTTTGAATTCTGTCAAGAAAGGAGATATTACCCTTGTTCTTGGTGACTTCAATGCGAAAGTTGGTACTGACTCTGCCCTTTGGGGAGGAGTAATAGGTCCTTTTGGTATTGGTAGCTGCAATGGCAATGGGCAGCGTCTCCTGCAGATAAGTAAACTCAATGGATTCAGAATAACTAACACTTATTACAAACACCGCGACATACATATGCCCTCAATAGCCTGATCACCCATATGTCCTCAATAACCTGATAACCCATGACCAGGAACACATGGGTTTCACCCGATGGGCTGCATAAGAATATGATTGATTATATATCAATTAACAGCAAATGGGCTAGTACTGTTAGGAATAACAGGTCATATAGGGGAGCTGAAATTGGATCTGACCATTATCTTGTTAAAAGTGTCTTGCAACTTAAACTTAAAGAGTGTTGTGCTAGGGTGAAAAAAATTACTTTTAACACTGAAGCTCTGAAAGATCCAGTTATAGCCAAAGCTTACCATGATAGGTTACTTAGTCATTATGACAGTCATGGTATGCTTACTACTGAAGTTGAGGAAGAATGGGATCATTTTAAACAGGCTTTTTTGGACACTAACAGTACTCTTTTAGGAAAAAAGGAGCAGAAGAGGCAAAATTATCTGAGTGATAAGGCACTTGAGCTTATTTCGGAAAGAAAGAACTGCAGGAATGTCCTTAATCAATACCCTACTAGTCCTAATAGAAAGCATTACAGAGAACGTAATAAATGTGTCAAAGATCAGTTAGGTGCTGATAAAAATCTTTGGCTTGATGGCTTGGCTGACAAAGCTGAGGAAGCAGTTAGACAGCACAACAGCAGAGAGTTGTACCAGATAGTTGTTTTGTGTGGTAGAAAACGGACAGGTATACAGGGATTGAAGGATAAACAAGGTAAGGTTATAGAAGGTGAGGATTCTGTCATGGCTAGGTGGGCTGAATATTTCAGTGATATTCCAAACAATGCGGTTGGTTCTATTCCCATTGTTTGCAATGGCGATAGATGCATTGGTAGCTTTAATGTTGACCCTATAACACAATCTGAAGTTATTTTGGCTGTTTCTAAATTTAAACTTCATAAATCCCCAGGGGTAGATGAAATTACTACAGAAATGCTCAGAGCTGCGAATGTTTCGGTTACCACTTGGATGACTGAAATTCTGAATATCTTTTATGATAAAGGCATGGTTCCTAAGGATTTTACCAGAGCTATTGTTATCCCTATTTTCAAAAAAGGTGATCACAGTTCTTGTGATAACTATAGGGGTATCAGCCTACTCTCTGTTCCAGGTAAAGTTCTTTCCATGATTGTACTTAATAGAATTAAGAATCTGGTTATAAGGCAATTGCGTGATGAGCAATGTGGATTCAGAAATGGTAGGGGATGTGTGGATCAGATAGTTTCACTTAGGCACATTCTTGAGAAATGTTTAGAGTTTCAAAAACCTTTGGTTGCTAGCTTTGTTGATTTCAAAAAGGCTTTCGACTCTGTTGATCGTCATAATTTGTGGTTGATTGTGAGGTCATATGGTATACCTGACAAGTTAGTTAACATAATGAAAGCTCTCTATAATAACACTGAGTCGTGTGTGAGAGTTGGTAAGGCTTGTAGCAATTGGTTTAGCATTACGTCTGGTGTTTGACAAGGGTGCATTTTGTCTCCTTTTCTCTTTAGTTTGGTTATTGATTATGTTATGCGAAATTCACTTCAAGGGAAAGATTTTGGCCTTAAATGGACTGGAGATACGAAAATTTCTGATTTAGATTATGCTGATGATTTAGCCCTAGATTATGCTGATGATTGGCAAATGATGTTGATGAGATGAACTCTTTCATTCGAGCTGTTGATGAGACTGGTAGTACAGTAGGTTTGGTTATAAACAGAGAGAAAACTAAAGTGATGAAAATTGGTCAGGCAGGTTGTGATTCAGTTAATCTGAATGGTTGCAGTCTTGAGCAGGTGTCACAGTTTAATTATTTTGGGAGCTATGTAACAGATAATGGTGATGTGCGGCATGAGATTAACAGACGAATAGGGATTGCTGCAGGGACTTTTAAGAATCTAGGGAGAGTGTGGAGAAATAGGCGTATACACCTAAAGACTAAAATTAGACTGTATAATAGTTTGGTTCTTTCTAGGGTTAGTTATGGTAGTGACACTTGGACACTTTGTAAACAAGATAACAGGAAACTAGATGATTTTGATTCCAGATGCTTACGCAGTATCTTGGGCATTAGGTGGTTCAACTTTGTAACTAAGGATGAGGTTAGGCAAAGGAGTTTGCAACCTCCTTTAAGCAGCATATTGTGCAGAGAGAGACTCCGTTGGTTTGGCCATGTTGCTCGTATGAATAATTATAGATTGGCGAATAGGGTTATGAAGAGTGTGCCTAAAGGCCTCAGAAAGAAGGGAAGACCTAGGATGCGGTGGGCAATGCCAAACAGGACCTTCTTAGAATTGGTGTGCAGTGGCCAGATGCAGTAGATGTAGCTCAGGATAGACTTGCTAGGAGAACTAAATTGCACGGTCTGGTTGGACCTCCGTAGCCCATGGCTGCTTGAGGATGATGATGATGATGGTAGAAAACGGACAGTTATACAGGGATTGAAGGATAAACAAGGTAAGGTTATAGAAGGTGAGGATTCTGTCATGGCTAGGTGGGCTGAGCATTTCAGTGATGTTCTAAACAATGTGGTTAGTTCACTCCTATTGTTTGTAATGATCATAGATGCATTGTTGTCTTTAATGTTGGCCCTATAACACACTTTGAAGTTATTTTGACTATTTCTAAACTTAAACTTCATAAATCCCCAGGTGTAGATGAAATTGTTACAGAAATGCTCAGAGCTGGGAATGTTTCAGTTACCACTTGGATGACTGAAATTTTGAATAACTTTTATGATAAAGGTATGGTTCCTAAAGATTTTACCAGAGCTATTATTATCCATATTTTCAAAAAAGGTGATCGCAGTTCTTGTGATAACTATAGCGGTATCAGCCTACTCTCTGTTCCAGGGAAAGTTCTTTCATGATTGTGCTTAATAGAATTAAGAATCTGGTTGACAGGCAATTACGTGATGAGCAAAGATTCAGAAGTGGAGGGGATGTGTAGATCAGATATTTTCACTTAAGCAGATTCTTGTGAAATATTTAGAATTTGAGAAACAATTTCGGTTGCTAGCTTTGTTGTGTTCGAAAAGGCTTTTGACTCTGTTGATCGTCACTATTTGTGGTTGATTGTGAGATCATATGATATACCAGACAGGTTAGTTAACATAATGAAAGCTATAAATCATATCTATAATATCACTGAGTCGTGTGTGAGAGTTGGTAAGGCTTGTAGCAATTGGTTTAGCATTACTTCTGATGTTCGACAAGGGTGCATTTTGCCTCCTTTTCTCTTTAGTTTGGTTATTGATTATGTTACGCGAAATTCATTGCAAGGGAATGATTTTGGCTTTAAATGTGTCTGGAGATACGAAAATTTCTGATTTAGATTATGCTGATGATTTAGCCCTTTTGACAAATGAAGTTGATGAGATGAACCCTTTCATTCGAGGTGTTGATGAAACTGGTAGTAGAGTAGGTTTGGTTATTAACAGAGAGAAAACTAAAGTGATGAAAATTGGTCAGGCAGGCTGTGATTCCGTTAATCTGAATGGTTGCAATCTTGAGCAGGTGTTACAGTTACATCACTTGGAAGCTATGTAACAGATACGGGTGATGTGCAACATGAGATTAAAACGAATAAGGATTGGTGGTGCGATATTTAGGAATGTGTAGAGAATGTGGGGGAATAGGCGTATACACATAAATACTAATATTAGACTGTATAATAATATAAGGTTTGGATTGCAGAATAACCAAATTAGAAAAGCAAAATGGATTGCAGAATAACCAAATTAGGAAAGCAAAAGATGGCCAGGGGTGTAGCTATGGGGGGGGGGGGGGGGGGGGGGGGGGGGGCTCGCAAAGTAAATCGGAGTTGGCAAAATTCGAAGTCACTTGGTAAAATCCGTGCAACCTGGCAAAAATCAAGGACAGTTTGGAAAATTCGACACCATTTGATAAAACACAGTGGTTTATATTTTAAATTTAATTAAATTAATTTAAAATACAGGTGAGTTGTGAAAATTGGGATTTTTTTAAATTAAGGAGAGTCGGAAAAATCGAAGCAACTGGGGAAAATCTCGGGGAGCTGGCTAAATCTAGACAAGGCAAAGACTTGGAATGCTGGAAAAATCGTGAAAACTTGGCAAAATCTTTCAGTTGGCAATCTTGGGAAGTTGGCAAAATTCAAGTGATGCAAAAATTGGGATTTCTTCTGTAAAATTATGGCAAATTGGCAAAATCGAAGAAACTTGGGAAATCTAGGGCAGTTGGAAAAATCTAAGGGAGTTGGCAAAATTCGAAGCCTCATGGTAAAATACAGGCAAGTTGTGAAAATTGGGATTGTTTTTGTGAAATTAAGGAGATTTGGCATAATCGATGCAGCTTGGCAAAATGCTAAGTGACTTGGTAAAATTCAGGTCCAATGTAAATATTTGGATTTTTTTCTGTAAAATTATAGCGAGTAAGAAAAATCGAGGCAACTTGGCAAAATTCGAACCCACTGGGTACAATAGAGGTGCATAGTGAAAATTGGAATGGTTTAATAAAATTAAGGAGAGTTGGCAAAATCAAGGCAATTTCAATTTTTGGAAAAACCAAAAATTGCATGGGGAAAGATCGGTGGATATGCAGAATGGGGAAACTTTGATTTTTATCCTGCTCCAGATAGGCCATAACTTGAAAGGTTAGTGCAGAGTGGCATTGTTATGAAGAGAGCGAACCCTTGACACGCTTGTTGTTAGATTCTGTTCCTTCCTCTCCTTAACAATACTGGCCAAAAGAATAATGGTATAAAATTCGCCATTTATAGTCATTTTTTCATGTAAGGTGTCCATGGCTACCACACTCTGTGGGAATTGAAAAAACCCGTTTGAAAATCGTTGAGCGAGAGTCTTGTCAGAGGATTTGGTGATGTGGTTTATCTTCTGAAACCCAAACATAGATTCTTTCTGGGAATTGTATCGTCTGTTAATCGTTTAGGGCCACTAGGTTCAAACACTGCAAGCATCTCTTTGCAAGAGATGCTGGTAATCCCTCTAGCCCTTTTTTGCTCTTTTGTTAGTTTGTGGGGTACCCATTTGGTACAGATCTTTCGGAACTTTGAATGTTTATGAATAATTGTTTCCACGAAGCAAATCGATATATTTTCAATAAGCATTAGGCATAAACTCTATGTTAACAATGGTGCTACATTTTCTGCAAAGTTCCCCAACGAGCTTACCGAAGGTTGCTTTTCGATTAATATTCATCACAGTAAATTCTTCAGCACTGCAATATTTTATTAACTTTACCTTTTAATGGTTAATATCGCCTATAAGTAAAACATTATACTATAACAGATATTACAAACATAAATTCAGTACAAGAAACGTTCAGTTTACGAAATTTTGAATATTCGTTCACGTTGAAAGTAAAAGTGAACCATGGGAAATTCGTATACATATGTATGTGTACAAGTCTCACTTTTGACTGATATGAAACGTTGGACAGATGTGATACTGATGAATTTTCATCTAGCGTCCACTTGCGATGACATTTTCTATTTGAATCTGTAATATAAAAATGAGAATAATAACAAAAAATTACACAAATTGTCAAATTCTGCTTGATAAAAATTAAATGTTACGATTATTTGCTTTATCTACTGCGATATATAAAACGATATAGTTTAAAGTAGAAAGTTGTCACCAGCTACAAGACTCCCTGTCCCCCACAGACAGTGGACAGGGAGCAACCACGCCCCTTTATGAGACGCCCACAACTACCCCACCAATTAATATTCATAAACGACCACGCCTCCTTGCTAAAACAACCGTTACTAAATCCCATTATTAAAATATCCACCCCCTTATAATCATAAAAAAAAAACTTGTCTATCACTGCAAAAGTAAAGAACACAAAGTCGCTGGGAATCTTGTTTTCTGACGAATGACGTAAATAGTTCTTCTCGAAAATTTTCGAAGTCCGATGTCATCCATTTTGGATGGCGAAACAAATCCATCCTGTTTTTGGGAGTAAACGACCGTCTTAATGAGACCATCTTAAAAAACCTCTGTGTCATCTCCCTTCCACCCTCCTCTTGTTAAAATATCCCAGAAAGGAATACATGCCCTAATTTAAGTCCCTCTATTTCAGGCTGAAGACATCACTATTGCATCAGATAGTCCATGAAATGACATGTTTGGGAACTCAGTTGTGAAAGAAATTCTTTTTTTTTTCATAATCGTCAGCTTATTAAAAATTTAAATTCCCCCCTTGGTGGATGAAGTAAACAACTCTTCGAAATTTTCCTTGATGGCCATCTTAGAAGTAAACAATCCTTCTCGCCAAACACAACATGCCAAGATCTCCTCCCGCCCCTTGTTTCAAGTTAACGCCATCAATATTGCATCAGACATGTCTTGCTACGACCTGCTTTCAAAAAAAAAATAACTCTTCTATCCTACTTATCAAAAAATCCTCCTCATAACAGAATGGCCATTTTGTAAATTAACAACCAAATGTCTCCCACGCAGGATGATGAAATATTATCTGGCGTCGGCCATCTTTCAAGGCGAAACAAACCCATTCTGAAATAATCAGTTGAAAAAATTAGTTGTCCTGAGTGAATTCGAACCACATCTCCCAGAAACATGCCACGCATCATAATTGCTAGACTAGTTTCTGATGATCTAGCAGTTATAACGCCTGGCATGCTTCTGGGAGCCGTAGGTTTGAATTCCATTCAGGACAACCAATTTTTCCAATTAATAATTCAAAATGTCTTTTGTCTGCAACTTTTACCCACAACTCTCTAGATACATGCCAAAGCGCTCTACCGTTAAACCACGAGGTCTTATTCTGGAAGATTTTAGCGTCTGCCTCGTGGTTTCACGGTAGAGGGTTGGGTTGGGTTGTTTTACCTCTGAGCGGCACTTTTTTGCACACCATGGGCTAAATGGCCAGGTCGCATGGACCCCGAAGGCTCAGAGAAGGTTGGGGGAGGGGACCCACTGGAACAGCTGTTGGGAGACAGATGGTAGCCTCCCGTCAAGGCCATCCAGCGTGTTCTTTAACGTGCACAGGGTATGGCTCTCCCGCACACGGGGCCACGGCTTAACGTCCCATCCGACGGACGGCGGCCTTTCCAAGCCCATCGGTGTCCCCTACTGACCGTGGGCAGGGCGAGGAATTTTGCGGAGATAAATCTCAACGCTGACCCATCTGGGACTCGAACCTGGGAACTACAGATTACGAGCCTGGCGCGCTACCGACTGAGCCACCCCCGCCCCTTCACGGTAGAGCGCTCTTCGCATGTATCAATAGAGTTGCGGGTTCGATTCCCTCCGTGGCAGCGATAATTTTTTCAGATGTTTGTAACAACAGAAAGTCTCCTATTGCCGATTCGGATGAGGTAAACAATCCATCTCGAAAATTATCTAAGTATTGCGATATTAAGTCCGCTATTAATAAAATTTGCCAACATCTTACCAGAAAAGGGGAAGAGAGCACATCCCTAATTTTTGGCATTCTTAATTTTGTTTCACATCTGCGGCAGTATTGCATCAGATATTCGTTTTCAAACTAGTGCTTAGCATTGCATTCACCTTACTGTGTCATGACTTGATTCGGAAAGTTGATGTGAAAAAATATTCTCCATAATTTTATTTCACCATACGCAGTAAATTGAAAATCATCCTTATGCTCTAAAAATGTTTGTTAGTACATGACGATAACAGACGTGAAAAAATTAGTAACTTATTCTACGTATAAGATATTTTATAAGTCCCTACAACATTTAAAATAATCCGATATGCACAAAATATACCTAAATATCAGTTATTTTCTTAATACGCACGCGAAGGTGACTGATGAATTTTTTTCTTCTTACCCTATTATTGCGAAAGGTTCATCAACGAAGGATTGCACTATCGATTTGCGTGGACGTGTAGCAACCACGCCACAGACCGCTAAATTTTGCGCTTAATTTTCCTAGTCATCCCAGTAAATAATGTTTTTACACTGCCTCCGTGGCTCAGTGGTATCACATTGGCTCACACTGTTGGGATCTATTCGAGTCCTGGGATATGATATGTTCGTTTGCTCTGGCATATATGTTGTGATTGTCCCTCAGTGAAAGAATTGCTCACTTATAGATATGCCAGAAAAATTTATTTTGTCATATAGAGACACGAAGAGAATATTGGGTATAAGAGATATCAACAAATTAAAAAAGGAAATGTTCTTCTTAAGTAACAGGAAATTTTCCCCATTGTACTCTCTCATTTCCTAAATTTTAATTCTCCCTCTATTAAAAGCCTTTTCAAACTTACCTGTTTGTAAAGAAAAATCCCAATGTTCTTCAAACTTCTCACTTAACCGAACATTAGGCATACAGAACGAAATGTGGACTCTGTGGTCTCATCTCTCAACTCTCTATGATTACAATTCCATGATCTTTATCTTCCTCAAGGATCTTTTAAAAACTAATAGCAAATATCAAGTGAAACAACTGTTCGCTTTCAATTATGACGAAATGCTGTGCCAACCACTTCGTTGAGCGAGGATTAAAAGGCATCTAAAGACAACGTATGTTCAATTCTTGGCATTCTGAGTTCTTATCTTCCTTAGGAATCTTTTCACTTTAATGAGGCATCTCAACTGTTTACTGCCAGCAAAAGCTCCTGAATGTGGTCAGCTAATTTTAAAATGCCCTCTTATACTATGGATGTACATCACAATAAAAATTGTGTAACAGTTACCGTGAAACTATAGTTTTATCCTATCAAAAAAGGAAATAAGGTGCATTAGTAAGCGAAAAAAAAAATCGTCACTCCAAATTAGAAAGAACCCAGACAGAAATTTTTAGAGTTGTACACAGAAAATAGTTAGAATAGCAATTTAATATCACAAGAAATGTGTATAATTTGAATGAATAATGTATAAGTCATAACGAAACGTGTCTATGTAACAGAATGTTAAAAAAATACAGTGAAAAATAAAGAAACAAACAAAAGGGTAATGTTTAAGGCGAGTTTCGCTACATAATAAAAAGTGTGAAAGTTACATTCCCCGGTGTGATAGGATGTAGAAGCAATGTGAAAAAAGGTTAAGTTCAACAGATTATTCGGTAATTCCAAGGATTTTAAAATATTCATCAGATTAACTGTTAATTCCCATGCCATCTGTTGGGTGATGAAGTGTTCACTTCTCAACATTCACTGAATTTTAAATGACGTTCATTGGTGTATACTTTCCATTACATAATTTTTTAAGTTTTTACTTCTTTTCTTTTCAACAAAGAACATTCCCACCTGTCACGTTCTACAGGACACTCTCTTTAATTCAGTTTATGTGGGACAGTCCTTTTCGGTCATCAGTTGCAACATTTTACTTACCCCACACCATTTTATGCAGGAGTGTCTTTTAAATTCAGTTTCTGCTTAACAATCCGTCCCGGTCCTCAGTTCCAAAATGAAAAATGGTTCACGACTGATCTGACAGTGCTCTTTGCTAAAAGAAAACTTATCCAATGAGTGGTACACGAAATATTACATTTCTCGCAGACAGTGTGCAAGGCTCCATTAAAGTTAGAAAGCCAGGAGATAGATGTATTTTCTCTCGGAATAGTTTTTTTGTCTGATACTCTAAGAAGGTCTAAATTAAAAAAATAGTGGAATTCTCAGTAAATTCATGTCTTTTGTGTAAAATAATTATCGAAATCTTAGTTCAACACAGTTACCTCTTACAGTTACATAAAATTACAGTCGGTGCACACACCACTTGTTGACAGAATCCTTGAGTCATTTAAATAACAAAAATATTCCATATACCTAGGCTCCTCCTCAATTTCGTGGCAGCTTCAGATTTCGAAGAGGAAACTTCTTTGTGTCTTAGAAATATTATTTCCCACAGAACCACAATATCCAAGAAACATCCATCAGTATTTAAGATGATTATAGGATCTTATATTCTTCTGGATATATTCAGGATATTGTGGTTGTGTGGGTTATTGTAAAATATGGGGGCAAAATCACCAAACTCATTAAGTACCACAACCTATGCCATCTAGGGGATGCGAAAGAAAATGGTCGTTAAGAGTGACAGGGTTTCACGATACGTGATGCTGATATTAGGATTTCTATGAAAATATTTTTTTGAATGAGCCAGTATGCTCAAGTTTAAACACGTGGGAAAGCGTGGGATATGCACAAAGGATGTCTATATTTTCGGTCAAGTATTCACATCTCATTCTCCTTTCAGGATTCCGTAAGTATTTCTAGTTAGTTTTCTTGCAACATTGGGCTGTTCTACAGTACTGAAAGTGGAAATTGCAACACCACGAAAGAATGGAAGTAGAGATATGTAAATCGCAGGTAGCAATCAGCCATCAGAGATATGCAAATGATCAAAGTTCTGCAGAGAATGGATATATGACCCAGCAGAGTAGTTGATAAATACCAGGCACCCACGATCTCATATCATAGCGTGACAGACAGTGAGGTTGGAGTGCATCCAGTGAAAATGTTTGCAACATTGGAGACATTGAAAACGTTTTCACTGGTGCACTTAGTTGAACATGCATTGGAGACGCTGGCGGAACCCTTAGGCACAATTGACACCTTCTGTAAGACAACGATCGTCAATACGTGAAAATTCAGATTGAACATTCGAGTGATCGCTGCATGCATTGGTTGCAAGGTGACCATAGTGCAACGATGTGACTCATGCAACATTATGGAATACTAAATGACATTAAGAACTGGTCCGGGATGAGCAAGTCACATCACAGGACATGAAAATTGCATGCTCCATGGAATGACCATTTGCAACTCTTTCAGTGAGTTCTGTAGAGTGATTTGAGGACCACTACGGGTCCCGTGGTCCCCACAAAAACCATTAGACAACGTTTAAATGATGCAGAAATCAGGGCAATATGTCCAGTCCGGCATATTTCTTTGCAGCGACATCACCAGTTATGCCATCTCAACTAGTGCTGTGTGAAGCAACGCTGGACTATGGAATGGAGAGGTGTTTGTCACATGTGAATCCCATTCGTCTGCATGGTGGTGTCACCATCGTCAATTACATGAAGAAGCCTATTCCATTTGCTGCCATACTGCTCCTCACCCTGGCTCAATGGTATGGGGCGGCATTACATATGGCAGCTGAACACCATTGCTCCATGCTTCTGGCATGCTAACAGTGAGACATTACATCAACAGCATCATTAACCCTGTAGCACGACCTTTCCTTATTACCATGCCTGCTGGACTGATTATGCAGCAGGACAGTGCCAACCCACACATGCACAGGCAAACACACACTGCACCACACACTGCACAGGCAATGATGGACAGTCATTGTGTCAGGTGCAACCACACACTACACAGGCAATGATGGACAGTCTCCAAGATGAGGACATTCTCCCATGGTCGCCATAAACCCCGGACTTCTCGCCAATTAAGCATGTGTCGAACCTTATGGGTTGTCGCCTTCACCAGCTCCCTCTGACAGCAAACCTGGTACAGTTGTGTTCCCAATTGGATGCTGTTTGGAATGCCATACCTCAGAACACCATTAACCATCTGATTGATGGAATGCCGACATCTGAAGGCTTGTATAACCGCCAAACATACTCCACATACAACGATGGACAAGTCCTCTGTTGTGGGGTGGGGTCCCGATTCTCGTGCTCTGTTTCGAGAACACTACACGAATGCGAAAACCTTGAAGTAGAAGTCAAGAGGTTGTCTCAGAGGACACCAGTAGGGACTTGAAATATGGGTGGCATTAAAAGCCTGGCTAGAAGGATATGGAAGATGAGCAGAAGAGCAAAAGCAGCTTCAGTCTCAAAGGAGGGAATCCCGGAGCCTATAGCTGAACCATCCTAGATCCCTCAGGTTTGCTGTAACTTGGGCATTCCCAATGGATATTGTGGTCGGACAGCCTACTACCACTCTGATTGCCTGGGCCCTTCTGTGTTCGCTAGCGAACCCTTCTGTTATCGGGCACTGCAGGATGTAGTGCCCGACACTTGCATCTGGAGCCCTGCAGCTGCAGTAACTGTGGGATGAGATCTTAAATGGTTCAGATACGCTGGGAAATTTCCATGTCTGGTCAGTAACTGCATTAAGTAATGGTCAGAGGACAATAAGGACGAGCTGACTGTTTGTACAAATGTCTTCGTTTGAAGACCATTCTCAGTCGTGTCCCAGAGCCTCTGTCACTCTTTTGTCACCTGCTTGCCTAAGAGTGTTTCTCGAAGTCTCTCTGTAATTTCATGCTGGGTGTCAGCACCTGCTGAGCAAGCTAGTTGGTCTGCCCACTCATTTCCTTAATGACCGTATGTGCACCTTGATGTAGGAGATAGAGATACTGGATCTGCTATTGTTACCCAGGAGCTGTTTGATCTCGTTTACCGTGTAATGCCTGTTGTTTGCATCTTTAGGCGCTTGCAGAGCTGCTCAGCTGTCAGTATACAGCAGAATGTTGTTATAATGACGGCAGTCATTGAAGGCCTACTTAAGAGCCTTTCTAATGGCAAGCATCTCTACTTGGAAGGCTGAGCCATTATTTGATACCTTCCTCTTGAAAGCATGCACTTTGTCTCTTTGATATCTATTGAGAATGCCCAAGTTACGGCAAACCTGAGGGATGTTGTTCCAGAGAAACGGGCCAGTGCACGAACCTTGTAGACAGCGTAGGCCAGGTCCACACCATCCTTGCTCTTGGAACCGTCAGTGCAGATTTCCACTCCACTTCCTGATGGCAACTCCATAGACCATGGCACATGCAGTCTCTAAGTAGGATGTGTATCCCACTTTGAGGTCTCGGTTTCATAGTCCTCGGATCATACCGGACTCTCAGGAATGTTGCATTCTCCTGTGTCTGTAGGATCCCCATGAGATGCAAGCCATTCACCCCAGTTTCACATTACTTGGTGCATTTCATCTTCAGGTCCTGCAAGTGTAGGATCCAGTTAATCCTCTCATCCAGCTTGATTCCCAAGTACCTTAAAGTCGTCTTATGTCAGATTTTATTGCCATTCGTTTTAAAGATAGTGTACCTTTTGTTAAGAACATCCTCCTTAGACACAGTCATTGATGGAGTTTTCATACAGCTGAACCTTAGCGTGTACCAAATACTCCATCCATCGAGAACTGACAATGCTCATTGCTGGCAATCTCCAGTCTTTCTCTGGAGGAGGCCAATATTACAAGCAGCATGTCGTCTGCATAATCCTGTAGCCAGACATTCTCAGGTAAGGTCTACTACAGGGCTATGTCTGCAACTAAGTTCCAGAGAAACGGGCCAGTGCACGAACCTTGTGGGCAGTCCCTATCCAAATTTTTGGGAGCTACCCCACTGGCATGGGAATAAGTGACCTTCCTATTATTTAGGTAATTTGACATTAAACAATATACACTGAAGAGCCAAAGCATTATGATCACCTTCCTAAAATGATGTTGGTGGTCCATGTGTTGCCAAAATAGCCCTTACCCCACCAATCATGTACACTACAAGATTTCTAAAAGTGTCTTGTATCTGGTACCAACACGTTACCAGCAGATCCTTTAACTCTTTAAGTTATGTGATTTAGCCGCTGCATATCGGATATGCTGTTCCAACACAAACCACAGATGCTCGATTGGATTGATGTCTGAAGAATTTAGTGTATCAGGACAATATCTGGAAGTCTTCCTCATGTTCCGCAAATCATACTCGAACAATCCGGGTAGTGTGGCATGGCACATTATCCTGCTGAAAGAAGGCACTAGTAGAGGGATATATGTACGTACCATTTCCATGAAGGATGTACCTGCTCTGCAGTGATGTTTAGGAAGGTGGTAGATATCATAGTTTCTTGCACATGAATGAGTGGACCCAGAAGAAAATTTCCCAAAACATTACACTTCCTCCATTGGCTTGACTTCGTCCCAGGAGACATCTTGGTGCCCATGTGGCAAATCCTGGTGCTCAATGAACCTGACTGTCTTCATGGTGCAACAGGAAACGAGATTTATTGGACCAGACAACCTTCTTCCAATCATTCAAAGTCCAGTTTTGATGCTTGTGTGCCCATTGCAGGCACTTTCGATGGTAAACCGAGGTTAGCATGGGCATTTGAAGCGGCCTGTGGCTATGGAGCCCAATTTCAAGTAGAAATCTATGTACTGTGTGTTGTAACACATTACTCCCGTCACCAGCATTCAGGTTATGGGCATTTGCGCCACAGTATCCCTTCTGTTGCCTCGTACTGTACAGAATAGACTTCACTCACCTCTAGCATCATTGAGCCACGGTCAGCCCACACCTTGCCAACGGTTCGTGGTTTATCCCTCTTTGGACTTTTTGAAGTTACTAACCACAGCTGACCATGAGCACCCCATAATCCTTGCCATCTCGGAAGTGCTCTGACCCAGTCGTCTAGCCATTTCAATTTGGCCTTTGTCAAACTCACTTAAGTCCGCTGCCTTTCTCTATCTCCAGTGTAATGCCATCTGTTCCAGGGTCCTTACCCTGGCCATTGCACTTATTACCACTCTGACCACTTCATTCATAAATGGAGTGTCATCTTTTTGTCTCATGGAATCTGACTATTTTCTCTCTGTAGCTGATGTTGGCATCATCAGAGCTTCTGTCATCTGTGGGGAATATCCCCTCTAATAGTTCCTGGATCATCATACTGAAAGAATGGTCTTGACTCCATCCTGTTTGCGAACATACACAATATCCAATGGCGTGAGATCTTTCCCTGCTGCCAGTTTGTACTGCAGAGTAAATGGGTTCTGTGCAGTAACTTCATTACAAAACTTTTGCCATGAGACCAATTGACCTTGGCAGATAGCAAGTCTGTACTTCCCCTGCTCTTTCCTATATATTTCTTCTCTGGAACTTCTTTCCCTATTGTGGTACCTTTGGTACCTTCTTCTAAGAGCTCAGGCCCTCTTCCTATTAATTCTGAGCTCTGGTGTCCACCAGGGTACAGATTTCCTTTTAGGGAGGTTGCCCTTGAACCCAAAGGTTTTCTCGCATCCAGTCCTGATGCACTCAGTCACCTCTCTGGCGATGCCATTCAGTGAGTCCTTGTCACGAACACAGCTCATTTGCTGGTGCATCTTATCCAGCTCCGGTGCCACCATACATACGAGTTTACACCACTCAGGATTTTTTTTCCGATAGCAAACCATCTGTTGTTAATTGGAGGTGGTGCTGTGCTTCCTATAACGAACTTTATATATTGTCGCTAACAGGCCAATTATGAATTAGTTGGATGGCTCGAGGTGGATACAGGGTCAAATCTATCCAGCTATGGCCTCTAGGGCCATCAACAGTAACTGGTGTATCATAATCATTTAATAATATTAAATCGGTAGAGTTAATAAAATCCAGTCATGTGTCCCCTGACACCTTATCGGTTTGACCCCCAAATGGGATGCTTTGCATTAAAGTCACCTTCCACAACTAAATTCTTGAACTCTGAATTAGGATGTTGTGTAACTCAGTCAACGTGTCTTCGATATTCTGACTCAGTGGACAGTAGATGCAGATAGCGTGTATATTTATACTCCCATAGCCAGTCTCCACTACCACCACTATGACAGGGTGATACTCCAGCAATGCATTCCCCTTAGGATTTGACACAACTCCAACTTTAGGCTTGGCTCTTTTCGTGCTAAAGAGCCTGCTGGTTAGAGGGAATCCCCTCATAATGTTCTCTGTGCAGGTAGGGTTCCTGCACTAGAGTAACATCGACTCTTTCCTGTTTTATTTCCTGACCGATAAGGGCTGTTGCAGCCCTTGCACCATTTAAATTAATTTGTATAAATTTCTAGCTTGCCCCCTAACACCATCTGGATCTCTACTGTCCATAATCGGTGCACTCTTTAGCAACTTCAACTCTCTCAAGTACGAAGGACAGTTGCTGTCCATCGCACTGTGCTCAAGATCATACTTGGCACCATGCTCCTTGTTTGTCTACTTACAAACGAAACACATTGACTTCTTTTTCTTACACTCCCTGAATGAATGCTTACCTGCACATTGAGAGCACCATTGGGTTTTCATGGTGCACTCTTTCTGCATATGACTAAAGACATATGCAGAAAGTAGTATCGGAGTACTTTTTTTATTTCTTTACCTGGCACCATGACCAACTCACGTTTAACTTACCCATGCTCAATAATTTTCTGTGCGAGGTACTGCTAGCCTCCAGGATCCAGTTCACAATATCTTCCCTGTCCTTCAGAGGAAACAGTGGGTAAGATCCATGTGTTCAGCCGATACGACATTCTGGGTCCTGATGCCCTTCTCGAGTGAACCAATAGACAATCAGTCTCCAAGGTGTGGACATTCTCCCATGGTCGCCATAAACCCCGGACACGTCGCATATTGAGCATATGTGGGACCTTATGGGTCGCTGCCTTCACTAGCTTCCTCTGATAGCGAACCTGGTACAGTTGTGTGCCCAATTGGACGCTGTTTGGAACGCCATAGCTCAGGACACCATTAACCATTTGATTGATGGAATGCCTAGACGTCTACAGGCTTGTAGAACCACTTGAGGTGGGCCTACTATGTCGTGATGAATCTGCAATAAACACACATACCTTGCATTCTCATGTTCCGTTTTTTGATCATTAGCATATCTACTCTCAAAGCTGCCATCCTGTCACTTTGTGGTGTAAATATCACTTCCTTTGCGATGTTGCGATTTCACTTTGAGCAGTGTACATCTGAATGGCACATTTTTGCACAAAATGGTCTAATTGGTTAGGCCATAAGGACCCGAGGGCTCAGAGACAGTTGGAGAAAGGGGATCCATTGGACATCTGTAAGGAGACACATGGTGGCCTATTGCTAAGGCCAACAGTATGTTATTAAATATGCAGATTTGATCGTGTTCTTTATTTTATTCTCAGTCACATTTTTTCCATTCACACATTTTAGAAGATACAGAACTTCGCAGTTACATTCCCATTGACATAACCTGGAAATTCTTTGATATACACTGCCCTGCCAAAATAATGTATATATATATATGTAATAAAATATATTTTTATACATTTTTATATAATATTATTTTACTACTTTAATATATCTATAATAGAAATAAGGAAAATATTGGGACTAGACTATTGCAATAAGAATGGGAACTTATTTTTGTTGGGGGAGGGTGGGTTAATAAAAACTGAGATAATGAAATAGAAAATTCTACAATTCAGTAAAAATATTATTTAAAAAATATATTTCACAATTTTTTTGTAGTTCTTTTTAAAAACGAGCTCATGTCATCGTTTTGTTGTTTGTTTTCTCCGTCTGTAGACATTCAACTTTTTTGTTTTAAGAGATAAATTTAAAATTCTTTTTGAATTGGATAGGTAAATCATACGATTAGCCTTTCAGAATCTTCCAAAGGTGTTAATAGTGCCCGCGAACTGTGAAAAGTTTACGAAAGAGCAAAACTTTCAACAAATATTGCAAACGATCCATTTACACCAGTAATTTGAAATTTTAGTTGTGGAATGTTTAGGTTATGGGAGACAAAAACACTGACAACATTATATCAGATCCTTCTACGGCAAGCAGCTGCTTGAAAGGTAATTTATTTTATTTTTATATATCTCCGGAGCCATCCCGTGGCCGAGTGGTTTGCGCTCTTGGCTACTGATCTAAGGGACCTTGGTTTGAGCCCTGGTTAAGGCATGGGTGTTCGTGTCCTTTTTCTACTGAGGTCCTGCCATCCTCGCAGACCTTCTAATATAGCACAGAAACTGACAGACTCGTCAGACCTCTGTGGCAAGCAGCTGCTTGAGAGGGTATTCATTTATTTTATCTCAGTAGGGGGGACGCAATTTTTTGTTTTAACAGATGGAAAAAATTAATTTTTTTTAGTGTATAGTTAATAATGAAATACTACGATTCTTTTTTTTTTTTCAAATTCTCAGATAGTTTGAATTTCTATCGTTAGAGGCCGTTAAATAGGTCGCGCAAAAATTCCGATCATAGGTAAAACAACCCAATCGACCCTTATGTGATCTTGAACACAAAACCATAACGGAAATTTCTTAACCGTCCTGAGTTCTACGACCATAAATAATTCGACACACCAATTCTCCACTTACTAGCAGATAGATACATAGACAAACTCGAGGTATTCGAAGGATCAGAAATACAGTGCCGTTTCCAAGATGTAGAAACCAGCAGACATCATTTGGAATTTCAAACTCCCACGTGGATCGAAATTCGACCTCTGGTCGACTTCAACGGATTGGTGATCCAGAATTTCGCAACTCTTCAGAGATGCAGGACTCGAATACGACCTGTACATGAGGTTTCACGTTTCTGTTAGGTGTAGTTATTATTATTATTACAGTTTGACTGAAATATGACCTCTAAATGGAGACGTCAGATCCAATTTTTCATAAGTTTTCTAAGATCTACGACAAGAAATATCCTCGTAGGCAGGGGAGGTACAGTCGCTCAAAAAAATATCCGAACACTCTGTTTGATTACAAAATTCAGAAAAAATATCTGGCAACGATTTTTTTCGAAATTAAAAATCTGGCAACCTTCGTATACGTACACGAAGGTTACCAGACCACTAATTTCTAAAAAAATTGTTGCCAGATATTTTTTCTGAATTCTGTAATCAACCATAGCGTTCGGATACTTTTTTGAGCGACTGTAAGTCCCTGCCTACGGGGTGTCATCAATACCCATCCAATTCAACAGGAATTTTAAATTAATCTGTTAAAACAAAAAAGATGAAAGTGTACAGACAGATAACACAAACAAAATGATGACATTAGTTCGTTTGAAAAACGAACTACAAAAAAAAATTGCAAAAATATTTGTGAAGTAATTTTATTAATGAATTGTGTAGAATTTCCTTTTTCATTATCTCTGGGTTTTCATTAACCCACCCTCCCTCAATAAAAATAAGCCCGCTGAGAACCCCGTCGTCTTCTACTAAATATCGAAATCGTCTATCTGCTGTGAACTCCAAAACAATTGTCTTTATTTCGTTCAGTTTAAAAATATTAAAAAGAAATTGAACAATAGCAGTTGGAAGTTTTATACAACTTTATCTTAGCCCCATATGTTATTCTGACACTAAAAATACATTAAAACAACAATTATAAAATCTCATATAGAATATCATTTTAATCTTTCCTGTTCGGTGGAATGTTTTAGTAACTGGGAAACCCTACTCAAGGCTTATTCTCAGACCGCCCCGAACTAAATTCTAGGTACGTCCTTGCCCGTAGGCATCAAATTTAGCTCTCTAAAAGTGGTAAATTAAAATTTAATTTTTGATCTCGAAGCCCCAACCCACAAAGAATCCGAGATTTTTAAAGCTTCTGGGATCTGTGATCCGAAGTACTCCTATTTACCAATATTCACATTTCTAGCACTTTTACGTCAAGCTTTGATCTCTGCTTTACTTCTCTCTGACCTTGAAGGACAGGTTGAAGATCGAATTTCGGATTTTTTCTCCCAAGAACTACGATCCGAATTACCCCTAAGTGCAGATTTTCAGAGCTTTACAACTTCTGCATGATGGTCGTAATTATCGTCATCCTTTGTCACGCATTAACTCACAATCAGCTAATTTTTAATTGTCAACTGAAATTCACAAAATAGATGTCTATAAGAAAATATATAGGTAAAAAACATATCCTATTAAAGTATTCCGATCGAGAATGATCGCTGAAAATAAGGCAAAATCTAGCGAATTTCTGCGATCCTTTTCTTATTTAGAAAGAAATTCCTGTGATCCTATTTAAACCAAAAAGAAAAATCCGTTTTAATGTCCCCTAAACGTCATGGGCCTACTTTTCCACTGTTCAATTCTAAAAAATTGGTTTTTTGGGACCTAGAATTTCAGTTGTGAGCCAAAAAAAATAGTGCCACTCGGAGGTGGTGTTGATGGTGGATATCGCGCCTGGATCGTAATCTGCAGTTCCCAAATTGGAGTCCCAGCTGGCCGAATGTTGAGACTTATGTCCGCAAAACTCCCCGCGGTCAGGAGGGGACACTGATGGGCTTGGAAAGGCAACTGTCCGTCGGATGGGACGTTAAGCCGTAGCCAAGTGAACCTGAGAGCCATAACCTCTGCACGTTAAAGAGCACGTTAGGTGAACTTTACGAGAAACGACCATCTGTCTTGTAACAACTGTCCAATGATTCCCCTCCCTCCAAACCTGCTCTGAACCCTCGGAGTCCTTGCGGCCTGACCATTTGGACCATTGTGAGCAAAAAAAGTGCCGCTAGGAGATAAAACAATTCAACCCTTTTCCTGTATCTACATCTGAGCCATTAAGTCCTAGTGACTTCATTTGGCCAGTGAAGGAAAAAAAAATCATGCTGACAATTAAAACAACCCAACCAAAATATAATAATTAAGACCTTTCATTTTGAAATCAATAGGATATGAATGATATAATAATAATTTAACGATTTTATCAATAGGATATGAATGATATAATAATAATTTAACGATTTGTTTCCATTTTGAAAGTTTTTAGAAAAAATTTTCGAAAAAATGTTTTTTTTATTTATTATTTTTATTCCAACGTTAATCTAAATATTTCAATTGATTTCTTCAATTCATACGGAAGCCCGAATAATTCAAAAATACGAATATTGTAATTCACGCAATTGACCAACAATATCAGTGTAGAACAATGTCACGTAACAGCCAACAGATCCATTATTAGAATGCGATCACACTGTGTCGTAACGCAAGAATTACAATCAGAGAATATCCGTTTTCAGAGCGGCGGCAATCATTCAGCCTAAGATGAGACTGCGCAGTTGACGCTTTCGAAAATTCTCGTAGATCATTGGTTCATTAATAGGAAAAGCGATCGTGTCGACCTATATGACCTATGAGAATTTTCAAGATGTTAACTGAGGTTAACCGTGCCTTGACGTATCCTCTGACGTGCGACCGCGCCTTGACGTATCCTCTGACGTGCGACCGTGCCTTGACGTATCCTCTGACGTGCGACCGTGCCTTGACGTATCCTCTGACGTGCGACCGTGCCTTGACGTATCCTCTGACGTGCGACCGTGCCTTGACGTATCCTCTGACGTGCGACCGTGCCTTGACGTATCCTCTGACGTGCGACCGTGCCTTGACGTATCCTCTGACGTGCGACCGTGCCTTGACGTATCCTCTGACGTGCGACCGTGCCTTGACGTATCCTCTGACGTGCGACCGTGCCTTGACGTATCCTCTGACGTGCGACCGTGCCTTGACGTATCCTCTGACGTGCGACCGTGCCTTGACGTATCCTCTGACGTGCGACCGTGCCTTGACGTATCCTCTGACGTGCGACCGTGCCTTGACGTATCCTCTGACGTGCGACCGTGCCTTGACGTATCCTCTGACGTGCGACCGTGCCTTGACGTATCCTCTGACGTGCGACCGTGCCTTGACGTATCCTCTGACGTGCGACCGTGCCTTGACGTATCCTCTGACGTGCGACCGTGCCTTGACGTATCCTCTGACGTGCGACCGTGCCTTGACGTATCCTCTGACGTGCGACCGTGCCTTGACGTATCCTCTGACGTGCGACCGTGCCTTGACGTATCCTCTGACGTGCGACTGTGCCTTGACGTGTGACCGTGCCTTGACGTGTGACCGTGCCTTGACGTGTGACCGTGCCTTGACGTGTCCTCTGACGTGCGACCGTGCCATGACGTGTCCTCTGACGTGCGACCGTGCCTTGACGTGTCCTCTGACGTGCGACCGTGCCTTGACGTGTCCTCTGACGTGCGACCGTGCCTTGATGTGTCCTCTGACGTGCGACCGTGCCTTGACGTGTCCTCTGACGTGCGACCGTGCCTTGACGTGTCCTCTGACGTGCGACCGTGCCTTGACGTGTCCTCTGACGTGCGACCGTGCCTTGACGTATCCTCTGACGTGCGACCCTGGCTTCACACGGACCATGACCTGAAGTTCCTTCCGATGCTTATTACAGGTATGTAAATAAGTACAAACTGTTTTACCTAGGAGCTGCAACTTTTTTACATACAATGTACTTAGTGATCAGATCATAAGGACCGCAAAGGTTCAGAGAAGGTTGTATGAAGGGAAACCACTGGGTAGCTGTTAGGATACAGATGGTAGCTCCCATCAAGGCCATCCAACATGGTCTATAACATTTGTTATGTCATTTGACGGACGGCGGCCTTTCCAAGCCGATCGGTGTCCCCCTGTTGACAGAGGGCAGGGCGGGGAGTTTTGCGGAGAAAAATCTCAACGCTGACCCAGGTACGACTCGAACCTGGGACCTTCAGATTATGAGCCTGACACTTCACCGACTGAGCTACCACAAACCCAATACCTTTAACAACAAAACTCAGGTTGGTGACCTCATAGCAGTAATGGCGATTTTATGACACGCGTACCAAAGGTAACATGCACGATGATTTTTGTTGGACCTTCCTTGAGAGGTGAAGAGAAATAGTGAATACGGCTAGTATAGAGAATTAGGAACAATGACCACAGCTATTCAATACATGTTTATGGATGAATCATTAGTAGCAAGATGACGAACAAGTTGTTATAATTAATTACTTATTCATTACGAATTTCAATAGTGCATCCACATGTTTAAGAGATCTCGCCAAATAACTGGTTTCATTTCTCAAACATTTCTCAAAACGTTGCATCAAAAATAGACGTATTAAAGCTATCAACTGTTCATTGATATTGATCATTGATTAAAGCACTTCTGTAGAACTTAAAATTTAGTTAAAGTTTCTGTTTTCGCTTGAGAGAGATACTCTGTCACTTATAAAAATACACTTCATTTTAGTAAAGGTATCGAAATGTCAGTGATGCGTTGAGCACAATAGTTGAAAGTAGTATGTGAGTTTCTGCGTGTGTGATTTTGATATATGTATGATTTTTCTTGTGTAATGAAAATTTCACTTGTGTAATGGCGAGCCTAAAACTTCGTGTTCCGTATCCTTATATTTGAACCATTAAAATATTGTACTTTTTGATTTGCATTGTATGATGAACTGATAGGTTTGATCCATGCATAATATAGGAGTGAAACGTCGGCGCATTATGTTTTTACTCTAAACTAAAATCATCACCAATAACAAAAGTGACCATGCACAGTCGCTCAAAAAAGTGTCCGAACATTCAGACCTCTGTGGCAAGCAGCTGCTTGAGGGGGTATTTATTTATTTTTTTTTACATAACAACACACTAAAACGCCAATTAACAGGGATAATATAATTATTCCGCTGTGCGTTATAATGGCTGCACGCGTTCTATATCTTCTGTTGAGGGTGATTGCTGTTCTTCCAAAGGGTTGAAAGCAGTCACCTATTCAACCAATGACCCTCAGATTCACATTAACAGATTAAAATACGTATCAGTCTGATTTCACCGTTTGATTAAAAACTTTAACACTTTCCACTAGGTACACAACAACACACTAAAACGCCAATTAATAGAGTAACTTAATTATTCCGCTGTGTGTTATAATGGCTGCACGCGTTCTATATATTCTGTTGAGGGTGATTGCTGTTCGTCCAAAGGGCTGAACGCAATCACTTATTCAACCAGTGACCCCCAGGTACATATTAACAGATTAAAATACGTATTTGTCTGATTTCACACTTTGATTAACAGCTTTACCCTTTCCCACTAGGTACATAACAACACACTAAAACGCCAATTAATAGAGTAACTTAATTATTCCGCTGTGCGCTGTAACGGCTGCACGCATTCTATATATTTTGTTGAGGGTGATTGCTGTTCGTCCAAAGGGCTGAACGCAGTCACTTATTCAACCAGTGACCCCCCAGGTACATATTAACAGATTAAAATAAGTATTTGTCTGATTTCACACTTTCATTAACAGCTTTACCCTTTCCCACTAGGTACATAACAACACACTAAAACGCCAATTAATAGGGATAACTTAATTATTCCGCTGTGCGCTATAATGGCTGCACGCGTTCTACATATTCTGTTGAGGGTGATTCCTGTTCGTCCAAAGGGCTGAACGCAGTCACTTATTCAACCAGTGACCCCCAGGTACATATTAAGAGATTAAAATAAGTATTTGTCTGATTCCACACTTTGATCAACAGTTTTACCCTTTCCCACTAGGTACAGAATAAAACACTAAAACGCCAATTAATAGGGATAACTTAATTATTCCGCTGTGCGCTATAATGGCTGTACGCGTTCTATATATTCTGTTGAGGGTGAGTGCTGTTCGTCCAAAGGGCTGAACGCAGTCACCTATTCAACCAGTGACCCTCAGATACACATTAACAGATTAAAATACGTATCAGTCTGATTTCACCGTTTGATTAACAGCTTTAACACTTTCCACTAGGTACACAACAACACACTTAAACGATATTAAAAAGGAATAGTATAACTAATCCTATGTGAGCTATAATGGCTGCACGCGTTCTATATTTTTTGTTGAAGGCGATTGCTGTTCGTCCAAAGGGCTGAACGCAGTGAACTATTCAACCAGTGACCATCAGATACAAATTAACAGATTAAAATACGTATCAGACAGATTTCACCGTTTGATTAACAGCTTTAACACTTTCCACTAGGTACACAACAACACACTTAAACGATATTCAAAAGGGATAAAATAACTAATCCTATGTGAGCTATAATGGCTGCACGCGTTCTATATCTTTTGTTGAAGGTGATTGCTGTTCGTCCAAAAGGCTGAACGCAGTCAACTATTCAAACAGTGACCATCAGATACACATTAACAGATTAAAATACGTATTTGTCTGATTTCACCATTTGATCAACAGCTTCAACACCTTCCACTAGGTGCAGAACAACACACTTAAACGCCAATCAAAATGGATAACTTAATTATTCCGCTATGTGCTATAATTCTTGCAAGCATTCTATATCTTCAGTTGAGGGTGATTGCTGTTCGCCCAAAGGGCTGAGCGCAGTCACTTATTCAACCAGTGACTTCCAGATATACATTAATAGATTAAAATACGTATTTGTCTGATTTCACAATTTGATTTACAGTTGTAATGTTTTCCACTAGCTACACTCGTTCAAAATATATCCGAACACTATGGTTGATTACAGAATTAAAAAAAAAATAATTTTTTTTTTAGAATTTAGTGACTTGGGAACCATCGTGTCACGTGACACGAAGGTTGCCAGATCACTAATTTCTAAAAAAAATCGTTGCCAGATATTTTTTTCTGAATTCTGTAATCAATCATAGTGTTCAGATACTTTTTTGAGCGACTGTACGCAACTACACACTTAAACGAAAATCGAAAGGGGATAACATAACGAATTCGATGTGAGCTATAATGGCTGCACGCGACCTATATCTTCTGCTGAGGGTGATTGCTCTTCGTTCGAAGGGTTGAACGCAGTCATCTCTTCAACCAATGACCCTCAGACACACATTAACAGATTGAATTAGGTATCTGTCTGATTTCACCCTTTGATTAACCCTTTCACGACTAAGGGAAACATTTTTCCCATTTTAAAATTGGTGATTGTCGTATTTAATTATAACCTTATCTGCATTTTTTATACAGAATGTCAAAATAGAAGGTATGCCGAACGCAATTACGTAAACGGGAACGTTTAGAAAACAAAAACAGAACTGTAAGGACGCATAATATATGTACTATGTACAATGTACATCTTTGCCTCACTAGCAAAAGAAATTTCTTCGCAGAATATCATAATTAGCACATCATTTTGTATAGTAATTTTATTTCATAATTTTGTATTATTTTAGTTAACATTTTGTTCTAATAAACCAATAAATAAAAGACATTGCATAATAAGCCTAACTATAATTTGTGTTACCTTTATAGTCCATTGGGAAAAATATTTCCCATAAAATTCCAAAAAAACTACACATTGTTATGTATTTTTCTTATGATTTTTATTTATTTTACGTCTAAACAAACTAAAATAAACAGTTACATACTAATATTTACTCTTAGGAACCTTATGGTCCTGAAAGGGTTAACAGCTTTAACACTCTCCACTAGGTACACAACAACACACTTAAACGCCAATCAAAATGGATAACTTAATTATTCCGCTATGCGCTATAATTGCTGCACGCTTTCTATATCTTCTGTTGAGGGTGATTGCTGTTCGTCGATAGGGCTGAACGCAATCACTTATTCAACAAATGACCCCCAGATACTCATTAACAGATTAAAATAATAATTTGTCTGATTTTACCCTTTGATTAACGGCTTTAACACTTTCCACTAGGTACACAACAATACACTTAAACGACAATCAAAAGAGATAACTTTATTATTCCGCTGTGCGCTATAATGGCTGCACGCGTTCTATATATTCTGTTGAGGGTGATTGCTGTTCGTCCAAAGGGCTGAACGCAGTCACTTATTCAACCAGTGCCGCCATGATACATATTAACAGATTAAAATACGCATTTGTTTCATTTCATCCTTTGATTAACATCTTTAAAACTTTCCACTACGTACACAACAACACACTTAAACGACAATCAAAAGGGATAACTTAACTATCCGATGTGAGCTATAATGGCTGCACCCGTTCTATATCTCTCTGTTGAGTATGATTGCTGTGGTCCAAAGGGCTGAACGCAGTCACTTGTTCAACCAGTTACCGTCAGATACACATCAACAGATTAAAATATGTATTTTTCTGATTTCACTTATTGGTTAACTGTTTTAACACTTTCCACTAGGTGCACAACAACACACTTAAACGCCAATCAAAAGGGCTAACTTAATTTTTCCGCTGTGCGCTATAATTGCTGCACGCGTTCTATATCTTCTGTTGAGGGTGATTGCTGTTCGTTCAAAGGGCTGAACGCAGTCACTTATTCAACCAGTGAACCCCTGATATATATTAACAGATCAAAATACGTATTTGTCTGATTTCACCCTTTGATTAACAGCTTTAACCCTTTCCACTAGCTACGGTCGCTGAAAAAATTATCCGAACTCTATGGTTGATTAGAGAATTAAAAAAAAAAAATTTTTTTTTTAGAAATTAGTGATCTGGCAACCATTGTGTCACGTGACACGAAGGTTGCCAGATCATTAATTTCTAAAATATATATTTTTTTTAATTCTGTAATCAACCATAGTGTTCGGATGCTTTTTTGAGCGACTGTACGCAACAACACACTTAAACGACAATCAAAAGGGATAACATAACTATCCCGATGTCAGCTATAATGGCTGCATGCGTTCTATATCTTCTGCTGAGGTGATTGCTTTTCGTCCAAAGGGCTGAACGCAGTCACCTATTCAACCAATGACCCTCAGACACACGCTAACAGATTAAAATACATTTGTCTGATTACAACCATTTGTTTAACATCTTTAACACTTTCCATTAGGTGCACAACAACACACTTAAACGAGAATCAGAAGGGATAACTTAATTATTCCGCTGTGCCCTATAATTGCTGCACTCGTTCTATATCTTCTGTTGAGAGTGATTGCTCTTCGTCCAAAGGGCTGAACACAGTCACTTATTCAACAAATAGCCCCCAGATACTTATTAACAGATCAAAATACGCATTTGTGGATTTCACCCTTTAATTAACAGCTTTAACATTTTCCACTAGGTACACAACAGACTTAAATAACAATCTAAAGCGATAACTTAACTAATACGACGTGAGCTATAATGGCTGCACGCGTTCTATATCTTCTGTTGAGGATGATTGCTGTTCGTCCAAAGGGTTGAACGCAGTCACCTATTCAACCAGTGACACTCAGATGCACATTAACAGATTAAAATAATAATTTGTCTGATTTCACCCTTTGATTAACAGCTTTAACACTTTCCACTAGGTATACAACAACACACTTAAACGACAATCAAAAGGGATAACTTAAATATCCCGATGTCAGCTATAATGGCTGCACGTGTTCCATATCTTCTGCTGAGGTGATTGCTGTTCGTCCAAAAGGCTGAACGCAGTCACCTTTTCAACAATTGATCCTCACCTACACATTAACAGATTAACATACTTATTTGTCTGATTTCAGACTTTAATTAACAGCTTTAACTTTTCCACTAGGTACACAACAACACACTTAAACGCCAATCAAAAGGGATAACTTAATTATTCCGGTGTGCGCTATAATGACTGCACGCCTCCTTTGTCTGCTGTTGAGGGTGATTGCTGTTCGTCCAAGAGGCTGAACGCAGTCACGTATTGAACCAGTGACCTTCAGTTACACATTAACAAATTAAAATGCGCATTTGTCTGATTCCACCCTTTGATTAATAGCTTTAATGAATCAGGTATGGAAACTAGGCATTGACCTTATAATATACAGATATTATAGCTATGCATCAACATTATAAGATTCAGATATTATAACTATGCATCAGCATTATAAGATACAGATATTTTAAAAAATAATATATTCATTATGAGGCCGTCTTTTGGCTAGCGCACTTGGTTTCTGATCAAAGGGACCTATGTTCGAGCCCCAAGAAAGGAATGGATTTTTGTGCTGTCTTTCTGCTATGGTTCCTTAATTCTTACAAACTTCTAGTATTTTGAATTAAAAGTTCCTCTGTGGAAAGAGCTGCTTGAGGTTTTTTTATGCATTATGATTCCTAATAATTTAAACCACACAATATAATTTGAAAAATTGCCCATAAAAATGAATGGCATGGCTGCAAGAGACCACGCAACTTTTATCTATGAGTGTCTTGAATAAGGCAGAATTTATTCATTAAAGTAAATATTATTGAATTGTTGGCATCACATTAAAATAATAAGCAAGAGGCTAAACATTATAAAGAGAAGTTTCTTCAAGTTGTAATTGCATTTGTATTGTTAATTCAATTTCTGTTCTATACAAAAATCATTACTGGAGTTTTGAATTGGAAAAAATTGAATGTTGTGATTTGAAACGAATATTTACTTTAGGGAATTTATTGTAATCATTTGACCGGTAGGTATTTATTGACACTGTAGTAGCATGCAAACCTCAAATAAATGTTATACATGTTTCAATAAAAGTATACCGATTGTTATATGTAATTATATAATTATTTTTAATATGTTATTTTTATATTATTGTTGGAATTTAAAATGGATGAGCACAGAGCGTGGATTCAAGTAAAAATTGGTCGATGAAAATTACATACAATGCAATTTATTACAAAAGTAAGGATAAAATAATTTATAAACAAAGTCAACCGGTTTGAAACTCTATATTAATATAAATATAATCTTTCAGAAGAATCTATTAAATAATTAAATAACTATGCACAAAACTGCGACTAAGTGTGCTGGTTTTTCAGAACTAATTCTTTTCATACGTTGATCACCATGCATAAAACAATATTTTTCCTTTTTATATACCAGCTTAGCAATATAATCCATACCAATAAAGTAGTCAATCTCCAGCGCACACACTTAATAAAAACGTTTATTCGTTAAACTATCGTGTAGACACTCTTAATTATGCCTCCTTTTGGATCTCCCAACTTCAACAACACTTCTATCTTTCTTATATTTCAGATCGGTTCTATGTTCTAATTCGTTGGTTAATTATTTCTCATGCACACACAAGTTCATGACAAGCCCATCACAAACTCATTGCAGCACGTTCATCTGTCGTAACAATATTATATATAATATGTGTTTGCAATGAATATAAAGGTTATCCCGATTTAAACATCAAATTATTAATGTTTAAACACGAAACTAATATATTTCAAAAACAAACCCATATACAATGGATTCTCTTTACGTCTTTGAAGACACCACCCGTTACAAAGCAATATCACGATGCAAAGTCGTTTATCGTAGAGTAAATATTCTTTTTACACTAAAAGTACTATAACAGCTATGCATTGTCGCTTTTCATTCTTTGATGCAAGTTTTTAATGGTAATTTCCTCGTTTGTAGTTTCCTCTATAACTATAAACCTCGCTTTCAATTTTATTGATAACGTCTATTACGCTTCCACATCAAATCACTTAACGTACTTCAACATACTCCAAAGCTGAGGCATACGCGACATAATAGATTTTTCTTCGTTCCTACTGTTATTATAAAACTTTTCTCATTTTTTCTATCCAGGGATTTATGCATAAACTGTAATAAGAAAAGTATCTCAATAGCCTTTGTTTTCATAACCATAATAATAACTAACATAGTTTAGTAAATTATAAGCATATAATTAATTTCAATGTAATTCTTCCATTTCAATATTCTTTTCTGAGCATTTGGAGTCTTGTGACTGGGACCTTCTTTTCCATCCGCAACAATGAATTCGCAATGAAGCTAGAAAATAAAGCAGAGGAAGCATTTTCTACATCTTTGAAGAGATCCTTTAGTGTCCTGATGCCAAAGAGACAATTCAACATTTCTGAATCCATCTCTCGACCTAACCCTGCGTACATTTGTTTCAACACTCAATTTCATGTGAATACTTCTGTATTTTCCACATTTGAAGCAAGCGGATACCTCAACGAACCGACACCGACAACTTATTAAGTGTAATAGTGTTGTACAATACGATATTTTGAAATAAATGTATATTTCATTCATTAAAATGCAGCCTTTTCACTTCCTCAATGTATCTCAGGGTTGGATACATACTAGGATCTCTTCCGTTGAAGTACAGTCGCACAAAAAAATATCCGAACACTATGGTTGATTACAGAATTCAGAAAAAAATATCTGGCAACTATTTTATTTAGAAATTAGTGATCTGGCAACCTTCGTGTACAGTACACGAAGGTTGTCAGATCACTAATTTCTAAAAAAATCGTTGCTACATATTTTTCCTGAATTCTGTAATCAACCATAGTGTTCAGATATTTTTTTCAGCGACTGTACAACGCATTCTTGAATTGCAGAACTATTAGCTGTGTTGAACTCGGGTTTTATGATAGAAGCTCAATTGTTATAATGCAATATGGGGTGGCAGAGAGGATATCATAGAAGGAATTTGGGGGAGGCACAGACAAGTCTCTGTATAGCTACAAGGTTAGTAAAAGAGCGAATTAAAATCTTTAATCAAACAAATGGTACAAACGGGGTAAAAAAAAAAGTATTATTGAATCTAAATCGCATACTGCTACAGATAAAGACAAAGAATATTAATTCAACACGGGGTGGAAGAAGGAAAAAAAATGGCAAAATTGCGGACAAGAGATCAAGTATTTTAGGTATTCGAAGGGCCAAATTCTGTTTAAAAAAGGTAAATATATTTCGACAGTTTGTATAGTTATTGACCTCTCACTGATAATATTCGAAGCTAGTGCAGGTTGGAAAACTTCCAAAAGTTACATCACCATGTGGGAAAACCATGCACTGTTGGGCAGCCTACTTCAGGCCGCTGCCCATGCGCCCAACCATGAACGAGGAAATAATATTACCTTAACGTCACCCGGAGCTACCCATGGCCAGCGGGGGACAGCTGAGCTAAAGGATTTACATTATCGTCTGTTCTTTCGTTCCTTTCTTTGTACTTCGCTTGGTTAACCTTTCTCCTTAATACTATTTTAAACTAAAATAGTGTTTAGATTAAACTTTATGAGAAGTAAATAATCCTGTACTTTTTAAAAAGTAGCACTTTTACCTTTAAATACATCGTGATTTTTTTAATGTACATTTGCACTGATCTTTACGGAAAACAGCATTAAAGTCAGTTTCCGAAATTATTAGTTATTATAGATCCGAATGAAGCATAATACACAAAGGACTAAATGGTAAAATGTTAGTTATTGCTAAGATAATGCATTTAGGAGTGCAGTGGCTAAGAAGGTTTAATACTCTTACTGATAATTGCAAAACTTCAAATAATAAATTTAATACACAAGCGACCTGCGTCTTTGAATGGCATTATGAAACAGTTCCCTTGGTAATCCCCATGCCTTCCACAAAAACTAATAAGGAGCAAAGATTAGTGGAAAAGTAATAAATTTGGTACTTCGAATTAAATTGCAACTGAGGTAGAATTTCCAGTATTTAAACTTTGAACTTTTTAATACTCAAGTGCATCTTTCTCAAACGATTTGTTTCTACACATAATTTGGATTGCAACGTCTTGAAGATATTAAAAATTATGACTAAAATGGAAATTTGATTGCTTATATATAAAAGCAGTTCCGGTCATTGCTTTCGGATATCAGTTCCATGTATAATGCTTATCTGTTTGATATTCCAAATCGAGTTATGTCTTGCCTTGTGGTAGTAAAATATTGAACTGAAGGGTTTGGGGAAAACAACTGACATCGTGATCAATCAGGGTCGAGTGTAGGGGGCATGCCTCCCCCTTTAAAATGTAATAAGTCTGATGGAAGCAAAATATTATTAAAATGGTGCACATTTCAAATGTATTTCAAGAAAGTTTTTCAAATCCTCTAATCAAACGGGGATGGGAAAACTTTATATTGCAATGGAAATCAATTCTCTTGCTTGGACTCTGCCGCCCCTTTCTCCAGATCTCATCTTAGACATGAAAGTTTGATTTAATTAATTTTAATGTGATTTTTTAACAGACTGAAAAGTTTCTCTAAAAATAGGTCTTACTCATTCTGTTTAATCTTACTACAGCTATGGTCATTAATTTGCATGCAAATTTGCCGCCCCTAAAAAGTGCAACCCGTGGAACAACGCCGCCCCAGCTGACAAGCTGCAACTTCTTTGTTATCTTTCATACGCACTTTCAAATAACATAGAGTTTTTTTCCAAAACAATGAACTGTGCCTCTAAATAATTTTATCATTTTTCAATATTGAGCTTTCAAAGATTTTTTAGGGGAAATGCTTTAGCACCCTCCCCACGAATAGGCACCTATAACAGTCTGCCGAGTGGTTACAGTGCTTGGCTACTGATCTAAGGGACCTGGGTTCGAGCCCCGGGTAAGGCATGGCTGTTTGTGTTGTTTTTCTGCTGAGGTCCTGCCATACTCTCAGACCTTCTACTATGGCATATAAACTGACAGGCTCCTGTCAGATCTCTGTGGCAAGCAGCTGCTTGAGGGGGTATTTATATATTTATTTATTTGTTTTTTATGATAAAGGCATGTTTCCTTAGGATTGTATCAGAGCTATCATTATCCCTATCTTCAAAAAAGGTGATCGTAGTTCTTGTGATAACTATAGGGATATCAGCCTACTCTCTGTTCCAGGTAAAGTTCTCTGCATGATTGTATTTAATAGAACGAAGAATCTGGTTAACAGGCAATTGCATAAAGACCAATGTGGATTCAGAAGTGGTAGGGGATGTGTAGGTCAGATATTTTCACTTAGGCAGATTCTTGAGAAATGCTTAGAGTTTCAGAAACCTTTGGTTGCTAGCTTTGTTGATTTCAAAAAGGCTTTCGACTCTGTTGATCGTCATAATTTGTAGTTGATTGTGAGATCATATGGTAAGTTAGTTAACTTAATGAAAGCTCTCTATAATAACACTGAGTCGTGTGTGAGAGTTGGTAAGGCTTGTAGCAATTGGTTTAGCATTACGTCTGGTGTTCGACAAGGGTGCATTTTGTCTCCTTTTCTCTTTAATTTGGTTATTGATTATGTTATGCGAAATTCACTTCAAGGGAAAGATTTTGGCCTTAAATGGGCTGGAGATACGAAAATTTCTGATTTAGATTATACTGATGATTTAGTCCTTTTGGCAAATGATGTTGATGAGATGAACTCTTTCATTCGAGTTGTTGATGAGACTGGTAGTAGAGTAGGTTTGGTTATAAACAGAGAGAAAACTAAAGTGATGAAAATTGGTCAGGCAGGCTGTGATTCAGTTAATCTGAATGGTTGCAGTCTTGAGCAGGTGTCACAGTTTAATTATTTGGGAGCTATGTAAGAGCTAATGGTGATGTGCGGCATGAGATTAACGGACAAATGGGGATTGCTGCCGGAACTTTTAAGAATCTATGGAGAGTGTGGAGAAATAGGTGTATACACCTAAAGACTAAAATTAGACTGTATAATAGTTTGGTTCTTTCTAGGGTTAATTATGGTAGTGACCGTGGACGCTTTGTAAACAAAATAACAAAAAACTAGATGCTTTCGCAGTATTTTGGGCATTAGGAGGTTTAGCTTTGTAACTAATGATGAGGTTAGGCAAAGGAGTCTGCAACCTCCTTTAAGCAGCATATTGTGCAGAGAGAGACTCCGCTGGCTTGGCCATGTTGTCCGTATGGATAATTATAGATTGGCGAATAGGGTTATGAACAGTGTGCCTAGAGGCCTCAGAAGGGGGGGGGGAGACCTAGGATGCGGTGGGCAGACAATGTCAAACAGGACCTTATTAGAATTGTTGTGTTGTGGCCAGATGCAACAGCTGTAGCTCAGGACAGATATGCTTGGAGAACTAAATTGCACGTTCTGGTTGGACCTCCGTACCCCATGGCTGATTGAGGATGATGATGATGATGATTACAGTTTGTTACATATTTGTTGAAGATGGTGAAAATGGAGAGAAAGGGTTTTACGAAAATGCAATTTCTAAATCACATAATAATGGTTCCACTGAAATATACTGCATATCTTAATCTTTTATAGCATGAGTAACTAATATTCTGTTATACCTAGGGTGTCCAAATTTCACTTAATAAAAACAAGAATATTTAAATAAAATACCAGGATATTTAAGTAAGTAATAAAAGCCAGGATATTTGGGCATAATAATATCAACCAGGATATTTAAGTTAATATCCAAACATTAGAAAGCTTAAACTAGTACAGTTTAGTTATGATTCCTATTTAAGTTTAATGAATTAGTGTCATTTTCTCTTGGAAGTTGTAAACGCACAGAAAAAAATTAACAAAGGCAGTTGTACAATCAGCAATAATCGTAACGTTTGGAATGGCTCCATGAAGGATTATTTTTAGGAGGTTGCTGAACCCAAATTTTTTTAGTGGGGTAATGAATTAAAACTTTTTAGTGGGTTTCTGAACCTAAGTTCTCTTATGGTGAGGGATGCTGAATCTAAGTTCTTTTATGGGTGAGGGATGCTGAACCTAAGTTCTTTTATGGGTGAGAATAATTACAAAGCATGAGGATAATAACAAAGCACAGATATTCGCTCCATGCACAGTGCCAGTCAAAGTCGCACCTCCATTGTTTCCCGCAGCTGAAGGTCACATTCTCATCAACTGGTTGCGTTCTAGGGCAATCTGAAGGATAGTTTCTAGAGAAAAGATGCAGTCAGTAAAATGGCTTTTCGACTCTAAAATTTTTCACTGAGAACAAATATTTGTTTGAATTCACAAAACTGAATTCGGTTTCTTAGGAAAATAATCAGTTTATGCAATGAAATGAAAATAAAAATAAATTATCTCTCAAACACTCCTTCTCAGAGAAGTCTGACAGGAACCTGTCAGCATAATACGCTATAGACAAAATTTGTGAGGAAGGCGAGACCGCAGCAGAAAGACACATCTATACATAGGGTACGACTTTTTTCACGTTAAAAATAACTCCATTAGATGAATAATTATCGGGGGAAAAATTCTTCTTTTTTGCAATTTGTGTTAAAATAAAAATATTGAAATATTCAGATATAAGGTAATAATTTTATTATTGACATACGATAACATATGCATATCCATTGTTTCTTCGGCGAGAGGGTTAGTCGATAGCCCGGCAGGCTCGTAATCTACTTGAGGGCAACTGCAACTGCTTTAGGGGATATTTAATTTTTAGAAAAGAATTCATAGCGGAATATTTACCGGAAGAATGGTTTGCAAAACTTTTAAAAATTGGTGGAACTGAAAAAATTTAGATATAGTTGCATAATTTTAATTCCCATAAAACATGTAATTTCACGTAATGTAATAATAAATGGTTTGAAAACAAATTAAAACACAGAACACTTAACTTTTATAAGTTCAATCTTTATCTGATATTATTACATAATCATCCTAAAATTTCGGGTGGGGGGGAGAGGGGATCTTATTTTCCTAACAGCAAATTTGGGGTAGTTAGTTCCTATACTGCACGACTGGCATGTTTGGAGCTCTGCAATAAACAAATTATTAAATGAAAAATAATTCCTTTGTGACAAGATAGTAAGAAACTTATTAACGTCTTTTATTCTAGATCAAAGGCTCTGAAGTGAGGCTACTGATAATTGAAATAACAAAAGACATTAATGATACTTTTTATTTATGATACAAGTTCGCCATCAAAAGAACAATTTAAAATAAGCGCATCAATAAATAAAATAAAAATAAATATCTCCTCAAGCAGATACTTGCCACTGAGGTCTGACAGGAGCCTGTCAGTTAAATTCGCCATAATAGAGGGATCTGTGAGGATGGCGGGCCCTCAGCAGATTTTTTGTCAACTGCACGCGGTGTTCCCAAGTGGTCACCCTTCCAGGTACCGAACGCGCCCAAAGCTACCTTCGGTGATCGGACGGTGTTTTCAGATTCAAATTTAGAGCATTTGTTATTTAATTATGAAAACATTTACTTCAACCAAAGCCGTATTATTAAGTGTTTTGGCCGACACAGTACGTAACTATTTGATGAGGGGATTGAATTATGGATCAAAAGAAAAAATAGAAGCTTTTGTTATCTGAATTTCTTTTTCTGTTTGAGTTTACCTTACAATTTTATTCGTTTTCCTCTTAATGCTGCTGCAGCTCATTTGTTGTCGCGCTGTAATGCGACAACGAGAAAATATCTCCTGTTGACTACTACTCTAGATGCTGAAGTGTCGGTGGTTTGACTAAGCAAAAAATGATGGGGTTAGAAGATGGAGACATCAACAACTTTTGACTAGCTTCTTGTGTAACGAGAGAGAGACAGGGACGTACCCAGGGAGCCCGGAATATTGTATTGTTTTGTGCGCACAAATTTGCATTGTTATCCACCCATTCTGTTTACCGTGGTCCCTGGTCTTTGGTTGGTACACGCTGACTCTCCCTCCCCCTACACATACACACACTCTGCCATGGTTACTGGCTTTATGCATGGGCCATACTCTTGTCCTTTTCCATCCTCACTGCTTGTTTTAGTCATTTGCTTAATTGAATCACTTACTGAATTACTTTCCAATGTAATTCATAAATAATGATACACAATTTCATTCTTTTCACCCTCCCAAGTTCAGGTTGTGTGGTACAGATCAACTCTCTCTCTCCACTTATATTTATCTTTGCAATCTTGGTCTTGTCTTATTCATATCTCAAACTTCTCTATCTGCTTTGAAATCCAAAACATTTGCATTTGGAACAAAAAATAGATAGAGTTACATTTGGAACACTAAAAGTAGATTAAAAAAAAACTAAAAAAATTTATTATTATTTATTAGCATGTTTGTCTACTGATCAAAGGGACCTAGGTTTAGAGCCCCGGATAAGGCATGGATGTTTGTGTTGTTCTTCTGCTGAGGACCAGCCATCCTCAGAAATCCCTTCTACTATGGCGTATTAAACTGAAAGACTCCTGTCAGACTTCTGTGACAAGCAGCTGTTTGACGAGGGTATATAAACAATATCTACCCTGCCCTCGGGGAGAAAATATGACACTGAGGGGATTGGGAAGGCCGACGTCAGTTAAATGGGAAGTAAAATTTTAGCCTTGGGTGCAGGATAACTCTAGCCTCTGCCATTAAAACAGTAAGATTGAGGCAGGCTTCCATCTGTCTCCTAACAGCTGTACAGTGGGTCTTTGCTGTAACCAGGATATTTAGCCCATCGTGCAGAAAACAGAGCCGCTCAGACGAAATATGTTAACTCAAGCATCATTCCATCCTCCTCACCCCAATAGACACGAGCAGGCCCGGATCTGAAAAAAAAAATCGAGAAGAGAGGGAAACAAGAAACACAATCGAGCAGAAAAAACGGAAGGGGGGGGGAGGGGACAAGAAGTTGTATTTCCAATGTAATATATCATTTTCCCCTTGTTTTTAAAATTTTTTAATTTTTTTTGACAAATCCATGAAACATAAATAAGTTTAGTAATATTTATTTCTATTACCCTTAGTATGATTCTGAAAAGGAATAGGAGATGCCCCCCTCCCTAGATCTTGTCCTTGGACTCGAGTATGTAACCCTCCACCCATAAGACTTTTTTAGGCACATTACTGATGATCAGAAATGTAAAATAGAACAGAGTACTTTTGATTTAATCATTTGCTGAATTCAATCACTTACTCAATTACTTAACAATGTATTCTATAAAACTTATAATGATACAAAATTTTATTCTTTTCACCCTCCCAAGTTTAAGTTGTGTGGTCCCAGTCAGCTCTCTCTATCCACTTATTTTTATCTTTGCAATCTTGCTCTTGAAGTCCTCTTTTCGGCATTCTTTTTTTCATACCATTTTTCCATCTCTTTCACCGTCTTCTTCCAGCGGGTTCTCATTTCCATATTAAATTTAGCCCTCTTCCTTTATCCATCATATTCATAAGTCTTTCTCATTTTTTTAATATTTTTTACACCTCCAATATTTTTATGTAATCTCTGATTGCTTTAGTTTCTCTATTTCCCATTTTATCTAGTCTTTGCTTCCCCGGATATCTTTTGCAATATCCACTTCGATTACTTTTATCTCAGATGCAAACCTTTCTCACAAAATCATTTTTGATTCTTATGTTAGAGTACTGTCTACAATTGTATTAAAATCTATTCTTTAAAAATCAATTAAGCACTCTTACTGCTTTCTATTTTTGGTCCTCTATTTTAATAATCTTTCTTTGAACTGGAAGGCCGACTGTTGAATGAAGAATTTTTTTTCCTCATACATTCGACTATTAATAACAGCTTTCTCTTTGCTGGGTGTTAGAAAACTGACATCAGAATCCAAAAAATGGAAACATTGGAAACTTTTTTCTTTGAAAAATTTCTAATTATGACATCTATTTTATGTAAAATGATGTAATCCAAGTAATTACAATCTTATGCTAGTTTTTAAGTAGAAAAACAAATTTAAATAGCTTTTAAAAATTATTATTAAAAAATAATAATGAAAAAACTTTTCAAAAATCGACAAACATGCATGCGTTTTAAAAACTGTTTTAGGAAAGGAGTTAAGAGCAAAAGTCACAGGAGTCTGATATCTCGTGTTCAATGGGTGTATGTAGCTCATGACCATATGGGTTTCGAGGTGAATGCTCAGCTTAATGAGAGGCAATTTACGGAGTGGAGGGGAGCTCTGCCTGGCTCTGCTGCGGTTAACTCCGTTCTCCCTTCGGGTTAAGGAAGTGGGGGGGGGGACGACAAACTAGGAAGAGTCCATTTCAAAACTCGGCCGGTTTGGTATTCTGAGGTACTTCGTTTTCCAAGGCCTGTGGTAGTTAAAGAATTAAACATGCAGAGGGTATGGCTCTCCCACACACGGGGTCACAGCTCAATATGCAATGCGACAGTATATGGCCTTTCCAAGTGCATCCGTGAATTATTCCCTCAACCATCCACTTTTCAATACACTAGAGCGAATGTAAATTAGTTTCTGACAAGTGCGTAAGTACTTTGTATTTGTGTAACTGTGAAAGTGGTTATTTTCTTGCAAGCACACTTTTTTCGACAATATATGTATTCACATAAGCGTTTCATTACATGCGTAAATCTGGCATGCACATACACTGAAGTGCCACTGAATTTGGGATATGAGACGTTATCCAAATTCAGTACTGCAAATCCCGCATTTTCGCGCATGCGTGGCTGAAACTCTGGTAAAATATAGCTGTCAGCTTTGGCTTCCTCAAGCATTCGGCATGAGAAGCGTAATGGGAAAGGTGCAGGATTTAGATGCATTTCACAAAGGGCCGATCGTAGGTGCCTGACAGATGGGACACTCGATCTCCGAAATTGTCAACGAACTTGATTTTCTTAATCGACAGTTTCAAGAGTGCTCCGGGAATATGAAAATTAAGGCAAAAAAACAAGCACGTGGACAAACTGCAAAGGACAACCAGCCTTGAACGAATTGAGCCTTTTCGTGGGCTTCACCGTCTCACCCACATTGTACGGACGGATAGGGGCCAGATATTATCTGAAATCACCTGCCATCTGAACGCAGGTTCCAGCTGGGAAGTCAGTGCATGGACTGTGCAATGCTCACTTCATCGCCTCAGCTTCGGGAGCCGCCGACCTACGAGAGTCCCACTTCTAATGGCATGATACCTAGCTCAATGCCTTGCCTCTACTAAAGAACATCAAAACTGGACCATCGAAAATTGGCAACGGATAGCGTAGAATGATGAATCTCGATTTAAACTTCATCACGCTGATGGGAGACTAAAAGGATATGGCACCAACCCCATGAAGCCATGGATCCTGCATGTCAGGTCGCAACAGTACAAGCTGTTGGTGGCTCAGTGAATGCCTGGAATGGCTTCAGTTAGATGTCTGTGGGACCTTTGGTACATGTACCAATGACTCTCAATGCATCCCGTTATGTAGAACTCATGGCTGATCATTTACATCCATTTATGGCCATCATGCATTCCAATGGAGATGGCGTCTACTAGCAAGACAACTTTCATCTCACAGGTCCAGGTTGGCTACTGCATGGTTGCAGGAGCATTCTGCTGACTTTGAAATAATGAATTGGTCACCTAGAAGCCCAGATTTAAATCCCATCGAAAATCTTTAGGATACCGTCGAGCAGAATGTTCGGGTCCATGTCCCATCAGCAACGACCTAGAGAGAATTGTGGACAGCTCTGGAGGATGCATGGGTCTCCATACCTGTGCAACATATATGCAAACTTGTGGAGTCCTTGCCTCGTCGTGTGGCGGCCATTATCAGGGACCGGGGGGGGGGGGGGGTCCAACACGTTACTAGGCTGCTATCCCTAATTCAATGGCACTTCAGTGTATTATGTTCAAGTAAGAATTGGCTAATTATTTTTCCCGCATGAGAATGCATACTTCTATACAAGAGCGAAATTCTTCTTTCTGGTTATATTCTTACAATTATGTGCCCATGCGAAGCAGTAACGTTATTTTTACTGCAAATATTCACCTTTAAGAGCACTGGCGTTAATGTCACAGATTCGTTTCCAATAAGTACGTTTATTTGGAGTGTGATACACAAAAGCAATGTTCTTTCTCCTGTAAATATTCACTTTTTGTGAAAGCATTTAAATTTTGCATTCCTATTTAGTTGTATATGAATTAAGTATTCATTTTCTGTAGAAAGGGCAAACCATTAGTGTTATTTTCCTTACAATTCCAAAATTTTCGGTAAGGACTATAATCTATGCCATCTAGTGGCTGTAAAAACAAAACCAGACTCTGAATTTCACATGTTCGTTTGTAACAAGAACGTGATTAGCAATACGTCCATTTTGCGTGAAATGTAAATCGTTTTTCTTGCAAGTATTCACTTTCTCTGTGGAAGGGTTAATTTCTCATGTTCGTTTTCAGCTGTGTGTAAATCAAGTATACACATTATTATTTATAAGTATGGACCAGTTTGGATAATTTTCTTTCAAGTGCTTACACGTATCAGAATTTGTACCTACTTATATTTTTGGGATTGTTCGAATCTGCATGTATGAAATTAGTTTCTTTCAAGAGTTTGGAATAGTCAGAAACATTTTTGTTCAAATGATGGTATTGGTAAATATTCTCCAGTGATGTGAACTTGAATATTCTTTTTTCGATAGATATAACAATTTTCATTCTTATTATCTCTATATTTGTTCATGTCCACTTATTTTTTTGCGTTCGTGTTGAATCTGTAACGGTAAAGTCATTATTGTTATATGAGTTTACAACGAGATGAACTGGCTTGTTCAATAGGTGTAAAATTCTTCTATGTAGGTCTGTTTTCCTCTAAGAACCCTATTCTGTGCATTTTTTTCTTAAAGATGTAATTTGAGGATGTATTTTTGTGGAACGTGAAGCTGATTTTTCGCCCAGTGTTTACAAGTGATGAGAGAATATATGCTCATTTTGCACAAGCTATCAATTTTCAAATATTTCGATGGATGTATCAACGATGTATGTGTTCATTTTTTTATCACTCGAGAAGAGTGCGGACATCGTTTTCTTCGACGACTTTGACTCTTTATAAGCACAATTGCCTTATGTTACAGCTTGTGTTATGTTTTCTGTCGGATATCTCGTAACTAACTGAATGTTTGTTTCAAGTAAGAGAGCTTTTTTGTTAATACAGAAGACGACATGACAGTGGCAAGGTTTAGTATATAGAAAAAACCGAAAACGAGCCTCGTTCAGTAAACGAAATAAGGAGAAAAGAAATTAGCGACAGCAAGAATTTTCGAATTAGGAAAAAAAACCAAAATCCTGTTTAGTGTACGAGATGCATTGGTAACTGTGTGAAAAGGGGTTAAAGAACGGGTAAATCTTTGTTTTTCGCAAAGGGATGAAGGAACACTAAACCGTAATATCTGTGAAAAGGGAGAAAATTCTTATGTCACAGATGGGATGATCACTCCTCTTTTGCGGCACAATTGGATTTTCCATTTCAGACATAACCCGTCTTTACACCCCTTTATCAATCTTTGCGAAACAAAGATTTTACTCATTTCAGGTTATTACCCGTTTTTTAGTTTGTTCTTCACACAGTTACTAACGCATCTCGTATTCTGAACAGGATTAGGGATTATTTTTCCTAAGTTTCAAAATTCTCGCGCTGTCGCCAATTGCTTCCTTATTTCGTTAACTGAATTTTTTACGTTTCTTTTTGGTTTTTTCTAAGTGCGTAAACCTTGCCATTGTCACGTCGTCTTCTGTATTAACAAAAAGGCCCTCTTACACTCGAAGCAAACGTTTAGCCAGTTACGAAATAGCCGACAGAAAACGTAAGACAATCGTGCTTATAAAAATTCAAAGTCGTCGAAGAAAACGATGTTCACACTCGTTTCGAGTGCTGAAATTTTTAACACATACACACGTTGACACCCCCATTGAAATATTTGAAAACATATATAAAATAAATAAAAATCCCTCAAGCAGCTGCTTGCCACAAATATCTGACAGGAGCCTGTCAGTTTATACGCCATAGCAGAAGGTCTCTGAGGATGGCGAGCCCTCAGCAGAAAAACAACACAAATATCCATGCTTTACTTGGGCTCAAACCCAGGCCCTTTTGATCAGTAGCCAAGTGCGCTACTTATGGAAGTGAAAAAAAAAATTGATAGCTGTCGTGGTCAGTGAAGGCAAACGATTAACCACTCTATAGTAGAGAATGATCGATTATTCCCTTGATTACATTCACCATTGCTTAAATGAAATAACAGGTTCACGGTTATTACACCCATCCGACGTATACCTCAGACTTGCTGTGCCAAGTAATGTATAAAGATATGTCCAACAATTCACGCACGAGAGTTGTATAGGGGATACAGTTTATCCACATTTATATACAATTATGTGCTAGAGATGTGCTCGACTCCGTAGGCCTTTGCTGCTGCAAACAATTATGCAATGAGGTGGAGAACCACACTTTGCAGATTCTCGCTTTACAGACCTCAACCTCGGTTAAAGGATATCCAACCCTTGACTACAACGTTTTCACACAGAACCCACTTCAGTTCCAGAGAACTGTACTTGGTTTACCAAGAACCGTTTCTTGGTTCTCTCATAGAACCAAACTCTCTTCTTAAGGTTTTTTTGAGTAAGAGCGGCATCCCTTGACACGTGTTCAAACGTCCTTCTTGTTTGACAGCGACGCTCAAGACTCTTGTTTACTCTCGACGCTGTAGTCTTTAGCGCCTGCACTCGCGCCCGAGGCAAGTTGCAAGTAGTCATAAAATGGGCTTTTGGACTCGTCATCCCATGCAGGCAGCCAGCTCAGATCCGAAAACCACATCTATGAGTCACATCCCCAAAATAGCACTTCCAAAAACGCACTTAATTCATAAAATATTTACAACAATAAATGAAAATAAATAAGTTAGAGGGACATGACATGTCCCTTCCCCAAAGAGTTTTATCAGTTTTTACTGTACTTATAAAACTCATGCCTTTTGTCACTCTAATGTCCATGACACCTGGCTTGTCTTGTGTCATGTCCTCATCCAAAGACTGTCCAGTTAATTTACTGGTAGTGTAAAAAACGTCTCTGTCACTCAGAAGTAATTGACTTCAGTTCACTTCTTTCAGTGATGGCAGACCTGATGACCTTTACTGTCTAAACAGAGCATCACCCCAGAAGTGAGTCAGGTGGATTCCGCCCCTTTTCATTTTTACACCCCTTCGAGTTGCCAGCTCACACCTTTTCATTGCAACCCCTAGCCTAATTACCAACACCCCCAGGAACTCCCTTAATGAGATAATATTTCTTAATGACTAATAAATAGATTGAATTCAGATCGGTTAGAGCTTTTGAAGGCTTGCGAGCATTTGCATTCGCTCGATGCCCGGTATCGACGACGATGACGCATCAAAGATTCTCCCTTTCAGTTTTCCTGGCGTCTGTCAATCTCTTACTTCCTGCGTAATTAAAGGTTATTACTCACGCTCTATCTTTCGTTTTGCAATTCTTCCTCTTTATTACGAATCCAAACGTACTATTCTTTTCAAACTTCATTAGCGCCTGTCTACCTACAGACTTCTTTCCTTTGCCTTCCAACATTTTTCTCATAAATCTTTTGTTTCTTCTATCAATACTTTTTATCTAACTTTCGTATTTAAACGAAATATTATTTTTGAACGAGATACCGTGTTTCACTTCAGAAACAAATTCTTTTTCCTCGCCCCCATTAACATCGAATTTACGCCTATTATTAATACACTCTTTATCGATAGTTACTGACGATAGTTACTTTCATACTTTCTGCTATATTTATCCAATTTTTGTCCAATGACTATATGAACATGAGATCCTTATTCTGTTAGATTTGCCCCTCGGCTTAATCTTTTTCTAACTTTAACGTCAGTTTTTGACAACACTGCCTCTTTTTGCTTTTCATATCTTCAGCCGCAATTAACTGACCTTTTAAAACTTCTTCTTTCTTACTGATTATAGAATCTACTTCCTTAAGATCATTTCTGTCTAAAAATCTCTCACTTATCTCCTTTAACATTTTCTCCTTAGCACTATTATTTACATAATCCTCCATATTAATGCCTTTATATTTACAACCTAATTCTTTAATATTTACATTTCCGATCTAGCATAAGTTTCTCAGTCATATTCTTACTCTTCTTTAACTGTCTGACTTCCTCTGATTTATTCTTATCCAATATTTCTATGCTACCTGATACCTCAGAATTACATATATTATCTATTTGGTTCTTACCTGGCATTTCATGGCTAATTTCTTCCGCCTTTTTAGCATTCGATATTAATCTTTATTTTAGCATTAGGGTCCTGATCTGCCAAATAATTATTTTTGACATCCCATTCGGACACTTTATGCAACGGAAATTCACTCCTACTTTCAAAATTACATTTCCTTTCTACTGGAAGATGACACTTTATGTCAACATCATTTATTCTAATTACTTGACCCTGTTAATTTACCACATCCTTATTTAAATATATCTTAACCTCATCCTTCTCACATTTAATTTTCTCACTCTCTACATTGTTATTTACTTTGCTCTCAATTAAATCCCTAGACTCTAAACCTCTTTCTCTGATATTAATATTATTACTACCATCTTTCTCCTTATCAGATACATTCCACAATATTTCACCCTTATCATCTATAGAAATATTGTCGTCTTTCTTTTTATCAGGTATATTACACAATATTTCAGCCTCATCATCTATAGAAATATTTTCTTTACTAAATTTAGTTACATTCTTCTCCACCTTAAATTTAATTGCATTAGCTGCATCAGTGCAACACATTTTCCCATTTTTTCCCTCAAATTTAGCCTTATCCTTGGCCTTTTCAGCCAACCTCTCTAGGGCGGTGAAGGAATTCGGAGTGATTAACATATCATCACTCAATTCATCAGCCATCGCACACAAAATTTCACACTTTTCTCCGTATAGTCCCACCTGACTTTCCATCCATAACCGATTCGAGTGAGACAGTGATTAATGACGCCTCCAGTTGGCCTCTGAAAGCATTAACTAGTAATCTTCGCCTCCGACTTCTTATATTTCTCTGGGACTAAAGAACCTTTTATGGCCGAGATCTGAGCCGCCAAATCTACAATAGCATTAAAAACTTTATCTTCACACTTTGGCTGACTGCAGATGGGACTTTACCTGTTTAATGTTCTGTGACGTTATTCTGGTTGTGTGGAGTCTGAAGTACACTACACATCACCTACTTCAGGGTCTCAGCGTCAGGTGTTTCAGACTACACACCACCAGAAAAATGGGCACAGAAAGTCAAATACGTAAAGTCCCGTCTGTACCACCTGTAGTAACTGTCTGTACTTCGTATGGTAACAGCATGAGAATAATGTATAACACTAATGATTTGCCAATTCTACAGAAAAGGGAATACTTGATTCTTATGCAACCAAAAAGGAACATGTAAAATTCACAGGCTTACACAAAAAGTGAAAATTTGCAGGAAAAATAACATTGATGATTTGCATCGCATTCGAAATGAACATACTTGCTGAAAACGAATTTGTGATATTCACACTAGTGTTCTTAAAAAGTGAAAATTTGCAGAAAATAACGTTACTGCTTCGCCCATGGATATACTGGAAAGAAAATAACCAAAAAAAAAAGCGTTTCACACGTATAGAAATATGAATTCTCATGCGGGAAAAATAACAAAACCGATTTGTACTAAAGCATAAAATGTGCACGTAATCAAACACATGTGAATGAATATCATTGTCGAAAAACGTGTACTTGCACTATTCACACTTGCTCAAAACGCCCATTTACCTTCGCTCTAAGTGTATTAAAATGGATGGTTCCAAGAAAAATAACCAGAATTACTCACGGAGCCCAGAACATGGTATGAGATGTTAATATTTGTCCGACAATATAGACATCTTTTGTGCATATCTTACCCTTTAGCACGCGTTTATACTTTAATGTACGCTCTCATTCAAAAAAAAATATTTCGCAGATTCCTAATTTCAACATCACGTTTTGTGAAGCCATGCCACTCTTGACAATTTTCAGTATGGAATTTCCTTTTACATCCGCTAGATGGCATAGGTTGTGGTACTTAATCGTTTGGTGATTTTGCCCCCATATTTTACAAAACCCACACAACCACAATATCCTGACTATATCAGAAGTATATAAGATGACAAATGAATATCCTATAGTCATCTTATATACCGATGGATGTTTCTTGGATATTGTGGTTCTGTGGGAAATAATATTTCTAAGACACAAAGAAGTTTCCTCTTCAAATTCTGAAGCTGCCACGGAAACTGAGGAGAAGCCTAGATATATGGAATATTTTTTAATTTAAATGACTCAAGGATTCTGTCATCAAGTGGTGTGTGCACCGACTGTAATTTTATGTAACTGTAAGAAGCAGCGCATTTTTTCTGGAAATAAAGGTGCCGGTATTCACTATGAAGATGTTATTACAGCAACTTCCACACTTTTAATATATTCTCCGACATACCCTCGTCGTCTCTAGATCGCTTCTTGCTTTCGGTATCAACTGCAGAATGACAACCTCGGAACAGCCATGAGTCCACATATTTGCTAGGGTTGAACCGAGCCAGAGGAGGTCCTACTATCGTGATGAACATCAGTGCAGAAGTTGTCCGTACAAGCAGAGATGACCTAGATGAAGTTACTAAAAGATTCATTTGAGAGAAACCCCTTTCACATTCACTGGAAGATATTGCAATTATGCCCAAAGTGTGCTTTAGAGGAAGTAGTATATCCGGGACTTTATTTTCTTGAAGATATTCACGGAAACCACGAACTCTTTCATATAAGCGAAATTTGCGTGCTAACTTTTTAATTTCAGCTTCACCAAATGTCAGATGCTTCCCAGGATTTTCTGGCCAATACTTGGAATCTAAAATCTTAGCACATTCAGGCAAATCAGCATCATCTCCTTCAAGCAGACTCTTTCCAACAGCTTCTTTCAGACTTTTACAGAAAGCAGATGAACTTATTGCAGGACTGTGTCTTTCATTTTTGTAGAGCTCAATCCCTTTGAACTTCATGTTTTTCTGACTTTGAAGAGAAATACTATAGTACTGATCAGGATTTTCAATTCTTTCTTCAAAAAGTTGAACTGTATTCTTTATCTTCTTGTCTGCTTTGTACAAGTCAATATTTCTCTCTTGTAAATCTAGACTTAGTTCACTAAGTTCTTGGAGATCATCACACATAAGGTCCAAATCAAGAACAAACTCGCATTACATTATTTTTCTTAAAAGGCCCTCATAAAGAGAGCGATCTGTTTTGCTTCTTCTGCTGTCTTCTTTTGCCTCCTGAAAGTGATGGACGAGGGCTTCAAAGTCTTGCCACACTACAGAAACAGTGCGAAAGCTAGATGCAAATCAGCGAGTGCTTAAAATTCTGCCAATTTTAAGAAGTTCTAGAGTCGCTGCACATTCCTGTAGTTCCCTAGCATTCTCAGGTGAAGCATGATAAATCACATAAAGTTTGTCCATGAAACTCTTAAGCGATTCACTCCTGCCACATTGTTCACTGTGTCTCTAACAGACAATTCAAGACGATGGCTAGCACAATGCCAGAAAATAACACTAGGGAACGTCGCTTGCATTAGGGTTGGGTTGGGTTGTTTTACCTCTGAGCGGCACTTTTTTGCACACCATGGGCTAAATGGCCAGGTCACATGGACCCCGAAGGCTCAGAGAAGGTTGGGGGAGGGGACCCACTGGAACAGCTGTTGGGAGACAGATGGTAGTCTCCCGTCAAGGCCATCCAGCGTGTTCTTTAACGTGCACAGGGTATGACTCTCCCGCACACGGGGCCACGGCTTAACGTCCCATCCGACGGACGGCGGCCTTTCCAAGCCCATCGGTACTTGCATTAGCCCCCTTACACCATTATGCACGCCAAACAACACGGCTGCACCATCACAAGCTACAGACAATAAATACTCCTTTAAGTAATCTTCAGAATAATCCTAAACACTCAAAATGACTAATTAAAGTGTTTAGAATTCCTCTAGCAGTTACTTCTGATAATTCGATCAAATCTAGTTCCATCTGTTTATCGACTGCAAGACTTCCGACATCACGACACACTTTACAGCCCAACATTTTATTCTTGACATACAACCACTCGTTTCTCTCGCAGGTCATTTTTCTGCAAAAGTGTCCAACATTCGGGCCAATCATTATCAGAATCTGCTTTCTTTTGACCACGTGGATCTTCGGTCTTGGTTTGGTGATCCTCTTCACCAAGTGTATTTTCGGTGCTAGTTTTCTGTCTCATAGGATCCCAAGTAGATTCAAAAATTTCTGCTTCTTCAACCTTCCTTTTTTTACTCCTTGGCATAAAATAATTACTTATTTTACTAATTTTGAACAATGATTGCACTGATTTAACTTAGATTAATTCAAAACTCACGTGAACACCTGCGAACACCTGTCTGTTGCAGAGTGGATATAGAACTGATAAACTGATATTGGAAGCAATCAGAAGTGAACCCAACTTCCTGTTCCCGGTTGCATACCAACCAACGAAACAGGAAAGCAGGGTACCAACTTATGAGTAATCAAAACTGATAATTCAATTCGTGAACACAGTACCATCTAACGGAATATTTATAATACATTTTGCTGTCAATAAATCGCAAATGTTTAAAAACTTAAGGAAAAAGTACTGCTTACCACCTGAAAAAAAGCACTGGTAAGAAGTAACTATTGAACTCAGATTTCGATAATTATTTTACACAAAAGATATAAATTTACTTAGAAATATTCTATTATTAATTTAGACCTCCGGAAAGTATCATAGAAAAACACTATTCCGATAGAAAATAGATTCATATCCTGGCTTTCTGCTCAAATCAGCCTTGCACCCTGTCTTTGAGAAGTGTAATTTTTAATGTATCACTCATTGGCGAAATTTTTCAGGAAAGAGCACTATCTGATCAGTCTTGAGCCATTTTTCATGTTGGAACTGACGACCAGGAAGGACTGTCACGCAGAAATTGAATTAAAAAGACTCTTCTGCATAAAATGGTGTATGGTGGGGGAAGGAAAGTGTTGCAACTGATGACCGAAAAGGTCTGTCCCGCATAAATTGAATTTAAGAACTGCCATGTAAAAAATGAGGAGTGGGAATGTTATTGGTTGGGGGAAAAAAGCAGAAACTTAAAAATTATATAATGGAAATGATATACCACTAAATGTCATTCGAAATCCACTGAATATTGAGATGGAGATAAATTTGAACAGTATCACCACCTAACAGATGACGTGGGAATTAACCTATATGCTGATGCAGATTTTTTTCAACTTATACACATTTCTTATCATAATTCTTATGTTATGAATATCCTAAAAAATATATGTATATATAATTATAATATATTGTAACAATTTTCTGGTGTACAACTCTAAACGTTTCTTTCTGGGTTCCTTCTAATAGGGACTGAGGGGATAAAACCATTTTTCACGGTAACTGTTACACAGTTTTCATTGTGATGCACATCCATAGCATAAAAGGACATTTTAAAAGTAGCTGACCGCATTCAGGAACTTTTGCTGTCAATGTGAAAAGATTCCCAAGGAAGATCTCGAATGTCAAGTTGAACATACGCTGTCTTTAGATGCCCTTTAATCTCCACTCAGCGAAATAGTTTTTTTTCACGTGAGATTTGCCATTAGCGCTGAAAAGATCCTTAAGGACGATAAAGATCACGGAAGTAACAAAGAGAGTTGGGAGATAGACAGGATGCACTTTCCATGAGTAAAGGATTTAGAAACGCTATGTCTTAACTGTTTTCACATCACAGTATACGTGGGACAATTCCACTATTCAGTGCGTAGGACAACCCGAGACTTTTCAAAATGTTGACTTCATTGCTTACAGCGGGCATTAGGGAGAGCCACAGAGTTTCTCAACATTTCGTTCTGTGTGCCATTTCTTCGAGTTAAGTTTGAAAAAGCTTTTAATAGAGGGAGAATTAAAATTTAGGAAATGAGAGAGTACAATGGGGAAAATTTCCTGTTACTTAAGAAGAACATTTCCTTTTTTAATTTGTTGATATCTCTTATACCTAATATTCTCTTCGTGTCTCTATATGACAAAATAAATTTTTCTGGCATATCTATAAGTGAGCAATTCTTTCACTGAGGGACAATCACAACATATATGCCAGAGCAAACGAACATATCATATCCCAGGACTCGAATAGATCCCAACAGTGTGAGCCAAAGTGATACCACTGAGCCACGGAGGCAGTGTAAAAACATTATTTACTGGGATGACTAGGAAAATTAAGCGCAAAATTTAGCGGTCTGTGACGTGTTGCTACACGTCCATGCAAATCGATGGTGCAATCCTTCGTTGATGAACCTTTCGCAATAATAATAGGGTAAGAAGAAAAAAAAATTCATCAGTCACCTTCGCATGCGTATTAAGAAAATGACTAATATTTAGGTATATTTTTAATGCAATATCGGATTATTTTAAATGTTATAGGGACTTATAAAATATCTTATACGTAGAATAAGTTACTAATTTTTTCACGTCTGTTATCGTCATGTACTAACAAACATTTTTAGAGCATAAGGATGATTTTCAATTTACTGCGTATGGTGAAATAAAATTAAGGAGAATATTTTTTCACATCAACTTTCCGAATCAAGTCATGACACAATAAGGTGAATGAAATGCTAAGCACTAGTTTGAAAACGAATATCTGATGCAATACTGCCGCAGATGTGAAACAAAATTAAGAATGCCAAAAATTAGGGATGTGCTCTCTTCCCCTTTTCTGGTAAGATGTAGGCAAATTTTATTAATAGCGGACTTAATATCGCAATACTCAGATAATTTTCGAGATGGATTGTTTACCTCATCCGAATCGGCAATAGGAGACTTTCTGCTGTTACAAAAATCTGAAAAAATTATCGCTGCCACGGAGGGAATCGAACCCGCAACTCTATTGATACATGCCAAGAGCGCTCTACCGTTAAACCACGAGGCAGACACTAAAATCTTCCAGAATAAGACCTCGTGGTTTAACGGTAGAGCGCTTTGGCATGTATCTAGAGAGTTGTGGGTAAAAGTTGCAGACAAAAGACATTTTGAATTATTAATTGGAAAAATTGGTTGTCCTGAATGGAATTCAAACCTACGCCTTCCAGAAGCATGCCAGGCGTTATAACTGCTTGACCATCAGAAACTAGTCTAGCAATTATGATGCGTGGCATGTTTCTGGGAGATGTGGTTCGAATTCACTCAGGACAACTAATTTTTTCAACTGATTATTTCAGAATGGGTTTGTTTCGCCGTGAAAGATGGCCGACGCCAGATGATATTTCATCATCCCACGTGGGACATATTTGGTTGTTAATTTACAAAATGGCTATTCTGTTATGAGGAAGATTTTTTGATAAGTAGGATAGAAGAGTTATTTTTTCGAAAGCAGGTCGTAGCACGACATATCTGATGAAGTATTGATGGCGTCAATACTGCATCAGTACTTTTCTGGAGAAACGATATAAAGGTATTGTTGAAACAAGGGGCGAGAGGAGATCTTGACATGTTGGGTTTGGCGAGAAGGGTTGTTTATTTCTAAAATGGCCATCAAGGGAAATTTCGAGAGAGTCGTCTATTTCATCCATAATGGCCGCCAAGGAGGGATTAAAATTTCTTAATAAAGGGAGATTAAGGAGAAAAAAAGAATTTCTTTCACAACTGAGTTCCACAACATGTCGTAGTTTCCTTCTGGGAAATTTTAACAGGGGGGTGAAAGGGTGACCACACCAAGGTTTTTTAAAATATGCTCGTTGTGATGAGTTGTTTACTTCAAAAAACAGGATGTTTTTGTTTCGCCATCCAAGATGGCTGACATCAGACTTTGAACATTTTCGAGAAGTGCCGTTTACGTCATCCATCAGAAAACAAGGTGATTGCCAAGGTAATTTTTGTTTACTTTTATGGTAATCGTCATGTTTTTTCTTTTAAAAAAGGCAGAAATTTTAATAAGGAGAGTTAGTAAATGTTTATTAATAAGTAGGGTAGTAGTGGGTGGCGCATGAAGGGACGTAGTCGGTGATGTCATAAGGGGAAGCATTGTTTGGGGGGCAGGGAGTCTCGTAACTGCTGCTATCAAAATTATTAAAATTGTATGAGCTTTAAAAATTAAAAAAATAATCATAATTTACTGAAATAAATATTGAGAAACGTCTGGTATAATATAAAATACCAGACGCTGCGAGATATGTCCGGAGTTGGGGGTGGGTGAGAAAATTTTCGGCAGAGGCCAAAAATGAATGGTGATGGCACAAATATTTACATTTAAGTGCAATGTCTGTGGAACACCAAAATAGGTTTCTTTCATGACTCCAGTGCCGGCGCTTTATCTTCCTGCACAATTTATTTGAATAAACAATATGATCAATGAGACCTTTTTTTTAACGTTTTAAAGCTCATATATGAAGACAAGTCATGTTAACGTTTAAATCTACCTCGTGCTTTAGCAAAGGATGCTGTTTAAATACATGCTTATATTTATCAACTTACATTTAGAGAATGGGTTGTTTACTTCTATGATCTTTATGTCAATTTTTAATTTAACACCACATCTTGTGTAGATTAGACTAAACCTACTTGAGAAATTCGGAAATTTCCCTCTCTCTCACTTGGAAAATGAAGCAATAAATAATAATAGATTCAAGAAATAAAATAAAATCAGTAACATCATGAATACACTGAAAGCTATAGGAAAAAGAAAACTACAGGGATTATAATATTAGATTCCCAGTAAGAGATTGATATAATTGAAATAATAAAATTAAAGTTAATAACAATTTTTTTGAAAACTTTTAATTTTCGTTTACCAAAATGCAGTTCAAGTGTTCAAAAGTTCAAAATGCAGTTCAATGTTGTGTTCCTAGATTCCAGTTTTTTCAATAGAGCTGAAAAGTTTTTCTTTCCATATCATATATTGTATTGCTAAAAAAGTTAGGGAGCAATACTCGATTTCAAAAACCAAGATATTTTAATAATTTTGAGACAAAGAAATTAAATATATGTGAAGACAATAAACAGTCTCGAAATCTGGAGAAACGATATAAAGGAAGGGATTTATAGAAAAATATCACTTAGAGCAGAAATCAGCCACAAGGTGTTGGGAATATTTCATTAAAAAGGAAAAATGATAACCTCTAGTCCTCTATGAACTGAAATGCATACTGCACAATAATGATTTTATACCTTTAATCACTTTATTAGTTGTTCTCTGGGGGCATGGACGTACCCAGAGGGGTTGGTGAGTTATGCAACCTTGTACCAAATCGAAATTTGTCTACCAGCATTGAAATCTAACACAGTTGTTTCATATAATTTTATTTTAGTTCCATATTTTATGCCTGGCACTAAACATAGATTAAAAATAAACTGCTATAAAATCTCATTCCATTTAGAATATCAATTAAACATTTTCTGTTAAATGAAATAATTTAGTAAACCTACTCCAGTCTTATTCTCAGATCCCTTCCCGCAGCTAAATTCTCGGAACCTCACTGAAGCTGAATTCTCGGAGCTCCCAAAACAAAAATTCTCCACTCCACGACTGTAAACTCTTGGACACGCCAAAACTAATTTCTGGGTACGTGCCTGCCCCAGGGAATTTGGTAGCAGTCTGCAATAGGGCCAATGAGAGCTGAGAAAATTTTGGGAAGGTAAGAGATACTCTCTTTAAAAAAGGAAACGCAAGGGGACGGCTGCAATATCAGTGTGGCACTTCCTCTCTCGATAAATATAGTTTTGTTAAACATCCCCTAACCATTTATTTTCTCCACAGCTTAATCTCTGTCCAACTAGCTGAGGGGGAAATAAATGGTTAGTGGAATGTTTAACGAAACTATGTGTACTGAGAGAGGAAGTGCCACACTGATCTTGCACTTCTCTTACAGAGTCGTATCCAGGTTTCGTGGAGCCTATGGCAAAAAAAAATAAAAAATGCGCCATTTTTATAGTTAAAATATCAACTATGAAAAGTTAAAAATGACCATTTTTAGAGAAGAAAAACTTAAAAGTAAAGCGCTTGACATCAGCAAAATTTTTATTCTTGAAATAAAGCACTTATAAGGAATAGATATTATACATGAATATTTTGTTCTTAGCACATTTTCAAGAGAAAGAGCTAATATTTTCACTCTGTTGTTTGTATATCTGGGTCTGTAGACTTTCAACTTTTTTTGCTTTTAGAGATAAATAAAAACTTTTGTATTGCAGTGGTTAGCATTGTTGGCTATGATCAAAGCTGATTAGAGGTACCTGGTAAGGCATGTATGTTGTGCTGCTCTTCTGCTCAGACCCCGCCATCCTCACAAATCTTCTACTGTGGCGTATTAAATTGGCAGGCTCTTGTCAAACCACTTTGGCAGCAGCTGCTTGAGGGAATATTTATTAATTTTTTATTTACAGGTATTGACGAAAATATAGTAGGATTCACATTTTCCGAAGCTTCCAAAAGCTACAATTTAATTTGCGCCCTAACGGTGGAAAAAATTGAAATTGGAAAAATTTATAATGAATATTGCAAACCAGACCCAGGTCTAGAAAAAAAATAAAGGAAATAGGACGACAAGAAACTCGAACCGAAAAAAAAAATAAAATAGGAAGCCCAGAGGCTGGATTTCCATTGCATTATAACACTTCCCCTCCATTTTTGAGGTTTTCGAAAAATCTCTTGAAAAAATGCATGAAATATACATAAGTTTAATGATTAATTTACCTCTGTTACCATTACTAGCATTCCGAAAGGGAGAGATTTGGCCTTGTTATAAACGATGTAATTGTGCAAGAATTTTTGTCATATTAGTGACGAAATGTGAAGATCATGAAGTTTGCATTGACAACCTATATGATGATTCACCCCTTGTCCCCAAAAGGGTGGAAAAAAAAAAACAACTTGTTTAAGAGATAATTGTTTTTAGAGAAAAAGTAAACCTCCATTTTCGGTTGGATAGGTATTGATGAAATGTTACGATTCACAGTTTCTGAATCTCCTGAGCTTTAATTTCGTCCTCTAAAGGTGGAAAGATTTGAAAATTTCAAAGCTTAACCGAATATTGCAAACTATCAATTTTGACTAGAAATTTGATATTTTGAAGGTGGAGTGTGATTGTCAGCACATATTAGATCGAAATATTTAGAGTGACAGCAAAGATTCGCTTTTTCTCCAAGTGGTGGTGGGGTGGGGGTGGGGGTGGGGGGTGAGACATATCTGCTGTTTTAAGGAAATAAATGAAAAATTATTTTTGACTTGAAAAGGTAGTAATGAAATATTATGATTCATATATTTCAAATCCTCCAAAAGACTTTAATTTACATTATTAAAGGTGCTAAATATTTAGAAGGTAAAACTTGAATATTGATAACGATATATTTATGCCAGAAATTTGAAATTTTGTGGTAAAATATGACAGTAAAGAATGGATAATGTACTATAATGATTTTTTTAAATTTCATTTATATTAACTAAGTTACTATTAGATAAAATTCGAATGGCTATTCTTATTTTTAAAAAGTAAGAAATTTAGTTTAAAATTTTCGATGCTATTTAATATGGTAGTAAAATTTTTATTTTATATCGTTTTAAATTAAATAGCTTATGTAAAAAAATAATGTTTTAAACTAAACAGTTTTGTAGTTAAATTTTAAGGAATTAAGTCATTCAAAAAATATATTTTTTTTCCTAAGTTAATTTTTTCTCTCTTTTGTTTTGGCTACCTAAATTATATCAGATCTGTCAGCTGTCTGGACCGATATTATCGAACAGATAATATTAAGTAGAGAACTGGACGGATAAAAAAAATTCTATTCAGAAATCTTTGCCAGCATCCATGTGTATTGGTTACTTAACAACCATCGAGGTTAACAGCTGTCTGCTAATTAATTGTTACATTTAATGTTTGAACTTGACTTGAAATTTACGTTGTTTATTGTTAATCTGTATGTACTACAATAACCTAGTCAACTTGTTCAAGCTTTTAGGTTGTTTATATGTTTATTAGATTTATTGTAGAATTTCTAATGACATTAAACTTTTGCAAATATTCGAGGTCCTATACCTCACTAAATATATACTGGAAAAAATTTACCTAAGTGTAATTTTTAAAAAACATTCTGTTAATTTTTCTTTTTTAAATGTAGTTACCAGCGATAATGGAAAAGATACTCCTTTTCATTACCAAGCACTTCTTGTTATATTTCACTATGTAAATTTCATGATCTCCAAGACTGAAAGTTTCAGTTTTAAACTAGTTTTTAGCCAACGCTCGAATTTTTTGAACTTATATTTGTTTTGTCACCAAAACAATCGCTTCTGTCACAAAACATAAGTTTATTGCTTTTAAAATGAACCTCCTCCTCCTCCTCAAGCAGCCATGGGCTACGGAGGTCCAACCAGACCATGCAGTTTAATTCTCCAAGCATGTCTGTCCTGAGCTACATCTGTTGCATCCGGCCACTGCACACCAATTCTAACAAGGTCCTGTTTGACATTGTCTCCCCCTCCTTCCGAGGCCTCTAGGCACACTGTTCATAACCCTATTCGCCAATCTATAATTATCCATACGGGCAACATGGCCAAGCCAGCGGAATTTCTCTCTGCACAAAATGCTGCTTAAAGGAGGTTGCAGACTCCTTTGCCTAACCTCATCATTTGTTACAAAGTTAAACCACATAATACCCAAGATACTGCGTAAGCATCTAGAATCAAAAGCATCATATTTTCCTGTTATCTTGTTTACACAGCGTCCAAGTTTCACTACCATAACTAACCCTAGAAAGAACCAAACTATTATACAGTCTAATTTTAGTCTTTAGGTGTATACTCCTATTTCTCCACGATCTCCATAGATTCTTAAAAGTCCCGGCAGCAATCCCTATTCGTCTGTTAATCTCATGCCGCATATCACCGAATCTGTTACAAAGCTCCCAAGGTAATCAAACTGTGACACCTACTCAAGACTGCAATCATTCAGATTAACTAAATCACAGTCGGTCTGACCAATTTTCACCACTTTAGTTTTCTCTCTGTAACCAAACCTACTCTACTACCAGTTATCAAGAGCTCGAAAGAAAGAGTTCATCTCATCAACGTCATTTGCCAAAAGGGCAAAATCATCAGCATAATCTAAACCAGAAATTTTCGTATTTCCAGACCATTTAAGGCCAAAATCTTTCCATTGTAGTGAATTTCGCATAACATAATCAATAACCAAACTAAAGAGAAAAGGAGACAAAATGCACCCTTGTCCAACACCAGAAATAATGCTAAACCAATTGCTACAAGCCTTACTAACTCTCACACACGACTCAGTATTATTACAGAGAGCTTTCATTATGTTAACTAACTTGTCTGGTATACCATATGATCTCACAATCAACCACAAATTATGTCGATCAACAGAGTCGAAAGCCTTTTTGAAATCAACAAAGCTAGCAACCAAAGGTTTTAGAAACTCTAAAATCTTCTCAAGAATCTGCCTAAGTGAAAATATCTGATCCACACATCCCCTACCACTTCTGAATCCACATTGTTCATCACGCAATTGCCTTATAACCAGATTCTTAATTCTATTAAGCACAATCATGGAAAGAACTTTACCTGGAACAGAGAGTAGGCTGATACCCCTATAGTTATCACAAGAACTGCGATCACCTTTTTTGAAAATAAGGATAATAATAGCTCTGGTAAAATCTTTAGGAACCATGCCTTTATCATAAAAGATATTCAAAATTTCAGTCATCGAAGTGGTAACCGAAACATTCCCATCTCTGAGCATTTCCGTAGTAATTTCATCCACGCCTGGAGATTTCTGTAGCTTAAGTTTAGAAATAGCCAAAATAACTTCAGATTGCATTATAGGGCCAACATTAAAGCCACCAATGCATCTATCATCATTACAAACAATGGGAGTAGAACTAACCACATTGTTTAGAACATCACTGAAATGCTCAGGCCACCTAGCCATGACAGAATACTCACCTTCTATAACCTTACCTTGTTTATCGTTCAATCCCTGTATACGTGTCTGTTTTTTGCTACACAAAATATTAACTATCTGGTATAGTTCTCTGCTGTTGTGTGCTGTCTAACTGCTTCCTCGGCTTTGTCAGCCAAGCCATCAAGCCAAAGATTCTTATCAGCAGCTAACTGATCCTTTACACGTTTATTAAGCTCTCTGTAATACTTTCTATTAGGAGTAGTAAGGTACTGATTAAGGACATTCCTGCAGTTCCTTCTTTCAGAAATAAGCTCAAGTGCCTTATCACTCAAATAATTCTGCCTCCTCTGCTCCTTTTTTCCTAAAAGAGTACTGTTAGTTTCCAAAATAGCCTGTTTAAAACGGCCCCATTCTTCCTCAACTTCAGTAGTAAGCAAACCATGACTGTTATAATGACTAAGTAACCTATCATGGTAAGCTTTAGCTATAACTGGGTCTTTCAGAGCTTCAGTATTAAAGGTAAATTTTTTAACTTTAGCACAACACGTTTTAAGTTTCAGTTGCAAGACACTTTTAACAAGGTAATGGTCAGATCCAATTTCAGCTCCCCTATATGACCTGGTATTCCCAACAGAACTAGCCCATTTGCTGTTAATTAATATATAATCAATCATATTCTTATGCAACCCATCAGGTGAAACCCATGTGTACTTATATATGTCGCGGTGTTTGTAATAAGTGTTAGTTATTCTGATGCAATTGAGTTTACCTACCTGTAGGAGACGTTGCCCATTGCCATTGCAGCTACCAATACCAAAAGAGCCTATTACCCCTCCCCAAAGGTCAGAGTCAGTACCATCCTTGCCATTGAAGTCACCTAGAACAAGCGTAATATCTCCTTTCTTGACAGAATTCAAAATATCCTGAAGTTGTCCGTAAAACCTATTCTTCTCATCCTCATCGGCATTCTCAGTGGGGGCATAACAGCAGATAACATTCAAGTCCTTAATGCTTGTCTGAAATTTTGCTGTAAGAAACCTTTCATTAATGCACTCATATCCTAGAAGAGCATCACTAGCGTGTCTGCTGAGAAGCAGACCTACGCCTTGGTGATGCTTTCCATCCTCCTTCCCTGTAAAGAGAAATTTAAAGTTATTTTTAAATATCTCACCTTTACCTATCCATCTGGTCTCTTGCAAACCTAGAATATCTAGGTTATAGCGCTGGAATTCCTGCATGAGGACATCAAGAGAATAATCTTTATATAATGTCCTCACGTTCCACGTTCCTGCAGAGAGAAAATGATTAGTAGGATTTTTAAGAAACTAGGTTTATTGAGATAGGCAGCGCCAACAATATCAAACAGCCCCATGATCGCAGGCATCGGGCAAAGACCTGTTCCTCCTCCGCTAAAGGCTGAAGTCACCGATGTTGGTAGGAACTTCCGGCACCACCTTTTCAAGTGGACGTTTTCAAGAGCCATATGGCCTGCCTGAGACACATTACTCCAGTTTAGGCTTGACGATGCCCAACTAGCTAAGTAAGGTTCAGGTACCTGCGACGGCCTCTGATTAGGATTATTCACCAGCTGATATAAGGTATCCCATGCCTCTGTTCATTTAGGGCTGGCAACCCAGAAGGAAACAGAAAACACAGCGGCAGATTCTCCCTCAGCATCGGCCCACCAGTGCAGCAAGTCTAGGATCCATAATCAAGCTCAAATCCATAAACAAGTCCAGTCTAGTAGGTATAAATGGTCAGCACCAAGACCCTGTGAAGTTGACACTCCTCAGCAGGGTTGAAAAGAAAAGAAAATTATTATTGAATTTTCAAATATTTTTTCGTTACTTCAAATATTTTTTTTCATTGATGTCAGCCATCAATAATGTTTTCCATGTTTTTGCAGATTTTATCATATCCGTTTTAACATCAATACTTTACCATTGATTTTATCCACTATGCGTGTTAACATTAATCATTTATCAGTGGAAAGCTTTTAAATGGGGATATATGCATCCGCCAAACAGCTTTAATAATAAATATAGGGTGAGGAATGCACCTTTTTAATTTTAAGAGATAAATGAGGTTTCTTTGTTGTCTAGGGCTAATAATATATATTACAATTTTTATTTTCCCAATCTTAGTACGAATCTGTACTGTTGAAAAATGCAATATTCAGAAAATGGAAAACTTCATTTTCTTGGAAAACGAGCATTATTCTTCTAGTTTATCTACAGTATAAATGATGGTAGAATGAGGAAATGTCAATTGGCGCCTAACTCTCAGGGCGCCTACGTTCGGAGTCATGTTGAACCTAGATACGGCTCTGTTCTCTTGATGTCCTCACACAAGAATTCCACCGTTACAACCTAGATGTTCACGGCTTGCAAGAGACCAGATGGACAGATAAAAGCCAGACACTTAAAAATAATCTAAAATTTCTTTTTTCAGGAAGGGAAGATGGAAAGCATCTCCAAGGCATAGATTTGCTTCTCAGTAGATACGCTAGTGATGCTCCTCTAGGATATGAGTGCATTAATGAAAGGTTAGTTATAATTAAAGCTTACCATGATAGATTATGACAGTCATGGTTTGCTTACTACTGAAGTTGAGGAAGAATGGTCCTTTTCAAAAAGGCTTTTCTAGAAACTAACAGTACATTGTTGGGTAAAAAGGAGCAGAGGAGGCAAATTATTTGACTGCTAAGACACTTGAGCATATTTTTAATTTCGCAATGAGCATATTTTTAATTTCGCAAAGAAAGAAATACAGGAATATCCTTAATCAATACCCTACTACTCCTAACAGAAAGTGTTACAAAGAGCTTAATAAGCGTGTAAAGGATCAGATAGCAGCTGACGAAAACTTTTAGCTTGATGGCTTGGATAACAAGGGAGGAAGCATCTAGGCAGCGTAACAGCAGAGAGCTGTACCAGATAGTTAATATATTGTAAGGGAAAAAAACGGACATGTATACAGGGATTGTAGGATAAACAAGGTGAGATTATTGAAGGTTAGGATTCTATCACGGATACCTGGGCTAAGCATTTCAGAGATGTTTTAAACAATGTGGTTACTTCTACTCCCATTGATTGTACTGGTGATCGATGCATTACTGGCCTTAATGTTGGCTCTATATCACAGTCTGAAGTTATTTTGGTTCTTTCTAAACTTAAACTACAGAAATCAAAAGGGTAGATGAAATTACTATTCAAATTCACTACTCAGTTCTTGATTAGAACTGGGATTCTTTCTGTTATCACATGGCTTACTGAAATTAGGAGTTCTGTTCCAGGCTCATCATTGATTTTTTTCCAGGTAAGAGTTTTTTTTCAGGTAAAGTTCTTTGCATGATTGTACTTAATATAATTAAGATTCTAATTGACAGACAATTGCGTGATGAGAAGTGTGGATTCAGAATTGATAGGGGATGTGTAGATCAGATTTTTTCGCTTAGACAGATTCTTGAGAGTATTTAGTTTCATAAATCTCTGGTTACCAGTTTTGTCAATTTCAAAAAGGCTTTTGACTCTCTTGATCGTCATAATTTGTGGTTATAACAAGTTAGTTATTAATGAAATCTCTATGCAACAATACTGAGTGTTGTGTGAGAGTTGATAAACATATAGCAATTGGCTTAGCATTGCTTCTGATGTTCGAAAAGAGTGCATTTTATCTCCTTTCCTCTTTAGTTTGGCTACTGATTATGTTATGCGTTATTCACTGCAAGGGAAAAATTTTGGGCTTTAAACGGTCTAGAAATCTGAAAATATTTGATTTAGATTAAGCCGATGATTTGACACTTTTGGGAAATGTTGTTGATGAGATGAACTCTTTCATTAGAACTGTTTATGAGATTGGTAGTAGAGTAGGTTTGGTGATAAACAGAGAGAAATACTAAAGTGATGAAAATTGGTCAAGCGGGTGGGAGTTATGTAACAGATACTGGTGATGTGTGGCATGAGACAAAAGGACGAATAAGGTTGCTGCTGGGAATTTTAAGAGTCTATGGAGAGTGTCAAGCAATAGGAGTTTAGACCTAAATACTAAAATTTGACAGTATAATAATTTGGTTCTTTGTAGAGGTAGTTATGGTAGTGAAACCTGGACTCTTTGTAAACAAGATAACAGGAAATTTGATGCTTTGATTCTAGATATACGCATTCACAAATCATCATTGATTTAATGAATATTCATCCACTATCGAGCTGTTTTGAACTGACAGGAGAAGATGGGTGTAGAGGAAAAATTGTTTGTCAGACAATTTTTCCTCTGCACTCATTTTCTACTATCAGTTAAAAAACAGCTTGATAGTGGATGAATATTAATTAAATCAATGATGATCTGTGAATTCGCATGTCTAAATGCAAGGTACTACTGATCAAACCAAAGGTGAGGCAAATTCAGATTTGCTCAAAAAAAAAATAGCAACCATAATGCCCTAGATGCACTCAAAAGACTGATTGACCAGATGAAATATAGCATAACATCAGCAGTAGAGAATAGATTTATCAGTGGCCGGTAGCTCAGTGGTCTGAGTACCTGACGTATCATCATGAGGTCGTGGGTTCAGATCCCACCCAGCTCAACACAATTTTTTTCTCTACATCAATTTTCTCCTGTGAGTTAAAAAAATAACTTGATAGTGGATGAATATTCATTTCATTCTAGATGTTTACGAAGTATCTTGGGCATTAGGTGATTAAATTTTGCAAGTAATGATTAGGTTAGGCAAAAAAGTCGGCAACCTCCTTTGAGCAATGTATTATAAAGGGAGTTTCCGTTGGTTTGGCCACGTTACCCGTATGCGTAACTATAGATTAGTGAATAGGGTAATTAACAGAGTGCCTAAAGGCCTCAGAAAGAGCGGGAGACCTAGGATATGGTGGGCAGACAATGACAAACAGGACTTTATTAGAATTGGTCTACAGTAGCGAGATACAACAGATGTACCTCAGGAGAGAGATGGATTAGGAGAGATAATTTTCCCAATGTTGGAACTCCGCAGCTCATGGCTGCATGAGAATGATAATGAACATGATGTATGAGGGTGGATCATATAATACGTCGATTGGCGATGTCTTCTTACCTTTAATCTTCATCAACAGAATCTGTAGTTGTTTCTCCTTCTAAAAGTCTTCGCCGCTGAAAGCTATGTATTTAAGACGACGTAAACCATTAGTCGAATGCTTTCTGCAAGACATTTTGTGAAAGTGTTCGGAGCCCTGTCATCATGTCCGCTCGATTCGTCTCGTCATTTCCAAAGCGACAGATTTTTAGCATGGTTTTCAGCTTTGGAAACAGGCAAAAGTCGCAAGGTTTAAGACACCCTGAAGGTGTCTTAAACAAGCCGTCTTGGGCAGCAATGTTGGAGGCCCCGTGGCCTCACAGAATGACAAACATTTGTATAACTCTCTGCCGTGAAGAGTTGCTGCATCACCAATCACGGCAGTTACATTACGTACTAAATAAAAAAAAATACGCCCTCAAGCACAGAGGTCTGATACCCCTGCCACAGAGGTCTGATTGGAGCCTGTCAGTTTATATGCTATAGTAGAAGATCTGTGAGGATGTCAGGACCTCAGCAGAAAAATAACACGAACATCCATGTCTTACACGGGGCTAGAACCCCGTTCTCTTAGATCAGTAGCTAAGCGCAATAACCACTCATTGTTTTTTATTATTTTCTGTATGCGTAAATTATTATATTTTTCTGCAACGGTATTATACGGACACTTGACCACTATTCCCTCTCCTGGTTTACACATGTATCTATTCACCGATCCGAGGTCGTACAATTTCATTGTAACAGAGTGTATTTATTGTGAAAAGGATCATTGTATGGAATTCCTGAATTAAAATTGCGTTGAAGAAACAAGTAAGTTAATGATAATAATTATGTTAATAAAATATTTTATCTATTCTTACTTTATTTTGCTCGTTGAGATTCAGTAAATGATTCTCTTCTTCTGCTTGCTGCTTTCCTTCTTCTTCCATTTCAAATTTTACTCGCTCTTCCGTTACTTTAAGTTTTTCCTTCAGCTTTTCTATTTCATCTTTTATCACTGCCTTTTGGTCCTCCAGTATTTTTAGCTATACATTAGGAAAAAAATCAATAAAAACATGTTTCGTTTCAATGCGATATTTGCATGGGTGCTCATCGTGACGATAAACTCGATTACGCAATAAAATCCGGATTAAAGTGTACAGTAATCAGGGCCATCTTTTGACATAGGCAAAGTAGGAAAGTGGTGGTGGCCCGTGATATTTGGGGGATTTTTGCTTTTACACCCTTTGTAACAATTTTAAATGGGACCCATGTTTTACTTTTGTCTAGGGGCCCGGGAAAGGCTTAAGATTGCCCTGGCTGGATTGTTTTACCTTTGAGCGGCACTTTTGTAACCCAATGGGCTAAATAGCATAGCAAGCCATAAGGAACCAAAGGGCTTAGAAGAGGTTGATGAAGAGTATACTTTGGAAAGCTGTCAGAATCCCATGAAGGCATCAAGTGCGTGTTTTTAATGCGCACAGAATAGTTCTACAGCATACTGTATAATAATTTGGTTCTTTGTCCCATCCAAAAGACTATAGCTTTTCCAAGCTTAAAACAATTCCATTCTCACTGAATGCATAGGTCAGAAGAGACCTGAATGCGGCACGCTTGGAAGTCGAACCTGGGAACATTAAATTACAAACCTGATACATGTCTACTGATCCAACTCCTGCACTATGCTTGAGGTCCTAAAAGACACACACATATATATTTATGAATTCCATTTTACACCGAATCACTGTCGCTCTGAAAATTGCTCTCTATTTGTGAGGCAAGAAAGGTGTAGAAAGTTTTGAACTTCTTGCAGAAAAAGTAAAGGAAATATCAAACAAGTTGACAAGATTTGGGTTTGAGCAGATAATAAGCCTCGACAGGGGCGTGGCTAAGTCTACTTCAAAAGCGTTTCCTAAAGGCAGAATCGGATTTACACTTCAAACGCCCATCAGGCACATTTTTTTCTTTCATTTTCTATTAAAAATATAAATTTGCTTTATATAATTTGCAACCATAAAAAAGATTGATATAATGCAATCGAAATGGATGCAGGATTTTAATGAAAAATAAATAATATAATTAGATTACCAAATTCTATAAAAATGAATACATACAGGCTACTTTTTTTAATAGAATTGTGTTTTATAGATATACATTGTGTTTTATACGTGATAATAAAACATTACTCTTTGCTTTTTCTAAGCAATTAATTTAGTTTAATTTTCACTGAAGAGGGTCCATCCCATATTAGCCAGAAGTAATTTGGCTACTCTTCTAGTTTTTCTTTGAATTAATGTTTGTATTTTCGAAGCTAACAGGTTATGGCAAAAAACAATAAAATATCATGTCATCATCCGGATTCGAATTCGCACTCCCCACTGCAGAGCTTCCTAGATAACGAGGAAGACTAGATAACCATCGAGGAGGTTCTGTTACAGTGTCGTCGTGAATAAATCGGATACAATTGTGCAGATGAATTAGTCCTAATAATTAAGAAAACATTTGACAGCGGTTATGAAGCAATGGCGAGACATGACTTTTTGAGTAGGGAAGCAATTTCCAAAAGCAGTGCTACAACTAAAACTGGAACGCCGTTCCCGTACTCGATATTTTTGAATCACTGAACAGAAATGCTTTTCGGGCACTCGATGTTTCCGAAGCTTTGAACGAAAAGTTGAACGGGATCGCCAATCCGGTGCTTGATATTCCAATCTATGAGTGGAAATAGTTCTATACTTTTTAAATCAAATGTTATTGGAAATTTGTATTATGTACATATTGAATCTTTTCTAGGAAAAAAATGTGTGGATACTCTGGCTCTGCAACAATTTTATTGTGAGAGTCGGGGGTAGGGAGGATTTCAGAAAATCCGGTGCTTGATGTTCCAATCTATGAGTGGAAATAGTTCTATACTTTTTAAATCAAATGTTATTGGAAATTTGCATTATGTACATATTGAATCTTTTCTAGGAAAAAAATGTGTGGATACTCTGGCTCTGCAACAATTTTATTGTGAGAGTCGGGGGTAGGGAGGATTTCAGAAAATGGCTCAAGCGGATGAAAAAGTTAAACTATATTTTAATATAATTTCATTTTATTTAAGGGGCAATTAGAACGAAAGCGCAATTTAACCTTATCAAAAAATTAACAAAATCACCTTCAGAGCAATATCTCGATTTCGCTCTTTGCTTTTGGTGTCGACACTGTGGAATTGTAGTCCAATCAAAAATGGGGTAAAGAAAAATATCATCAATTGACATTGAAAATATGTTATTCTCAACTAAAAGAAAATAATTAAATTTCAATTTCACATGGATTCTTTCATCCATGTGAATTACCTCACACACACATACACAAAAAAAGCTTGGCATTACATACTGGACATTATTACTGGACAGAAAAACAGAAACAGTCCCATGTTATCTCAATAAAAAATCAGATTCAGAGCTCAATAACTTCTCAATACGGGCAGGGGTGGCTCAGTCATTAGCATGCCAGGCTCATAATCAACAGTTCCCAGATTCGAGTCCCGCCCAGGCTAGTGTTGAGATTTATCTCCGCAAAACTCCCAGCCCTGCCCACGGTCAGTAGGGAACATCGATGGGCTTGGAAAGGCCACCGTCCGTTGGATGGGGCGTTAAGCCGTTGCTCCATGTGCGAGAGAGTGATAACATGTGCATGTTAAAGAACACGCTGGATGGCCTTGATAGGAGATTACGATCTGTCTCCCAACAGCTGTTCCAGTGGGTCTCCTCCTTCAACCTTCTCTGAGCCTTTGATATCCTTGTGACCTGGCTGTTTACCCACTGTGTCTAAAAAATGTGCCGCTGAGAGGTAAAACAACCGAACAACCCCTCCCCACAACCTTCTCTGAGCCCTTGGGGTCCTTGTGAGCTGGACATTTAGCTGATTGTGTACAAACAGTGCCGCTCAGAGGTAAAACAATCCATTTTATACCAACCTGAATGGAATAATGGCTCTGAGCTTGATATCGATTTTGAATTTGTTGCACTGGTGGCTACTGTTGAGGGAAAATCTGTTGCTGTGTTTTCTGTTTGTTTGTGGATTGATAGAACTAAGTGAATAGATTCACAAGACATAGATATCACAAACTATGTATTATCACCTGGTGGATAATCATGATCAGAGGCCACCGCAGGTATGTGAACTCTTGATTCTATGGGCATCGTCAAACCTACATTGGAGGACGTCTTTTAGTGTAGATGGCTTCAGCCTTTAGTAGTGGGGGTAACAGGTTTTTGTCCCATGCCTGAGATCAGAGGACTGTTTGATATTGTCGGCGCTTCCTCTCTGAATAAATATTTTCTTTGAACATCGCACTAATCATTTTCTCTCCAGAGCTAGTTCGAATATGAAGACTCTACAGAGATTATTCTCCTGACATCCTCACATAAGAATTCCACCGTTATAACTTTGATATTCTCGGCTTGCAAGAGACTAGTTGAACAGATAAAGGTCAGATACTCAAAAATAATTTTAAAATTTCTCTTTTCAGGGAGGGAAGATGGAAAGCATCTCCAAAGTGTAGATTTGATTCTCAGCAGACACGCTAGTAATACTCTTCTACACATAAGAGTACATTAATGAAAGGTTTCTTACTGCTAAATGTAAGACAAGGATTAAAGACTTGAATGTTATTTGTTGTTATGCTCCCACTGAGGACGCCGATAAGGATGAGAAAGATAGGTTTTACGGACAACTTCAGGATATTCTGAATTCTGTCACGAAAGGAGATATTACCTTTGTCCTAGGTGATTCCAATGCTAAAGTTGGTAGACTCTGGTCTTTGGGGAGGGTGATAGGGTCATTTGGTATTGGTAGCTGCAATGGCAATGGGCAACGTCTCTACAGGTAAGTAAATTTACTGTTTCAGAATAACTAATACTTATTACAAACATCGCAACATACACAAGTACAGGTGGGTTTCACCAGATGGGTTACAAGAGAATATGATTGATTATATATTAATTAACAGCAAATGGGCTAGTTCTGTTAGAAACACCAGGTCATATACGGAGCTGAAATTGAATCTGACCATTACCTTGTTAAAAGTGTCTTGCAACTTAAACTTCAGAAGTATTGTGCTAAGGTTAAAAAAGTTACCTTTAATACTGAAGCTCTGAAAGATACAGTTATAGTCGAAGTTTACCATAATAAGTTACTTAATCATTATAAAATCATAGTTTTCTTACTACAGAAGTTGAGAAAGAATGAAACCATTTCAAACAGGTTTTTCTTGAAACTAACAGTTCTCTTTTGGGTAAGAAGGATCAGAGGAGGGATAATTATTTGAGTGATATGGAACTGGAGCTTATTTTGGAAAGAAATAACTGCAGGAATATCCTTAATCAATACCCTATATCTCCTAACAGGAAGCTTTAGAAAGCGCTTAATAAACTTGTAAAGGATCACTTAACAGTTGATAAGAATAATTGGCTTGATAGCTTGGCTGACAAAATCAAGGAAGTAGCTAGACAGCATAACAACAGAAGGCTGTATACCAGATAGTTAATGTTTTGTGTGGGAAGAAACGGAAAGGCATACAGGGATTGAAGCAAAAATATGGTAAGATTATTAAAGGTGAGGATTTTGTCATGGCTAGATGAGCTGAGCATTTCAGAGATGATCTAAACAATGTGGTTAATTCTACCACATTGTTTCGATGATCAATTCGATGAACAATTCGATGATCTAAACAATGTGGTCTTTTGTTTGCAATGATGATAGTTGCATTACTAGCCTTAATTTTGGCCCTATATCAGAGTCTGAGGTTCTTTAGACTATTTCTAAACTTAAACAACATAAATCTCCAGGGGTAGGCGAAAATACTACTTATATGCATAGAGAGAGAATATTTCTGTTATCACATTGCTGACTGAAATTTTGAATATCTTTTATGATAAAGGGAATATTCCAAAGGATTTTACCAGAGCTATTATTACCCCTATTTTTTAAAAAGATGATCGCAATTCTTGTGATAACTATAGAGCAGCCTACTTTCTGTTCCAGATAAAGTTCTTTGCATGACTGTGCTTATTATAATTAAGAATCTGGTGGATTGACAATTGCGGGATGAGCAATGTGGATTCAGGAGTGGTAGGGAATGTGTAGATCATATTTTTTTCACATAGGCAAATTCTTGAGAAATGTTTAGTTTCAGAAACCTGTGGTTACTAGCTTCGTAGATTTCAAAAAGGCTTTCAAAAGGCACACTGAGTCATGTGGGAGAGTTGGTAAAGTTTGTGTGTAACAGGTTTAGCAGTTATAACATTTATTCGAGAAGGGTGAATTTTGTCTCCTTTTCTCTTTAGTTTGATTACCTGATTACAAGGATTTTATAACATGAACAATTGTAGATGCCTTTAACTATTTTTCAGGTGCTGATTTCAAATCTGACCTTAAAAAATGACTAGCACGTCACGTTTTTATGTTATTGGTGATTTTGTCACCAATTGAGATCTTCCTATACCAACACCTCCAGGCAACTGGGAGGATACTAGATATTTTACTTTTTGTGGCTGGAAACATTCATTGTCAAGTGGAGAAAACGTGTAACAGTAGCCTAACCTCAGACTGCCATTCTTGTTGTTTTGATTGTAGGAGGAGCACGTGTTGTACGTTGAAGAGTAAATTTTGGCGTTTAAATGGTACAAAGGCAGCGTCGCGGATGTGTTAATGTACCAGATAAGTTTTGTTATGTGTGTGGAAAATGTATTTTAAAACCCCAGTGTCTTACTTTGATAAAGATTGTGAAGAAAGCCTATAACTTGTATTTTGGATGTCATGTTGGAGATCAGGACAACACATGGGCTCCACATGTGTGCTCCTTTTCGTGCTTTGTTGGCTTGAGTGAATGGTTGAAAGGTAAGATAAAATCCATGCCCTTTGCAGTTCCAAAGGTTTGGCGTGAGCCAACTAGTCACTTGCATAATTGTTATTTTTGTTTAACTAAAGTGTCAGGCTTTCTGAAAAAGAACAAAAGCAAAGTAAAATATCCCAATGTCCCTTCAGGCCAGTTTCTCATAGAGAAATCTTCTTATACCACCACCTCCAACCAACTGAGAGGAGATAAATTCACATTCATCAGAGGAAGACTTTGAGGCACATATAGATCCTGATCCTACATGTACGCCTAAAAAGTCAAACGAGCCTCATCTTATTCAACAAAATGAACTAAATGATCTTGTTCCAGACCTAGGACTTTCCAAACAACAAGCTAAAGTTTTAGGTTCAAGACTTCAAGAGTGGAATCTTCTGTTCAAGGTTACCACAGTTTCTCTGTTCAGAAGGAGAAATTTGGCTTTATCTGCTTAATACGAGATGCAAAATGGTTTGTGTTTCTGCATAGGTATTTCAGGGCTCATGGAAGAAATTGGAACAACTCACAACCCTAAGGAATGGCGTCTATTTTTAGATTGGTTAAAATTCAGCTTGAAAGCTGTCCTTTTGCATAAAGGAAACCAAAAACTTTCCATTACAGTGAAACACGCTGTGGGAATGAAGGAAACTTATGAAAGCATGGAAAAATACTCACTGCTATAAAAAATGACCAGTTTAAGTGGACAATATGTGGGGACTTAGAAGTTATACCTCTCTTGTTCGGGCTTCAAGGAGGCTTCATAAAATTTTTTCTGTGTTTGTGGGACAGTAGGGCCAGAAAGGAACACTACAAAAGACTGGCTCAAAAGAAACGTTTTTATTCCTGGAAAGAGTAATGTAAGGTTTAAGCCTCTAGTTGACCTCTCTGATGTTCTACTCCCACCACTACACATCAAACTGGGGCTTATGAAAAACTTTATAAAGCCTATGAACAAAACTGATAAAGGGTTTTTGCACTTGAAGGAAAATTTTCCAAAACTAAGTGATGCCAAACTCAAAGAAGGGATCTTTGTTGGTCCTCAGATCACGAAGCTACTGAATGATACTGTCTTCGAAGGAAAATTGAATATGAAGGAGTGCGCTCCATGGAAATCCTTCACGTCTGTGGCTCAGAGTTTTCTGGGGATTGACAAAAAGGAAAATTATCATCAGCATATTCAAGATCTGCTCAAAAACTATGAAAATCTGGGATGCTGAATGTCTTTGAAGATCCATTTCTTGCACTCGCATCTCGAATTCTTTCCCAAGAACTTAGCTGTCATTGATGAGCAAGAAGAATGATTTCATCAGGATATCTGAACCAATGATGGGTGACTACTGCTGGTTCTTGCAGAAGGAAGATACCTCAGCACATAAAAGACAAAAATAAATCTCTTTTAAGTATAAAGATCCTTACCCATGTTTTCTCATTTTGCGTTTCAATATTTTTTCATTAGTTACTTTATATTCAGTGGTCTATAAATAGGATTTTTCTAATTTTTTTCATTGTAATCATGTAATTAATTAATGACTTTTAAGTTGCAATTTAATAAAATAGTCACATTTATTTCATTTCCCAGATATGCGTATTCATTGAAATTTGAAATACACCAATCCATAATTTAAAAGAAAACTGTACGTTCTACAGATTTTTCACAGCCATATTTGAATTCAGGATCCCAAAATTAGTTAAAAACATCTTATTTGAACAATATTATAAAAAATGTTTCAATTTGTTGTCAAGTGTTATTGATTATGTTATGCGAAATTCACTGCAAGTGGAAATTTTTGTGCTTTGTTACGTTTGTTCAGATATTTTCAGATCTAGAGATGTGAAAATATCTGAACTCTATTCATTAGTTGAACTCTATTCATTATCTGAATTTTTTAGTTGAAAATATCTGAACTCTATTCATTATCTGAACTATTTCTGATCTAGAGATGTGAAAATATATGAATAATTTAATTCATATATTTTCAGATCTCTAGATCTGAATATATCTGATTTAGATTATGCTGATGATATGGTACTTTTGGCAAATGATGTTGATGAGTTGAACTCTTTCATTCGAGCTGTTGATGAAACTGATAGTAGAGTAAGTTTGGTTATAAATAGAGAGAAAACTAAAGTGATGAAAATTGGTCAGGCAGGCTGTTATTCAGTTCATCTGAATGGTTGCAGTCTTGAGCAGGTGTCAAAGTTTAATTATCTTGGGAGCTATGTAACAGATACTAGTGATGTGCAACATGAGATTAACGAACGATTTGAGATTGCTGCCGGGGACTTTTAAGAATCTATGGAGAGTGTGAAGAAATAGGCATATACACCTAAAGATTAAAATTACACTGTAAAATAATTTGGTTCCTTCTAAAGATAATTATTGCAGTGAAACTTGGCTCTTTGTAAACAATATAACAAGAAACTTGATAATTTTGATTCTAGATGGTTATGCAGTATCTTGGGCATTAGGTGGTTCAACTTTGTAAATAATGAAGAGGTTAGGCAAAGGAGTCAGCAACCTCCTTTGAGCAACATATTGTGCAGAAAGAGACTCCATTGGTTTGGCCATGCTGCCCGTATGCATAACCACAGATTAGCGAATAGGGTTATGCAGTGTGCTTAAAGTCCTGAAAAAGGAGAGGAGACCTAGGATGTGGTCTCTCTTTAATCCAACCTGCAAAAAGACGAATTTCTAAACAAATCTATTTCTTCCAAATGAAATAATCCAAAATCAAACGGCAGCACTAGAGGAAACCAATGGAGTAACTATTGAGATCTCTGTCTCCCTAATTCTTAATTCAGTAAAGGATTCAGTCAATTCTCTGTAATCCGACTTTTCATTATAACGGATTTTTTAAATTTTTTTTAGCTATCTGTTCTAAAACATTTAATGGCAATGAAAGAATGCAGTACAGAAAACAAAAAATATATAAGGATATCTGCATTCACACTAATCCGGCATTCGGTAAAGCGTATTTTATAACAGTCCTATTATTCTAAACGAAATAATGAGAAATCAAAGATAAGCATTACATGATAACGTAACAGTGGAAATTTTTATCAATTTTTCCTAACATTGGGCAACAATTTTTTATAAAAGTCATGCTTCTGAGATAAAACTAGCCATTTCTTAAAGATTTTAAGGTGCTGAACACGAATATGACAATGGAAATGCAAAATTGGCTACGATTTCTGAGAAATCCACAATAGTTTCTTATATAATAGAGCAGGGGTTCTCAGCGTGGGGTACGCGGTAAAATGTTTTGGGGTAGCGGTGAAAGCTCAAAATTCGCTACATCTAGTAAGAAAGTGGCCAAGCTGGCAACACTGCTGTGCAAAAATGTCTTTTTCTGTGTTTATCGATATATGTTATTTATGAATACAGAAATTAATATGTATATATGCACAGTCATATCAGAATAATAGGACCGCCTACCATACATATACTATGGTAGGTAGTCGTATTATTCTGATACGACTGTGTATATGTTTTATTTTATTCCCATTGTATTACTATAACTATAATTTTATCTATCTATGCAAGGGGTACGCCAGTTACATATACATTTCCAAGGGGTACGCCAGTTACATATACATTTCCAAGGGGTACGCCAGTTACATATACATTTCAAAGGGGTACGTGAAGCATAAAAGGTTGAGAATCACTATAATAGAGTAATACATACACATGACATGTATCAGTAAAACTCCGCTTCTACTTCCGACGTCACTTGTACAGCTGCTCAAGATCATCTCTTGCGAGAGTCCAACAGTAGTCAGCCAATATTGAAGTGGACCAGTTTCCCTGTGGACCCTCTAACAAACGCTCAAAATTCTTCAACATTAAACATTTAAATTTAAAACCAAATGTTTAAAAACGTTAAAAAATTGACATCAATGCAAACGTTAGAAAAGAGAACATTAATGCACAATGCGTTTCACCCCATCTTCGTCTGGGGCTTCATCAGGTGCTAATGCTTGCTCACACCCTACGAGACATCGCTTACTACTGACAATTGCATCATCTTTTTTCCGCGATCGTAAAGCCGCGATGTAATTACTAAACTACATTGCATCGGACAATGATGCAATACCTCCAGGGGTTGCGTGTATGGCGGGCTGATGCAATACAACGCAACATGTTGCAATCTGGAGTTTAAAATACAGCGTTGCGAAATGGTTACCTATGTACTCATTGCGGATTGAGTCTTTTAGACATGACCATCTCTGTCTCTCCTAAACAAGAGCCAATCGATAAATTTTATTGTCATTTTCGTGTTCAGCACCTCGAAATTAGTAAAGATTGGCTATTTTCATTTCAGCCCAGCGTAACCCGACTTCAGTTAAAATGGATTTCTATATTTCAGTTCCTTTCTGTTTCTTCTAATTGAAGCAAAAGGAAATCAGAGGAATACATACAGGGAAATGAAACGGCCAATATTTATATCTGTTCTCGATAATCTGTTTCTGGTTATAGCAGATTTTATATTATTATTAATATTTTCCTTCTAAACGAAACAATCGGAAACCGAAGGAATTCATACAGTGAACTTGCACAGCTCCTATATACTTCTCTGCTCGATAATCTGACTTTGGTTATAATGGATTTATATATTGTTACTCATATTCTTCTCCTTCTACACGAAACACTAGGAAATTAAAGGAATTCACACAGAACTGAAGCAGCTGGTATATGTTTCTGTGCTCGATAATACGACTCTGGTTAAATGCATTTTTTTATTTCGATTAATTTCTTCTCCTTCTAAATGAAACAATCGGATATCAAAATTCATATAGGGAACTGTTTGTCATTTTCATTCATTCTTTGAATTCCGCCAGTTTCGTTTAGAAGGAGAAGAAACGAATAAAAATATTAGAATCCGTTATTAACAGAGTAGGATTATGAAGAACAGATGTAGTAATATCGGACTTTTCTCTTCCCTGTATGAATTCTTTTGATTTCGGTTGTTTGCATTAGAAGTAGAAGAATTGCATAAAAATATTAAAATCCGTTATAACCAGAATCGAATTATCGAGCATAGAAGGCCCAAAGTTGTCCACCCAATTGTCTTATCCACCCAGTTGTCTTATCTTCCCAATTGTCCCCCACAATCCTCCCAGTTGTCGCGCTCCCACTAGACCTAACTTCTGGGAGCGTACGGCAGTACCATTCCCCAAATTTAATGATCTACGATGCAGCAGCTGTGTTAGGATAAATTACTGGATTTTTCTGTGTGATTCAAGAATTGTTTTTATTCGCATTTTTCAAACATGTGGCTTGTCATTAAGAACATAACAGAAATAACAATAAATTCAACAGGAAGGACCGTATTTTATAAAGCACAATAAATGTTGTTAACCACTTAGGTATCAATATGCGAAGCATATATATATACACAATGCTTTGATTGAAATTGTACAAGATTCTACTAGAGATGCAAATGCAAAAAAATAGCAAATTTGCTGGCAAGAAAAGTTTAGATTCTAAATATATTTGTAGTGTTGGTACTTGGCATAACGTTTAACGTTTAACGTTTTATGAATAAGTGCGAAAATAATCCTATCCGAGTGTTTGGAAAAAAAAGTAGAATATAAAAACCCTATCATGTCGGTTGATTTGACTAGATGTACATTTATGTTAGGATAGCAGCAGACAAAATGGAGATACTCCAGTATTTGAATCAAAACCTCCGGTCAAGCAGAGTCCATTTTGATCCAGAAAAAAATTTAAATTGTTTTCTCCAATTTTCTATTAGTGCCCTAAATTCTTTAAAGAAAGGTTTAGATAATTAGAAAAACATAGCGATCGGATGGATACACCACATTTCCTCTATCTGCATTTATACATTTCCACCAGCATCATGCCTAAATGTATATCAGTCGGTTCTGAAGTGTTGTGGCGATAAATCTCGATAGTGGAACAGGTCGAGTCGAACCTGGCAATTACAGATTATGAGCCTGGTGCGCTACCAAATGAGCCAACATCCACCCCATAAATTATTTTGAATAAATACCACCATAAGAATACCAACTGCCTCTAAAGACGATAACTTCTTATGTTCCTAAGAAAATTTTTAAGTTATGTAATAATTTTTTTATTTCAATATATAATCTTTTTTCTAAGAGGGCCGTTATTTTATTTTCCACTCTGTCCAAAAGTCACTGGGAATAACAGTATAGGAAAGCTTGATTTCTCTACTTAGCTTCTCTATAGGTACTGGCTTTATAGTGGTGTTAGGTCAGGAGATCGGGATGGATACACCATATTTCCTCTATCTGTATTTTTACATTTCCACCCGCATCATGTCTAAATGTATATCAGTCGGTTCTGAAGTGTTGTCAACGATGCATTGTGGCTTAGGTTGTACATTTTGAACATCTATGACTACAAGATAAATGTCCCGTCTGTATGCGGTATAAATTTCAGGTATAATTGAATGTAGTGTACACATTTTATTGCGACAGTCTATATTATTTAATACTGTCTATATTAAAATGTACACCGAAAGAAAAACTTACTTCCTTTTGCATATCAAGTCTCGCTTTCTGTGAACTCAACTCTTTCCTTAATCCAAAAGCTATACTGCTCTCGAACAATGTTTGGTAAGCTGAAAGGGTCATAGTCATCTCATCGCTGACACGCTTAAGGAGAAGACCACGTTCTGGACAGGTGATGGTTTCTTGACGTATCAATTCATCTGTGAATAGAAGAAAATAATCCTTGGAGAGCCCATACAGCCATATTTCATTTCCTAAACAGCATAATTCAAAATTTAGCTGCGGAAAATTTCTTCAAGTCTCGCAGGAAATATGAGTACTTCTAAAATCTAATAACTCGAAGAAATATATATCAATATAGAAATAAATAGAAAATAAACTTTTTTCTTGATATCATCTTGCATGTATATGGGTATACATAAATATAAATTTCAAACTTTAGATTGAAACTAATGTTAGACTGAACCTGTGTTTCTGAGAGCAACACTGGCTCTAAATTCAATTATTTTGGATGTGGTTCAGCTTTCATAGTTCCTATAAATTGCAGGAATGTATGCTCCAAGAACGCAAGGCATGCATATGCTTATTCAATTTATAAAATACTATATTGAATATTAATAATTAAAAGGATTCGCTTATTGAAAGTAGTAAATGATATTAAATTGATTTTGATTATTTATTTTTCATCAGTCGTAAAAAATTTCTTAATACAAAGTTGTTTAATATTCAAATGTCTAGGTGCTTTATTTCTCTGAGCTTACAAAAATAATTTACTCTGAGATTACAAAAATAAGCTGACCTTTAAGTTTGAAATTTCGTTCCCTAAATAAACTCTTAAAGGCGCTAATATTTCGACTTCCGACATGCATGCTGCGAATCAGATTCTGAAATTTTTTGAATAATTTTATATTATTTAATCATAATTGATAACTTATTATCACTACCATCATCGTTGAAGAATTTAGTTGTAAGCCGGAAATCTAAATTCTATTTGTGATTTTTGTACTATTATGGACATACTTACCTATCTACCCACCCACTTATAAACCCCATAACATACAAATTCTTCTAAAAAATGGCCTATGTAGGTCCAACCAGACTGCTCAATTTAGTCCTCCAAACGTATCTGTCCTGAGCTGAAGCTGTTGCATTGCCCACTGTACGCCAATTCTAACATGATCTTGTTTGACATTGCTGTCTACCACAGGGACATACCCAGAGGGTTCGCCTCCCCCTGAAAATCCGGTCGTCCTATACGAAATCTGAAACTTGTCTATCTGCTTTGAAATCCAAAACAGTTGTCTTTATATCATTTCATTTTAGCCCCATAGATATGTCCAACACTAAGAATAGATTTAAAAGACAACTATAAAATTTTATTCGATATATGCAGAATATCATTTTAACCATTCCTGTCCGGTGGAATATTTCATTAGCTGGAAACCCACTAAGTCTTATTCGCAGGCTCCCCCTCCCCAAAAAAACAAATAAATCCTGGGTACGTGCCTGGTCTACCACATCCTAGGTGTCCCCCTTTTTCTGAGACCATTAAGCACATTGTTCGGAACCTTATTCGCTGATTTGTAGTATGCGTACAGGCAACATGGCCAAAGTAACGCAGTCTCTATGCACAATATACTGCTCAAAGTTGGTTGCCGACTCCTACGTCTAATCTCATCATTGCTTACAAAGTGAAACCATATAATGCTCAAGATACTGCGTAAGCATCTACTGTAGAATCAAAGGTTTTTGTTATCTTGCTTATAAATGATCCAGGTTTTACTAGCATAACTAACTTTAGAAAGGACCACACTATTATATAGTCGAATATTAGTCTTTAGGATATATATATATAGCTAAGTCTTTAGGATATAATTTTATACCTAAGATTAATATTGGGCCTAATTATATAACCTAAAACATATTCCACACTTTCCATAGATACTTAAAAGTCCCCGCAGCAATCCATTATTCTTCTGTTTATCCCGTTCTACACATCAGCAGTATCTCTTACACAGGTTCCGAGATAAACCGAGACACTTACTCAAAGGTGCAAATATTCAAAATAACTGAAGTACATACATCCTGCCTAAACAATTTTCATCACTTTAGTTTTTTCTCTGTTTATTACCTAATGTTTATTTACCCACTCTAATGAAATAGTTGACTCATTAACACCATTTACCACAAGAGCGAAATCATCGCAAAAATCTAAATGAGAAATTTTCAAAACTCTAGATCAGGTATTCTTAATATTTTTCAAGTCCCTCACTTTTGCAGCGATGTATAGAATCCTCGCATCAGCAAAATGTTTCTTCAGAATTTATATGTGAAAAATGGAAGTATTGGGATTGATATTGGAGGATCTGAAAACCCCTGTCGCCAAAGATTCGGGAGGTCTCCCAACTTGTCTTGGAGTAGGGAGGAGAGAGTATTCAATCTGCACAATCTTTTGCAACTTATGAATAGAAATAAATATATCCAGCAAGTTAAATAAACTGAATTACACAAATGCATAAAGAGAAAATTTGATATGTAACAAATAATTGAAATATAGGGAAAAAATATATTTCTAGTGTCCTTAAGAAAAATTGCATTATATTTGGTATTAACGAGATGGTACGTAAGTATTATATTATATTGATTGCGAAACATTTTACTAACTAGAATGTTAAAAAAAATCAAGTTTTGTCTATTTTGAGGCCCCCATTAAGTGTCTATCTCCTTAAGTGTCCTGCGCCTGAGCGGTAAGGCATAGTTTATATTATACATAATTCATCCACCAATATTTATGCACATAGTTTTTTTAAACCAAGGCAAAATCAAATTATAAACCACTGATTATGAAAACAGAAAAATTAAATATTCGTAATAAAAATTCGACAACGTTATTCGGAATGTTCCTCCCACACCAGGCAGGTACCCATGATTTAGAGTAGGGGTGGGGGGGGGTGATGGTGGGGGTATTCGAGAATGTAGTTTAGGGGAGAGTTCGAGAATTAAGTTTCGGGAGGAGGGGGGTGTCTGAGAATAAGATTTGAGTAGGGTTTTCCAATTACTAAGATACTACACAGGACAAGAAAAAGTAAAATGATATTCTGTATGGAATAAGATTTATATTTCTTTTTTAAGTATATTTTTTGGTGTCGGAATATACTATGGGACTAAAATAAAATTATACAAAACAATTGTTTTGGATTTCAAAGCAGATAGACAAGTTTGAGATTTCGCATAAAACGACCGGATTTTCGGGTAGGGGGAAAGACCCCCCCTGGCTACATCCCTGACCCACACACCGTAAGGGGCGGGCACCCCTGCTCTAAACAATACAAGGCAAATATCTTCCCCTTGCAGTGAATTCCACGAAACATAATCAACAAGAGGCAAGGTGACAAAAATGTATCCTTGTCGAACTAGAGTAGCAATGCTAAACCAATTGCTATAAGCATTTCCTAATTTCACACGACTCATTTTTATTATAGAGAGGCATCGTATGCTAACTTAACATTTGTTAACGTAATGGTATAGGCAGGGCCGGCGTGAACTTTTGAGGGGCCGGGTTCCAAAATTGTGCGGGGCCAAAAAAGAAACGCATTTATATGTACTTCTAAATTTTACAACAATAAATTATTTATTATAAGTACAAAGTGCGGTACATATCTACATATAACTTATAGGAACGCCGAGTATATTAGAAATATTATATAATTTTTCTCGCCTTTTTCGTGGAAAATCTTTAATTACGTCATCAAAATTGATCGATTTCGCTTTCTGTTGAAAGAATAGTTAGTCATCGATTATCGGATTCTGCGATTGGATTTACTATTGGGCTTGGAAAATAACTGACATGCGCACTGGTGGTGGGAGGTGGAGCCAGAGGAACGAGGATACATTGTGTCGGCTGCTGTGTTAAAGATAGGAAAATGGCGTCGTTTTTTATGATGGCATTTTAAACCGCTGGGCCAGATTCCGTGTATAAGCATGGCTGTCCAGAGAACAACCATATGATCTCACGATCAACCACAATTATGGCGAACAGAATCAAAAGACGTTTCGAAAATATATGTCTTTCTATTTGTGTTCCAGTGGCGAAGTATGACTTTTTGAATCATCATCATCATCCTCAAGCAGCCATGGGCTACGGAGGTCCAACCAGACCGTGCAATTTAGTTCTCCAAGCAAGTCTATCCTGAGCTACATCTACTGCATCTGGCCACTGCACACCAATTCTAACAAGGTCTTGTTTGACATTGTCTGCCCACCGCATCCTAGATATCCCCTTCTTTCTGAGGCCTTTAGGCACACTGTTCATAACCCTATTCGCCAATCTATAATTATTCATACGGGCAACATGGCCAAACCAACGGAGTCTCTCTCTGCACAATATGCTGCTTAAAGGAGGTTGCAAACTCCTTTGCCTAATCTCATCATTAGTTACAAAGTTGAACCACCTAATGCCCAAGATACTGCGTAAGCATCTGGAATCAAAAGCATCTAGTTTCCTGTTATCTTGTTTACAAAGTGTCCAAGTTTCACTACCATAACTAACCCTAGAAAGAACCAAACTATTATACAGTCTAATTTTAGTCTTTAGGTGTATACGCCTATTTCTCCACACTCTCCATAGGTTCTTAAAAGTCCCGGCAGCAATCCCTATTCGTCTGTTAATCTCATGTCGCACATCACCATTATCTGTTACATAGCTCCCAAGATAATTAAACTGTGACACCTGCTCAAGACTGCAACCATTCAGATTAACTGAAACACAGCCTGCCTGACCAATTTTCATCACTTTAGTTTTCTCTCTGTTTATAACCAAACCTACTCTACTACCAGTCTCATCAACAGCTCGAATGAAAGAGTTCATCTCATCAACATCATTTGCCAAAAGGGCTAAATCATCAGCATAATCCAAATCAGAAATTTTCGTATCTCCAGCCCATTTAAGGCCAAAATCTTTCCCTTGAAGTGAATTTCGAATAACATAATCAATAACCAAGCTAAAGAGAAAAGGAGACAAAATGCACCCTTGTCGAACACCAGAAGTAATGCCAAACAATTGCTACAAGCCTTACCAACTCTCACACACGACTCAGTGTTATTATAGAGAGCTTTCATTATGTTAATTAACTTGTCTGGTATACCATATGATTTCACAATCAACCACAAATTATGACGATCAACAGAGTCGAAAGCCTTTTTGAAATCAACAAAGCTAGCAACCAAAGGTTTCTGAAACTCTAAACATTTCTCAAGAATCTGCCTAAGTGAAAATATCTGATCCACACATCCCCTACCACTTCTGAATCCACATTGCTCATCACGCAATTGATTGTCAACCAGATTCTTAATTCTATTAAGCACAATCATGGAAAGAACTTTACCTGGAACAGAGAGTAGGCTGATACCCCTATAGTTATCACAAGTACTGCGATCACCTTTTTTGAAAATAGGGATAACAATAGCTCTGGTAAAATCCTTAGGAACCATGCCTTTATCATAAACGATATTCAGAATTTCAGTCATCCAAGTGGTAACCGAAACATTCCCAGATCTAAGCATTTCCATAGTAATTTCATCTACCCCTGGGGATTTATGAAGTTTAAGTTTAGAAACAGCCAAAATAACTTCAGATTGTGTTATAGGTCCAACATTAAAGCCACCAATGCATCTATCATCATTGCAAACAATGGGAGTAGAACTAACTACATTGTTTAGAACATCACTGAAATGCTCAGCCCACCTAGTCATGACAGAATTCTCCCCTTCTATAACCTTACCTTGTTTATCCTTCAATCCTTGTATGCCTGTCCGTTTTCTACCACACAAAACATTAACTATCTGGTACAGCTCTCTGCTGTTGTGCTGTCTAACTGCTTCCTCGGCTTTGTCAGCCAAACCATAAAGCCAAAGATTCTTATCAGCAGCTAACTGATCTTTTACAAGTTTATTAAGGTCTCTGTAATGCTTTCTATTAGGACTAGTAGGGTATTGATTAAGGGCATTCCTGCAGTTCTTTCTTTCCGAAATAAGCTCAAGTGCCTTATCACTCAGATAATTTTGCCTCTTCTGCTCCTTTTTTCATAAAAGAGTACTGTTAGTATCCAAAAAAGCATGTTTAAAATGATCCCATTCTTCCTCAACTGCAGTAGTAAGCAAACCATGACTGTCATAATGACTAAGTAACCTATCATGGTAAGCTTTGGCTATAACTGGATCTTTCAGAGCTTCAGTATTAAAAGTAAATTTTTTAACCCTAGCACAACACTTTTTAAGTTTAAGTTGCAACACACTTTTAACAAGGTAATGGTCAGATCCAATTTCAGCTCCCCTATATGCCCTGGTATTCCTAACAGAACTAGCCCATTTGTTGTTAATTAATATGTAATCAATCATATTCTTATGCAGCCCATCAGGTGAAACCCATGTGTACTTATGTATGTCGCGGTGTTTGTAATAAGTGTTAGTTATTCTGAATCCATTGAGTTTACTTACCTGTAGGAGACGTTGCCCATTGCCATTGCAGCTACCAATACCAAAAGGGCCTATTACTCCTCCCCAAAGGGCAGAGTCAGCACCAACTTTGGCATTGAAGTCACCAAGAACAAGGGTAATATCTCCTTTCTTGACAGAATTCAAAATATCCTGAAGTTGTTCATAAAACCTATCCTTCTGATCCTCATCGGCATCCTCAGTAGGGGCATAACAGCAGATAACATTGAAGTCTTTAACGCTTGTCTGAAATTTTGCTGTAAGAAACCTTTCATTAATGCACTCATATCCTAGAAGAGAATCGCTAGCGTGTCTGCTGAGAAGCAGACCCACGCCTTGGTGATGTTTATTGTCGTCCCTCCCTGAAAAGAGAAATTTAAGATTATTTTTAAGAATCTGACATTTATCTGTCCATCTGGTCTCTTGCAAGCCGAGAATATCTAAATTATAACGGTGGAATTCTTGTGTGAATCAAGAGAAAAAGCTCTGTGCTGAGTCCTCACATTCCAACTACCTATGGAGAGAAAATGGTTAGTGGGATGTTTAAAGAAACTATGTTTATTGAGAGAGGGAATGCCGACAATATCAAACAGCCCCCTAATCGCAGACATGGGGCAAAGACCCGTTCTCCCACTACTAAAGGCTGAAGCCATCTACACTGGAAGACTTCCTCCAATGTAGAATTTGACGATGCCAATAGAAGCAAAGAGTTCAGGTGCCTGCGATGACTTCTGCTCAGGATTATCCACCAGCTGATAAACATATCCTGTGAATCTATTCACTTGGGGCTGTCAACCCACAAACAAACAGAAAACACAGCGGAAGATTTTCCCTCCACAGAAGCCCACCAGTGCAGCAAAATCAGGATCCATAATCAAGCTCAGAGCCATATATCTGTCCAGTAGGTTTATATGGTCAGCACCAGGACCCTGTGTGGTTGACCACTCCTCAGCAGGGTAGAAAAAAAAGAAAAGTAGCCATAGTTGTCCAGATCAGTAGGCCACACTAATCTGGCAGCCCTCCCCTTCCGTTCACTTCCACAATAGAGTATCTCTTTTGAAAGTTACTAACGGTCCGCACCACGAGAAGTAGGGGAAGCAAATTACTCAGAACGCGATTCCGGTACTCAATGCTTCCGAATCACTGAACCGGAACGCCGTTCGGGTACTAGAATATTTCCGAATCATTAAAACGGAATGCCCTTCCGGTTTTTGATGTTTCCGAATCGTTGAGTGCAGGTAGTTCACACTTTTTAAATCACATATTATTAAAATATTATTATTATTTCATACACATAACAGAATAAAGGAAAGAAAGATAGGGGCTTGAATATACAGTCTAGTATCGGAGGGACGGATTGAGAGTTCAATTTCCTCCTCATTAAGGAAATTTCTTAAGAAATAATTTCTTCATAGCAGTTCTTGTGACCGGATGTTTAGCCTGCTTGGTTACTGTTTTAGAAACCTAGTTTCAAGCCCAGGATAAAGGGAATGGATGCTTTTGGATTGTGTTGAGTTCTGCAGAGGTCCCGCCTTTCTCATAGATCTGCTCTATGGCGCATTATATAGGTAACCCTCTTCTAACGCCGGAGATACGTTTAGGGGCGATCCGCTTTAAATGAGGAGAAATTTGATTTTTTGATTGTTTCTTGCATATCTTATTGATTTTTTAATATTTTATTATAACGGATGTTTCATTTCAACAAAAATAATTCACAGTTTTTAAAAGTAAAATATAAAAATACATAATTATTACACAAATGTACAGCGAGTTTCCGCTTTACCGTGGCGTTCGCATTACCGTAGTTGTTCTTTTGGAACGCTATAAAAAGTTCTTTCGTTTTTAAACAACTCAGTCGAATCCGTTTGACCAAGATTTTTTAAAGCAGGTGAATATTTTTTATTTTATTTTCTGTTCAAACGAGTGAAATTTGATATCACCTATCAGCAGTAATTTATTTTAATTACATTCATTGGATATGTAGCCAAGAATTCATGTTGCAAAATCTGAAGGAAAATATTGCTGAGGGACAGCAATTGAAGTCATTGTCTTCATATGACCCTCACCATAACAGAGCATGCAGAGCTAGATGCGTTTATCCTGAATGAGATGACGAAACCGAAATAGGTGTAAATTGATTCCTTCTTTAAGAAGAATTGACCTTGAGAAGAATGTCAAGAATCTGTCCCCTCCACGTCAGATTTTCCAAACTTTTTTTACTTTTCATCGAGTTAATGAACTGAATTCCACAGATAGGATTGTTTGTTTTAGAACAGGTTGCCAAAGCAAACTTTTTCATTTAAATTTTTTACTATAATTATTAATTTTTGTTTGTTAAAAAGCAATGGATAATTATGTTTATAAGGCTTAATTATTTTTTATTTTTTGAGCAGGTTTCCAAAAAAAGACGTTTTTTATTTAAATTTTTTTCTAAAGCTTTCAAGCTTTTTTTATTAAAGTGTAAATAACCTTTTTTTTTGATCCCAATTAAATAATAATAATATAATAAGCAATTATTCACTGTATACATATATGATTGATTATTTAATTTTACAATTCATTTCTTAGTAAAGAAAGAATCTAGCGTAATTTGCTTTGTTTCCGTTTCGTGCGTAATATATGTTTGTAACATTCCATTAACTGATCCCAACCTCGTCTTAAAGCATCCACTCCTGAAAAAGCATTATCACTCCCCTCCAACATACAATGCATTTATTGTGCAGGGGATGGGCTAAAAAAATGTAAAAAGAAGCCGCGTTACAGCGAATCAGCGTTAAACGGGGGTTGCCTGTAACGACATGATCCTGTCAGATTTCTGTGGCAAACAGCTATTTGAACTTGAATTATATGCAATTCCTAAATGTTATTCTTGTTATTTTCTCATCAATTGCCATTGTGTGTGCACTTGATTTGCCATTGTGTGTGCACTTATGCGAAAGTCATTATTATTAGAAATGCAGTACAGTGAGTCGCATCATATTCGCATTTAACTTATGCGAATTCAACTATACGCTCGTCCAAAAAAAAAAGAGAAAAGTAACAATTTAAGTGGTGCGGGCAATTCAGCCCGTTATTCCACTCAATAAGTGGTTGTAAAGTGAAGGTGAAATGAGAGTCATAAATCTGCTGTTTCCTCAGTCGGTCTCGGTTCCTGTGTTCTCATAGTGTGTTCATATCTCGCAGCGCAGTGCGATTCTAATGTTTACGATACATATTTTATACAACATGGCCCCTAAACGCATGCCAACTGCTTTATCTGGTACTCAACCAAAGAAACAGAGACTTATTACAACGCTGGAGGAAAAATTGGCTATGTTGAATTTATTGAGAGACGGTATGGTATGTTGGTCTCCAACCTGGCGCGTGAATATAGCCACAACGAATCCAGCATCCGTGCCATGAAGATTCCAGAGGGAGAAATTCGACAAGTGCTCAATAACTGCTTAAGTGACGAGTAAAATGCGTGTTAAGACTTTAGTAAAGACTGAAAAGGCATTAAACATATGGCTGGAAGACATGAACCGTAAACGGTGCCTATCGATGGCAACACTGCGAAAAGGGGCTCTTAGCCTCTATGTGCTGTTCAAATCTACCTCCATGGTTCAAACCTCCCGCTGAAGAGTAACAGCCTTCTGATGAGAAGAAATTCAAAATATTATTTATTCTTTCGTCTTTCTCTTTCTTATGTAATTAAAACACTGTGAAATTATATTTTACACATGTACTTTTTATTATGAACTGTAAATACTGTTTACATTACATATATTACTGTACAGGGTTGAATACACAAACCATATATATATACTGTACTTTATGGGTGATTTAAGAGATTTTTAAGAGTAATTTTGACCCTGCGTAAGATGCGGCTGCACTGTATCCAATCCTCCTCTCCTTCCAATGCTAAATTCTATAAACACGCCTGTGTAGAATATGCGATTTATTTCGCTGTCATTGCTGTGCCACATTTAGATCGTTTTACCTCTGAACAGCATTTTGTGCATACAACTGGCTAAAGGTCCAGGTCACAAGGACCCTCGAGGGTTCAAAGTTAAGTAAGTGAAGGGCATCCACTGGACAATTGTTACGAGACAGACAGAAATCTCCCTTTAAAATTGTTACGAGACAGACAAAAATCTCCCTTTAAGATCACGTAGCATAACGTACACAAGGTAGGGTACTTAACGTCTCATCCGGTGGATGGCGGTATTTGCAAGCGCAACGGTGTCCCTTTTCTCACCGAGGACAGTGTGTAGGTTAATGAAAATAAATCTCAAAGCTGGCACAATTGGGTCTCAAGCCTGGGAACATTAGAGTCCAGCGTGCAACAAACTGAGACCCACCCAGCCATATGCCGAAACGCAAAGGCTATTCTGATGACTATGTTTGGCAAGAAAGAGCCATTAAAAAGAGATATCTAATAAGAAGCTTACAAATGTTTTTATTGCATAACTTTGCGTGCGAATACTTCAAAATTAAGCAATTGGCAGAATTAATTTGCTACTCATTTAATTTAGAATAAATTCATCTTCTAAATTTCATATATTGAACAACTCTGCAAAAGTACCATTATGTCGTTAATATTCAATAAACATGTATCAAGAGTAAACAGTAAAAAAAAAGCCCAGGTTTATGATTCGAATGCAAAATCCAGAATAAATAATAAAATTATATGTATGGCATGTTTTAAAATTTTCACCCATTTGTTTTTCATAGTTCGCTTTTGATACCACATTTCTGGTTTTGTATATTTCAGAATTTTTCAAGGACCACAGCATATATTTCTTCTGTCGCAGACAGCTACTTCAGTAGTTCTGATGAAAACTAATGTTTCAAGATTAATATGCATTCTTCTTCCCTGTGTTCGAGAGATAGAGTAAATAACAGTTTATTTACAATAGCAATGGTGAATAAGACTCCTATCCCGAAATAAGCTTTTTCCTCCATTAATATATTTTTTTCATTTCAATCATACTAGTTGAGTGCCTATTAAAGATTCAATGAGAGACATTAATAAAATCGTGTACTTTCATTATAAAAAAATTTTGAAATGTGGCATAATTTTTCATATGAACCATTTATTTTAAACTTTCCTGCCACTTCGATATATCGGTCCTTTATTTCTCTTGTATTTAAAGTCAGCATCATAATTTAAACTAATCTCGAGTTCCAACCTATGTTGCATTTTATGAAAAGACAATACGATATGGCTCATGCTGAGTGATCTGCTCCTGGAATAAATCGGTACAAACAAAACTTGTTTGAATAAAAAACGTGGGTAAGCCCAGTTTCCACATGTCTATAGGTTTAAACAAATATTCTAATTTAACTACTATCGCGACGTACAATATGTTCGCTCAGTAGTAATTCGTGAATACTAAAATAAAGCGAAACGATACCAATTCTGCCTTATAAATTTGTTACATTAGGTTTCTACAAAAACTAAACATAAAACAATCTTTCACTGAGATGTGGCGGACCTTGCGCCATCTATACTTCAGGGGAGGCAACTCAGACGTTAAAATCTTTCAGAATACGACCTATAAATCTTTCACTAAGATGTGGCGGACCTTGCGACATCTCTCCTGAAGAATAGATGCATCCGCCACTTCTCAGTGAAAGATTTATGTCTTATTCTGAAAGATTTTAAGGTCTGATGCGTGGTGTAACGGTAGTGCGCTCTGACATGAATCTGGAGAGTTGTGGGTTCGATTCCCGCCGCGTGAGCGATAACTTTTTTTCAGATGTTTTTATACATTTATCTTTCTTTTTTCGTTTATGAGAATTTTTAAGGGAAGCATTACTTCCCTTGCTATCATGGACGCTTCATCCCTGTTGTGTTCCATTATGCAAAATGTGCTTCCTATATCGTCATGGCTTTTAATTTAAATAAATACTTCAGAAGCAACAACTCTAAGTTGTAACTTGTTGCATATCTCTGCACATATATTGCAAATTTTATTTCATGCTTCAAGAAGATTGACCATAACAACTGAACTCTTTATTTTGACTAACACTTTCATTTGTTAATGATATAGCGAAATTTGTTTATTAACTTAGATTCAGGATTTTGTTAGCAATTGGCAGATTATCATATTTCACCAAATGTAATTTTTGCAATTTCTTTTGAATAACATCATAATGGGTGTTGTTAGTTTGAGTTACACATTTTGAAGCACCTCCCATCGAGCTAAAATCCTTATTTTGCGGAGATGTTATGAAATGCGCTATAAAATTTTTAAAGCAAATTATATTTGGAAGAAATTAATTGAATTTTTATGTGCTTAGCTATTGATCAAAGGAACCTGGGTTTGAGCTTCGGGTAAGGCATGGGTGTATGTTTTGTTTTTCTGCTGAGGTCCCCGACATCCTCACAGATCATCTACTACCGTATTTCCCGGAAAATAAGACTGGGTCTTATATTAATTTTTGCTCCAAAAGACGCATTAGGGCTTATTTTCAGAGGATGTCTTATTTTTTCGTGTACAACAATCTACATTTATTCATATACAAAAATCTACATTTATTCATGTACAAAATTTATTCATGTTCATCTGTTTACATAGGCGTTTACTTCTCGTCCAAAGGCGCCCGCTTGGGTATTTACAAATACTTAATTATAATTTACATTATCATTTATTTTAAGTATTAATGTCAATAATATTATTTATTTACATTTAATTATATATTAATATTATTATTTTATAATTCAGTATGTCCGTCGTGTGTTGCAACGGACGTACTAAATGCGTCCGTCTGGCTGACGATCTTAACTGGGGCTTATTTTTGGGATAGGGCTTATATTACGAGCATCCTGAAAAATCATGCTAGGGCTTATTTTCCGGTTAGGTCTTATTTTCGGGGAAATACGGTATAGCGTATAAACTGAGAGGCTCCTGTCAGACTTCTGTGGCAAGCAGATGCTTGAGGAATATTTATTATTTACTTTTATTTAATGCATTCTGTGGATTTATTTGGTTTTCATAGTTATGCGTACCTTTCAAAAATTCACAATTGGGCTTGGAAAAAACTCGTATATTGGTTCAAATTTTACGATATTTAAATTGAAACATTTTGTGGTAAGTTTTGTATTTAGTGGCGATAAAAGGTATATTATTGTGACTCTTCAGTGTATGCAAACTAAAAATTACTATTAATTGGGTGAACAAATTTTTGGGATCTATTTTTCCTCCTATGAAATCAACAAGTTTCACGAATTAAAAGTTTTGTATTTACATAAGTACTAGAAATTAATTACTGCCTGTGGAGCCACTTAATGTTTCGGCCGTTATGCTGACTCCTATAAGTTACAGAGGTAGGAAACAATATGTTACAAAGTTGGAAGTTCGGGACCTTGTATGAGGAGTAACTTCCTGAATGGCAAAGGCCAGAATATTGTGACTAGATACTGTAAGTAGTATGATTATACTAGCTGTGAGAGAAAAGGAATTTTCTTCTATATCCCTCGACTATCCCGTCCCTTAACAGAGGTTCTTTCCATTTGTAAAAACAGTTGTTTCAACATATCTTTAGAATGCGACAGACAAACTTAATGATTTGTGTGTCAAATGAAAGCTTATGACGCGGGGAGTATCATAGACTATACAAAATTGACCCTCCATGTTTTCTTCCACCCTGAAATACAATGTATAAGATATAGTGGAACAATGTGAAAACAATTGTTCCACTATATCTTAGGAATGCGCTGGCCGAAAGTAACACGCTATGCGCTGGCCGAAAGTAACACGCTATGAAAGCTTGAGACATGGGGAATGCTACAGGTTAAAAACTTTCCACCCCTCCTGTTTCTTCCCCCTTGAAAATAGGAAAAAATGGAAACGTTTGTTCCACTATATTTTTTAAACACGAGGGCCTACAATTGCGAGTTACGTGTCAAATGAAAACTCATATGAGAATCGTCGTACACTGTTTCGTATTTTGCCCCCCCTCCCCCCAAAAAATTGTGCGGATTTTCGCGGTGGTCGACCTTAACGAGTTGCATATATCTCAAATCAAAGCTTGTGGCATCTCCAATTTCATGGGCTACCTCAAACACGACCGCAAAAAGAAGGAGAGGAAGAATATGGCCGCTGTTTAATGAGTCATATATCAAGTGAAAGTTTCTCAAGGTATGCGTTTTTAGTAACAAAGAAAAAACATAAATAAATTTAAAAAACACCTATCTTCCTATAAGCGTCCTAAAAAGCAGAAAAATGAAATCCGTCACTGAATTAGTATTCCAAAGGAAGAAAAGGCGCCGATTTCCCTACTCAATAAGATTGCCAGCGCTCTATCTTCCTCGGAAGTGAATACGAATTCAGTGACTGATTTCATCAATGAGACATTTTAGGTTTATTTTCTACTTTTTAGGGCTCGTATAGGAAGATAGGTATTTTTTTTACAAATTTTAATTTATTTATATTACTGTTCATGCCTGAGTGTGTGAGGGCAACGATCAGCTGTAAAAGGTGAAAAGTTTTTGCTGCTTTTGTTTCTCTTTTTATGTAGATCCTCTGTAACTGCTAAGGCTTGAAAGATTTCCTCTTGTCTTCCGTGTAGCTATTTCATTTCCTGCGATATAATTAGATAGTTCTAAGGTGAATGTAGTAAGGATATGATGAAGTGCGCAAGAATGTGGATGAGAGGAGGGAGGAATGTCAGAGTGCGGGTGATGAGAGTGCCATATTCTCACTTTGTTGTCTGGTGTGATGTTTAGGTTGATTGCGTGGAGTTTTTTGTAAGGTAGAACCTGCAAATGTTCCCTTCTAGTTGCTCTCAGTGACACAGTTTCTCAATTTAGCTTTTTGTGCAGCTTGGACCCAAGTCCAGTTATTCCTGACCTTACTTTACGGACATCAGTGGCTACTTTATATGTCTCACGACCTTTGTAGGTGGTTAAATGCCAGCCCCCACAGTTGGAGCAATAGGCACTGTTGGTTCTGAAGTGAGCAAATTTATGCCAGTCATTGCAGAATTTGCATGTGAGACGGCCTCTAGAGTCTAGTGTGTTATGACCGAATTTACAAGAGGTCTTGCACTGTAAAGGGGGGGGGGGAGTCCTCTTCAACTCTGAAAGTGAAGTTATCTATGTAGATCACCTTAGGTAGGATGTTATTTGAAAATTTAAGGAATAATTCTCTAGTGGCAGTAGGAATTAATTCAGGGGTGATTTCGTTATTTTCGAAAATCATGGCTTTGTTGACCTCCACAATTTGATTTTCAAGTGCCTGAAGCAATTCCTCCTCTGGCACTGGTATGATGCCAAGAGCTAAAGAACGTATTATAACTTTTACAGGTAAGTATACTAACTGTCTAAGTTTTTGAAAATGCTAACTATTTATTTTTCCACAATTTCCGATAATACATTTACTTTTCTGGTAAATCTCATCTTTACTAACCTGTTATATAATTTGTCGATTTCAGTTTTAATTATTTGTGTACCAATAGCTGACAATGAAGTGATCAAACTCTGAATAATTACGATGGCAGGTTTCTTATAATAGCCGTTGGGTCTTTTCTAGTATCACATAATATGAAGGGAAGAAGTGCTTTCTTGAGATGAGGTGTTTCTGATTTGTTATCAGGTTTTGGGATTTCTTCAATGTAGTCAGCATCTTCTAAAGGCTGGCTTTTCTGTAAGGAGGAATCGTTAGGAATAGGTGAATTTTCAGAATTTTGTAGTTGTTTCGGAAAAGGTGCTGAAGATCCAAAGGGTTGGTTAGAAGCCTCTGATGTGTGTTCTTCGCAATACTGGAGGGGGGCGATCAGAATTAATTTGATAATAATTAGGATTAATGAAGTAGATGTTGATGAAGAGGAAGTTGAAAGCTCTGGGCCTCTAGCCGATTTAGCTGTGGAGGCTTGAAGTCGCATACGGATCATGAGTAACACCACCTTATATTATTTAATTATTATTGTCAAACAGGACCTTGTTAGAATTGGTCTACAGTGGCGAGATGCAGCAGATGTAGCTTTAGGAGAGATGTTTTTGGAGAACTAAATTGCATAATCTGGTTGGATCTCTGAAGCCCATGGCTGCTTGAGGATGATGATAATGAGTGCGGAATGCCTCCAATTCATCAGAAATCAACAAAATCGATAAAAGCAAGGCAAGAGCAGAGAATCATAAAACTTTCGCTGTTTCGTCGGCTTTGAACACCGAAGATGGCTGAATCGCTGCTGCTCTGGGAATCAGGATGTGCCACTTAAGACGAACAGGGAGAGCCATCATTGGAGCTTTAAAGGACATTCTGACCGTGTTGTGGAATCTAAATTGGCTATCTCCAGACACAAAGGGTCCCACTTCATATGGTGTCACGATCATGTAAGCCTAGATCCAAGAACAATGGAATCACACCATATTCACAGATGAGTCTAGATTTTCTCTACAATCTGACAGCATGCATTTACTTACCAGGAGAGCGATGGAAGCATACAACTAGCCATTTGGTGTTGGAGGTCTAAATGTGCTGTCCGGATTTTCGTTGGGTGGCCATACCATACCTATTGACTACATATTTTGTATTATTCCCTCTTTTTCACCTACTTTTCTCTATTAATTTATTTTTACTATTCATTTCTAATAAAATTTACTTTCTTTTAAAATTTGTTTACTTTTTACATTATATTTGTATCTTTCTGTGAAATAGGATTAAATTTGTCATATTTCCAGATAACCACATTTTATTGATCCGTGCTTTACTTTTGACATGAACGTATCTTAGAAGGAGGTCCAAGCGAATTTTTTATTGATAAAAGAAATTTTTATATAGATGCAATTTTCTTTTTTACTGTTATTAAGTTGCATGTAATACAATACTAAATGGGTTAAAAGCAACTGAATACACTGGGGAAAATTGAAAAAGGAACACCCAGAAGGAATTCATTTAGGAACGTCATATTACAATATGTTAATAGTTAAGGGCAGCAGAAACCGTGATCCAAGATTGAAAGTCATTGGGCGAAATAATGACGTCACTGAGGACGACAACAGGCAAATGTATGCAGCGCGTATTCAAGGACTAGAACGTGAAGAAAGTTCTTCATCTTGTGTCATGTTGTTCAGTGCTCTTTGAAGAAGCTACCATGACTGGATGACACAGGCACGCATCATTTGCTCAGTTAGCGGAGTTTGAGCGAGGTCGTATAGTGGGTCTTCGGGAAGCACGTTGGTCTTTTCGTCAAATTGCACACCGCGTGAGATGAGAGATATCAGCAGTGGTACGATGGTGGCGTCGATGGTCAGAAGAGCATTCACACACTCACAGACGTGATTCCGGGCAACACAGGGTTACAGAGGCACGAGAGGATCGGCGTATCCGGAGGGCAGTGGTGGCAGAGCAGACAGCTACGGCGGAGGGCAGTGGTGGCAGAGCAGACAGCTACGGCGGAGGGCAGTGGTGGCAGAGCAGACAGCTACCGCGTCACAAATTCAATCCTTTATCGTACCAAGGGTGTCTGCACAAACGATACACAATCGTCTTTTGCAAACAGGACTGCGGCACGGTTACCACTGACACCTTGTCACTGTCGAGCACGTTTGCAGTGGCGTCAAGAGCGAGTTCATTAGTGGGAAGCATGGCAGTCTGTGGTCTTCAGTAATGAAAGCTAATTCTGCTTAGGAGAGTCTGATGGTCGTTTATGCGCCCGAAGGCGACTAGGTGAACAGCTTTTCCATCGTACATCCGCCAGTGACACACAAGGTTCACGCCGGGCATCATGGTGAGGGGAGCGATTAGCTATCATTCTCATATGTGTCTGGTGTTGGTATAGGGTACACTGAATAGCAATACGTCAGCAACATCATACAGCTGGTCATCCTACCATATTGGAGTGTAATCCCAAATGCGATATTCCAGCAGGATAACGCCCACCGACACTCTGTCTGGGCGGGGCACCAACTTCCTTGACCAGCACGCTCTCCGGACTTGTCTCCAATCGAGTATGTCTAGGACTGGATCGGACAAAGACTCTTCCATGGACTGCGACAGGCAACGACCATTGCTGAATTACGCGTCCAAGTTGAAAGCACATGGAATGGTATCCCTCAGCGTGATATCCAACATTTGTACGACCGATTGCATGTCAGATTGGAAGCTTGTATTGCTGCTCGAGGAGGTTAAACAACTTATTAACGAGGAGGTTCAACAACTTATTAAAATATGCCTTCTGTAAAATGTAATACTCATTAAAAGGTAAAATAAGCATTGAATCACTTCACACGTGTGATCACTGTCCTTTCTCAACAAGTTGTTTCTGCTAAATAAATCTCATAGATTATGCTTCCATTGGTAATGGTGTTCTTTTTTCAATTTCCTCCAATGTATTTTTAATAACTTCCTTTCTTATTTCTTAATGTTCTACTTTTTTTTATCCTCTTAGAATTTTGGGAGAAAACGGAATAAAAGATCCATCCCCTATCTGTTTGGCTGAAAACTGCAAATCACAATATATTGAATTACCTTAACATGAGAGTTAATTAAGTCACCCATTGTTCTTCAGTATCAGTTCAGGCCAAATAAATCCTATTTTTATCTAAGAAAAAAAGATATCTAAGAAAATTGTTAATTTCTAAACAAAGTAAATGAATGTGATAATTCTCTATGCCATAATCTATTTTTCACACTCTTATAAATCCAATTTTTCTCTTTAATCATAAAAAACAAAACCCTAATAATCCAGGGTATTAAAAGTTTATCATTGTCATGTAATGGGATATATCAGGTGCAATTTTTAAATATATTGATCAAGTCATTATGATAATTCAGAAAATTTCAACCAGCATTTTTTTTAGGATCCATACTCTATTTCCTGTATTGAACTGCGTTTTTGATTCTTTTGAAATCAATGAATTCTTTTTTCAAATGCGGCTTATTTTCCTTTATAGAAATTTTATATTGTATAATGTCATATAGTGATCAGTTACATATGATTTAATAATGCCTGATTGAAGATCTTTGTTCCCTGTCAGTCTAACCACTATATGATCTATAAAGGACGAATTTACATTTCTAGTAGGTGTCTTAATACAGCGTAAAAAACAAAATGATGAAAGCATATTACAGTATTCTGGTGATATATTACTATTATCTAAAATATCTATATTGATATCCCATACAATAAAAATATTCTTATTGTTTTATTTCAGTAACAAATTCCACAAGTACAAAGTATATTTCATTGAAGCTTGGTGAGCGATATACTGATATTAACAATATTAAAAATGATTAAATTTTAATTTTAATGTAATAATATCGGCGCTATCAAATTTAATATCGAGTTGTTTAACATTTAAATCACTTCTAGAAAACACAATTGTACCTCCAGACCTATTCAGTTCACCACATTTATAAAATACATTATAACCTTTTTTATTATATAACTTTATTTAACTATACTTTATCCAGCTTTCAGATAATACAATAATAGAAAGAGATATTCGCATTATCGATAATAAAATTAGGAAACAATCAAACATTTTTCTTAATAATCTAAAATTCATATGTAATATATATATATACCCCCCTCAAGCAGCTGCTTGCCACAGAGGTTTGACAGGAGCCTGTCAGTTTATATGCCAGAGCAGAAGGTCTGAGAGAACGGCAGGACCTCAGCAGAAAAACCACACGAACATCCATGCCTTACTCGGGGCTCGAACCCAGGTCCCTTAGATCAGTAGCCAAGCGTGCTAATCACTCTGTCAGATATAATCAGATTTATCCAATATGCGACCAAAGTTATTAGTTCCAATGCTAATATTAATAGACTCATAAACAACGTCCATATTTCCCCTTCCATTTGGACTCGTGTTTGAGGTAGCCCATGACATTGGAGACGTCGTAAGCTTGAAATTCAGATATAACTCGTTAAGTTTGACCCCTGCGAAAATCCTCCCCCTTCTCCCCGCTAAAGGTGGGGTAAAATTTCGAAATAGCTTACGACGGTCATTATATGAACTTAATTTGATATAATAGAACGACTTTCACATTTCGCGTTTTTTAGGGGGTATATTTTGTTATCCACAACACTTCCCGTGCCACAAGCTTTCATTTGATACAACTTGTTACTTTCAGCAATCGCGTTCTCGAGATATAGCGGAACAATCGTTTTCATATTTTCCCCCTTTTTAGGTGGAAAGAAAGCATGGAGTATAGTCTATATTATAGTCTATGATACTACCCGCGTCAAAAGCTTTCATTTAACGCATAGCTTGTTACTTTCCATATTCGCGTTCCGAAGATACAGCAGAACATTTCTTTTCATTATTCCCCCTTTTTAGTGGGGGAAGAAATCATGGTGGTAAATTCTTTTTATAGCTTATGGCACTCCCGCGTCAAAAGCTTTCTTCTGACGTAGAGCTTGTTGCTTTCGTCACTCGCGTTCTGGAGATATAGCGGAACAATAGTTTTGATATTTCCCCTTTATTAGAGGGAAAGAAAGTATGGAGAGTCAATTTTTTTAGCCTATGACACTCCCCCGTTACAAACTTACATTTGACACATGAATCATCTCTATCACGATTCGAAAGATATGGTGGGACAACTGTTTTGATAAACAGACAAACCGAGAAACTGACAAATGTCAAGCGAAGAGCAAATATAAAAGAGTACTGGTTTATGGAAGTATGCAAATCACAGTTTCGTCGTAAGTGGTCGGTGAAGTTAAAAAATTACTTCAAGAGCAGAATCAGAATCAGCGAGAATAAAGTCTGTTAATTGTTAACCCGGAAGTGTCTTGTAAGTGAGTTTCAACTTTGCAATATACTCAAACGATGAATATTGCGATATACACCTACTGATGGTAGAGTGCCATGGCAACGAATCAGGCGCTTCTCGTTTGCATGCTGAACGCTATCTAATGCGAGGTCATCCTACTGAAAAAAATCATAGGAAGAGTAGACCAACTTAAGAAATAGATTGGTAGCCTGATGAAGATTGTGGTAGAGGCCATCTATGGACTTAGCATATTCCAGAATGTTGGAATATACTAAAATTCCGAAATGGCGATTGTTGGTGGTCATGATTCCTCCAGGCATCTTTTGATAGCACAGCAAACGTGAATAGTCACATTTCTCATCGTACACGGGAACGTCGGCATCAAGTGCAATGGAGCTTCGACATATCGGCAGGAATAATTGGTGAATCCCAAACTTCTATCTTGTTTATGGAAAAAATAGCTGAAAAAAACATCTCATCGGCAGGAATAATTGGTGAATCCCAAACTTCTATCTTGTTTATGGAAAAAATAGCTGAAAAAAACATCTCACCTGCAGCTCTGCACATTGTCGTAAAAAATATCAACAACCAAGAAAGCTAATTATTTCTTAAGCAATTATTCGTATAAGAGTATATTTATCGATTCCTTTAATCGATAATAATTAAATCTTAATCTATAAATTAAGAAACAAATTACACATAATATACAGTATACTCGCATTATGAAACATTTATGTATTAAGAAAAAATCCTTGCAGTCGTCGGAAAGTTATGAAACAAAGACTCAAATGAATTAATTTTGAATGAAGGTTTCAAGAGAAATAAAGGCCATTGCTTCTTTGAGTCAACGAAAGGCTAGAAGCGCACGAGGAGCTGTAAAAAGTAATGGTCATGGAAACTTGTTTATAGAGAACTGTTCTTTCCCTCGTTTACCGTCACACACCTCTCGAATACCACTCTGAATCGTCTGGAAATAACTATTTTATCTAGGAAAGGAGACAAATCATGACCACCAACAATCTCCATTTTTCTGAAGCACGTATCTAAACCAGATCTTTAGAATGACCTAAGACGACATTGATCCTATAAAGTTGCGTTGATGGGCGCTAAAGCTTTCCCTTTACGTGAACAGAAGAACTGGGATTTTCTGCACCCTACGAGCACGAAATGACGCACTAAATGCCATGTGACGCCACTTCTGTTCGTCGCTTCACTGAAATTTCATTGGCACGTTCCTCCTAAACAAAACATCACGTGACAAAGAAATCAGAATCTCGAGAGCAAAGTTGTCATTCCACAGGATGAGGAAGATAATTGTATTTAGAAACTCTTCACATGGTATTGCCACCTTTCTTCACAGCTGAGAAAATAAGCAGCGATTTGGATTATCCAGCAGTACTTTGGAATTTTCACTCAGAATTATCTTATTTAGTAAGAATAAATTCTTTAGATTATTTTACTGCTCAATGGCGATTTTTACAGTATGTATTACATGGATCAAGTATGAATGGTTCTATTCAAGTACAATATATAGGCAAGACTCTATCGGAGTTCTAGTGGTGTAGCTACCGATCGTTTAAATATATCGTAAAAAGGCAAAAATAGGTAATAAAAACGAATAATTATTAGATAAAAGTTATCCGAATATAAGGGCTCGGCTGTAAAATCATGGAAGCTAAAATTTATATGTCATTCAAATTAAAACAAGGAAAATCGGTTAAAATAGTGTCACAAAACTGGTATATAGATTAGTCGTCTGGCGTTCGTCGTCGAATGTGCAATAAATCCATGACCGAGGGGCCAAGCAAGTACAACTTCCTCCTTGCGATTCCTTTAAAAAAAATGACTGCCACAGTTTGACAACAACTTTGATCTCAAAGAACTTGTTATCAATCCGTTCAGACCAAGATCTTCGCCAATATAACAGGAGCTCTTTAGGGATACACTGCAAGAATTCCAAGTATGAAACTGGCGTGGAAAGCCAGAAAGGGTTCTGGCTGACTTGGCAGAATCAGCATCCAAGTGAATGTTCCTGAAGCTAACAAGACAGTGGCACCTAATAAAAAGGATGACACATGAAACTGCCTTGGAATTTTATAGAGAGCAGAACGAAATTAAACCTCACTGAGATTAAAGATTGTAGGGTGCTACACTTCCAAATTGGTATAAAGCACACACCGATGATGATGCTTAGCTGCTATGTGCCCAAGACAAGACTAATATAATGCAACTCTGCAATAAAGACGACAGATGACAGAAGATGATCTGGGTTACTATGATGGCAACAGAGTAGACCATTACCGACCCAACCGATTTGCCGAACTTCGCACCATCTGTGAAGATAGGCAAGAACTCTGGGTGCAGTGCATGGTGGACGGTAAAGAGTTGTCAATAGAGGCAATCAGGAGTGAAAACTTTCCCTATCCCACAAAGAGAGAAACAATAGGAGGAAAAACGTTGAAGTGAATCAGTTGTCGACTAGTCGACACTTTCGAGATTAATGGTAAGGTCCGTAAGGTAGTCTTGGACTTGTAAATCAAAAGGGCGAATGGCAGTCAGGTGATCAGTTTAACATTTCTCACTTCGGAGGAAAACTCAGTCCCAAGTGCGATAGCTCAGCAGGGATTGCAACTTAGATGCATACTGCAAGGACAACAGCTGACAGCAAAAGGGATAAATATGGTTCATCGCCCTCAACACACAGACTTTTGAAACTGTGAGGTGCAAAAGGCACCCATGAACACATGAAGGAACTGATGATGGAGAGAGTGCAGACCTTCACCACCAGTTCTTGGTCGTCGAAGAACGCCAGACGACTAATCTATGTGCCAGTCCCTGCATAATCGAATACCTGGAATCAGTAGTGCAGTCGAAACTAAAGTAGTCCACGATACAAGTGAAGCAATGAACATTGGTCCGCTCTTCAGGAGACAGAGCAGAGAACCTTGACGATGTTCATGGCCCTCGTGCGCTTGGATCTCAGATGACGCATTTGAGGTAAAATTGTCAATTTTTGATCGAAGATGAGACCGAGAAACTTGGTCTACGCCAAGACAGGAATGATAGTCCCTCCGTGTCATAACTCGGGGTCCATATTACGATTACTCTTGTGGTAAAAGTCCATGGAACAATTTTTCTATGGGAGAAACGAAACCAGTTCACCATCAAACAAACCGAGATTGTTTGCAGCTGCCGTTTAATGACTCACAAAGCAAAATATTCAAAAATGATCAACCTAGAAGAAATTTTCTACTGTCAGAGGATCTAGTAATGGAATAAATCTTGATAGTGAAAAGCGTAACACTCAAGACGAAGATTTGTGGTAACCATAGTTCTTGGGAGAAAGGCTGCGACCGTGTGTTGCTGACAGAGACACGAAAAGAACGAGAAGAAAGGAAACTTGCAATCAAGATCAGCATGTGACCTTCGAAGAGAGAGGAGAGGTCACAAAGAATGTATAATCTCCACGCAGTGTCCTACGCTTTATCGATGTTTAAGGGACTTGATACAAGGTGCTCTCGAAGTAAAAATGAACTCCTGATAGCTGTTTCGAGGTGTGTCAGGTGGTCTAAGGTAGATGGATGCCTGCAAAAAACACTCAGGGTGTTGTAAAGTAAGTCGTTGTTCTTTAAACAACAGATGAATCTGGTATTTATCCTTCTTTCCAACACCTTGCACACACAGCTCATCAACGCACCAGGACGGTAATTGTACGGAATCTAGGAATCCTTTCCTTGCTTAGGGCAGATCAGAACGACAGCTTTATGCGAAGAGTCCCAAACTGCCCAAGTCGTCAGGGGTAGATGAAATTACTACTGAAATGCTGACAATTAGTACTTTGTTGCATTAAAATGTTGAATATTTTCTTTGATAAACGTTTTGTTCTTATAGATTTTAACAGAAGAATTATTGTCTCTTTTCAGGAAAGGGGATGGCAGTTCTTGTAATAAGTTTTAATCTACTCTTTCTCAAACAAGGTTCCAGATAAAATTTTTGCATTATTTTGCTTTACATAATTAAACATTTGGTTTGTGGACAAATTGAAATGATGAATACTGTGGACTGAGAAGTGGTGGGGACTGTACAGACAAAACTACTTCAGTTAAACATATTATTCTAAAATATTTAGTTTCAAAAACCTTGGATTACTATTTCGCATATTATAAAAGACTTCTGGCTCTATTGATCATCATAATATATGTTTGATCGTGAGACTACAAGGCATACTTAATATTTTGGTTAGCATAGTGATGTCTTTATCATAACACTGTTGTATATGAGAGTTCGCAAAATTTATAGTGATTGTGTTAGCATTAGTACTGGCTGCATTTATTCTCCTTTTCTTTTTGGTTTCGTTATCAGTTATGTTATGCGAAATTCATGAAACGGCTATATAATAGTCTTGGATTAGACCAACCATGACTATGATATAGCCGTTTCAGTGAATTCTGATTGGACTAGTGATTCTCAAACTTCTTTTGTTCACTGTACTAAAAATTTAATTTGGCAACACTAAGGGAGATTCTCGCATGCGCAGTTGCCTTCCATAATAGCAATTTTTGTGGAGTCGTTCGCAAACTTAGAGCTACTCTGTTCCAGTTCGTATTGTGAAAATGTTTTGTGCTAATTTTCGTTTTAAAATTAAGATTTAAAACCACATAATTCACTTTCCTGTACACAAAACAATGGTTTATGACAGGGATTTCAGAGCTTTTAAATGTAGCATCTTTTTAAAACTGATTATCTTTCTACTCTTTCGTTCAGTTTAATTTGAATGTGTCTTTTAATTTGCATTTGCCGCTTCTCACCAAATTATGAATGGCAACCTGGAAAGCTAAGCGAGACTATGTTTAGTCGTCGCTTCTCATAGATCACAGGTAATACAGGATCATAGATTTACAAGTGATGATGGATGGGTATTGTCCCATCAGAGGATCATAGATTTATACGTGATGGATGGCACTGACCCATCCTTCACCTGTAAATGAACCAATAAGCGATGATAACGATTCAAGCGTCAGCCAATAACCTTTGAGAACTGTTTAACCATCAACGGCGCAGTCTCATAGTCTTCCCTTGCCTCCCCAGTTACCACTCACGTTATTCCCCTACTATTCACATGATCCTGAGTTTGTCCGGATTCACCAGAATTCTCTTTCTGCGTTTGAAAAGAAAGTACACGCGTCCATATCCCTCGAGCTTGTCGCTATTCGCGACTGCCTGTATTTACAGATAGTTTACTTTGTAGTGCATGATGAAGTGTATAATGGAGCAGGTCACGCAATCAGCGTGGAAATACCCGAAACGACCTTCCAACACGTTTCTTAACAAAGAACAAAATTGCAAGCATTATCAGTTTATAAAACATTCCTTTATAATACCTTTAGAATTGATAATTTCATAATGTATATAGTTTAACTTAGTATTTTTAAGCCAAGTCTGCCAGAAGTAAAGATTCATTAAAATAGATATAATTATTCCTCGTTTAATACATGGATCTTGTTCAGTTGAAAACATTAATCACCATGACCTCTACTGATCAGAAGAACTTATTTGTGTGGAATTTGTTGGGATTCAAATAACTTAGATTTAACCGTAAACGTATTTGAATTAATACATTTATTTATATTACCTTTAATTTCAAATGAAACTCTAAACAACTTCACACTCATGTTTAATTTTCGTATGAATAAATTCAGCAAAAAGTTAAAGACTTTGCATAAACATTCAGTACATCATTATGTACCCATTTCTTCAACCACTAGTTTGCCCAAAAGTTGAAGGATTTCTTCTTAACGTAAATGGCAATCAATGTCTTTTAACAAAGCAACAGATTAAACGTTTTAAAAATTTGCATATTATTAAATAAAATGATTGCCATTATTTCCATTTACAAAGAGCAGTGGAAACTGGAGAATGAGGAAAGATACAATAGTTTGAAATGCCTACATTTATTGATGTATTGCAATTGCAGCGTTGATTATAATTAGAAAACACTAATAAAGTCCTCGGTATTTATTCATGCATAAACATTTCAACATGTGTCCGAATACCATTTGCATCGAATACCATTTGCAGAGGTAGATTGAAATTTCCCATATCTGCAGTAATTTTTTCTTTAATTGATGTCTTCCATAGCAGCTGTGATTTCAGCTTTCAATTCTTCAATCCCAATTAAGAAATAATCATATTGGTGCTAATCCTAAGATTACGTCGTCAAGACTATCCAGTACGAAATCGTTCATGATATCGATTACAGATAACCTATCATAAAAACATTCGTTTAGGAAATGGTTCCGTCCAACACAACCACCGATGTCTTGGTACGATAATCCGCCTTCCTGTAATCCCACAATTCTCCTTCGAATAAAGTCGGAAACCTGGTCGTATGGATGCAGTGTTCTTCGATGGGGCATTGTGATCCTTCATTGCGCAAGAACTGCGAGCGAACGCAAATCCAATGTTTTACACTGGCTCTTTGTAATCTCCTCTTATACCACTTCTAGAGGGCGCTGCTGTCACACGATGCGTTTCATGTGTGACAATAATGCTCCCATATGCCCACATGATGTGCAGCTGTGTTTTGAATCATTTACATGTTCTCCCATGCGCTATCCATCTTGCATATTTCGGGACAATCTGATGAGCTCTTCCTGGTGTTGCACTTTTAATGGCCAGCAGTGTATACCGATGAATATTGTTGAAAATCGAAATTTATATAGACTTGACTGAGATCTAAATCTAAATAATCTTGACTGAGATTTTAAATTTAAATAAGCATGATTGAGATCTTAATTTTATCCTTATTCACATTTTCTCATAAAATGCTCATTTTAGAAGTTATGGAGTTTTAAAGCTTTAAAATTAGCTTTTGGTTTTACCCGAAATTAAACAGTGATAATAAAGTGTTAGTGCTATATAAGCATTTAATGAACAACACTAAATAATTAGTAATACAATGAAATCTTATAATAAAGAAATTAACAGTGAAATTGTGAAGTATTATTCAAAAGGTACAGCAGGGAGGATTGGTTGGTTGTGGTTTTATGGCGCATTAGCAACAGAGGCCATTATGGCCAAACAATAGACAAAATAAAGAATAAAAGACAGGTAACCCACAACAAATAGTTAAAACCAAAGTGTAAAAGTCTAAAACAACAAAGAATGAATGTAGAATACATATATATATAAAGAGAGAATAAAAGCAAACCACGTGTAAAAGGCCTGGTTAAAGAAATATAATATAAAACAACAATAACGTAAAGTCAAATATGATAAACATTGACAGTATAGGTAAAAAGGGAAAAAAAACAGGGGGCAAAAAGCAATTATCGGATAAAAGATGTCCAAGTGTAAGGGTCTCGGAATTAAAATCGTGAAAGCTAAGATAAAAACGAAGTTCATAGTTAAAACTTGGACAAGAAATTAAAATATGTTTGATAATGAAAATGATATCACAAAACTCACTCTTAGGTTCGTCGTTCTCTCGTAGAAAAAAGGAATTTGTGAGAATGATTGACCTAAGCAGAGCTGAGCAAGTACACTTCCTCCTCGCAATTCATGCAAAAACATGACTCCCGCCGTTTGACAAAGAGGCTTGGTCTCCAAACCTTTGTGAGATCAATGGAAAAACACCGCCAGAAGTCCAAGTATGAAACTTAGAGTGAAGGCAACTCTACAGTGAAGACGGATCGCTGTGGTGGGATCTGGTCTGCAGTGATAGTATCACAGCACAGCATGGTCGATCCCAAGACATACCAGACTTCGAGCCATCTGTGTAGGACAGAAGACTGTGTGCTCAGTACGATGGCTGGCAAAGAGTTGTTGGTACATGCAGACAGGTGTAAAGGTCTTCCTTGACCTGCAAAGAGAAAAACAATAGGAAGGGGAAACAGAACAGATTCACAGTGGAAGTGGCTCAGTTGTCGACTTCGTAAAGCCATTGAGACTGATGTTAAGGTCTCTGAGATAGCCTCAGACACTCAAAACGAAAGAAGAAATGACATTAGGGCCATTAGTGTAAAGCATTGCGTGTGGCCATTAGTGTGGCCATTAGTATAAGCATGTGTGTGGAAGGCCAACTGTGCAAACAAGGAGGGGTCCACTGAACACTGAAAACGCAATGCCAAGTGCGATGGATTGGCAGGAATTACAATTCAGATGCATAAATCTAGGGACAACTGATGATGGCAAATAGATAAAGATGGTATATCAGTCGCAATGTAATGACTTTGGAGAGGTGAAGTGTGGAAGGCCAACTGTGCAAACAAGGAGGGAGTAATGATGAATAAGGTCCAACACCTTCACTACCGAATTCCGGGCGGAATCTTACACCTGCGATCCATAGTTCACTTTCAGCAAGATAAGTACAGGGCGAGCAAAGAATATCAGTCCACTGCCCACATATCTTGAGGATTTCCAGGTGTAAGATTCGGCCCAGAATTGCATGCATTCGGCCTGAGATGACAGATGTGAGGTACAAAAAGCCAGTTTCTAGGCGAAGAAGAGACCAAGAAACTTGATTTCCTCTACAAATGGAATGATGGTACCCCTGAGCAGCAGCAACTTGGGATTCAGATGAAGATTATTCTGAGGCACAAAACCCATTGGCCGTCGCCCAAACCAAAAGATAGTCCAGTGTAATTTGAAGTTGTAGATCAATGACCCTCATGCTGGAATAAGAATAAAAATGCTTAAATGATCGACATAGAGGGTGTTCACTACAGCCGGAGGAAGTTGTCTAGTAATAAAATTTCTGTTGACAAAGAAAAGTGTAACACTCACGAAGCAGCTTTTTTGGGGGGGAGGGAAAGGTCATGGTAGAGCGATCTGGCAAAGATATGAAAACGAGAGGACAAAAAATTGGAAATTAAAGTTTGCAAATGACCTCTCAAGCTGAAGGCATGGAGGTCATGAAGAATGCTGAATCTCCCAGTTATGTCATACACTTTATCGAGGTCAAAGAAAGTGGACACCAGGCACTCTTGATGTACATTAAACGGAATTCCTGATCGCTGATTCTAGGCAGATCAAGTAGTCAAGAGTTGACCGTTGCCTGTGAAAGCTACACTGAGTATTGGAAAAAAGGTTACGATATTCTAAATACCAGACGTCTTGCATTACCATTCTTTTGAACATTTTACACATACAGCTCGTCAACATGAGGGGATAATAATTCAAAGATTGAATTGTCCCATCAGTAAGGAAAGGGGATGGTAGCTGCGAGATGATTCATTCGGTAGTGAAGGTGTTGGACCTTATTCATCATTACTCCCTCCTTGTTTGCACAGTTGGCCTTCCACACTTCACCTCACCAAAGTCATTACAAGGACAAAGGAATCTTAGGATCCCTTCCTTTGTTTTAGGAAGGCTGAATCAGATTAAGGTCGTGGTCAGGAAACGGTGTCCAGTCCGGTGTCCGGTAAATTATTCTCGAGAAAAATGCTGTTGAAAAGTTGATGCAGCTGATCTTTACACGATGATGAGAGATGTTCAAGCATTGTATTATGGACATTCTCTGGCCCACCAGCACGAGAAGAGTGTATAGCAAAGCTTCAGGCCATTCGAGTGGAAGGTGAGTGGTGAGCGTTGAACTTGCTTTTCAGGGCCAGAAACTCGGGGAAATAGACTAGAGGAAACTAGAGGAACTAGAGGAAGAGATGGAGGAAAAAGAATACCCCCAGAGTATTGGCAATTGCTTGAGAATCAGCAGTCCATTGCGCTCCAAGATCAATAATAAGCAGAAAGTATAGTTCCCACCCATTTTCGGGACTTTGTTCCACATGATCTTAGAACTGGTATCGTGGGTGATAAAAGACATAATGTATATTTGATCCAAGATTCCTTCTGGCTCTGGCGCTGAATGAAAAGAGCTTTCCCCTGGCATACTTGAAGCTGCATGGTTGGAGGATGTAGGATGGCTTCAAAACACACCCCAAGAATTGTTCTCAGATTTACAAGTTGTGATGCAGTCAGGATTTCATATGATTTCGGAAATCGGGAAAACTGGGTCGAAGATTAAGGAAGTGAACAGGCAACTGCACGGACCATACAGTCATCTCTGCCACAGCAACATTGATTGGTTCCTGGATGACTGAGTGTTGATCGAACACAGAGGAGTTTGAAGCCACTCCCATCATCTGGATCAATCCTCCACAGTGATATACGTGAAGGGTCGCAAGGAGCCCCTAGGATATAAGGTACATTCCATGGGGAAGTGATAACCTCCGCAATGGTTGCCCTTGACCTCCCATGTATAGAATGGAAGGATCAAGAAAGAGGTGATGGTGAGATCAATGGCAGTGAATGTGCAGTTCAGGGAGTGAATGTATGTACTTACACTGTTGTAAGACAGTGTAGGATCCAAGAGCTATTGTTCGAGGATCCATCTCTCCCATTGATGTCAGTACTGCCCCAAAGAGGACTTTATCCATTGAATTGTCCCATCAGTAAGGAAAGGGGATGGTAGCTGCGAGATGATGCTATCAAGGTCTTCCTGGAAGATAATACCTTTGGACAGAAGATGGACAGAGCAGACAATCAACAAATATTCCATAAGAGTTGTGTTTTTTTTTACCTACCGCCTCTAGAGTTGTGAGGGAGACGATCTGGAATGGAGAATGGTGGCTCATGAGGATGGCGAGACACAGTGACGAGCTAGACCATCTCCATTCCAGTCCTGCCAAAAAAGTGAAAACTCTTGGATCGTGGGATCAGCAACTATATCTCCTTCAGGTACATGCAGATGGGCTTGTGTGCCCGAAGATTCCTCTGGTATCCCTGACAAGGATACCATTTCAGATGGGATCATTGAAAAATGATCCTTGAAAGCTACGAAAGCAGATGGAATCCTTGAAAGCTACGATACGAGACAGATTAATGGCTGTCTTAGCAAGAGTTGAGAGAAAATGAGTAATTTAGCCGTTACGTTAGGTGGCGCTGCACTACATTTTCAATGTTACCTAACTGTTTTCTCATTTATTTGTGTATTGAACATCACTTTCAAAGCACCACTTTCCACCCTCGTGGCAGAAATGCGAATTATTTTTTGTTGCCATTCTTTAGTGGATGTTTTGGATTATAAACACTCATTTCGTTCAATTTCAAGCATTATATGGAGCTCCAAATAGCGTTACTTTAATTATAACAACCCTGTTGAAGCATAAGAACAATTGTTTTTCACTTTAAGGGTGAAAATTTCACCATTTGGTTCCTAATTCACTCGAGCACAGAATCATTCTTCAGTGTATTAACTGTTTTCTTGGAACGTACCGTTTTGTCGAAATGTAACGTGAGAGATTTCATTATTATACGGAATGCTCAGAGCACAAGTAATACAAAATATGAAATTTTAATTTTTTTTCTCCTATAATTGTTTAGAGAGGGCTTTGAGTTGGGTTGGGTTGTTTTACCTCTGAACGGCACTTTTTTGCACACCATGGGCTAAATGGCCAGGTCACATGGACCCAGTCGGCTCAGAGAAGGTTGGGGGAGGCCACTGGAACAGCTGTTGGGAGACAGATGATAGCCTCCCGTCAAGGCTATCCAGCATGTTCTTTAACGTGCATAGGGTATGGTCTCCTGCACACGGAACCACGGCCTAACGTCCATCCGACGGATGGCGGCCTTTCCAAGCCCATCGGTGTCCCCTACTGACCGTGGGCAGGGCGGGGAATTTTGCGGAGATAAATCTCAACGCTGACCCAGCTGGGACTCAGAGACGATATTTTTGTGTCAGAAACATTGAAATGCATTGCTATTCTTACCTTTATAAATAAAAGTTATAAAAAAAAAGTTACCATGGGAATTACACAAACATACCCTAAAAACATTTTACATTTTTTCAGGATATATTTGTTTGTTTTTTGTTTTTTTTTAAACTGATTTTCTCAAAAACTCGTTCGTTACATGGACTTGGATCATTTGTGATCTGGCACTCTAGACAAAGATACATTATATAAATATGTACGTAGTAAGAAACATTTTACCGAAACACTGTCCATACAATTCCCGTCGTATAGGACAGACACCCAGTTCTCGTGCTTCTTGCTGCTCTAGCTGATGATCTAGTTGTTCTTGCAGATTAAGGATATCGTTTTTGGTTGCTGGAGCTCTAGCCACATGCTGTACCCAAAGTTTTCCTTCTTCCTCATAGTGCCTAAAAATACAATTTCAATTATCTATGTACATATATATACATATAAGTTAAATAACTAGAATGAGGAATAAATCATCTTCATTGACATTAAGAATATATACACTTGGTACTCAGAATTGAAGGATAATGGACAAAAATGTATATAACACAAAATGATTTTCAGCATATGCAATTAAATGTCGTAGGAAATATATTTTTACATTACTGAGTATACTGAGTAACAAAAAGTGAGATAATGATCAAATCATGTAATATGATAAATTCTCATAATTGGAGATGCTGTAGGGGGAGAGGAGAGGGGCATATCAAAAAGTCGTATGATCACCCTTGATAGCCATACAATAATAAACAGTCTGAACTTTTTACATGAATACTGCACCCAAATCATTATGTAATATCCATGCCATTGCAAAGGTCAACAAAGGATCTCCTTCCTCGTTTCAGCCTATAGGCAGTGGCATTGGGCCTTCACATGAAGGGAGGACATTTGAACTTGGGGGGGGGGGGGGGGTAGGGATTGGCCTCCCTTCCTTTTTTTCTTCTTCTTGATTTTAGTTCCCTGACTAATAACCCAGCAGGCATGTCCCCGTGTATGTGTTTTTATATTGTATGAGAAACCAGGACAAGCCCATTAGAGCTTTTAGATTATCTCCGTCTTTTGTTTAGGGAGTAACATTTTTCTCTTCAAAAAAAAAAGAGTAATAATTGTCATCATTGCCAGGGCGACAAATTCCCTTACGTGGTATTTGATACGATAATATGGTATCCCCGAGTACAGTAGAACTTCGATTAATCGGCTTGGATACGTCGAAATATGGGATATTTGAGAGAAAATGTAAATAATTAAAAAGGCCGAGAAAAATGGAAATACAGCTTAATTATGATCGGTTAAGGAAATGGAAACAAAAAACTATACTAAAAGGCATAATGATAAATATAAAAATATATCGAGGGCATTATTTCGCACAGTGAATAACTGTTAAAGAGAGTTAACATCATCTTAACACTGAAAAGAAGCGTAATCTAATACGACTTATTTTAATTAAATGTTCTCCGTGACTTTCGCTGCAAATTTTCTAAATAATTTTTCCGTCCACGATGAAAGCTCCTTAAAAACATTTTTGGTAATTAATTAGGGAAAAACAAGGCGGGCACAATTGCGCAAGTAAATACATTATTTTAAATTTTACTGAAAAAAATGCTAAAATTTGCAAATTTAGTGACCATAATCTTCCGATTTTCCTCTAAGATTTTTTTAACACTATCGTCAAGGAATATGTATGGGGAAAGATGCTAGAAAGCATAGTTCAATCACTGAGTGGTATATGTAGAAATTCGACGTTCAACAGGCTTTGGCCGATTAAAGGTTAATGAAGGGTTAATGATATGTATTAATTTATATCTGTAAACTTTATAATTTACCTGAAGCGTGAATATTGAAATCAAAAATTCTACTTGCATGTCTTACAAAGAAATATAAATATTATAAAATACATTTATATATGTCAGAACTAGCGTATTCTTGAAAAATACATACTCTCAAAAGATAAAATCTCATAACATTTAGCGGCATTTCGCAAAACCGTTGTACAAGCTCTCTGTTGTGGAGGGGGGGGGGGGAGAAATTTCATGCTCCGTCTACCGACACTACATGTGGAGCGGCCATTCCGCGAATTCATTTATCAGCCTTTGTATAATGTATTGTCGTCCCGTGGCTGAGTTTTTAGCGCGCTTGGGCACTAACTAAGGGACCTGGTTTCGAGCCCCGGGTAGGCATGAATGTTCATGTCGTTTTTCTGCTGCGGTCCTGCCATCCTCTCAGACCTTCTACTATGGCGTATAAACTGACAGGCTCCTGTCCGACCTCTGTGGCAAGCAGCTGCTTGAGGGGGTATTTATTTTTTATTTATTTTTGTATAATGTATGGACAAGACATAAGATTACTGTTTTTTGGCGCTGGCGGATCGACGTGGCTGAGGAAGACATAGTGGTAGCATACAGAAGCGTTTTGATTTAGTATAATATTTCTTGAAGATTAAACGTTACTATTTTTAAAAAAAGATTCGTATGATATTCAGAGCAGTTTTTTTTTTGTGCTCGCGAAAGTTTTCTCTAAGTAGAGCAATTTATATTTCTCGCCACAACAAAGATGTCTGAATCTAAAATTAATTCAACCTATTCGCTGAACCCAGGACTTCTTATCAAGGGATTCATCAGAACTCAGCTTGATTTGTACTTTCCAAATTCCAGTAAATAAAATAATATTAAAATATACGTTTAATATTTTTCATGCGCTTCGTCCATTTTCTCCCCAAATGTTGCAACAAAATGACTCTCACAACAAAATTCTAAGGTCACGGTATCCCCACATTTTTTCCTAGGAAAAAAATGTATAGTACAAATTTTCAATAATATTTTGTTAAAAAGTACAGAACTATTTTCACTCAAAGATTAAGAAACATCAACTAGAGGAACGCATTCCTATTCAATGATTCGGAAGCACGAGTACCGAGAAGTTCCGGTTCGGTGATTTGCAAACATCGGTTACCAGAACGGCATTTCGATTTAGTTGCAGTACCGCTTTTGGTAATTACTTCTCCTACTCATATAGTCACGCTTCGCCATTGTTTTGAATTTTTTTCATAAAAGATTAGCATTGCCTTAAAGTACTACTTCACATGTCTACATTAGGTGTTTTATTTCTTAAAATCGAATCACTATTTAATAGTGAATAATAAACTTCAACTGGGAATAGCAATTTAGTACAAACCTAGGTACAAAAATAATATCTAATATGTCTTCATATTCTTTCCGATCTTGTTCTGTAGAAAGTTGCTTAACTTTTCCTTCATCACTAAGAGCTGCTAAGACATCCTTAGCTGACTGAAAAAAAGAAAACTAATTAGACTGACATTCAATGAACGAAAATTAATGTCTTCACAGTAATGAAGCAAGGCATATTGCAACCGTTCTTTATAGTTGTTAATTTATATTGTAATTAGGCTGACCGGACGCTTCATGAAAGGAAGTGGAAACATAATTATCACGACTCAGTGGTGGTTCGTGAAAGTCTAAAACAGAAGGGATCAGTATACAGGGTGAATCTGAAAAAGTGGGCAAAACTTTACGGGGTGGTAGAACGCAGCTATATGAGCAATATTCGTCATAGAATGTATGGTCGGAACGCAAGCGGTGAGAAGTTAAAAGGTAGTTTTCCACTGTCACATTTAAAGAATGAACACAAGAAGGAGAGGAGATACTTCAGAAAACATTTTATTAACAGGAATGTAATTGAGGTACATGCTCAAAGAAAGTGCATATCCGCCATTTCGTGGTTAGTATAACCAGCCATCCTCTCGGCAATTCACGGTAGAAATGCCGTTGGGTGCGAGGACCGACCCTTTTATACCATTTCCAACGCCACCTAGCGGCTCGCTGTTTGCGTTCCGCCCATACTTTCTATGACGAATATTGCTCGTATAGCTGCGTTCTATCACCCCGTAAAGTTTTGCCCACTTTTTCAGATTCACCCTGTATATACGGTGAAACCCATTTCTCGTTTTTAGGAAACCACAAATGATACATTTAGTTCTTCAATTAGTTCAAAGTATATAATTGAATCACTGAAATTGCTCATTTTGTGTTTTATTTACTAACCTTTTTCTACCATATACGAAATTTAATGCGCATTTTTTTTAACTATTTGAATATATAAGATTAAATGAATCATTTCTTCCTACAAATATTGTGTTATTATTAATATTTTCCCTTACCTTTAAGAGATTTATATATTTCTACTTTTGAATTTGTATATACTGTATAATTTAATTGAATCACTTCCAATTTTGTGCAAATTTTAACATTTTCCCCTTAGCTTCAGGAGCTTTAAGTATTTCTTCAAATCGTTTATTTATATATATGATGTAAATGAATCCCTTTGCGACTTTTACGTACTATATTACTTTTCCCGGTATCATATTTAATACATATAGAAGATTGTGAGTGATTGTCGGCTGAGAGGGGATCACGCTAATTCTAACCATGATGCAGAACTGGTAAAGTTTTGAAATTTGTTCCTACGGGTAATCTGGGTCATAGATCTCGGGATAAATAATACATTTGACCTCCGACGTGTCCTTCAAGGTCAAATAGAGGTCACGTAGAGGTCAAACCTTGATCTATGAATGCTAGAAACTTGAAAATTGGTGTCCTGGAGTGTTTTGGGTTGTAGATATTGGACAGGTTATGAAATTTCGGTTCCAGAGGGTCCTTCGAAATCAAAGGTCAAATTTAGATCTATCGGTGCTAGAAAGCTAAAAAGTGGTGGCTGTGAGTATTTTGGGTCGAAGATCTCAGAACTGTTGAGAAATATTGAATGTGGTGGGTTTTCGAGGTCATATATAGATATACCGATGGTAGAGGGCTAAACATTGGTGGCTGGGAATGTTTTGAGTAGTAGATCTCAGAAATGTCAAAATACCAGTGCTGGAGAGCTAACACTTGGTGAACAGGGTTATTTCAGACAGTAGAACTAAGAAATAAGAGAACTTTTCAGATCCATTCGTATTCAAGGTCAAATAGGGGTCGGAGTGACGAGCTAGAAATCAAGAGGTGCGGAAGGCACCGATTGATTTCTAGTTATATAATAGTCGTAATTCCGGGCAATGGACGGGGGAAATATGTGACCTCATCAAGTGGCAGGAATTTTCAATTTCCCAGTGGTTCTACGGCTACTTGAGTGATTAGTCCCAAATTTGGTGAGGTGGGGACTCTCGGGTTAACAGATCGGATTCCTATCCGCCATGGGTCGCGAGTATCCCTCGGAAAGTGTCCGAATTATCTGGGAGTGCTGCCGTCGCCTACCTTGTGAATGGAGTAGTATATTGTGAGTGGAATGAAGAGTTATTAATGGATATACATTTCGCGCTAACCGCTTGGTGTCGTTTAAACTAGTATTGGTTAGTAACTAGTATAACTAATCCCTCGCCCCCTTTCCTTTCGCATTTCCTATTTAAGAAATCTTTCATATATAGCAAAGTATATCTGTATATAACAACAGTTTGTTTAGAAAACATGATTTGTCTAAACAGCTACTTTTGTTCATGTGACATTTTCAAAACAAATCAACATATCTAGCAGTGGTAAGGGGAAATTTTAAAGAAAACAAGCCAGAGCACCTCAAAGCAGGAGGCTACAAATCATATAAGTCTTTCGGATATAAAGTCGAGTGCATTACCAATGTTGTTTCCAGGTCCCCTGGCTTTCTTTTCTCTGTTGAAATATTTTCAGTACCTGGATTTGATTTTTTCCTCGTTTGTCAATTGCGATTAAGTGTCTTGCAGTATTTATCGTACTTTTTCCATCTAAACTGTGGTTTCCTGGGCGGATGTTTACAAATGTGGATGGAAACGTCCTACAAACAATCGTTGACGGAGACGGTTTTAACTTGAGCGTTCAACAAGAAATTATTCTCTTAATGAGCTTATTGGGGGTATATCCAATAATTTATTCATCATCGTCACCGGATTCTTTGTCTAGCACTATTTGATATTTGCTTGGCGAGCAGTCAAGTTGGTTGGTGTGTTGGGAAGACAGCAAACCAACAACCAAAGTGACTCCCCCTGAGTGACAGATTTTGTCTGTTCATTGTGCTCCAGGATCGATAAGTGGGACGTGGAGTTCCCACCCATCTTCCGGACTTTATTCCACACGACCTTAGAACTGGTTGTGCGAGTGATAGAAGAAGTATATTTGATCCAAGATTCATTCTGTCAATGGGGCCGGATGAAAAGGCTTTCGCCCTGGTGTGCTTGAATGCTTCAAGTTTGGGAGATGTCGGATATCTCCGAAACCCCCCCCCCCCAAGCCTTGGTTTGAGCCTTACAAGCTGCAGTGCAGTCAGGATTTCATCACGGTTTCAAAAATCGTAGAAGCCCGGTCGAGGAAGCTGCATGAATGATACAGTTCATCATCTCTGCCACTGCAACATTGATTGGCTCCAGGCTGACCGAGTTTCATCAAACTGAGAAAAGAGTTTGAAAAAACTCCACTCAACTTGTTCAAGCCTCCACCATGATATGTGTGAAGGGTTGCATGCCCTTCAACACACCAAAGGAAGTGATTGCTTCTATAAGGGTTGTCCTCGACCTCCCATGTAAAGAGTGAAAGGATCGAGGAACAGAGATGAGGTCAATGGCACTGAAGGTGCAGGTTGGGGAGTGAAAGTAAATACTGACACCTGTGTTCAACAGGGAGAGCTCGAGATTCAAGAGCCGTTGCTCGAAGTCCGCAGCACTCCCCGTTGGTGTCAGTAATTCCCCAAAGCGTACTGTGTCCATTGACGTTCTCCATGAGAAGGGGGATGGCAGCTGGAAAAAGAAGTCATCTAGGTTTTTTTGGAAGATGATAGTTCCAGGAGGTAGGTATATGGAGCAATCAACGTAAATCCCACAAAGAGGTCGTTGGCTACCACCTCTAAGTTGGTGGTGTGGGGTACAACCTGGAATGGGAAATGGGTGCTCATGAGGATGGTGACATCCCCATGAGTTGGTCCATCTCCATCCGTCCTGGCGAATGAGGGAGAATTGCCGGATTATGGGATCATTAACTATCTGCACGTATGCCTCCTGCAGGTGCATGCAGATCGGCTTGTGTTCCCTCAGGAGGACCTTCATGTCGTCGGTATTCCTCTGCATTTCACAACAGGAGTATTCATTGTAGGAGTGTGGCCATATCAGGCCTTTGGATAATAGGCAGACGACAATTTCTAATTAATCATTACCGTCGCCAGGATGATTTCAGAAATTGAGGGAGGTCTGTCTTCATGTCCTCAGAGTCATCCCTGGGTTATGGATTTGCGACCATCGCTTGAGAAAGAATGGTTTTTTTTTTCTTCAGCCCTGGTGAGGGGGTCTTAGGTTTGGAAGGTCTGACTGTTTGTGGTCGTGATGGAAGTAGCCTTCCTGAGGTGGAAGGTATTGATGCAGGAATAGAAACTGCCATTTATGTCGGTGTTGACACCAACCTCGGTTTCACCTGCTTAAGAAGATACTTGGCCACAGGTTAGAAAGATTACGCAGGTGGAAAGCTGTTATCGATCTGCACCGCAATGGGAGCCAACAGAACGATGGGTTTTCCGATCACTGAATCCGCTGAGGAAACCTTGATAAACAATTTACAATTTTTCGATTTTCGAATCGAGCTTTCTCATCTCTGGAAAGGAAACGTTATTATTTGTTTTGAGGTGTTGTAACGCCTTTTCCTCCAGCCACCATGGACGGTCGCGGGAGCATGCTGGATGCAATATTATCATCTGTATTGTCGTTATTTATTTCGGCTACGTTTTTACGTGTTTCAAAGTTTTCCTGTTGAAGATTAGCACTTGCTCAATAGTACAGCCATTCAAAGCAACCGAAGCACCATCTGTCTGACCAATTTTCATCACTCTAGTTTTTCTCTGTTTATCACCAAACATACTCTATTACCAGTCTCATCAACAGCCCTAATGAAAGGATTTATCTCATCAACATCAGTAGCCAACAGGGCCAAATCATCCGCATAATCTAAATCAGAAATTTTGAAATATCTAGACCATTTAAGCATAATCTTTCCCTTACAAAGAATTTCGCATTACATAATCAATAACGAAACTAAGGAGAAAAGGAAACAAAATGCACTCTTGTCTAATTCCACTAGCAATGCTAAACCAATCGCTACAAGACTTACCAACTCCCACAAACGACTCACTGTTATTATAGAGACCTCTCATTACACTAATCTAAATCAATCTAATCAAAAATCTAACTACAGGTTTCTGAAACCATAAACATTTCTCAAGAATCTGCTTAAGTGAAAATATTTGATCAATACATCCCCTACCACTTATGAATCCACACTGTTCATCGAGCAGTTGTCCATCAACCAAATTATTAATTCTATTAAATATAATCATGCAAAGAACTTTACCTGGAACACAAAGTAAACTAATTCCCCTATAATTATCACAAGAACTGCGATCACATTTTTTTAAAAATTGGGACAATGACAGCTGTAGTAAAATCCTTAGGAACAACACCTTTATCATAAAAAATATTCAAAATTTCAGTCAGCCATGTGACAACACAAATGTTCCCAGCTCTAAGCATTTCAATGGTGATTTCGTCCACCCCTGGGGATTTATGCAGTTTTAATTTAGAGATAGCCAATGCGACTTCGGAATGTGATATAGGGCCATCGTAAAAGCCAGTAATGCATCTATCCACATTACAAACAATGAGAGTAGAAGAAATCACATTATTTAGAACATCTCTGAAATGCTCAGCCCACCTAATCATCACGTTCAACCATCTTGCCATATTTATCCCTCAATCCCTATGTACCTGTCTGTTTCTTCCCACATAAAACATTAACAATCTGGTACAAACCCCCTGCTGTTGTGCTGTCTAACTGCTTCCTCTGCTTTGTCAGCCAAGCTATCAAGCCAAAGATTCTTATCAGCTGTTAACTGATCTTTTACATGTTCTTTAAGCTCGTTGTAATGCCTTCTGTTAGGACTAGTAGGATGTTGATTCATTTAATCCTGCACTTCCTTCTTTCAGAAATAATTTCAATAGCCCTATCACTGAAACAATTTTGTTTCCTCTGTTCCCTTTTACCCAAAAGAGTACTGTTGATTTCAAGAAAATCCTGTTTAAACTGATCCAATTCTTTCTCAACTTCAGCAGTAAGCAAACCACGATTGTCATAATGACTAAGTTGCCTATCATGGTATGATTTGGCTATATCTGGATCTTTCAGACCTTCAGTGTTGAAGGTAATTTTCTTAACCTTAGCACAATATTTCTTAAGCTTCAGCTGCAAGACACTTTTGACAGACTCAATTTCGGCACCCCTGTATGATCTGGTATTACTAACTGAACTAGTCATTTGCTGTTAATTAAAATATAATCTCTCATATTCCTGTGCAACCCATCAGGTGAAATCCATGTATATTTATAAATGTCCCGGTGTTTGTAGTATGTGTTAGTTATTCGTAAACCATTAAGTTTACTTACCTGTAGGAGACGTTCCCCATTGCATTGGAACTACCAATTCCAAGAGGACCTGAAACTCCTGCCCAAAGAACAGAGTCAGTGCCAACTTTAACATTAAAGTCACCTAGCACAGATAAATATCTCCTTTCTTCATAGAATTCAAAATATCCTGAGCCTGGCTGTAAAACATATCCTTCTCGTTCTCATCAGAGTCCTCTGTGGGGCATAACAGCAGATGATCTTTAATTTTTGTTTTAAATTTTGCTCTAAGAAATCTTTCATTAATGCTGTCATATCTTAGAAGAGCATTACTGGCATGTCGGCTGAGAAGCAAACCTACTCCTTGAAGATGCTTTCCATTCTCCCTCCCTGAAAAGAGAAATTTAAAGTTATTTTTAAGTATCTCACCTTTACCTGTCCATCTGGTCTCTTGCAAGCCTAGAATATCTCGGTCATAACGTTGGAATTCCTGCGTAAGGACATCAAGAGAATAATCTCTATGTAATGTTTTCACGTTCCACGTTCCTGCAGAGAGAAAATGATTAGTAAGATTTTTAAAGAAACTAAGTTTATTGATATAAGTAGGGCCAACAATATCAAACAGCCTCCTGATCGCAGGCATGGGGCTGGGACTTTTAAGAATTTAGAGAGAGTATGGAAAAATAGGCGTATACACTTAAAGACTAAAATTAGGCTGTATAGTAGTTTGGTTCATTCTAAGGTTAGTTATGGTAGCGAAACAATGGACCCTTTGTAAGCAGGATAACAAGAAACTTGATGCCTTTTATTCTAGATGCTTACGCAGTATCTTGGACATTAGGTGGTTTCACTTTGTAAGTAATGATGAGGTTAGGAGTCATCTTCTTTGAGCAGCATATCGTGCAAAGAGAGACTGTGTTGGTTTGACCATGTTGCCCGTATGCATAGCTGCAGATTGGCAAAAGAGGATTAAGAACAGTGTGCCTAAGGGTATCAGAAAAAAGGGGAGACCTAGGATGCGATGGGCAGACAATGTCAAACAGGACCTTGCTAGAATTGGCCTAGAGTGGCCAGATGCAGCAGCTGTAGCTCAAAAGAGACATGTCTGGAGAGCAAAATTACACAGTGTGATTGGACCTCCGTAGCCCATGGCTGCATGAGGATTTTGTATGTATGTATGTATGTATGTATGTATGTATGTATGTATGTATGTATGTATGTATGTATGTATGCATGAATGTATGTATGCATGAATGTATGTATGTATGTATGTATGTATGAAGATTAGCAGCCTCATTGAGTGCTTCTTAGATAACTTTAGGGAAAGAAGTTTCTTCTGCTGTAATTTTTCTTTCGCCATTTGCCCACGTGGTAGCGAAGTGACCTTGTTTTTACCTATTTTGCAGACTTGTATTACTCCATGATAGTCTATGGTATCGGTGAATGTTCCTATTCGAATGAAATTTGGGATATTTTCTTTCATTTTAATTTTGGCGATTCATGAACCGACTTTAAATGTTAGCAATTTCTTCTTCAGAGTAAATTTAATCCTTGATTGAAATTATTTCGTCGTATTGTTCAAGTTGCTCAACAGCTTCCGAATTTTTGGTGAAAAACGCCAATTTTGCAACAAATTCCAACAAGGTTTTGTTTGGCATCGTCTGCCCATCGCATGCTATTCATAATCCTATTTGTTACCCTATAGTTATGCATATGGGCAACATGGTCAAACCAACGAAGTCTCTCTTTGAACAATAAGTTGCTCAAACACTAATCTTATCATTACTTACAAAGTGAAAGTACTTAATGCCTAAAGATGCTGTGTAAGCATCTAGAATCAAAGGTGTCAAGTTTCCTGTTTTCTTGCTTACAAAGGGTCCAGGTTTCTCTGCCATAACTAATCCTAGAAAGAATCAAACAATTATGTAGCCTAATTTTAGTCTTTAGGTGTATATTTCTCCACACTTTCCAAAGATTCTTAAAGGATTTATCTTTATCTCATGCCCCACATCACCAATATCTGTCAAACAGTTCCCAAGAAAAACTGAGACACTTGCTCACAAGAGTGCAGCCATTCAAAGCAACTGAAGCACCATCTGCCTGATCAATTTTCAAATTTTCATCACTTAGTTTTCTCTGTTTATCATCAACCTACTTTATTACCAGCCTCATTAAGAGCCTTAATGAAATAATTCAACTTATCAATATCATTAACATAATCATCTGCATAATCTAAGTCAGAAATTTTGAAATCTCTAGACATCAAAGGCCAAAATATTTCCCTTGCAAAGAATCCCACATAACATAATCCAGTGATTCTCAACCTTTTATGCTTCACGTACCCACTGGAAATGTGTATGTAACTGGCGTACCCCTTGTATAGATAGATAAAACTACAGTTTTATCTATCTATATAAACTTTAGGGAAAGAAGTTTCTTCTGCTGTGTATACATGTATAACAATGGGAATAAAATAAAACATATATATATAACGTATGTCTAGCGACTTTTGAACTCTCACGGCGTACCCCACGTTGAGAACCCCTAACGTAATCAATAATGAAACTAAAAATGAGAGGAAACAAAATACACCCCTGTCGAACTCCGCAAGCAATGCTAAAGCAATTGATACAAGTTTTACCAGCTCTCACACGTGATTCAGTTTTATTACAGAGAGCTTTCATTATGTTAACTAACTAGTCTGGTATACTATAAGATCTCACGATCAATCACAAATTATGATGGCCAAAAGAGTCAAAAGCCTTTTCGAAATCTACAAAGCTCATAACCGAAGGTTTCTGAAACTCTAAACATCTCTCAAGGATCTGTGTAAGTGAAAATATTTTATCAGTACATCTCCTATTACTTCTGAATCCACACTTCTCATAACGAAGTTGTCCGTCAAACAATGTGGAAACCGTGAACAGAAAGTAGTCTGATACCCTTATATTTATAGCAATAACTGCGATTCCCTTTTTTAAAAATAGAGATAATAATAGCTCTGGTAATAGCTCAATGTCTTTATCATAAAAGATATTCAAAATTTCAGTCATCCATGTGATAACAGAAACATTCTCAGCTCTAAGCATTTCAGTAGTAATTTCATCTGCCGCTGGTAATTTATGCAGTTTTAATTTAGAGATGGGTAAAGTAACTTCCGAATATGATATAGGGCCAATATTAAAGTCAATAATGCATTTATCCTCATTACACACAATGGGAGTAGAACTAACTGCATTGTTTAGAACATCTCTACAATTCTCAGCCTAACTAGCCACATGACAGAATCCTCACTTTCACCACCCTAACAATTTTTATCCTTCAATCCCTTTGTATCTGTTTATTTCTTCCCAAACAAAACCTTAACTCTCTGATACAACTTCCTGCTGTTTAAACTTATCCCATTCTTTTACACTTCATTAGAAGCAAACTACGACTGTCATAACGAGACTAAGTAGCCGATCATGTATTCGTTGGCTATATCTGGATCTTTCAAAGCTTCGTGTTAAAGATAGTTTTCTTAACCTTAGCACAACACTTCTTAAGTTTAAGTTGCAAGACACCTTTAACAAGGTAATAGTCAGACCCAATATCGGCTCCCCTATATGATCTGGTATTCCTAATTGAACTGGTCTATTCGTTATAATTAATATATATACATAATCGATCCTATTCCTATGGAAACCATCAGTTGAAACCAATGTTTAATTTATAAATGTCCCGGTGTTTGCATTAAGTGTTGTTATTCGCAAACCATTAAATTTATCTACCAGTAGGAGAAAATCGCCACTGCAACTACCAATGCCAAAAGGACCTATCCGACCTATCGGACCTGCCCAAAGGTCGCAGTCAGTAACAACTTTATCACTGAAGTCACCTAGCATAACAGAAATATCTGCTTTCTTGACATTCAAAATATCCTAAGCTGTCTGTAAAACATTTCTTTCCCATTCTCATCAGAATCCTATGTGCGGCAGAACAAAGAGTATTCAAGTTCTTTAATATTTGTTTGATTAAGCTGTAAGAAAGCTTTCATTTCATTAATGCACTCATATCCTTGAAGAGCATCATTAGTGTGTCTGATAAGAAGCAAATCTATGCCTGGAATATGCTTTCTATCCTCCCTCCCTGAAAGGAGAAATTTAAAGTTATTTATTTGTTTATCTGGTCTCTTGCAAACCTAGAAACGCTGATATGAACTTCAGGCACTACCTTTTCAAGAACCAGAATCTAGACAGAGACTGACCTGCCTTACTGCAGGTAAGAATGGCGATGCAGGACTAGCTAAAATAAAGGTTCAGGTATTTTCTATCGCCTCTGTTTAGAATTATCCACCAGCTGATATACTGTGCATCTGCTCACTTTGGGCTGGCATCCCATAAGCAAAAAGAAAAAAATAATGGCAGATTTTTTCCTGAAGTGCAGCAAGTCCAGGATCCATAATCAAGCTCAAAGTCATAACCATTCTAGTCTAGTGGGTATAAATGGCCAGTATCAGAACCCTTTGAATTGACTACTATTCAGCAGGGCAGAAAAAAAAAGAAAAATGGTCATTGATGAGCAGATCAGTAAGCCACAATGATCTGGCAGCCCTCCCCTTCCGTTTCCTTGCACAAGAGAGTATCTCTTTAGAAAGGTAATAAGGGTCTACAACACAAGAAGGTGGGGTAGAACATTAGATGCTACGCCACGATCACCGGGGATTGGTATACAGCTCCATCGGTTGAATTGGGTGTCACAGACCTAGGCAATTTTGTACCTTGAATTTCTTTTAAAACACGCTAGCTAGGACCCATTCCTTCTCAACCTTTCAGCCTGCTCTTTTACTATACTTTGGTGTAATTTCGCTTACATCTGCCCATTAGTTACCTTATAGGACACATAATGGTAACGAATGGGTTTCACAGATCCAGCGCAACCATCCATGTAACTATTTGGGGGTATCAGATTTGGGGAACACAGAAAAGAGGGAGGGCCAAGGGGCATTTATCCGGATCAAGACAATGGTTTAGAAGAAAAAACACAGGGGAATGAAAAGAGCACGGGATTGGATTTCTAGTGAAGTATAAAGTTTCCCCCTCTGTTTTATGGTTTATAAAGCATTTCTTGAAAAAAAAATGCATGAAATACAAAAGAGTTTAATAATCTTTTTTTTTTTGCCTCTGTTATCCTCACTAGAATTCTGAAAGGGAGGGCGTACCTTTCCCACCTAGAACCGGCCCTCTCTAGGCTAAGACTGCCTTATACCCTGTCTAGGCTCTTCATTTCAAGATGTGTTACATGATCATCTAATAGTGGCATATTATGTTTTGTTGATTTAATAAAGAAAACACCTTTTTTTTTTCTTTCTAAGAAACAGTTTCAAAAACATTTGTAATATCAAGTGGTTTGAATTCATTCGAAATTTACCCTTTTCCAGCTTTGACAGCTACTCAAAAAAAAAAAGGTTTCGCTTCTCTTACATATATTTGTTACATCATTTGTAGTTATATGCAGACACAGTTAATAAGGGATAACTATAGCGTCCCAGACACTCACAAGAGCATGATATTTTTCTTTTGGATAATAATAATTCTTATTTCACAGAAATAAATTGCACGCCGAGAAATTTTAGCAGCACGTGAAGAAATATCAACAATGAGAATAAACATAAATTTTTAGATATATAATCATGAGTAATAATAGTTTGCAAAAGATTTATATGTAAGTCATTTTAAAACTAAAATACAATTTTAGCCCCCCCCCCCCACCTACACCTAATATAAATACAACGATATAATCGATAATCGTATCGTAACTAATGAGACATAACAGATTCAAACGCTACAGACCTATGTTTCTGGTAACCAGTATTCAAGGATGCATCTCGCGGTTTGGCTTCACTTTTATAGCAACATGTTACCTCCAATTTTTCTAACCTCCATGGGGCTAAGTGATCTAATCAGCATGAAAAATGGCGGTGAGAAGAAGTGATGAAAGATGGCAGCGATCGCAGCTGGGCACCAGCATCTTACACTCCAATTGGACACCTGCAACTATCAAATTTTGAAGCATCTACCACGATTTAGTGAATTGTACCCACTGCTGTTCGTGTCTAACTTGTAAGATGCCATTTGTATATTCTGATTTTCAGTGCACTAAGGTTAATTTGTGAGAAGTACCTGCACCCCTGAACCCCTTAGCACATACTCAATACGTGTATATGTTGATGTTGTAATGATTGAGGTAAGAATAGAATGTAGATGAGCTAAGCTGGAAGATTTGAGGCAAATTTCCTCTGGGATGTAAGTAGTAAACGTAGTAGAAATGGAAAATAGAAAAGTCAGACTTATAAAGTTAAGTTGAAAAGCTCCGTTTGGGGATGGGTCTGTTCTGTCGAGTGTCGTGTATTACTGCTGATAAGATTTTTCTCTTCACCACATAGAAGGATTTATAGAAAAGTGTGTGTTGAAAACTACCATTCAGGGAAGAGTATATTCAGGGCGAGTGTATCGCTGTGGTATGGGAGAGTTTTCTGTTGACTGCTTAGAATTTAGCTCCCCTAATAGCATGGTCTATGATCTCGAGCAGAATTAGACAGAAACATAGGTAATTATTCACGACGTGGGAGGACAGATGTAAGGATATATGGTACTTTTCCACAGCTGATATACTCTTGCTTAGTACTGTAGTACTTATGCTTAGTTCTTATGCTTAGTTACTTATGCTGTTAGTACTTATGCTTAGTACTGTAAAAAAAGTTTTCCCCATCCAAATCGCCGCCTGTCGGTTAGTCTATTGTCTGAGTTGGTAAGTTTCTATTGTCTGAGTTGGTAAGTTTCTATTGTCTGAGTTGGGTGTAAGTATTGTAGCATTCCTGGCGCTTAAGGGAAAAATTTCCTGTCACTAGTTTAATTATTGCACTGTTCCTCTTAGCAGAGTGGTCTGTGCTTTTGATCGCAATGGGAGGACGTGAGAGGACAGATGTAAAGTTATGTGGTGCTTTTACACAGCGAATAGAGTGAACGACCGCACCCTGGCATTAATGCTTATGCTGGCGTTAATGATACATACGTAATTATGGTGTATACTTATTGGCTAGGTGATAATAATAATATAATAATAATTTTTATTTCCATTTTATTATGCAATACAAAGTTGTTATGCTCGTTAATATAATACAATTCACATAAAACAGAAAAGGGACACCGAGTTAAAAAATTCAATACAGAATTTGATGACTGAGACCTTAACTAAATTTCATTAAATCATAAACTTGTGGCAAATATCTACTGTATGACACAATAGTATTTTAAACGTTTTAAGAATTAAAAATATTAATGAGTTAGAGTAGTTAACAAACCATGTTTGAATATAGAAAACTTTTAAGCTCCTTTTAAATTATTATCTATATTATTCCAAACTTTCGCACCCTGAAAGGTTAGTGATGCTTGTCCATAATTTGTTCTGAATAATGATAATTCTAGGTCAAGTTGCTGTCGATTTCGGTACCGATAACACTTCCTTTGGAAAATGATATCGTATTTTTTTAAACCTAATAGCACAGAACATAAATAATGCTATATTTAATTTGTATAGATCATAGATTCCCAACGGGGGCGATACCGCCCCCCAGTGGGCGCTAGAGCCTTCCATGGGGGGCGATAGCGGATCCAGAGGCAAATGGGGGGCGTTGAGGCAGTCAAGAGGGGCGGTCAAATAAATAAATTTAATGGAATTTTCTGTGACAACCTTTTTATCTCTTCTATTCTGTGGTGTCTTGCTGGTGATTCTGGTCATCCACTACCTCATCCGTCATGTACAGCTTTTCAACTGCAGCTTGGACAATAAGTTCCCTGCTACCGCCTACTAGCGTACTGGTACGTCTGAAGTCGACTTGAAGTCTCTCAAAAGTTCTCTTCAAGATCACAGATTGAATATAAGCTTCAATATGTTTTCCCATTCCAAGTCGCTTTGAGTATGCTTTATGGTACGTAGTTACAATACCATCCCAAGTCAGAACATAAGGTATAATATTAACATTACACTTGTGAATTAGGCTCAACTCATTAGCCAGCAGATCATACTTCCTCTTCTTTTCAACCTCTACTGTCTGCAGGTTATCTTGAGATGTTATTCCTACTTCAAAAATTGTAATCTCATTCAATACCTTTACATGCACTACTATATCAGGCTTATTAGGTTGGACGTGTGTCCGTTCTGATAGGCATATCAACCTTGATGCAATAATAATATAATAATAAATTTATTATATTTAATATGTTTTTTATAATATTTTTAATATAATAAAATACTTTGAAAATACCTGTTTTCATGAATAAATATTTTATCTAGCTATGTAATTATCTTATTGTTATCGCGTTAATAAGCATTTTTAAATTAGCATTAGGTATACCTATACCTAATTTGTTTTAGTTTAGAATAGATTGACGGTGACAAGTCCTTGCAAGTTGGTAGGCAAACACGCGGTTCATGCAATTTAACATCTTTCGACAAGAATATGGGAGCTTGAAATGACTTGTTTACGGAGCAAGTGCGCCGACATCGCAAACATACAAGTTAACGCGTGCACAAAATCAAATCTATAAAAGCGATAGCTCTAGGAATGTTTTATTATTTTTATGTGCTTCGCCGTGATAAATAGTCGTGAGTGATAAGTGTTAGAAGTCATTATAAACATTATTTTTATAACTATCTATAAATCTGTTGAGAAGTTAATTTGTATTTGAAAATGTCTGAATCTACATCTAAAAAGAAATGCCGGCAGTACAGTATTGAGTATTTGAAATATGGATTTACGTACTCTCCTACAAACCAATCATTACCTATGTGTTTAATTTGCCGAAAAGTTTTTTTCAAATGAAGCTATGAAACCTTCTAGGCTAAAAGAGCATTTAAATAAAATGCATGCTGATAAGAAGAACAAAGATTTATCCTATTTTCAAGAACTGGAAAATCTATATTTAAAACAGCCAACTATGTCAAACCTTTTTGCGTCGTCTTCTAAACAAGATGATGATGGACTACGAGCCTCAATATAACGTTTCATTGTTAATCGCAAAAGCAGGAAAACCACACACAATTGGCGAGGAATTAATTTTGCCGGCAGTCAAAGAGATATTAAAAACTGTTCTTCATCATAAGACACCGTCAGATATCATCAAAAAAATTCCTCTCAGTAATAATTCAGTGCAAAGAAGAATAGATGAAATGGCAAAAGACGTTGAAATATCATTATGTGATTACTTAAAAATTTGCAAATTTTCCATTCAACTCGATGAATCAACTCTACCAAATAACGAAGCTCTACTCTTATCATACGTACGATTTATAAAAGAAGAAAAAATTCATGAAGAGTTATTATTTGCTAAAAATTTGGAATCTGATACAAAGGGAGAATCTATATTTAATACCATGCAAAAGTTTTTTCAAGAGAAAGAAATTCCTGTTTGCAATATTTTGTCTGCTGCTACTGATGGTGCTCCAGCAATGACAGGGCGTCATAAGGGTTTCATAGCGCATTTGAAACAAGCAGTACCAAATGTACTCGCTGTACATTGTATTATTCATCGTCAGCATTTGGTTGCAAAAAATTTGAATGAACGTCTGCATACGTCGCTCCATTACGTTATTAAAGCAATCAATAAGATTAGAAGCAATTCATTGAATGACCGATTATTTGGTAAGCTTTGTAATGAAAATGATGAAGATTACAATCGCTTGCTGCTGCACACAGAAGTACGTTGGCTCTCTAAAGGTGTTTGTCTGAATCGTTTTTTCAATCTATTTGACTCAGTACTGGACTTTTTAATCGCATTTCCTTCGTCCTATATGGCTGAGCGTGGATTCAGTGCAGTAGCTAATTTACTGTCAAAGAAGAGGAACAGACTACACATCACTGAAAGTGGCGATCTGCGATTGATGTTAACGAAATTGGAACCCGACATTAACAAATTGTTAACACTCCACCAGCCTCAACCATCTCATTAATTTTTTTTATTTATTAATTTTGTGTTTATGTCATTATTTTTTTATTTCTTATTGATTCTGTGTTTATTTTTAAAATTTTAATAAATAATTTTATTGTATGTACATTTGTTTGTCGTTTTATTAATTTCTGCTTTATGATTTTTAATAGATAAATAAACAGATAAATTAGGTACAGATAATATGCAACAATATTTTAATATTTCATATAAAATTAACTATTATGGACTAGGGGGCGTTTAAATTTTTGTTCTCTTCTAAAGGGGGCGATGGTCCAGAAAAGTTTAGGAATCACTGGTATAAATTATGTTTCTGTTAGACAGGAATACCCATGCTCTCGAAAGTTGTAGAATTTTGGCTTTTCCAAAAAATTCTTTAGTATGTTCTTTAATGAACATACTAAGAATACTCTGTATAATCTAACTTTAATGTTTAGATTATACAGAGTTCTGACGAATGTTTTTTGAAGATATAGTAGTTTATTAATATTCTGATTACTTGTGTTACCCCATATTAAAATGCAATAATGTAGATGTGGATAAATAACGGAGTTATACAATTGCAATTTAATTCGAAAAGGAAACATGAATCTATAGCGTCTAATAAGGCCAATATTCCTGGAAATTTTTTTTCTAATGTATGTAACGTGTTCATTTCATTTTAAGTTGCCAGTAAGCCATACTCCTAAGAATTTAATTTTGTTACAGCTGTTGTCCAAACATTGGGATTTTGAAAGTTAAGTGATGGCTAGAACCCAATCTACTACTCTATTGGCGGGGTCAGAACAATTACTGCACATGACAGTACCTCATTGGTTCCATTGATATTCCCCTAAAGTCATAGGATTCTCTATGCCAGGGGTACGCCGTTTGGGAGGTACGCCGTGAGAGCTCAAAAGTCGACAGATCTAGTAACAAAGTCAGTGTTTTATTTTATTCCCATTGTTATACTATAACTATAGTTTTATCTATCTATATAAGGGGTACGCCAGTTACATACACATTTCTAGGGGGTACGTGAAGCATAAAAGGTTGGGAACCAATGGTCTATGCTCATCTCTATGTAACTCTTCATTGCCTGCATCTTGAAGCATGGAAATTTAAAGATTGGATGGTTCATGAACAGTATCAAATAATATTTTGTCCTCCATTTTCAATAACTTCGGGCTCTCACTTTGAATTTAGGCAATATGGAGCAAGCTGGTTTATCATTGGACAGGTAATTCATGCCAAAGCGGAGAGCATGGGTATTCCTGTCTACCAGAAACAAATTACCTACGAGGAATGCCTCCAGATAGTTACGGACATCTTGACGGAGAAGATTCTGGAGGCCTTAAACGTCATAAGCAAAGGTGTGATTCTCATATACGTCACCGAGTGGACGAAGTTGCTCTTGAGTATTTGTGTAGGGTGTGTTTCACGGAAGAAATGGCCATCAGACAAGCAGAAAATATGCCTTACGAAGACTTGGTTCAGGATGCCATGATGCCACGTCTATCGTGTGGTTGAATAAAGTAGTCGCCTGAAGCAAGCAGACAAACGATTCTTTTCAGAACTTCTTTTCATCTTCGTAGTCAAATCAGAATCACTCAGTCACTACAATAACAGTTTCCAAATATTTTAAATCGTAAGATACGCCTTCAAGGAACATGGGGAAAACGTAAGTATGGAATGTAACACATATGAAGTATGTCAGAATAGTAACTGATTTTGAGAAGATATGATTAGTCAGAATAGTAACAGAATAGTAATTGATTCATTAGCAATGTCTGTTTGTTCTGAATCCAGGCAGGGAATAGTAATTCCTATTATCTATGCTGATTGGTCAATAGAGATGAAAAAAAAAACCGAAGAATGATTCTCTCTGAGAACATAGCTTAACCACTTATTTCCAGGTGTACATTGCATCATTTGTATACTCTCATGACTAATATAGTCGGTCAAAAAAGTTATCCAGTCTGGAAAGGATTTTGTGCAGTGTGTAAGAAGTGTGGCAAAAGGCATCCTAGGTCTTGTTCCTAGGATTAAAAACATGCAAATCGATTATTTTGATATTTGCATTAGGTTGGATTATTTTACCTCTGATCGACGCTTTTTTGCACATAATGGGCTAAATGGCCGAGTCTCAAGGAACTAAAGACTCAGGGAAGGTTTGGGAAGAGACCCACTATACAGCTGTTAGGAGACAAAAAGAAACCTTCCGCAAGGCTAACCAGCATATTCTTCACCATGTGCAGAGTATGGTTCTCCTGTATCATGACTTTATCTGATACAGTATGATTTTCCTGTATCAGTACATGTGTATACTGATATGATATATCATATATATATTATATTGATATACACATACTCATATATTCCTGTACGAGTTCTCCTGTATGAGTACAGTATGGTTCTCCTGTATCATGACTTTACGTCCCATTCGACAGATGGTGGCTTTTCAAAGATGTTCGGTTTCCCCCTTTTCTGACCGCGAACAGTGTGGGAGTAAAGCAGTAAAGGGTTGAATTTAGTAAAGGAATAATTTTTAAGTGACGAGTCTCGGATAACGCATAGATGTTTCTTTTCTAATGGTGTTGTCTTTGTGCTGAAGTCTTGCCTTACTCAGAGAACTCCACTATGGCCTATTAAACTAACAAGCTACTATCAGACCTCTACTTTTATGGGGATAATATTTTAGAGATCTTATCAAATTGGAATTAAAAGTTTTGGAAAATATTAACGACAATCAATTTTTACATTGGCTATGAGCCTCAAAACATGGCCTCTCTGGACCTGTGAGAGGGCCTAACCGAAGTTATCGATTCTGCCAACAGAGTGAAAAAATTTTTGAGACCACGAAGTGAACTTGGAACTAACTAGGAGGTCCTTGAAGTAATAGTCTTCTCCGGCAGTTGACTTTGAGTGGTAGTCTTTACAGGCGTAGGAGTAAAAAAGTTGAGCTTCATCTGTCTTCTCTCAAAAATTCCTTTAGTGGATGATTTTTATTTACATATATATTTGTTCACAGTGTTAAAAAACTTAATTTACCCTGGTCGAATGGTTAGCGTGCTTCGTTGCAGATCAAAGAGACTTGAATTCGAGCCGTGGGATAAGGAATGTATGTTTCTTTTCGTATGTTATCTTTCTCCTGAGGTCTGGCGTTCTACACAGACCTCTGCGACATATTATACTGACAGATATTTATGATACCTAAGGCTTAATTCAAAATACGTAGCTTAGTTTCCAAATAAGTTTTTTTTTGCATTCATTTCATTTACAGAGAGGTAGAAAAAATTTATGTTGAAAAACTGTCGAATCTGAGGATTTGATATAATGTGGAGAGATTTAGCTATATTTTATGTCATACTGTTTATGTGTTCCTATTTCCGGATAGCAATGCAATAAAAATAGGACTGGATTTATGATTTTCCTAAAACCAGATATACAGGGTGTCCCTGAATTCATGGCCCAAACGTGAGGGGATGGTAGTACACACCGAACCCACCAATATTCGTCATAGAATATGCGGCCGCAAACGCAGTGAGGAGTCGAAAATGAAGGACAGACACAGAGGTTTCCAGAGTGACATTTATTGGATATCATTACAACAAATGCTCAAAAGCGTCCGCCCACCAGGCGGCACAATGGCGGAGTAGTGATCGGCGTACCTGCTCATAAACACCAGGCTCGTCGCGCACATTGGCGGCTGCGACGGACAGTCCAACTACCAGATCCTCTGCGGACTGCACGGGCGTCTCGTACACGACACTCTTCAAATATCCCCCACAGAAAGAAATCGATACAAGAAAGATCGGTCGATCTGGGGAGCCACGGGATGGGACCACCACGCCCAATCCATCGGTTCCCAAATGTGATATGAAGATGTTGACGCACGTCCATCCTGAAATGGGCAGGTGCCCCATCGTGCTGGAACCACATACGGGCGTGGATTGCGGTTGGAACATCCTAAAGCAATTCCGGCAAAACCTGTTGCAGAAAAATACCGTACGTTCGCCTATCGAGGCAGTCCGGCAGTAGGTAAGGTCCAATTAAGTAGTCATGCACGATCCCCGCCCAGATATTGACGGCGAACCGTTGCTGGTTCGAATTTGTACGTGTATCATAGGGGTTGTGAGCCGCCCACAAATGCGCATTATGGACATTTACTACGTCTTCACGTGAGAATGTTGATTCATCCGTAAAGAGCACATGCGCGGGGAAATCGGGATGTGCAGCACTTTGCTGCAGGAACCACTGGGCGAAATCCATGCACAGGGGATAATCAACAGCTGTCAATGCCTGCACTCGCTGCAAGTGATAGGGGTGTAGCCCTTCTTCATGCAGTACTCGCCAGACACTGTTCCGATGCACACCCAGGCTCCGGGCGGTGGATCACGTGCTTGTACCTGGCTATCTGTCACCATACACAAGATGTCCTCGCTCATACCGTCCGTGCTCGTCGGGCATCATGTCGACTGACGAGGAAGGTGCCTTCCTCAGACAGCATCTTCGTCAGCAGTGGCGCAAAACATTTTATGATCGGGCACACGGCGCATAGGATATCGCTCACGGTAGAGTGTTTGCGCCTCTCTACCATTGCCCTCAGCTACGCCGTACATCTGGTGCATATCGGCTTTCTCTGCGTTCGTAAACTGCTCCATCTGGTGTCCGGTCGACGCTGAGAATGCTGGGGTTTGGCCAATTCAGAATTTTTAAGCCGTGTCGCCTCATCTGCGCCCCTACCGGCACCGGGCTGCGTTTGCGGCCGAATATCTATGACGAATACTGGTGGGTTCAGTGTGTACTACCATCCCCTCACGTTTCGGCCATGAATTCAGGGACACCCTGTATTTATTTCTTTATATAACATAAGTGTGGCACACATCTGAGGCATCAGCAAAATGAGGCACACATCTGACAACACCTTAAAACTTTTATGAATATTTTTGAAGATTGCCAAGAAAAGGACAAGTGCTCTGGTTATGAAAATCTTAAAGAAATTTTTATAACACTTTTCTCTAAAAGTTAAAAAACACTCGTTCCTAAAAATATTCTCAAGGTAAAAATGCTTTATTTTGAGCTATTTCTGGAGGCGCAAAATGTCTGGAAACATTTTGAGAATATTTGTAACTGATAATGATGAAAATATGCATTCCTCCCAAGAAAATATTTTGGGGAAACTGATGTTACATAACATGACTAAGGTGCGAAAATCTTAAAGGCGCTGTTGAAACATTCTCATACGTAAAGGTTTAGAATATTCTTAACCAAACATTTCCTAAAGAAAAAAAAGATGTTACCGTATTTCTTCGATTCTAAGACGCCATTGATTGTAAGACGCACCTTAATTTCAGTACCACCAACAGAAAAAAAATAATGGAATAAGAAAAAAAAGCTTTGATTCTAAAAAAATAAAACGCTACAATATATCTAACAAATATTTATTCAATTTACTAACAACAATAATACCAATTTATCAGTAGGTATGTTATTCATCACTTCCTTCTGAATCAATATCAGAGTCTGATTCTTCCGAGTCGTCATATCTGCATCAGTATCAGAGTCTACTTCATATTCAGAGACTGATTCTTCTGAGCCATCTTTATCTCCATTATCCCATAATTTATCGTCTTCTGAGCCATCGAGAGTGTTGGTGATGCAACATTTTTTAAATAAGTGCTGCACTATTCTTTCTGGGATTAGCTTCCAAACTGTTGATACCCATTCCGCCAATTTTGATGCCTGTGCTTTCTTAAGTTTTCCGGAAGGTGTCAGCGGAAGGTTGTCAGTCAACAAAGCTCCACTTGTCAGCCACAACCGGTTCCAAGCTCACTATAATTCACTCACAGAGCTCCACTATAATGAAATAACGGTAGCTCCACATTTGGAAGCGCGGGAAAATACCCATGCCACTTTATTTTTCAATGGAATTGGAGAATGCGATAATGGTCAAACTTGGAGACGGGGCTTCTGCGTAAAAAGAAAACGTGTGGTGCCGTGTGCAAAGCGCGGGAAAATTTGAAAAAAAAAAAAAAAAAATCCTGCGATTCTCAGACGCCATCGATTCTAAGACGCACCCCGTTTTTAGAGAAGTTTATATGGGGAAAAAAGTGCGTCTTGGAATCGAAGAAATACGGTATCCCTCGGGTGGTTATTGAAATTATGGGTATTCGAGTACAGTAGAGCTCTGATTAATCGGCGTGTATATGTGTGGCTCAGCTACGACGAAATGTCGGATATTCGAGAGGAAATGTGAATAATTAAGAAAGGGCTGGGGGAAAATGAGAATACAGCTTTATACAGTGAAAAAAATTAAAACAAAATACCATATTAATTAGGCATGATAAATATAAGATTATATCGAGGGAATTACTCTACTCAGTGAATAACGGTCAAAGACATTAACATCATCTTAACATTGTAAAGAAGCGGCTACAAGGAAGCGCAATACACTTATTTGAATCAATTGTTCTCCTTTATAAATGCGTGCTTTTTGTTGTAAATATTCTGAATAATTTTTCCATCCATAACGAAAGCTTTTACAAAGCATTTTAGGATACAGTAATCATGGAAAGAGGATGAATGCGCTATTACACATTATTATCCCGAAAGGTACAACAAAGATCGATTAAGCAGCACGGGTGGTGTCGAGAAAACAGGATTTAAGAAAAAAATAGATATTTTCTCAGTTTTCTTCTAGAAATACTATCCAAAATTTTGCAATCAATAGATGATGTCTCTAAATTTCTGCAATCTCAAGATCCTTCCAAAATTCTTCCAATTACTGCAGAATTCCAATTACTGCAGAACAAACCTTTTAATGCATTAAAAGGTTTGTGGGAATCGAAGAACAATTTTAATAAATTCAATGAAAGTACATAAAAGATGGCATTAACGTGAGATATAGAACCATAATTCCAGACTTCTCGTGGTCTAAAATCAAACATATTAATTGTGAAACTATGCGAGTACCAGAGACTTAAGAATAAATAAAATGGCTTCAAAAAACGAGTTATTAGGCGTCACTTTCGTCAGAGCCACTGGAGAACTAAAAACATGTTTTAAGAGTTTAAATGAAATCGCTGACAACTGCACCGCTCTACATACAGAAACATAGGTAGTAATGATGGGGAGTAAGCAAAGCTGCAGAGCTTCCCAACAGGAAATATAAATCCGACTTAAGACATTCATTTGGTGTTCTGCTTCTACGACTTAGAATAGCTTGAAACTGGAAATAGCAAAAATTTCTGCTATAAGAGAAGTAGTTAATTTATTGATTATTCAAAACTACCGTCTTATTTCAGCTTTTCCAGATGTCGTCTTTTTCTTTTCAACGCTACCGGTATCCGTAGCAACATCAGAACGTTATTTCCAAATTAAAATCGGAAACAAAATTATCGCAGAATTAAAATGACAGAAAGGTGGGTTATCAAGATTTACCTTTTTACCTATAGAATATGAATGAGAAAGAAAATTAAATGTTGAGAAGATTATTAAAACGTTTGCAGAAATGAAAGACAAGTCAGAATCTAGGTTGAGTTGGTAAAATTTAAATTTGTTTAATTAAAACTATTTGAATTTGTAAGCATTTATGTAAATTTTATAAAAGCTTTGTTTAAAAAATTCTATACACTACAGGTTGCCTTCTGTAAAATGTTTGGAGAGAGTAATGTAGAGAATCTGTACAGTTGCATATGGATAGTGACTTATGTGAACACCAGGGATTTATCAATCTACAAAATTGCTTTGGATAGGAGGTATTTAATATATCCTTCTGGAGAGCTATCATGAAATTCAAGGTGAATTTTTGAAAGCTTAAATGTGATTGCTGACATCCATTATGCGTTTTAAATGGTATATTTTTCCTGAATATACTCTAGTGATTTGCGCATAACGCTCCGGTATATTCTTTTTTATCAGGAAACTAACAGATGTTCATTCTCCAGTAATCTTTAATAAGTTAGTACACAATTCGAAACAATTTTTAATTTTATTATGTATCTAAAATATTATTTTATATTATCGACATATCTTTAAGAGTACCAAAATTACATCAGTACTTATTTAACATACAGGAGCATATACATTTTTAATACAGCCGTGAGTTTTCATTATTTGGCTAAATTCAATAGTTAATTAGGTCAAATAAGCTAAGTTGTAAGAAAATCGTCTAATGATTCGTTACAGATTAAAATGTGAATCTTTACAAAACAATGCACGTTTTCCTGATTAACTCTTAAAAGGTGACTCTGGAGAGTCCATAAAAACGTTGTAGCAGGGCTCAAGCTGATTATGATACGCCTCTGCTCCGGCAGCGAACATCAGTACCGGAAGTGCTGAAAACAGCTGCCTTTCCGAGGAAAAAACAAATATTTCAAAATGAACAGAGAGAAAATTATATCCGTGTACGTATTTCTAGAATTCGTATTTGGCAGAATTTGACCCATTTTTTTGCGAACACATTTATATAAGAATGCTAACTTAGGGAAAGGGGTCATTATTTATCTTCTACTTGGGGAAAATTTATTAGGTAATTATTTTGTCCAGCTACTTCTCCCGTCATTTTGTTTTCTTACAAAGGTGGTCCGTGAAAGTGGGGAAAGTACTCTTATAATCTCAAAACCGAAGATTTTCCGAAACATTCGGTAACGAGCAATTTTATTTTTCATTCCATATTTGATTGATTCACTCCTTCTGTGACCATATTTTTGGCGGCTTTTTATTATAATGCGGCTGACTAATTCATGACTATACGATTAAATATTTATAAAGTTTTAATCATATAAAGTGGACATTCGTAAAATTAGCGATAAAAACGGCCACCGTTACTAGCGCAAAGCAGAGCGAATTTTTTTAATTTTTTGATAATATTGAAACATACAATTATAAATTCGGTACTTATCGGTTATCTCCGGTCACATTTTCTTGGCGACGAAAAATAAACACCAAAGTAGCAGAGAAAACTTACATTTTGCCACAAAAATTTAAAAAGACACTCTCAGTGCCTAGAGGAATCAGAGTAAGACACGAATCAGTCGTCCGAATTATAAAAAAAGCCGCAAAATTTTTTAAGCCAAGTGAGAACGAATCAGTAAAGACTGCCATGTTAAACCTATGAGAAGTCTTTACTGATTCGTTCTCACTTGGCTTAAAACTTTTTGGGGCTTTTTTTTTATAATTCCGACGACTGATTCGTGTATTACTCTGATTCCTTTAGGCACTGAGAGTGTCTTTTTAAATTTTTGTGGCAAAATGTAAGTTTTCTCTGCTACTTTGGTGTTTATTTTTCGTCGCCAAGAAAACGTGACCGGAGATAACCGATAAGTACTATAAATTCTTGCTTCATAAGAATCTATGTGTCCCATAATAAAAAAGTCACCAAAAACATAAGGTTACAAACAGGGGCGTAGCTATGGGGGGATGGAGGAGGCTCCCCCCCCCCAAGGTAACTCGGAGTTGGCAAAATTCGAAGCGACTTCTTAAAACCTAGGCGAGATGTGAAAATTTGTAATCTCTTTTTTTTTTGTAAAACTAAGGGGAGTTAGCAAAATCTAGGGTAGTTGGGGAAATCGAGACGGCAAAATCTAGAGCAGTTGGCAAAATTCGAAGCCACTTAGTAAAATAAAGGCGAGTTGGCAAGATCGTGGGGAGTTGGTAAAATTCGGAGTGACTTGTGAAAATCGTGGAGAGTTGGGAAAATTCAGGTGAGATGTAAAAATTAGAATCTTTTTTCTGTAAAATTAAGGCATGTTGGCAAAATCGAGGCAACTTCGCAAAATCTAGGAGAGTTGGCAAATCTTGGGGAGTTGGCAAAATTCAGAGTGACTTTGCAGAAATCAGGTGAGATGTAAAAATTTGGATTTTTTTCTGTAAAATTGTGGCGAGTTGGCAAAATCGAGGAAACTTGGCAAAATTCGAAACCACTTGGTAAAAATACGGGCGAGTTGAGAAAATTGAATTTGTTTTTATGAAAGTAAGGAGTTGACGAGAAAACTTGGCGAAATTTTGGGGAGTTCGAAAAATTTGAAGTGACTTGGCCAATTTAGGAGAGATGTAAAATTAAAGAATGCTGGAATTAAGAAATTAAGGAATGCTAGCCAAATCAAGGGGAGTTGGAAAAATTCACACTGACTTGCTACGATTCAGGCGAGATGTAAATTTTGGGATTATTTCTGTGAAAATATGGCTATTTGGCAAAATTTTAAGTTACATGGCAAAATGCACGAGATTTGTGAAAATTTTCTACCCCCTCCCCCCCCCTACACACACACATACACACGGAGCGAAAATCTAGGTACGAACCTGACAGAGACATTATTTTGTCAGTCGGCAAAATTTTATTTTCGAGTTCGAAAATTTTCGATTTCTCCCCTCCCCCCAAATCATAGTCCTTCGCTACGCCCCTGGTTACAGAGGGAATCAATAAATTGTAAACTACTTTATATCACATACGTAAAATAATATCCTGCGCAATAAAATAGTCCCTCCCAAAAATTATTTTCATTCTTTACCATAAAAGGTAAACGTAACACAAACCAACCAAAACAACGCAAAATCTTTTAAAACGCACTATATATATACATTTAAAAATTCAACAGCTAAATCTGCTCAGGTAACAACTTAGCATTCGGTTACCATCTGATTGTGTTCATCAGTGGTGAAAGTAGGCCGGTACGATCCGGTACGCCGTACCGGCAAGAAATTATTTGCTGGTACGGAGTACCGGTAAGACATCTTTGAGTAGTGGCGCAATTAACTATTTATTTTACAGCTTAATGCTTTTTCAACCGAGCAGTTGATTTGATCTTTGATTTGTCATCCCTTTTTCTTTTAATAATTTTATTTCAAGATTAAATTAAAGATATTTCACCTCGGTCGAATTTCTTCCTTGGTTTCCTTCCTCCATCGCCCATCGTATTGGAAGCTTTGGATGAGTTTTTTTTTCCAATAAAACCGAAATCCGTGAATATAACGGAATTGGCAAGTATTCAGGTGCATTAATATTTATTTCACATTAAAAATTCCTAAAGCATTCGCTATTTTCGGAAAACAAAGACAGAAATAGAAAACATTGGGACATGGTACTTTCTTCACCATACATTTCATTTTATTACTCCTGTAAGATGACTTCAGTGGAGTAACCACCTGTGCACGATTTTCTACATATAGTATGCTTCGCAGCGGGCCGTACCGGTAAGAAATAAAATTTACTTCACCACTGGCGTTCATATGCCTCAACATGGTTTCAGAGTAACGCCTTGCGTAAGAGTAATCCGTGCGCCTTGACCAAATCACAACTCCATAGACTTAACATTACGTATACTAGTGTTGCATGATAAAGAGTTCGTTAGAAAACGCGGCAGAAGAGCAGTGTAGGGCCTTCAGCCCCCATCTTGTGTTTATTTCGCATCAGTGAAAAAAAAGTCGAATGGTAAAAGTAGTCCGTTTTGCATCTACTTTGAGACACGTTTAGATCTTCCTGTTACTAATATGGAGGCTACTGATTCTCCTACCATTCCTAATGGGAATAATAATGGAAAAATGCCTCCCATCATTTGACGTTCTCCAAAGAATTGGTTGAACACTTATAAGGAACTAACTAAAATTGCTGTGGAAGCTTTCACTGCAAAGACCTCAGGTCCGTTACAGAAACGGTCCGTTTACAGAGCAAATGCTCCACTGATTACAGGTCCTTTGTAAAAAATTTTGAAACTTCCAAAGCAACAGTTTCACACTTACAAACTGAAGGAGGAGAAAAACCTAAGGGTAGTAATCAAAAACCTACCCACTGACATAACCTCTGATGATGTTCGAGTCGCTTTGGTGGACTTGGGCTTCACAATTATTAAACTTTCACAGATGAGACGTGGAAAGGACAAATCTCTGATTCCTGTATTCTTTGCAGAACTGCCAAAGAATGATGCAAATAAAAAGATCTATAATATCACAGATCTCTTTCACCTTAAAATACACGTTGAGAGTTATAAACCGAGAAAAACTCCAACACAGTGTCACCAATGCCAAAGACATGGGCATGCCCAGAGTGGATGCCTTAATCAGCCACGCTGCGTTAAATGTGCTGGCAATCATATTACAAAGGACTGTACCCACAAGAAGGATGAGAGTCCACCTAAGTGCGCCATCTGCGGCCTCGGCCATACGGCCAACTACAGAGGCTGCACCCACTTTCCGAAACGTGAGGTGGTAGCTCCTCTTAAGAAATAAAATAATACTGCCAGTGAAAAAAGGGCTGTTAGTGTTACTGTTACCCCTCAACTCTCCTATGCAAGCGTTCTTGCAAAACCAGCTGAGAAGTCAACTGGTACTGGCAAATCTTTACCTAAAAGAAAGCCACAAACTGCTTTACCTCCGAAGCAAACTCCCTCTACAAGTGAGCAATTTGATGCCACCATCCTAAATGATCTTAAAGAATTTTTTTTTATCTTTAAGAATCTTAATATACCTAAGATTTTGATGGCTAAGTCATTGATAACTGAATATCAGATTGATGGCTAAGTCATTGATAACTGAATATCAGAATGCCAATTATCTTATGGGGAAACTCACCGTTGGACTTAAAGCTTTCGACTATCTACTCTCTACACTGACTTCAGATGCAGCACAACAGTATGAAGAACCACCTCCAGATTTTTTCTTGGAATGCGAATGGCATTCTTACTGATTTATGGGAGTTCAGAAATTTTTTATCTGACTCCCAAGCAGATATTGTCCTTTTGGGTGAAACCCATCTCAAAGCCTCAGATAAACTGAAGTTTCCAAACTTTGAGGTTTACAGAACGGATCGACAGCACAACAGTGGTGGAGGTACTGTTGTGATCATCAGGCGATTCATTAAACATCACCTTTTACCAACTGTAAACGTCGACACATTGGAAATTACTGCTATTACAGTTAACGATGATTCTTTTGGAACCTTGAATGTTTATGCAGTATACAAACAGCCCAATTCTGATCTTTTTCTGAATGATTGGAAAATCATTTTTGACACCAATACTCCTACAATTTTGGCAGGAGAAAGTATCAGGATTTTGCAATTCCCTTTCTCTAAGAAAGATCAATGATTTAATCCTTACTTTTACTAATTTGTTGACTCAATCAAGAGTTGATGCCAGCACTGTACAAAAGCCATGTAAAGATTTTTACATTCTTCCGAGAGCTCTCTCTGATCTCGTAAAATTCAAGAACAAAGACAGACACAAATGGCAGAGATCTAGAGATGTCCAAGACAAGAATTTTTATTACTCACTCAAAACTGAAGTTAGACAAAAACTCCTGGACCATTGTAGTTTTACATGGAATAAGAAACTGACCTCACTTTCTACAAGTGACAACTCCATCTGGAAGATGGTGAAATCATTAAAGAATCCTCGTATAAACTACCCCCTCATCCATGGGGCGGCTGGTATGTGTTATAATGAGGACGACAAATCTGAAGCTTTTGCTGATGCCCTGGAGTTGCAATTTCGGGAGAATTCTGACCTCTCTGACAATGACACCTGTGATGAGCTGGAAGAAACTCTTTTCCGTTTCTGTCAGGAAGAAAGGTCAAGGATTTCTTTTACATCTCCTTCTGAAATGATTCAGGTCATCCATAAATTGAAGTCCAACAAGGCTTCAGGTCCCGACAACATCTCTAACAGGATGCTGAAGCACCTCCTAAAAAAGGCCATCACTCATCTGTGTGATATTTTTAATTTCCTCCTCCGGCATCTTTCCGGAGGTTTGGAAGAATGCCTATGTCAGGTTAATTGATAAACATGTAAGGACTCTTCTTTCCCTATCAGCTATCGCCCCATCAGTCTGCTTTCCTGTTTGGGAAAACTGTTTGAGCGAATTATACCCAACAGATTGGATGAATTCCTTTCCACTCATTCTGTATTACCAGATTCGCAGTTTGGTTTCAGACGCAAGAGATCGACACATCAGGTCCTCAGAGTGGTCAAAACTGTTTTTGCTGCAGCACTAAACAGGAAAGAGACAGTTGCTGCCGTCTTTCTGGACGTGGCCAAGGCCTTTGACCGCTTCTGGATGGACGGTCTGATTTACAAACTAACCAAGATAGGGATTCTTACAGGCCTTTCTCCAGTCGTACCTCTCAAATCGAACTTTTCAAGTTCACATCAAATCCTCCATCTCTACTAAGAGAGTAATGGCCGCTGGAGTTCCGCAAGGCTCTTTCCTAGGCCCTACTCTCTTCACATTGTATCTTTATGATATTCCAACATATGATCGAATTGTCATAGCTCAATATGCAGACGATATTGCTCTCATCTCCTCTTCTCTGGGAGTTGAGTTTGCAATCAGGAGACTCCAGAATTACCTGGATGTAATGGAATCCTGGTATGATAAATGGAAAGTGAAACACTGAAAAAAGTAAAAAACCCCACCAATATGCATCATAGAATATGCGGCCGCAAACGCAGCCCGGTGCCTTTAGGTGGCAAACCCCAGCATTCTCAGCCGCCGATGTGCGCGACAAGCCCAGTGTTTACGAGCAGGTACGCTGCTCACTACTCCGCCGTTGTGCCGCCTGTATCGTTGGTGGGCGGACAATTGAACTTTTGTTGTAATGTTCTGCAATAAATGTCACTCAGGAAACCTCCGTGTCTGTCCTACATTTCCGACTCCTCACTGCATTTGCGGCCGCATATTCTATGATGAATATTGGTGGGTTCGGTGTGTACTACCATCCCCTCACGTTTGGGCCATGAATTCAGGGACACCCTGTATAAAAAAGAAATATGCAACGCTATATAAAAGAAAATCATGTTCTGCACTTAAAAAAATCATTGAAAATAATCTCATCAGAACAAGATTTTATTAACAACGCTTATCACTACTAAACTTTCGTTTCGCAATTAATCCCCCCCCCCTCCAACCGAAAATTAAACAATTGCATCAAAATTAGATTTTATTCACAATTGTTATCGCTAAGGAATAAACCTTCATGCCGCACTTAACAAAAGCCCCAAAAATAAATAAGCTCATCAAAATTAGATTTCAGTAAGAGCTCATCGCTAAGGAATAACTCCTTGTTCCTTACTGAAGAAAAGCCCCCCCCCCCCCCACAAAAAAATATATTTCATCAAAAGATTTCATTAACAACGCTTATCGCTAAACAGTAAAACCTCGTTTCCCACTTTAAAAAAAGCTCCCAAAGTAAATAAACAGCAAAAGTAAATTTCCTTAATTAACTCTCATCGCTAAAGAATCAACTCATGAAAAGCCTTAAAACGATAATCTCCTTAGAGAGAACTATTTTAAACAGCATATATCAGTCATAAACATTAGAACAAGCGGATGGACATCATATTGCGATTCAACGTTGCAGGTTTTCTGGCTTTCCTGAGGAAAAAACCAACATGGCGACTCAGGGTCCTACAATACACAGTTGCCGAAAACCATTTTAGTTCTGTAACACCTTTTTTTAGTTCTACAATTAATCGTAATTCCAAAAATAGTTTATTTTTTTTCTACATTCATTTATTAAAAGCACAGAAACCCTTTAATGAAGAAGCAGCTTTACCAAATAATTATCATTTATTACTATAGTGACAAAATATAAACTGATATAAGAATTTTAGCCACGGTTTCGCATTTCGAACTTCGCGTTGGGCGAATTTGGCGATTTTCCGAAAACATTTGGTGATGAGATTATACCTTGGTAGTAACCGCCGCCATTTTTATAGTTTGTTAAATTTTCGAACATTGGCGATTTTTTTTACCGATACATTTCCGCTGTGATTTTATATTTTTAGTGGCTTTTTTTATAATGCGGCCACCGAATTCATTTGAAATGAGAATTCATAACTTAACTTTTAAATATTTATAATAAAAATTTATTAATAAATAATTATATAAAATTCATTAATCTGCTTTCTAGCCCTAGCTGGTAACGGTCGCCATTTTCATCGGTCGTTTTGAAGGTTTTTAATAACAATATGGAACTTTAAAGATAAATATTGAACGTTACAGGGGTCAAAGTTACGATAATGGGTCGAACATGTCACCAGTCACCTTTCCTAAAGATCTTTTTTCTAATGCAGGCGGCCGGATTCTTTAAAAACATTGCAACATTTTATTTACATGTAACTTGCCAACAATGACAGTAACTGACTACCTCTTCAGATTACCACAGTAGGTCGAAGTATGCTTCCTTTAAAAACAAAATGGCGGCTAGATATGTCGTTTGCAGATAATTACTTAATTTCCTTAACAAAATATTTAGCAAACATTTTATTTACAAATGTTAAAAATTTAAAAGGATTGATGGTGGAAAAGTCTGAAAACGCTGCTGTAGATCTTACGAATAACAAAGGGAATATTAACAATTGCTCTTATAAACAACGAAATTTAAAGCAGTTGAATTTACAAAAGTGATGAATTGAGGTTTGGTAGGGAAGTAAATTTTCATCTTGGTTTTAGGGGAGGAGTGGTTACTTTATCTCAGGTTTCAATTACCACGCATAAAATTATCGTGCATAATCGCCATTGTGGGTATGAGTGATTTCACTTGATTCATTTTTTCACACGTTTGTATACAGGTAATTAATAAAATATGAGAACATGAAGTTTAAAAAAAAAAGTTTACCTTTGCTATTCTTTCATCAGTACGTTTACTTATAAGAATTGGGTTTTCATATTTCACTAAAGAATTTATCAGAGGAATCATATCTATTCAAATTGATTACTTAGAATATCAAAGTACAAACTCTATTTCTGGTAAATTCGGAAAACAAGTGATGCCAGCTTTAAAGTTTAATAACAGTTTATAAATATTAAGGTTCCTAATTCAAATTTTATGAAATTCAATTAAAAACCCGTATCTTTGTTATATATCTGTATCTTTTATCAGTTTTCAAACTATTTCATCTCAAAATTATTTTCTGAAGAATTATTTTTCATATATGAACGAAAAGAAAGTTGAGTAATAATATTAACTAACTCGAAACCGTCATATTAATCTACAATTAATAAACTTCCACTACAATAAAAGACACACGTGTTCATACAAAAAAAGAACTTATTTCACATAATTAGAAGAATAACATATGAGATTTGAAAAAATATATGTTGGTCGTTTTAAATAGGAATGTTTTTATTTTACATACTTGGCACCCTCTAACAGCAAAAACCGGACAAATGGATATTAGGGAAATGAAATATTAATATTCTATTATTACCAGTACAACACAAAAGTCTAATTCATTTACTTCCTAAAGCAAAAATATTTGCCTTTAGCGCTCTCTAATAATAAAAATTCCATTGATGGCTGATTGGAAAAAATATACATAATAATATTTTATTAGTACCTATCAAACACAAAAATAATTTTTTTTATTACTTCATACGTATAACTCCAACCAGGACAGTTATGGAACTGCAGTGCAGAGTCAGACAGGAGCATGGCCGACTTCACAGCAGTGTCTACCAAGCCATTACCACTGGTGACAGTATCCAAAAGAAGAGAAGGTTGGTTGTGGCTGCCAGACGATGGAACAGTTGATGGATCTCAGAAGGAAAAGGTTGAGGCTGATGCCTCACACAGACCAAAGTCTATAGTAAGCTATGTGGGTAGGTGTAGAGAAAATACCGACGATGATGCTTATCTGCCATGTAGTGCAAGGCAAGGCTGATAGCCTGCAACTCCGAAGTGAAGAATAGAACACTACGGTGGGAGCTGGTATGCAATGAGAGTATCAAAACAGAACATGGCCGATCCTCTAAATGTTCCAGACTTCGATCTGTGAAGATTAGCAAGAAATATGGATGCTCAGCACGATGACTGGCAAAGAGTTTCTGGTACATACAGTGAGTTGTAATGGCCTTCCCAATCCTGAAAATAGAAAAACTGCATAAAAGCGGAAATAACGAGCCACGGTGGAAGTGACTCCGCTATTGAGACTAATGTTGATGTCTCTGAGGTAGCTTCGGTCATGCAAACTGAAAGGATGAATGGCAGTCAGGCAATTATGATACAGCATTTACCATTGTGGCTGAAAACGCAGTCTCAAGTGTGATGGCCTGGCAGGGATCGCAATTTAGATGCATATTTTAAGGACAACAGCTGACAGTGAATGGATAAAGATGGTTCGTTGGTCTTAACATAAAGACTCTGGACCAGAGAGGTGTAGAAGGCCTCCATGCAAATACACAGGGTCTAATGGTGGAGAATATCCAACACCTTATTCTGGGATTCATAGTCCAGTTTTGACTAGACAAGTGCACAGTATAGGCAGGACAAAGAACATTTTTTCGTTCCCAAGGGATAGAGGAGAGGACCTTAGGGATGTTCAATGTCGACATGCACTTGGACCTCAAATGATGCACGTGTGGTAAAAAGGTCAATTTTTTGGTCGCAGATCTCATTTCGCATCCTTCCTTTAGATCTCACTTCACATTTCTGCACTATCCCCTCGCAATGTCGATGAATTATGGACACAGGTCAGCAATGCATGGTCCGTGATACCTCAGCACACTATCTGGAGCCTTTTCCACTTGATGCCATGCCGTGTTGCCGAATATATAGCCCAGCATGGTGGTCATATGACGTACTGACTCATGCCACATTATACTGTCTCCTCGCATTCATGTAATCACACAGAAATTAAATCATTGTTTTCCCATTTACTTGTCTACGTGTGTGGTAAGTTTTATCCCATTTCGTGCAGTCCTTCATGGTGTGGCATTTCCTATGTTGAGCAGTGTACAACTAAGGATACCCGAAAACAAAAAAAAGTTGTTGAAAATACACCTAAAAAAAGTTGTTTCATAATATTAAAATACTTTCAATAGCAAAAGAAAACGTTAAACAAAGCACACCAAAATTTACATTTCTTTAAGGAAAAAAAAAATTTTTTTTGGTACGGCTGATATGATTTAACGGAAGTTAATTTTTCAATCAATTTTTCCAGGAAGGGAAAAGAAAGGGCTTCTCCTCTCCCCCTTCCCACTAACACCCATTACTATAATGGCTCCTAAGTGGGGCGGCCGAATTATTTTTGCATGCAGACGGCCAACTTCCTAGGTACGCCCTGCCCTATATCTCTTGAACGCAAGTGGGGAAAGTAACAAGTATGCATCAAATGAAAGCTTGTAACGAAGGAAGTGTCATTAAGATATTAAAAATTCACCCCCATGCTTTCTTCTCACCTAAAAACAGGGAAATATGAAAACAATTGTTCCGCTGTATTGGAAAGTGAATGCTGAAACTAACAAACTATGCGTCAAATGAAAGCTTCTGACGCGGAGAGTGTTATAGGCAATTAAAAAATGAACCCCCCAACTGCTTTCTTCCCCGTAACAAACGGTTAATGTGAAAGTTGTTCTACTATATCTTCCGAATGCGAGGACTTATAGTTACGAGTTAAGTGTCAAATGAAAGCTCATATAATAACCATCGTAAACTATTTCGAATTTTGGCCCAACTATTCTCCCTCCTATGATAAAAGAAGGGAGGGCGACTGATTTTCGCTGGTTAGACTTAACGAGTCATACCTCAAATTAAAGCTCCAATGTCATGGACTACCTCAAATATGACTCTAAAAGGGAGGAAAAATGTGGTCGATATTTACGAGTCATATATAAAATTAAATTTTTTGAAGGTAGGTGTTTTTAGTGACAAAGAAAAAATATTTATCTACCTATATGGGTTCTAAAAAGCCACAGAATTCGTATTCACTTCAAACGAAAATAGGGAGTCAGCAATCTTGTTATATGTTGGTGAATCGGCACCCTATCTTCCTTTGAAGTGAATACGACGAACCTTAGACCGTAAATAGAGATGACAGAGCTTCGCTGTAGTAACGCTTAGTGGTCCTATATAGGGAGAGGTTGGCAAACGCCTTTCATAGGCGCCTGTGCTCTGCGAGTGCGTCAGTTAGGCTAGCAGACTGATTATCTAGCTTCGTCAACACACACATGAAGATGGAATAACTTTCTAATAAGATTTTGTTACTTTAAAATCATGGAAATGCTTTTTTTTTCCGGATGATTGCTTTCTGTCCTCAATATTTTATAGTAATATTTAATGATTGTTAAGTTAATAAGAATTACTTAAAATAATAAAAATTAAAGCAATAACTGTTCTTTCATACATTCAGTCCTAGATATTAAATTTTATTTTAAAAAGTAAAAATGCTTAATATTCCTGAAAGGATATGGCAATATTTTTTATTTGGGCTCTGATTTATGCTTTTACAAAATTAATATTCAAATTCTATTCAAAAATAATAGATGAACACTTGTAGCATAAGCAAGTTTTATAAAAATATTTTTACATATTCTGGATTGGGTTGTTTTACCTCTGAGCGGTACTTTTTTGCACACCATGGGCTAAATGGCCAGGTCACATGGACCCCGAAGGCTCAGAGAAGGTTGGGAGAGGGGACCCACTGGAACAGCTGTTGGGAGACAGATGGTAGCCTCCCGTCAAGGCCATCCAGCGTGTTCTTTAACGTGCACAGGGTATGGCTCTCCCGCACACGGCGCCACGGCTTAACGTCCCATCCGACGGACGGCGGCCTTTCCAAGCCATCGGTGTCCCCTACTGACCGTGGGCAGGGCGGGGAATTTTGCGGAGATAAATCTCAACTCTGACATAGCTGGGACTCGAACTGGGAACTACAGATTACGAGCCTGGCGCGCTACCGACTGAGCCACCCCCATCCCATTTTTTTACATATTCTGAAATCTGTCAAAATTATGCTATATATATAGAACTAGAACATTCTAAACCAATTTTTTCCTTTAATACAATATAATAATATAAATAAATAATCCTTAAGCAGCTGCTTGCCACAGAGGTCTGACAGGAGCCTGTCAGTGTAATATGCTATACTAAGGAGATCAGGTGGATGGTGGGACCTCAGAAGATATACAACATAAACACTCATGTCTTACCCGGGGCTCGAACCCAGATCCCTTTGACCAGTAGCCTAGAACGCTAACCACTCGGACACTCTGCTGTTTATAAATATATCACTAACTAGAAGAAAAATTCCACATACCCAGTTTTGTTAATTAATTTACTTTTGCAGTTATCAATCTCATTGCAAAACTTTTGCTTCACTTTTCATTTTGTTTCTGTCTTTTCAAAATCCGCTTCATTTCTACTGTCCAAATTCTCATACGAAACACGATAAAACGATATATTAGTTTTTGCTTAATATTATGACAATTTGGAAGCAGAAATTGTGTCCAATTTCTGTTAATATTTCTGAAGCAATGCTTTTTGATGTTGGGAAGTTTTCAAGTTTGTATATCTGTTGAAGTTTACGAAGATATTTTTCACCCATTGTGAACAGGTTATAAATTTCGACACTAGCCTTCAGAAAAGAGGTTTCTTTAGAGCTTCTCATTTCGTTTAGTAAAGCATACTCAATAGTCAAGATCGTTTTTCTTTGCAATGGATTACAACATTCAGAACAAACTTTTTCATTTGAAAGAACTCTTGATATTACATAACCTGAAATGTGATATAATACATTCTCTTCTGACAATGAAAGATTTGAATGAGTATTCCATTTTTTGGTAGCACTATTGGTGACATTTCAGGCTTTTCAGCGTGATTTCAAATTTAGAAGGGTCTAAGAATTCAGCAAAAAACTCCTTGTCATCTTCACCATAGTTCCCATTTGATGCGTAATTTAAATATTGGGCAGTGCAAATTAACTTTAAAATGCATTTAAGTTGCAATGCTGAGGACACTGGATGAATTGCACGAACACTTAACAAGAAGTTTTCAAGGCAGTCTTGGGAAAAGCGAGACGTTAAGAGGCAAATGTAATTTTTTTTCTCTAAAAACAATTCCTGAAAATCAAGGACTGTCTGGGAAGCATGAATGACACCACTTTGACATGGCTTCCAATGCCCTATACAATCAAATTTTAAATTTTCAAAAATTTTGATGCAGGACTTTAAATGATCAATTACTCTTTGATATTCGGGTAAATTTCTTTTGCTTAGGGCATGGGGCCTGCATTTCGTGAGGTCATGAGTGACAAATGCTGCATCAGATCAACAAACCAAGCAGTTTTTTTTCATTGCTGCATCATAATTTTCATTCTGAACTAACTAAGCATTTCAAAGCTGAACTTGTTTCGAAACTTAATACATTCTTTGCTTTTGAGACCTTCATTTTATCAAAATGATTTGGTTTCATATCTTCAAAATTTAACATTTGACAAACTTTTAGTTGGCTGTTTTCTTGATGCTTGCAGATTTGTTCAGTGTGACTACTTAAAATTATATCAGTTGGCAAGTTATACAGTATTGCATTTGAATTTCAGGGAAGATTTTTATTTGCTTATTGGAAATCAATGCTGATCTAATATTTTTAAACAAATGCGGGACATCGGACATGAAAAAAAAGTTGACGATTAGAATCATATCGATCAGCAGCACTGTTTATTACTTTGCTCTCTCTTCCTACCGTGATTCCACATATCTTTCACATCACCTGATTCGATGAGCCCATATCACTAACAACTACTTTTACTTTTAAACCTATTGACTCAGATTTGCAGACTTCATCATATACTAAATTTGTTAACGAAATCCCATCAAGAGTCATCACGTACTAAATTTGTTAACGAAATCCCATCAAGAGTCATCACATACTAAATTTGTTAACGAAATCCCATCAAGAGTCATCATATACTAAATTTGTTAACGAAATCCCATCAAGAGATTTCCCAGTAAAATAATATGCTACAATCTGTTTCCATCGACAGTCAATACCACCTAACATAACAACTAATGCCTTACAGGCAGAATCAGACATCAAAGGAAGTGTAATATTTCCAATAAGAGCTTTTGATGCCAAGTCAAATTCACTTCCCGAAGATATAACCGTTTCATCAATGTATAGAACGCAATCTTTTTGTTGATTTACACTTTTATTCTATCGTTACTACACTTTTATTTCTATCTTTACTTTTATTTTCAATAAATCCAGAGCTTCAGTTAAAATTACTGGATTAGAATCTAGTCCTTGAACACTCTGTCTTATTGGTCTTAGTGCTTTGCAAAGGATATTTTAACATTAGCAAATTATTATAACTTGTAGTTCCACAAGCAAAGCGTACACCCAATGCTTCTTTTAATGTGTCTTTGCTCGAAGTAAACCTTTTGTAGATTTTCGCTGTAACTTCTCTATCTGGTTTTGAGTTAGAAATTTTGAAATGTTTTCAGTGGAGCATTTAATTTAGCACTCAGTCTACTTTTGGTGTTGTTTGACAGTTGTAATTAAAATTTTTATTTTTTAATCACTTTATATTGTGTATCTGCACGTTTTTTCCATCTGGTAACCTCAGCCTGTAGTTTAGTGCACGAAGAGCAAGATGTACTCTGCTCAGATATGTCACCATATGAATTAATTGCCAACAGATCATCAACATTAACTTCATTTACGACGCAATCTGCGATATTTTCCCTATTACCAGTGTTCACAAGTAAAGTGTTATTACATGAAGTAAAACTATAAGTCGTTTCTTCAGCCACCAAAAAAGTTTCTTTTACAATAATTATGATCCATAAAAACCTTTGCTCCTTCAGGAGCTTCATTTACATGGAGGGACATTTACATTTTCTGGGAGGGCTTTTACGTGCCGTTGATATTGGGCAATGTAAAAATACGGTTGGCACTGCTGAATTTATCTTACTTTGGCCATCAACTAGAATTTTCTCACATTGAGAGGTATCAAAATGATCCTGAAAACGAGATATCAAAAGATAATTAGAAATCTCATGAATACATATTTTAAAAAAATCTAATTCGTTTGCTTTTAAATGACCTTTGCCTAGTCATTAATCAAATTATTATTCTATGCAGAAAATTATACTAATGAAATTGTTTGAATATAGACACACAGACATTAATTAAATTGTTTGTTTCAAGATAAATAACTGGGAATATGTTTGATTACATACAATATATTACAAAAAGTTTCCCGACATTTACATGTTACGTGAATGGAAAATTACATCCAAATTTCCTTAACTGCAAAAACAAGTAAAAATGTCACTAGAAATGAATTGAAGTATCACGCAAAGTCTCGATTTTCAGTAATATTTTTTTAATATTTAGAGTTATTAAGTTGAGAACATTTAATTACAAACGTTGCTGTTATACACACACCGGCCACAGAATTAGAACCCTTTATTCAATACCAAGTTTAACCTCGTTTAAAGCCCGAAATTTATTACAACACGTATGCTGTTTGGCATAGATTCCACAAGGTGTTGGAGTACCCTTACATCTCCAGCATACCAGGCGTTCACCAGACAGTCCTATAACTGGCTCAGATTTGACGAAAGCGGACTTTGCTCCCGGATCTGTTTTTCTAATATGCCCCATACATTCTCAATGGGGTTCAATCCGGGCTTTGTGGTGGCCAGGGAAGGTGGTGGAGGTCACTGTCATGCTCGCTGAACACATCTTGAGTGATGGATAGTAGCACTGTCGTCCATGAAACAGCCATCACAGGCTGGATAAAAAGACAACATTTCACCAACAATGTTCAGATAATCCGTGGAGGAAACCCGACCTTCCAGCAATATCAGGGGACCAGTTCCTTACCAACATAACGTGCCCTGTACCATGACACCGCCTCCAGAACATTGAGTTGTGTTGACAAGACAAGCTGGGTCCATTGCTTCGTGGGGCTCTTCGCCAATCGATTTGCCTACCGTCGGTAAGAACAAGGTGCACCGCGACTTGTCGGACCAGATTACTTTTTTCCAGTTTTCCAGTGTTCAGTCACAGTGTTCCTAACACCACTGTAGAATAACTTTCCGGTTCTTTGCAGAAATCAGTGGTTTTCGTATAGGCATGCGACTGCTAATACCGATACTCTTCAATTCCCTGCGCGTAGTTCACTTAGATATGGGTCGGGAACAGCCTTCATTGAATGCTACGGTCAATTGCTGCATACAGGAAGTCCTGTTTCTCCATACAAGATCTATCGAACAAACGCGATCTCGTTCCTAACAGATTGTCGTGGCGCCACACTTACGCTTCTTCGACAAGTAATGTGGGTTATTTTTACACTGATTAAAAACCCGAGATTATCTCAACTTTTCAGAAAGAAGTCAGCACTGCTGTTTTTAAATTTGTCGCTATAGCCAGACTGCCACCCATAATAAGCCCTTTATGGAACCTCGAAAAATCCTTTGCGCTTCCCATTGTGATCAACCCTACTGACGAGCAGAAGTCCTAAATAGTTGCCTAGATCACGTGGTGAAGCACGTGCCACGCATTTTGCATATACGCGCCGCAAGTGACGTTTGTGTACATCTGCATAAAGGTTTCTAATTCAGTGCTGGTGTGTGTACTAACTCTAACATTTTCAAAATTAATTGAATGATTATACAAACTTCTAACGCAGCATTCATTTTAGTAAGTGAACTTTAAAAATAGATTTTTACAACAAATAATGTCACTTATTCAGAACTATGCAGAATGTATTAGTAACACTTCAGCAGTAGAGAGAGATTCAAATATTGAGAATAACTATATTTTTTTAAGATATAGTTGAATTCAACCTACCTCACTTAAGCGAGAATAATACGTTGATTTCCAGAATTCCCATTTCACTTTAGCTGACCAGTACTACTTCTACCGCGATCTTTTGGGAAAGCTTTCATCAATTTCCCTTTCTTTGCAGAATTAGTGCAGCTGAAAGCTGACAATATGATATTTTAACAATCTTAAACCCTTACGTTACCTTTTATCAAGGAAAACAAATGAGGAATGTAATAAGCAATTTACGTTATAACACAGCGATCTAATTCAGTATAGAACCAACCTATAACTATCAGAGCTTTATACCTATAAACTTTACTTATAACTATCAGAACTAATCGACAATCGAAACATAGAAATGGCGCCGATGAGACACGTGACAGCGAAAACTAATAGAAATCATTTGCCAACCTCTCCCTATATAGGACCACTAATAACGCCTTGGCCAACAAATGTCATGATCAGGAATTTACCCGTAAATGCAATTGTATTTTTGTGTTCTATATTTAATATCCTTATACGACATGGAGTTTTTCCTGAGGTATGGAAACGTGCAAAGATCAAGATGATCCCTAAGCCGGGGAAAAATCACAAGTCTCCAAGTAGCTACCGTCCGAATAGCCTGTTGTCTTGTCTCAGTAAGCTGTTGGAACGAATAATGTTGAATAGAATACACACATTCGTCTCTCAACATCAGGTGATTCCGGATATACAATTTCCCTTCCGGAAAAAGATGTCAACGCATCACCAGCTTTTACGAATCGTTGGTAAAGGAATCCTTAAACAAGAAGGAAATCGTAGCTGCTGCCCTCGTCGATGTGGCCAAGGCCTTCGACAAAGTTTGGATTGAAGGGCTGATTTCTAAGCTCGTCAGGGCAAAGGCCCCATCGGGGATGATTCTTTTTATCGAATCCTATTTACATCACCGTACTTTTCAAGTATGTGTCAATGAGAGTCTATCTGCAGTCCAGAATATACAGGCAGGGGTCCCACAGGGTTCCCTTCTTGGGCCTGTTCTCTATCTACATGCATGATTTCCCCTTGCATGAACGTTTTTTTATGCTGTGTACGCGGACGACATAGCTATACTTTCTCCATCTCTGAGTTCTTCGATAGCTATAGACAGGCTGCAGAAAGGTCTAGACCTGGCTGAAAAAATGGTACGATAAATGGAAGATCAGGATAAAACGCTGACAAAAGTTCAGCGCTACTATTTTCATTGACGAAAGTTTCTTGTGACAGCAGTTTATATATATTTAATATCCCTATTCCTTGGCAAAAGACTACAAAGTATTTAGTGCTGATTTACATCAAAAATTGAAGTGGAACGACCACATTAAGTATATCATTCATAAAGCTAACATAATTCGATGCCAACTTGGACCCTTGTTGGGTCTATTGATCACAAATTACTTCTGTACTTTTCTGTGCTACGTCCAATATTGACTAATGCTGCCCCTGTCTGGGCGAATATGACCAAGACAAATATCCGTTGTTTACAACGATACCAAAACAAAGTGCTAAGACAGGTTACGAATACTCCCTGGTTCGTCACCAACAGAAGAATTCATCACGATCTTGGAGTTGAACACATATATAACTTTATTAAGAACACCTCGAAGGTTTTCTTTGATGGTGTTGACTCAAACCCACATGATTTCTTCTTTATTGTATTATTTGTTCGATCCTCAGAGCAGGATCAAAAAAGCAAGACCCCTGATCTACGATATGGATATCTTTTTGGTTTAGTTCTTGCTTTCTGCTCCTGTTCCTACATGTTCTTTTCATAACCTTTGGGGTTTCACCATAGCTTGGTGTACATTTTGTACCGTTTTTGATTCATGGCCTTATCGGCGATCATCAGATGAAAATGGTTATGGGATCATTTGATCCTGGCACATTGAATGTTATGTTTCAGCTATCATTGGCCATCAATGATAGATTACAGGCCTGCCCAATTCGAGTTTTCCAGAGGCACTCTTATGCAAAAAAAAAATCTGCCAGAGGGCGCGGAAACATTTGACAAACTAGAGGCCCTCTATAAGTAAAGGTTGGCCATCTCAAAATTGGATGTCATATTTTGTCGTCGCTCGGATTGATTAGCGTACATAGCTGAATGGTATTGCACGGTATTTATGGATTCTGGGAAAGGTATATAGGGAAATATTTGTATAGATTTCAGTATTCATGATTGGAATCACTTTTGAAAAAGGCTAAAAAAGGAAAAGTAAATTTTAGGACTTTTTTTTTTAAAAAACGATATACATTCGCTTTGTTGTCTGTCCGTCTGAAGACATCGAACTTTTTTGCTTATACAGATAAATAAAAAATTCTTTTTGTGTCACATAGAAATTAATGATATATTACGATCTGCACACTCCGAAAAGTTACATCTGCGCTCTCTAACGGTGGAAAAAGTTGAAAATTTCAAAATATCAAACGAATATTCCAAACGATGTAGTTATCTTCATCATCATCCTCAAGCAGCCATGGGCTACGGAGGTCCAACCAGACCGTGCAATTTACTTCTCCAAGCAAGTCTATCCTGAGCTACATCTACTGCATCTGGCCACTGCATACCAATTCTAACAAGGTCCTGTTTGACATTGTCTGCCCACTGCATCCTAGGTCTCCCCATCCTTCTGAGGCCTCTAGGCACACTGTTCATAACCCTATTCGCCAATCTATAATTATCCATACGGGCAACATGGCCAAGCCAGCGGAGTCTCTCTCTGCACAATATGCTGCTTAAAGAAGGTTGCAAACTCCTTTGCCTAACCTCATCATTAGTTACAAAGTTGAACCACCTAATGCCCAAGATACTGCGTAAGCATCTGGAATCAAAAGCATCTAATTTCCTGTTATCTTGTTTACAAAGTGTCCATGTTTCACTACCATAACTAACCCTAGAAAGAACCAAACTATTATACAGTCTAATTTTAGTCTTTAGGTGTATACGTCTATTTCTCCACACTCTCCCTAGATTCTTAAAAGTCCCGGCAGCAATCCCTATTCGTCTGTTAATCTCATGCCGCACATCACCATTATCTGCTACATAGCTCCCAAGATAATTAAACTGTGACCCATGCTCAAGACTGCAACCATTCAGATTAACTGAATCACAGCCTGCCTGACCAATTTTCATCACTTTAGCTTTCTCTCTGTTTATAACCAAACCTACTCTACTACCAGTCTCATCAACAGCTCGAATGAAAGAGTTCATCTCATCAACATCGTTTGCCAAAAAGGCTAAATCATCAGCATAATCTAAATCCGAAATTTCAATATCTCCAGACCATTTAAGGCCAAAATCTTTCCCTTGCAATGAATTTCGCATAACGTAATCAATAACCAAACTAAAGAGAAAAGGAGACAAAATGCACACTTGTCGAACACCAGAAGTAATGCTAACTATTCTCACACACGACTCAGTGTTATTATAGAGAGCTTTCATATGTTAACTAACTTGTCTGGTATACCATATCTCACAATCAACCACAAATTATGTCGATCAACAGAGTCGAAAGCCTTTTTGAAATCAACAAAGCTAGCAACCAAGGGTTTCTGAAACTCAGTGGCCGGATGCAGCAGATGTAGCTCAGGACAGATATGCTTGGAGAATTAAACTGTGCGGTCCGGTTGGACCTCCGTAGCCCATGGCTGCTTGAGGATGATGATGATGATAAAACATTTCTCAAGAATCTGCCTAAGTGAAAAAATCTGATCTACACATCCTCTACCACTTCTGAATCCACATTGCCCATCACGCAATTGCCTGTCAACCAGATTCTTAGTTCTATTAAGCACAATCATGGAAAGAACTTTACCTGGAACAGAGAGTAGACTGATACCCCTATAGTTATCACAAGAACTGCGATCACCTTTTTTGAAAATAGGAATAATAATAGCTCTGGTAAAATCTTTAGGAACCATGCCTTTATCATAAAGGTTATTCAAAATTTCAGTCATCCAAGCGGTAACCGAAACATTCCCAGCTCTAAGCATTTCTGTAGTAATTTCGTCTACCCCTGGAGATTTATGAAGTTTAAGTTTAGAAATAGAAGTTTGAAATTTTGTTGTTGAAATGTGAAGGTTACGAAGTCACCATTGGCAACAATCACTTGACCCTTTAGACTCAGGGGGAGGGGGGAGGTGAATCTAGCTTTTTTTAAAACAGAAAAGTGTATATTTTTAGAGAGAAATTAAAAATTCTTTCTGGGTTGGACAGATATTGATGAAATATTGCAATCTGTTTGCAAATTTCCCAAAAGCTATAATTGCGCTCTATAACGGTGGAAAAAAAATCCCAAAATTTAAAACGAATATTGTAAACGATGTAGTTATGCTAGAAATTTTGGTCGTGAACTGCGAGTCTTGAAAATTCCATTGACAACAATGAGTTGACGCTAATCCCAAGGTAGGTAAGGAACGGTTTTAAGAGATAATTGCAAATCTCTTTTTTAGTTGGTTACTACTGAAATACGCATTTTCAAAGGTAGTTTTGATTTATATCATTAGAGATTACTAAATACTGATACTGCAAAACTTTTAACGAATGTTTCAAGTGATCTGTTTATGGTAGAAATTTCGGAGTGTAGAGTTCTGTTATGGTAGAAATTCCACTGACAGCAGTGATCTGCCCACTATTTTCAGAAAAGCTAGAGAAAAGCAAATTTTTAAATTTAAGAACCAAAAGACAAATACTTTTTATTTTTGTAATTGCTAATAAAATACTATGTGTATTTCCCCCATCATACGTTAAAAAAAATAAATAACCCCTCAAGCAGCTGCTTGTACAGAGGTCTGACAGGAGCCTGTCAATTTATAAGCCACAGCAGAAGGTCCATGAGGATGGCGAGACCTCAACAGAAAAACAGCACGAACATCCAAAATTAAAACTTTTAAGGAGTGAAAAAGTAGGGAAAGGAAGAACGTCATTCTCTTTGAAAATGAGATTCCCATATGCGCAAGAGGCGATATTCGTTCTTCTAATTATTTTACACATTCAGTAGCCTATGATAGTGGGAATTCGAACTACTGCGTAATTGGTAAAATAAAATATTGATATTTTATTAGTACCTGTACAACACAAAAAAGTTTTTCATATATCTCTTAAAGCAGAAAAGTTGCATTTTACCAACGGGACAAATCATTATTTTTAGGGTAAACCATTTGATCATTACACTCAATGACCAAAAACACAAGTTTCTAGCAAAAATAGATTGTTTGCAATATATTTAAAGATTTGTATTTTCCAGCTTTTTCCGCCGCTAGAGGTTGCCTTTCGAGTTTTTATTTACCGCCTTTAGCACTCCTTAACACTGGAAACTCCCACTGATGGATTCGAAAAATGTAAATATTAATATTTTTGTGGAAAAAAATTTCGCCGACATACGGGATTCAAATCATCTCTCAAGAAACATGCCAGAGTATTCTAACCTGTTGAATTAACGCAGACTTTTTTTACAAAAAAGAATTTATTGATTTATAGACGTTTAAACGACTACAGGTAATGCCGAGATTATCAAATGTTGTTTAAATCATTAATATATTGTTAGTGCCTGTAAAACAAAAAAATATGTTTCGTTTATCTCTTGGAAAAAAAAATTGTTGCCGTTGTAAACCTTCTGTCCATAACAGTACTTCCAAAATTTCAGTGTAAATAGTTTGCTTGCAATATTAGTTTGAAATTTTAGCATTTTCCAACTTTTTTCCACCGCTAGAGGGCGCTATTAAAATTTTCAAAATTGCGAAACGCAATATTTGTTCGACACCTATTTATTAATAATTCTCAAATAAACCATATTTTTAATAAATTGCATTTCACTTCATTTCCTTTCTCTTGTTATTGGGTTAACATTATTTTGGACAATCATTAATTTTTGTTCTGATCTTACGCTCATTCTAATAAAGAGCCCTAAATTTTTTTGGCTAGATTATTTGAGGCATGTCCGAATTATAAGCTATGCGGCAGTTTAAAATAACGTACTTTGGAGCATTAAAAAATAAAAACACCCATACCATTACAGAATCACCAGAATCCTTAACAGTAAGAAACAAGCGAATCCGAGTTGTCAGTTTCCTTCGGTTGGCGCCAAACATGCACTTGTCTACTTGTTGGGAACAACGTGCACAAACAGAATGATTCACCAGACTATATCACATTCCTCCACTGCTTGTGCTCTTTGCACCACTTCACAGGACCTGTATTGACAGATGTGATGACTGGCTTGTGAAGTGCAACTTGACCGTGAGATATCCAGTTCTATGGAGTTCTTAAGGTATTGTTTTGTTTTTGATTTCCAGCCTGGTGAACAAGTGAGAAATTCCGGATTGTGGTATCAGTAACTGTCCACAAATATGTCTGCTATAGGAACATCGACTGGGCTTGCTTCCGAAGGAGCATCTTGATGTCAAGATTCCTCTGTAACCCATGATAATTCCACTATAAGAGTGGTCATTTCAGGGCATAGGGGAATAAGGGTTGGGTTGTTTAACCTCTGAGTGGCACTTTTTGCACACCATGGGCTAAATGGCCAGGTCACATGGACCCCGAAGGCTCAGAGGTTGGGGAGGGGACCCACTGGAACAGCTGTTGGGAGACAGATAGTAGCCTCCCGTCAAGGCCATCCAGCGTGTTCTTTACGTGCACAGGGTATCTCTACCGCATACGGGCCACGGCTTAACGTCCCATCCGACAGACGGCTGCCTTTCCAAGCCCATCGGTGTTCCCCTACTGACCGTGGGCAGGGCAGGGAATTGGAGATATAAGGGAATAAGCAGCCGATTTCTTATTCATTTTTATCATTGCAGATGACAGTTTAGTGAATTGAGGGCAGTCTGTATCCATGTCCTCATAATCTGAGGGACATGGATCTGAATCCTCCAGAGGAGGTTATCTCATAACTTTTTTTTGGGGGGGTGTCACCTCGAAGGACCCCCTGGGAGAAAACTCGTACTCCGTTTGCACACTACACGAGAGGCAATGAGAAGCCTGGAAGTAGAAGGGTTTGTCTCAGAGGAGACCAGTAGGGGTACAGTGTCGAGATGGCACCACCTTCAGTTTCACCTGTTGTAAGATGTACTTCGCAGGATAAGACAGTGATATGATTATATCAGTCTGCACTACCATTGAAGTCGTTAGAATGATAGGCTTTCCAATAACTGCACCAGTGTAAGAAAGTTTGCCAGGTATGGCAAGAGGTGCAGTGAGCTTTCTCGTCCCAGTATGTGATGTTATTTAGTTTTGTGAAGCACTGAATCTCTTTCTCTTCTATTTATGTCACTTGAGAACGCCAGATGGTCACTACAGTTCACACAGCTTGCCTGAACAACTGTGCAGTTGGGATCGGCATGATCCACACCAAAGGGATGTGGGTTTACCACCGCAAGGCATACGGGTGTGGCAGTATTTCTGAGATTGAAAACAATTCAGGATTGGGGATGTAAGGCGGTACCTCACAATGCAGGTAATCCTGCCTTGATGGCAGCAGGCAGGAGTGTTAAATAAGGGTCAGAGTGGGCACTAATTTCCCATCATGACATACCGAAATCGGTCTGATTGCAACAACTCCTTGCGGGGTTAACTCTGACCAGAGCTGCTCAGAAACTTTGAGAAGGCCCCATTCTGTGGCCATCCCATGAACAGAATTCAGTGACTAATGAAGCAACACTGAAACATGCATCCCACAAACCAGTTCAGAACGTTGAGCACAGGCAGTCTCAACAAGTCACCAGATCTGAGGCACTTAAGCAAATTTTATGCATCCCTCGAGATCTTCCAAACCCTTCTGAATAAAGAATGGAGATAAATCTTTAAGAACTTGGTTACCATTAAACGTAAGGTAAAAAATCTTGGGATAGGTGGAGACATATGAAAATGCTTTCGTCTATTAATCTCATGCTGCACATACCAGTATCTGTTACATAGCTCCCAAGATAATTATACTGACACCTGTTCAAGACTGCAACCATTCAGATTAACTGAATTACAGCCTGCCTGACCAATTTTCATCCAATTTTAACCAATTTTCATCACTTTAGTTTCCTCTCTGTTTATAACCAAACCTACTCTAGTACCAGTCTCATGAACAGCTCGAATGAAAGAGTTAATCTCATCAACATAATTTGCCAAAAGGGCTAAATCATCAGCATAATCTAAATCAGAAATTTTCGTATCTCCAGCCCATTTAAGGGAAAGAATTTCCAGCCAAAATCTTTCCCTTGTGAATTTCGCAAAATATAATCTATAACCAAACTAAAGAGAAAAGGAGACAAATGCACCCTTGTCAAACATCTGAAGTAATACTAAACCAATTGCAACAAGCCTTACCAACTCTCACATACGATTCAGTGATATTATAGAGCTTTCATTATGTTAACTAACTTGTCTTGTATACCATACGAACTCACAATCAACCATAAATTATGATGATCAATAGAGTCAAAAGCGTTTTAGAAATCAACAAAGTTAAAAACCAAAGGCTTCTGCAACTATAAACATTTCTCAAGAATCTAAGTAAAAATATCTGATCTGCACATCCCCTACCACTTCTGAATCGACACTGCTCTTTACGCAATTTTCACTCAACCAGTTTCTTTAATCTATTCAGCACAATCACGCAAAGAACTTGGAACAGAAAATAGGTCGATACCCCTATAGTTATCAGAACTGCGATCACAGTTTTAAAAAATAGGGATAATAATAGCTCTGGTAAAATCCTAAGAACAATGCTTTTATCATAAAAGATATTCAAAATTTCAGTTAGCCATGTGGTAACAGAAACATTCCGTCAGTAGTAATTTCATCTACCCCTGGAAATTTATGTAGTTTAAGTTTAAAAATAGTCAAATTAATTCAGACTTTGATACGAGGCTAACCAAAAATCATCGTTAGAAACGATCTATTATCATTACAAGAATAGAACCACATCATTCAGAACATCTCCGAAATGCTAAGCACACATAGCCATGACAGAATCCCCACTTTCAATAATCTTACCTTGCTTATCCTTCAATTCATAAACCTGTCCCCTTATTCCCACATAAAAAAGTGATTATCTGATACAACGCTCTACTGTTATGCTGTCTAACCTGCTTCCTCAGCTTTGTCAGCCATCTAACCACAGATTCTTGTCAGCTGCAAAACGATTCTTTACATATTTTTTTAAGCTTTTTGTATCGCTCTCAGTTAGGACTATTAGGGCATTAAGGTCTTTCCTGCAGTTCTTTCTTTCCAAAATAAGCTCCAGCACCTTATTAGTCAAATAATTTTGCCTCCTCTGCTCCCTTTTACCTGAAAGAATACTGTTTCAAGAAAATCCTGTTTAAAATTGTCTCATTCTTCTTCTTCTTCAGTAGTAAACTATGACTATCATAACGACTAAGTAACCTATCATGGTAAGCTTTAGCTATAACTGGGTCTTTCAGAGCTTCAGAATTAAAGGTATATTTTTCAACCTTAGTACATTTTTTAATTTTAAGTTGCAAGATATTTTTAACAAGGTAATGGTCAGATTCAATTTAAGCTCTCCTATATGATGTCATATTCCTAACAGAACTAGCCCATTTGCTGTTAATTAATATATAATCATATTCTTATGCAGCCCATCTAGTGAAACCCATATGTACTTATGTATGTCGCAGTGTTTCTAATAAATGTTAGTTATTTGCAAACCATTAAATTTTCTTACATGTAAGAGACATTGCCCATTGCAGCTACTAATACCAAAGGGGCCTATCATCCCTCCCCAAAGGTCAGAGTCAGTATCAAGTTTAGCATTGAAGTCGCTTAGAACAAGGATAATCAATTTCTTGATAGAATTGAAAATATTCTTATCTGCCATTAACAGAGTCCAAACTATTACATTTAGTGCTGCTCCTGTTTTATTTATATCCAACTCTGCAGCTGGCTGATACCCTGTTTTATAGTGGGACATAAGAGTTAACATTGATGGATTTTTTTTTTATTTGCGACATATAGGGCAGAGAAGAATCCTAGAAGCAATTCCTAGCTTTTACAGGCCTTCTCATACAAGGATATGCCCTACTAAGACCGAAGTCACTGCTGACCACTGCCATTGAAGTCTTTAATGCTTGTCTGAAATTTATCTGTCAGAAACCTTACATTAATGCATTCATATCCTAGAAGAACATCACTAGTGTGTCTGCTGAGAAGCAAACCATGCCTTCCTCTCCCCCTGAAAAGAGAAATTTAAGATCATTTTTAAGAATCCGACCTTTATTTGTCCATCTGGTCTCTTGCATATCTAAGTCATAATGGTGGAATTCTTTTGTGAGGACATCAAGAGTATAATCTCTGTACAAAGACTCACATTCCAACTACCTGTGGAGAGAAAATGGTTAGTATGATGCTTAAAGAAATTAGGTTTATTGAGAGAGGAAGTGCTGACAATATCAAACTTCCCCCTAATCACTGGCATGAGGCAAAGATCCATTTCCTCCACTACTATAAGCTGAAGCAATATACACTGGAAGACTTCTTACAATGTAGGCTTGATGATGCACGCAGAAATGAGTTCTGGTACACACAATGGCCTCTGATCAGGATTATCCACCAGATGATATATCCTGTGAATCTATTCACTTGGGGCTGTCAATCCAAAAACAAACTAAAAACACAGGAGATTTTCCCTTAACAGAAGCCAACCAGTGCGACAAATTCAGGATCCATAATCAAGCTCAGAGCCATTATTACATTCTGATTGGGGGTATATGGTCAGGACCCAGTGTGGTTGACCACTCCTCAGCAGGGTGAAAAAAATAAAAGCCATAATAGTCCAGACCAGTAGGCTGTACTGATCTGGCAGCTCCCCTCCCCCCTTCCGTTTCCTTCCACAAGAGAGCATCTCTTTTGAAAGGCAATAACAGTCTACACCACAAGAAGGTGGGGTTGGAGTTTAGATGCTAAACTTGGCTGTTCTATGCTACATCACAGGGGATTGGTGCATAGCTCTCCTTCCAGTGACTATCTAGCACTGGAATCATTACAGACAAAAATAAGAAAAACATTCCTAGATATAAAAAAAATGTTCTATGCACTTCTGCATCTGATTGAAAACTTGCATGGGTGAATCTAACATAAACAAGTTAGTTGTTCAGTTGACGTATCTGCCAGTTACTGAAGAGTTGGAAATAAATAAAACAGGAGCAGCACTAACTGTGATAGTTTGGACTCTGTTAATGGCATTTCAAGGATCACAAACATTTATCATTTTCTGGTGCATCAAATTGAGAAATAAATTAAAAAAAAGTTATCTAGTTCAGATTTAAATAACAACATTTTTAATATATATTTAAACATAAAAGTTAGTTCAAAATTTAAATTTTTTAAAAATGTAAATTTCTTTTGTGATACTAATGACCAAATATACAGACTTCGTGAACTGCATTTTTCAGATTCCCAGCATAAAATTCAAGGACTGATTGTCAGTGTATTAATTATATTAACAAAATTTATATCATCAAATTATAAGATTTTATCTACCAGGGAATGGATATGTAATATTTTATATAATGCTACATTTCTTATGTAAAACTTAAAGAAAAAAAATTGAGCAAATCTCATCGTAATCATTATTTTAATAGTGGTTATATAGCTTTTATACTTCCAATTTTGCTTTTATACAGCAATATGTAGTACTTTAATATTACATATTGCTGAAAATAAAAAATTGTGACAAAGCAACAAATAAATGAAATAATTTAATAAAATTAATTAATTAATAATTTTAATTTATTAATTTTAAAATTATTTTTACCTAAATTAAAAGTTTAATAAATTGCATTTACTCACAGAAAAATATCTAAACAACAACCTCATTTTTAACTTTCTTTGAATTTTTGTGATTTTATTATTTGCAATTAAATGCTCTTTATTTTGATATATCATCATCCACAAGCAGCCATGGGCTATGGAGGTCCAATCAGACTGTGCAATTTGGTTCTCCAAGCATATCTGTCCTGAGCTACATTTGGACACTGTACCACCAATTCTAAAAGGTTCTGTTTGACATTGTCTAACAGCTCTGTGCATTTTGGTAATAATTTCATCTACCCCTTGGGATTTATGTAGTTAGAAATAGTCAAAGTAACTACAGACTGTGTTAGAGGACCAACATATAGTACTGCATCTATCATCATTGCAAACAATGGGAGTAGAACTAATTACATTGTTTAGAACATCACTGAAATGCTCAGCCCAACTAGCCATGACAGAATCCTCACCTTCAATAACTTTCCCTTGTTTATCCTCAATCCCTGTATACCTGTTAGTTTTCTGTAGAAAACGTTAACTATCTGGTACAGCTCTCTGCTGTTGTGTTCTAATAATATATGACCTATTTCCATTAATTAATTACTTCAGGATAGGGGCAGGGAGTTGATCAGTCAGTAGGGTGCCAGGCTTGTAATCTGCAGTTCCCAGTTCGAGTCCAGCTGGGTCAGCATTGAGATTGATCTCCATAAGAATTCTCCACCCTAACCACAGTCAATAGAGGACTCTGATGGGTTGGAAAAGGTGGCTGTTTATCAGATGGGACATTATTATGTAGCCCCATGTGCGAGATGCCATACCCTTTGCACATTAAAGAACATCCAGATGGCCTTGATGGAATGCTACCATGTCTCCTAACAATTGTGGAGTTGGGGTCCTTGTGACCTAGCCATTTAGCCAACTGTGTGCAAAAAAGTGCCCTCAGAGGTAAAAAAATCCAACTTAAGGATAATGTTCTAATTAATAATAACAATTGGTTTTATTCATTTTCTGAAAACACTTCAAAATTAACTTGTCCACTAGCGAGTTCAGTTTCTGAAACCTGACACTTTAGGGTTAATAGCCTTGACTACTAGAAGACTATTTATCTCTATTCTTGAATTGTGTCAATATTAATTAAATTATGAGCATTACTTCAAAATATATGATAGAATTTAATTGTGCTCAACTGCTCCACAGTATAAAATCAATAATTACTACTGAAAACATGATTTACACCTGTACTGATGTAATAGCATAGATGACAGGTGCATGAAGTATGATATATTTTATAAAACAAATGGTAAATCACAAAATCTTATTATAGATAAAACCAACTACATTTTACAAATCACATGGGCGCAGCCCAATAATTTATGTCTCAGCAAGTGGGATAATGCCATTTATGACATTGTTAAAATGTTTTTGAAACAGGCATGACATATAGCTTTGATGAGAAGCAGGAATGTTCCATTCTTCTGTGTACAAAAACCTCGATTATAGCACCAACAGTGTACAAAATGGCAGGAGATTTTAATTCCTTTTTAGACATCTTTCTTCCTCACCTATTTGTCTTCTGATCTTTTCTGTAACATGGGTTTGCTAATGTAAAATAAAAAAGATTATATTAATGGATGCATTAAAATAATGATTTTTAGTTGTGTACAAAATCTTGAATTCATTTACAATTTCATTTAGTGGTGTTAAAAAAATTACAGTGTTTTGCTGCTTATTCTAAAAAAGAATACTAATCTTAGTATGAGGAAACCAGGACACATTAGCTTCTTGGTTTTTATGTTTAAAGTGATGTTGACCATAAAAAAGTAACTTTGATATTCCATTTAAATAAGCAAGAACTTAGAACTCAACTGTTTCATGTTTCATCTTTATCCCTGAAGACATCTGTTATTCAATAAATTTTTTTAAACTAAGTTAGCATAGTTATCCATATATCATCCTTAATCATTGGGGGAATGCATATTCTTCTATAGTATTGGTAAAATTTACAAATGGTAAAATAATGTAATATAAAATTACATTATTTTATCAATACACTCTGATTTAATAATTTTTTTTCAAACAGTTCAACTAAAATTCCTTATTAAGAATAACTGAAATCATGATTTTTGAAGTATGTACAAGTTTTTTTCCATGCATGAAATTTAACAAACTGAAAATAAATATTGTTTAAAGGATACGCAAGACATTTCATTTCAGCTGGCAGATGATACTGATCAGAAGCCACTGCAAAATGATACTAACCTGAATCCTTGAAACTACTAGTTCTAGCATTGCTGATCCTAAACTGAATAATCTCTCTCAGATGTCATCTTGATGCTGTTCTAAAGAATCTAATGGATTCTGATCATAAAGAACTACATTGGTTGTCCGAGTTCTACCAGCACAGCACTAGTAGATGTGGAAGAGGTCTTTGCTCAACACCATGATTAGGGTGCTGTTTGATATTGACTAACTTCTCATTAAATTTTGTTTCTTTACAAAACTTAGTAACTATTTTTCTTCCACAGCTACTTCTATTGTGAGAGCTCTTAACAGAGACCTATTCACTGGATGTCCTCACACAGAAATTCCAGTGGTATAATCTGGATATTTTCTCCTTTCAAGGGCAATTAAAGATCATATAAGAAGTAATTTTATACTTTTCTTTCCAGGATGTGAGGATACCAAACATTTACAAGGTGTAGCAATGCTTCACAGAAATGAACATGGAGCCAATGTTGCTCTTTTGGGATATGAATGCATTAATGAAAAAAACCTTATATCTAAATTTAAAAACACAGATTAAGATCAAATGCTATCTGTTGCTATGTCTTATTGAGGACTCGGATGAAAAAAAAAAGATAGGTTTTTACAGGCAACTTCAAGATATTTTGTATTCTGTTAGAAAATGAAATATTACTTTTGTGCTAAGTAACTTTGAAAGCATAGAAATATGATTGATTACAAATTAACAGCAAATGCACTAGCTCTGTTACAAAGACCAGGTGGTATAGTAGAGTTGAATTTGGGTCTTATCATTAAAACTGAGTTTAAGAATGGAACTGAGTACAAATAACTTCTGGCTCATGAAATTTAACTTTTTTCTCTAGCATACTGCTACAAAAAAGTTAAATTTCAAAACAATGACGAAAAAAAAAGCTTATTTCTTGTCTACCAGGGTATCTACTGACCCTCTGGTGTCAAGGTCAGTCCTTGTAGCTTGACCTTTTCTCCCCCATAGTGGGGAAGTACTACTGTTCTATTAAGTTACAGGTATCCCGTGGCTTTGTTAAAAGGAAGTTTACCCCAAAAATATTCAAAGAAGTGAAATTTCATTTTAAAAAAAGGCAGTCTTCTACTGCTCCTTATAAAGTTACTCTCAATTTAAATAAAAATAGCACTAAAATAAGCCCTATATATTTACAATCACGTTTTTTTTTTGCCTAATTCAATCTCTCTTGAGACAGGGTTGGGTTGTTTTACCTCTGAGCTGCACTTTTGTTTTTTATTATTTATGAGCTAAATGGCCAGGTCACATGGACCCCGAAGGCTCAGAGAAGGTTGGGGGAGGGGACCCACTGGAAGAGCTGTTGGGAGACAGATGGTAGCCTCCCGTCAAGGCCATCCAGCGTGTTCTTTAATGTGCACAGGGTATGTATCTCCCGCACATGGGGACACAGCTTAAAGTCCCATCCGATGGACGGCGGCCTTTTCAAGCCCATCAGTGTCCCCTACTGACTGTGGGCAGGGCGGGGAATTTTGCGGAGATAAATCTCAAAGCTGACCCAGCTGGGACTCGAACTTGGGAACTACAGATTATGAGCCTGGCGCGCTACCGATAGAGCCACCCCCGCCCCTTTCTCGAGACAGCTGCCATTTGAAGACACATACATGATGGCCATTTTGTTAGGTATAGTTCCATGTTGTGTGAAGAAGAATGTGTGTGGCAAAGGAATTCACAGGTGAACCTCAACTTACAGGCATAATGCATACCATGAAATGTGTTTCTAAGCTAAATGTTTGAGTATTGAATTAATTTCTCCTATAACAAACATTGTTAACCCTTCCAGTGTCTAAGCCATCTGTATATGTACGGAGAATCTGAATTGAGGGATCAATGACTTATGTATACGCTTTCAGTACAACAAAAATATATTTTATTTCAAAATAAAAATTGCCATTGTAATTTTTCTATATATACACTTTATAAAAATATATATTTCAGGTTTCAAAAATAATAATTTGTTTTTTAATTTTATGTATATTTTATTAAACTACGATATAAATAATTTTACAAAACCATCTGATTGCCATTTCTTAGAAGCACTAAACGGTATTGCCGATTTGCTTGTCAATGCTCCTATTTGCTGAAGCAACCATCTGATTTAAGCTCACAAGTTTAATTTGAACTATTATCAACAAATTTTTCCTTAAATTTTAGAAAATCTCCTAAAAATTAACAAAAAACCCTGCTGTTTTTAAAAACAATACATTTTTGAAGTAATTACAAAATAAGTACCACCATTTTTCTTCCCATTTCACACTCTTTTCTGTCATAAACCTATTTTAGTATTCCCAAGTTATTTTTATCATTTCCCCAGCATTCTATGCATCTTTCCCGCCTTCAAATTGAAACTGGAAGTAAACACATCCTTTAAGTATACAATTAAAAGACCTTCTTGCTCAAAAATTAATTTAAAATAATTTAAAAATTCTCTGTCATTGAGCAATAAAATTTCAGAGTTTATCCTTCAAACTATTTGGATGTTGAAAGTTCTTAGGAGAAAACTCTCAGAAGCTTTTCGGAGCAAAGACAGCGCTCCGTCATCAGTGAAGTGATGTTATGTACTGACGCTGGGTCCGTTTAGACAAAGAGCTTCTTTCCACATGTCGTGTAGGGTGATTCCAGTGTCTCGGTTGCAGGTGGGGACGGACGAGGTCATTATTTCAATAGCCTCGCGGACTATGGTTCCGTAGAAAGTGGATGCACGCGCAAGAAGTGTGGCGTGCTCCCAGTCTATTGTTGCCGTGTGTTGCACTGCTAGCTCAGAGGCGGCCGTCGTTAGCTTCTTTTGGCTGACATCAGCTTTGTGCTCCGCGAACCTTTCTTGCAAAGAGCGAATGGTTTTGCCGATGTAGTACACAACGGAATTATCCGTCAACTGTAGGGGAAATCGGTATACGCCCGATTTTTGAAGAAGGCTATATTTGTCCCTGTCCCTTTTGACTAATTTCTTCAAATTTGGAGCGGGGCTGAAAACAATTTTTATATTATGGGCTCTGAGTAATTTGTGGACCGATTCACATAGGACAGGGACGTAAGAAATGGGTCCGGCAAAAATAGTACGCTCGGGGTCGGTGATTGGGATGAGAGCCGAATCTCTTCTGCTTTCGTTTCTATATTTGCTGATAATTTTGTCTATTGCTGTTGGGTTGTAGCCATGGGAAGCAGCGATGGAATGGATGTTCAAGATTTCCCTTTCAAGCAGTTGCTCATTTGAAGACACGGTGAATGCCCTATGTGTGAGGGAACGGAAGGCTGCAATTTTGTACGCCCACGGGGCACATGAGTCTGCACGTATGACAGAAGGGACGTAGGTAGGCTTCCGGTATACCGACGTCGTCAAGGCTCCTGTGTCATCTTTTTGGATGAAAACATCTAAATAGGGGACGGCATTTTTATTTTCCTCCTCCTTCGTAAAGCGTATCGTGGGATATATATTGTTGGCAGAGTCAATGAGGCTGTTTAATTGCTCATTGCTGCCATTCCAAATTAAAAATATATCGTCGACGTAGCGACACCAGGAGAAGGGTAAAATTGCAGCTGAGTTGAATAATTTTGTTTCAAGATCTTGAAGGACAATTTCAGATAGGATACCGGAAAGGGGTGAGCCCATGGGGGCCCCTGAGTCCTGCCTATAGATTTGGTTGCCGAACTGGAAATAGTTGTTTTCGGTGACGAGTTTTAGAGCCTCATGAATGGCGTTGATTTCGGGAAGGGAAAATTTTTGCGTTTCAATAATTTTTGTCCGAAACAACATGACTGCATCAAAAACAGGAGTGGATGGGAATAAAGAGACTATGTCAAGTGTGACATTCTTGCGTGCGCATCCACTTTCTACGGAACCATAGTCTGCGAGGCTATTGAAATAATGACCTCGTCCGTCCCCACCTGCAACCGAGACACTGGAATCACCCTACACGACATGTGGAAAGAAGCTCTTTGTCTAAACGGACCCAGCGTCAGTACATAACATCACTTCACTGATGACGGAGCGCTGTCTTTGCTCCGAAAAGCTTCTGAGAGTTTTCTCCTAAGAACTTTCAACATCCAAATAGTTTGAAGGATAAACTCTGAAATTTTATTGCTCAATGACAGAGAATTTTTAAATTATTTTAAATTAATTTTTGAGCAAGAAGGTCTTTTAATTGTATACTTAAAGTTCATCTCTGCGAAATGACCTACTACCAACATTGGAAAACGTTACGGTCTTTACGGATAAAACTTGTCGTGAATCTGGAACAATTGTGGTTTCTTCTGAACTGCCGACGCAACAATGTTATCCCGCAATCGATCCGTCTAACACGCGGCAGCCTCCCTGGCTCATGTCAACGTGTGCTGCGCGCAGCGGAACTCAAGCTTCTCCTTGCGCTAATACAAGAGAAAAGACGGCACATTTCAAGAATTGAAACGGAGGCCTACCAGGCGCACCAGGACTTCTGCTACAGCTGCCCTCCCCTCGTGCTTACGGATCTACTAGAAAGGCTCCACTACACAGAAGAAAAACGCAAGAACGACACCAGACGAAAACATCTTAAAAAGATCCAGTGGCTCACTCAAACTTCAGATAAGCCTTTTTGCCCTATCTTTAAACCCCTTCCGGTTATTAATCTGTCCAATAAAATTTTTCCCCCTAACGAGCTGGCTGCTCTGGAACATGGCCCTAAATTTAGCCCTTTCCACAGAATTTTGGACAAAAAAGAAATAATATCCGAAGTTGAAAATATTAATAATGCGCGTGAACATTTGGAAGAGCAGAAAATTAATGCTATGAGACAAAAAGTCCTCAAATTCATAAAATCCCGACAAAATTCTCCATCCTACTCAGATAGGAACTTTTCATCGGAATATTTTCAGGCATTAAAAAACGTTCAAAACACCCCTGACATAGTTGTCACTTTAGCCGACAAAACATGCCAGTTTGTCATAATGGACAAGAATGACTATGATGCCAAAGTTTTGGACTTCATAAATAGCTCCCATTGCACTTGTTTAAATATTGACCCCACCAGTAGCATCAAAAACAAGGTCTGCAGGCTAAAAAACAACAGGTGGCTCCCCAAGGACCTCAAGAAGAGCTCAGTACCATCCAACTGCGAAGCACCGCGAATGTTAGCCCAGTGTAAGGTGCACAAAGAAAATTATTCCATCCGGCCGCTCGTGTGCAAACGAACTTCTCCAACTTTCTTTCTTGAAAAGAGTTTGTCCAAATTTCTATCCAACTTCATTTCAGATCACCCATTTTCTGTAAAGTCGACAGCGGAATTTCTCAACAGACTCAAGGATCTGTCCATTCCTCCCGACAGCAAATTTGTCACACTTGACATAGTCTCTTTATTCCCATCCACTCCTGTTTTTGATGCAGTCATGTTGTTTCGGACAAAAATTATTGAAACGCAAAAATTTTCCCTTCCCGAAATCAACGCCATTCATGAGGCTCTAAAACTCGTCACCGAAAACAACTATTTCCAGTTCGGCAACCAAATCTATAGGCAGGACTCAGGGGCCCCCATGGGCTCACCCCTTTCCGGTATCCTATCTGAAATTGTCCTTCAAGATCTTGAAACAAAATTATTCAACTCAGCTGCAATTTTACCCTTCTTCTGGTGTCGCTACGTCGACGATATATTTTTAATTTGGAATGGCAGCAATGAGCAATTAAACAGCCTCATTGACTCTGCCAACAATATATATCCCACGATACGCTTTACGAAGGAGGAGGAAAATAAAAATGCCGTCCCCTATTTAGATGTTTTCATCCAAAAAGATGACACGGGAGCCTTGACGACGTCGGTATACCGGAAGCCTACCTACGTCCCTTCTGTCATACGTGCAGACTCATGTGCCCCGTGGGCGTACAAAATTGCAGCCTTCCGTTCCCTCACACATAGGGCATTCACCGTGTCTTCAAATGAGCAACTGCTTGAAAGGGAAATCTTGAACATCCATTCCATCGCTGCTTCCCATGGCTACAACCCAACAGCAATAGACAAAATTATCAGCAAATATAGAAACGAAAGCAGAAGAGATTCGGCTCTCATCCCAATCACCGACCCCGAGCGTACTATTTTTGCCGGACCCATTTCTTACGTCCCTGTCCTATGTGAATCGGTCCACAAATTACTCAGAGCCCATAATATAAAAATTGTTTTCAGCCCCGCTCCAAATTTGAAGAAATTAGTCAAAAGGGACAGGGACAAATATAGCCTTCTTCAAAAATCGGGCGTATACCGATTTCCCCTACAGTTGACGGATAATTCTGTTGTGTACTACATCGGCAAAACCATTCGCTCTTTGCAAGAAAGGTTCGCGGAGCACAAAGCTGATGTCAGCCAAAAGAAGCTAACGACGGCCGCCTCTGAGCTAGCAGTGCAACACACGGCAACAATAGACTGGGAGCACGCCACACTTCTTGCGCGCGCATCCACTTTCTACGGAACCATAGTCCGCGAGGCTATTGAAATAATGACCTCGTCTGTCCCCACCTGCAACCGAGACACTGGAATCACCCTACACGACATGTGGAAAGAAGCTCTTTGTCTAAACGGACCCAGCGTCAGTACATAACATCACTTCACTGATGACGGAGCGCTGTCTTTGCTCCGAAAAGCTTCTGAGAGTTTTCTCCTAAGAACTTTCAACATCCAAATAGTTTGAAGGATAAACTCTGAAATTTTATTGCTCAATGACAGAGAATTTTTAAATTATTTTAAACACATCCTTCTTAGAAATTCTGGTTGCACCTGCATTTAATTAGTTATGCTTCACTGAGGCAAACAATGTTATCTCTGTTTCGTGAGCTATAAGTATTATTTACAGTTTTGGTCCACATATTGGATACTCTTTGTAAAGTAGTAATTTTTTTATATTTAAACCTTAGTTAGTTTCCATTTCAGTAGATTAATTTTCGGAAATTAGCGAATTTTTGGCTGATCGATAAGTATTGATTTTTTTCATAGGTATGTTATATTGTATGGTCGGCAATTGATTTGTATATGTATGGTCGGCAATTGATTGTCATTTTGATAGGTATGTTATATCGTATGGTCTGTAAATGGTAGCTAGGCGTAAACTGGAAGGAGAGCTGTGTACCAATCCCTAGTGATGATGCACAGAACTGGCCAGGTCTAACACCTAATGTCCGACCCCGCCTTCTCGTGGTGCAGGCCGTTAGTACCTTTCAAAAGAGATATTCTCTTTTGGACGGGAACGGAAGGGGAGGGCTGCCAGTTCAGTATGGCCTACTGATCTGGTCATCTATGGCCACTTTTTTCTTTTTTTTCAACCCTACTGAGGAGTGGTCAACTTCACAGGGTCCTGGTGCTGACCATTTATACCTACTAGATTGGACTTGTTTGTGGATTTGAGCTTGATTATTGATCCTGGGCTTGCTGCACTGGTGGGCTTCTGTTGAGGGAGAGTCTGCCGCTGTGTTTTCTGTTTGCTTCTGGGTTGCCAGTTCTAAGTGAACAGAGGCATGGGATACCTTATATCAGCGGGTGGATAATCCTAATCAGAGGCCATCGCAGGTACCTGAACCTTACTTAGCTAGTTGGGCATCGTCAAGCCTAAACTGGAGTAATGTGTCTCAGGCAGGCCATGTGGCTCTTGAAAAATTCCACTTGAAAAGGTGGTGCCTGAAGTTCCTACCAGCATTGGTGACTTCAGCCTTTAGCAGAGGAGGAACAGGTCTTTGCCTCATGCCTGCGATCAGGGGGCTGTTTGATATTGTTGGCCCTACCAATCTCAATAAACCTAATTTCTTTAAAAATCCTACTAATCATTTTCTCTCTGCAGGAACGTGGAGTGTGAGGACATTACATAGAGATTATTCTCTTCATGTCCTCCTGCAAGAATTCCAGCACTATAACCTAGATATTCTAGGCTTGCAAGAGACCAGATGGACAGGTAAAGGTGAGATACTTAAAAATAACTTTAAATTTCTCTTCACAGGGAGGGAGGATGGAAAGCATAACCAAGGTGTGGGTCTGCTGCTCAGCAAACATGCTAGTGATGCTCTTCTAGGATATGAGTGCATTAATGAACGGTTTCTTACAGCAAAATTTCAGACAAGCATTAAAGACTTGAATGTTATCTGCTGCTATGCCCCCATTGAGGATGCCGATGAGGATGAGAAGGATAGGTTTTACGGACAACTTCAGGATATTTTGAATTCTATCAAGAAAGGAGATATTACCCTTGTTCTAGGTGACTTCAATGACAAAGTAGGTACTGACTCTAACCTTTGGGGAGGAGTAATAGGCCCTTTTGGTATTGGTAGCTGCAATGGCAATGGGCAATGTCTCCTACAGGTAAGTAAACTCAATGGTTTCAGAATAACTAACACATATCACAAACACCGTGATATACATAAATGCACATGGGTTTCACCTGCTGGGCTGCATAGGAATATGATTGATTATATATTAATTAACAGCAAATGGGCTAGTTCTGTTAGAAATACCAGGGCATATAGGGGAGCTGAAATTGGATCTGACCATTACCTTGTTAAAAGTGTATTGCAACTTAAACTTAATAAGTGTTGTGCTAGGGTTAAAAAATTTACCTTTAATAATGAAGCTCTGAAAGACCCAGTTATAGCTAAAGCTTACCATGCTGGTTACTTAGTCATTATGACAGTCATGGTTTGCTTACTACTGAAGTTGAGGAAGAATGGGGTCATTTTAAACAGGCTTTTTTGGAAACTAACAGTACTCTTTTAGGAAAAAAGGAGCAGAGGAGACAGAATTATTTAAGTGATAAGGCAATTGAGCTTATTTCAGAAAGAAGGAACTGCAGGAATGTCCTTAATCAGTTCCCTACTAGTCCTAATAGAAAAGATTACAGAGAGCTTAATAAACGTGTAAAGGATCAGTTAGCTACTGATAAAAATCTTTGGCTTGATAGCTTGGCTGACAAAGCTGAGGAAGCAGTTAGGCAGCACAACAGCAGAGAGCTGTACCAGATAGTTAATGTTTTGTGAGGTAGAAAACGGACAGGTATACAAGGATTGAAGGATAAAAAAGGTAAGGTTATAGAAGGGGAGGATTCTGTCATGACTAGGTGGCCTGAGCATTTCAGTGATGTTCTAAACAATGTGGTTAGTTCTACTCCCATTGTTTGTAATGATGATAGATGCATTGGCAGCTTTAATGTTGGCCCTATAACACAATCTGAAGTTATTTTGGCTATTTGTAAACTTAAACTTGATAAATCCCCAGGGGTAGATGATATTACTACAGAAATGCTCAGAGCTGGGAATGTTTCGGTTACCACTTGGATGACTGAAATTTTGAATAACTTTTATGATAAAGGTATGGTTCCTAAAGATTTTACCAGAGCTATTATTATCCCTATATTCAAAAAAGGTGATCGCAGTTCTTGTGATAACTATAGGGGTATCAGCCTACTCTCTGTTCGAGGTAAAGTTCTTTCCATGATTGTGCTTAATAGAATTAAGAATCTGGTTGACAGGCAATTGCGTGATGAGCAATGTGGATTCAGAAGTGGTAGGGGATGTGTAGATCAGATATTTTCACTTAAGCAGATTCTTGAGAAATGTTTAGAGTTTCAGAAACCTTTGGTTGCTAGCTTTGTTGATTTCAAAAAGGCTTTCGACTCTGTTGATCGTCATAATTTGTGGTTGATTGTGAGATCATATGGTATACCAGACAAGTTAGTTAACATAACGAAAGCTCTCTATAATAACACTGAGTCATATGTGAGAGTTGGTAAGTCTTGTAGCAATTGGTTTAGCATTACGTCTTGTGTTCGACAAGGGTGCATCTTGTCTCCTTTTCTCTTTAGTTTGGTTGTTGATTATGTTATGCGAAATTCACTTCAAGGGAAAGATTTTGGCCTTAATTGGGTTGGAGATACGAAAATTTCTGATTTAGATTATAGCTGATGATTTAGCCCTTTTGGCAAATGATGTTGATGAGATGAACTCTTTCATTCGAGCTTGTTGATGAGACTGGTAGTAGAGTAGGTTTGGTTATAAACAGAGAGAAAACTAAAGTGATGAAAATTGGTCAGGTAGGTTGTGATTCAGTTAATCTGAATGGTTGCAGTCTTGAGCAGGTGTCACAGTTTAATTACCTTGGGAGCTAATTAACTGATAATGGTGATGTGCGGCATGAGATTAACAGACGAATAGGTATTGCTGCCGGGACTTTTAAGAATCTATGGAGATTGTGGAGAAATAGGCGTATACACCTAAAGACTAAAATTAGACTGTATAATAGTTTGGTTCTTTCTAGGGTTAGTTATGGTAGTGAAACTTGGACGCTATGTAAACAAGATAACAGGAAACTAGATGCTTTTGATTCTAGATGCTTACGCAGTATCTTGGGTATTAGGTGGTGTAACTTTGTATCTAATGATGAGGTTAGGCAAAGGAGTCTGCAACCTCCTTTAAGCAGCATATTGTGCAGAGAAAGACTCCGCTGGTTTGGCAATGTTGCCCATATGGATAATTATAGATTGGCGAATAAGGTTATGAACAGTGTGCCTAGAGGCCTCAGAAGGAGGGGGAGACCTAGGATGCTGTGGGCAGACAATGTCAAACAGGACCTTCTTAGAATTGGTGTGCAGTGGCCGTATGCAGCAGATGTAGCTCAGGACAGATATGCTTGGAGAATTAAACTGCACGGTCTGGTTGGACCTCCGTAGCCCATGGCTGCTTGAGGATGATGATGATGTTTAGCCTACAACTTGTTTCTGTGGATATTTTAACATCGCATTAGGCTATAACTTAATTTTTATTTTATTATTTATTACTGTTCCAGTAAAATCTGATATAGTATCATTTTCTGAAAATAAATGAGGTCTTGGATATGGAAGCAAATTAATTTCTCTATAAATATTTAGCGGAAAATTTTTTTGCCGACATATGGGAATCAAACCAGCATCTCTCCAGAAACATGCCAGTGTTCTTACCGGTTGAACTAATGCCAGCTCGTATTTTTTCCGCTTATTTTAAGACTATATCACCGAGAAAGGTGGGCCAACCATTGGTGCCATCTGTGGTCTCGGGTGGCAACTATTACCTTTATATTGCACAGAGTGAGATGGAAATAAATAATAGTTTCATCACGTTATTTAGCATTATTAATGATTTAAACATAGATGATAATTGCAGCATGACCTGATGCTTTTTTGGCATTGATAAATCAATAAATATTAAGCAGAAAAAATTTTCACCGACACATGGGAATCGAACCTGCATCTCTCCAGAAACATGCCAGAGTGTTCTTACCAGTTGAACTAATGCCAGCTATTCATTTTTTCGCTTATTTTATGACTATACTCTATCACTGAGAAATGCGGGCCAACCATTGGCACCATTTTCTGCTAAATATTTATTAATTTATCAATGCCAAAAGAGCATCAGGTCATGCTGCAATTATCATCTATGTTTAAATCATTAATAATGCTAAATAGCGTGATGAGACTATTATTTATTTTCATCTCACTCTGTGCAATATAAAGGTAATAGTTTCCATCCGTGACCACAGATGGCGCCAATGGTTGGCCTGCATTTCTCAGTGATAAAGTACAGTCTTAAAATAAGCAGGAAAAAGAAGATAAGTTGGCATTAATTCAACTGGTAAGAACACTCTGGCATGTTTCTGGAGATGTGCGACTTTGATTCCCGTATGTCGGCGAAAATTTTTTCCGCTAAATATTTATTGATTTATGAATGCCAAAAGAGCATCAGGTCATGCTGCGATTATCATCTATGTTTAATTCATTTCTCTACATTTACTTCTGTTAGTTAGTGATCGGCTGATTTATCGATCTTTCCGAGTTATGCTAGATTGGAGGCCGGCTTAAAACTTGTTGCGGATATTTTATTTAACATCCCATTTGGTTTTATGTAATTTTCCTTTTATTATTTCTTGCTTTTTTAATAAAAAACTTTGAGCTTGTACTGTTTTCTGAAAGTGAATGTCTTGGATAGGAAGCAAAATAAGACTTCATCGCTATGAAAATCGGCTATCTTTGGGAGGGCAATTTCAGGAAGGCGCACAAACCTTCGTGCACAAACCCTTCTGCACTTAGCCAAGATCGCCAAACTTCAACACCCAAAGAAAAAAAAATTCATTATATTTAATAAAAAAGGCAGCCAAGGAAGCATTTTTTTTATTTTATTTCATAACCAGTTCAGAAAATCGAGTGAATGTGAAAAGTCCAAGTCACGTTGCATAACCCTGGCGGTGTTTAAAATATATGATACCGAAAAGAATCATTAAAAGAAATAAAAAATCATATTTCAGGTTGAATATTATATTATTTGGGAGGAAATTTCCTTGCGATAAATATATAATTTAACCATTTTTATTCAGCAGGTTTTCCAAAGTGAATCCTTAATTGTATAGTGCAATATTTTTTTTTCACCATATCACATTGAAAAAGGCTTAATAAAATCAATATGCTTGAAAATTTATATTATTTAATTTTTTATAAAATTCGTAATTAAATTCTGTTTAATTTGATATGTAACACGACCTATTTCTGTTGATTGGTTATTTTTTTTTAAATTCTAAAGTTGACTCGTTTATTTGACTCAGCACAAATGGCTAAAAGCCTGGAATTTTCTCAAAGTATGGTGCCAAGAAAAAAAAATTACAAAACGAGAGAAATATTTACTTAAACCAAAAATAAAATAATTTTTTTTGTTATTCAGAAATATATAGTCATTCTATTCATGTGCATTGTAATCATTTTTGTTTATCACTTTTTTTTAAATAAATTTTTATTTGCATTGCCAGATGCATTTTTTTACTACATGACTCTAAAAAAGTCCTATTTATATGGAACATATTGTCTTTTTTGTTAAATATTATAATTTCAGAAAATCCAGAATGAAATGCTGATTAATTTGGTATACAATGTGCCATAATTTCTTTCATTAGTTATTTAGCAAAAAAGTTCTAATATTGAAGTTTTTTTGGTTGAGCATAGTGAGAAAATAGCTTGGCCTTTGGATGGAAATCTGTTTTTCAGGCTGGACACTGGAAGGGTTAAATCTGTAAATATGTTCCTTCATCATTACCAAGAACAAACTCTCTTTTTATAAAATGAATAAGTTATTGAACACTTTTAGATTAAGTTCTCATATTTTTAACAGAAAATTATAATTGGCTACAGATAGTACATTTTAAATAGATTTTCACTCTATTGCACTATAACAGAACTATGTACTGAATAAATAACAAGTGTATGATAAAGAATGGGACCTGGCTGGCCAAGGGAGGGTTGCAACATTATGGAGGCATTCCTGGGAGAGGCGAGCCATGTGTGATAAGTGGCCCCTGACAGACGTGACATGAAAGGCTTTCATTGTTCACAGATTATTTTATTGGGAAGACTTTTTTTTGTTTGCAATACTACACATTTGAATAGATTCAGACATTAGTAAGTGAGGGAGCTAGGATTGTTAACTGAATAAAATAATAAAATAAAATAAATACCCTTCAAGCAGCTGCTTGCCACAGAGGTCTGACAGGAGCCTGTCAGTTTATATGCCACAGTAGAAGATCTGAGAGGATGGCAGGACCTCAGCAGAAAAACGACACATACATCCATGCCTTACCCGGGACTTGAACCCAGGTCCCGTAGATCATTAGCCAAGCGCGCTAACCACTCGGCCACGGGACGGCTTAACTGAATAGGGAGTCCAAATTCTTTAACATGTAGAATATGTTAAGTACAAATTTTTCATAAGTCAAGGTTTACCTGTACTCTACTTGGAATCGATATTCCACTTCTGAATCAGGGAAGCCTAACAATTCCTATAATTTATTATTAAAATCAACAAAAAATTTCTGGAAAAAAAATCGAATTTCGTTGATCTACTTAAACCAAAGTATCCATTGGAAGATTTTGCAAAACATTTAATATTTTAAAGCTGAAATAAAACAATAATAAATTAATAATGAACATGAGTCATACATGGTACTGCTTTACTTTGTGATAATGACAGTTTAAGATGTGCAAATATTTATTATTTCTAACGCATCAAGTTGAGAAATGAATTGAAATGATAAGCATTTTTTATGATATCTAAAATGTCTATTTTTTTTAGAGATAAAAGCTCAAAATTAAAATATATATGCTCAAAATCTGATTTTTTTTAACAAATTGCAATTTCTTTTGCTATATTATTTTGTTCTATTAACTGTTTCTGATTGAATATGCAGGCTTGGTATACAATATCTTAGAGTCTTCATCAGTGTAAACTGTAACTTTTTTTTTTCACTCTGGCAATTTAATTTTCCTTAAGACATGTAAGAATCCATAGTTCACCTTATTTTAAAACAAGATTTTAGTTCTTACTGATTCATATTTAATGCAATTGGTTGATTTCCATGAAATACATTTTAAACAACATATAGAGTTCAAAGGAAGTCCTAAAACACCCAAATAAGTTTTTTGCGAAGGGTTGCAGTTGGGAAAATGCCAAATGGTGACCATGCCCAACATTGTCATGACACAGATGGCTGAAACATGCTATCTCTGTTCTGTGTGCTACAAGTGTTTTTTACAGTTTTGGTGCAACATATTGGATACTCTTCGTAAAGTTATTATTTTTTTACATTTAAACCTTAGTTAGTTTTTATTTCAGTAGAGTTACTTTCGGAAATTAGCGATCTTTTTGTCGATCGATAAGTATTGATTTTTTTTTCATAGTTTTGTTAAGTCGTATGGTCGGCCTACAACTTGTTGCTGTGGACATTTTACATCGCATTAGACTACATGTTAATTTTTATTTTATTATTTATTACTTTTCCAGTAAAACTGTGATACAGTATCATTTCTGAAAATAAATGAGGTCTTGGATATGAAAGCAAATTTATTTCTCTATATTTACTTCCGTTAGTTAGCAATCTTCAATCGGTTGATTTATCGATCTTTCCGAGTTATGCTAGATCAGAGGCAGACTTAAAAGTTTTTGCAGATATTTTATTTAACATCCCATTAGGTTTTATGTAATTTTTCTTTTATTATTTCTTGCTTTTTTAATAAAAAAACTGAGTTTGTACCGTTTTCTGAAATTCAATGTCTTGGATAGGAAGCAAAATAAGACTTTGTTGCTACGAAAATTGGCTATCATTTGGGAGGGCAATTTCAGGAAGGGGCACAAACCTTGGTGCACAAACCCTTCTGCACTTAGCCAAGATTGCCAAACTTCAACAGCCAAAGAAAAAAATTCATAATATTTAGTAAAAAAAAAGCAGCCAAGGAAGGATTTTTTTTATTTCATAACCAGTTTAGAAAATCCAGTGAAAATGAGAAGTCTGTAGTATAACACGGCCATGTTTAAAATATATGATACTGAAAAGAATCATTAAAAGAAATAAAAATCATATTTCAGGTTGAATATTATATTATTTGGGAGGAAATTTCCTTTCGATAAATATATAATTTAACTATTTTTATTCAGCAGGTTTTCCAAAGTGAAGCCTTAATTATATAGTGCGAACTTTTTTTTCACCATATCACATTGAAAAAGGCTTATTAAAATCAATATGCTTGAAAATGCTGAAGCTCTGAAAGACCCAGTTATAGCCAAAGCTTACCATGATAGGTTACTTAGTCATTATGACAGTCATGGTATGCTTACTACTGAAGTTAAGGAAGAATGGGATAATTTTAAACAGGTTTTTTTGGACACTAACAGTATTCTTTTAGGAAAAAAGGAGCAGAGGAGGCAGAATTATTTAAGTGATAAGGCACTTGAGCTTATTTCAGAAAGAAGGAACTGCTGGAATGTCCTTAATCAGTACCTTACTAGTCCTAATAGAAAGGATTACAGAGAGCTTAATAAACGTGTAAAGGATCAGTTAGCTACTGATAAGAATCTTTGGCTTGATGGTTTGGCTGACAAAGTCGAGGAAGCTGTTAGACAGCACAACAGCAGAGAGCTGTATCAGATAGTTAATGTTTTGTGTGGTAGAAAACGGACAGGTATACAAGGATTGAAGGATAAAAAAGGTAAGGTTATAGAAGGGGAGGATTCTGTCATGACTAGGTGGGCTGAGCATTTCAGTGATGTTCTAAACAATGTGGTTAGTTCTACTCCCATTGTTTGTAATGATGATAGTTGCAATGGTGGCTTTAATGTTCACTCTATAACACAATCTGAAATTATTTTGGTTATTTCTAAACTTAAACTTCATAAATCCCCAGGGGTAGACGAAATTACTACAGAAATGCTCAGAGCTGGGAATGTTTCGGTTACCGCTTGGATGACTAAAATTTTGAATATCTTTTATGATAAAGGCATGGTTCCTAAAAATTTTACCAGAGCTATTATTATCCCTATTTTCAAAAAAAGGTGATCGCAGTTCTTGTGATAACTATAGGAGTATCAGCCTACTCTCTGTTCCAGGTAAAGTTCTTTCCATGATTGTGCTTAATAGAATTAAGAATCTGGTTGACAGTCAATTGTGTGATGAGCAATGTGGATTCAGAAGTGGTAGGGGATGTGTGGATCACATATTTTCGCTTAGGCAGATTCTTGAGAAATGTCATGTCAGGTTCAGAAACTTTTGGTTGCTAGCTTTGTTGATTTCAAAAAGGCTTTCGACTCTGTTGATCATTATAATTTGTGGTTGATTGTGAGATCATATGTTATACCAGACAAGTTAGTTAACATAACGAAAGCTCTCTATAATAACACTGAGTCATGTGTGAAAGTTGGTAAGGCTTGTAGCAATTGGTTTAGCATTACTTCTGGTGTTTGACAAGGGTGCATTTTGTCTCCTTTTCTCTTTAGCTTGGTTATTGATTATGTTATGCGAAATTCACTTCAAGGGAAAGATTTTGGCCTTAAATGGACTGGAGATATGAAAATTTCTGATTTAAATTATGCTGATGATTTAACCCTTTTGGCAAATGATGTTGATGAGACTGGTATTAGAGTAGGTTTGGTTATAAACAGAGAGAAAACTAAAGTATTGAAAATTGGTCAGGCAGGCTGTGATTAAGTTAATCTAAATGGCTGCAGTCTTGAGCAGGTGTCACAGTTTAATTATCTTGGGAGCTATGTAAGAGCTAATGGTGATGTGCGGCATGAGATTAACAGATGAATAGGGATTGCTGCTGGGACTTTTAAGAATCTATGGAGAGTGTGGAGAAATAGGCATATACACCTAAAGACTAAAATTAGACTGTATAATAGTTTGGTTCTTTCTAGGGTTAGTTATGGTAGTGAAACTTGGACACTTTGTAAACAAGATATCAAGAAACTAGATGTTTTTGATTCCAGATGCTTACGCAGCATCTTTGGCATTAGGTGGTTCAACTTTGTAACTAATGATGAGGATAGTCAAAGGAGTTTGCAACCTCCTTCAAGCAGCATATTGTGCAGAGAGAGACTCCGTTGGTTTGGCCATGTTGCCCGTATGAATAATTATAGATTGGCGAATAGGGTTATGAACAGTGTGCCTTAAGGCCTCAGAAAGAAGGGGAGACCTAGGATGCGGTGGGCAGACAATGTCAAACAGGACCTTGTTAGAATTGGTGTGCAGTGGCCAGATGCAGTAGATGTAGCTCAGGATAGACTTGCTTGGAGAACTAAATTGCACGGTCTAGTTGGACCTTCCAGGCCCATGGCTGTTTAAGGAGGATGAGGATGATGATGGTTATTTTTTGAAAAAATTCGAAAGTTGACTTGTTTATTTGACTCAGCACAATTGGCTAAAAGTCTGGAATTTTCTCAAAGTATAGTACCGAGAAAAAATTACAAAACGAAAGAAATATTTAGTTAAAACCAAAAAAAAATTTTTTTTTTCCAGAAATATATAGTCATTCTATTTATATGCATTGTAATCATTTTTGTCTATTACTTTTTTTTAAAATATATTTTTATTTGCATTGCCAGATGCATTTTTTTTTACTACATGACTCTAAAAAAAGTCCTATTAAAATAAAACATATTGTCTTTTTGTTAAATACTTGATTTTCAGAAAAACCAGAATTAACTGCTGGTTAATTTGGTATATAACAAGCCATAATTCCTTTTATTAGTTATTTGGCAAAAAAGTTCTAACTTTGAAGTTTTTTTGGCTGAGCATAGGCAGAAAATAGCTTGGCCTCTGGATGCAAACCTGTTTTTCAGCCTGGAAACTGGAAGGGTTAATGTTTACGACTGCTCTCAGCTTGCTGTCCTAATATTTTTCACAATTCACTTTTGTTCAATTGGCAGTGGTGGTTAACAGCTGTCCACTGGATCCCTACCCAATATTCTCTGAGATTTGGGTCACTGTCACCCAGCAATTTAATCCATAGTGAGCAAAAAAGCACCACACAGAGGTAAAGCATCCAACCTTCATTACTAATTTCTAATACTCTATGCTTTGAATACTTTTAGTCATTTGATATTTTCTGGTACAATAACTTAATAATTTTATAATAAATCTTACTTCCATGGATTATTTTTTGTGTCGCTCAATTGTCATTTGATAATTCATTTTTATTATGGAAACTGTTTTAGCAACAGAATAATCCTGTTGTCCAACAGCCATTGTACTATCGAGATTAAATCAGAGCCAAATCACTTTTCTGGTGTGTATATTTAGCGTTTTGTAATTAATATTTTTAGTAAACCTGGATTAACTCCCTGTATCATTGATATGCCTCAGATGTCTGTCCATTTGAATGAAATTTCAAGTGTTTATTTCTTGCAGTCATTAATAATTTTTTTCATTAAAAACAATAATCATGAAAGATTTTATTATCTTCATTTTGTACAAGTTTTTTATTGATGATTCTAGAATCCAATAAACTTATTTAATTTTATGAAATTTGTATCTGACTTTTGATTTCTTTTTCTCTTGAGCAGAGATTGTTTTAGAAATATTATTTAATTACAATATTTTTGGGGGCCTGGCTCCTGAGTTTAAGTTATCTGGCAACTCATGATTTTGCAGAATTTGAGGGGCACCAAATATTACCCCGATGAAGGGCTTTCATTTCACCTTATTTTGATGGTTTTGATCTACACATGATTGTTACTCTAAACTGTGTATCAACCAAGTATTCCTTGTACTCTCCTAATAATCATCTACACTGGTTTCCATAAATTAAGGAAAAATTAGAAAAATCGTGATAATTTGCCAAAAACTTGTGTGATTCTCACCAAACTTATTCATGTAACCAGTAAAGTAATGCCGAGTCAGCATATTGTATGTAAATTAATCTAGGTTGCATCAATTTGCATAATTGGATAGCAGCATAAAAATGGATGTTTTGGAGTGGATTGTTATTTTGTGTTGTAAGTGTGAGTAAAGAAATTCGAAACAGCCATCTTGAAGGAATGACCTTGAGACATCATTTGCCAAATGAACTGTGATGGAGAGCTGTTGTCCGACTCGAAGCAGGCCAAAGTCAGTCAGACATGGCACAATGGCTGATGTGAGTTTTTTCTGTGGTCCATAGACAGTGGAATCAATTTCTTAGCACGGATTCCACATCTCGAAGGTTACCCGAAGAAGGGTTAGAGCTGCGATTGCGTACAAGACGATCTGCGATTAACAGCATGAAGAAACAGGATGTCTACTCCCTCTCAACTATGATCCTCTCTTGCAGCAGCCACTGGACAGGTTGTATCAGCTTCTACTGTGCATAGAAGGCTTCATGAGGGAGGTCTGTATGCTAGAAAGCCAGTAACTTGTATACCCCTCATATCACATCACAGGAGAGAGTGATTGAATTAGGCATGCACACATGTTAAGTGGACAGAAGAGCAATGGAGATCTGTACTCTGATGGATGTTGCTGGAATGATAGCAGGTAACTCGTTCTCTCCATATCAAACAATGTCCGGAATCACTCTGCAAACAATATCTGGACTTATCTGTGAAGAGACAGTCACTGCAGAGGTAGCATGTGTGTTTGGGGTGGCATTTCCTTAGGTAGATGCACAGATCTCTATGTTTTGACGAGTGGGAACCTCAATGTTTAAAGGTTGTGAATGTTTAAATGTTTAAAGGAGTTTTACTTTATTTACATTATATTTATCATTTTAGGGATTATTATTTCATTTTTAGACATTGCAATTCTCATTTCCGAGCCGTAGGAGTTGTGTATGCGCAACTCCGACTTTAGATTGTCAGCCACTAATGCACACATGTAGGACATGACCGCTCTTGCGTCATAGCTAGTGTGATCATCAGATTATGTAGCTGTTTTCCTGGCATGCAACAAACAGGTGACGATTTGTACGCAGCATGTTATAACTAAATGACGTTACGTCACAGAGTCAGTGTAGTCATAATTAAAATGAGTATTGTCAGTGGAGATGTAGTATTGTAGTGGAGAGAGATGTAGTAGAGATTTAGATAGATGTGAGTTGTTAGTACTCCAACTTTTGTATTCTTCCACTCATGGTGAGTCTTTGAATTTTTGCTATTTTCCTCTTGAGCAACGTAAATTGATTTTTTGATTAGATTTAAACTTCAATTAAACTTGACAATCCTTTTTTGAATTCTTACTCGATAAGTAATGCTAAATACATAATGAACCCTATTTCAATTTCATTTGGCAAAGTTAAAATTGCCTGGCACCAGACAAAAAATTTAGATCAGACGAAAGGTCCAACTTGAAAAGTTAATAATCTTTGGAGCATTATAAGGTACAGAGATGACATCCTGGACCTTATGTATGTCCTTTCACTGGTGCAATAGGTGAAACATTCATCTTTCAAGCGATAATGATCATCTACACAGAGCTCAACTAGTGGAACAATACCTTCAAAAGGAGACCATTATGCATTAGGTCAGGAGATTTCGATCTCCTGACCTAAATCTGATTGAGCATGTATGGGATGCTCTAGGGAAACGTGTTGTTGCCCTCAACCCACCACCTGAAACAATGGGGGAGTTTATTACTGCTTTAAAGGAACAATGGCTGTTACTCTCTAGTGAGCTGATTCACATCATCATAAACGGCATGGAACATCGCTGTCATGCCTGAATTGCTGTAAGGGGTGACCACCTACTTATTAAAGAATTCTGCCCATTGCATTCTGACACCTCATTTTTAAACAAGTACCTGTGTTATTTTTTGATGAAAAAATGTTTTTAATGTAAAATATTTTATGCCATTATGAAACTAGCATTGTAATTCATGATTTCATAAAATTTCATTAAAATCATTCATATAGTTTTTTGTTTATCATAATTTTTCTGAGTTTTCTTTGATTTATGGAAACCATTACAAATGATTTCAACAAATATGGGGGGATCCTAATTATTTGCATAGGTAAGGCAGCCTAGGTATACTAGTCCCACCTCTGTGTAGTAGCTCTTAAACCTAGAATTATTAGCAAAAAATGATGGAAAAAAACAAAACACTTTGGGTCAATGTTTAGCAGGATTCTTTTTACAATGTATTACAATGCTGTCATTATTTTACATATTTTTTAGAGTGCAAGATAAAACTTAAATAATGTGACTCAGAGATTTCTCCCTGTTATTGGCCAAAATCTTCAGGTCAGTAAGCGAATGAAAGGTTGCAATCTGGAATACTCTCTGTAGGGAAATTTTCCAAAGTGCCACATCAATAGAGTTAAAGGGCATAAGATGTGAAACAAGCACCATGAAAATAATTATTTATAAATACAGGAATAGCACAAATAATATATGTTTCAGCAAACTTACTTTAAACTTCTAGTACCATAGGAATTTTTAAGTCACACTTCACAGGGAAGATAATTTGGCTCACTAACACCCTAAAAGTAATAAATATATACATAAACAGAACTTTAAAAAACAAAGATTTATGAATACTGATGTACAAAAAATGCAATGCCCAATAATAATATTTTACGCACATCTTTATGGCACCAGCCAACAGATTTTAAAATCTGCTACACCTTTTAACACAGTACAAAAACTTTTATGGGAAAAATTACAGTAGAGTTTAACAGTGCAGTAATTAAAATTTAATTAAAATTTTTAATTCTCTATGACATGTTTAAAAGTATTTCAACAAAAAAATCTATGCTACCTGGTGTGTAAAAAATGGTAAGCTAGATAGTCACTGGAAAGAAAGCTATTAACCAATCCCCTGTGATGATGCACAGAACCAGCCAGTCCTAGCACCTAAAGTCTGACCCTGCCTTCTCATAGTGCAGAACATTAGTAACTTTCACAAGAGATATTCTCTCATTGAAGGAAACAGAAGAAAAGGGCTGCCTGATTAGTGTGGCCTACTGATCTGGTCCTGGTGCTGATCATATACACCAACCAGAATAAAATAATGGCTCTAAGATTGATTATGGATTCTGAATTTGCTGTACTGGAGGGCTTCTGTTGAAGGAGAATCTTCCGCTGTGTTTTCTGTTTGTGGGTTGACAACCCCAATGAATAGATTCATAAGATACATTTTATCAGCTGGTGGATAATCCTAATTAGAGGCCATTACAGGTACCTGAACTCTTGCTTCTATGGGCATTGATGGATGGCTTTAGCCTTTAGTAGTAGAAGAACAGATCTACCCCATGCCTGCGATTAGGGGGTTATTTGATATTGTCGACACTTATATTAACCTCTCGTAAAAAACATAGTTTCTTTAAATGTCCCACTAACCATTTTCTTTCCATAGATAGTTGGAATGCGAGGACTCTGCAGAGAGATTATTCTCTGGATGTCTTCACACAACAATTACACCATTTTAACTTAGATATTTTTTGCTTGCAAGAGACCAGATAAACAGACAGATAAAGGTCAGATACTTAAAAATAATGTTAAATTTCTCTTTTCAGGGGGGAAGCTGGAAAGCATCTCCAAGGCTTAGGTTTGCTTCTCAGCAGACACACTAGTGATGCTGTTCTAGATTATGAGTACATTAACCCATTTCTTCCCAGTGATGTGTACACGCAACACGAAGTTTAACTTCACAAAATGCAGTCAAAATGAACTTATTATACAAAACTCATCATGCACGTGTTAAAAGGCATTCATAAGCTATCTGTCTATGTGTTTATATTTCACAATTAGTCTAACACTTTGTGAAAAAAAATAAATTACTGAAAACATGCTTTTTTTTCAATATTTTTCAATAATTTATTTCAAGTGTTAAAATATATTTAGTTCAACTTTTATGTGCATATTCCTGAATGCTATATATGTGGGATACACATGGATATTTTTTTTCTTGAACGTATTAGACCTATGACACAGCAGTGAATGATTTATATATCCGTTGCACTGACGCAACGTTGGGAGTTGCCCAGCTAAAGTTCGTTCTGTGACAAGTCATGACCTGTGCAGTCAAAAATAAGAACTTGAATGTTTGGTGCTAATGAAGTGTTCTGCAGTCTAAAAGTTTTGTAAGTTTACGAATTATATCTGGCTTTGTGTTTTAACGAATACTTTTGAAGCATCGGACCTCCCTTGTAAGTACATTGTATTATAATATTCTATAATGACTTTCGTATTTCTTATGATATTTAGTTTTTCGTAAAAACAATGTTGCATTTTTAGAATACATTCTTTGCCCTATTTTTCAATTATAGAACTTAGAAAAGGCTTTCTACAAACAGAGATTACAAACATCTGAGGAAATTATAGCTGTTCTTGAGGAATTAGAGGCAGAAGAAGCCATTGATGCAGTCATCATACCTCCTGAAGTAGACGAACTTACAGATGAAGAAGAAATAGAAGATGGACGTATGATTATCAATGACAGGGGTGATGGATTACCAGTAGATGTGGTGGGTACATTTGAAATTCATGCTACTTTAGACGACAAAACAGATATATCAGTACCTGAAACTATACAAAATACTACTGAAGAACCAAAACAGAAAAAGAAGAAACCTATAACAAAATGGCTGAAGTGTGTCCCAACTTATACTGACACTCCTAAAAACTGTGAAGTTAGATGTGTCGAAGAAATAAAGAATAAGTTTGGGAGTTTGACACCCATACAAATGTTTGAACTTTTCTTAGACAAACCAATTTTGGATGAAATAGTAGAGTTTTCAATCAAATATGCTCAAAGTAAAAACAACCACACATTTGCTATGTCACGTACTGACTTGGAAAAATTTATTGGTATCCTTATATTCACTGGTTATCAATCACTCTCTTTCTCAAACAAAATTTTACTGGAGTTTAGATGAAGATAAAGGGATCCCTCTCATACGCAAAACAATGTCATGGAACAGATTTGATGAAATAAAGAAGTACATTCATCTTTCTGATAATGATAAGTTAGACAAATCTGATAAGTTTTCCAAGCTAAGACCTTTTTTCAATGAATTAAATAAACGGTACATGCAGTTTGGTGTATTTTCCCATAAGATATCAATTGATGAAGAGATGGTTTTGGACGTCATTCTGCTAAGATGTTCATACGAGGGAAACCAGTACGGTTTGGATTTAAACTGGTGTGTATAGCCTCAGCTGGAGGATATGTGTATCAGTTTGACCCTTATGGCAGAGCTTCACAGAAGACTAATGAAAACCTGGGTTTAGGTGAAAGGGTTGTAACAAACTTGTTGAAAGTTGTTCATGATCCTGAAAATCATATCATATTTTTTGATAACTTCTTCACAAGCCATTACCTTCTTACCTTGTTGTCAGAAATGAAATTCTTTGCAGCTGGTACAGTGAAAGAGAACAGAGTGATTTCCTGTCCACTTCAAACAACAAAAGCCTTAGCGAAAGAACCAAAAGGGAACTTTGTTTATAGATTTGATGGCAACAACAAAGTATTCGCTGTTAGGTGGCATGACAATTCTGTTGTAACAGTTGTTACCAACTTTGGTACCCTTGAGCCAATAATGAATGTAAAGAGATACAACTGGAAGGAAAAGAAGCACAACCTAGTCCCTCAACCAAATGTTATCCACCAGTACAACCAAGGCATGGGAGGTGTGGATTTACATGACAATGCCATTGCAAACTATAGAATCAGAATTAGAGGCAAGAAATGGTGGTGGCCATTATTCTCCAATGGAATTGACAGTGCTATTGTCAATGCCTGGAAAATGTACCAACTGGCAACAGGCTCTACTATCAGTCAAATTGACTTCAGATCCAAGATTGTATTATCTCTATTGAAAACTGAAGAAGAATCTGAACTGGAGGTAAACCACCAACCTCAGAGAAAAAACATCAACCTTGGATGCCCCAGTAGAAACAGATTGCCAGGAGCAGTGAGGGAGGACAGGACTGACCATATTATAATCCGCAATGAAGAAATGCAAGGAGGAGATGCAAGATTTGCAAAAGCCAGATGATCTACATATGCAAGAAATGTCAGGTTCACCTTCACACACAGTGTTTTTCAAAATTCCATGAGTGATGCCATCAACTTTGGTCAGTTTTTTCATATAATCACCAATGTTGTACATTTTGAGCAAATAAAAGCATGTGATCAAAAAACTAATTTTTTTAAAATTTTTTACCAGGAAACTCCCAACGTTGCGCCAGCGCAACATTATGTGTGGTGCAAATGACAACACATACTGCAAGTTTTTAATATTTATAATGTTATTTCAATTATTTTAAAGTGAAATTGATGACAAAATACCATATTTTTTCACAATTTTTATTTTTGGGAAGAAATGGGTTAACAAAAGGTTTATTACAGCTAAATTTCAGCTTATATGGACAGCATCAGGATATTTTTAATTCTGTGAAGAAAGGAGATATTACCATTGTTCTAGGTGACTTGAATGATAAAGTTGGTACTGACTGACCTTTGGGAAGGGGTGATAGGTCACTTTGGTATTGATAGCTGAAATGACAATGTCTCCTACAGATAAATAAACCTAATGGTTTAAGAATAACTAACACTTATTATAAACACTGTGACAACGAAGAACCAAAACATTATAACCAGCATGTCTTTATGCAAATTGAAGCAACTGAAGGTAAATGTTGGCATATGTGAAGGTCACGATACAGTATAAATAATATCTGATACTGAGCTCTGTTAATCAGTGTTTTTCTTGTTCTTCAGATGGGAAAGGCAGCGGACTTAAGTGAGTTTGACAAACACCAAATTGTAATGGCCATATGACTGGGTCAGAGCATTTCCGAGATGGCAAAGCTTGTGTAGTGCTGATAGTCAGCAGTGGTTAGTACCTTCAAAAAGTGGTCCGAGGAGGGAAAAATCACAAACCGCTGGCAAGGTGTGGGCCGACCATGGCTCATCAATGCTAGAAGTGAGTGAAGACTATTCCGTATGTTACAAGCCAATAGAAGGGATATTGTGGTGGAACTCACCTGCAATTTGAATTCTGGTGACAAGAGGATTGTGTCACAACACTCAGTCCATCGAACCCTGCTGAAACTGGGACTGTGTAGCCGCAGGCTCTCCGAGTGCCCATGCTACCCTCAGTTCATCATTGAAAGTGCTTACAATGGACATGTGAGCATCAAAACTAGATCTTGAATGATTGGAAGAAGGTCATTGGTCCGATGAATCTCGTTTCCTGTTGTGCCATGTGGACAGTCTGGTACATGTGCATTTACCTGGGGAAGTGTTAGCACCAGGATGCATCATGGGATGAAAACAAGCTGGTGGAGGAAGTGTAATGCTTTGAGCAATGTTCTGCTGGGAAACCCTGGGTCCAGTCATTCATGTGTAGGAAACTATGACATCTACCACCTACCTAAATGTCATTGCAGACCAAGTACATCCTTTCATGGCAATGATATATCCCTCTAGTAGTGCCTTCTTTCAGCAGGATAATGCACCATGTCATACTGTTTGGATTGTTCGAGAATGGTTCATGGAACACGAGGAAGACTTCCAGGTATTGCTCTGGCCTCCAAATTCCCCAGACATCAATCCAATCAAGCATTAATGGTTTGTGTTGGAACAGCATGTCCGATCTGTGGCAGCTCAACCACGTAACTTACGAGAGTTAAAGGATCTGCTGGTAATGTGTTGGCACCAGATACCACAAGACACCTTTAGAAATCTTGTAGCGTCCATGCTTCACCATGTAATAGCTGTTTTGGCAGCACCGGAGGTCCAAAATCATATTAGGCAGGTGGTCATAATGTTTTGGCTCTTCAGTGCACATAAGTACATATGGATTTCACCAGATGGGCTGTATAAAAATATGATTAATTATATATTAATTAACAGAAAATGGCTAGTTCTGTTAGAAATACCAGGTCATATAAGGGAGATGAAATTGGATTTGACCATTACCTTGTTAAAAATGTCTTGTAACTTAAAAAGTGTACTAAGGTTAAAAAAGTTACCTTTAACATTGAAGCTCTGAACATAGCTTGCAATAACTAAAGCTTACCATGATAGGTTACTTAGTCATTATGACAGTCATGGTTTGCCTACTACTGAAGTTGAAGAAGAATGGGACAATTTTAAACAGGCTTTTCTGGAAACAGTATTCTTTTAGATAAAAGGGAGCAGAGGATACAAAATTATTTGAGTGATAAGGCACTTGAGCTTATTTCAAAAGGAAGTGCAGGAATGTCCTTAATCAATACCCTACTAGTCCTAACAGAAAGCAATACAAAGAGCTTAATAAACGTGTAAAGGATCAGTTAGTAGCTGATAAGAATCTTTGGTTAGATGGCTAGGCTGACAAAGTTGAGGAAGCAGCTAGACAGTGTAACAGCAGAGAGCTATACCAGATAGTCATTGTTTTGTGTTGGGAGAAATGGACAGGTATACAAGGATTAAAGGATAGACATGATAAGGTTATTGAAAGTGAGGATTCTGTCATGACTAGTGGACTGAGCATTTCAGAGATGTTCTAAACAATATGGTTAATTATACTCCCATTGTTTGCAATGATGATAGATGCAATACTGGCTCTTATGTTGACACTCTATCACAGTCTGAAGTTATTTTGGCTATTTCTAAACTTACGTAATGCTTATGTAGAAATACCACGTCATATAGGGAGATGAAATTGGATTTGACTATTACCTTGTTAAAAATGTCTTGCAACTTAAAAGTGTTGTACTAAGGTTAAAAAAGTTACCTTTAACACTGAAGCTCTGAATATAGCTTGTAATAGCTAAAGCTTACCATGATAGGTTACTTAGTCATTATGACAGTCATGGTTTGCCTACTACTGAAGTTGAAGACAATGAAAGTTGGAAAAAGAAAATTACTTCATAAATGCTTATGTAGCTGGGAATGATTTTCTGTTACCATGTGGCTGACTGAAATTTTGAATATCTTTTATGATAAAGTCCTTGTTTCTAAGGATTTTATCAGAGCTATTATTATCTCTATGTTTAAAAAAGGTGATAGCAGTTCTTGTGATAACTATAGGGGTATCAGCCTACTTTGTTCCAGGTAAAGTCCTTTGCATGATTATACTTAATAGAATTAAGAATCTGATTGATGGACAATTGCATAATGAGCAGTGTGGATTGTGAAATGGTAGGGTATGTATTGAACAGATTTTTTCACTTTGGTAGATTCTTGAGAAATGTTTAGAATTTGAAAAACCTGTGGTTACTAGCCTTGTAGATTTCAAAAATTCTTTTGATTGTATTGACCGTCATTATTTGTGATTCATAGTGAGATCTTATGGTATACCAGACAAGTTAGTTAACATAATGAAAGCTCTGTATAATAACACAGTCACATGTGAGAGTTAGTAAATCTTGTAACATTTAGTTTAGATAGTATGGTGCAAGTTTATCCCAGCCGCACCAGTGTTGAGATATATCACTGCAAAACTCCCTGCCATGCCCTCAGTCAGTATATACAGATGGGCTTGCAAAGGCCACCACCCATCTGATTATACAGATGGGCTTGCAAAGGCCACCACCCATCTGATGAGACATAAGCACTGCCCCTTGTGCAGGAGAGCCATACCCTGTATGCAATAAAAAACACACTGGATGACCTAGATGGGAGGCTACCATCTCTCTCCCAACACCTGTCCAGTGTGTCCTCTCCCTCCGGGTCCTTGTAACCTGACCATTCACACCATTGTGTGCAAAAAAAAAAGGCTACTAAGAGGAAAAACAATGCAACAGTGCAAGTTTATGTCGAAAAATGGTAGGTGACCATTTTGTTCCTCTTCATGTGTAAATTGGGGAGTGAGGAGGACTGATAAGCTGCTTTATGCAACCAACTCATCAGCATCCCTCATCACTTTCTCCACTTCTAATTTGCTAAGACTCATTATTTGCCACCAATGAATTTATAAAATGAACTTGTCACTCACTATAAACTTTGATACATGATGATCCTTACCTCTATTGTCATCATGATGATCCTTACCTGAGCTATGGAGGTTCAACCTCCATAGCTGCTTCAAGATTGCTAGGACAGAGTGTGCAATTTAATTCTCCAAACACATCTCTCCTCAGCTACATCTGATGCATCTAGTGACTGTAGACCAATTCTAATAAGGTTCTGTTTGACAATGTTTACCCACCACATCCTAAGCCTCCCACTCTTTCTGAGGCCCTAGTCAACTGTTCAAAAATTTAACACTTCCAGTCTCCAACCCATCTGTATACGTATGGAGTATTTGAATTGAGGGGCCAATGACGTATATATACGTATTTAGTACAACAAAAATATATCAATTTTTTAAAAATAAAAATTGCTGTTGTAATTTTTTTATATATATATTTTATAAAAAATATATAATTCAGGCTTCAAAAATAATATTTTGTTTTTTAATTTGATGCATATTTTACCAAACTACAATATAAATAATTTCACAAAGCCATCTGATTTCCATTTCTTAGAAGCACTAAACAGTATTGCCGATTTGCTTGTTAATATTCTTATTTGATGAAACAACATTCTGATTTATGCTCACAAGTTTGATTTGAACTATTATCAACAAATTTTTCCTTAAATTTTCGAAAATCTCCTAAAAATAACAAAAAAATTAAACTGTTATTTTAAAAACGATAAATTTTGGAAGTAATTACAAAATACTTACTATACCACAATTTTTTCCATTGCACACTCTTTTCTGTCATAAACCTATTTTAGTATTCCCAAGTTATTTTTATCATTTTTCCCAGCATTCTATGCATCTTTTCCACCTTCAAATCGAAACTGACTATTTTGTTGTACTACATCCTACTTAGAAATTCTGGTTCACCTCCATTTAATTAGTTATGCTTCACTGAGGCAAACAATATGCAGATGGCTGAAAATAATGCCTCCATTGTTCTGTGTTTTTCTTTTTCAGTTTTGGTCCAGCATATTGGATACTTTTTGTCAAGTTAGTATTTTTTTAAATATTTAAACCTTAGTTAGTTTTCATTTCAGTAGATTAATTTTCGGAAATTAGCGATCTTTTGGCCGATCAATGAGTATTGATTTTTTCATAGTTATATTATATGGCCGGCCTAAAACTTGTAGCTGTGAATATTTTAACATTGCATTAGGCTACATGTTAATATTTATTTTATTATTTATTACTTTTCCAGTAAAACTCTGATATAGTATCATTTTCTGAAAATAAATGAGGTCTTGGATATGAAAGCAAATTCATTTCTGTATATTTACTTCCATTAGTTAGATAAATCAGCTGATTGAAGATCACCTTTCCGGGTTGTCTATCTTTCCAGGTTGTGCTGGATCAGAGGCCGGCTTAAAAGTTGTTGCAGATATTTTATTTAATATCCCATTAGGTCATTCGTAATTTTTCCTTTATTATTTCTTGTTTTTTTTTTAATTAGAGAACTTTGAACTTGTACCATTTTCTGAAATTGAATGTCTTGGATATGGAAGCAAACACTCTTCCTTGCTACGGAAATTGGCCATCATTTGGGAGGGCAATTTTGGGAAGGGCTGGTCCTTGGTGCACAAACCTTTCAGCACTTAGCCAACATCGTCAAACTTCAACACTCAAAGAAAAAAATTCATAGTATTTAGTAAAAAAAAGTAGCCAAGGAAGTTTTTTTAAATTTCATAACGATTTCAGAAAATCCCGTGAATGTGAGAAGGCCAAGTTATGTTGTATAACATTGGCTGTATTTAAAATATATGATACTGAAAAGAATCATTAAAAGAAATAAAAATCATATTTCAGGTTGAATATTATATTATTCGGGAGGAAATTTCCTTTTGATAAATATATAATTTAACAATCAATCCAAAGTGAATGCACAGTATTCCCTGTTAAGATAGACACCAAACATTAATTAATAGATTCTGAAAAAAATTCATTGACGCCACGGCGGGAATCGAGTTAGCGACCTTCTCATTAACATCTGATAATCAAATGCAATGACTGAAAGAGTTGTATCTCCTTGAGTATAGATGACACTGTCTCAGTCAAGTCTCAGGAAGAAGATTTATAAGGTCATATTCTGAAAGAGTTCGTTGTCCGACGTGTGGTGCAATGGTAGCGCGCTCTGGCATGAATCTGCAGAGATGCGGGTTTGATTCCCGCTGTGGCGGTGATGAATTTTTTTCAGAATCTATTAATTAATGTTTGATGTTTATCTTAACAGGGAATACTGTGCATTCACTTTGGATTTATTTTTAATTATATATTAACGTCTTAGCGTTAGCGACCTTCTCATTAACATCTGTTAATCAAATGCAATGACTGAAAAAGTTGCATCTCCTTGAGTATAGATGGCGCTGTTTCAGTCACATCTCGGGAAGAAGATTTATAAGGTCATATTCTGAAAGAGTTTGTTGTCCGACTTGTGGTGCAATGGTAGCACGCTCTGGCATGAATCTGGAAAGATGCGGGTTCGATTCCCGCCGTGGCGGCAATGAATTTTTTTCAGAATCTATTAATTAATGTTTGATATAATTTAACTATTTTTATTCAGCAGGTTTTCCAAAATGAAGCCTTAATTGTATAGTGCTATCTTTTTTTTTACCATATCAGATTGAAAAAGGCTTATTAAAATCAATATGCTTGCAAATTTGTTTATATTATTTATTTTCATAAAATTCGTAATTAAATTCTGTTTAATTTCATATAGCATGACCTATTTCTGTTGATTGGTTATTTTTAAAAAAAATTCTATAGTTGACTTGCTTATCTGACTCAGCACAGTTGGCTCAAAGCCTGGAATTTTCTCAAAGTATGGTACCGTAAAAAAAATTACAAAACGAGAAAAATATTTACTTAAAACCAAAAAAGTAATTTTTTGTTGCTCAGAAATATATAGTCATTCTATTCATGTGCATTGTAAACATTCCTGTCTATTAGTTTTTTTTTTAATTTTTATTTATGTTGCCAGGTGCATTTTTTTTTTACTACATGACTCTAAAAAAGTCCTATTAAAATGAAACATATGGTATTTTTGGTAAATATTATAATTTCAGAAAATCTAGAATGAAATGCTGATTAATTTGGCATACAACATGCCATGATTCCTTTCATTAGTTATTTGGCAAAAAAGTTCTAAAGGTAAAGTTTTTTTTGGCTGAGCACAGGCAGAAAATAGCTTGGCCCCTGAATAGAAACCTGTTTTTCAGGCTGGACACTGGAAGGGTTAATAATACACGACTATCTGCCACGAGTCCACTGTCGAGACTCATGGCAGATGTTGTAATGCGGCATACTGAAAACACAGCATTAGAAAAAGCTAAGTCTGAACCCTCTTTATATATTCATTACATAGATGTGCTTATGTTTTGGGATCATTCTATAGATAAATTACAAACTTTAATAGATACTTAATAATATTTTACTATAGTTTACACACGAACCAGAAAGTAATGGTGAATTACCATATTTAGATATATTAATTAAGACCAAAATGTGAAATAGAGGTATATCAAAACCTACTCTTATTCCAAATATAATCGATTTTTCATCGGCACATCCAATGAAGTATAAAAAATCTACAATATTCGTATATTTCTAAAGAGCTTTTAAATATATTACTAAAAAAACGCATTGCAGAAAGAATTAAATTTCATTTATAAAATTAGAAATAAATATATTGGGAAAACATACATCGAACATATGAGCAATGTATGTTCAAACATTTAAATGATATTAAAATTAAAAAACCTAATACAGCTTTAGCATAGAAAATAATTCATAATGAACTTATCAGCACACAAACTTATAGCACAAAAACCAAATTCCAATTATGATATGCAGAAACTATTTTAATTAATTTACATAAGGAGTCGGTCTGCCACAGAGATTCCACCGCTACCTGCAGTGTGGAACCTCCTGTTGTATGAACTGACAATCCCCAAGTTGCACACACAGCCCTTAACGTAACTGGAGACTTATTTAAACTTAACACCACTATCTTACTAAATGCCTGATGAAGCACAGAGATGGAGGGTGTGGCAAAACATGTTACAGGAAGGATTTTGAAGTTGTTAAATTCTTTAATGTCCAGTAGAGTTAAAAACTAAGATTCTTGAGATTGGTGTCCTGATAATGTATTAGCCAATGACAATAGCAGAGCTTAATAAGAAGATATGATACCAGTAGCAAATACACTCTGACATCTATTGTGATTCCCCCTCATTCACTTTTACTTTACCTTAACCAGTTTTGCTTAATTTACGTTATATTTATCATTTTGGGGATTTTTATTTCCTTTTTGGCATCACAGCGCTTGTTTCCAAGAGTTAGGAGTTGCGAATGCGCAACTCCGAACTTCCAACTGTCACCCGCTAAAGCGTGTGCACAAGGACACGCCCCCTCTTGCGTCATAGCTTGCATCGCTTGTCAATTTATGCAAATGTCTTTCTGGGCGTGCAACTTTACACGTGCGGGCACTGTAAGCCTCTTGTTATAACTGGTGACATTAAGACAGTAAGTGGTAGTAAGCACGGAGGAGCACAGTTAGTGCAGTGTGTATAGTCAGAGTTGAGAAATGACGTATCTTCTTCATTGAAGTTTTGGTGAGTGATTTTTGGAAATAAATTAATTTGTTATTTAAACCTTTTGAATCTTTACTAATTTTTCTCTCTTGAGCAACGTTAATTGTTTTGGATTAGAAATTATCTTTACATTTTGACAATCATTTAATATTTTTGAATTCTTACTCATTAACGCTCGCTGGTATTTTGAACCCTAATTTAACTTTATTTTTTTTGGCAATTTGTTAATTATTACCTGGCACCCGTCTCAGCTATCCGGAGCATAAAACTATTTGGATCAGAAAAAAGGGTCCAAACTTAAAAGTATTTTGCATTTCTTTGGAGCGTTACACTATGTGCAACTACAGTCAGCAAAATAGTGACATTGAGATAGACGAATTTCAAGAAAATTAGGATTGGTAACTACAACTGAGGTGATGTAAATATCTATGTCCAATTAACATCATGTACATTGCAAGAGCAGAAAGAAGGGGCTGATAGCCCACCTTACAGCTGTCATCAGTGCTAACCAAGAGAACTCAAGGGACTGGTAAATCACTCTCATATAGGCAACCATTTGATAAGAAAAAGGTCTTCTTTGCATATACTATCCGAGCAAAAATAATTTGTCAAAAGAAAATTGCACTGTAAGGCAATTTAACTATATACACACTAATGAGCAGTACTAGCTGATCTCAAGACCAATTTTTTAATTGTAACCACAGCCAACAATTGTGTATTATTAAATTTTTGTAAGTGCTAGAGCTGTGATTGTAATTTCTTTTATAGTCACACTGTTCATAACCCTTTATGCTAATCTATAGTTATGCCCATGGTTAAACCAAAGGATTAAATTTGAATAAACTCAACTTATCTGGTTCACAGATTAAGGAAGTACCACTCATACATCAATCCAATTTTTTTAGAGGAAAAATTGTTCTGAGCTGGTGGGATATGAACCCATGACCTCTTGATAACATGTCAGGTGCTCTGGACCACTGAGCTACCGGCCACCGATCAAGATCTCTCTAATTGATATGAACATTTCTACCTACAGTACACATTCCACTATGCCACATGTAGGCACTGTTCTGGCAATCAAGCCTCAAGTGGCAGACAACAAGCATGCCATATATACATGAAAAGTATATTCACGAGTAAACAATTGATTAAATTTGAATAAACTCGACTTATCTGGTTCACAGATTTAGGAAGTACCACTCTTAGTACTACTCTGTCTTAGGTCGATCCATTTTTTTTTCTTTAGAGGAAAAATTGTCTTGAGCCAAGTGGGATATGAACTCACGTCCTCCTGATAACATGTCAGATGCTTGGACCAATGAGCTATCAGCCGCCGATCACGATCTCCTCTAATTGATGATATGTACATTTCTACCTACAGTACACATTCACTATGTCACATGTAGGCACTGTTCCAGCAATCAAGCCTCAAGCGGCAGACAACAAACATGCCATATTCATGGAACGTATATTCATGAGTATACAATTGATTAAATTTGAATAAACTCGACTTATCTGGTTCACAGATTACGGAAGTACCACTCTGGTCGATCCAATTTTTTTTTCTTCAGAGGAAAAATTGTCTTGAGTCAGGTGGGATATGAACCCACGACCTCCTGATAACAGGTCAGGTGCTCTGGACTACTGAGCTACTGGCTGCCGATCAAGATCTCATCTAATTGAATATGAACATTTCTTCATATATTAGATTCATAATTTATTATGTTATTATATTCATCATTATTATCATTTCTTAGATCATATCATCTTAACTGTAACGCTGCCCTTTGGGGCATCATTATGATTAGGTACATATGCATTCTCTGTCACAACAGAGGACTGTTATACTACATTCCTATTTTTGTTATGCACAATCATGCAAAGAGCTTTACCTGGAATACAAAGTAAACTGATACCCCTATATTTATCACAAGAACTGCTATCACCTTTTTTAAACATGGAGATAATAATAGCTCTGGTAAAATCCTTAAAAACAATGACTTTATCATAAAAGATATTCAAAATTTCAGTCAGTCACATGGTAACAGAAAATCATTCCCAGCTACATAAGCATTTATGTAGTATAAGTTTAGAAATAGCCAAAATAACTTCAGACTAATATAGTGTCAATATAGCGAGTATTGCATATATCATCATTACAAACAATGGGAGTATAAAACAACATTGTTTAGAACATCTCTGAAATGCTCAGCCCACCTAGTCATGATAGAATCCTCACTTTCAATAACCTTATCTGTCTATCCTTTAATCCTTGTATACCTGTCCATTTCTCTCAACAGTGACTATCTGGTACAGCTCTCTGCTGCTACGCTGTCTAGCTGCTTCCTCAGCTTTGTCAGCCAAGCCATCTAACCAAGATTCTTATCAGCTACAAACTGATCCTTTACATGTTCATTAAGTTCTTTGTATTGCTTCTGTTAGGTTGGGTTGTTTTACCTCTGAGCGACACTTTTTTGCACATCATGGGCTAAATGGCCAGGTCACATGGACCCCGAAGGCTCAGAGAAGGTTGGGGGAGCGAACCCATTGGAACAGCTGTTGGGAGACAGATGGTAGCCTCCTGTCAAGGCCATCCAGCATGTTCTTTAACATGCACAGGAGGCACATGGGGTCATGGCTTAACGTCCCATTCTCCTGCACGAGGTCGTGGCTTAACATCCCATCCGATGGATGGTGGCCTTTTCAAGCCCATCAGTGTCCCCTACTGACTGTGAGCAGGGCAGGGAATTTTGCTGAGATAAATCTCAATGCTGACCCAGCTGGGACTCGAACCTGGGAACTACAGATTATGAGCCTGGCATGCTACCGACTGAGCCACCCCCACCCCATTCTATTAGGACTAGATGGGTATTGATTAAGGACATTCCTGAACTTTCTTTTTGAAATAGGCTCAAGTGCTTTATCACTGAAATAATATTGCTTCCTTTGCCCTTTTTTTCCTTAAAGAGTACTGTTAGTTTCAAGAAAAGCCTGTTTAAAATGATCCCATTCTTCCTCAACTTCAGTAGTAAGCAAATCATGATTATCATAATGACTAAGTAACCTATCATGGTAAGCTTTAGCTATAACTGGGTATTTCAGAGCTTCAGTTTTAAAGGTAACTTTTTTAATCTTGGTACAACACTTTTAAAGTTGTGAGACATTTTTAACAAATTAATGGTCGGATTCAATCTAATCTCCCCTATATGACCTGGTATTCCTAATTAGCCCATTTGTTGTTAATTAATATATAATCAATCATATAGTCCCCGAGGCTTCTTTGAAGATCGGAGTTGCATTATTGCCTTTATTATGGGAAAGATTCATTGATGATAACTTTATTTTATGGAAGTACTCAAAGCAATCCTTACTTGATTTAATATAACTTAACAACTTATATCCTACTATCAAATTCACTCTGGAAAGTGATAAAAAAAACATACACATTGTTCGATATTCTTATTCAAAGATGTAAAATGAACTCATAACTTCTGTTACTGCAAACCTACCTTTATAAATAAATTAATACTACATGATTTATTGCATCACATCAATACCTTTTTTTCATGCCTTAAATTTTTTTTACTAGAGCTGTCAAATTATGCAAAGCAAACCATCACCTACAAACTGAAATCAAATTTATATATTTATTAGGAAAAAATGCAGGCTATCCATTCAATTTCGTTCAAAAATGCTATTCATCATTATTCCAATTCAATAAGCATCATATCACCACCAAGCCAACAACACCAAGTTTTAAACAAACTCCATATCGCAATTACTTGCTTTGAATAATACCATATAAAACATCACACAAATCTACAACTGCAGAGTGTGATGGTCCACCAATTAACTTTTACTTTTCTTTAATCTTATCATTTTGGGGATTATTTCATTTTTGGACTGATCACAATTCTTACTTCTGAGCCATAGGAGTTGTGCATGTGCAACTCCGACTTTTGATTGTCACCCACTAATGTGCACGTGTAGGACACAACCCCTCTTCCATCATAGCTAACATGATCGTCAGATTATGCAGATGTTTTTCCCGGCATGTAACAGACAAGTGCTGAATTTATACGATGCTGGTTATAACTAAGTGACATTAGGTCACAGAGTCAGTATTGTTGGCGGAAGTTGAGTAGAGAATGATGTTATTAGGAGGAGGAGAAGTCAGAAAGAATGTGTTGTATAGATAGAAAAAGTTGTTAGTAGAGATTCAGGTAGATGTGAGATGTTAGTACTCCAACTTTTTGTATTCATCAACTGAATTGGTGAGTTTTTATTTTTTGGAAATGAACTTTGTTTTAAAATTTTTTGACTTTTGCTACTTTTCTCTTGAGCAATGTTACTTGATTTTTGATTAGATTTAAACTTTAATTAAACTTGACAATCTTTTTGAATTCTTGCTCAATAAGTAATGCTAGATATACAAAACAAACCCTACTTCAACTTTATTTAGCAAGTTAATATTGCCTGGCACCCGACAAGCTATCTGGAATTTTGAATAAATTTGGATCAGACAAAAGGTCCAACTTGAAAAGTTAATAATCTTTGGAGTGTTACAGAGACAGTAAAGACAGTGGCGCACTGAACACAGGGTTGAGGTGTTTTACCTCTGTGTGGCATTTTTTGCACACCATGGGCTAAATGGCCAGGCCACAAGGACTCCGAAGACTCAGAGAAGGTTGGGGGAGGGGACCCACTGAAACAGCTGTTGGGAGACAGATGGTAGCCTCCCGTCAAGGCCATCCAATGTGCTCCTTAATGTGCACAGGGTATGGCTCTCTCATACATGGGGCCATGGCTTAACGTCCCATCCGACAGACGGCGGCCTTTCCAAGCCCATTGGTGTCCCCTACTGACTGTGGACAGGGCGGGGAATTTTGCAGAGATAAATCTCAACGCTGACCCAGCTGGGACTTGAACCTGGAAACTACAGATTACGAGCCTGGCATGCTAATGCTATTGACTGAGCCACCCCCACCCCTTGAACACAGGGACTGTATATATATATATGTATAAATTGTATATTATTTAACGTGATTGTTAAAGATAACAAATTTTTGAGCTCATTAGTTATATGTACTAATCATAGATTTGATGGCAGCTTAAACCGAAATTTTTTATAGAGCAAGAAGCTTAACTTTTGTGTTAGTCAAAGGTACTGAAGTTTCAGTGCAGTTATTGTTGATAGTTAAGTTCTTTATTGTATGTATGTAAAGATTAGAAGTGTATGGACACATGGTAGATAAATTTTTTGATAAGCAAGTTCATTTGCAAGCTTACTATAGCTTTAGTATTGCATTGTTGTATAGCAGTACCTTTGAGTGTTGCTCAAGATAAAAGTTTCAAAATTTCCAAAATTCAAAATTTTGGTAGACTGCTAAACATGTCTGCTAGTAATATGACCAATTCTGCCATAATGATTCCCGACTTAGAAAAAGTAAAAGATAGGTTGCAGGATGTGATGAAAGAAGCAGAAGTGTTAATGAATCTGTTTAAAGAGCCTTGGAAGAAAAGGGGAACAACAACAACCCCTAAATTTGCTGACAATGATACATCAGTTCAGGAATCAATAAACTATGAATGTAAAGTTCCATTTTTTGTTCTGTCAGAAAAAATGATAGAACAGAATATTATCGACCATCACAATGACAAGTTGCCAACCCACTAACTGTAGTCCTTATGTTAATTGGCCTTTACCTGAGATAAGGTTCAATGTTTCGAAACATCTGTCATTGTGGACATTTGTCAAGTCCATGGAAGAGCATTTCTGTTTACATGAAGTGCCCAGCAACGAAAAGGTAATTTTAGTACTATCTTGTCTAATTGGATATGCTAAGAAATGGTGGAATAAAGTACGATGTCGTCATGACATAGAAAATTGGGTAGTTTTTAAAAATGAGCTTCTGGAAATTTATCCCCCTTATAATGATTTCACACAGTTAGCTACAGAACTGTTTTTATGAAGACAAAGGGAAGGAGATGATATCGAAAAATTAATCTGGGGTACAGTAGAGTTATACCAGCTATACTGATGCCGCCGAAATTGACATTATAAACTGCATATTGTCCCAATTACTTTTGCCTATTAGGGAATTCTTAGAAGTACAAAATGTGAATTCATTTCAACTTTAGTCAAATTGGCTTGGCAGTACTTTGCAAGATGAGAATAAGCAAAAATTGCATTAAACCAACAATGGATGCAATCCTTGCCAAAGCAATGCTATCAGGTTGAGTCTCACAAAATGACTCCCACACCACCAGAAGTTACATGGCCCCGACAATTTACGGTGAACGTGCCTACAATGATGCAGAATGAATGGAGAAGGTATTATGTTCCATGTCAAACTTCAAACAACGACACTAAACCAAAAACTTTTGCTACTAATAATAGAAAAACTTTCAAATGTAAATTTTGTGGCTGACTAGGGCATACGGAGCAATATTGCTACAGAAAAAACGGCAATTCAGGAAATTTAAATTGGGCTTTTTGCAGCAAGAGGCCAAAGTTCCTCAAGAAAAGCCTTCTCGTGAATTAAGTCTTGCCACTGTTGTTTTACCTTTCGTTAAGGCTTGTCATGAAGAAACTGAATTTAGATCGCAATGATACAGAAGCCGATCTTTCATGTTCAAATGAGCAAGTTTTAAATGATATTTATGAGAATTGTCAATTGAAATTGCAGCCGTGATCCAATGGACTTTCGGAGTTATGTTGTAGTCCAATGCTGCATGTTAGAAGTAAGTGACGTTAGGTCACAGATTCAGTATTGTTAGTGGAAGTTGAGTAGAGAATGACGTTAGGAGGAGGAGGAGAAGGCAGAAAGAATGCATTGTGTAGATAGAAGGAGTTGTTAGTAAAGATTTAGGTATATGTGAATTGTTAGTATTCCAACCTTTTGTATTCATCAACTGAATTGGCGAGTCTATGAATTTTTTGACTTTTGCTATTTTTCTCTTGAACAACGTTAATTGATTTTTATACACTAAGAAATCCCCACTTTTTAAGTCGATTAAAATTTTTAGAGGAAAAATTATCTTGAGCTGAGTGGAATATGAATCCATGACCTCCTGACAACATATCAGGTGCTCTGGACCACTGAGCTACCGGCCGCTGACAAGATCTCCTCTAATTGATGCTATGAACATTTCTATTATGTCACACATAAGTGCTGTTCTGGATTTCTAGCCACAAGTGGCAGACAATGCGATGTAGATGGAAAGTATATCTTACAAGTATACCATTGATTAAATATTGAATAAACTTTGATTGCTGGAATAGCACCTATATGTGACATAACAGAAATGTTCATAGCATCAATTAGAGGAGATCTTGATTGGGAGCTGTAGCTCAGTGGTCCAGAGCACCTGACATGTTGTCAAGAGGTCATGGGTTCATAACCCACCTGGCTCAAGACAAATTTTCCTTCAAAAATTTGAATCAACTTAAAGAGTGGAGATTCCTAAGTGTATACTAAATAAGTCGAGTTTATGCAATATTTAATCAATGGTATACTTGTAAGATATACTTTCCATCTATATGGCATTGTCTGCCGCTTGTGGCTAAATTGGCAGAACAGTGCCTATATGTGGCATAATATAAATGTTCATAGCGTCAATTAGAGGAGATCTTGATCAGCAGCCAGTAGCTCAGCAGTCCAGAGTACCTGACATATTGTCAGGAGGTCATGGGTTCATATCCCACTTGGCTCAGGACAAATTTTCCTCTAAAAATTTGAATCGACTTAAAAAGTGGAGATTCCTTGGTGTATACTAAATAAGTCGAGTTTATTCAATATTTAAATATATATATAAAAATTATCTTGAGCTGGGTGGGATACGAACCCATGACCTCCTGACAACATATCAGGTGCTCTGAACCACTGAGCTACCGGTCGCAAAAAATCTAATCATTAAATCCGCATAAAATCGCATTAAATCTAATCAAAAATCAAGAATTGATTTTTGATTAGATTTAAACTTTAATTAAACTTGACAATCCTTTTTGAATTCTTGTTCAATAAGTAATAGTAGATATACAAAACAAACCCTATTTCAACTTTATTTGGTAAGTTAATATTGCCTGGTGCCTGACAAGCTATTCGGAATTTTGAATAAATTTGAATCAGACAAAAGGTCCAACTTGAAAAGTTAATATTTTGGAGTGTTACAATAGTACCTATCAAACCTTCCATCATTTTAAGATCCATCTTGAAAGACAGAGACTGCTACAATAACCCCTGCCAAACATAATATAAATCCATTATACATTTTCCATATATTAAAGGTTTCTCATATAATTTTACTAATATTTAAAAATCATATAACATAAAGACCCCAAGTAATATAATTAACACTATTAAACCATTAAGAGTAAGTGATCAGGATGAAACACACCCCTTCAGTGGAATTATACTCTCTAATAGTAAATGATCATAAAGAACTACTAAATAATAAAAATCAGTATATTAGAAGAACATACAGAACAATAGAAGAGCAAATATCGGAACCTGAAACAGACACACAAAAGAAAAAAGATCAAACCACCTTATCCCAATTAATCATACGATATAATTTACTTATCACCAAACTAGAGTATAAAATAATTGCCTCACCATCCACTAAATATCAATTAAAAATTATGGAAAATGTAATTATCAACCTACATAAAGAAACCCTCTGCAATACCAAAATAGTCTCTTTACCAGCAGCATAGAATATTGTCATGCAAAATTACCATATTCCTACTATAAGGTACCACTGCAGGATTGCCTAATAAAAGCACATGCACTAGACATCATGTTACCTGACAATAATTATTTTAATAATTGATATTTAATTAATAATAATTGACATCAACTGAGAGATGTAGAATTACATAGTCTCTGATCAGGATTGTCCACCAGCTGATATAAGATATCCTGTATATATAAGATTTTCTGTTAGAGATGTCAACCCAGAGGCAACAGAAAACACAGTGGTAGATTTTCTCTCAACTGAGGCCAACCAATGCAGCAAAGCCAGAATCCATAATCAAGCTCAAAGCCATAAGCCAGTCTAGCGGGTTTAAATGGTCAGCACCAGGATCCTCTGCACTTGACCACTCCACAGCAGGACAGGAAAAAATATGTGGCCATAAATGACCAGATCAGTAGGGAACACTGATCAGGCAGCCCACACCAGAGAATGTCTCATTTGAATGGTACTAATAGTCTGCACCATGAAATGATGGAGTCAAACTTTAGATGGTTCTGTGCATCACCACAGGGGAATGGTACACAACTCTCCTTCCAATTTTGAACTTAACCATTGGAGAATAACACAAATGATATGGAATTTTCAAACATTAAGAAGTTTACATTTTCTAGATTATCTTATTGACAACTTTGATAATACAAATGAAATTTGAGGCAACAATCTTTAGTTAATGCAAGCTAGTGTGAGAGAGAATTAAAAGTAAAAATTAAATACCTCATTTGTTGGCAAAGGGCTGATTGTGTGTTTGGACATTGTTATTGTAGTTTTTTTCTTTTTCCTCAGCATACCAGGGGGGTTACTGTAAAACCTAGGCACTGGACACACAAGCTTCTCGGCTGCTCTCACCACATCAAGAACTTTCTCATCTACCGATTTTTGCTCATGAAGAACCATTGCTTGATTAGACTGAAAAAATATATTATCTTTATTTTAAAGAACGAAACATGATGATTTATGCAAAAAAAAGTTTAAATTGTTTGGCCACACATTTTTTTTTGGAATAAGTAAAAAAAAATACTTTCTAACAAAAAAAACTGGTTATCTGCAAAAATACATCTTTTATAATGAACTACATAATTATACCTTAATCCACTCTAGGCAAGTAAAATTCTTACATATTCAATTCTTACATATTCTATTCAATATGATGATTGCAAAGTCAGCAGCAAAGTTGCCTTAAAACAAGAATAATCAAAATAAAAGTTCATAATGCTGCAGCAGTCAAGTACCACAACTCATAACATGTTTACAAACAGCTACCAATCATACAATCAAACATTGATGGGTACCACATGATTGTGTGTATGAGCAAGGGAATATTGAGGGTGTTCAAAAAGTTCTTGACACGTGTCTGTAGAATTGCACTTGTTTCTCCAAAGTTAACAAGACTTGTTTGAAAGCTTGTCTAAACTTGTCATTACATGTTAAAAACAAAGGCTTTATCATCATTTCTCTCTTCACTGGAGGTGGGGGGGGGGGGGTAAAGTTCTGTTTGCAAAATCTGTATTGCTGTTATGGAGCCTACTAACCCTACCAGGGTTGTGCCTAAAAAACTGGTTTATATCTAAAGGCCCAGCTATTTTTTCACTCTGATCAGCAAAAATGAATTTCAGAACTTTTTTGCCACATAACTAATAAAAGTAATTATGGCATGTTATATGCCAAATTAATCAGTATTTAATTCTGGATTTTTTTGAAAATAAAATATTTAACAAAAAATTGACTAGCCTTGTTTTAGTAGAGCTTTTTTAGAGGCATATAGTAAAAAAAAAATATATATCTAGCAATGCAAATAAAAATTTATTTAAAGAAACAATAGACAAAAATAACTACACTGCATATGAATAGAAAGGCTATTATTTCTGAATAATAGAAAAATAAAGTTTTACTTAAATCAAGAAAATTACTCTTTGCCAAATTTCTTTCTCAGTATTATACTTTCGGAAGAGTCCAGGATTTGATCAGCTGTGACCAGCCAAATAAAATAAACAAGTCAACTTCTGAATTCTTTTAAAAGGGTAGCCAACCAACAGAAATAGGTCATGTTATGTACAAAAAGTTAAAAAACATTTAATTTGGGCTGAGAAAACTACGAAAATTAAAAAAAGACATGTAAGTAAAATTTTATAAGTATTTTTTAAAGAAAATTGCAAGGTTTTACTTATTTTTTTGCATTTTAAATTCAGTAAAAATTAAAAAAAAATAATTTTGCAATATTTTCTGAAGTATTTCATTACTTTAAGATATATAATTCATAACATTTCTGTCATTATTTACGTCTTTGATATGCTGGATTTTTCCAATAATTATTTGGTCATTTATGCAAACTATGTACAGTGAGATTTTTCTGATTGGCAAACTCTAAGACTAAGTGCTATAAAAATTTATTTTGCTCCAAAAGCAAGATAATTTAAATAAAAGCTAAAAAAATATATAATTAAAACTGGATAAACAGCTTGAAGAAATTAAATAAAAATATTTCAAATCAAATATAGTTAATTTTAGCCACTGAAATTGAGATTGAACTTTCCAGATCATTTTGCATTACATACTGACTACCACGGAAAAGTTAAAATTCAAGAAAACAGCAAAAAACTTCATTTGAAAACTTAGTTCTATCATTTAAAAATTAAAAATTTCATTACAATGTCCTAATCAGATGTCTCCTAAAGTAGCTACAATTCTATGTCACATATCCTAATGATTTAATTGTCAGTCATTTCATTTAATTATTCTTTCTAATTGCAGTGCATATTTGAGAAGCAATATAAATAATTCTAGAAGTAGTAGAACTGATATCCACCTTCAGAATCTGAGAAAAGTAACAATTGATCTGAATCACCTCAGGGTCAACGAAATATTTTACAAAAAAAAAACCCTCACTATTTTCCAGACAACAATAATATCCACTGGAGTGTTTTGTGAATACTTAATTTAGCCTTCAAACACTATATTTCATCAACAAAATGCAAAAATCAATTTGGTACTTTCTGAATGTATTATAAATATCTATCTGTACAGCCTAACAAATGCACACTAAAAGTAAAAAAAAAAAAACCCAGATGTTTGGCAATAGCTATCATGCTACTATGGCATTACTAATCACACGATCAAAGAAATATCGATTTTTCTCTTCATATTCCTTTTTTACAAATATCTGATAAGAGATAAAAATAATTTAGAAACACTAAATTAGTTTTTAATCCAAAATATAATAAAATGAAGCAAAAATGTATATGGCTCAATTTCTGTGCAAATCACTGAAATCCTCCAATAAAAAAATGTTTCCTTGGCATTGGACTTCATTTTATTGAGAACATATATGGTCGATGTTTAGTAAACAACTCAACTCTGTCAGCAAGTGTGGGAGTGGTAGGAGTGTAAACTTAGCTTGAGGGAATCCCGTCACCTGCACTGTGCTAACAGTAGTTTGAGCAAGAGATTCTATAGTATTTCGTGCATCAAGTCAAAGAATATATTGAAAAAAAAAAAAAACAACTTATATTATTTAGAAGTGCTGAAATGTCTATTTTAAATATACATAAATAAAAGAAGCTAGTCCAAACTTTAATATTAAAATTTTTTTTATGGTACTAGCAATGGAATTTATTGTTCATGGCTATATATGCAGGCTTCATGAACCAGATTTTCAAGTTTGTGGGTGCATAAAGTTTAATGTAGCATTTTTAATGGGGCTTCACCTGAATTACGTGTCCAATTTTTTAACAGTGTTAATACTTACTATATGTTATTATTAAATCTAATGCATTGTGTTGATAAAGTACACTTTTTTAAACATATTTAGGATGTCTGGGCATTTTTGTGTGGTTTTCTAATAGCTTTACATAATCAGAGAAAAATTCAACAATCAAATATTAAAACTTGAAATTTTATTAGCTGTTAATGCAAATAAATACTTACCTGATTAGAAGTATTTAATGAATCATCATCACTATAAGCACCAGGTATTGATTCAATTGTAACAGATCCTGATTCTGGAAGTGTTCCATAGGAACTGTTTAATAATGTATCTCCTATATTATATCCATTACAAACTGTAAGGACAATTGTGTTACCAATACTATTCACTGCATTGATAGCTTCTTCATTTGTTGCACCCAAAAGGGAAATATTGCACACCTAATACAGAAAGAAATAGCATCTCATTAAAAAAAGTTTAATATGTTTTTTTAAATTTAATATATAAATTTTTTATATATTAATTAAATATATAAATTATTTTTCATTAACATAATTTTTTTATTCTGAATTAATATCAAATAAACAATGAAAAGAAATGTATAGTGGTCAAATAACAAACATATGTGATTGTTACGGTTGAATTTCTTTTTTTTTTCATTTTGACATGAAGGACAGAGAAGATTCCTAAATGTTACTCCTAATTTTTACAGTCCTTCTCATACAAGAACATTCTCTAGTATGACTGAATTGCTGCTGACAGATAAGTAAAATTTACAAAGAGAACTTCACAGAGAGAATTTCTGAACATCTTTTAAAGATAAATGGAAATAAATTTTATAGAGAAAGTTAGGATTTTTTACTTCTGAACAGCATCATTTTAGCTGTGCAATAACTAAATAGACAAGTCAGAAGGCTTAGGGGTAAAGAGGGGAAAGGAGACTATATCTGTCAGCATATTCGAGATACAAATAGGCAGCATGTTTTTATTGTGCACAGATTTGGTTTAGTTTTTTTGGGTTTAATGGTGCAATGACAATTAGGGCCATATTGTATTAAACACATAGTATATATATATATGGAAAAAAAAAAACAGATTAAAGTTATGCAACCCTTAATCAAAATTTAAAAGCAACACACAAAAGAATGAAACAAAAAAATGCAAAAGACACAACAAGAAAGAAAAGTTTAAAGCAAACAAACTGTATAAACCAGGGAAAAAACAGTCATCAATTGTAAAAGGGAAGAACATTAATGGTTGTATAGTAAATATATTGTGCATAGAAAGTAATAGTCTAATATAACCCAATCAGATAACAGTTTCTCTCATGCCCATTGGCATTTTGTTTTTCGTTGAGAACAGAGCACAAGCAGAAACATCTTGATGCTGAGACTTAATAATTGAGCAATAGGTTATGAACCTGGTCTGCAATTTTTCCAATTGAAATAATATTTTACTACAGTTCATTAGATAAAGATGAAGTGAATGAAAATAACTGTAATGCAATTTGCTTTTATAAATAATTTAATATCAGTGATAAATAATGAGATGTAATACATCAGCTGAATATTAATAATATTGCATTTTTCTTTGATCTTAATAATAAAATTAATATACAGTAGACTCCCTCTTATCCAGCCCTTACAGGACTGGACCCCTGGCCAGATGAATGAAAGGCCGGTTAATCCGAAATTGTGTCAGAAAATAAATATAAACAACAAATGGCAAAAATACTAACTGTACTGTATTTTATTTAATAATTTATTGTACAATATTAACAATTTACTCACTCACTTGAAAAAGCCCATGATTTTCTTTTGTTTCTTTGATCTTAACACTTTTTTTAACTGCAAAGTCTTGCAATTTTTTAATAAACATCACATCAATCGCAGAGGAGGCCTGTTGTTGTTCAATGTCTCTTACTGCAACATCAAAAGCTTCTTTTTCTTCAATATGGTTAACATTCCCTTCTTTCTCTTCTTCCTCTTCATTCTCTGCTTCTTTTCAGTTCCCTTCTTGGCAGACTGCATTGATAATTTCGTCATCATTCAGTGTTTCATTTTCCAACTGTTCATCACCTTTTAACTATTTTTCAATGTCATCTTCTTCAAGCATGTCACATCCAGGCAGCAGTTTAAAGTCATTAAAGCAGCAAAATATTATCATTATCTGTCATATCTTCGGCAGGCACAGGCTCATTCGATACTTTTGTGTTGTTGTGTTTGGTACTTTCTACAGTTTTCAACTTCCGGCCAAAGTTTTCTCCACGGCTTCACAAACATTGCAAAAGCTCTTGCTAACACGTAGATCACGTCCTAGATATTTATTATTTTCAAAGCATTTAAAATTCCTATTCCGTCATTTTCGGTTCGCTGTAGAATTTCGGAAAGAAGCTTTCTCCTGTATCGCCTTTTTAAACTTACAAGCATGCCTTGATCCATTGGTTGCACTAAAGATGTTACATTAGGTGGAAAAAACATGGATTTTATGTTGTCAGAAACGAGTTCACCTGGGTGTGTTGGGGCATTGTCCAGAATGAGTAAAGCATTTACAGGCATTTTAAGACTTGTCAAGTGGTTTTTCACTTTTGGAACCAATTCTGTAAAGAACCACTCTTTAAACAAATATGAGTCTATCCAAGCAGGATTTTGAGTTTTGTAGTAAACTGGCAGAGCAGCTAAGTTTAAATGCTTGAATGCTTGGGGGTTTTGATGATTTCCCAATTACAAAAAGAGGAAGTTTGTGCATACCTATAGCATTTATACACACAGCACAATGCTTCTTTCTTTGTGTTAAATCCTGATGCTGAGGTTTCTTGCACAGTCACAAACATTTTCGTTGGGAGAAGTTTAAAATTTAACCCAGTCTCATCTACATTATATATTTGTTCTGTGTAGTTAGTATAGTTTAGTAGTATAGTATAGTTTTTCTGAAAATTCCTTTGCTGCTAAAGGATCAGCTGACAATTTCTCACCACAAACACCAAGGTAATGAACATCACGCTGTTTTTTCCAGCAAGAAAGCCATCCCTCACTTGCCGAAAAATCTCCCCCATTCGATTTTAGAATGGAGGATTAATACCTTTTCTTTCAAGATTGGCCCACTGACTGGCATTCCTTTTCGACGCTCTTGCACGAACCATAACCAAAGTGCATTATCGACAAGTGCAGTTATTGTTGTAAATATTTCAGTGCAGTTATTGTTGGCACAGTCAATAGCTGATTCTGAGAGGTCGTATGTCCTTTATTTTTGCTAATCCAGTGCACTCAATGTTGGGTTGACGTTGTTAATATATGTCTTCATAGCTGTGATTACCAGCCCTGGTTTACTTGAAGAACATTGAAGTCATCAGGTTTTTATGGGAACACCTTTTGCTGACATGCACTGACTTCTGCTGGCAGTTCATTGTTCATTGTGTTATACTCTTGGATGGTTTGACTCATTGAGTGAGTTGACAATATTAAGCACATCCTCAAGAATTAAAATTACTAAATAACAACTGCATACTAAAACGTTTTAAAATTCTTAAAATCTTTAAAAAAGTTTAAAACACTCTCCAACACAGTTCCTCCAGCAACATGTTTTGTGACTACATCATTCCCATGACTTTATCGGGCTTCGTATGATGAGATGTTACGAGTTTATACGAGTGTCTCCCTAATCACATTCTCACCTGCTCGCAGAGCTGGTGTGTGCTCTTGTGCAACAGGAGATTCCATGTCACTGGAGAGGTGGTATCTCCGTGTTGCAGAGCTTATGCTCATGTGCATTAATCATTATAGATTCTGCATATTGCAGTCGAAATTTGGTGTGGGGTATTATTATTGGTTTATGTATTATATTATTTACTTCTAAATTATTTTCTATTACTGCTTGTGCTAATGCTGTGTTAGGTTTTTTTATTATTAATATCCTGTTGATGTTCATACATACATTGCTCGTATGTACGATATGTTTTGCCTATGTATGTGTTTAACCATTTAATCTATTATAGGTGTCTGGTATTTCTATATTATATAACCCTCCAGTTATGGGTAATTTGTCATGATCATTTATCACTTTAATGCTTTTATTAATGGTAATTGGAAGCTTACTGTGGTATTTTTGTAGAATATTGTGCATAATGGAAATTGTAGAATATCCTTGAATATATGGAAAGCTATGTGCATATTTAGATTGTGTTTTTTGGGGGTTGGTTAAGAGTCTTGTTGACTTTTATACTTAACTGTTTTTACCAATTTTCTAATCATTTGCTTGGGGTATCCTGCATCATGCACTATTTTATATATAAATTCCAGTTCTTTTTGCAGAGAATGTTTTTGTGTATGTGGTACGACTCTCCAGTACACAGGGCCACAACTTAACATCTCATTTCATGGACGGTGGCCTTTTCAAGTCCATTGATGTCCCCTACTGACCATGGGCAGGACCTAGAGTTTTGCAGAGATAAATCTTAATGTTTGAACTTGGGAACTGCAGATTATAAGCCTGGCAACTATCAACAAAGCCATCCCCACCCCAATGGGATTAAGCTCCTGGTGTCATAAGTATCTATCAGTAAAATATGTCAGGTGGAATACATTTAGGTACACCGACAGGAATATATTAAATTACTTTTTTGGATGATCCCCCCCATAATAAAATATATCCTAAAAACCGATATGTTCTCTTAATGTCTCAAAGAACATCAAAGTGATATCAATAAAAAAATAATGCTACATTGGCAGAAATTGCAAAAAACAATGATTTAACAATTAATGAAAACATGACAAAATCTTAATTTCAACCTAACTATACATAAAATTTATTGATAATCATATATTGTGACGAATTATGTTATATTTATTATTATGGGATTATATCATTTGGACTTATCATATTTCTTTCTTCCGATTCGCTAAAGTAGTTGCACATGCGCAACTCCAACTTTTGATTGACAGCCACTAAATGCACGCATAAGGACATGTCCCCTCTTGCACATGATCATCATATTATGCAAATGTTTTACCGAGCGTGCAACACACACGTACCAGTTGTATGCCGCATGTACACTAAGTGACGTTAGGTCATAGAGTTATTACGAGTTCAGTTAGTTCAATGAGATGCAGTAGTTAGTAGGAGTTTGTATGGAGTTAGTAAACTAGTAATGAGAGATGTTAGTAGGAAGGAGTTGAAGGAGGGAGATGTTAGTAGTCAGTTTTTGTGAGTGGTATTTAGAAATGAGTTTTTTTATTCTGATTTTTGCATTCATCAGCTGAATTGGCGAGTCTTGAATTTTTTGGAAATAAACTTTATTATATATATTTGACTCTTGCTATTTTTCTCTCAAGCAATGTTATTTGATTTTTGATTAGATTTAAACTTTAACAATTTCACAATCCATTCTGAATTCTTACTCAATAAATAATGCAAATGTATGCAACGACCCTCATTTGACTTTATTTGGCAAGTTAATATTGCCTGGCACCCGATCAACTATCCGGAGTATAATTAAATTTGGATCAAAGGATCCAAAGAAGTTAAATAATCTTTTGGAGCATTACAGAGCCAGTAAAGGAAGAGGTGCACCAAGAACACAGGGACTGTATATACATATATGTATAAATTGTATTCTATTTAATGTGATTGTTAAAGTTAACAAATTTTTGAGCTCATTAGTTATATGCACTAATCCGAGATTTAATGGCAGTTTAAGCCAAAATTTTTATAGAACAAGAAGCTTAACTTTTGTGTTAGTCAAAGGTACTGAAGTTTCAGTGCAGTTATTGTTGATAGTTAAGTTCTTTATTGTATGTATGTAAAGATTAGAAGTGTATGGACACATGGTAGATAAATTTTTTGATAAGCAAGTTCATTTGCAAGCTTAGTATAGCTTTAGTATTGCATTGTTGTATTGCAGTACCTTTGAGTGCTGCTCAAGATAAAAGTTTCAAAATTTCCAAAATTAAAAATTTTGGTAGACTGCTAAACGTATCTACTAGTAATATGGCCGATTCTGCCATAATGATACCCAACTTAGAAAAAGTAAAAGATAGGTTGCGGGATGTGATGAAAGAAGCAGAAGTGTTAAGGAATCTGTTTAAAGAGCCTTGGAAGAAAAGGGGAACAACAACAACAACCCCTAAATTTGCTGACAATGATACATCAGTTCAGGAATCAATAAACTATGAATGTAAAGTTCCATTTTTTGTTCTGTCAGAAAAAATGATAGAACAGAATATTATCGACCATCACAATGACGAGTTGCCAACCCGTTAACTGTAGTCCTTATGTTAATTGGCCTTTACCTGAGATAAGGTTCAATGGTTCGAAACATCTGTCATTGTGGACATTTGTCAAGTCCATGGAAGAGCATTTCCGTTTACATGAAGTGCCCAGCAACGAAAAGGTAATTTTAGTAGTATCTTGTCTAATTGGATATGCTAAGAAATGGTGGAATAAAGTACAATGTCGTCATGACATAGAAAATTCAGTAGATTTTAAAAATGAGCTTCTGGAAATTTATCCCCCTTATAATGATTTCACACAGTTAGCTACAGGACTGTTTTTATGAAGACAAAGGGAAGGAGATGATATCGAAAAATTAATCTGGGGTACAGTAGAGTTATACCAACTATGTTGATGCCGCCGAAATTGACATTATAAACTGCATATCCTCCCAATTACTTTTGCATATTAGGGAATTTTTAGAAGTACAAAATGTGAATTCAATTTCAACTTTAGTCAAATTGGCTTGGCAGTACTTTGCAAGATGAGAATCCACAAAAATTGCATTAAACCAACAAAGGATGCAATCCTTGCCAAAGCAATGCTATCAGGTTGAGTCTCATAAAATGACTCCCACACCACCAGAAGTTACATGGCCCCGACAATTTGCGGTGAACGTTCCTACAATGATGCAGAATGAATGGAGAAGAGATTATGTTCCACATCAAACTTCAAACAATGACACTAAACGAAAAACTTTTGCTACTACTAATAGAAAAATTTTTAGATGTAAATTTTGTGGCTGACTAGGGCATATGGAGCAATATTGCTACAGAAAAAATGGCAATTCAGGAAATTTAAATTAGGATTTTTGCAGCAAGAGGCCAAAGTTCCTCAAGAAAAGCCTTCTCATGTGTTAAGTCTTGCCACTGTTGTTTTACCTTTCGTTAAGGTTTGTCACGAAGAAACTGAATTTAGATCGCAATGATATAGAAGCTGATCTTTCATGTTCAAATGAGCAAGTTTTAGATGATATTTATGACAATTGTCAATTGAAATTGCAGCCGTGATCCAGTGGACTTTCAGAGTTATCTTGTAGTCCAATGCTGCATGTTAGAACTAAGTGACATTAGGTCACAGATTCAGTATTGTTAGTGGAAGTTGAGTAGAGAATGATGTTATTAGGAGGAGGAGAAAGCAGAAAGAATGTATTGTGTAGATAGAAGGAGTTGTTAGTAAAGATTTAGGTAGATGTGAAATGTTAGTACTCCAACTTTTTGTATTCATCAACTGAATTGGCAAATCTTTGAATTTTTTGGAAATAAACTTTGTTTTAAAATTTTTTTGACTTTTGCTATTTTTCTCTTGAACAACGTTAATTGATTTTTATACACTAAGGAATTCCCACTTTTTAAGTCAATTCAAATTTTTAGAGGAAAAATTGTCTTGAGCTGGGTGGGATACGAACCCACGACCTCCTCACCAAAGCAGCTATACTGGGTTGAGTCTCGCAAAACGACTCCCGCACGACCAGAAGTTACATGGTCCCAACAATTTGCGCCGAGGGTCTACAACAATGCAAAACGAATGAAGCAAAGATTATGCTCCGTGGTCAAGCTTCCAACATTGAAATTAGACCTGAAACTTTTACTACAAATAATAGAAAGATTTTCAGATGCAATTTTTGTGGTCTACTAGGGCACATACATCAGTATCACTACAGAAAAAACAGCAATTTGGGAAACTTTAATTAGGGCCTTTGAAGCAAGAAGCCAAAGTTCCTCAAGCCCTCTCTTGAGTTAAGTCTTGACACTGTTGGCACACATTATGTTCCAGAATTTCCTTTTGTGAAGCCGTCACGAAAAAAAAAAAAGAATTAAAAGATTGCAATGATACATAAGCTGATCTTTCATATTCAAATGAGAAAGTTTTAGATGATATTAATGACAATTGTGAATTGAAATTGCAGCCGAGAGCCAATGAAATTTCTAATTTATCTTGTAGTCCAAAGCAAAATGTTCAGAAAGAAACTGAAAACTTTTCTATCAATTTAAATAATTTAGATTTAAAGAAGCAAGTTGGTGACGAGAAATGTGTTGAAATAGTTTTAAAGGAAAAATAGTACAAAATTAGCTGATGAAAAAGTTTTTGAAGTAGAATTTTTAAAGGAAAATAGTGCTGAAATTGTTGATGAGAAAAATGTTGAATTAGAGGGTTGTAGAGGAAAATAATGTTAATGAAGAAATATTAGTTGAAAATAAGCCAAGCATCCCAGAAATTGTTTTGAGTGTAAATAATCATAATGAATCTAACAAGAAATTTTCTGTTGTTGAAACATCATTCAGAAGCAGGCAGTGATAAACCTGGAAAGCACAAAGCCAGGCTCTTCAAAGACACGCATGCAATGAGATGTCAATGAGACGATCACAGCCTGCAGAGAAACAACTGGCAACGAAGTAGTCATCACAGAAAAATGACATCACCGGGAAATGACTGGATGATGATTTATTGCAATGGAGTGCCAATAATGAAAATTTAAGTCTTTTATTATTCTTCCACTGTGACACTAATTATTTATAATGTTTTATTTCTTTTCTCTGGAATAGATGAGATGGAGATGATTGAAGAATATTTATTGTGATTTATACTTTTTTTTTGAAATGTTTAATTTAATGTTGAAACTTTGCAGTTTCGGATTTTTTTTGAAGCAAATTTATTATTCAAAGTTTGTAGTTATAGTATATAATGTGAAATGAGTAGAATTTTTTTTTAATGTATTCTTTTCATCTGAAGTTCTAGTTAAACCATAAGGAATTATATCATATTAACGTGATTTCAAATGTAAATTTTTTCGTTTCAGCTGACTGAAAGCTGAATTAAGTGTTGTAAGTTTACATTAAGGAGTTTAGAAATAAAATGATTATGGATGTGAATGATGAGAATGAAAGAGAATTCAGTATATAGTGATTATATAAATTGTATTGGAAAGTTTATTTATATATTAGTAGTGCATTTTTATATTTAAACTGATTCTTATTGTAAAATTTGGATGGAATTGTATTGGATTAAATATTAGCACTGTATATGTTAAATTATTGATACAGCTTTACTTTAGTCTTAGATATGATGTATAATGTGTTTAAATCTGTTCGGTGTCATCAGTGATATTGGTGTGTAAATGATGCATAATTATTGGGATTACATTGGCAGCATTTGTTTGCATATATATGAGCTGGTCATGATGTCTTGAAGTTTTTGTACCTTCTTTGAGCTGTCCCCAACAGCAAAGACCAGTTTGACTGCAACAGTCACTAGCATAACTCCTTTGGGAGGGGGACGTAAAGCTCAATGAGGAGAGGTAACTAATGCATTTTTTTTTTATTTCAGCTAGTTTGCGATTATTGTGTTTAGGCGAAGTTTTAGTGGATGATTACAATCCCACTTGTTTGTAAATTGAAATTTATTAGCTTTGCATATTTACTTGTAGCTAGGAGGATTTAATGGAGTTCCAATACCTGTTTTTCTATGTATGGTAGGCACAGAAGATTAGATTTCACATATTTGAATTGTTGTTAGGGGAATAAGGGGAAGATATGTATCCTGCTTAATATCTCTGTAATTATATTCTGTGAAAGAGCAGAATTTGATGTAATTGAACTTTTTCTTTAACATTTTTAGAAGTTAAGCAGGACAAGAGTAATATAAGCAAGCTTTTTGTACAGGTCATAGTATGCTACTTTTGAAATTGTATCAGAATGTGATACTAATCCAATAATGTTAGTATGCAGTTAACTGCCACAGCCATTGATATGTATTTACAACAGATAGCTTTACACTTTTGATAGGAGGAACGGGAGGAGGTATCTTTGGTTGTGATAGAAGATTGTGTCGTTGCGAGAGTAGATTGTCTTATCAAAATTTGAGTAAGCATATACTTTTATTTTATGTTCCACGATGTGTAAATGATGTGAGAAGTATCTTATTATTCTAAATTTGCTGATCAAAATCTGTTAGGTAAAATTTTGACTCCCTTTGGGAGGAGAAGTTATGATGGTCCAACCATTCAGTTCTACTTTTCCTTAACCAGTTTTACTTTATTTACATTATATTTATTATTTCGGGGATTATTTAATTTGGACTTATCACATTTCTTTCTTCTAATCTGCTAAAGGATTGATGGATCAGATGGGAGGTGATTTCAGATAATGTCTGGCTCCTATCGGTCCATACAATGCGGGTCAGACAGTGAAGCCCATGATCGTTCAAGGCAGTTTGTCCAGGTGCTCGTTTTTGCATGCACAACTCCAACTTTTGATTGACAGCCACCAACTGCAGGACTGCCAATACTATTTGCATAAATTCTTCGAGGTGTTTAATTAAGTTTACATTAAGTTACATTAAGTATATTACTATCTAATAATATGGGTGAGCTGTTTAAATGGCAATTCAAACAATGCCATTTAAACAGCTCACCCATATTATTAGATATACTTGACAAAGTTGACAAGCAGTTGCGAAATGTGTCGCAGAAACCTTTTAACTTTAAGTTGCTTTTTAAAACTTGTGACCTTAAAGGTTTTACAGTACATTAGTTTTAAAATTAGTAAAGAACAAATAGCAGGAAGATAGCCATATGCATACTGTTCTTCATGCAACCAATATCATCTTTGTGAATCATGTTATCAACTAATATATTTACCGTGCAAGTATAAATCTGATCCTGCTGGATAAAAATGGACTGCAGAGAAACTGGAAAGTAAAACAATAGTAGCTATGGACTATGCACCCATGGGTGAATAACAGCAAACTGTTCAGATGTGTCTGCAACAAAAGCAACTTGCCAGTTACAACAAGATATGTCTAAGTAATGTACTGCCAACAATCATACATCAGTAAACTGTAAAATCTTTTACCAGCTGATTCCAAGTGATCAGAACTTGAAATCAACCAGTATAAGGTTCTTCTGACAATACTTCTCAGAACAGTTAGTGTTTTATTACTTCTAATAAGGTAAATAGCAAACCTAAAATGTTAGCAACAAACTAGATAGATCTGTATGATGAATCCTGGTGTTCAACATAATTTGATAATGTCAAATAGTTGTTACTGATTTTGTACAAGAGTTTAGATGATAATTGGGGATCCCTGTAATACTATAAGTATAGTTAGTACATCTAAAATAACCATAATTGTTGCTAAGTCCATTGGTTGCTTGGGGAAAAGATTTAGCAGTTAGGGCTCTAACTCCTATGATCTAGAATACAAAGTAAACTGTTGATTTTAATGTTTATTAAATATATAATTTAACTGTGAATAGGACTTATATTTCATAGACCCAGGTTAGACAAAGTATGAACTACAAAGCCATAAAATTATAACCTCTTAAAGTATCCATTAAATTGTACAAACTGAAAAATGCAGTAAAAACAATGATCTGATAAAAGATGCCCGAGTGTAAGAGGATCAGACATAAAATCATGAAATATGAAATAAAGATAACATTTGTAGTTAAAAGTAATGCAATCAATTAAAATATGTTTAATACTTAAAATGTTAGCCACAAAATCAAGCAGTTGTGTTTCTGGTAGCCATGCAGTGAATTTGCTGATAAAACCTATCCATAGTCACTCAAGGACAACCTGATCTTGAATGACAATGTGAAATACCTTCTGGGTCCATTGTTGTTAACAGAGGACAACCATTCATGCATCACATTCCAAATATTCTGCAATTCATTGTGTATACCATCCTTCTTCACACAGACTTATGATGTGATCTTGTTCAAACGTGCAGAATTGATTAAACATCATTCTATGACATACAAATAGTATTACCCTTCAATGTTTGTTTGGGGTTTTATGGTGTATTGGCAGCTGAGGCCATAATGCACCAAATGAGATAAATAAGAAGGTGAAAGAGATAGAAACCCACAACCAAAATTAAAATCACAAACTGTAAAAGGTTATTGTAAAGGACTAAACCAATACATATACACTGAAGTGCCATTGAATTAGAGATAGCAACCTAGTAACGTGTTGGACCCCCCTCCAGCCCTGATAAGGCCACCACACGACGGGAAAGGACTCCACAAGCTTGCGTAAATATTCCACAGGTATGGAGACCCATGCATCCTCCAGAGCTGTCCACAATTCTCTCAAGGTAGTTGCTGATGGAACATGGGCCCGAACACTCTGCTCGATGGATCCCAAAGATTTTCAATGGGATTTAAATCTGGGCTTCTAGGTGGCCAATTCATTATTTCAAAGTCAGTAGAATGCTCCTGCAACCATGAGGTAGCCAACCTGGACCTGTGAGATGAACAGTTGTCTTGCTGGTAGACGCCATCTCCATTGGGATGCATGATGGCCATAAATGGGTGTAAATGATCAGCCATGAGTTCTACATACCGGGATGCACTGAGAGTCATTGGTACATGTACCAAAGGTTCCACAAACATCCAACTGAAGACATCCCAGGCATTCACTGAGCCACCAACAGCCTGTACTGTTGCGGCCTGACATGCAGGATCCATGGCTTCATGGGGTTGGTGCCATATCCTGTCTTCCACCAGCGTGATTAAGTTTAAATCGGGATTCATCACTCTAGGCTATCCGTTGCCAATTTTCGATGGTCCAGTTTCGATGTTCTTTAGTAGAGGCAAGGCATTGAGCTAGGTATCGTGCTATTAGAAGTGGGACTCTCGTAGGTTGGTGGCTCCAAAAGCCGAGGCGATGAAGTGAGCGTTGCACAGTCCATGCACTGGCTTCCCGGCTGGAACCTGCATTCAGATGGGAGGTGATTTCAGATAATGTCTGGTTCCTATCGGTCCGTACAATGCAGGTCAGATGGTGAAGCCCATGATCGTTCAAGGCAGTTTGTCCAGGTGCTCATTTTTTTGCCTGAATTTTCATATTCCCAGAACACTCTTGAAACTGCCGTATGAGAAAATCCAAGTTTGTTGACAATTTCAGAGATCGAGTGTCCCATCAGTCAGGCACCTACAATCTACCTTCTGACAAATGCATCTAAATCCCGCACCTTTCTCATTACGCTTCTCAGGACGAATGCTAGGGGAAGCCAAAGCTGACAGCTATATATGACCAGAGTTTCAGCCACACATGCATGCAAATGCGGGACTGAATTTGGATAACATCTCCTATCTCTAATTCAATGGCACTTTAGGATATAATACAAAAAAAAATGGGTAAAGCAATAAATATAGAAACACAAGATGGTAGAAACGAACCCAGGTGTAAAAAATCCAGGATGATTAATGTACAAAGGATAAAACCATAAAATCACAATCTGCTAAAATAACCTATGTAATGTAAAACTGCAAAGACAAAGCATAAAAAAGTCATTGATTAAAAGATGTCTGAGTGTAAGAGGCTCAGATATAAAATCATGAAAGTTAAAATATAAGTGACATTCAAGGTTAAAAGCAGTACATTCTATTAAAATATGTTTAATTGTTAAAATGGTGCACAAAACTTGCACTTAAGTTCGTCATCTGCCTGAAGAAGAAATGAACGAGTAATAAATGACCAGAGCAGAGCAAGTACAACTTCCTCTTTGCAATTCCTGTGGAAACATGACTGCAGTCGTTTGAAAATGGGCTTGATCTCAAAAAGCTTGTTATAGACCTGTTCAACCATGATCACTGCCACTGTGCCCAGAGCTTGGTGGAAAACACTGCCAGAAGTCCAGGTATGGAATCAGCAGTGGAGAGCTGGACAGGGGTTGACAGCATCTGCCAAGTCATTGCCCCTGATCCTGATGTGACTGGGCACCTAACAGAAAAGGATGGTTGCAGTGGCTGCCAAATGATGGGAGCTGCTGGTGTATCTTGAAGAGAACAGAGTGAGGCCTCATCAAAGCCTGCAGCAAGTTAAGTGAATTGGTGTAGAGGGTTAAAAATAACTTAAAATTCTCTGTCATTGAGCAATAAAATTTTAAAGTTTATTTTTCAAACTATTTGCATGTTAAAAGTTTTTAAAGTAAACTCAGAAGACCTTTTCTGAGTTTTCTCCTAAAAAACTTTGAACATGCAAATAGTTTGAAGGATAAACTTTAAAACTTTATTGCTCAATGACAGATGTGATGTGATAAAATGTGATGGGAAAGTTAGAAACCCTTCAACAATGGGCTTCCTGCTATCCCAAACAAAGAATCGGACGTGTAAATCACAATGTAGAAAATAAAAATAAAAATAATAGTTTTTCTGAATTTTTTAAAAGTTCCTACTTATGCAGAGTAGACTTTCTGTAATCCAATATTCTTGGATCAATGACAGATAATTTTAAGTTATTTTTAATTAATTTCTGAGCAAGAAGATCCTTTTAATGGTGTAGAGGGCACACTGACGATGACACTTAGCTGCTATATGGTTCAAGGCAATGCTGATAGCATGCAACTGAACATGAAATAATGCTGTGGGATCTGGTCTGCAATGATTACATCACAGGAGACCATGACTGATACCACTAATGTGCCAGACTTTGAGCCATCTGTGAAGACAGGCAATAAGTCCAGGTGCTCAGCACAATGGCTGGCAAAGAGTTGCTGAAACACCGAGTCGGGTGTAAAGGCCTTCCCTGTCCTGCAAAGAGAAAAGTCTCGCAGGAAGGGGAAACAGTGAGCCATGATGGTAGTGACTCGGCTGTTGGCTGTGAGATGCTCTCGAGCTGGTGTTAATGTATTGCAGGTAACCTTGGACATGGAAACCAAAAGGATGAATGGCAGTCAACTGATTCTGGCATAACATTTCTCCCAGGGATTGAAAACGCAGTTCCTAAGTGGGATGGCCTGGCATGGATTGCAATTCTGCTGCATACTATAGGGTTGCATGCTGTTGGTGGTGAATAGATAAATGTTTGTCAGTCTCAATGTAGAGACTCTGGACTGGTGAAGTGCAGAAGGCTCCCATGCAAACACAGGGGGCCTGATGGTGTAGAGGGTCCAGCACCTTTACCACCAAATTCCAGAAAGAATTGTACACTTGTGATCTGTAGTCCAGTTTTGGCCAGACAAGTGCACAGTAGAGGCGGAGCAATGAACATCGGTCCACCCCCTAAGAGAGGGAGAAGAGGAGCTTGAGAATGTTCAAAGCCCTTGTGCACTTAGACCTGAGATGTCGAATATAAAGGGAAATGTCACTTTCTGGTCGAAGATGAGACCGAGAATTTGGTCTCTGCTACAACTGGAATGGTGGACCACTGAGCCAAAGCTCGGGATCCAGATGAAGATTATGTTTGGGGAAAAAGTGTACGCAAGCGGTCTTCTGTGGGGAGCACTGAAACCCATTGGCCATCACCCAAATTGAGATTGTTCAGGGCAATTTGCAGTTGTTGTTCAATAACCCTCATGCTGGATGACAGGCAAAAGATGCTAAAGTTGTCAACATAGAGGGCATTGCTATGGTCATAGGAAATTGAAGTGCAATGGAATTTATCTTGACAGCAAAAAGTGTAGCACTTAGGATACAGCCTTGTGGCACCCCCTGTTCTTGGGGGACAGGCTGCAAAAGAGTGTTGCCAACACGGACACGAAATGTTTGAGAAGATAAAAAGTTTGCAATGAAGATTAGCATGTGACCCCTCAAGTCGAAGCTATGAAAGTCACAAAGAATGTCGAATCTCCATGCCATGTCGTAAGCTTTTCGATGTCGAAGAAAATTGACACCAGGTGCTCTCTGCATAAAAACGAATTCCTGATCACCAATTCAAGGCAGATCAGGTGATCTAAAGAGGATCAGTGCCTGCGAAAGCCACACTGGGTGTTGGAAAGAAGACCATGGTGTTCCAAATATTAGGCCAGCCTAGTATTTACCATTCTTTCCAACACCTTGCACACACAGCTAATTAATGCTATAGGATATTCACATAAATAAAAAAAAGTTGCAAATACAGTGTCCATGAAAATTATAAAAATATATCATAATACAGTGACTGCATTATTCCAATAACTAATCCATTGAAAATTAAATCCATGGAAATGGAGTGGACTGTATATAATCACAAAAAATTAGTCCATTTAGGCACCCCAAAATATTTTTTTTTTTTGGGGGGGGGGGGTTCTATAAAAAGCGGAACATCTCGCCACTCTAGTGATGCTGAAATAAAACCAGAATGAACTAACTTTTCAGTAACATGTTATTTTGCATTACTTAATTAAAACTAAATGCACATTTAAATTGATGTTATCATTGTACTTCATCGAAAAATATTAATGAAAATTAGGAAATAAGTTTGTTTACAAGCTTCTTCAGTAACATAGGCGTAAAAAAGATTTCAGAGATAGAACTTTCACAAAATACATAACTTCTGTGGATATCATCTTATTAAAACCATTTTATCACAAAATGGAAATATTGGTGTTTGAAATGAATAATATTACAAATGTAACTGAATGTTTGTGAGTAAAATCCACACAGTACTTATTTTTAATTGCTAAAGATTGATTAAAAGTTGGTAATTATAATCAAAAAGGTATTTTTTTTAACAACTGCAAGAAATATTTGAAATCTCAATCATTCTCAACCTGCCTGAAGTTATCTGTGCAATTTTGAGCCTGAACTCATTCTGTGATGGGTTGGGGGGGGGGGGAGCAAATAGAAAAACGGTTACGGAAAAAAATCCGTATGGTTTCAAAAGATTTGAATAACAGGATCTGATTTGAATTTATCCTACTTATTATTCCATTAATGGAATAATACATTAATTTTATCCTACTTATTATTTAATTAATGGAATAATAAGAAATCGATCCATATAATATATTGTTATAAATTTTAGTAGAAAACTGACTGAGAGTTTAAAAAAAGATGACAATTAGAATTAAAATTGAACAAATTTAATTACAAAGGCAATTAGATTACATATATTATAAATTCAACTACATCAATTTGCCTTTTATCAGTATGAAGTTAAACCATACAAAGAATGTTACACATTTGTTAATTAATTTAAATATTTGTATTACAATTCTTACAATCTCTACCCAAAGCATAAATAGAATCTTAGTAAAATATTGAATAAGTGATGCAAGTATCTTTGTTGATACCTATAAGTCTGTTTTACCTTACCAAATCTATATTTTACACTAGGTACACTTCACTGACACTAACTGTTCTTTGCTTTCTCAGTTGACTTCTTATCAGTAGTGGAATTAAGCTCCATCTTGGGCAAAATATAAGCAACCTTCACACTTAGAATCACATAGCACTAATACCACTAAAAAGAAAACAGGTCAACTCTTTCCACTACCGTAAACTTCCAATGTTCACTCATTTTTGCTATGATTCACTCTCTCTATTCCAACAGATTAGTGATGAAATTCTCACGCTGAGGCATAACACGAGCATCAGATGGCACCTGTTCTGGTTTTATTGTTGCACAATTTCCTCTTGCAACATACTTTTTCTCTGTAATTAATTTGACTGTGAAAATATTAATATTTCTCTAGAAATGTAGCAGCTAATGTCCAAAAGTACTTAAGCACTGCATTTCCTGTAGGAAAATATTGATACTTTAAAATTTTACACACAAATAGATTGCTATAAAAGCACCCTGAACACACTAGAGATGCTCGTAATCACTCTATTCATCTTTTCTGAATCATCGGATCCTGATCCTTATTGGTCCAATTTGGTTATTGTGATGTAGATAGACCTGAATGGTGATAACCGATTATGTGAAAGGATCTACTCGCTGAGGTCGTTGAATGCATATTATTGCATTGGTTTGCTTTCACACATGTAACATGCAGCTGACTTTAGTTATGCTGATTTATTGCTTTAATTCTGCCAAAAAGAATAGTTATTTTTAATAAATTGCTATTGCCTTGGGACAACCCTGTTCTTAAGATAATATCAGCAAAGAAATATTTTTCCTCAAAGGCTAAAACATGGGGGTAATCACAATTACACCAACAATTTTCACATTTTGGAATAAATTTTTTTTCTTGGATTATTATAGAACAGTTGACAAAAATAAAACAATTTACCATTTTCAAGTCATACGAACTGAAGTCGTAACATTTAATAACTTATTACAGTTTTTACCAATCAAAATTGGTCACCCTATGTATCACTCAACATTTGTACTGCTAAATTTGTTCCCTATGAAATTGGGCGTTTTCATGTGCTTGTCTGCAAAAGGATATGAACTTTTATCAACAGCACCATTTTAGCTGTAAGTAGCAGCCAAATGGTGGTTAGAGTTACAAAGTCACGTTTGAGTGCAAGCAGTAAAGTACATTGGTAGCCTTTCCATGCATCTCCTCTTGTGCACAAGTGGAAGAGTGTCATTATGGTCCCTTGAAGTGCATCATTAGTGATAACATTGGTACAAATTCAATATTTTTTTTATTGTTATCAAAGAAATGACCATACTCCAAATTTCGTTCAATACTTCTATGGAATATAATGTACAATATATGCCAGTTTTAATTTCTCTATATGTCCATATATCACGTTTTTTCACTTTAAAATTTTCAGGTTTTTCATTTTTTTTTCAGAACCATTTTTACATTTTTAAAATGTTTTTTTATTGAATTAATAATCAAAATCTATACCAGTACACAAAGTTTGGTCTTCTCATCTACTATAAATGCAAAGAAAAAAAAAAGAAAGAAAAACCTTTAGTCACAATCACAATTTGTTTATTTTCCCCTTAGGTTAAACAATAATAACTCCTTACAAAATTTTTTTGACTCAAAATATTTTGGACAATTAGACATGTTATATGAGTACTAACATTTGTGCAAAGATCATTGATATATGTGATTGGTGGTGAACTTCTTCAAAAATTTGACTGATTTGACATGGATGTAAACCAGTTTTTCACAGACTGGACACTGGAAGGGTTAATGGCCTTGGATAGCACTTTTTATTATTAAAGGATAACTGGCAACATCAAAAATATTGAGGGTTCAGATGTACTAACTTTAATTATGAACTGTTGAGATGAGAAATTTAGCTGTTTGTCAGCAAGTTGACCAATATATGAGGCTACTTTTGAAACAGTAGCAAAAATTTGTACTCAATCTTATACTACATATACCCACTGGTGGAAAAAGAAAAAAAAATTAATGTGTGATGCTGAACCTCACACATTAAAGAATAACTTTATATTTCTGACACAGTTCTGTATCCTTGATCACTATTTGAGGAGAATAGCAATGAAACAACCTTACTCTCTTAGCTAATACAACACTAATCAAAATGCTAAAAATTTTCAGATCAGAATACATAATAATAATTCATTTTTTTTTAAAGAGAAGAAACAACTCCCCTATACAAAGGATGGAGGTAACTTAGAAGATCGAGTGGGATTGTCCTGATTTTTCATACAACAAACAAACTCATATACAGGGCATGCCCACTGATTTAGTAGTCAGGGGTATGCTAACCATTAGACCAAGTATGGGCTACAACAGAGAAATAACATTTGAGTCATATCACTTACTTCTATTAACCTCATTCCTACTTTTAATTTTCCATTTTTCGCAGCTGCAGAATCAGGAATAATCTGAAAAAAACAAATCATTGTACATATAAAAGGGGGAAACCAACTTTGGAATGAACATTTGCTAATAAGAAAAGACCATGATTACATGATAAGTGCTAACTAGAAAATATAACTTACCTCAATTGTAGTTTCTGGCTTTATATTTCAGATTTTATTCAACAAAACTTGGTAAATAAGTCTTGCAATGTTTAGCTCTGATAATATCTAAAGCAGTATTTCTCAACCTTTTTTCTGCTCAGGATAGCCCTATTCAGCCTGAATTTTCCATGTAACCCCTACCATGACCACCAACCAGGCCTGAACACACTTCCCATTTTTTCCCTGTACCTCCATGAGCAGGTAAAGGTAAGCCTTACCTGCATTCCACAATGGATTGTCTCCATGTGGCCTGACCAATCATATGGAGCTGGATGTTACCATAGAGAACAGAAAAAAGAAAGGAATCCCTACTATAAAAGAGAGAAAATACTGAAAAAGATTTTTCTGTCCTTAGTCTGCAAGGTCACCAGTGGTCTCCCAAACATTTTGGGCACCAGATATCACAATGTACAAGTCTTAAGTTAGTAAGTGTTTCATGTAAAGCTGAGAGCTTTTTCTTTCTAATACCAAGAAACTTATGTGACAAATAGTGATCTATGGCAGGGGGCAGGGTTATTGTTGAATCCAGATTGAGGTAATAAACCAGTCTTGTTAATTAAGATCTAGTTTTCAGTCTTAATTTAGAAAAGATATCAAAGTTCAGTATTATTGAAGTAAATTAAAATTAATAAAATAAGCCCATAGCTGGTTTAGTGGTTAGGTTAGCGTACCTGACTGCTAAACCAGTGGGTATGTCCCTGTGTATGTGTTTATATGTTGTATGAGAAACCAGAACAAGCCTAACAGAGCTTCTAGATTATCTCTGTCCTTTTGAAGGAAGTATCTTCTTCCCTTCTTCTAAAAAAAATTCACAAAGACATATATAGATATACCATCCCATGCATTGTATACCACTTGGCAGATAAGTTCACAACATCCTCTGATGTCAGGCAAAGGTAAATCTGTTTTCTAATAAGGCATAAATGTGGTATCTCCAATGGGCTCAGAACAAAGAATTCTTTGTTGCTATATTTTAATCAAATGAAAGAAGACTACAAGCCTTGTCTATTGATGCAATATCATCTTGTGCATTCCTGGTCTGTATAAGTACAACTGGTTTGGTAGAATAGGGTTGAATTTCCTGTGCTTGTTTTCCCAATGGTAAGATCACACAGTTAGAAACATTGGGGAATGAGTTAGGGACTGAGAGAGGTGAATTGGAAACAAAGGGTTTGGGAGAGGGCACAATGGCTAAGGGTGACTGCTTAAGCTTTAGCTCTATCACAGGTCAAGTAAACAAAACTAAAAAAAAGCAGCCAATGAGAAAAAGGCTATTTCAGTGGAATGCTAAAAGGCTAAACGAGCATTGGAGAGAGACAGTGAACTTCAGGTGGTATTGTGATGCCCCCTCATTCACTTTTACTTTACCTTAACCAGTTTTGCTTAATTTACATTATATTTATCATTTTGTGGATTTTTATTTCATTTTTGGCATCACAGCATTCGTTTCCAAGAGTTAAGAGTTACGCATGCGCAACTCCGAACTTTCGATTGTCACCCGCTAAAGCGCGTGCACAAGGACACGCTCCCTCTTGCATCATCAGCTTGCGCCGCTTGTCATTTATGCAAATGTCTTTCCCGGCGTGCTACATGACACATGCGGGCTTTGTACCTCTTGTTATAACCTGGTGACATATTGTCACAGTAGCACAGAAGAGAGTTGAGCACAGTTAGTGCAGTGTGTGTAGTCAGAGTTTTTGGACAGAGTTGAGAAAGTATGTAGTATCTTCTTTATTGAAGTTTTGGTGAGTGTTTTTTGGAAATAAATTGTTTGTTATATAAACCTTTTTGAGTCTTTACTAATTTTTTTCTCTTGAGCAACCTTAATTAGTTTGATTAGAATTAACCTTTACATTTTGACAATCATTTAATATTTTTGAATTCTTACTCATTAACGCTCGCTGGTATTTCGAATCCTAATTAAACTTTATTTTTTGGCAATTTGTTAATTATTGCCTGGCACCCGACTCAGCTATCTGGAGCATGAAAATAATTGGATCAGATAAAGGGTTCAAAACTTAATAAACTTTAAAAGTATTTCATTTCTTTGGAGCGTTACAGTATAGATCTGAGTGGCCAAGGTTGGCATGCAGTTGAGTTGGCCCTCTAAAGTTTCCACATTTGAGTCTCATCAGGATTGAGGGAGATTGAAAAAATATAGAGGGGAGAATATTCAAACCCTGTTACAGAACTGGAAAACTTCCATTAATTTTCAAGGAGGTGGAGATCATTTTGGGAACTAGCAAGATCCTAGCAGAGTATTGGAACAGTCTTTTGACCCCCCATACTCAGAGGATGCTATGTCTGGTGCTGAAGAATCACACTTCCAAGTTCTTTAAGAACCACAATGTTAATATAACTAATAGGTCATTAATTTTTTTAAAATATTTCCATTGCCATTTAGTTTCTTTATGCCATAACCATATGCTCTTTTCATATGACTGTTGCCTCAGCCAGCTTATGTTTGACATATGGGCTTATTTTACCTTTGAGCCTTCTTCATTTACCTCTAGCATTTATAATAGAACAGTATTAGTTTCAGACTTGGTTTTTTCTTAAAGTTCAAATTGTAAATCAATAATGTTTATATTACTGAACTTTTTAAGTGTCTGTCACTTATTTAACCAACTTTGGATAGTATGCTCATCCCCATCATCCTCAAGCAGACATATGGGCAACCAGACCATGCAATTCAGTTCTCCAATCATATATGTCCTGAGCTATATCTGCTGCATCTGGCCACTGCACACCAATTCTAACATGGTCCTGTATGACATTGTCTGCCCACCGCATCCTAGGTTTCCCCTTCTTTCTGAAACCTTTATGCCCATTATTCATAACCCTATTCGCTAATCTATAATTATGCATACAGGCAACATGGCCAAACCAATGGAGTCTCTCTCTGCACAATATGTTGCTTAAGGTAGGTTGCCGATTCCTTTGCTTAACCTCATCACTACTTACAAAGTTGAACCACCTAACCCAAGATACTGCGTAAGCATCTAAAATCAAAAGCATCAAGTTTCTTCTTATCTTGTTTACACAGCGTCCAAGTTTCACTACCATAACTAACCCTAGAAAGAACCAAAGTATCATACAGACAAATTCTAGTCTTTAGGTGTATACGTATATTTCTCCCCACTCTCCATAGATTCCTAATAGTCCCTATTCGCCTGTTAATCTCATGCTGCACATCACCAATATCTATTACATAGCTCCCAAGATAATTAAACTGTGACACCGGCTCAAGACTGGAAACATTCAGATTAACTGTATCACAGCCTGCCTGACCAATTTTCATCACTTTAGTTTTCTCTCTGTTTATAACCAAACCAACTATACTACCAGTTTCATCAACAGCTAGAATGAAAGAGTTCATCTCATCAACATCATTTGCCAAGAGGGCTAAATCATCAGCATAATCTAAATCAGAAATTTTCATATCTCCAGCCCATTTAAGGCCAAAATCTTTACCTTAAACTGAATTTCGCATAACATAATAAATAACCAAACTAAAGAGAAAAGGAAACAAAATGCACTCTTGTCAAATACCAGAAGCAATGTTAAACCAATTGCTACAAGACTTACTGACTCTCACACATGACTCATTGTTATTATAGAGAGCTTTCATTACGTTAACTAACTTGTCTAGTATGTCATACGACCTCGTATTCAGCCACAAATTATGATGATCAACAGAGTCGAAAGTCTTTCTAAAATCAACAAAGCTAGCAACAAAAGGTTTCTGAAACTCGAAAAATTTCTCAAGAATCTGCCTAAGTGAAAATATCTGATCTACACATTCCCCGAATTCACATTGCTCATTACGCAATTTACTGTCAAACAGATTCTTAATTCTATTAAGTACAATCATGCAAAGAACTTTACCTGGAACAGAAAGTAGGTTGATATCCTTATAGTTATCACAAAAACTGCAATCACCTTTTTTAAAAATAGAGATAATAATAGCTCTGGATTAAAGATATTTATAATTTCAGTCAACCATGTGGTAACCGAAACATTCCCAGCTCTAAGCATTTCCGCAGTAATTTCATCCACCCCTGGGGATTTATATAGTATAAGTTTACAAATAGTCAAACTAACTTCAGACTGTGTTATAGTGCCAACATTAAAGCCAGTAATGCATCCATCATCATTACAAACAATGGGAGTAGAACTAATAATCACATTGTTTAGAACATCACTGAAATGTTCAGCCCACCTAACCATGATGGAATCCTCACCTTCTATAACCTTATCTTATTTATCCTTCAATCCCTGTATACCTGTCCGTTTTCTACCACACGAAACATTAACTATCTGGTATAGCTCTCTGCTATTGTGCTCCAACTGTTTTCTCAGCCAAGCAATCAGGCCAAAGATTCTTATCAACAGCTAACTGATCCTATACACCAGTGGTTCTCAACCTTTTATGCTTCACATATCCCCTGGAAATGTGTAAGCTTAAAACGGTCCCATTCTTCCTCCACTTCAGTAGTAAGCAAACCATGACTCTCATAATGACTAAGTAACCTATCATGGTAAGCTTTAGCTATAACTGGGTCATTCAGAGCTTCAGTATTAAAGGTAAATTTTTTAACTCTAGCACAACACTTTTTAAGTTTAAGTTGCAAGACACTTTTAACAAGGTATGGTCAGATCCAATTTCAGCTCCCCTATATGCCCTGGTATTTCTAACAGAACTAGCCCATTTGCTGTTAATTAATATATAATCAATCATATTCCTATGCAGCCCATCAGGTGAAACCCATGTGTACTTATGTATGTCGTGGTGTTTGTAATATGTGTTAGTTATTCTGAAACCATTGAGTTTACTTACCTGTAAGAGACATTGCCCATTGTCATTGCAGCTACCAATACGAAAAGGGCCTATCACACCTCCCAAAAGTTCAGAATCACTACCAACTTTGGCAATGAAGTCACCAAGAACAAGGGTAATATCTCCTTTCTTGACAGAATTCAAAATATTCTGAAGTTGTCCATAAAACCTATCCTTCTCATCCTCATCGGCATTCTCAGTGGGGGCATAACAGCAGATGATATTCAAGTCTTTAATGCTTGTCTGAAATTTTGCTGTAAGAAACCTTTCATTAATACACTCATATTCTAGAAGAGCATCACTAGCATGTCTGTTGAGAAGCAGACCCATGCCTTGGTGATGCCTATTATCTTCCCTCCCTGAAAAAAGAAATTCAAGATTATTTTTAAGAATCTGACTATCTGTTCACTAGTCTCTTGCAAGCAGAGAATATCTAAATTATAACGGCGAAATTCTTGTGTGAGGACCTCCAGAGAATAAGCTCTGTGCAGAGTCCTCATATTCCAAGTATCTGTGAAGAGAAAATGGTTAGTGGGATGTTTAAAGAAACTATGTTTATTGAGAGAGGGAATGCTGGCAATATCAAACAGCTCTCTAATTGCAGGCATGGAGCAAAGACCTGTTCCCCACCACTAAAGGCTGAAGCCATCTACACTGGAAGACTTCCCCCAATATAGAATTTGACGATGCCAGTAGCAGCTGGTCCTGTGATGACCAGGTGTCTGCAATGGTGTCTGCTCAGGATTATCCACCAGCTGATAAAACATATCCTATGAATCTATGAACTTGGGGCTGTCAACCCACAAACAGAAAACACAGCGGAAGATTCTCCCTCCACAGAAGCCCATCAGTGCAGCAAAATCAGGACCATAATGAAGCTCAGAGCCTTAATCCAGTCCAGTAAGTCTTAATCCAGACCAGGATGCTATGTTGCCACTGCTTGACCACACTCCTAAGCAGGATAGAAAAAAAAAAGTCATAGTTGTCCAGATCTAGGCCACATTAATCTAGCAGCCATCCACTTCCATTCACTTCCAGAAGAGAATATCTCTTGTGAAAGGCACTAAAGGCCTGCACTACAAGAAGATGGGGTCGGACATTAGATGCCTTGCTGGTTCTATGGATCATCACAGGGGATTCGGGCACAGTTCTCCTTCCACTGACTACCTAGCTACCATTTAGGAATGGGAAAAATAATGAATGCAAATTATGGAAAATTAAATAATTCAAAGCACAAAGTTTAATTTAAACATTTAAAATATAGAAAAAATCATTTCCAGATCAAATTGCTTACTGACATGGAAAAGTTTAATTTCCAATCAAAAACAAAATTTTCATTAAAAACCACAATTCTTAAAGGTAATTATTGAACTACTTTTGATGTAATTAAAAATATGACTTAAGTAGGGCCCAAGCCCACTGAAAGAGATTGGATAATTTCTTTGGGTTCTTCTTTTGTTACAGATATGTAATTTTTTGTAGCATTTTTCTCGAGTTTTTTTTTCTTAGACTATATAGGGATACACCAAGTTATGCTACAAATGATTCTCCATTATTTTGTGGGGGTTGAATTCAATTAGTTTAAGACAGTAGGTGTTTAATGCTGCAGTTCTAATTTGTGGCCCCACCTTATTTTTCTGTCTTGCTTTTGCCTTTCTTCATTTTATTGCTTCAAATTGTTTGCATTTGTGTGGGTCTCTGTTTTTGAAACCAAGTTTTAGGGTTTTATACCTTACTTTGTTTCATTTAATGCTAGTTATGCATTTGGAATATATCTACTTTTCAGTTAATTTCTTCTGGTTTGATTTCAAAATATTTGAAGAATTCTGTTTATTCTAATTATTTCTTAGTTTATCTTAATTTAGTTCATATTACATTGATTTACTATTATTAAAAATACTTTTAAAATTTACTTTTATTAAAAATATGACTTAAGCAGGGCCCAAGCCCACTGATGCCCCTTTATGAATGAGAACAGAGTGGAAATTAGAAATAAATCTCAACAATGACTTAGGTGGCACTCAAACCTGTGAACTGCATATTATGAATCTAGCACACTACAGATTGAGTGCTAGATTCATAATAATTAATAAATTATTAATAAAATAACAACTGAAAGCAATGTGTGTAATTGTTGCTAGCACTAAAAAAATAGCTATCTTATATTACAAGTTTTGAAAGCACTGGAACCTTACTAGAAGGATAATGTCAATAGCAATGAAATTGATATTGATTGATAGTCTTTGTACAGATACCAAAGTAAAGGCATAAACTTATGCATCAGTACTTTATCTAATTATGGTGACTCAAACATACGAGTGTGATCACTGCAGAAACAACTGTAGATGTTCCTGTAGTGATAACACTAATATGCTTTAATAGATATAACAACTTAATTTTTAAAACTTTAACATTTTTTCAAGTAGAATTATTACATAAAAAATTAACATTTTAAAAGTATATTTTTACATTTGATCAAAAATTTTCTAAAAAATGCTGATTTCTGCTAAAACTAAAAATTTGCATTGAACTATAAAACAGGGAACATTCTATGTACCACTAGGATCTGAAACATGAAAATGGTTCATCAAGCTTGGATATGCAATCTTATTTAATAGTTTCTCTTGATAAAATCTTGACTTATAATTTTTTTTCTCATTAATTATAAACTTTTTAATAGTAGTAATGTATACTTGATATGGAAGTAATTAAATTATAATTTTAATGCTTTAGTTAAATTTTATATGCTGGGCAGTTTTTCTTTCATTTTTTACTATTCTTAATTGTCTTTAAAGATACATATTTAAGCTTTCTTTAAATTATCTTGCTTTTAACAAAGTAAAATTTTTTGTAGAACTACTTTGTTAGTCTTACAGCTTTTCAAATTGGCAAAAATCTACACTTATACATTATCTCTTATTTGCATATATCACTAAGAAAGTGTAAAAAATGAAGTGAAAGATTTAAGTAATAAAAGAATTATTATTTATATTGGAAAAACAAAATAATTTAGGAAAAAAAAGGAAAATTATAATTTTTTTTAAACTGAACTTAAAAAAATACGATAAAATTTTACCATTATTTGAAAAAATACCTAAAAATTTCCTTTATTTTTAATTTATTCTAAAGTTTTGTTATTTTATTGCTTACAATGATTTATTTCTTTAATTATTTCAGGATAAAGCTCTAAAGAAATTGACTTTATATCCTGAAAATACTTGAAATTTAATTTGGTAATTGGAGTGAGTTCAGTTTTAGAAATGCTACACTGAAAGGGTCTAATCATCATCAGTTTATTATAACAATAAAGTTACAAACAGCATATACTTGTAAAAGGAAAATTAGAATTTTTAATTATAAGGTTTACAAACCTTATTAAAAAATCAGATTTATTAAAAAATTCAGGTTTGTAAAATCTTATTACAAACCATTAAAAGTTTTTAATAATAAAGTTTACAAACCTTTTTATAAAAGAAAAATTTGATTTTTTTAATAATAAGGTTACAAACAGCATATATATGTAAAAAAGAAAATTAGATTTTTTTAACTGAACTTAAAAAAATACAATAAAATTTTACCATTATTTGAAAAAATATCTAAAAATTTCCTTTATTTTTAATTTATTCTAAAGTTTGTTATTTTATTACTTAAAATGATTCATTTCTTTAATTACTTCAGGATAAGGTTCTAAAGAATTATTATTAACCCAAGAGCATCATCTAATAAGCTCAAATTCAACTTACCTTTGTAATAAACACACCTTCATCTTCAGAGTCAAATGGATTACCATGAGGCCCATGAACTCCTCCGTTTATTTCTATACCCAATTTTTCTTCACGGGTTTTGCAAACAGTAATTTCCTTAAAGACCAACGAGATATATCTCATAGTTTCAACAGATTCATATTATTATAACATTGCTATTAAAAAGCAAGATGATAATGATGTTATGAATTAAATAAAACTAAGAGTGAGTTAAAAAATAGTATTTAACAACTATAATTCTGAAATAAAGTAATCTATTACAAAAGTATGAATGAAAACATTTATACAAACTGAACTCAACTAATATAAATCTATATCAGTATGAAAATAAATCTTCAAAAGAATTTAACACTTTGTTACTATTCTTAATATCTACACAAAAATCATAATATAAGGCTTTTACATCAGTCGATAAGTGGCACAATCATATTTGTGAACAAACCTGCAATCTATCGAGAATAACCTTACCAATTACAAAACAGCTAAATATAATGATGAACTCTTTCTACAGAAAAGTTGAGATCAGCTCTGTTTGTTCGACTAACATATGACCTCCTCAGTCACATTTTTAAATATCTTAATTGTCATGATCAGATGACCTTTACAGTGCCAAACAGTTTACCATCTGCAGAGTACTCACCAATAACATGCAGGTCGCTTGGAAAAAGGGTGAGAAGAAAACAAAGCATCATATGTGCCTAAGGGGTTCAGTTCCACAAGCCGCCAACAGTTGGGAGCACCGTATCACAGCTGCTTGGCAGTGGCTAACAGAGGTCACGTGAGCGGAAGTGACCAGAGGGGGAGAAGAAAGAAATAAGATGGCAGGCTGCAACCTTGAGGGAGAAAAGGGGTCAGAGGGACTAGGCTTGGCAGACAAGAGAACAGTGGGAAGTACGCTTGGCTCTCGTATAGAGGAGTGCATTGTCTTTATCGAGGAACGGCATCAGTAACGGCCAAAGCTTGTAGCATCCTGTAAACAGGAAGTGTTTTGTCTTTGTATGTTGGATGTAATAGTCTGTGATATTAAATATTTGTTAAGTTTATCCAGTACCAGTGTCAGTCGTCTACTCATTCCTGATTCCATGTATGTTCGAGACCCTTTGTTCCAGACTTTGTATCAGCGCACTGAAATAGCAGATAGTGGCTAGCAGCCAGGAGAGATGACCTCAACAGTGGTGCGGGTATAATTCAGCTATTATAGCTGATGAGCAAACAGAGAGTGGACTACAAGTTCCAGATATTTTAATCTGTGCACCTTAGAAGAATAGCAGATGATTCTGCAAGTGAGGAAAGGACATCGATAGTGTGAAGCTGAAGCTAGAGGCCAAACCCTAGCCAACCGACGAGATTGGTGAGAAAGCAGTATTGTATCCTATTGTTGTGCTTATTTTGGTTAAGTATTGTGCCATTAATTTCCAGTGCTACGGGAGAAATGTACAGTGCCATAAACACACAGTCAGGACAGACAGGGGAAGATGATAATATCAGTAGGAGTTCTGGGGAAACGGAAATTTATGACCTAGGGATTACTGATGAGATGGAGACGATAGGGGCCGATAGCAGCAGATTAACAGAACCCTCGCACAACAACGGCGATGTGGAATTGCTAAGATTAAAAATTCAATTGCAACAATTGCAAGTACAAGAAGACGAAATGTACACACGAGGTGGAGATGGATGATAGGTGTATGCAGCATGCTCTTATTCTAGCATGAGAGAGAAAACATGGGAGTGGCCAGGGTGAAAATATATGCATCCCTGAGCAGTCTCTGTCAGTGGTCAGCAGAGCAACAAAAGAATTAGAAGATATTGCAAAATGGATCAAGGCCATCAGTCCCATTACTGGAAACCCCCCAGCAGACACCAGTAATATGCCCCTCTTCTTTCAAGAGCTAGAATACATTTTTGCCAATCAAGGTGTACCTGAAACAATGAAAGGCAGAATCGTTCTACCCATTTGTAGGAAAAAATTGGGCAAATTAACGGCTACCTTACTCATTGAGGATGCATTAGATTATAAAAAAATAAAAGAATTTATTTTGTCAAGGTGCTGCCTTTCAGCTGTAGAATGCAGGCTACAGTTCGATGGGACAAGAAAAATAGCCTCAGAAACCTGGGATTCCTTTTCTGAACATATAAGGAACTTATGGTTTCGATATTTAGAAAGTAGGAAGATGACAGATATTGCCGATCTGCATGACCTTATCATCGCAGATCGAATTAAAGCAGAAATCCCCAACCATGTCACAAAAGAATTCGTTGCCCAGAGAGAATTCGACAGCTGGTTGCGACCGCCAGAGCTGGTCGAATGCATCAAACATCACGTGGCCAGTACTCAAATAGGAATTCGAAGTAGAATGAGCAGCGATCGAGGTGCTAAATACATTCCTCCAGCCATGAGGGGGAGCTGTGAAGAACAAAAACACCGATCAAGACAGCTGAGTAATGTCCCACCGGTAATTACGCGATCATGTTACGAATGTGGATCCCAATTTCACATAAAGAGGGAATGCCCCAAGGCTCGCAATAGAACAAGAGAACGATCAACTGCTATTAGACATTCGAAACAGAAGGCACGGTGTATGAGGATGATAGAGACCACGTAGCAGGTGCACACATTTCGACGTTTGCCTTGTTCCCAGTAGAAGGATTTCAAAATACCTGCAGTCGACAGCATCTGAAATTAACACAATTGCAAAGTGTGAAGGTTGCCTGTGGATCCTCGACATTTAATGCAATAGTTGACACTGGAACGAAACTCACAATGGTGAGAACTGACATCATCCCTGAAAGGTATCGGAAACCATGTGGCCGGATAAAGGTCAGTGCAGCATTCGGGGAAGAGAAATTTGCAGCACTAGTTAATTTACCCCTCCGATTGAAAGAGGTTGGAACTGATGGGAAGGTTCGGCCAGAATTACTGGTGACTTGTGGGATGATGGAAGAACTGATGACAGAGGCCTTACTATCACATCGGAACTTCCAAGATCTCAGGATGGACAGCAAAGGAAAAGAACATTTAGATACTTATGAAATGGAACGAAATTTGTTATTGAGCAAAAACAATGAAACACAGCTTGAACTACAGAATCTAAGTGAAGAATATGTTAAATTATTGGGGCATCAGAACCACAAGCAGAAAATCCTTCATGTTACAAAATTAAAGGGCGAAAACTTCAATTTAAAAAAGGAAATTAATCAACTGAAAGAACAGAACCTAAAGCAAAAGAAGGCCATGGTCTGTTTAGAGGAGGAATTGAACCATTTTAGAAAATGAAAAAAAAAACCTGAACAACCAGACAGACAAAAATAAGGGAAATGAAAGGCTCCAGCAAAGAACATTTGAATGCTGACACTCAGTCTCGCCTTCCATCTCAACAGTAGTATAAAATGAACAGGGAGGGGGGACATTTTAACTACCAAAAGGCATAAACAGCCAACATTGGTATAATATTGGGTCAATGCTATCGCCCTCCTAAGGGCGCATGCCCACACTGACTCGGCATTATTGTGAAGGATGTCCTATAAGGTACTACTGGTAGAGACTCAAATCGTGTGACACCAAAACCTGCATCATAACAAGAGGAGACTGGTACTTTTCAATGTGTGGGTGCTCCAAGCCAGGACAATCTGTCATCTTTCTCAGGTATATTTTTATCTTCATTAGACATGATGCAGTCTAAGAAAGATTTTGTGGGGGGGTTGTCATGATCAGATGACCTTTGCAGTGCCAAACAGTTTACCATCTGCAGAGTACTCACCAATAACATGCAGGTCGCTTGGAAAAAGGGTGAGAAGAAAACTGAAAGCATCATATGTGCCTAAGGGGTTCAGTTCCACAAGCCGCCAACAGTTGGGAGCACCGTATCACAGCTGCTTGGCAGTGGCTAACAGAGGTCACGTGAGCGGAAGTGACCAGAGGGGGAGAAGAAAGAAATAAGATGGCAGGCTGCAACCTTGAGGGAGAAAAGGGGTCAGAGGGACTCGGCAGCCAAGAGAACAGTGGGGAAGTATGCTTGGCTCTCGTATAGAGGAGAGCATTGTCTTTATCGAGGAACGGCGTCAGTAATGGCCAAAGCTCTTAGCGTCCTGTAAGCAGGAAGTGTTTTGTCTTTGTATGCTGGATGTAATAGTCTGTGATATTAAATATTTGTTAAGTTTATCCAGTACCAGTATTGGTAGTCCACTCATTCCCAATTCCATGTATGCTCGAGACCCTTTGTTCCAGACTTTGTGTCAGCGCACTGAAATAGCAGGTAGTGGCTAGCAGCCAGGAGAGATGACCTCAACACTAATCATCCTTCTTTTTCTTGCAGTCCGCTAACAGGATCAACACTAATAAACTTATTTAATCTCCTGCAAACGCACTAAACAAAAACGTTTCTTCTTTTAACTATACCACACAGACTAAAACAAACTATGTCTTCCTTCACACTACAATTCCTCTTAATTACAAAACTTATTTCTTATTTTTTTAAGTCAAGTTCGTTTGAAGTAGTGATGGGTTGGGTTGTTTTACCTCTGAGCGGCACTTTTTTGCACACCATGGGCTAAATGGCCAGGTCACATGGACCCCGAAGGCTCAGAGAAGGTTGGGGGAGGGGACCCACTGCAACAGCTGTTGGGAGACAGATGGTAGCCTCCCGTCAAGGCCATCCAGCGTGTTCTTTAACGTGCACAGGGTATGGCTCTCCCGCACACGGGACCACGGCTTAACGTCCCATCCGACGGACGGCGGCCTTTCCAAGCCCATCGGTGTCCCCTACTGACCGTGGGCAGGGCGGGGAATTTTGCGGAGATAAATCTCAACACTGACTCAGCTGGGACTCGAACCTGGGAACTACAGATTACGAGCCTGGCGCGCTACCGACTGAGCCACCCCCGCCCTGAAGTAGTGATGAATTCTCATTCTGTAGTTCATGGAGCATCAAGACAATACATCACATCATGGTTCATTGTAGCATGTTCATCTGCCATAACAATGATATACTATAAACAATAAAGATCATGCATATATTGCAGTTTTGCATCATTATACACTTGAAGAATTGCAAGATTTTTTGCAAAAAAAGTGATTTTCTTACATAATAAATGGGTAAAAAATAATGATAATGTGCAATGACATGAAAATTTAAAACTGATTTGTTTTAGTATTCATTACTATATATATCACAAATATTTATTCATGTTCTCATAATTGTGTACAATTACACATACAAATAAAATCCTCAAGTAACTAAAAGTTATGAGGTCCAATCACACAGTAATTCGGGTCTTCAAACATTTCTACTCAACTGCTGCCACATTTAATTAACAAAGGCCAATTTTAATGAAGCGCTGCTTAAAATTTATTGAAATTAGTTATGGAAAAAACAATTCTATTAAAAATTACAGGATTTTAACAGGGACTAAAGTAGAATTAGCAAATCTCTACCTTTGATCTACTGCTTAGTGGACACTTATGAGTCAAACTGGAATAAAAGATAAATTTAACTAACTAATTTAAAAGCTATAAGCTATGAAAAATAACTGATATATTATCACAATTTTCTCACTATTCTACCACTTAAATGCATCAATGTAAAATACAGTATTCAGCATGTCAGAGATAATATTTCAATATTGATGAACTCTTGGCTAACTGAAAGCCAAATGATAGTAAAGTCAAAACAACTCCAGTCAGCCAAATCAATCCTCCAATTGAACATGAAGAGTTGCAAGGCCATAAGGGATGTTACTTAACATAAGAGGTGTTCGTTTTTATAAAGGTTGTTTTCAATCTTCATGTAAAAGTGGAAGGAACAAGGAAGAGCATAAGAAAAGATCAATGGCAGTGAAAGTGCAGTATGGGTTTGAAAACATTTATGGACACTGGTGTTAAACAGGGAGATAGATGGATCCCTTAGCCAGTGCTCAAGGATCTGATGCTTTCATCATTGGTGTCAATATTTCCCCAAAAAGAACTCTGTGCAATTAAATCCTCCATCAGAAGGAAGACAGCAGTTGTGACATGAGGTAATCAAGCTGAGTCATGAAAATAGATGAATCAATCAATAGAAATGTGACTAAGAAGTGAATGGCTGACTAAGAAGTGAATCAACAAGTGTATAAGTCAACAATAACAATGGGTGTATAGGACCCTTTTAAAATCAGAAACAAATGTATAAACTAAGAAACAGGATGAAAAGTTCATAAATGAGTAAAATAACCAGTAAAATGCAAAAATGCAAAAACAGCAGTTAAAACAGAGTCATCGGATAAAAGATGTCTGAGTGTAAGGGGCTCAAATATAAAATCGTGAAAGCTAAAAAACGTAAGTCTTTCAAAATTAAAATAGGGACAATGAATTAAAACATGCTTTACATTTAAAATGTTGTCACAAAACTCACACTTAGATTCATCGACCACCCAAAGAAGAAAATGTGTAATAAAAGAGGGGCGGGGGTGGCTCAGTCGGTAGCGCGCCAGGCTCGTAATCTGTAGTTCCCAGGTTCAAGTTCCAGCTGGGTCAGCGTTGAGATTTATCTCCGCAAAAATTCCTCGCCCTGCCCACGGTCAGTAGGGAACACCGATGGGCTTGGAAAGGCCGCCGTCCGTCTGATGGAACGTTAAGCCGTGGCCCCATGTACGGGAGAGCCATACCCTATGCACGTTAAAGAACACGCTGGATGGCCTTAACGGGAGGCTACCATCTGTCTCCCAACAGCTGTTCAAGTGGGTCCCCTCCCCCAACCTTCTCTGAGCCTTCGGGGTCCATGTGACCTGGCCATTTAGCCCATGGTGTGCAAAAAAGTGCCGCTCAGAGGTAAGACAACCCAATCCAACATAATAAACGAATGACCTAAGTGGAACTGAGAAAGTACATAACTTCCTCCTTGCGATTCCTGCGAAAACAAGACTACTACAGTTTGACAATGGGCTTGATCTCGAAAAGCTTGTTAACCAACCTGTTCAGACCAAAATCTCTGCCACTGTGCCCAGAGCTTGATGGAAAAACGCCGCAGGAAGTCCAAATATGGAACCAACAGTGGAGAGTTGGATAGGGGCATGGCTGACTTAGCAGCAGCACCTGTTAAGTCATTGCCCCTGATACCAACGAAAGAGAACAGTAGTGGTGGCTGCCAGACGATGGAGCTGTTGGCGGATCTTGGAGAGAACAGGATGAGGCTGATGCCTCACCGAGATCAAAGGCTGTAGCAAACTAAGCAAGGGTACACCAATGATGCTTAGCTGCTATGTGATCAAAGGCAAGACTGATGGCTTGCAACTCAGCAGTGAAGATGGAACACTGCTGTGGGATCTGGTATGTAATGATTACATTACAGCAGACCATAGCTAATCCCATGGATGTACAAGACTTCGAGCCATCTGTGAAGATAGGCAAGAAGTTCAGGTGCTCAGCATGATGGCTGGCAAAGAGTTGCCGATACACAGAGTCAAGTGTATCACTTCCTGCCCTTGTGCTGTAAGGGCTTTCCCCTTCCTGCACAGGGAAAAATTGTAGGAAGGGGAAAGAGCAAGCCACGGTGGAAGCGGCTTGGCTGTCGACTGTGAGATGCTTTCGAGATTAGTGTTAATGTCTCGCAGGTAACCATGGACACACAAACTGAAAGAACGAATGGCAGTCAGCCGATTCTGGAATAACATTTCCCACTTGAGGTTGAAAATACAGTCCCAAGTGGGATGGCCAGGCAGGGATCACAATTTTGCAGCATACTCAGGGTCAACTGCTGACGGCAAATAGATATAGACGGTTCATTGGTCTCAACATACAGACTCTGGACCGATGAAGTGCTGAAGGCCCCCATGGGAGGCCTGATGGTGGAGGAGGTCCAGCATCTTCACCACTGAATCAGGATAGGTGGAGTCATACACCTGGGATTGGAAATGCAGTTTCGACTGGAAAGGAGCACGGTAGATGTGGAGCAATGAACATCGGTCCACTCCCAAAGAGAGGAAGGAGAGGACCTTGAGGATGTTCACTGTCCATGTGCACTTGGACTTGAGATGTCATATGTGTGGTAAAAAGGTTGATTTTTGGTCAAATATGAGACTGAGAAACTTGGTCTTCACCACAACTGGAACGATGTCACCCACAAGCTGCACCTCAGGGTCCAGATGAAGATTACGTTTGTGGCAAAAATGCACACAAGCAGTCTTCTGTGGGGAGAACCGAATCACAGAGACCATGGCTGATCCTCTAGTCAGAGCAAGTTGCCGTGTAATGGAATTTATCTTGACAGCAAAAAGCGTAACACTCAGGAGACAGCCTTGTGGAACCCCCTGATCTTGGGGGAAAGGCTGTGATAGCGTTGCCAACAACTGCTACAACTGGTTGCCAACAACCGCTACAACTGGAATGGTGGCCCACTGAGCCAAAGCTTGGGGTCCAGATGAAGATTATGTTTGGGGAAAAAGTGCACGCAAGTGGTCTTCTGTGGGGAGCACTGAAACCCATTGGTCATCATCCAAACTGAGATTGTTCAGGGCAATTTGCAGTTGTTGTTCAATAACCCTCATGCTGGATGACAGGCAAAAGATGCTAAAGTTGTCAACATAGAGGGCATTGCTATGGTCATAGGAAGTTGAAGTGTAATGGAATTTACTTGACAGCGAAAAGTGTAGCACTTAGGATACAGCCTTGTGGCACCCCCTGTTCTTGAGGGAAAGGCGCAAAAGAGTGTTGCCAACACGGACATGAAATGTTTGAAAAGATAAAAAGTTTGCAATGAAGATTAGCATGTGACCTCTCAAACTGAAGCTATGAAAGTCACGAAGAATGTCGAATCTCCATGCCATGTCGTAAGCTTTTTCGATGTTGAAGAAAACTGACACCAGGTGCTCTTTGCGTAAAAACTAATTCCTGATCACTGATTCAAGGCAGATCAGGTGGTCTAAAGATGATCAGTGCCTGCGAAAGCCACATTGGGTGTTGGAAAGAAGGCCATGATATTCCAAATACCAGGCCAGCTTGGTATTCACCATTGTTTCCAACACCTTGCAGATGCAACTCATCAATGCAATTGGATGATAATTGGATGGAATCTTGGAATCTTTGCCTTGCTCGGAGAAGGCAAAGATGATGACCTCCTGACAGGAGTCTGGAAACTGCTCCTCAAGAAAAATGCGGTTGAAGAGTTGGAGCAGCTGATCCTGATGGTGAGATATGCTGGAGCACTGCATAATGGACATTGCCAGGCCCAACAGCAGATGCACGGGAAGAGTGCATAGCAAGACAAAGCTCCTACACTGTGAATGGCCTGTTTTAAGGCTCCAAGCCATTTGAATGAAAGGACAGTGGAGAAAATTTGGCCCTGCTCTTCTGGGCCAGAAACTTGAGGGAATACAAAGACAAAGAAAAGATGGAGGAGAATGACTCTGCCAGAATGTCAACAATTTCTTGTGGATCAGCAATTGTCTGCCCATTACGCTCTAGGATCGAGAATGAGTGAGACATGTATTTCCCACCCATCTTCTGGACTTTAACCCATACAACATTAGAACTGGTCATTCAAGTAATAGAAGACATATATTTGATCCAAGATTTTTTCTTGCTCCAGACAAAATGGGCTCTCATCCTGGAGCGTTTGAATGCTTCAAGGTTGGGGGACGTCAGATATCTCTGAAACACCCCCAAGCCTTGTTCTGAGCCTTACAAGCTTGGGTGCAGTCAGTATTCCATCATGGTTTTGGGAACCGTGGAAACTGAGCGAGGTCTGAGGAATAGTAGAGGCAGCTGCATGGATGATGCAGTCCACCACATCCACCACTGCAGCATTGATTTGCTCCTGGCTGACAGAGTGGTCATCGAGCTCAGAAAGGAAGTCAAAGCCACTCCAGTCAGCCTCCACCGTGAGATGCGTGAAGGGCTGCAAGGCCCTCCCCCCATGGGAGATGGTGCACACCATGAGGAGGTGATCAGTTCCGTATGGTTTGTTCTCAACCTCCCATGCAAAGAGTGGAAGGATTGAGGAGAAGCAGATAGTGAGATCAATGGCAGTGAATGTGCGAGTTGGGGAGTGAATGTATGTACTGACACCAGTGTTGAACAGGGAGAGTGATGGATCCAAGAGCCACTGCTCCAGGACCCCATCATTCCCATTGGTATCAGCACTGCCCCAGAGTGGACTGTGTCCATTTAAATCCCCTATGATGAGGAAGGGGGATGGCAGCTGCGAGACGAGGTCATTAAGGCCTTCCCAGAAGATGAGACTCCCAGGTGGTAGGTAGACAGAGCAGACAGTCAACAAAAAGCTCACAAAGAGGCGGATGGCAACTGCCTCTAAGTTGGTGGTGAGGGGTATGACCTGGAATGGAGAATGGTTGCTCACGAGGATGGCTATACCCCAACGAGCTGGACCATCCCCATCCCAGTCCTGGCTAATGAGAGAGAAGTGCCGTATAGTGGGATTGTTGTCTGTCTGCAGGTATGTCTCCTGTAGGCACACACAGACAGGCTTGTGTGCTCTCAGGAGGTTTTTGATATCAATATTCTTCTGAAATCCACAATTTTATTGTAGGAATTTGGCCATATATGGTTTTAGAAGAATTGACGGATGACTTCCTGTTTATTTTAATTATCGCCAGCGACAGTTTTGGAAAAATGGGGCAGTCTGTGTCCATGTCCTCAGAGTTGTCCAAGTGATATGGATCAGAGACCGCCGAACAAGGAGGGGTTAAAAGCTTCTTTTTAGGCCCCAGTGGGAGCCCTTTGGGTTTCAAAGGTCTTGCAGTCTGTGGGTGGGAAAGAGGGGGCCCTTGCAGAGGTGGAAGGCACCTCAGCAGGAATGGAAACTGGAGTTGATGTTGCGATGGACACTTGACTTAGGCTTTGCCTGAGTAAGGAGGTACTTTGCTGCAGGCATGAAAGATTCAGATCATGGTATGCTGATAACCGTCTGCACTGCCGCAGAAGCCATCGCAATGATAGGCTTTCTGAGAACCACACTGGCATAGGAAACCTTGCTAGGTGGTGCAGGTGGTGCAGAAAGCTTTCTCACCTTGGGATAGATGTTGTTCAGTGTTTTGGGGTGCTGTGCCTCCTTCTCCTCCAGCCACTTTGGACAGTCATGGGAGTAGGCCGGATGTTCGCCACTGAAGTTTACGCAGCATGCCTTTTCTGCAGTCAGGTTCGAATGATCCTGACTGCCACAACAATTACAGGTGGTTTGCCCCGGCATGCTGTGCAGGCATGGCAGAACCTTTGGCATTGAAAACAATGCAGAGGGTTTGCGATATATGGCCATACCTCACAGTGTAAGTACCCTGCCTTGATGGAAGTAGGCAGGTGTGGTGTATTGAATGTAATGATTAGTACCCTGGTGGGTACTAACTTTCCATCACAGCATTGCGAATCCCGGTGTTTTGAGCATGCAGTCTCCATCTGCAAGTCACCAGATGTCAGGTGCTTGACAGATTTTGGTTCTCCCTCAAGACCTTTCAAACCCTTGTTGATAAAAAAAAAGGGGGACATGTCCCCAATAATCTGATCACTTGTTGAGTGGATAACTAAGAATCTTGGAGACAGTGAAATACATGAAGACGGTGGCGACAACAAAGACACAGAAGACAAGGGCTCATGCTGAGCTCTTTTAGCTGCATTCGTCAATGAAATTGCATTTTTGGAACTCATGGTTGTTTTTTGCGGTTCAGTGCCTGATGTCCCCACCCACCATGGAGTCCCATCAGGCTGCCCAGGCACCATACCCACACAGCTAGTAAACCAAGCCCTCACAACTAAAGAATAGGAAAAGTAAGAGAGAAATTGTGAGGAACTCATCTGAGTTCCCAGAAAATATAGGAAGTGAAAAAATAAAATGGGATGAGAGGCGAACCGTTCTTACAAAAGAAAGAAAACTCTAAAATTAGTTAATGTACAAGGAAACTCACAAACATGTACCTGGACATGGGCAAGGTTACTCACTGCTCTGCATAGTTGACCTAGCAGGACCAGCCCACCAGTCAGTTGATCCTGGGAGGGCCACTCCATGACTCCCATTTACCTGAAGCAGAGGCCAAAGCAGTATATAGCAGTGGCCCCAGAATTCGCTGTCCAACCCTGCAACGAACAGGCTCCCCAATGGCAGGCTGGCCAAAGGTGACTCCACCAGTTATGAGCTGAGGAGAGAAGACTGGGATCCACGAGCAACTGCCAGGATCCTCCTTTCCAAGAACATGGGTCTCAGCGCACGGCAAACACACAGGCGAGCATTCAGGACCCTGTGAAGGTACCCAAGCCAGTGGAGCCTTCACAGGGTGGTCTCCTCACCATGGACAGGAGCTCACAACGAGGGGTGCTATCTTAGGTTTTTGAGGAATGGGAACAAAGATTTCTTATATAAAAATGGAATGATTCTGCCAATGGGTGCCCTTGTTTGTTGCATATTAAAAGAAAAAGTAGCATTGCAATGGGTATTCATTATCAACAAAAAATATAAATAAATATGATGAATGAATATTCCAGTGTTTAGCAATAAAATATTATTTTAAAATACCCTAAACTGAAGAGTAAGAAAAACATTTAATTTCAGATATATTTGTAGAACTAAGTAATAAGCAAATGAAACAAAATTACTGTATATTCTGCAGCAGAGCATAATAAACAGCTAAAATTCAGATCATATCCCTCTTTTGTAAAAACTGCTTCTTTAGCCAAAAACTAAAAAAAATATTTCAATCATTCATTAGGATTTAGGCTTAGTGAATCATCAGCTAACTGAAAGCTTAATTTTATCAAGAAGAAAAAACAATGATGTATATCCAAAAAGATTCTTAAATTTAGAAAAGAGGATTCTTATTTTTATCATTTGTCCCAGTATTCATTGCATTACACCTTGATATGGAAACCATTGATCTGCTTAGTATCCAGAACTTCTATTTTCAATCAGATAACGCAGATGTCCACTATAATCACACACATGTGGCAACTGTAGCAGCATCACTCTGCAAGTGATAAACAACAAGCACTTTTATTTGTGAAATGCTACTGCTTTCTCATTGGATACTTTTGAGTGGAAAAAATGGTATTTTTCGCACATATTGTGAAACTTTTAATTGCCTTTTTTTTTTATAAATTAAAACCAAGGACATTTTAGATCGAAATGATCAAGAAAAACTATTTTTTAAAAAAAAGTATTTTGTTGATCTGGACTTGGACTCTGAAATTTTTGGATTTTCTGCATTAGACTTTGAATGAAGTGATCTTCTTGTAGAGGAAATAGAGGATGCTAATGTAATTAATTTATGGGATATAGAAGTAAGATTTCCCATAAATTAATTACATTAGCATCCTCTATTTCCCCCAAGTGAAAACTTAAGTGATTTGGAGGAAGAAACTTTTTCAACCTTTCACTTTTCACCTCTATGAGAAATAGGCTGAGGTGACAAATACTACATGTTCAGCTCTGCCAATAAGGCAGGAATTTACCAGTAGCCCGGTAAAAAATAAAAAATGTAAGAGCAAAAACTGCATTAGAATTGTTTAAAAATTTTATTTCCAATGAAAATGTAGTGGAGATAACAGAGCAGAGAAATTTATATAGCAAAATCTTGTTTATCAAACACAACAGTGCTCTCTCAGGATGGCTAGAGCATTCCCCTCCCCCCCAAAAACCCCCCATAGAATTCAGTCCAAGAACAAGTCACAATTAATTTGGTCAAAGAGCTGCTGGAAGGAAAGCTATTCATGAAAATGTCTAATTGAACACTCAGAACAACCCACTCCCAAGTTTCAGACTAACAGGTTGGCATTTCTTATGAAAAACTACAAATTAGCCCAAAAGAACATGTGTGTTCTACTGCTAGAAGTAGAACTGAAAGCTTCCATGAATGTGAGCAGTGCCAAGTCATCTTGTGTAACACTGGCCCATATTTTAAAATATGCAATACTGAAAAGAGTTATAAGAAGAAACAAAATCCATGTTTGAGGTAAAAAAAATTTTATTCAGAAAAAAAAAGTTCCCTTTTCATTGATATATAATTTTACTGTCTTATTTCATCAGGCTTTCCAAAATTAAGTCTTAATCGTTTAATCAGATCTCTTTTTTTACTACATCACTGCAAAAAAAAGTCATATTAAAATTAATATGTTTGTAAATTATTATTTTTTGTTTAATTTGGTATATAACAATTGTTTGACTCAGTATAGTGGGAAAAATCCTGAACTTTTCTCAAAGTACAGTAACAAGAAAAAATTACAACTAGAAGAACGCATATTGCCGCTGGCACATACGAGAATCTCACTTTCAAAGAAAAGGAAGTTTTTCCTTTACCTACTCTTTCACTTCTTAAAATTTTTAATTTGAGCTAGTGGTTGATGGGAAAAATACAAATAATATTTAATTAGTAATTATACAACATAAAAGTATTCGTCTTTTAATTCTTAAATTTAAAAAAGTTGCATTTTCCACACCTCTCTCAGAGAAATGGGTAGGTTACACTGGGCAACACACAAAAAGGCTTTGAAATGAAAATAGCCAATCTTTACTAATTTCGAGGTGCTGAACACAGAAATGACAATAAAATTTGTTTAGAGATGGTCATGTATAAACAACTCAGTGCGCATTGAGTACATAGGCAACCATTTTGCAATGCTGCATTTTAAACTCCAGATTGCAACATATTGTGCTGTATTGCATCAGCCCGCAATACACACAACCCCGGGAAGTATTGCATCATTGTCTGATGCATGTAGTTGAGTCATGACATCACGGCTCTATGACTGCAGACAAAAGATGATGCAATCGTTAGTTGTAAGCGATGTCTCATAGGGTGAGCAAATCTTTTGAACGACTCCCATTTACCTTCGGTGTCTAATGATAATCCATACATCTACCATAATGCATCATCTGTGCCACACATTCTCACCAAAGAAGAAATGACAATCTTGTTTGAGATTTGGAGCTGTCCAAGGCCAAAGAAGAGTTACTGGATCAAGATTTAAATAATGGAATCTTCTTAAGGAAAATGTCCGAGTGACTTCGTTTCGAACTTGTCATGAGCAGTTTGTGCTTTACTTCAGAAAGGAAGATGACCTTGTGTTCTGCTCTGATGTAGATGGCCTGATGAATGTCCTTGGAATCAAACATGACCCTCAAGAATGGCGACTATTCATAGACTCCTCAAAATTGAGTCTCAAGGCGGTGTTGCTGCATAATGGAAATCGACTTCCATCCATTTCAGTCGGATATGCTGTCTACATGAAAGAAACCTACGACAACCTAAAACAGCTGTTGAACTGACTTCAATACAGCAAGTATGGCTAGCATCTCTGTTGTGACTTGAAGGTAGTGTCTCTGTTGATGGGTCTGCAGTTGGGATATACGAAGTAGTGCTGTTTCTTATGTGAATGAGATAGCCGAGCAAAGACTTCGCACTACATGAAGAGAAACTGGCCTCAGAGGAAATCTCTGAGGCCTGCACTGGCAGAAACGCACAAAATCCTGCTACCATCCCTACACATCAAACTCTGTTTGATGAAAAACTTCATAAAAGCCATGGACCGGACTGCATCAGTTTTTTGGCTGACAAATTCCCTTGACTCAACGAAGAGAAAATTAAAGAGGGAATTTCTGTGGGTCCTCAGATCTGCAAGTTGTTCAGAGACCAGATGTTTGACAACCTGCTTCAGGGTGATGAGAAAAAGGCTTGGGACGATTTTCATCTGGTGTCAACTAAATTCCTCGGGAATGTCAGGACAGACAGCTACAAGAAACTGGTTAAGGTCATGTTGTCTCTGTATCACAAACTTGACTGTAATATGTCCTTAAAGATCTACTTTCTCCATTCCCACTTAGATTTCTTCCCCAACAACTGCAGCATGGTTAGTGATGAGCACGGTGAACATTTTCACCAGGACATTGCAACGATGGAGAAACGATACCAGGGAAACTGGTCCACTTCAATGTTGGCTGACTACTGTTGGACCCTCACCACAGATGATCCTGAGCAGCTGTACAAGTGACAGGCAAAGAGACTTCGGAAGTAGAAGTGGAGTTTTACCAATACATGTCATATGTACGTATTACTCTATTATATAAGAAACTATTGTGAATTTCTCAGAAATCACAGCCAATTTTGCATTTTCATTGTCATAATCGTGTTCAGCACCTTGAAATCTTTAAGAAATGGCTACTTTTATCTCAGAGGCATGACTTTTACAAAAATTTGTTGTTCAGTGTTATTGCTCTCACTGCAATATCTTTGGAAAATCTACCACTAAAATTTTAAATTTCTATTATATACATATTATATGTAAAATTCATCAACAGCTGTGCCACTTTCATATATAGTGATCTATAAAGATATATATATTAAAACTACGTAAGTATTTGAAAAAGATGAATTACAATATTTCATTACTACCAATTCAACTAAAATAGTTTTCTAATTATCACTTTTATTGTTTCCAATGGAAACTTTATAATATTCACCTTCCAACAGCAAAATTTCAAATTTCTATCATTAACATATCACTGCAATATTCATTTGAAATTTTTTTTATCGTTAGAGGGTGCAGTTATAGTGTGTGAAAATGTGAATCGTGTTTTATCAATTCTTATCTAATCCAAAAAAAGAATTTTTTATTTATCTCTATAAACCAAGGGTTCTCAATGTGGGGTATGCATACCCCTTGGGGGTAGGCAGTAAAATATTTTGGGGTATACCGTGAGAGTTCAAAAGTTGCTAGATCTAGTAATGAAGTCGCTAAGTTGGCAACACTGCTGGGCAAAGATGTCCCTTTTTGTGTTTATCATTATATGTAATTTATGAATACAAAATTTAATGTGTTTAATAATATATATATTTTATTTTATTCCCATTGTTATATTATAACTGTAGTTTTATCTATCTATACAAGGGCTACGCCAGTTACATACACATTTCCAGGGGTTATGTGAAGCATAAAAGGTTGAGAACCACTGCTATATACAATTATCTGCTAAAACAAAAAAAAGTGTTTTCTCACCCCCCTGGATCTAAGCAAGGCTACCTTGATACAACAGGCCTGGACACTGCAGTAACAGAAGACTTATTTTTTGAAAAATATAGCAATTTCCATTATATTTCAATTGCTAAAAAATTCAACTGGTAGTTACTTATTTTTAAAAATCTGGTAATTAATTTAAAAATATTCAATTATTTTAATAAAATCATTATGAATAAATTTTTTAATTGATTTAAAAACAAATAGCCTTAACTTAAATTTTATACAAATTACATCACTTGAATTTTTCTGCATAATTAATATCCCTTCTTTCTTCCCTTCTTTTACTCAAGGCTGTCCAGGCCTGGTATGTCAAGGTGGCTTTGTTCTAAGGTGCCAAAGTATTGTTGGCACTGAAAATTCTGTGACTTTTACATTCCACCACCAAAATCTCAGATTTCTAGCATAAATACATCATTTGCAATATTCATTTGAAATTCTGGAATTTTAAACTTTTTCCATCGTCAGAGGCCACAAATATAGCGTCCGAAAGATTCTGAAAGTGTGAATCACAATATTTTATCAATTCCTACCTAACTCAATTTTTTTTCATTTATCTTAAAAACAAGCAGTTATCTGCTAAAACAAAAAAAAAAGTTGCCCCCCCCCCCCAAGGTCTAAAGTGCCAACTCACTGTTGACAGCAAAAATTCATGACATTCACATTCCACCACCAAAATTTTTAATTTCTAGCATAAATACATCGTTTTCAATATTAGTTTGAAATTTTAGAATTTTCAACTTTTTCCACTGCTAGAGGGCATAATTATAAAGACATTTGGAAAGTGCATATCACAATATTTCATTCATTCACCTACCCAACATAAAAAAAAAAATTTAATTTATCTCTGTAAACAAAAAAGTTCAATGTCTACAGGCAGACGACAAAACGAAACTATTACTTCATTTTCTGAGAAAACGAGGTAAAAAAAAAAGAGTAATTTTCTTGTTTCAAGTTAATATTTATTTTCCTCTTATTCATAAATAAATAGCCTTTCTATTGATATGCATTATAATTACTGCTGTCTATTAGTTACTTTTTAAATAAATTTTTACTTGTATTGCCAGATGCACTGTTTTATTAATTTGGAATATAACATGCCATAATTCCTTTCATTAGCTGTTTGACAAAAAACGTTCAAAAGCTATTTTTTTTTGGTGGTGGTGTGAGCTCTGTGGTACAACCTGTTTTTTCAGACTTGGCAACAGAAGGAAAAGTGTTAAACAGTAACAGAAGATTGAATATTTAACAATAAGTTAGTATGTTTTGGAAAAAACATAAATGATTAAAATTAATGATTATGCAAACTTCTAAACTATGCACTTATTTTACTACATGATTGTGAAATATTATTTGTTTTAACTTCTGAGGTAGTCATCCATGACTAGCTTTACTGTTAAATATTCAAACCTCCATAACTGTTTATATACTGAATGAATATTGCTGAAAGTCATAATTTAGACATATTTGATTAAGATCTTTAATCCCATTTTTCCATGTAAAGCTTAATTTAGAACACATTGAGTTTTGAATTCAATTTCTCACTGCCACAATGTAAATTCTAGAATAAATGTCAGGGTAGTGTGTACATATACATAGTGTAATAGCATGGAGGGGGAATGAGGATTTAATTCTCAATCTTTGGGGAGGAATTTATGTTTAAGGAACAATTTTTTCACTTATTTTTATTAACAAAAATGTTAAACTTTTTCAAAAACACGAACTTCTGAGAAATTTAATCTTGGCTATAACACTGATTATTCAATGTGTAAGAATTGTGCATAATTTCTAAATTATACTCTTTCCTTGTTAGATGAAATCTAATAGTCATTGTGTTGGGCACTTGAATACAGGCATTATTATTAAAAAATGCAGAAAAATTTCTCCATCAAATATTGAACTCTGTAACAAATATATTTTCCTTAGACAACTTGGTACATAGAAAGAAACAGAAGTGTTCTATCAAAGGTATTTTGATGATTTCATGTTGGCTTATGTGTTAAATCACAAGAAACACTGCATAGTTAAAAACAAAGGATCTAATTGGCAGGAATGATTGAAGCAAGGCAATATTATAGTTCAAGGTTGGGTTGTTGGGTTGTTTTACCTCTGAGCGACACTTTTTTGCACACCATGGGCTAAATGGCCAGGTCACATGGACCCCGAAGGCTCAGAGAAGGTTGGGGGAGGGGACCCACTGAAACAGCTGTTGGGAGACAGATGGTAGCCTCCCGTCAAGGCCATCCAGCGTGTTCTTTAACGTGCACAGGGTATGGCTCTCCCACACTCGGGGCCACGGCTTAATGTCCCATCCGACGGACGGCGGCCTTTCCAAGCCCATCGGTGTCCCCTACTGACCGTGGGCAGGGCGGGGAATTTTGCGGAGATATTATAGTTCAAAATTTATATGAAAATATCTACATCTCAAAAACATTTATTTAAAATGAAAGTACATATTTTAATGAAGATTTCCCATTGAATTCTCTGCAGGCATTCAGCTAGTATGATTTCAAATTAAAAATTCAAATGAAAATTTATTTTAGATGGAAGTATAGGATGGATAGGGTTCTCAACAAACATTCAAATGTTACAAAATTCTTTAAAGGATAGTTAAGATGCTGAAATGGCTGAATGCCCCAGTACATATGGAAAAATTAAAAATCAAAAACTGTATAAAAATGCAAAACTATTTGATAGGTCTTTGGGCAATGGTCAGTGATCACTGAATAATGCTGCAATTGACAACTTGCAAATAATTCCTATCTCCATGCACTTAAAATGATGGGAAACAGGATGCATCAAAATATTCTGAAACATCTTAGCTTACTGAATGTCTTTGGGTTCTTTCCATTGATTGGCCTTGTATCCCTCAGCTCTAATTCCAATGAGTGCGTCTTGTATCGCGAGATATTTGGAGCCAAAATCCCTTGGGAATGAATAGAATGGTTGTATTACTTGCTTTTCAAAAGTATACATTAACTTTATTATAGTGTTGGCCTCTTAGTATTTGATATCAGATCATCTTTTATATACAGATCAATGACCCAAACAGAAAAAAATTACTGATCAAATATTCAAATAAGCATTCTACTATTAATTTAATTGACATTCAATATCTGAAATACAAAGGAGAAATAAAAATAAATTGTAATAATATGGAAAAACACTATGAAAACATTTTTTAAGTCAAAGTCTCTAAAAATGTGCCAATCCACACAACTACTTGAAATGTTCTTATGTTTGTCAAGAATATGATGACACAAGAGCAGCTTACTGAAAATGCAAACAATTTAGATCAGAATTTTATGTAGTTATATCTTTCAAATTTAATGAAAAGGTTGAAAAATGTAACATACCTGCCAACCTTCAGGCAAAGGTTCATGTTGAATAGTTAATGATATTTGTGAAGATGGCTGTGACAAAGCTGATACTGCTTCATGATGAACTGCTTTACTTAGATCAATGCCATTCACCTGAATAGAAAAAAAATACTGATCAAACCATCAAATAAGCATTCTTCTGCTGTTAACTTATTTTACAATCAATATCTGAAATGCAGATTGTGTGTAGGTGATATCAAAAACTCTAGTTCAGATTCAAATCATGTTGCAATGTGTAGAAAGGAGAAAAATACAATAGCATTGAAAACTTCTATAAATGCTTAGAAATATATGTCTTCAAGATCTTACTGCATTTACTTCAAACTGGGATAAACAAATTTTAGTTAGTTTGTGAAATGAAAAGTAGTGTCCATCTATTTTCTGATTTATTGTCATTGTATATCTCTGTTATATGTGTATTTTCAGCAGTGTCTTAAATGGGAATGTTGCTCATTCAATGTCATTTGGGGCTTAGCTGTATACTCTCTAGATGCTTGTAGAAATTAGCACACCAAATGGTTTTATTGCACCTCCATTGCTTGATTTCATTCATTTTGCCAGAGGGGTTGGGTGTGAATCATGAAGAGTGGTGACAGTGAGATGCAGAAATAACTAAGGCAATACTAATTGAACAGGATGTCAAGTTTTTTAGTGATGTAGCTTTTCATAGAAACCCTAAAGGAACAGGATTTGGTTTGATGGAGAATCAGAGTATGTAGACAAGGATTAGAATACATATATTCACCTCATTAAGTGAATGCCTGTAAATGTATCATTCAAAATATGTTAAACTGATGGGAGAAAGACTTCAAGTACATCAATTAAGCCATTGAGCAACCATTTCATTCAGCGAAGTTATAAGCACAGCTAAGGACTACAAAATAAAGAGCATTCCCATAGTATGTGTGTGTGTGTGTGTAAAGAAATGATGTGTTGTCCTCTACATAGTGCAGTGGACATTTTCTTCTTACATTGAAGATTACATCATCTGATGATTACATCATCATCTTCTTACATCTGATGCACATTGAAGCAAAGGTGTAACAATCCATGGATCAGTGGAATTACACATACTCAATTAAGCCATTGAGCAACCATTTCATTCAGCGAAGTTATGAGCACAGCTTAGAAAATTAATTATTGAAGTAATTAAAGAAAATTTTAAGGAAGTTCAGGGGTCCACTGCCACTTAAGTCACTACATTATCTGCTATAGTCATGAGATTGTTTCAATGTGCTGAAGAAAATTTCCAGTAATTCAATGGACAGTAATTCAATGTGCACAGAAGGTGCTTAAAAAAAAACTGCTAGCATCTCAGCTGACTGTCTTCAGCTAAGTGTTCTACAGTGACTACTTCACAAGTTCTCCAGTCGTCAAAATTTTCACTGCACTTATATGGTCTAGTAATTAGTGCACTCAACTACTAAACCAGAGGGCATGTCCCTGTCTATGTGTGTGTATGTTTTATGAGTAAGCAGGACAAGCCAAACAGAGCTTCTAGGTTAGCTATGTCCATTATTGTAAAACATAGATTTCTTCCCTTTTCCAAAAATTTTAGATCAAACTTCCAGTGTTTCTTGATTGTTCTGTGTTTCAGTATGGTTATAGTGTTCATCGTGCTGGTGGAGGTTCCCCATTTTGGTGGGATATCATTGTTCTGGCAAAAAAGAAAGAAGAGTTATCTCTTTGCAAGAGTGAAAGATCTATGGTTTTTCTGCCTATTTTCATTTTTGTGTGAGTTTTGAGTTGCAATTGATGCTTAGGAGTCATGACAAAAAAAAGGGTAGAACCAAGCAGGATAGGAGCATTGATGTAACCAGACACATTGAGGATGAGGAAGGGGTGGATGCTAGCAAAATTGATAGGATTGATAGCGATTTTGGGGTAGAACAGGTACTAGCAGATATGGTTCAGATCCAGTCGAAATGAATGCTTCAGGTCCGAAATTGGGCTCAGAGAGAGGGAATATGAGATGATGAAATGGTGAAGAGAGGAAAAGAGATAGGGAAGAAAGAGGATCAAAAAGGAAAGAAAGAGGAGGAGGAAAGGAAAGAAAGAAGGGGGGAGGAAAAGAAAGAAGGGAAAAGGAGGAAGGAGGTAGAAGGAGGAAAAGGAAGAAGGGAAAAGGAGGAAGGAGGTAGAAGGAGGAAAAGGAAGAAGGGAGAAGGAAGGAGGAAGAGGAAGGAGGTAGGAGGAAAAGGAAGAAGGGAGAAGGAAGGAGGAAGAGGAAGAAGGGAGAAGGAGGAAGAAGGGAGGAGGAGGAAGAGAAAGAAGGGAGGAGGTGGAAAGGAAAGAAGGGAGAAGGTGGAAAGGAAAGAAGGGAGAATTTGGTTGTTTAGGGGTTTATGGCACAAACATCTAAGGCTATAATGTGCCAAAAGAATGTCCAAAGAAAAGATAAAAGTCATGTACCCTCAACAATTTTTAAAAATAAACTTCAAAGAAAAACAAAAAATGTAAAACAATAAAATGAAATGTAGTAAACAATAAACAAATGTATAAATATGTTATAAATATAAACATAAAAGTAACCCAGGTGTAAGTGATATGGGTAAAACATATCGAATAATAAACTGGGGAATAAAACTAAAGAAAGTATCCAGTATATTGTAAAAATTTAAATATAGAGGTAAAACAGCAATGATCTGATAAGAGATGTTAGAGTGGAAGGGGCTAGGATGTAAAATCATGAAAGCTAAAAAACATGACACTCAAAATTAAAACACGGACAAGAAATTGAAATATGTTTGACAGATAAAGTTGTGCCACAAAACTCGCACTTAGGTTTGTCGTGTGCCCAAAGAAACGAGTGTGTAATAAACAAATGACCTATGCAGAGTCAAATAAACATAACTTCCTCCTTGCGATTCCTGTGGTAACATGACTGCCATGGTTTGATGATAGGCTTGATCTCAAAGAGCTTGTTCGTAAGCTGTACTGACCAAGATCTTTGCCAGTGTGCCTGCAACTCGATGGTAAAACACTGCCAGAAATTCAGATATGGGACCAGCAATGGAGAGTCGGACAGGGGCATGGTTGACTTGGCAGCAACATCTGTAAGGGTTGCCATCGACCTCCCATGTAAAGAGTAGAAGAATCGAGGTGGAGGAGATGGTGAGGTCAGTTGGTTGGTTGTTTTACCTCTGAGTGGCACTTTTTTGCACACCATGGGCTAAATGGCCAGGTCACATGGACTCCGAAGGCTCAGAGAAGGTTGGGGGAGGAGACCCACTGGAACAGCTGTTGGGAGACAGATGGTAGCCTCCCATCAAGGTCATCCAGCGTGTTCTTTAACGTGCGCAGGGTATGGCTCTCCCGCACACGGTGCCATGGCTTATTGTCCCATCCGAAGGATGGTGGCCTTTCCAAGCCCATCGGTGATGGTGAGGTCAATGGCAGTAAATGTGCAGGTTGGGGGAGTGAAAGTACATACTGCCACCATGTGGTCATACACCCATTCACTCATTTTAACTTTTTCTTAACCAGTTTTACTTTATTTACATTATATATTTATCATTTTGAGAATTATTTTTAGTTGGCCATCATTTTCTCTCTTCTGAGCGAGACACTAAAAGAGTTGCTCATGTACAACAAAGATTTTTGATTGACAGCCGCTAATGTGTGCTTTAAGGACACTCTTGCATCATAGCTAGAGTGAGCATGAGATAATAAGTTTATGTAAAGGTTTTTCCCAGTCTACAACACACACGTGTCAGTTGTATGCAGTATGTATACTAAATGAAGTTAGGTCACATAGTAAGACAGTGATGGAAGGTAGTGATGATAGTAATGATAGTGGAGAATGAGAATAATGTTAACTCAGAATTTGTCAGTTTTGGAAATGTTTAAATGAGTTTTTATTTGCTCAGACTACTTTTGTATTCAACAGTTCATATGGTGAGTGGTGATTTTTTTGGAAATAAACTTTGTTATGAATATTTTGACTTTGCTATTTTTTCTCGAGCAACAATAATTGATTTTGATTAAGATATAATTTTAAAAATTTGACAATCTTTTGAATTCTTTTTAATAAATAATGACCATATACCTAATTAACCCTCATTTAACTTTACTTGGCAAGTTAATAATGCCTGGTGCCTGATATGCTATCCAAAGTTTTAATTTAATTTGGATCAGTCATAAGATCCAAAGAGAAAAAGTTTAACAATCTTTGGAGCATTACAGAGCAAATAAAGAAAGTGGTGCACCGAACACAGGAACTGTATATGGGTGTTTCAAAACTCTCTGTACAAATTTCAATGGGAGATAGGGAACACCAAGACACCTTTTTTGTCTATGAATGTATGTATGCTGACATAACCCTTTGGTGCTAGAGGGTGCTGTTTGGCGGCACTGCAATTGGCTAGAGGGGCAAAGTGGGAACAGAACGAACTTGTGCTTGCCGTCAGCATTCGTAAATCAGTCACATTACGTGTAACATGGAGTGTTTCATGATGATGGTTGACATGCTGAGATGGCTGACATGCATCTGACATATGGGGTTGCCAATGGTTGTACTGACAGCACTTTCCAAACAGACATGTGCCAAGCCACCATACATTTGTGTGTTTGTATCGGCAACTGTGAGAAACTGGAACATTCCATGCAAACATGCATGACAGTGGTTAGGAGAGAACCATGTTCACTCCTGATATGGAAGAGATCCTACGGCAGATTGAGGACAATCCAGGCACAAGCACACAAGCTGTTGTACATAGCCTCAATGAGAACCATGCCTTTGTGTGGAGAGTGTTGCATGAGCAGCAGTTACATCTGTTTCATCATCAGAGAGTTCAGTCATTGCAACCTCCGGATTACCCTCTTTGTGTGGAATTTGTGCGCTGGTTTCTGCAGCAGACCATGGTGTAGCTGATTTTCCAGCTCATATGCTCTTCCCAGATGAGACCTCTTTCACACATGAGGATGTGTTTAATGTGCACAATTCTCATGTTTGGGCACACAAAAACTCACATGCCACAATGGCGCATGGTCATCAACAATGGTTCGCCGTCAATGTTTGGGCAGGTATCGTCCATGACATTTTGATTGGGCCATACCTGCTGCCTCTCCGATAAACAAGCAGATTTATCGAGAATTTCTTGAAGAAACATTGCCGGTACTGCTGGAAGCTGCTCCAGTGGCTATTCACAGACGAATGTGGTTTCAACATGATGGGGTGCCAGCACACTTCAGCAATGATGTGCAGGATTATCTGAACGCCACTTTTGGGGGCCGATGGATACACTGGAGTGGACCTGTTGCCTGGCCACTAAGATCGCCTGACTTAACATGTATTGATTTTTTCCTCTGGGGACACATTAAGAACCTCATGTATGAGACTATAATTGACTCAGATGAAGACCTTGTCACAAGAATTGCTGTTGCTGTGGTTGTGAAATTCCGGGAATCTTTCAATATGTACAACAATCAATGCTTCGACACTGTCATGCATGCAATGCTGTTGCCAGTTGCAACTTTGAGTACCTTATTTAAATAAACATGTTGTTCACACTTGTTTCCATTCATTCATGTACCAGTTCCACCGATATTTGTCAGTGCACCCTAGTACTGATGAGTTACGTCAGCAGACATACATTCATAGAAGAAAAAGGTTTGCCCTGGTGTTCCCTATCTCCGATTGAAATTTGTACAGAGAGTTTTGTAAAATCTTGTATATATGTATGTTATTTAATGTGATTGTCAAAGTTAAGAAATTTTTGAGCTCATTAGTTATATCTACTAATCATAGATTTCATGGCAGCTTAAACCAAAATTTTTTATAGAGCAAGAAGTTTAACTTTTGTGTTAGTCAAAGGTACTGAAGAGTTTCAGTGCAGTTATTGTTGATAGTTAAGTTCTTTATTGTATGTAAAGATTAGAATTGTCCGAACACAAAATGGATAAACTTTTCGATAAGCAAGTTTATTTGCAAGCTTAGCATAGCTTTAGTATTGTTGTATAGCAGTACCTTTGAGCACTGCTCAAGATAAAAAAGTTTCAAACTTTCCAAAATTCAAAATTTTTGCAGATCACTAAATATGTCTGCTAGTAATATGGTCGATTCTGCCATAATGATTCCCGACTTAGAAAAAGTAAAAGATAGGTTGCAGGATGTGATGAAAGAAGCAGAAGTGTTAATGAATCTGCTTAAAGAGCCTTGGAAGAAAAGGGGAACAACAACAACAACCCCTAAATTTGCTGACAATGATACATCAGTTCAAGAATCAATAAACTTTGAATGTAAAGTTCCATTTTTTGTTCTGTCAGAAAAAATGATAGAACAGAATATTATCGACCACCCCAATGACGAGTTGCCAACCCATTAACTATAGTCCTTATGTTAATTGGCCTTTACCTGAGATAAGGTTCAATGGTTCAAAACATCTGTCATTGTGGACATTTGTCAAGTCCATGGAAGGGCATTCCATTTACACAAAGTGCCCAGCAAGGAAAAGGTGGTTTTAGTAGTATCTTGTCTAATTGGATGTGCTAAGCAATGGTGGAATAACATAGGATGTCGTCATAGAACAGAAATTTGGGAAGACTTTAAAACAAACTTTTGGAAATTTATCCCCCTTACAATGACTGAACACATCTAGCTACAGAACTTTTTTCACGAAGATAAATAGAAGATGATATCTAAATATTCATTTCGGGTACAGTGGAGTTGTACCAGCTGTATGATGCTGATGCCGCCGAAATTGACATAATAAACCACATTATATCTCAATTACTTTTGCCCATAAAAGAATTTTTAGAAGTACGAAATGTAAATTCAATTTCAACTTTAGTCAAAATTGGCTTGGCAATACACTGCAAGAAGAGAATCTGCAAACACAGCATTAAATCAACAATGGATGCAATCCTCACTAAAGCAGCAATATCAGGTAGAGTCTCGCAAAACGATTCCCATACGAGCAGAAGTTACACGGACCCAACAATTTGCACTGAACCGCCTACAATGATGTCAATGAACAAAGCAGATATTATATTCTGTGTCAAGCTCCCAACATTGAATCTAGACTACAAACTTTTGCTAACAATAAAAGAGAAACTTTGATATGTAATTTTTATGGCCAGAAAAATGGCAATTCTGGAAACGTAAATTAGGATCTTTTGAAGCGAGAGGCCAAAGTTCCTCAAGAAAAGCTTTCTCTCGAGTTAAGTCTTTTCACTGTTGGCACACGTAATGTTCCAGAATTTCCTTTTGTGAAGCCATCACGATAAAAAAAAGAATTAAAAGATAGCAACCTGGGTTCGAGCCCCGGGTAAGGCATGGCTGTTTGTGTCGTTTTTCTGCTGAGGGCCTGCCATCCTCTCAGACCTTCTACTGTGGCATATAAACTGACAGGCTCCTGTCAGACCTCTGTGGCAAGCAGCTGCTTGAGGGGTTTTATTATTATTATTAATGATACATATACCAATCTTTCATGTACAAATGAGAAAGTTTTGGATGATATTAATAACATTTGTGAATTGAAATTGCAGTCGCGGTGCAGTGGACTTTCTAATTTATCTTGTAGTCCAAAGCAAAATGTTCAGGAAGAAACTGAAAACTTTTCTATCAGTTTAAATAATTAAGATTTAAAAAAGCAAGCTGATAATGAGAAATGTGTTGAAATAGTTTTAAAGGAAAATAGTACAAAATTAGTTGATGAAAAAGTTTTTGAAGTAGAATTTTTAAAGGAAAATAGTGCTGAAATTGTTGATGAGAAAATGTTGAACTAGAGGTTGTAAAGGAAAATAATGTTAATGAAGAACTATTATATGAAAATAAGCCAAGCATCCCAGAAATTGTTTTGAGTGCAAAACCTGTTGAAGTGTCATTTAGAAACAGGCAGCGATAAAACTGGAAAGCACAAAGCCAGGCTCTTCAAAGACAAACATGTAGTGATGTCAATGAGAGACCACAGCCTACAGAGCAACAACTGGCAACAAAGTAGCCAACATAGAATAGATGGCATCACCAACAAGATTTTCAGAAGCGCCTACACCTAGCTTATCAATCAACGAGGGAATGAAGTCTCTGGGAAAAAAACTGGATGATGATTTATCACAAAGGAGTGCCAACAATAAAATTTAGGTATATTATTATTCTTCTACTGTGGCACTAATTATTTGTAATGTTTTATTTCTTTTCTCTGAAATAGATGAAGATGATTGAATATTAATTATTGTTGTTTATACATAGAGATTTTTGAAATGTTTAATTTAATGAAACTTTGGAGTTTTGGATTTTTTTGACGTGAATTTATTATTCAAAGTTTATAGTTTGAATATATAATGTGAAGCTAGTACGATTTTTTTTCATGTATTCTTGTTCTTCTGAAGTTTTAGTTGAAACTTATGGAATTATATCATATTAAAGTGAATTCAGGTGTTGTTATAAAATTTTGTAGATTTTTTTATTTCAGCTGACTGAAAGCTGAATTGAGTGTTGTAAGTTAGGATTTATAAATTATAAAATGTTTATGAATGTGAATGATGAGAATTTAGTATAGAGTGATTAAATATTTTGTATTTTGAGGTTATCTGAAATTCGGTTATCTTATTTGAGGTTATCTGAAATTCGTTATCTGAAATGCACTTTTGTATTAAATGATTCTTATTGTAAAATTTAGATTGAAGTGTATTGGATAAAATGTTAACATCGTATATGATGAATCACTGATACAGCTTTTCTTCACTCTTAAACCGATGTATATGTGCTTAAATCTGTTCGGTGTCATCAGTGATATTGGTGCGTCAATGATGTGTGATTATCGGGACAACACTGGCAGCATTTGTTTGTGAGCTGATCATCATATCTTGAAGTATTTGTACCTTCTTTAAGCTGTCCTGAACAGCAAAGACTAGTTTGAATGAGAGAGTCACTAGCAAAAACTCCTTCGGAAGGGAGATGTAAAGCTCGACGAGGGGAGGTAATTAATGCTATTTTTATTTCAGCTAGCTTGCAATTTATTGTGTTTAAGTGAAATTTTAGCAGATGCATACATTCCCGCTTGTTGTAAAATAAAATTCTCAGCTTCGCTCATTTGCTTGTAGTTAGGGGCCGAGTGGTTAGCACGCTTGGCTACTGATCTCAGGGACCTGGGTTTGAGCCCCGGGTAAGGCATGGATGTATGTGTCGTTTTCCTGCTGAGGTCCTGCCATCCTCTCAGATCTCCTACTGTGGCATATAAACTGCCAGGCGCCTGTCAGACCTCTGTGGCAAGCAGCTGCTTGAGGGGGTATTTATTTTATTTAGGGGATTTAACGGAGTACCAATACCAATTTTTTTATGTATGGCAGGCACGAAAAATTAGATTTCACGTATTTGATTGTTGTTATATGAAGATTTTTGATTTTTGATTGTTGTTATATGAAATATTATAAGTGTAAGTTATATACCACCTCGATGCATTTACATTCTGTGAAATATTAATCAAGAATATAATAATCTTGAACGCATTTATATTCTGTGAAAGAGCAGAATTTGGTGTAACTGAATTTTTTCTTAACCTATTTAGAAGTTAAGCAGAATAGGATTGTGATTAACAAGTTTTTTGTTAAGGTTATAGTATGCAACTTTTGGAATTGTATCACAATGTGATACTAGTTAGACTGATTAATGCTAGTATGCAGTTAATTGCTACAGCCATTGGTATGTATTTACACTAGGTAACTTTGGTTGTGATGGAAGATTGTGTCGATGTGAGAGTATATCATCTTATTAAAATTTGCATATACATACTTATAACTTTATTTATGTTCAGTGATATGTAAATGATGTAGGAAGTGGCCTTTTTATTCAAAACTGCTCATTAAAATCTGTTAGGTCAAATTTTGACTCTCCTTGGGAGGGGGAGTTGTGGGGTCCATCCATTCACTTTTACTTTTCCTTAACCAGTTTTACTTTATTTACATTATATTTGTCATTTTGAGGATTATTTTTAGTTGGCCATAATTTTCTCTCTTCCCAGCCATTAAAGGAGTTGTGCATGTGCAACTCTGACTTTTGATTGACAGCTGCTGATGTGCACTTTAAGGACACACACCCTCTTGTGCCATAGCTACAGTGATCATATTTTTTTTGTGAAAATAAAGGACAAATCAGAAATTGTTTCATAATTAAAAAAAAAGCACGTTGCATTTGTTTCACTAAAACTAAAAAGCTTTATAACATTTATTATAAAATATAAGCATATGCATAGCATTTTAAACAATCATATTATTACTTAAAAATTTTAATTTTAATACTTTCTAAAAGAATGAACTTTTTTTAATAAATCAGGTTTGTATTTTAAAAATTCATAAAACTGTATACAATTCATGTCAAAGTTGCATTTGGTATAAATGCATGCTTTCAATGTTTTGATTTTTAATTGGATTTTTTCACTGGTCCTTATATTATTCACTAATGAAAATACTCGTTCAGTGGAGACATTTGATCCAGGGAGACATAAGCAAAATTCAACGTTTTTTAAAATGTTTTAAAAGATAGGTGTTTGTCTGTAAAATATTTAAAAATTTCAACCCATCTATGTCGGCAGGACTCGTAATTTTATAACCATTCTTCAATCTTTTCACTGGTGACATAACTTTTAATACCTGAAACTTCATCAAATAGTTTGCCATCATTGATATTTAAGTTCCAGTGACTGGAAATGAACAAAACGCTTTCCTCAATCTTCACCAACAGAGGGATTTCTCGTAGTAGGACCCATTCAAATACTTCCATTTCCACAAAAAAGCTGTCCCAGTTATTTAAATAATCAATGCAGGTTTGGTAAAATTTATGAATTGCATTTTTAAATATGTTGGCATCAATATTTTAGGATTTTTCTAAATCTAAATTTTTTTAGTACTTATTGGTAAAAACCTATAATAACCTATATTATCACAAAATAAAGGACAAAATGGCCATTTTAGAAAAAACATAAATCTAAAGGACAGCAGTGAAATCAAGGACTGTCCTCTTAAAGGCTGTATGGTCACCGTAGCCATAGCTAGCACGAGTGTCAGATTATGCAAATGTTTTACCCAGCATGCAACACGCACGTGTCAGTGCATACTAAGTGATGTTAGGTCACGCATACTAAGTGATGTTAGGTCACGGAGAGAGTAGAGGTCAGTAATGCTAGTAGGAAGGTAATGATGATAGTAATGATAGTGGAGTTGAGAACAATGTTAACTGAGAAGTTTCATTTAAACATCTCCAAAACTGACAAACTTCTCAGTTAACATTGTTCTCATTTTTCACAAAAGTAGTCTGAGCAAATAAAACTAGATTTAAACATCTCCAAAACTGACAAGTTTTATTTGCTCAGACTACTTTTGTATTCATTAGTTTACATGGTGAGTAGTGTTTTTTTTTTGGAAATAAACTTCGTTTGTTATATGGATATTTTGACTTTGCTATTTTTTCTCTTGAGCAACGATAATTGATTTTGATTAAGATATACTTTAAAAATTTTACAATCTTTTGATTTTTTACTCAATAAGTAATGTCCTATACTTAACAAACCCTCATTTAACTTTATTTGGGAAGTTAATATTGCCTGGTGCCCAATATGCTATCCAGAGTTTTAATTTAATTTGGATCAGTCAAAAGGTCCAAAGTAAAGAAGTTTACTATACTTTTGGAGTGTTACAACAGCTCATCAAGAACTGTGGTGACTATCTTCAACATGGCATAACATTGTTAACATCAGGAACTTCCGTAACATCAAAGCAGCATCAAGTGTGTCCATATCCAGTGTGTGTATTATATATGTATTTTTACCAGATTATAACCCCCACTAAACATTAACAACACATCTCTAGTGTTGTTAATTTTAGGAGCATTCCTTAACATTAAAGCAGCATCAAGAAAAGAGTTTGATGACTCCTGCTGAAAAGCCCAAAATAACAACAAAATAATCTTGACTTGAGTGTATCAGCAATCTTTAGATTATTGTTAAACTGGATTTATACTGATAAAAATCCTCTCTTATTTACAATAGTATAACTTGCTGGTTAAAATTGTATTCATTGTAAATATCTTAATTAGCTAAGTAGAATAATAGTATGCCATTTTTTAAAAGAAAATATTATCACAGTATTAGTTGTCAAAATGATTTAATCTCGCAATTTCAATGTTAATTTATATTAAAATTCCTAAAACATGATTGTCTGTCTGGAATTCCCAGAATAATTATTCTTCATTGCCTAATGCAATGAGAACAACTCTGATAGGTGAAAGGAATCCAAAATTACAGTCCATCTTTGCCTGGGTAAAGGCTTTGAAGTTACCAGATGACTGCAACAGGTATCTTCAGTGCTGCAAGAGACATTGCTTCCCCGTGACTTTGTTCTGCACTGTCCTTGTTCACCCCCCCCCCCTCGAAGTGGGGACCACCTTGTAGTGGTGGTGGGGGCCTATGGTGCCTCTGAGAAGTAGGGCCGACTGGCGGTCCTCTTGGCATGCACGCTACCGGCAACCTGGCTGGAGATGCCGCGAAGTGAGAGTACGTTACAAGGGCTTGGTGCACACAATAAAGCAGACTCATCATGGTATCTGAGAAAGGTTCATTGCAAGCCCTGAAGTGGGTGGGATCTGTACACTGGGAGGCCGTGAGTTGGTCCTGATGGAGAGGACGAAGTTGAGGGCTCTGCGACTGGGAATGGCATCCCCGGTCAACAGGCTTATAGATGGAAAAGTCAAACTAAGAGTCCCCACACAAGAAATTTTTAGGCATCCTGGATCTGAAGGCATTGATTAAAGATGGTGGTGGAGGTGCCTACGGTGCCTCTATGAAGTAGGATCACCTCACGGTCCTCTGGAGTACACGCTATCGGCAACCTGGCTGGAGATGTCATGATATGGAGGGTCTGATGAAAGGGATTGGTAACCCCGATTAGGCAGACTTATCCTGGCATCTGAGAAAGGTTTGTTGCAGCCCCGAAGTGGGTGGGGGTCTGTACGCTGGGGGACATGAGGTCCTCTTGGCATTTACACTACCGGCAACCTGGCTGGAGATGTGATGTGGAGGGTCTGTTGAAAGGGATTGGTCACCCCGATTAGGCAGACTTATCCTGGCATCTGAGAAATGTTCGTTGCAAGACCCGAAGTGGGTGGGGTCTGTACGCTGCGAGGTGGTGAGTTGGTTCTATGGAGAGGACGAAGTTGAGGGCTTGTGACTGGAATCCCCGGTCGACGGGCTTATTGATGGAAAAAAGTCAATGGGTGTCTCCACCACGGTAGCTCCCACCAGATCAAAAAAAGTTAGGATAGATTATATTGATTAGTACTCAAAATTCTAAATTAACCACCAATGTAAGGTCATGTATATGTTTGGTAGTTATATTAGATGGATTTAATGACGTATTTGGCTTATATGTTTAGGCAATGCGCAAAATTCAAAAATCTCACGCTACACCTCAATGATTGGAAAACCAGATGATTCTGATTCTATCAGCTTATAAGTCTTGCTCATTATAACAGGTCCTTTCTCTGCAGTTATGTTATTTTAAAAGTGAAGGCATGCTGGAAAGTAGATGGGTCAAAAAGTGGCACCCTCTGTATAATGCAGTACTGTCTTGAATAGTGGAACGTTTGGGGGGTGTCATGGAATTATACTCCTGTCCTTGTTCACTGTCTCACTCATGTTAATTGTAAATGGTGAAGCCTGCTGTATCAGTAGTCCAATTGTTGGATGGTATTGATATCTACTGAGGTGATGAATTTACACATGGATAAGAGTCCTCTTTCTTAGTCAGACAATCTAAATTACTTTGCAACAATAAATTTTGTTGTTGCTTGCTAGGAACACTGTGTTTCTCATGTTTATGATCACAATTTCTTTCTTTCACCATACTACAAATCCCAGAGTGTAACACATAAATGTAACTAAAAATTAAAAACTGAAAAACCCCAACCACAATGTTTCTTTAGTCACCATGGTGATAATCATCAGGTGGTGAATAACTTAATGAGAGTGGCTCAATTTAAAATCAGTAGACCCTCAAGTGGAGCTCTTCTTTTAATTTGCATACATATCTGGTGGTTTATTTAATTTACACATAATATTTAGCAATCTTTAAAGAGTAAATTCCAAGAGGGGTAATTTTGTACTTTCAATGTTATAAATTCTATCTCTATTAAGATTATAAATTTTACAGGAAATTTAAATATAATTGGAACAGAGTTGGGGGAGAAATTCATACAGTAGCTGTTAGCAAGTTCTTATGCAAATGATTTCTATCACGGTTTGTGTTAAAGCTATTTCTAGTTGTTTCTCATATAAATCTTCCATAGTTCCAATACCCTCATTTCTAGTGTTCCTTACATTGTATTATATAATTAATTTTATAATTTGAAACTCTGTTGGAGTCATTTAATTTAATTTTATATACCCCTCCTGAGGGTTGACTTCAATCTCTGTCATTAACAACTAAGTGTTTAACGCTTGTAATTGTGACAGGGACTTGATATGATATTAAGTCTTCCAGAGTCCACATTGTCTGTAGACGTTCGGAGAATCTGAATTGAGAGGCCAAGGATATACGTACCCATTTTTAGCACAACCAAAAAAAAAAAATCGATTTTTTAAAAATAAAAATTGCCATTGTAAATTTTTTGTATGTATCCGAGTGGTTAGCACGCTTGGCTACTGATCTAAGGGACCTGGGTTCGAGCCCCGGATTTAGGCTATGGATGTGTGTGTCGTTTTTCTGCTGAGGTCCTGCCATCCTCTCAGATCTCCTACTGTGGCATATAAACTGACAGGCTCCTGTCAGACCTCTGTGGCAAGCAGCTGCTTGAGGGGGTATTTATTTTTTTATTTTATTTATCTTATAAAAATATATAATTCAGGCCTCAAAATTAACATTTTGTTTTTAAATTTGATGCATATTTTATTAAACTACAATATAAATAATTTTATAAAGCCATCTCATTACCATTTCTTAGAAGCACTAAACGGTATTGCTGATTTGCTTGTTAATGCTCCTACTTGCTGAAGCAACCTTCTGATTTAAGCTCACAAGTTTGATTTGAACTATTATCAACAAATTTTCTCAAATTTTTGAAAATCTCCTAAAATTAACAAAAGAAAAACCCTGCTATTTTTAAAAACAATCAAATTTTGGAAGGAATTACAATATGCACACCGCAATTTTCATTTTCTGTTTCACGCGCTTTTTCTGTCATAAATCCATTTCAGTATTCCCAAATTATTTTCATAATTTTTTTCCAGCATTATATGCATCTTTCCTGCTCTTAAAATCGAAACTGGAAGTAAACACATCATTCTTAAAAATTCTGGTTGCAGCTGCATTTAATTGGTTATGCTTCACTGAAGCAAACAAGATGCAGATGGCTGACACATGTTATCTCCGTTCTGTGTGCTATATAGTATTTTGAACTTGCATATTGGATACCCTTTGTAAAGTTAGTATTTACTATACTCAACAAGCAGATTTATCAAGTATTTCTTGAAGAAACATTGTCGGGACTGCTGGAAGATGCTCCAGTTATAATAACAGATGATAAAAGTTTGCTAATATTTTTAGAAGTCTGGATTTCTGGGGTTTGGATTTTCAGACTTTTACCGTAATAATCTTTGAGAAATGTCAAGACTAAAAATATTTCCATCTGTATTCTCAATAAATGAATTAAGATGCCAAGGAAACATTTTTTAGTGTAGGCTTTCAGTGATTTGCATGAAAATACAGCCATATAAATTTTGCATCATTTTAGCATGTTTTGGTATTGAAAGCTACTTTAATATTCTGAAATTATTTTATCAATTATTGGATATCTTTGACAAAAGGAATACAAAGAGAAAACTAGATAATTATTTGATCACGTGATCAGCAAAATGATAGAAGTGTTATATATCAACTGGCAAATATTGGTTTTTATGTGAAACTAAATTTTGGTTTGAATAAATAATCCCATCAGAGACAACAAGTTTAAAAAACATGAATCATGTGAACAATTCACCCCCAATTTGCAGTATAAAAAAGCCCCCAGAACTAAATAATCACATTAGAGATAACCACCCTAAAAAAAGGGAATTACCGTAAACAATGCACTGCCATTGGCATTATTAAAAAAAAGAAATCCATGACAAGGAAATGGTTGTCTCATTGGAGATAAAATAATTAATTGGAGACTTAATCATAATGACGCCCTTTGGGGATAGCCTCTTGACATTGCAGATTAAGTCATCACCTCTCAGCACTACTTGCAAACTTCCCTCAGGGTCCCCAGTTCAATCCCAGCAGTGGGAAGCCTCATCCTCATCTCAGCATGATGCGTTTTCTTCTCTGAGTGGAGCTGCCTAAGTCTAATTTGGCTGATAAGCAGTGATGCTTGGAGATTCAGAAAAGATTTCTCTAGTAAATGTGAGAATTAGATAAAACATTAATAAGTTGACTTCAGATGTTGGTTCCCTGCTCTGTGCCTAGATGCAGCCTGAATCAAGATGATATCAGAATTCATCTTGTAAAAAAGAGGACAGTCACAAGTATGTGACCAGAATAAAGTTAATACAGTTATGGGTCTTCATATGGCTTCCTTCTACTTCACATTGTAACATGTGGCCTCGCCATTGAAGATGTTGAGCCCAGAGATTTGTAGAGATGATTTGGGAATATATTTGAAGAGGATTTATTGAATATAGGGTGTTTATAAAGTAACTATCCATTTCTGTGAACAAACCTTTTAATAACTCTCTTTGTGTTGCAAATGAATCAAAAACATGAAAACAACAAAACTTTAATACGATTCAACATGGCCCCTTTGCATGTCAACACACAAATCCCATTCAGTGGTAAATGCTTTCCAAGATATCAGGTGTAATCTTAGCCACTGCAACTGTGATCTGCTCCTTCATGGCCTCCACACATGGCAACACCAGCTGCATAGTCCTCCTCATGTAACTTATGAAGCATCTGTAGATGATAACACTGTTTTTTCAATGTGAAATGTAGGGTTTTTCAAACAACCGTTTGCATTACATCAAGTTCCCTGCTTAGTCTCCTTGTTGATGCACGGGCTACAATTGATTGCATCCTTGGTGTGTTCCACAGTTTCTGTTGATACTGGAGGTCTACCCGAAAATTTCTCATCATGAACACTCCTATCCTCTGAAATTTGTTCACCAGGGATCTGATAGCTTCCCTTGTTGGCAGTGGTTTATGGAATTTATGAGTGAACTCTTGTCTCACCTCTTCAAAGGACACACCTCCCAGACGTGCCTCAACTATTGCTATTCTTTCTTCAGTCATCAGCACGATTCACAAAACCTATATATATATGAACAGAACTAATATACAGGGTGATTCAGAATTCATCATCAATATTTGGTGGGGAGGTAGGTAATAAGAAACGAAGGAGATTTCACATAGGAAAGCATGGGCGCATATGCCATGTAGTAGGGCAAAATGACCCCAGTTTAATGATGGAAAGAACACATAAGAAGGAAGTGGTAAGGAAAAAACATTTATTATCTTACATGTAACATTTCTTTGCATTGGTTGTACAGACTTACAAGAGGTGCTCGAACTGCCGACCATGTGCTAGAATGCATGACTCACAATGGCGTTGCATGGACAGCCAGACCCTGTGGAAGATGCCTGGCATTTCCAGGATGTTTGAGGCAGCAACTGATATGCGTGCTACAAGATCCATAGCACTATCAACAGGGGTCTCGTACACCATGTTTTTCATAGCACCCCATACAAAGAAATCGATTGGAGATAAATCCGGTGAACGTGGTGGCCAAGAAACCGGTCCACCGCAGCCAATCCATTGACCACCAAACTGTCTGCGTAGGTAAGCACGAACAGCATTTGCGAAATGTGCAGGAGCGCCGTCATGCTGGAACCACATTCGCCGGAGACTACCATCAGGAACCTCGTTCAGAAGATCCGGTAACACAGTCTGAAGAAATGTTAGGTACTTGGCACCGTCCAAACAGGATGGTAGTAAATACGGGCCCAACAAACAGTCACCGACAATCCCAGTCCACACATTGACAGCAAAACGTTGTTGCGCAGCTCCAGGTCTTGTACCGTGTGGGTTCTGATGAGCCCACACATGCGAATTGTGTGTGTTGAAGACACCCTCTCGAGTGAACAACGCCTCATCGGTGAAAAGAACATACGTTGGGAAATTGGGATCAACGGCTGTTCTCTGCATGAACCACTGACAAAAAATAACACGCTTGGGATGGTCGTCTGCTGCCAATAATTGCACTCTTTGCAGATGAAACGGATGTAACCCTTCATCGTGTTATATCCGCCACGCTGTTGCTTGCGAAATTCCAAACTGCCTAGCCATACCTCGTGTGCTAGCACCAGGTTGTTCCTCGATTTCCTGTAGGACAGCTTCCTCTACTGCTACTGTCCGTGCCGATCTGCGCCTCCCTCGATTAACATTACTAGCAGCAAACGATCCTGTTTCACGCAGTTGGCGATGAATACGTGAAAACATTTGATGCTGTGGCACATGGCGGTTTGGGAAGCGCGCTGCATACAATTGCCTGGCTTGAAGACATCTTTCTCCTGCCGCACCATAAGTTACATGCATATCTGCACATTCATTCCACGTATACCGGTTCATGTTACTTCTGCAAATTCACCTTGTCGAATGACAACTGACTGCACGCGTCAAACAGCTGTGCTTCTGTATGAGAGGTGTGTACACACAGCGCCCTCTACACCACCATGCGTTCGTCTGCCCCCATACTTTCCTATGTGAAATCTCTTTCTTTTCTTATTCCCTTCCTCCCCACTAAATATTGATGATGAATTCTGAATCACCCTGTATACACACAGAAAATGATAGTCAGCATTTTCAGGAAAATGGATAGTTACTTTAAACACCCTGTACTGAGAGATTTACAAAAGATGTCACAATTGTTTCCTCGGTATGTTTGGAATTTGGAGTTTGAAAAAAGGAGAGATAAATCACATAGACAAAAAAAAAGAAACACTAGAACCAGAGCCACACAAAATATACCAACAGACAATCCAATAAATCATTTGATATGATGAAAAGCTACCCATATTATACTGTACGTTATTCACTTATTTTACACACCTTAAGAACAGGTGCCTTTGCATAATTTTATTTCAGCCCCATATTTTATGGCTGACACTAAAAATTGATTAAAAAAAAAACAACAACTATAAAACCTCATTCCATACAGAATATCATTTTAACATTTCCTGTTTGGTGGAATATTTTATTAAATGTGAAACCTTACTGACTACTATATTTAAATAGAATTGGCTGTGTGAAGGTACGTGTTTTATGTTACAAATTTAGTATATAATTGTGTAAGAACAGATTAATGAAATATAATCTAATGATATTTATTGTCAACATATATGAATTCACCAATTAATAATGGTATAAATTTCAAATAATTTACAAATTTACCTTTAGCAATCGATCACCAACTTGAATTTTTCCAGTTTTTGCTGCAGTCCCATTTGCAACTATCTACAAGTACAAATATGAAACTTTATTATTAAAGATACATAATTAAGAGTCAAATGGATAAAACTAACAGAAGGTTTGTTACAAATTTCTGCTCTATTCAACAACACAACTAGAGATACATTATTTGTTATATAATATATATAGAGATACATGCATTTATAAAAATAATTTCAACCTTTTCCTTGGCAGCTTTGGGTTGGGTTTTTTACCTCTGAGCGGCGCTTTTTTGCACACCATGGGCTAAATGGCCAGGTCACATGGACCCCGAAGGCTCAGAGAAGGTTGGGGAGGGGACCCACTGGAACAGCTGTTGGGAGACAGGTGGTAGCCTCCCGTCAAGGCCATCCAGCGTGTTCTTTAACGTGCACAGGGTATGGCTCTCCCGCACACGGAGCCACGGCTTAATGTCCCATCCGACGGACGGCGGCCTTTCCAAGTCCATCGGTGTCCCCTACTGACCGTGGGCAAGGCGGGGAATTTTGCGGAGATAAATCTCAATGCTGACCCAGCTGGGACTCGAACCTGGGACCTACAGATTACGAGCCTGGCACGCTATCGACTGAGCCAACCCCGCCCCTTTCTTGGCAGCATATTTATGTGATGACATTAATTCATAATGATCAATCAGTAGTTCTGTAACAGTTGAAAGGAAAAAGCCATGAAAAACTAATATTGCAGACAATCAAATAGTTAATAAATGGTAGTACAAGACATGAGGAAGTGATTCTTTGATGAAAAATACATTAAAGATGTTCTGAGCATTTTTCATTTGAGTCTTCATTAACACCTCAAGCTAGGAACCTGAGTTAGTACTCACTGTTTGCAAGCTTTGAAAAAAAAAAACTAACATAGCTCTGCTATCTCTTAGGTTTTTTTTTATCTTGTTTACTTTGAAAATGAGATAATAGTTTCGCTTTGTCATCTGTCTATCTATCAGTCTGTAGACATTGAACTTTTTTTGTTTACAGAGATAAAAATTAACCAATGAAATAAACTTGACTATTCAATACCTACTAATAAATCAGCACTTTGATGTCAATTCAAATTTTAGAGGAAAAACTGTCTTGAGCCGGGTGGGATATGAACCCATGAATTTGGGTTGTTTTACCTCTGAGTGGCACTTTTTTGCACATCGTGGGTTAAATGGCCAGGTCACATGGACCCCTAAGGCTCAGAGAAGGTTGGGGGAGGGGACCCACTGGAACAGCTGTTGGGAGACATATGGTAGCCTCCCGTCAAGGCCATCCAGCATGTTCTTTAACATGCACAGGGTGTGGCTCTCCCACACACGTCACGGCTTAACGTCCCATCCGACGGATGGCGGCCTTTCCAAGCCCATTGGTGTTCCCTACTGACCGTGGGGAATTTTGCGGAAATAAATCTCAACGCTGACCCAGCTGGGACTCGAACCTGGGAACTACAGATTACGAGCCTGGCATGCTACCGACTGAGCCACCCCCGCCCCTGAACCCATGAATCAGGAGGTTGTGGGTTCTTATCCCATCCGGCTCAAGACAATTTTTCCTCTAAAATTTGAATCGATATCAAAGTGCTCATTTATTAGTAGGTATTGAATAGTCGAGTTTATTTCATTGTTTATCATTAGCATACTTGTAAGACATGCTTTCCATCTATATGGCAAATAGAAAGCCACTTGTGGCTAAAATTCCCTGAATAATGCCTATATGTGACATAATAGGAATGTTCATAGCATTACTTAGAGATCTTGATCAGCAGCCAGTAGCTCAGTGGTCCAGAGCACCTACATGTAATCGGGAGGTCGTGGGTTCATATCCCACCCAGATGACAATTTTTCCACTAAAATTTGAATCGACATCAAAGTGCTGATTTATTAGTAAATTAAAAAATTTTTTATGTTGGAAAGTATTGATGAATATTACGATATGCACTTTCCGAAACTCTCTAAAGCTATAATTATGCCCTCTAGTAGTGGAAAAATTTAAAATTCAAAAATTTCAAACAAATATTGCAAATGATGTATTTATGTTAGAAATTTGAAACTTTGGTGGTGGAATGTGAAGGCCATGAAGTTCCTATTCCCAACAATGAGTTGACCGCTTAGACTCAGAGGGGGTGGGAAAACTCACCTTTTTAGTTTTAGCAGATAATAGTTTGTTTATAGAGATAAATGAAACTTTTTTTAGTTAGATAGGAATTGATAAAATATTATGATTCATCATCCTCAAGCAGCCATGGGCTATGTAGGTCCAACCAGACCGTGCAGTTTAATTCTCCAAGCATATCTGATTTGAGCTACATCTGCTGCATCCAGTCACTGCACACAAATTCTAACAAGGTCCTGTTTGACATTGCCTGCTCACTGCATCCTAGGTCTCCCCCTCTTTCTGCGGCCTTTAGGCACACTGTTCATAACCCTATTCGCCAATCTATAATTATCCATACGGGCAACATGGCCAAACCAACGGAGTCTCTCTCTGCACAATATGCTGCTTAAAGGAGGTTGCAGACTCCTTTGCCTAACCTCATCATTAGTTACAAAGTTAAACCACCTAATGCCCAAGATACTGCATAGGCATCTAGAATCAAAAGCATCTAGTTTCCTGTTATCTTGTTTACACAGCGTCCAAGTTTCACTACCATAACTAACCCTAGAAAGAACCAAACTATTATACAGTCTAATTTTAGTCTTTAGGTGTATATGCCTATTTCTCCACACTCTCCATTGATTCTTAAAAGTCCTGACAGCAATCCCTATTCATCTGTTAATCTCATGCCGCACATCACCAGTATCTGTTACATAGCTCCCAAAGTAATTAAACTGAGACACCTACTCAAGGGTGCAATCGTTCAGATTAACTGAATCACAGCCTGCATGACCAATTTTCATCAATTTAGTTTTCTCTCTGTTTATAACCAAACCTACTCTACTACGAGTCTCATCAACAGCTTGAATGAAAGAGTTCATCTCATCAACATCATTTGCCAAAAGGGCTAAATCATCAGCATAATCTAAATCAGAAATTTTCGTATCTCCAGTCCACTTAAGGCCAAAATCTTTCCCTTGCAGTGAATTTCACATAACATAATAAATAACCAAACTAAAGAGAAAAGACACAAAATGCACCCTTGTTGAACTCTAGAAGTAATGTTAAACCAATTGCTACAAACCTTACCAACTCTCACACAAGACTCAGTGTTATTATAGAGAGCTTCATTATGTTAACTAACTTGTCAGGTATACCATATGATCTCACAATCAACCACAAATTATGACGATCAACAGAGTCGAAAGCCTTTTTGAAATCAACAAAGCTAGCAACCAAAGGTTTCTGAAACTCTAAACATTTCTCAAGAATCTGCCTCAGTGAAAATATCTGATCCACACATCCCATACCACTTCTGAATCCACATTGCTCATCATGCAATTGCCTGTCAACCAGATTCTTAATTCTCTTAAGCACAATCATGCAAAGAACTTTCCCTGGAACAGAGAGTAGGATGATACCCCTATAGATATCACAAGAACTGCGATAACCTTTTTTGAAAATAGGGATAACAATAGTTCTGGTAAAATCCTTAGGAACCATGCCTTTATCATAAAAGTTATTCAAAATTTCAGTCATCCAAGTGGTAACCAAAACATTCCCAGCTCTAAGCATTTCCGTAGTAATTTCATCTACCTCTGGGGATTTATGTACTTTAAATTTACAAAGAGCCAAAATAACTTCAGACTGTGATACAGGTCAAACATTAAAGCCACCAATGCATCTATCATCATTGCAAACAATGAGAATAGAACTAACCACATTGTTTAGAATATCACTGAAATGCTCAGCCCACCTAGCCATGAGAGAATCCTCCCCTTCTATAACCTTACCTTGTTTATCCTTCAATCCTTGTATGCCTGTCCGTTTTCTACCACACAAAACATTAACTATCTGGTATAGCTCTCTGCTGTTGTGCTGCCTAACTGCTTCCTCAGCTTGTCAGCCAAGCCATCAAGCCAAAGATTCTTATCAGTAGCTAACTGATCCTTTACACATTTTTTAATCTCTCTGTAATCTTTTCTATTAGGACTAGTAGGGTACTGATTAAGGACATTCCTGCAGTTCTTTCCTTCTGAAATAAGCTCAAGTGCCTTAACACTCAAATAATCTGCCTCCTCTGCTCCCTTTTTCCTAAAAGAGTACTGTTAGTTTCCGAAAGAGCTTGTTTAAAATGGCCCCATTCTTCCTGAATTTCAATAGTAAGCTAACCATGATTGCCATAATGACTAAGTAACCTATCATGGTAAACTTTAGCTATAACTGGGTCTTTCAGAGCTTCAGTATTAAAGGTAAATTTTTTAACCCTAGCACAACACTTTTTAAGTTTAAGTTGCACAACACTTTTAACAAGGTAATGGTCAGATCCAATTTCAGCTCCCCTATATGCCTTGGTATTCCTAACAGAACTAGCCCATTTACTGTTAATTAATATATAATCAATCATATTCTTATGCGCCGTCCCATGGCTGAGTGGTTAGCACACTTGGCTACTGATCTGAGGGACCTGGGTTTCAGCCCCGGGTAAAGCATGGATGTTCGTGTTGTTTTTGTGCTGAGGTCCTATCATCATCTCAGACCTTCTACTATGGCATATTAACTGACAGGCTCCTGTCAGACCTCTGTGGCAAGCAGCTGCTTGAGGGGGTATTTTTTTTAAATTATTTTTATGCAGCCCATCAGATGAAACTCGTGTGTACTTACTTATGTATGTTGTGGTGTTTGTAATAAGTGTTAGTTATTCTGAAACCATTGAGTTTACTTACCTGTAGGAGACATTGCCCATTGCCATTGCATCTACCAATACCAAAAGGGCCTATTACTCCTCCCCAAAGGTCAGAGTCAGTACCAACTTTGGCATTGAAGTCACCTAGAACAAGAGTAATATCTCCTTTCTTGACAGAATTCAAAATATCCTGAAGTTGTCCGTAAAACCTATCCTTCTCATCCTCATCGGCATCCTCAGTGGGGGCATAACAGGAAATAACATTCAAGTCTTTAATGCTTGTCTGAAAAATTGCTGTAAGAAACCTTTCATTAATGCACTCATATCCTAGAAGAGCATCACTAGCATGTCTGCTGAGAAGCAGATCCATGACTTGACGATGGTTTCCATCCTCCCTCCCTGTAAAGAGAAATTTGAAGTTATTTTTAAGTATCTCACCTTTACCTGTCCATCTGGTCTGTTGCATAACAGTGCTATAACCTAGAATATCTAGGTTAGAGCACTGGAATTCCTGCATGAGGACATCAAGAAAATAATCTTTATGTAATGTCCTCAATGTTCCTGCAGAGAGAAAATGATTAGTAGGAGTTTTAAAGAAACTAGGTTTATTGAGATAAGCAGGGCCAACAATATCAAACAGCCTCCTGATTGCAGGCATGGGGCAAAGACCTGTTCCTCCTCCACTAAAGGCTGAAATCACCGATGCTGGTAGGAACTTCAGGTACCACCTTTTCAAGTGGACTTTTCATATGGTCTGCCTGAGACACATACTCCAGTTTAGGATTGACGATGCCCAACTAGCTGAGTGTAGCTCAGGTACCTGTGATGGCCTCTGATTAGGATTATCCACCAGCTGATTTAAGGCATCTCATGTCTCTGTTCACTTAGGGCTGGCATCCCAGAAGTAAACAGAAAACATAGCGGCAGATTCTCCATGAACAGAGCCAATGCAGCAAGTCCAGGATTCATAATCAAGCTCAAATCCATAAACAAGTCCAGTCTAGTAGGTATAAATGGTCAGCACCAGGACCCTGCGGAGTTGACAACTCCTCAGCAGGGTTGAAAAAAAAAAGTGACCATAGATGACCAGATTAGTAGGCCATACTGAACTGACACTGGACCCCTTCCGTTCCCTTCCAAAAGAGAATCTCTCTTTTGAAAGGTACTAACGGCCTGCACCACGAGGTGAGGTCGGACATTAGGTGTTAGACCTGGCCGGTTCTGTGCATCATCACTGGGGATTGGTACACAGCTCTTTCCAGTTCATGCCTAGCTACCAATTATAAACCATATGATTATGATTCACACTTTTTAAATCTTCCGAAAATTATAATATGCTCTCTAACAGTGAAAATTTTTGAAAATTCCAAAATTTCAAACAAATATTGCAAACGATGTATTAAGCTAGAGAATTTAATTATGGTGGTAAAATGTGAATGCCATGATGTTTCCATTGGCAGCTAAATTGACCTCTTAGATCCAGGGGGGGGGGGAGACGCAATATTTTGTTTTAGCAGATAATTATTCGTAGAGATAAAATGAAAAAAAATTTTTAGAGTTAGATAGGAATTAATAAAATATTATGATTCGCACTTTTGGAATATTTCGAACACTATAATTGCAGCCTCTAATGGTGAAAAAGATTGAAAATTCCAAAATTTCACACTAATATTGCAACAATGCATTAATGACAAAAATATGAAATTTTGGTGGTGGAATGTCAACATCACGAAGTTTCGATTGGAAACAATGAAAATGATAATTAGATTTTCTTTTAATTTGATTGTACTTATAAAATATTATAATCTGTATTTTTCAAATATTTAGTAGTTTTAATATATATACATCTTTACAGATCACTAAATATAAAATGGCAGAGCTGTTATCGAATTCTTCAAATACTATATCATCAATCAAAAATAAATGTTTCCTCTGGATAAGTTCGAGTCTTTCGACCCTCTCCTCCAGATGGCAAGGTTGGGTATTGAGAAGAAGCTGATGACATTTATGTTATGAAACCTTGATGAAATATTCTTAAATTCAATGGAAAAGATTCATATCATTTAAAAATCTCATTGTTTCATTGTAGCAAACTTTGCACTTAGTCAGATCTTCTTGACCAAGTAAACTGTGCAGACTTAGTTCAAATATGTTCTCTGCTTTTAATTTTGCTGTTAAGTTGTTTCTCTGGATCAAGTAAGCAGTACAATTCAGCAAAACATGAATTACAATTTTCATTACGTTGCACATCTGGCAATTGGGGGAAAGAACCTTTCTCATCTTGAAAAGTGAGTCGTTCAAGATGATGCACCTGTTCTGAGTCTGGTGATGGACACAAAATTTCTTCTTGAAAGGTACAGATCATTTAGTGGATCTTGTTCTCTGCTAATTGTTGATGATTGATCTTTCAGCGAAGACTTGGAATTGATGTAAGAAGTTCTCCTTTAGATTTTCTGTATTTAATTTAGAAACATATAAATAACCAATTTGCAACTGGAGGTATTTGTCATTGTTAAGGGTCGAATTTGCTAAAAAAATCCGCAATTTCGTTTCCCTGGACACCTATATGTCCAAGGATCTATTGAAAAATAATTGCGGATTCTTTTTCAATTATTTGATCGATGTCAAATAATATATATACACACACACATAAGAAAAATTTGAAATTTTAGTGGTAGCTTTTCAAATGATATTCCCCTGACAGCAATAATCTACTCATTTTTCTGAGAGAGGTGTGCGAAATGCAACTTTTTAGATTTAAGTATTAAAAGATGAATATTTTTATGTTGTGTAATTACTAACAAAGTACTATTTGCATTTTTCCCATCATCCACTAGCTGAAATTAAAACTTTTAAGGAATGAAACAGTAGGTAAAGAAAAATTCTATTCTATTTGAAAACGAGATTCTCATATTTGCCAGAAGTGATATGTGTTTTTCTAGTTTTAACTATTTTGAACAGGGTATCTTGAAAGACAGTGGACAATATCATATATAAGGTGACACAACACAGAAAATGGTTAGAGCTGAAAGGAGGAAGCCGCCAAACGGGAGGCGTGCGAAACAATTCGCTCCAAATGACATCTAAGGAGTAGTTTTTAGACTCTCAATGTGAGTAGAGGAAGGGCCTTATTTTAAAGCTTTTTATAGTTTTTTAAAGGTTGTAATGGCCGATTATTGGATATTTTAAGTTGTATCATGCTTAGGAGTGCCATAACCTCAGTGCAGAGCAATGAGTAATGAAGGGATTATAACATTATATGCAACAAATCACTTCTAATCCAGTAATAAGAACTTGAAGAATATATTAGTGTGAACAGCAAGGTTCTGATGGACACTGAAAAGGAAACCATTTGAAGGCAGCAATGGCGATGTATTACGGCAAACTGACTGTGATAAAAGGTATAGGCCATAGCCAATCCAATAATTTTCGGTAAAAATAATCTGCAGTAAGGATTACGAGGAAAGATTGTATGTGCATATTCAATGAAGCTGTACTACATCACGGCACAAGGACTGGTCGCACAGAACACTTAAGAGCTATTACAGCTGACCTAGGAACAGGTGACCTAACAACCAGTGCAGTTTTACCAGCCTTCTACAATGTGGCAGTAATTAAAATCTTTTGTTATTTACTATACTAGGTTCCCTTAGGGATATAAGTAAAGGTTATACCATAGTAAGTAATGATAAATATTGTAACATATCGATAAGACTAAATATTAGCTTCAGGTATTTGTGAGTGTTATTAAATGGTGTCTTAAATCCTAAAAGAGGGATAGAAAAGTAATGGTTGCAAATAAGAATTCATGTTATGTATCTTTGAAAATAACATTCATTTTGAAAATAACATTTCATGTTATGTATCTTTGACCTGCAAATGGTAGCTAGGCGTAAACTGGAAGGAGAGCTGAGTACCAATCCCTAGTGATGATGCACAGAACCGGCCAGGTCTAGCACCTAATGTCCGACCCCGCCTTCTCGTGGTGCAGGCTGTTAGTACTTTCAAAAGAGATATTCTCTTTTGGAAGGGAACGGAAGGGGAGGGCTGCCAGTTCAGTATGGCCTGCTGATCTGGTCATCTACGGCCACTTTTTTCTTTTTTTTCAACCCTGCTGAGGAGTGGTCAACTTCACAGGGTCCTGGTGCTGACCATTTATACCTACTAGACTGGACTTGTTTATGGATTTGAGCTTGATTATTGATCCTGGACTTGCTGCACTGGTAGGCCTCTGTTGAGGGAGAGTCTGCCGCTGTGTTTTCTGTTTGCTTCTGGGTTGCCAGCTCTAAGTGAACAGAGGCATGGGATACCTTATATCAGCGGGTGGATAATCCTAATCAGAGGCCATCGCAGGTACCTGAACCTTACTTAGCTAGTTGGGCATCGTCAAGCCTAAACTGGAGTAATGTGTCTCAGGCAGGCCATGTGGCTCTTGAAAAATTCCACTTGAAAAGGTGGTGCCTGAAGTTCCTACCAGCATTGGTGACTTCAGCCTTTAGCAGAGGAGGAACAGGTCTTTGCCTCATGCCTGTGATCAGGGGGCTGTTTGATATTGTTGGCCCTACCAATCTCAATAAACCTAATTTCTTTAAAAATCCTACTAATCATTTTCTCTCTGCAGGAACGTGGAATGTGAGGACATTACATAGAGATTATTCTCTTGATGTTCTCATGCAGGAATTCCAGCAGCATAACCTAGATATTCTAGGCTTGCAAGAGACCAGATGGACAGGTAAAGGTGAGATACTTAAAAATAATTTTAAATTTCTCTTTACAGGGAGGGAGGATGGAAAGCATCACCAAGGCGTGGGTCTGCTGCTCAGCAGACATGCTAGTGATGCTCTTCTAGGATATGAGTGCATTAATGAAAGGTTTCTTACAGCAAAATTTCAGACAAGCATAAAAGACTTGATTGTTATCTGCTGTTATGTCCCCACTGAGGATGCTGATGAGGATGAGAAGGATAGGTTTTACAGACAACTTCAGGATATTTTGAATTCTGTCAAGAAAGGAGATATTACCCTTGTTCTAGGTGACTTCAATGCCAAAGTTGGTACTGACTCTGACCTTTGGGGATGATAGGCCCTTGGGGCGATTGATGCCTTGGGGGTGATAGGCCCTTTTGGTATTGGTAGCTGCAATGGCAATGGGCAACGTCTCCTACAGGTAAGTAAACTCAATGGTTTCAGAATAACTAACACATATTACAAACACTGCGACATACATAAATACACATGGGTTTCACCTGATGGCTTGCATAGGAATATGATTGATTATATATTAATTAACAGCAAATGGGCTAGTTCTGTTAGAAATACCAGGGCATATAGGGGAGTTGAAATTGGATCTGACCATTACCTTGTTAAAAGTGTCTTGAAAGTTAAACTTAAAAAGTGTTGTGCTAGGGTTAAAAAAATTTACTTTTAATACTGAAGCTCTGAAAGACCCAGTTATAGCTAAAGCTTACCATGATAGGTTACTTAGTCATTATGACGGTCATGGTTTGCTTAATACTGAAGTTGAGGAAGAATGGGGCCATTTTAAACAGGCTTTTTTGGAAACTAACAGTACTCTTTTAGGAAAAAAGGAGCAGAGAAGGCAGAATTTCTTAAGTGATAAGGCACTTGAGCTTATTTCAGAAAGAAGAAACTGCAGGAATGTCCTTAATCAGTACCCTACTAGTCCTAATAGAAAGGATTACAGAGAGCTTAATAAACATGTAAAGGATCAGTTAGCTACTGATAAGAATCTTTGGCTTGATGGCTTGGCTGACAAAGCTGAGGAAGCAGTTAGGCAGCACAACAGCAGAGAGCTGTACCAGATAGTTAATGTTTTGTGTGGTAGAAAACGGACAGGCATACAAGGATTGAAGGATAAACAAGGTAAGGTTATAGAAGGGGAGGATTCTCTCATGGCTAGGTGGGCTGAGCATTTCAGTGATATTCTAAACAATGTGGTTAGTTCTACTCCCATTGTTTGCAATGATGATAGATGCATTGGTGGCTTTAATGTTGGCCCTATAACACAATCTGAAGTTATTTTGGCTGTTTCTAAATTGAAACTACATAAATCCCCAGGGGTAGATGAAATTACTACTGAAATGCTTAGAGCTGGGAATGTTTCGTTTACCACTTGGATGACTGAATTTCTGAATATCTTTTATGATAAAGGCATGGTTCCTAAGGATTTTGCTAGAGCTATTATTATCCCTATTTTCAAAAAAGGTGATCACAGTTCTTGTGACAACTATAGGAGTATCAGCCTACTCTCTGTTCCAGGTACAGTTCTTTCCATGATTGTGTTTAATAAAATTAAGAATCTGGTTGACAGGCAATTGCATGATGAGCAATGTGGATTCAGAAGTGGTAGGGGATGTGTGGATCAGATATTTTCACTTAGGCAGATTCTTGAGAAATGTTTAGAGTTTCAGAAACCTTTGGTTGCTAGCTTTGTTGATTTCAAAAAGGCTTTTGACTCTGTTGATCGTCATAATTTGTGGTTGGTTGTGGAATCATATGGTATACCAGACAAGTTAGTTAACATAATGAAAGCACTCTATAATAACACTGAGTCGTGTGTGAGAGAGTTGGTAGGTATTGTAGCAATTGGTTTAGCATTACTTCTGGTGTTCGACAAGGGTGCATTTTGTGTCTTTTCTCTTTAGTTTGGTTATTTATTATGTTATGTGAAATTCACTGCAAGGGAAAGATTTTGGCCTTAAATGGACTGGAGATACGAAAATTTCTGATTTAGATTATGCTGATGATTTAGCCCTTTTGGCAAATGATGTTGATGAGATGAACTCTTTCATTCGAGCTGTTGATGAGACTGGTAGTAGAGTAGGTTTGGTTATAAACAGAGAGAAAACTAAAGTGATGAAAATTGGTCAGGTAGGTTGTGATTCAGTTCATCTGAATGATTGCATCTTGAGCAGGTGTCACAGTTTAATTACCTTGGGAGCTATGTAACAGATACTGGTGATGTGCGGCATGAGATTAACAGACGAATAGGGATTGCTGCCGGGACTTTTAAGAATCTGTGGAGAGTGTGGAGAAATAGGTGTATACACATAAAGACTAAAATTAGACTGTATAATAGTTTGGTTCTTCCTAGGGTTAGTTATGGTAGTGAAACTTGGACGCTGTGTAAACAAGATAACAGGAAACTAGATGCTTTTGACTCTAGATGCTTATGTAGTATCTTGGGTATTAGGTGGTTTAACTTTGTAACTAATGATGAGGTTAGGCAAAGGAGTCTGCAATCTCCTTTAAGCAGCATATTGTGCAGAGAGACTCCGCTGGTTTGGCCATGTTGCCTGTATGGATAATTATAGATTGGCGAATAGGGTTATGAACAGTGGGCCTAGACGCCTGAGAAGGAGGGGGAGTCCTAGGATGTGGTGGGCAGACAATGTCAAACAGGACCTTGTTAGAATTGGTGTGCAGTGGCCAGATGCAGCAGATGTAGCTCAGGACAGATATGCTTGGAGAATTAAACTGCGCGGTCTGGTTGGACCTCCGTAGCCCATGGCTACTTGAGGATGATGATGATGATGAATATGGATTATTTAGGAATAGTTTTGCAAACACTTCTAGTATATTAGAGATGTATTGAAAATTATAACTTAATAAATAATTTGTGGAAAAAATTTCGCCGACATTCGGGACTTGAACCTGCATCTCTCCAGAAACATGCCAGAGTATTCTTATCAATTGACTTAATGTCGTCTCATCTTTTTTCAACTAATTTAAGACTTAAACTCTTCACTGATGATTTTTGGTGCCTACCATTGGCGCCATCTATGATCTATGGGTGGCAACTATTTCTTTTTACATTGCGCTGAGTAAGATGGAAATAATAAAGTCACTTCACACTATTTAGCGTTATTAACGATTTAAATATAGGTGACAATCATAGCATTAACTGGTTGACATTTTAACATCAATATATCAATAAATTTTTTCCACAAAATATTTATTGATATATTGACGTTAAAATGTCAACCAGGTAACGCTGTGATTGTCACCTATGTTTAAATTATAAGTTACAATTTTTATGAGTTTTTAAAAAAATATAATGGCCCATGTGCCTTTTGAGTTTTTTAATGGAGGAAATTTTAACATAAATATTATAATATGGAATAAGAACTCACTTTGGATACAAAAATTCCTGGATCTCTTGCACCAAATGGTAAACTTGGTTGGTCAGATCCACCTATTATACTAAGTCCAAGAGGCCCTCCTCCTTTCCTTAATGTCACCTCCTGAAACAGCAACCGGATCAGAAAAAAATAGTAATAGGATCAGAAACAATATGTGCAATATAAGGCAAATATTCTGAAGTTATTGTGGATAAAGTAATACAACACAAAAGATAATCTTTCAGATTATACAATATAACCAGTAGGTTGAACATACGAAGAACTGCACTTTTACCATGAGGTATATTAAATTCTATACATTTTGTAGATGATTCAGTTATTATTGCAGAATGTAGTTGAAATTCTAAACAACCAACTCTTACATGTAAATAAACTTAATGGTTTGGGAAAAACTAACATTTACTACAAACACCAGGGGTATAAATAAATTCACATGGGTTTCATCTGATGGGTTGCATATGAATATAACTGATTATATATTAACAGCAAATGGGTTAGTTCTGTTAGGAATACCAAGTCATATAGGAGAACAAAAATTGTTCAAATTTTTGTTCCCCTATATTACCTGTTCAAAACTGTCTTACAGCTGGCTTAAGAAATATTATACTATGGTTCAGAGAATTATCTTTAAAACTGAAGCTCTGAAAAATCCAGATATAGCCATAGCTTGTCCTGATAGACTATTAGTTAGTTATTATATCAATTGAAGTTTGCTTACTACTGAAGTTGAGAAATAATGGGATTAGTTTAAATAGACTTGTCTTGAAACTAACAGTACTATTTTGGCTAAAAAGGAGCAGAGGAGACAAAGCTTTTTGAGTGATAAGCTCATGGAGCTTATTTTTTAAAGAAGGAATTGCAGGAATAATTTGAATCAACACCCTACCAGTAAATAGGGCAATAATAGCTGATTTCTGAAGTGATCATGGTATCCATCTTGGGTTGGCAACTGCTTGGTTAGAAGCTGTGCAGCTGGGCATAATGTCTATATCATGTGTGTGTGCGCAGGGTGTGCCAGGTCTGCCCAGGCACATCCTAATGTCTCCGAAAAAAAAAGTGGTCTCATTCTCTAAGATAAGATGAAATAACCTTCATCTATTTTGGTCAACTTGGATTAACTCATTTTCTGCTTATACCTTCCATGGCCCACATCCATTATACAAGCTGACAAAATCTGAAATTAGAGACTAACAATGCCTATATCAATTTTTAGTACAACACAGTTTTTTTCAATTTAAAAAAAAAATTGAAATTGCCATTTGAAAATTACCTTACATATATGTTTCAAAAATATATAATTCAAGTTGGAAAAACATTTATTTTTTGTTTAATGCGCGTTTTATTAAATTACAATAAAAATAAGTTGTTAAAGCCATCTGATCGCCATTTCTTAGAAGGGCTATACAGTATTGCTGATTTGTCGAATGTTACTCTTTGCTGAAGCAACCTTCAGATTTAAGCTCATAAGTTTGATCTGAACTCTATTAACAAATTTTTCCTTAAAGTTTTCAAAATCTCCTGAAAATAAGATAAAACTGCTATATATTTAATAATGGAAGATTTTGGAAGTAATTTTCGCTTTGTTGAGTCAAGGGAATTTGTCAGTCAAGTACAAGTAGTTGAAAATTGATGATGTTTTTCTGAAGATGACTTTTATGAAGTTTTTCATCAGAGTTCGATGTGTAGGGATGGTAGCAGGATTTTGTGTGTTTCTGCCAGTGCTGGGTGTTCCACATTCTTCTCTCTCAAGTCACAATAGAAATTCCAGCCATACTTGCTGTATTGAAGACAGTTCAACAGCTGTTTCAGGTTGTCAAAGGTTTCTTTCATGCAGACAGTGTGTCTGAATGAAATGGATGGAAGTCGATTTCCATTATGCAGCAACACTGCTTTGAGACTCAATTTCGAGGAGTCTATGAATAGTCGCCACTCTTGAGGGTCATATTTGATTCTGAGGACATTCATCAGGCCATCTACATTAGAGCAGAACACAAGGTCCTCTTCCTTTCTGAAGTAAAGCACAAACTCTCATGATGAGTTCGAAACAAAGTCACTCGGACATTTTCTTTGAGAAGATTCCATTGTTTAAGTCTTGATCCAAGAAACTCTGCTTTGACCTTGGACAGCTCCAGATCGCGAACAAGATCGTTTATTTCTTGTTCAGTGCCAATGTGTGGCGCAGATGACGCACCATGGGAGATGTATGGATCATCATTAGACACCGAAGGCTGCGGAGAACCTGATGCCAGTTCGCCTCCCTCCTCATCGTTTGAATTGGTGGAAAATTCTTTTGGACGTTTGGGAATGGGAAGACCTTCGCCACGCGGAACTGGTCAGATAGTAGAGTGTATATTCAGGCATGCTATTGTCCACTTCTTTTTCTTTGTGATGCCTTTAGAAACAGGTGGAACCATGCATGAAGTAGCAGTCATTTGCATGATTGCTTGGCTCTCTCCAAACTATAGGAACAGCAAATGGCATCACCACTTTTTCACCTTTCAACCATTTCGGATTTCTTGCACACGTACTACAGCATATGCGTGGGGCTCAGGCCTCGTGCTGGTCCCCGATCTTGCATCCAAAACAAAACCCATATGCCGCTTTCACTATTGGAGTGATGGCCCTTTTTTGGCATTCAAAGGTCACTTCCCTGCAAATGTAACAAAATGTATCTGCAATATTAACATAGTTACAAGGCATCACTATTGCTGGATTAAAACTGCAAGGGATCACTTGTGTTGTACTTACGACTCAGGGGTAAATGGGAGGTGCTCAAAAGACTTGCTCACCCTACAAGACGTCGCTTACAACTAACTGTTGCATCATTTTTTGCAACTCTGAGCAGAGCCGTTGCCAGATTAGATCGTGCCCTGAGGAAAACAATTAAATATCGCCCCTGAAGGATTATAAGACAAACATATAAGAAAATCTCCAATTGCTATTTTGTTTTCATTACAAGAGAAACATTAATGCAAAACAATTATATAATATTAATTAAATGTTTGCTCTATGGGGATATCGCACAATAAAACTGTTTATAAGCTCTTCTAAATTTAAATTATAAGCTATGTCCGCCTCTATCGATATAGTTGCTAGACCAACCAGTCTTTCTTGGGTCATTGCTGTTCGCAAATAATTTTTAATCAGTTTAAACTTGGAAAAACACCTTTCCGCACTTGGTATGCTAACAGGAATTGTTAACAATATCATAATTGTTAACAATAATTCCCAAAATGATAAACATAATTTAAATTAAGCAAAACTGGATAAGGAAAAGTAAAAGTGAATGGGTGGACCATCACAGGCACCATGAGGCAAGCTGCTTCTATGCTACACCCTGTTGATGGTACTGACTCTGAGCAGCACTTTTTGCACACCATGAGCTAAATGACCAGGTCACAAGGACCGCAAAGGCTCAGAGAAGATTGGGGAGGGGACCTACTGGAACAGTCTTTGAAAACAAGATTCCCATATGTGCCAGAGGTGATATGCATTCTTTTAGTTTAAACTTAGAAATACAAAACAGATTCCTTAGAAGCCTTGAAATCGAACCTTAAAAAAAGATACAAGACAAAGTAAAACATGCAACCATCAAAATACAATAATGAGCTAAAATAAAAATTGCCTTAAATTCAAATATATTGCTTAAAAGTTTTTAAACATATTTCATAAAATAAGAGTGTATAGTATGCCGAAATTGGATGAGAACTACTTAAAATTGCATAAAATCTAGCAATGTGCACTACAGCATTCAAAAACAATTATGAACATTAAATTTAATGTTCATAATTGTAGTAGGTGGTAGTCTACTCTTGAAAAAATTTTGAATTTTATTAATGCTCTAATCTCACAGCATGCATATTAGATGTATTTATACATTTGATTGCTATGCCATTTCTTGTAGCCTTCCAAGTTTAGATGCCAAACTTTGAAATGTACACGACAAATTTTTTCATCTAAGCTCAACTTACTAAGAGCAATAATACATTTCTGTTGAAACAAACATCAATAAATTTATTAAGTGATTTTTAAATAGATAGTTAGCCCAAATTAATTTAGGATACAAATTCATCAAACTGATGATCAGGTAATTTTCTTTTAGAATTAAGAATAATAATGCATTAAAAAAGGATGTTCCACATATTTGAAAAAGCAAATTTCTATTCAAAAAAGAGAAACTAATGAATAATTAAAATAACTAAATAAATATATTTAATACATTGAATTAGAATGGAGAATACTTGTGGTAATTATCACTGTTCAGAGTCCTTGTGCATATTAGAAAAATGAATAGACTCAATTGAATGCTTTCTCCTGCCACTAATTAGCTTTCAGTAATCTTCATCTACTTCCCTCTAAGCCTTGAAGGTCCATGGAACTTTATTATTTAGCAGCAATAACACACCATTTACAATTAAAACAACCCAAAAATGCAAGTTGTTTAAGAAAATAAGACTTTTAGATTATATCTTGCCAAGTGAGCTAAGTGGTGGAATGGCTAGTGCAAATTCTAAGGCCTTTCCTTAGCTTACTAAATTATAAATTAATGGGTAGAAAAAAATGAAAATTATGTTAAGTAGTAAGATAGTTAAATTTATCTTAAATTTCAAGAAATTTAAATATTATTGATGTTAAAAAATATAATTCGTGTACTAAATGGGTTTCCACAATAAATATTATGCCTTACCTCAATACAAGAAGTCTGTAGTGAAACAGCATTGTTTGTTAGTCTTGTCAATGTAGTTTCAGTATATGTAGATGTTGTCAGCATTTCTGTAGCTTTGCCTAGTGCCTTTGGAGCTGGAGGAAATTCTGGTAAGAGTGGAATATAAGGCCTAGGATTCTGCACAGTAACTGTAACAATAGGTCCCTCATACCTATTTGTGGTATCGTGCAAAACAGACTGAACAAGTGAATTTAGTGTTGCTGGTTGGATGACATCTGGTATATTTTTGCAAGATGCTCTAGACTGACTGAGAGGTGTTGATGTCATTACAGGTTCAAATGATGTTAACTGATTCTGAGGGTCACGAGCACAACTATGTGAAATATCTTTAGTTCTTGAAAGCACATTTGATGAAGTGGAATGGGAATTAAGAGTCCTGACTATACAAGGGGCAACAAAGTTATTTTCTGTAATCTTTGAATCAGATGCTTTTGTAGCTAAAGAAGACTCTGGTATTAATTCCTGACAGGAATGAGCTGAAGTTGCTTGAAATGAATTCTTTCCTGTGACAATTATGCTGTCCCCAGTGACTTGATTTGTTGAAGTGCCAGTATAAGCCCCTGGAGTCATCTGATGGTATGATTTCATATATAAATCAGAGCCAGGATACATATCCTGCAAAAAAAGAAAAACATTTATACTACTTCATCAATCACCACATGGATAACAATAAAAAAAAGTGCATACTTTGATCAACTTAGTAAACTGAAATTATGTATAACTGTTATGTTACTACTATATGTTTCTTTATTTGAAAATTCCTTGATAAAATTAACTCATTTCATAACTCAAAAATAACATCATTGTGGTATGAACTATTGATGTTAGTGATCGTTCCTGGAATTGCAACAACTGATGGCCTAAATATCTTTTTATAGTAATATAGGCAAAAAAATTGCCATTTTGCTGATCAAAGGAATTAAAAGCTATTTTAAAATATAAAACAAGCAAGTAATTTACTCTTGCATAGAAAAAAAAAATATATATATATACAGGGTGTTTCAAAAAGGATGCAACCCTCTATTGTATTTTTCTATTTAAACTTGACAAAAGACACAAATGTCAAAAGATGCAAATTAGACATATATCTACCTTTACAACAGATGTTGAAAGTGATTTCCTGTAACCTGGATGCAGATTCGTACCCATTTCATGACATTTACAGCCACCTTTCGTAATGGTTGTTTTCTTATGTTTAAAATCTCTCTTTCAATGTTAGCCTTCAAATCTTCAAATGTATTAGAATTGTTTTGAAACACTACACATTTGAGATATATATCCCCAAAGGAAAAAATCTGGAGGAGTAAGATCTGGGGATCTTGGGGGTCACAAATTTTTTGAAATCAAACGATCACCAAAAAATTCCTGCAACATGACCATTATGTCATTTGCAGTATGGGCAGTCGCACCATCTTGTTGAAACCAACACTCTTGTTCATTCACATCCAATAGTGCAATAAATTGTTGGATGAGGTCATGATAAACTTCACCAGTTACAGTTGAGTCAAAAAATAAAGGCTCTATCACACAATGACGGGAAATTGCACACCAAACACCAATTTTCCGTGCATTACATGCATGGAATTGTTTCGACTGTTCACATACCTCCAAGTGAAACCAAGCCTCATCACTGAAATAAACACAGTCCAACACCTCAATTCCATTTTCATCAACAAAAAAAAATGAAACAAATGACAGTACTGTAAACGTTTTTCATGGTCTGGTTCTTTCAGTTCATGAATGATACCTATGCGGTAGGCATGAAATTTTAACTTTTTTGTACCCTGAAAACAGTAGCTGGTGACAGTCCAACCCATGAAGATAACTTTTCAAGATATTTTCTGGGTGAGCGAGTTAAATGCTGAGACACATCATCAAAGAACTTCGGCAGTTAACAGTGATGTTGGCCTGAGCTCTTTTGATTCTGTACAGATCCAGTGTCACGAAATATATCAATCAAATGAGATATTGTTGACTTGTTGGGAACTACAGATTGAGGAAACTTCAACTCAAAGTCCTCTTTCATATGTTTGTAAGATTTGTACGCACAATAAGTCTCAACAATAAATACACGTTAGTTTTTGGAAAATGACATAGCTGACACAACACAAAGGAGTGAATGCTTGAGTGAGACTAGTGCATAAGAAGGTCATTTCAACTGCTAAAGGCTGTTAACCTTGAGTACAGTGATGCCAACTGACTAATATTATGGCATAAAATGTACATGCACCTAAGTTCTACTCTCTTATATTTAAGGTTGCATCCTTTTTGAAATGGCCTGTATATGGAATATGCATGAACTAAATATATTGTGCTCACATATATTTAGAGCAGTGGCAGGGCTCTTCATTTTTTGAACCACTGAACTTGCAGGTGAAATTATAGGGCTATCAGAAAAAGTGTTATTTCTTTTCTATTCAACATACTTAAAAAATTAATTTTTTTTTATATTTGATTATTTGTGCACATTTGAGTTCGTTTTTTTCACTATTTTTCTCTTGTTAACACAAATACCGAAAAACTGAAATTAAAACCTGTACTAAAATCTAGAGCAATAATTGTGAACAATTATTTATTAACTTTGAGCTGGATGCTCCTGAATGTTTCAATTGAATTCCAACTGAATTAACACTGGATCTTAACTTATAAAAAGGAAGTTCAAAAAGTTCTTGACATGCATCTGCAGAAAAAAAAACATTGCATTTACCTCAACAAAACTTTCACTGTCCTTCAAAGTACTCCCCTCCAGCATCTATGGGGCGGGGGTGGCTCAGTTGTTAGTGGACCAGGCTCATAATCTGTAGTTCCCAAGTTCGAGTCCCAGTTGGGTCAGTGTTGAGATTTATCTTCGCAAAATTTATCTTCCCACGGTCAGAAGGGGACACCAATGGGTTTGGAAAGGCCGTCGTCCATCGGATGGGACGTTGCCTTGTCCCCATGTCCAGGAGAGCCATACCCTGTGCACATTAAAGAACACACTGAATGGCCTTGATGGGAGGCTACCATCTATCTCCCAACAGCTGTTCCAGTGGGTCCCCTCCCCCTTCTCTGGGCCTTCGGGGTCCTTGTACCATTTACCCCATGGTGTACAAAAAGTGCCGCTCAGAGGTAAAACAACCCAACCCAGAATATATGCAAAGTTGCAGAGGTCTACAGCAATTCTGGAACATTTGGTGGTATTCCTGTTGGGGAATACTCCACAACTCTGAATGAACACATTTCGAGAGGTCTTGCACCCTAAAAAAGGCTTTCCAGCAAGTTCCTTTTTTATTTTTGGAAATAGTCAAAAATTGCATTGGTGCAAGATCAGGTAAATAAACAGAAAGGCGTAGCTGCTTGATTTGTTTCCTGTTCCAGATAGGCCCTAGTAACTTGCTGGGTTTTGTGAGCACAGGCATTGTCATAAAAAATGAGAACCCTTGACAGTCTGTTGTTGGACACTGTTCTTTCATCTCCTTAGTCATTTGGGGCAAAACAATGTTAGTATAGTATTGGCCATTTATAGTAAGTTTTTCAGGTAAGGTGTCCACAGCTAACACTCCTTGGACACATCCTCTTCCTTGAATGGAAGTCTTGTAGGAAGGATTTGGAGACATGGCTCATCTTCCACAACCCAAACATAGTTGTCAATCTTCCTGGGAGATGTAAAAACACCACTCTCATTACCTGTGACAATGTTTGTTAACTGTTTAGGGCCAGTGTTTTCAGACACTGCCAGCATCTCCTTGCATGAGTTGACTATAGCCCATTTTTGCTATTCTGTAAGTTTATGGAATACCCATTTAACACAGACCTTTTGGAACTTTAAATGTTGATGTATAATTGTTTCTCCACTGCCAATTCATATCCTCCTCCTCCTCAAGCAGCCATGGGCTACGGAGGTCCAACCAGACTGTGCAGTTTAATTCTCCAAGCATATCTGTCCTGAGATACATCTGCTGCATCCGGCCACTGCACACCAATTCTAACAAGGTCCTGTTTGACATTGTCTGCCCACCACATGCTAGATCTCCCCCTCCTTCTGAGGCCTCTAGGCACACTGTTCATAACCCTATTCGCCAATTTATAATTACCCATACGGGCAACATGGTCAAACCAGTGGAGTCTCTCTCTCTCTCTGCACAATATGCTGCTTAAAGGAGGTTGCAGACTCCTTTGCCTAACCTCATCATTAGTTACAAAGTTAAATCATCTAATACCCAAGATACTATGTAAGCATCTAGAATCAAAAGCATCTAATTTCCTGTTATCTTGTTTACACAGCGTCCAAGTTTCACTACCATAACTAACCCTAGAAAGAACCAAACTATTATACAGTCTAATTTTAGTCTTTAGGTGTATATGCCTATTTCTCCACAATCTCCATAGATTCTTAAAAGTCCCAGCATCATCACAGGGGATTGGTGCATAGCTCTCCTCCCAGTGAGTATCTAGCTACCATTTACAGACTCAATAAATATGCTTGTGCAAATTTGTTAAATTTTTTATTTTCATAAAATTGGGAATTGACTTCTGTTTAACTTGGTATATGTAATGATCTATTTCAGTTGATTCATTATTTGTTTAAAACGTTTTAATGTTGACTTGTTTATTTGGCTCAGCACAGTTGGAAAAAGTCTGAACTTTTCTCAAAGTATAATTCTAAGAAAAAGATAGCAAAAGAGAGTAATTTTCTTCTTCCAAATAAAACATTTTTTTCTGTTATTCAGAAATAAACAGCATTTCTATTCATATATGATATAATTTTTCTGTCTATTAGTTTTTGAAAATAAAATTTCCTTTGATTTGCGCCAAATGCTTTTTTTCACTACATGACTTTAAAAAAAGCCCTATTAAAATAAAAGTAATATTTTTGGTCAAATATTTTATTTTTGCAATATCCAGAATTAAAGCAGATTAATTTTGAATTTACCATGCCATAACTACTTTAATTAGTTATTTAACAATAAAAGTTCTAAAGTTGATTTTTTTTTGGCTTTTTGTGAAAAAGTAGCTTCACCTCTGAATATAAACCAGGAGTGTGATAACTGGGTGGAAGGCAATTGCATGGACAACAATTAGGTGAAAGACAATTGGCATGGATGTAACAATTGGTAGGATATGAAAATCAGGTGGATGACAATTGAATAAAAGAAATCGTGAGAGATAATTTGGGACTGCTAAGGTTAATGCTAAAGTATCTGCTGAAGAGCAAACACAATCAATACTTACTGGAAGTGTCATCATACAGGTATTCTATAAAAAAGAGTGTGCTTAGATATCAACATAATCCATATTTACATCTACTCTCTTTTATCTGACATTCAAAAAAAAAACAAATTTTTAAACAAATCAAATCCATCTAACTGAAATAATTCTAAGTCAACAAATGAATCCACTACATGAAAACAATGGGGTTACTATTTGGATAATTCTCTCTAATTCTTAATTCAGTAAAGGGTTCATATCATTCTCTGTAATATCATATTTCACTATAACAGTTTCCTTTTTTTGAGTTGCGCCATTCAAACTAAACAAAATGGAAATGAAAGAACACATTTTAAGAGACAAAACTGTTTAGAGACATCTGCATTCTCCTAATCCGACTTTCGATAAAACATATTTTCTAAAAGAAACATTGAGAATTTAAAAGATGCATTACATGATACTGAAACAGCCAGCCAATACTTTTATATATTTTCGCTAATCCAACTTAAACTAAAATGAATTTTTAAATTTCAATTTTTTTTCTCTTCCTTCTAAATAAAGTAAATGGACATCGAAGAATGCAGGACAGAAAACCAAACAGATAATAATATCAGTATTCACACTAATCTGATATTAAATAAAATTAATTTTTAAACATTGTTTCTAAACATAACAATCAAAAATCAAAGCAACTCATAAAGGAAACTGAAACAGCTCATATTAACATCTGTCTTCAATAATCCAACTCTGGTTTAAAAGATATTTCTAGTAATTTTTACTCCTCCTACAGAAAACTTTTGGAAATCAAAAGAACTGATACAGGAACAGCTGATATTTCCATCTCGATAATCTGACTCTGGTTGAAATGGGTATTTATATTAATTTCTTCTCCTTCTGAATAATTGAAAATCTAAAGAATTCAGACAGGAAACTGAAATAGCCGATATTTAAATTTGTTCTTGACAGTCTGAGCCTGGTTAAAACAAACTTTTATATTTTTCTTCATTTCTGCTCCTCCTAAAAGATGTAAACAGAAATCAAAACACCCATCCAGGAAACTGAAACGGCTTATATTTGAATCTGTTTGTGATAAACCAATTTATATTTCAATTTGTTACTTCTCCTTTTAAATGAAAATATCAGAAATCAATAGAATTCATACATGAAACTGAAACAGCTCATAATTTCATTTCTTTTCTTTCCTTCTAAACAAAAGAATTGGAAATCAGAGGAATTCATATAGAAAACTAAACAGCTCATATTTGATATACTCATATGATAATCCAACTGTGGTTAAAATGGATTTATATATTTCAGATTCATTTCTTCTGCTTCTATATGAAACAATCAGAAATCAAAGGAACTGACACAAGAAATTGAATTAGCCAATATTTATATTTGTTCTCAATAATCTGATTATACAGATTTTTATACTTCTATTCCACCTAAATTAAGCAAATAAAATTCAAAGAACATAGCACAGAAAACCAAACTCCATATGACCTTCACTTCAGTATGCTCATTAATCTGACATTCAGTAAAACAAATTTTTTTATATGACTTGTCTTCTAAACAAAGTAATCAGAAATCAAAGGAACTCTTTACAGGAAACTGTAATGGCCACTATTTACATGCATTTTTGATAATGAAAGTTTGGTTAAAGAGGATTTTTCAATTTGCTACTGCAAAATGAAGGAATGAAAAAACACACTAGATGAAATCAAACTACCTAGGACTATCAGTGTTCCCACTAATCCTACTTTCAGTGAAATGAATCCTTTTACATGTGTTTTTCATTTGAATGACACAATCGGAAATCTAAAAAATGCACTAGAAGAATCCTAACAAATCCATATTATAGATTTTTCTTTACATCTCTTGTCCATACAATGGTATAATTTATTCTCTATAATTCAACATTTCAGGGAAAAAATTTTTTTTGAAGAGTTCTTTAGGAATGAAATAATCGATAATCAAGCCAATTAACTAATTTCAGGAAAACAGAAGTCTTTTACATTTACATCTATATCCAATCACACTTTGTAAAAAAGATTTTTATGTGTGTTCCTTCTGAACAAAACAATTGAAATAGGATTAAATGCTCTAGAGCTGGGACTGCAACGTATGACCAGCATTATCTTTTCAAGTAGTACACAGATCATTTTGACTTTATAACATAAAATTTTCCTTTTAGCAATATTGGTAATGAATAAGTTTTTAACAATGTAAAATTATTTTTCAACAAATTCGATTTACAAATGAAGGGCATATTGAAAGAGTCATTTAAATCTATGGAGCTAGTGCAATTTCATGCAGGACTTTTGAATCCTACATTTCTTCTTCTCAAATGATTCTTGACCAGAATGATAATTGTATTCCCTAACACCTACATTTGTGAACAAGCAAACATTTTCTCGAATGAATTTTATCAAAGTAAAATTTTGATGATAAATAACAGATGAAACATTTGCATTCAACACTTAGGGCTACTAACTGGTTTTGAAATTGATTTTACTAAACTGGCAAAAAATATTAAAAAAAAAATCAAGCCTTTTATTAATATTTGTAGATAAAATTTTCCTTTTGTTTGTGCATATGTACAAGTTTTATTTTTTCAATTTTTAATTTAATTAAATATTATTTCTATTTGAGATATAAATAATCATTGAAATACATATATTTTTGCAATAATTATTTGACATATAAAAAATTAAAAAGATTATTTTTTGTACAAATCGAACCTTCTTCTAATCCCTCTAATGTGGCTTGCTTACAAATTCCATGGTACTAATGTGGCTCACTTAAAAATTCTACAGTACTAATGTGGCTCACATACAGATTCCACAGTACTAATAGAATCACATATAAATTCCATTGTTCTAATCTGACCAGGTTACAAATTCCACAGTTCTAATGTGGTCCACGTTAACAAAAAGTTGCTGACCACTGTTTTAGAGGAAACTTACAAAGTGAACATTTGCATTTATTCTCTTCATTTCAATAAAGCACTGATACCCGATACATTTCAGTGTAACAGTTATTTTTTAATTTGTTTTTTTCTAAACAATGTAACAGGAAACCAAAAGAAGGCATTACCAGAAAAATTTGCTTCCATTCTCTATAATCTGACATTTGTTAAAATATTCATAAGCCTATTTTTCTTAATGAAAAAAATGGAAATCAAAGACTTGACAAGTCAAAGGAAGTTACTACATGAAAAAAACAGAGCCAACATTTACACTATCTGACATTCAGTGAAACATTTTTAAATATTTTCAATTGAACACTTCAGTTCAATAGATTATTTTAAAGTCTATTCCTTCCAAATGAGTTTTGGCCAACCTGACTTAAAACCAATTATCAATAAATTGAATCTGGCTTTCTTTCAACTGCTTGGATCAAACATTTTTAGGTGAATAACCAACCTATTATGCTAATTTACAGTATTCGATACTCAGTTGATTTGAAATGCATATTTTTGCAATTCAAATCAAGATCATTTATCAACTCCATAAAAATATAAATTTTCCCCCCCCTCTTTACACATTAGAAACATACATTTTTGTTTCTAAGTAGAGAATTTTCCTACTGCTTTCTAAGAGCATAAAAAATTGAATGCCAAAATAATGCTTCACAGGAAATCAAATTGTATAAAATTATAAGTACACAGTCATATAAGAATATGACCACCTACATTAGTATATGTATGGTAGGTGGTCATATTATTCTGATAGAACTGTGTATTCTTAATAATTGAACTTTCAATAACACAAATTTTTCTCATAAGTTGTTTCCTTCTGAATGAAGAACTCACAAATAAAATGAATAATGAGCACTACAAGAAACTATCATAACCAAAATTAATATCAGTTATCTCTTATTTGGTAAATGGATTTTCATTTACATCCACTATTATTGAGAACAGATATACACTGGTGGAAACTGAAAAAAGAACACCATAAACAATTGAAGCGTAATTATGAGATTTATTTAGTAGAAACAACTTGTTGAGAAAGGACAGTGATCCCATATGTGAAGTGATTCAATGTTTATTTTACCTTTTAATGAGTATTACATTTTACAGAAGGCACATTTTAATAAGGTGTTGAACCTCCTCAAGTAGCAATACAAGCTTCCAATCTGGCATGCAATCGGTTGTACAAATGCTGAATATCACGCTGGGGGATATCATTCCATGTGTTTTCAACTTGGATGCAAAATTCAGCGATGGTCATTGCCTGCTGTGATTTGTGGAAGAGTCTTTGTCTGATCCAGTCACAGACATGCTTAATTGGAGACAAGTCTGGAGAGCGTGTTGGCCAAGGGAGTTGGTGCACTGCCTGAAGAGCATGTTGAGTAGCCCAGACGAAGTGTGGGCGGGTATTATCCTGCTGGAATTTCACATTTGGGATTACACTCAAATACTGTATGGGTTGGGTTGTTTTACCTCTGAGCGGCACTTTTTTGCACACCATGGGCTAAATGGCCAGGTCACATGGACCCGGAAGGCTCAGAGAAGGTTGGTGGAGGGGACCCACTGGAACAACTGTTGGGAGACAGATGGTAGCCTCCCGTCAAGGCCATTCAGCGTGTTCTTTAACGTGCACAGGGTATGGCTCTCCCGCACAAGGGGCCATGGCTTAACGTCCCATCAGATGGACGGCAGCCTTTCCAACCCATCGGTGTCCCCTACTGACCGTGGGCAGGGCGGAGAATTTTGCAGAGAAAAATCTCAACGGTGACCCAGCTGGGACTCGAACCTGGGAACTACAGATTACGAGCCTGGCGCGCTACCGACTGAGCCACCCCTGCCCCTCTCAAATACTGTAGGATGACCAGCTGTACGATGTCACTGACGTACGTATTGCTATTCAGTGTACCCTGTACAAACACGACACACGTATGAGAGTGATAGCTAATTACTCCCCACACCTTGATGCCTAGCATGGGCCCTGTGTGTTATTGGTGGATGCACGATGGAAGAAGCCACTCACCTTGTCGCCTTTGGACATGTAAATGACCATCAGATGCTCCTAAGCAGAATCGGCTTTTATCACTGAAGACCACAGACTGCCATTCTTCCCTCCAATGAACTCATTGCTGACACCACTGCATATGTGCTCGACAATGTGAGGAGCTTTGTTGATTTCAAAAAGGCTTTCGACTCTATTGATTGTCATAATTTGTGGTTGAGTGCGAGATTGTATGGCATACCAGACAAGTTAGTTAACATAATGAAAGCTCTCCATAATAACATTGAGACATATGATTGGTTTAGCATTGCTTCTGGTGTTCAACAAGGGCACATTTTGTTTCCTTTTCTCTTTAGTTTGGTTATTGATTACGTTATGTGAAATCCACTGCAAGGGAAAGATTTTGGCCTTAATGGTCTGGAGATATGAAGATTTCTGATTTAGATTCTGCTGATGATTTAGCCCTTTTGGCAAATGATGTTGATGAGATGAACTCTTTCATTCAAGCTGTTGATGAGACTGATAGTAGAGTAGGTTTGGTTATAAACAGAGAGAAAACTAAAATGATGAAAATTGATCAGGCAAGCTGTGGTTCAGTTAATCTGAATGGCTACAGTCTTGAAAGGGTGTCTCAGTTTAATTACCTTGGGAGCTATGTAACAAACACTGGTGATGTGCGGCATGAGATTAACAGACGAATAGGGATTGCTGTCGGGACTTTTAAGAATCAATGGAGAGTGAGGAGAAATAGGCGTATACACCTAAAGACTAAAATTAGACTGTATAATAGTTTGATTCTTTCTAGGGTTAGTTATGGTAGTGAAACTTGGACGCTGTGTAAACAAGATAACAGGAAACTAGATGCTTTTGATTCTAGATGCCTATGCAGTATCTTGGGCATTAGGTGGTTTAACTTTGTAACTAATGATGAGATTAGGCAAAGGAGTCTGCAACCTCCTTTAAGCAGCATATTGTGCAGAGAAAGATTCCGTTGGTTTGGCCTGTTGCCCGTATGGATAATTATAGATTGGCAAATAGGGTTATGAACAGTGTGCTTAAAGACCTCAAAAGGAGGGGGAGACCTAGGATGTGGTGGGCAGACAATGTCAAACAGGACTTTGTTAGAAATGGTGAGCAGTGACCAGATGCTGTAGATATAGCTCAGGATAGATAAGCTTGAACTAAATTACAGGTCTGGTCCGACCTCTGTAGCCCATGGCTGCTTGAGGATGATGATGATATCTAAAATTGCACAGGACATAAAAAAACACAAGAAAATACATTAAAAATTTTCAAGAAACATAAACAGAACAGGAGATTTGGATAATTTTGTTAACACCTTTGTTGATATAATTTCGACAATTAAAAATAAGCATCTGAAAGAAAAAGGAGTAGATAGTAGGAAAACAGTTCCCTGGTAGAACAAGCTATTAAACAAATAGTACAGGATGTGTCCTATAGACATGGAACTCGTGAAATAATAAGCTGAAAAAATTGATTTTGCCATAAGAGCCTACTGAATTACTGATTTAATGCCATGAATGCCAGTGACAAAAATTAAATTCCATTTCTATGTGACAACAGAGTTGTCCACTTCCCAGATAGACAGTGCCACTGGCGAAATCAAATAAAAAAAAAAATTAGTCAATGATGGTGTAGTGGTTAGCATAACTGGCAGTTTCCAGGAGACTTGGGTTCGAATCCCATTCACAGCAAAACCATTTTTTTTTCAAACTATTAAAGATCAAAAGTAAGAAATTAAATGCAATGAGGTGAAGATTTCACACAGCAAGAGACCAGATGTAAAAGAAAATAGGAAGACAAAATATAAAAGTCAGTGGAAATTTATAGAAGACTTATAGTAGGAAAAAGTCATGGAATTCATGTGGTGAGATATCTCGAAAGTAAACCCATTCTCTTTACCTAATAATACTGGAATTGTCAAAATTGGTAACTCATTGCAACTATCATTAGTTACAGATAATAGGAAAACAGATGATTATGAAAAGAAAATTGAAATGATCCTAAATGAGCAATTTATAGAAGACAATCCAAACAGACTTAGATGAGCATAGAATTATAAGGGTGCAATTACAAAATAACTAGAACAGTACATAGATGCAAGTACCACAAGACAAGAAATCACAGTGTGATGCCCCTCATTCACTTTTACTTTTACCTTAACCAGTTTTGCTTAATTTACATTATATATATCATTTTGAGGATTTTTATTTCATTTTTGGCATCACAGTGCTCATTTCCAAGAGCATAGGAGTTGCGCATGCGCAATTCCGAACTTTCGACTGTCACCCGCTAAAGAGCGTGTACAAGGCCACTCTTGTGTACACGCTTGTTGTACACGCTCACTCTTGTGCATTAGCTTGCGTCAATAGTCGATTTATGCAAATGTCTTTCTTGGCATGCAACATGACACGTGCCGGCTTTGTAGCCTCTTGTTATAACCTGGTGACATGTTAGTCACAATCAGAACAGTTTTTGAGTCACAGAAGCACAAGCACAGAGAGAGAGCACAGTTTTGAGTTAGTTGAGAAAGAGTGTAGTTTCGTTGAAGAGTTTGTAGAAATGATGTAGTATCTTCCTCATTCAAGTTTTGGTGAATGTTTTTGGAAATAAATTTGTTTGTTACAGAAACTTTTTGAATCTTTACTAATTTTTTCTCTTGAGCAACGTTAATTGTTTTGATTAGAATTAACATTAAATTTTGACAATCATTTAACATTTTTGAATTCTTACTAATTAATGCTCGCTGGTATTTCAAACCGTAATTAAACTTTATTTTTGGCAATTTGTTAATTATTGCCTGGCGCCCAACTCAGCTATCCAGAGCTTAAATAATTATTGGATCAGACAAAGGGTCAGAAACTTAATAAACTTTAAATCTTTGGAGCGTTACAACAGATAACAAGACAGAAAACAAAGTCACAGGATTAGAGCTTGAACCTTGAAATAATGCCAGTCATTAACTTGACCGTTTTGAACGTCCTAACTATGTTATTCAACTCAGGTTAGGCTTCTTCCCTATGTCTCAGGTTAGGCTTCTTCCCTACAGCACAGAATGCTACAAGAGTTATGCTATTAACCAACCAACTGCCTGCTTGCTTGCAGAAAAACTATTAATATATGATTGATAATGAGGTAAATTTTAAAATGATTATTAAAATGAGGTAAATAGTCAAAGGCAAAATAAACTCTATTAACATTTTTTGCTACAAGAAATAATATCAATGTTAAGATTTTAAGGCTCAGATGGCAGAGGATTCTGAAGGTCCTTTTGTCTTCCACACTAGATTGAGCTATGCTAAAAACTCTTTCTCTCTACCCAACCTTCCAATGCAATTGTCTTGACCACATTACTATATATGGTGTGCCAAGAATTTTTTTCAAGGCTACTAAAAAAATTTTTGGTTTAGAACCTGCTCAAAAATATTCTTGGGAAGTGTCTTGAGTGATGGATAAAGGCTTAGTAAATTGTGCATTTTACAACATAGCTTATTTTATCATCTATAAACTCAGATAACCAAGTAATCAAAATAAGATAACATTTCACCAAAAAAAAATACATGCACATTCATTATACTTTTCTCATTGAACAAGCTAACAATATTTATTATTCGAGTATTTAGTCTAATGTACGTAATTATCACAAAATTTCTTTCATTTCATGAAAAAAAAAATTACATTACCTCTTGAAAAAAAAATTACATTACCTCTTGGACTGCAGCATTTTGAGCAACTTTTTTTTCTCTCAAACAAGTAAGCTTGATATTAACACCTGCATTTTTCAAAACATTCACAGCACTATAATGGTCTATATCAAGCATTTCAATATCATTAACCTAAAAATACACAGTAATAAACATCTTTAAAATGCATTATTTATAAAACAAAATTTCATGCTATTTAAATTAGTCAAATAAGCAAATTTAAATTGTTCTAGCTCATCAGATACAATTATTATTTTCTCTCTGCTTCATATTAATGATGTAGTGACAACTTGCCTGTACAATGCCAACTCACTATTGGGCTTCCTTAAAACTTGAACTATGCCCAGGTAGGCACCTGACATAGGTTGAACCAAACTTTGCTCTATGTTCAAGAAATTTTCATTGAACATTTTCAAAAATTTAATCAGTGTTTGATAAATAATGCAGGAGCATATTTAGTTAACTCAGATAATGATTTGGATGCAAGCTTGGGTTATCACTGACTGTATTATTCATATTTGAAACATAGGTACCAAAACTGCACAGAATTTATGATCTAAATGTACTGTTAGTTACATAGTGTCTTCAAGGTTACCTGACATAATAACTGCAAGCATTTTGTTTCATCCTTTACTCGCCATTATTTTGGCAAATACTCTTTTTGAAACTGAAAGCAATTAAAAATTATGTGTACTAAGCCCTGGTTAAGGAATGGATGTATGTGTCGTTTTTCTGCTGAGGTCCTGCCATCCTCTCAGACCTTCTACTATGGCACATAAACTGACAGGCTCCTGTCAGACCTCTGTGGCAAGCAGCTGCTTGAGGGGGTATTTATTTATTTTTATTATTATTATGTATGACATGATTATTCACTTTGGTGATTCCAAGCCTTGATATGAAAAAGCTATGATGACACGATAATTAATGCTAAGCAAATTATTTTGATATTTGACATCAAATGTCAGTAATAAAATGACCACTATGGCAATTAAAGGCAGTAAACATGGCATGACATGTAAACTTCAATGACATCCTAACACAAAAAAAGTAGCTCTTGCAACATCCTTCAAACAGAAAATTTGATATACTACTTAAAGTAGGGAAGTGTAAAAGGTGACAAATTTATGAAATTCATAAAACAGGTTATCCAGTTAATGGATACAAGCAGTAGAACAACAATTTTCCATAGAAAACAAAACCCACAAATCAATCCTACACAGGTCAGAAACAACATAAAATACCTCAAACATACTTTGGTTCAATAAAGCCCTTAACCCTTTCAGTGTCCAGCCTGAAAAACTGGTTTCTATCCAGAGGCCAAGCTATTTTCTCTCTGAGCTCAGCCAAAAAAAAAAACACATTAAATTTAGAACTTTTTTGCCAAATAACTAATGAAAGGAATTATGGCATATTATATACCAAATTAATCAGCATTTAATTCTGGATTTTCTGAAAATATTTAACAAAAAGGTATATAGGGATACTAGGGGGTGCTTTTAAAATCACTCAATATAAACATAAAACTTGGAATTTTTTTTAATGAAATTTTTCTAAATGGTGTGTGTGTTTGGGGGGGGGGGGGGGGGGGGTAAAAACCTTCCCGAAATTGCCCTCCTAAAATAACTGATTTCCATGCCAAGGAAGTCCATTTTGCTTCCACATCCAAGACCACATTCATTTTCACAAAAAGTAAAAGTTCTAAGTTTTTTTTAATAAAAAATCCAAGCTACATATAACCTAATAGGATATTAAATAAAATATTCACAACAAATAATAAATTGTAAATAATAAAATATTTGCAACAAATAAAAGAAAATTTAAACCCGCTATCTGATGTAGTAAAACTAAGAAAGATCGATAAATCAGCCAACTGAAAGAGCACTAATTTACTGATATAAATTGACAGAAATTAATTTGCTTCAGTATCCAAGACCTCATTTTCAGAAAATGATACTAAATCAAAGTTTATTTTACTGTAAAATTAATAAATAATTAAAGAAATTTAACAGATAACCTAATACAATGTTAAATAAATATCCACAGCAACAAGTTGTAATGACAGTTGTATTAACCTGATGTAGCATAACTGAAAAAATTGATCTAAGGAAAAATCAATAATTTACAGAAATAAAAACCAAGGTTTAATTATTAAAAAATTATCCTATATCCCAGAGGAACTATTTCTGTAAACATCCACTATAGAGTCACTTTACTGCATGTGTAAGTAAAAACTAGGTCACTGCACTCAAAACCAAAGACTCAACTGCAGCTGCTATCGTGACGTACTTTATATTGCACTGAACTTTGGAATAATAATTTCGGCTTGCTTCCTCCTTTCTAAGAAAGCTTTTTTTAGTCATTGTTTTGATCTGAATAGTAGGAAAAATGCATAGAATGCTGAGATAAATGATAAAAATAATTCTGGGAATAATGAAATAGGTTTATGGCAGAAAGGAGTGTAAAACAGGAAAGGAAAATGGTAGTGGAACTTTGCAACTGCTTCCAAAATCTTGTTTTTTTAAAAATAGCAGTTTTTTGTTAATTTACAAGAGTTTTTCAAAACTTTAAGGAAAAATTTGCTGATAATAATTCAAATCAAACTTATGAGCTTAAATCAGGGGATTGCTTCAGCATAGGTTAAGAAACAAATTGGCAATACTGTATAGTGCTTCTAAGAAATGGCAATTAGATAACTTTAACAAGTGATTTATATTGTAGTTTAATAAAATACGTATCAAATGAAAAAACAAAATATTATTTTTCAAGCCTAAATTATATTTTTTTAAGATATATATTAAAAAATTCTACAACAGCAATTTTTATTTTTAAAAGATCAATTTTTTTAATACTAAAAAAGTATATACAGCCATCCTCAGCCTCCCATTACGGATTCTGCAAACATATACAGACAATGTGAGCACTGGAAAGGTTAACGATGTTATGAAGCTAATAAAATACTGTGTACCAGTAAAATTATTTATAACAGTATACTAAAGGCTTAGTGAAATGAGACAAGGACAAGATTACACTTCAAAAATCTCTTTATGAAATTGCCATATATGGTATATAAAAATTCAACAGTCTGCATATAAATTCAATAGGAAAACAAGACTGGTTTGTCCTCAGATCAAATGAAAATTTACTTTCATTAATGAGACAATGTACAAAAAAGAAAACTACAGCCAGAAAAGTGAAAGAGAAACTGAATATTATCGCCAAACTGTGGATTCAGCTATTACATACACACCACCTAACAAACTACAATTAGTCCTATCAAACAAACATCTGAAACATTCTCTGCTCTAGGAATTTCAGTAGTAATTTCTTCTCCTCTTGGGATTTATACAATTTAAATTTAGAGATGGTCATCTATTTTCCTGTCTAAATGATATAATATATACTGCCCTACTTCCACAGAGGGCATCATAGATGAGTTAAGGCAAATAGAACAGACAGTAAAAGTTCGCCTAGGTGAAGATTTTAATCAATGCATATCAAAGATCTGAGTTGTGGCAACAAATGCAAATATCCTTCTGTTTCTTCTAAAAAGGAATCTGCAAGTTGGCAGAGAGAAACTATAGTCAAAAGTTGTAAACTTTTTATATCTTTATTTTAATAAGTTCAAATGTTTATACAAATTTTAACTTTAAATTTACATATAAAAGATGCAAGTGATTTGCACTTCAGTACAACATTGGAACACCACAGAGCATGGACTGATGATTCATCTAGGCAAATTGTGATCTTTGTGATTAAGTTGTTTCCAATTTCAAAATATGAGCCAGCTAATACTTATATGTTATTGTGGTGCACTGCAGCAGGTCAGTGCAAAATAGAAATTTGGAACTGAATCTTCTGCCTTTATCTTCATTTATTAATTAAGAAATGTACACTACACATAGTAATAGTTAAATTCATTAACAAATCTTTAATAATCAGATACATAACATATACCTAAATTACATACATAATATTCAAGCAGCCCATGGGCTACAGAGGTCCAAACAAGATTGTACAATTTAGTCATCTAAACACATCTTTCCTGACCTACAACATTGGCAGACTGTCAAAGACCATTGTCAGAATGGTCAAATTCATTGTCAAGAAATTGGGCAGACTGTCAAAGACCAATTCTAACATGGTCTTTGACAGTCTGCCCAATGCATTCAAGGCCTCCCCTTCTTTCAATGACTTTAGGCACACTTTCATAACCCTATTTGCTAATCTGTAGTTATGAATGTAGGCAACATGGTCAATCCAGTGTACTTTTTCCCTACACATGATGCTGTTTAAAGGTGGTTGCTAATGCTTTCAGATCTAATCATTACTTACATAATCAAATCACTGATTGCCCAAGATACTGCACAAGCATCTAGAATCAAAGACATCTGATTACCTATTATCTCACTTAGTATAGGTTTCAAAAGATCTAATCATTACTTACATAGTCAAATCACTGATTGCCCAAGATACTGCACAAGCATCTAGAATTAAAGACATCTGATTACCTATTATCTCACTTAGGTGTAGGTTTCACTACCATAGCAAACTTCAGAAAACACCGAACTATTTCACAGCCACATTTTAGTCTTTAGGTGTATGTGTCTATTTTTCCTCCAATCGCCACAGATTCTTAAAAGTTGCAGCAGAAAACCTTATTCCTCTCTTTATCTCATATTGCACATCACCAGATTCTCTTAACCCTTAAAGTGTCAGGTTTCTGAAATTGAACTTGCTCTGGTGGCCATGTTTACTATGAAGTGCTTTCAGAAAATAAAATATTTAACTTTAATAATTTTTTCTGGAGTAACTAAAGTGAAATATTGATGCAGACATGTTTTGTACCAAAGAGCATTTAATGCTAAATATTACTAAAGCATTAGCCGAGTGGTTAGCGCGCTTGGCTACTGATCTAAGGGACCTGGGTTTGAGCCCCAGGAAAGGCATGGATATATGTGTTGTTTTTTCTGCTGAGGTTCTGTCATCCTCTCAGGCCTTCTACTATGACATATAAACTGACAGGTTCCTGTCAGACCTCTGTGGCAAGTAGCTGCTTGAGGGGATATTTATTATTTTATTTTTATTTATTTCAGCGGAATGTGAAATCTTTTAATTTTAAAAGTTTTTTAATGCAGCAAAACAATTTTTTTTTTCATTTCAATGTTTTTTTTTTTATCAAACTAGCCATTTATTTGAAAAATCTTTCTTAATGTGATAGTCTGTAAAGCAAAATCTAACACACAAAGTCACATTGCATTCCTTGCACTCAAAAGACTTACAAGGTGTGTATTTCATGCTATGCACACTACACATTTTCTGCATGGCTGTTTCTTCTCTTGGGTCTGAGGAATCATAATAGGAAAATGTCCAGCAGTTAGAAATAGAAGTGTAGGTTGAATACTGGGTCAACCTTATCTTAAAATTTGGTAAGGTAAAGCGCCATCCTGTAACAGTTGCCTTACAAGAAGTTGTCTAAATTTGTAGCAAGTCGTGAGGGTTTTGTTGCTTATATAACAGATATGCATTGATAACAGCTATATTTACAAGGTGGAAGGATTTTTTTTTCTACCATTTAAAGCTCTTATGCTTTACTGGATATTGATCGGAATGATCAACATCTCCGATTTCACTGTTGTGTATGACAACACATTTTGGTTTCAAAATGGTCTTGCTTCTAGTTCCCTGCTTTTGCCTAACACCTATCATTTTAGCATTGCGAAAGTGTGCTAATCATCAAAACATCTCTCTTGCCATATCATTTTGAAACCTAAAGGGGGACTTTTCTAAATGAAAGTATCGTCTCCATTCTTCAAGCTCTTTTTATCTCAGCTTTAGGCAAACCATTTCTGTTTAGCATTACATACCTGTTACATGAGTTTTCATTGCATATAATGCCTAGTACAAGGCTGGAGAAAAATACCACAGGGGACCATACACATGGAAATCCTGGTTGATTAAACTGTCCATCAATTTTAGAATAGTATGCGCAAGTCCAAGGCTGCTGGATTGCGGTTGAACAGTACTTCTTCCAGTGTACACAAGAGCCTTCCAGGCATATGCTGTTTTGCTGTCACACAATACATTCATTTTTATGCCAAATTTTTCTGGCTTCTGTGAACTGTACACCCTAAACAAATTATTCCTTTGTAGATAATTATTGCTTCATCAGTACATATTTCTCTGTTTGGAACATAGGCTGCTTTCAAGAAGGAAATTGGCAAACTTAACTAAAGGATCACTTAGATGCAGACATTGGAGTAATGCGGAAAATCTACTGCATGACACGATGCTTGGAAAGAATAAAGTGTGTGTGAGAAAATCAGTCAACCAGTATCCCACTATAGACTGCTTTCTAATAAGGCCCAAGTACTAGAGTTAGAAAATTTCCATTTCAGCAGCTGTTGTGAGTTTTCCACTGAATCTAGTGCTGTAACAAACCCTGACAATAAATATGAGTTTTCTCTGCAATCTCTTCCAATGTCTCATCAGTTAAAAATATTTTGAAAAAATCTAAGGGATTTTTAGCTACCCCAATGTTAGAATTAGTTTGGGCTGTAAACTCATGATGTACTGGAAAAACCAAACATTTTTCTTTAGAAAGCTTTCTCTAGCATTCTAATAGAGTAGGGTCCACATCATCTTTGCTCAAGTCCTCTAATCCTGAAATATATAAATAAAAAAAAATTCATCCCCATTAGAATCTTGAAAAAAATTATTCTCCACGATATTCTGATTCATTATATCATAATTATAATTCATGATATATTATCCTGCATTATTTTCTGACCTAACAGATAAATTTTTGCCATCTTTTGGTGAAAACAAAGGAATTCTTAAATCGTCAGAGTCAATGAAATATTTCTCACAAAGTGCCCAATCCTCTGGAGTAACTTTTGCGACCAATTGCTAAGGGAGCACAATGGTACATCCACTGCATATATACATAAATTAATATATGTACATATATATTTAAAGAAACTGAATATATTTAAATATATTTGAAAAGCTAAGTATCTATATAATTAAAAATAACTAAAATCTTAATTTAAAAAGACTTAATTTTGAAAGTAATTTCTGATATCAGAAGTGTACCATAAAAAACTGCAATAGCGCATCACTTTGATTCCAGATCAAAAATTCCGTTTCTGGCAGTTTTCTCAGGTGGTTATGATTCCTAGTTACATTTTTATAAAGAACATTATATACTTAATGAAATACTAATAAAATAAATAAATACATAATAAGTTGATTCCAAATGTAATTTAAAGCAAGTAAGCAGATACATATCTTCACAGTGATTTCAAATTCGAGTTTTAATAAGCGTAAATTTTTTGCTAAAATGAGAAAGGATAGATAAAATAAAAAGAAAAGAATGGCAACAGTTCTGATGACAACTCCCATGTAAAAAAGGCTAAATAAAGAAGTAAACAGCTTGGACCTTCAACATACTAAACAAGTGACTACAATGGCACCAGATTCAACTACAATAATGAGTTACAAATATTTTCAATCAATATTAGCATATCATTTTTTCAAGCAGAATCAACAGGTAAATATTATATTAAAGTTTTTTTTATCAAAAACTCCTATCAAAAATTTAGAAAAAATAATGCTGTTTTCTGTTTAGAAAAGAAAAAAATTTACAATCTTGCACTACAAAACAGTAGACTGGCTTTGAGTCACTAGAATCAGAAAAGTGAAAACAGTATACCTAACTTGGACATGCAAAGGGTTAGAGAAGTCGTGATATAATTAAACTTAGAAACTTATTCAAGAATGCAACCATTCAAAAAAACTGGAGCACAATCTGCCTGATCAATTTTCATCATTTCAGTTTTCTCTGTTTATCACCAAACCTACTCTATACTACCAATTTCATTAAGAGCTCTAATGAAATAATTCATCTCATCATCATCCTTTTCCAAAAAAGTAATAATAATCAGCATAATATAAATCAGAAATTTTCCAATATCTAGACCATTTAAGGTTATCTAGACCATTTAAGGCTTATCTTTCTCTTGCAAGGAATCCCACATAACATAATCAATAACTAAATTAAAGAGGAAAGGGCAAAATGAAACCTTGTCTAACTCCACTAGCAATGCTGAACTAATTGCTACAAGCCTTACCAACTCTCATACACAATTCAGTATTATTACAGATAACCATCATAATGCAAACTAACTTGTCAGGTATACGATCTCTTGATCAACCATAGATTATAATGATCACAGACGCAAATGCCATTTAGAAATCTATGAAGCTAGTAACTACATGTTTCTGAACCTGTTTACCCAGCTTGTAAACATCCCCTACCACTTCTGAACCCACACTGTTCATTACACAGTTGTCCATTAACTAAATTTCTAATTTTATTATGCATAATAATGCATATATTTAAATATTTATAATTAATAATGCAAAGCACTTTACCTGGAACAGAGTTTAGGCCATTTTCCTTCTAATGATCATAAGAGCTGTGATCACCGTTTTATAAAAATAGGAATAAAAATAGCTCTAGTTCCTTGGAAACACCTTTATCACAAAAAATAGTAAAAAAAAATAGCAGAAGCATTTTCTGCCCCAAACATTTCAACAGTAATTTTATCTTCCCATGGGGTTTTATATAGTTTTAATTTAGATACAGCCAAAGTAACTTCAGATTGTGATATAAGGCCAATATTAAAGCCAGCAATGCATCTAGCATCAATAAATTGGTGTAGAACTAACCAAATTGTTCAGAACATCTCTGAAATGCTCAGCCCATCTGGCCATGACAGAATTCTCACCTTCAATAACCTTACCATGCTTATTCCACAATCCATCCGTGCCTGTTTCTTCTCACACAAAACATCAACTATCTGGTACAATTCTCTGCTGCTGTGCTGTCCAGCTTCTTCCTCTGCTTTACCAACCAAATTATCAAGGCAAAGATTTCATATAAGCTTTCAAATGATCCTTTCATATTTATTAAGCTCTCTAATGAAATTAAATGCCTCTGTAATGTCATTAAAAAATGAAAATATTTGCACTTCATTGTCTGTTTCTATAGACATCCAACAACTCTTTAGAGATAAACAAAAATTCCTTTTGGTTGGCCATGTATTGATGAAATATTATGATTTGTACTTTCCAAATCTCCCAAAAGCTTAAATTACACCCTCTAATGGTGGAAAATGTAAGAAAATTGCAAAACTTTAAATGAATATTGCAAATGATGTATTTATGCTAGAGATTTGGAATTTTGGTGGTGAATGCTAAGCTCATAAGGTTTGCAATGGCAACAATGAGTCGACTTCTTACTTCCTAGGTCAGTGGGAAAATGAAACTGTTTTGCCTTAAAAAAAGTAACTTTGTTTTCACAGAAAAACTACAAATTATTTTTGGGTTGGATAGGTATTGATGAAATATTAAGATTAGCACATTTTGAATCTCCCAAATGTTACAAATTTTTGAACAATTTAAAACTTTCAATCCATTTAAAAACTTTCAAACAAATATTGCAAATGGATATTAATGTAAAAATTTGAAATTTTGATGGTAGAATGTGGATGTCATAAGGTTTGCATTTGCAACAATAAATTACCCCCTTGCATTAACCCTTCCAGTGTCCAGGCTGAAAAACAGGTTTCCATCCAGGGGCCAAGCTATTTTCTAACTATGCTCAGCCCAAATAAAACTTTAACTTTAGAACTTTTTTGCCAAATAACTAATGAAAGGAATTATGGCATGTTGTATTACCAAATTAATCAGCATTTATTTCTGGATTTTCTAAAAATTAAGTATTTAACAAAAAAGATGATATGCTTTATTTTAATAGGACTTTTTTAGAGTCATGTAGTAAAAAAATGCATCTGGCAACACAAATAAAAATTTATTTAAAAAAAACTAATAGATGCACATGAATAGAATGACTATATATTTCTGAATAACGAAAAAATTACTTTTTTGGTTTTAAGTAAATATTTTTCTCGTTTTGTAATTTTTTTCTTGATACCATACTTTGAGAAAATTCCAAGCTTTGAGCAAACTGTGCTGAGTCAGATAAACAAGTCAAATTTAGAATTTTTTTAAAAAATAACCAATCAACAGAAATAGGTTATTTATATACCAAATTAAACAGGATTTAATTATGCATTTTATGAAAATGAATAATATAGACAAATTTGCAAGCATATTGATTTTAATAAGCCTTTTTCAATGTGATATGGTGAAAAAAAAAGATCGCACTATACAATTAAAGCTTCATTTTGGAAACCTGCAGAAAAAAATAGTTAAATTATATATTTATTGAAAGGAAATTTCCTCCTGAATAATATAATATTCAACCTGAAATATGATTTTCATCTCTTTTCATGATTCTTTTCAGTATCGTATATATTTTAAACATGGCCAGTGTTATACAACATGACTTGGCCTTCTCACATTCATGGCATTTTCTGAACTGGTTATAAAATAGAAAAAAACACTTCCTTGGCTGCTTTTTTTTTTACTAAACACTATGAATTTTTTCTTTGGGTGTTGAAGTTTGGTGATCTTGGCTAAGTGCAGAAAGGTTTGTGCACCAAGGAACAGTCCTTCCCGAAACTGCCCTCCCAAATGATGGCCGATTTTCCATAGCAAGGAAATCTATATTGCTTCCATATCCAAGACATTCAGTTTCAGAAAATAGTACAAGCTAAAAGTTTTTTTATTAAAAAAACAAGAAATAATAAAAGAAAAATTACATATAACCTAATGGGATGTTAAAATATCCACAACAACTTTTAAGCCAGCCTCCGATCTAGCATAACTTGGAAAGATCAATAAATCAGTCGATTGAAGATCGCTAACTAACGGAAGTAAATATACAGAAATGAATTTGCTTTCGTATCCAAGACCTCATTTATTTTCAGAAAATGACACTACTTCAAAGTTTTACTGGAAAAGTAATAAATAATAAAATAAAAATTAACATATAGCATAATGCAATGTTAAAATATCCACAGCAACAAGTTGTAGGCCAGCCATATGACTTAATGAAACTATGAAAAAAAATCAATACTTATCAATTGGCCAAAAGATTGCTAATTTCTGAAAATAAATCTACTGAAATGAAAACTAAGGTTTAAATATAAAAAAAATACTAACTTTACAAATAGTATCCAATATGTTGGACTAAAACTGTAAACAATACTTATAGCACACAGAACGGAGAAATCATGTGTCAGCCATCTGCCTCTTGTTTGCCTCAGTGAAGCATAACTAATTAGATTGCAGCTGTAACCAGAATTTCTAAGAAGGATGTGTTTACTTTCAGTTTCGATTTGATGGATGCTGGGAAAAATGATAAAAATACCTTGGGAATACTGAAATATGTTTATGACAGAAAAGAGTGTGAAACGGTAAAAAAATAATTGCGGTACATTTAGTAATTACTTCCAAAATTTATCGTTTTTAAAAATAGTATTTTTTTTGCTATTTTTAGGAGATTTTCCAAAATTTAAGGAAAAATTTGTTGACAATAGTTCAAATTAAACTTGTGAGCATAAATCAGAAGATTGCTTCAGCAAATAGGAATGTTAACAAGCAAATTGGCAATACCGTTTAGTGCTTTTAAGAAATGGCAATCAGATGGCTTGATAAAATTATTTATATTGTAGTTTAATAAAATATGCATCAAATTAAAAAACAAAGTATTATTTTTGAAGACTGAATTATATATTTTATAAGTTATATATATATATAAATTACAATGGCAATTTTTATTTTAAAGAAATCATTTTTTTTTTGTTGTACTATAAATGTATACATACATCCTGTGTCTCTCAATTCAGATTCTCCGAATGTATACAAATGATGTGGACACTGGAAGGGTTAAGGGGTGTGGGAAAACAACTGTTTTAAAAGACAACTGGAAAATTCTTTTTCAGTTGGATTGGTACTAATGAAATATAATTTGCATTTTTCAAATCTTTAGGTAGCTTTAATTTACATTGTTTAGAAGGCACTAAATATGGAAAAGGAAAAACTTTTAATAAATATTGAAAGTGATTTATTTATGGTACAAATTTAAAATTTTGATACTACTGCACTTTTTCTCACAGAGGTGTGAGAAAAAAAACTTTTAAAATTTAATAAATAACAGAAATACTTTTTGTCATATAAAGTACTAATAAAATACTACTATTTGCATTTCCCCAATCATCCATTAAGTTTGAATTAAAACTTTTACAGGTGCAAAATAGAATATAACAAACAACTTCACTATATTTGAAAACAAGATTTCAATATTTGTCAGAGGTGGCAATATGTGTTCTTCTAGTTCACTCAAGAAAGCCCCCCTGATACCAGTAGCTCCTCATAGCAGTTCACTGTCAGAAACAACCACCTTAAGTGTTAAACTTGAAGCATCATCGGCAAAAATAATTTTTTCCACATAAGTATTTATGGAATTCTTTATCTATAGATAATCTGTATATTAATATGGATTGTAGCTATTAATTTTAACTATATTAAGGAATACAGTTTATGTGTTTGTATATTGTATGAGAAACAAGGACAAATCAAACATAGCTTAAACATAGATGATAATCACAGCGTTACCTGTTGCTCTTTTGGCGTTGATAAATCAGTAAATATTTAGCGGAAAAAATTTTCGCTGACATAAGAATAGATTCACTGCAATACATTTAAAAAAAATTATTTCCACCAATGCTTTACTTACTTTTATTATTTTGTCCTCCACTTTTAATCCAGCTTTATCTGATGGGCCTTCTTTTGTTATTCTTGACACAAAAATTCCCTATAAAAGTTAAGATTGCTAGGTGAAACTTCAATATTACACCTCTTTTCAAACTATTGTAGTTTTTCTTGATAAAAAAAAAACAGGCTGAAGTGTAATAGCTTAGACCCTAGAGTCAGAAGCTATTACAGCCTACTGTCACAGAAGCCAGTGCCCTGTGACATGCACTCAGATGCAACTTTATCAAGTATAGTTCAATGTTATGTTAATAGAACTCAAATACAGAACCCAGTAATTTCTTGAATCAGCTTTTTATGAAGAAATGTAACTGAGGAAAATTTAAAGAATTATTTCAAATATTTAAATCTCGTTTTCCAACAAAAATAGATATTTAGCATTTAAGAGCTATGGAAACAAATGTTTAAAAAAGTTAGCTCATTCTGTAAAAGCATGAAAATTGAAAAAAATTAACACAATTATTATGCAGATTGCAAAAAATATTCTTATACATGTTAGTAAATTTACTATAAAGGTTATAAAAGTTAGAACTAAATCTTTAAGAACACATTTAAGGGCTTCCATAACTTTTATAGTAAATTTACTAACATGTGCAAGAATATTATTTTGCTTTAACTTGTTTTTATTAATTTTTCAGAGCAGTTTTTCAACTGGCATTGTTGCTGTTCAACAGTCTGACTTCCATAATTCTCTAAATACTGAACAAATATTGTTGAAAATCGAGACTGTTCAGCGAGTGGCAAAGCACCCATAGGTGTAATGCTTCCCTTAAAGTTCTCATGAACCAAAAAAATGATAGATGAAATAAGTGTGTAAAATATAAACATTTTCATATAAAAGTATTTTCTTAATTTCAATTATTTCATTAGAGCAAAAAATTTAGTCTTTGAATTCATGCAAATTTCCTGTAATATGAAGTACTATACCTTACTGTATAATAATGTGAAATGCCAATATAATCAAGCTAGGAGTGTATGAAAAACCTTGCTTCACTGCTACTATATTTGATATTGTATCATACATCAAAAGGCTTAGGTCCCATCCTCAGCAAGGAGAAATTGCTTCAAAGGAAGCAATGAATTCATTTGCTTCTTTGCACTAGACCCTGCATTAACACTCCATGTTCTGCTAGACATATAGTGCATGCTTCAGACCCAGCTATAAACAAGCAATCAGCATTCTGCTACAGATCTATTTGGATGCTAGTGTTGACATTAGTTTTATGACATAATCAAACACACTGTAAGGAAGATATCGGCAAAGCTAAATTGGATTTAGATATAGTTTATCTTACTGTGCACTTTATTTGTGTTGTTTGCATTGTGTACTTTAAACTGGGAGAGATAATTGTTACCAAATATTTCTAGTATGTGTCAAGTTTAATAAATTAATAAGCATCTCAGTACCATATTAATGTAACAGCACACCTGAAGGCCTCATTAGCATCTCCTGCAAAATCAATATTGATGATTAATTCTTTTATTTTTTCTTCTACCATTTTCTCGTATAGCAAATCCCAAAATTTTACTTGTTTTTGTCATATTTTCATGCTGTTTGACCTTTTCACCGCATCAAGACTTTAGAGAAGTGGAAACTCATATAAGTTGTTTGGTAAGCAATGGGAAAGATTTCATTGGTTGGCTGGGGTTTTACAGCACAATGGCAATGAAGAACAAAGGCCATGTTGCACCAAACAAGATATCAATAAAATTAAGAGATAAAAGACATTAACCCCTCAACCAAAGTTAAAAATAAAACAGAAAAGAGGACAAGACACATATAAAAAAGTAATAAAACCATAATGCAAAACTAATATAGTTAAAACCTGTGAATAAAAAGTTCAACAGATATATAAAACAAAATCAACAATGGTTGTATATACCCAGAGAAAAAAACGGAAAAGAGTCTAAAAATTTTAAAAATAAAAACACTTTTCCGATTATTGAAATACATATAAAATAATCGGAAAAGCATAAAAAGTTAAAAAAAAGGTGATAAAATCAAATCTAGGTAATAAAATTTTTAACATAGTATATCAAATCAGTTTAACACAATTATGCTGCAATTTAATTGCTATTGAGCAAGCTATGTGCACTGTGGCTTACCTATTGTTGCACTTAGGCAACTCACCAATGAGATTTTACAAATTACATTCTTATATCTCTTAGACTAAGAGTTCTCAACGTGGGGTACACAGTAAAAATTTTTTTGGGTATGCCATGAGAGCTCAAAAGTCTCAAGATACATGTTATATATATGTGTTTTATTTTATTCCCATTGTTATACTATAACTATAGTTTTATCTATCTACACAAGGAGTATGCCAGTTACATACACATTTCCAAGGGTTACGTGAAGCATAAAAGGTTGAGAACCACTATCTTAGACTATATAGGTCCTAGCAGGTTAAGTAAATTACAATAATATACCTTATTAGTGCAATCTGTAAAAACTCACTGATGAGTTTTCTACTGTTGTCTAAATGCAATGCATAGAAAAACCCTGTAGTACACTGCTTGCAATTACAGCATAATCAAGTTAAACTGAAAATCGAATCATTAGATAAAAGGTGTCCAAGAGTAAAGATCCAGAATGGTAAACGATAAGAACTGAAATAAATATGATGTTCACAGTTAAGAGCCAGACATACGATTAAAATGTGTTTAATATCATTTTAATTGTATGTCTGTTTTAATAGTTAAAATGGTGTCACAAACTCCCAACAAATTCGTCATCTGCCTTTAAAAGCTACCAATAAATTAGCACTTTGAAGTCGATTTAAATTTTAAAGGAAAAATTGTCTTGAGCCAGGTGGGATATGAACCCACGACCTCCTGATAACACATCAGGTGCTCTGGACAACTGAGCTACTGGCCACCAATCAAGATCTCCTCTAATTAACGCTATGAACATTTCTATTATGTCACATATAGGTGCTATTCAGGCAATCTAGCCACAAGTGGCTTTCTATTTGCCATATAGATGGAAAGCATGTCTTACAAGTATGCCAGTGATAAATGATGAAATAAACTCTACATATTCAATATTTATCAATAAATCAGCACTTTGAAATCAATTCAAATTTTAGAGGAAAAATTGTCTTGAGCCGGGTGGGATATGAACCCACGACCTCATGATAACATGTCAGGTGCTCTGGACCACTGAGCTACCTACCTGGCCACCATTCGTATCTCACCCGGCTCAAGACAATTTTTCCTCTAAAATTTGAATCGACTTCAAAGTGCTGATTTATTGGTAGATATTGAATATGTCAAGTTTATTTCATCATTTAGACTTTAAAAGCAATGAATGCATGATAAATGACTTCAGCAGAGCCAGGCAAGTTCAACTTCCTCTTTGCGATTCCTGTAAAACATGCTGCCATGGTTTGACAACAGGCTTGATCTCAAAAAGTTTATTACCAACCTGTTCAGACCAAGATCTCTGCCAATGTTCCTAGAGCTCAGTGGGAAAACATTGCCAAAGACCATATATGGAACAGGCAGTATAGAGTCAGACAAGGGCAGGGCTGACTTGGCAGCACCATCTGGGAATTTATTGATCATTGTCCTTGATCCTGACATGACAAGATACACAACAGATGAGAATGATGGTTGTGACTGTCAGATGATGGAGCTGCTGGCGGATCTTAGAAAGAACAGAGTGAGACCGATGTCTCACGAAGATTAAGCCTGTAGTGAACTAAGCGAGTCAGTGTAGGGGGACACACTGACAATGATACTTAATCGTTATGTGATCCATGGCTGATGGTGTGCAACACTGCAGTGAAAATACTATCATTGCAGACCAATTCCCACAATAGTATTCTGTGGGAATTGGTCTGCAATGATAGTACCACATCATACCATGGCTGATCCCACTGATATGCAGACTTCAAGACATCTGTGAAGACAGACAAGAAGGGTGCTCAGCATAGTGACTGCCAAGAGAGTTGCTGGTACCCATACAATTGAGTGTAAAGGCCTTCCCTATACTGCATAGGGAAAAACTGCAGGAAGAAGAAACAGCAAGCCATGGTGGAAATGGCTCAGCTGTCAACTGGGCAACACAATCAAGGCTGATGTCTTGCAGGTAGCCTTGGACGCACAAACCAAAAGAACTGAATGAAAATTGGGCAATTTGTGCAAAGTATTTCCCAGCAAGGACTGAAAATGCATATTGTAGGGACAACTGCTGATGGTGAATAGATAAGGATGGTTCACCACCCTCATGCAAACACGGAGGGCCTCTGATGATGGACATGGTCAACACTTTCACCACCGAATCCAGGGCAGAATTGTACACCTGGTATCCATAGTCCAAGTTTCGCCCACACAGTGAATGGTAGGGGCAGAGCAAAGGCCATCAGTCTGCTCCCCACGAGAGGAAGAGAAATGCTTCTTGAGGATATTCAGTGCTCTTAGACCTGAAATAATGTATGTGTTGTAAAATGGTCAATTTCTGGTCAAAGATGAGAGAAACTTGGTCTCTGCCACAAATGGAATGGTGTTATTCCCAAGCAGAAGCTCAGGGTAAGATTATACTTGTGGCAAAAAGAGATAAAGATTATACTTGTGGTAAAAGTGCACACAAGCGGTCTTCTTTGGGAAAACAAACACATTGGCCATCGCCCAAACTAAGAGATTGTTGAAGGCAGTTTACAGTTGTCGCTCAATGATCTTCATCCTGGACAATGAGGAAAATGATGCTAAAATCTTCAAAATAGAAGGCATTGCCTACAGTCAGAAGAGGCCTTTGTATCTGTGCCAGTCAGAGGAAGTTGTTGAGAAAGAGAATTAATCTTCACAGCAAAAAGTGTAATACTCAGGATGCAGCCTTATGGTACTCCTGTACTTTGTGGAAAGGCTACAACAGTGTTGCTGACATGGACATGAAATGCTCAAGATAAAAAGTTAGAAATTAAGAATAATATGTGACCTGTCAGGGTGAAAGCATGAAGGTCACGGAGAATGCTGAATCTCTACACCGTGTCGTAAACTTTTTCAGTGTCAAAGGAGATTGACACCAGATGCTCTCTGAAATAAAACAGAATTCCTGATAACCAATTCTATGACAGACCATTGCTTGTGAAGGCCACACAAGGTGTGGGAAAGAAGGCCATGGTGTTCCAAATACCAGATGAGTATGGCATTTACCATTCTTTCCAACACCTTGCACACACAACTTGTCAATACAATCAGATGATAATTGGAAGGTATCTTGGGATCCTTTCCTGGCTTTGGGAAGGTCAAGACGATGGTCTCCCACCAGGAGTCTGGAAACAGTTCGTCAAGAAAGATTCAATTGAAAAGTCAGAGCAACCAATTTCTGCTCAATTGCGAGATGTTGGAGAATGGCATATTGGAGATTGTCATGCCCAACAGCAGATGCACACAGTATAGAGCAAGGTGAAGCCCCTCCACTGTGAATGGCATGTTGAAAGACAGTGGAGAGAATTCAGCCTTGTCCTTCAGAGCCAGAAACTGGGGGAAAGAGGACAAAAAAGAAGAGATTGAGGAACATTATTCCCCCAGAGTGTTGGCAATTGCTTGAAGATCAGCAACTGTTTGTCCATTGTGCTCCAAGATTGAGACATCCCCTCCCCCAACCTTCTCTGAGGCTTCAGGGTCTTTGTGACCTGATCATTTAGTCCATTGTTTGCAAAAGAATGCCATTCAGAGGTAAAACAACCCAACCCACATGACCTTAGAACTGGTTGTGTGGGTGATAAGATGTATATTTGATCCAAGATGAAGTGCATGAAAGCTTGAATCCCCCAGATTGGGGGATCATTGGCTGCAGGTACATGAAGATAGGCTCATGTGCCTGAAGGAGAACCCTGATGTCATCAATGTTGCTGAACAATTCTGCCAGTATTATATATATGCAATTTTATTATTAATTGTTGATTGCAGTCAAAAAATTATTTTAACTTTTTATTATATATTCAAAATGGAATTTTATTTAACATTTGCAGCATAAGGTGCTTTTCCACAATAGTTTAATGTATTAAATTTCAGCTGAATTAAGATTGAAATTAATAACTTTTTGTCAAATCTATTTAATTGTTAAATGGCCTCATTCAAATAATACACTATAAGCAAATAGCTTGAGTGTCTCATAAGGCTGTCTCTTTAGATGTCACCGATATATTTCTGTGATCTGCCAATGAAAGGTCATCAAAATAAACTCTGCACTTTCTCTTAGCAGTGATAGAAAATGTCTATTTCTTGCATGTACCAATGTTGGCTGGAGAAACAATATGAGAGGAATATATATTTTCCACAGATAACTACTAAAAATTCTATACTTGATCAAGGAACTTGTATTATATATCTGAAGTTATATGGAAAAATTAAGAATGATAAAAATTTATAAAGTAGTTTCTAGTGAAAAATATGCGTTTTTTAAAAAAATTAATTTTCTTTTATACTGCATAATAAATTTAAGTAAATGATTCATTTGCTCATACCCCATAATTTTATACTGCTTAAAAGAAGTGTGCAACTTTCATTTTTAAGGATTAAGAATATCACTGAAATATTCGGCCCACCTTCCCATGACAGAATCCTCACCTTCAATAACCTTACCATGCTTATCCCTCAATCACTGTATACTTGTCTTATTTCTTTTCACACAAAAATTAACTACCTGGTACAGCTCTCTACTGTTGTGCTGCTTCATCAGCTTTGTCTGTCATCAAGCTAAAAATTATCATCTGCCTTCAACTGATCATTTTACGCATCTATTAATCTTTTTGTAATGCTATCTTGTTAGGACTAGTAGGATGTTGATAAAGTATATTTTTAAAGTTTCTTCTTTCAAAAATAATCCAGTGCCTTATCACTCAAATAACTTCCTCTGCTCCTTTCTACCAAGAAGAGTATTGTTAGCTTCAAGAAAAGTTTGTTTAAAGTGGTCCTTTCCTCAACTTCAGTGGTAAGCACACCATGACTGTCATAATGACTAAGCAATCCATCATGGTAAGATTTGGCTATAGCTGGGTCTTTCATGGCCTCAGTGTTAAAGGTAATTCCTTTAACCTTTATTAGTACAGCATTTCTTAAGGTTCAATTGCAAGACACTTTTGACAAGTAATGGTCAGACCCAATTTCAGCTCCCTTTTAAAATCTGGTACAACTAACAGAACTAGCCCATTTGATGTTAACTTCCAGGGCCCAGCCTAAAAAATTAGTTTATATCCAGAGACCAAAATATTTTTTCACTATGATCAGTCAAAATAATTAACTTTAGAACTATTTTTTTGCCAAATAACTAATGAAAGAAATAATGGTATGCTAAATGCCACATTGATCTGCATTTAATTCTGGTTTTTTTAAAAATAAAACATTTAACAAAAAAGACTAGTTTTTCTATTAATAGTTTTTTTTTGGAGTATTGTGAAATAAAAAACATTTGACAATGTAAATAAAAATTTATTTAATAAAATTAATACACAGAAATAATTATAATGCATATGAGTAGAAAGGCTATTTATTTCTGAATAACAGAAAAATAAAGTTTTACTTGAAATATGAAAATTACTCTCTTTTCATAATTTTTTTCTCAGTACTATACTTTGAGAAAAGTCCAGACTTTTCATACTGGTGCTGAGTCAAATAAACAAGTCAACTTTAAATTTTTTTAACAAATAAACAATCAACCAAAATAAGCCATGCTATATGTCAAATTAAACAGAATTTAATTCCAAATTTGATGAAAATGAAAATTGAAACAAATTTACAAACATGTTAATTTTAATAAGACTTTTTGACTGTAATATAGTGAAAAAATAGAGCAGATTATGCAATTAAAGCTTAATTTTGAAAAAAAAAAAGGCTAATAAATATTTTCTCAAGCAACTGCTTGCCACAGATGTCTGACAGGAGCCTGTCAGTTTATACACCATAGAAGGTAGGTGAGATAGGCGAGATCTCAGCAGAAAGACAACATAAACATCCATTCCTTAATATGGGGCTCAAACCCAGGTCCCTTTGATCAGTAGCTTAGCATGATATCCACTCAGACACCAGGATGGTTAATACTGGAAAACCTGATGAATAAAAATAGTTGAATTGCATATTAATCTAAATAAAATTTCTTCCCAAATAACATAATATTTACCTGAAAACATGATTTTTATTTCTTTTAATGATTCTTCTCAGTGTTGGTACATTTTAAAACAATCAAGTGGCACATTTTTGCTCACAATGGGCTAAATGGTCAGGTCAAAAGGAGACCCATCGGACAGCTATTAGGAACCAAGTCTAGTTAAGGCCATCCAGTGTGTTATTTATCATGCAAAAAGCATGGCAGCACTGCACAAAGCAATAAGGCTTAACTATCCATTCAATGGACTTTCCAAGTCCACTAGTGTCCCCTTTCTCACTGAGGTCAAAATGGGGGTTAGCAGAGACAAATTCCAACCTGGGATCTTGCAATTCGGACCGAAAAATTGCAGCTTACAAGTTTGATGCACTACCAACTACCAAAATGCACACACCTAATATAAAAGATAGTTTGTTTGCTTGTGTGTCTGTCCACTTACGCACTCAGCCCTCCCTCCAACCCACACTCACCCAAGAGATAAAGGCTTCAAACTTTGCATGAACTTTCCCTTCACCCAGAGGATGAATATAGGCAATTTGCAAACCTGCTGGGGTCAACCAAAATTGGGGTGGGTGGGTTTGAATTTCTCAAAATCCCCATAGACTTAACATTAATGGTTGGAAGTTATTCAAAACAACTGTTGCCACAAAATTTGCTAAAAGGTATACATCAAACTAAATAAATATGCGATTTCATGTGATTAAACATTAACCGATGCTACCAATAAATTTGAAATAATGAATGCATCAAACTAATTTCTGATTTCATGTGATAAACTCATTATTCAGTTTGTTGGGTCATGAACATCTGTGAATATTGAAGTCATTCTAATTAAACAAAAGATGAACACAAGATTCTTTGTTGAAATGAAAGCTTCGAAAACTAAATTCATATCGGAAGTTAAAATAATTTAATTTGAAAAATATGCAAAAGCTAGTAAAAGTATATGCAATTAATTAATAAATGTTTTAAATATTACTTAAGTAATAAATGTTTCGCTTAACAATAATAATTTATTTGGTACTTTTACATTTTTTATGCACCTCAGACTGTAGTTAATTTTCTTTTGCTATAAAGTTACATATGCATGGAAAATTGTATCTGAGGTACTCTGGTGGATACAGTGTGATTTGAAAAGTTCAATTATCTGAGCAAGGGAATTTCAGTTTTTGTTTCGAAACTTCTGATATGGGGAGAATTATGGGTACCTCGAACTATGTCCATTTCTTTTCTCCCCTAAAAGAGAGGGAGAAATTTTTAACTGGAGGGGGAGGAGATCAATCATAATGATATTTATGCCAAACGAAAGCTTGTGACATGAGGAATGCCATCTATTATATATTCTAAAGAGTTTTAGACCTGAGCAATGCCAGGTAAATCTTCTAGTACTTTATATTGTCAAAATTTAACTTAATCACTAATAATTAATGAATAATAACAATATGTAGGCATTCTTCAAATATTAATCGATATAAATTAACATCAGAATACAGAGGCAATAGTCACAATATTTCCTGTTATGTTATAAGATGTCACTTCCTGTGACTGGTCACTTGGCTGTAGAGTCCAAGCAATTATATCTCACCACAGTAAAATAGGGTTATATTTTTTTCAATCATTATGTACGTTTTCTATGAGCAACTCAGAAATGCTTGAAGATGAATTTTTTAACCAGTACCTCATCTTCTCCTTTAAAAGGAGTAGACTCTTTCCCACCAGCTATACTAAGTCCTAATCCACTGGGCTCGCGGTGAAGATGAATGACAATCTCTTCAGTGATGGTATCCCTGACTGAAGCTTCATCATCTGAAATGAGAAAAATATTACTGAATTAAATGTATATATATATCTGAAGGTATTTAAAATAATAACAGAAGCTTTCTTCAGTGATGATATCAAATCAAAATTACGTATTTTAAAAATGAATTTTTTCTTGTCATTGATATAAGTAAGATGAAATTAATACTCTATTTTAAATGACAATGTTTATTTAGGCAATTTATGCCATATCGTCTGAACACTTTAGTATGGCTCTAATGTAGCTACACATCTTCAGACACATATCTTAAGCTATTTAAACACATTAGCTAATTTTTTGGTGGTTTTGTACTAACAACAATAAATTTGGGATCTATCATTACACATCACAGCACATGTAACTATTTTGAGTCTGGATCTTAAAGCTTTTTCAATATGCGTAACAAATGGAGTTTCTTTCGATATTGTCCAGATATTTAATTTCACTTTGTACCACTGAGTAGAGGGGTGAAGCTAGGGGATCCGCATGTCCATCTTGCGGCCATACATTGGCTGCATCTGCCGCTCGTAGTTGTTGAGTCGGCAGTCATGTTGCTATCACCTCCTTTGGGCATCTGTTTCTTGTTAGCTATGGTTGCCTCTTGGTTTTCTGCATTTTATTTCATAAAATAAAAAGTTCTTGAGTTCTTTGGATCTCCCTTAGTTGGCCACAAAATTATAGGAAAAGTTTCCTTATATGAAGAGATCACTGTTCACTAATTCCACCATTGTTGCGACTTGGTAGCCTTTATTACACATGTGTGCCAAATGGCATGGTGCTGGTATGCAAGCTGTTTGTTGATATGTGTTGGGTGGGGCTATTTCACTGCATGGAGTTCTCTGCTTCTTGCAGGATCAGCCACCATGCTGTTGGAGGGAGGGGTGTGTCTATATTAGACACAATTTCTCGATTCTGGTAAATTTCTATGCTTTCCCTAGTTAGGGTTTGTCCTTTGGTTGTGGGGGTGGCTATATATTGTTATGTATATTGAAAAAACTTTAAGATTGTGTTGTGATGTGTAATAACAGATCACAAATTTATTGTTGTTAGTGTAGAACCACCAAAGAATTAGCTAATGTGTTTAAATAGAATAAGATATGTCTCTGAAGATGTGTAGCTACATTAGAACTAATGTTATGGTTAATAATGCACTTCAGGGGATTGCATTGATGCTCTTGCGCATGCGCACTAGGAGGAGATGCATGGGGAGGCTTCCGACATGTGTGCTGCTTCCACTTAAGCAAAACTTTGTAAGTCCAACCACTCGCACTAGCATTCAGCTGCTACTTACAGCCATAATGCAGCTATTGATAAAAGTTCATATCTTTTTTTACAGACGAGCAAATGAAAAAGCTCAGCATTTAGAGGCAACAAATTCAGCAATACAAATGTTGAGTGATACATATGGTGACCAGATTGCGATCGATAAAAACTGGGACAGGTTATTAAATGTTCCAACTACAGTTCACATAACTTGAAAATGGTAAATTATGCTTTATTTTTGATCAGTTGTTCCATAATAATTAAGGAAATGTCTTATAGGTAGTCCAAATAAACAAAGAATTAGTAGCTCTTTTGGCACCCTGGGCAAAGAAAAAGATGCTCCTTCGAATTTAACGAGAAGAAAAAATTGCACATACGCAGTTTGAATTTAGTTCATTTTAACATCATATTCATTGCTGATGAAATAAATGTTATCATCAAATATGTTGATAATAAAGAATTTAGTCATAAATACTTAGAATATATAATCATTTAAATTAAAAAAGATTAAGTTACTGACATAGTGCTCATGAAAATTGATTTTATATTTTAAAATATTTTAGAAGTACCAAGTACGAGTATTATGCAACTTGAATTAATTTTGAGAAGTCTAGTAAATGAAAACAATTACAGTTTCTATTATTGGATTAAACCATCTGGCACCTGTTTCTGCTTTAGCACTGCACTGTTTTTAAGATAATATCAGCAAAGAAATATTTTTCCTCAAAGATTAAAAAAAGGTGGTAATCACAATTACACCATAAGTTTTCACATTTCAGAATAAATTTATTTCCTTGATTATTATAGAACAATTGATCAAAAATAAAACATAATTTATCATTTTCAAGTTATACGAACTGAAGTCGGAGCATTTAACAAACTGTCCTGGTTTTTACCGATCGCAATCTGGTCACCTTGTGTATCACTCAACATTTGCGTTGCTAAATTTTTGCTCTAAACATTGGGCTTTATCGTTTTCTCTTCTGTAAAAAAAGGATATGAACTTTTATGAATAGCAGCATTATAGCTGTAAGTAGCAGCTGAATGCTAGTTGGAGTGGTTGGAGTCACAAAGTCGCACTGGAGTGCAAGCAGCACAAACGTCTGTAGCCTCTCCATGCATCTCCTCCTAGTGCACAAGAGAGTCAATGCAGTCCCCTGAAGTGCATCATTATTCAAAACATTAGTAAAATTTCAATATTTTTTCACTCGTTATCAAAGGAATGACCATATTCCAAATTTCATACAGCATATCCATGGAGCATAATGTACAACATATGTCAGTTTTAATTTTTTATATATGGGGCCACATCACTTTTTTATAACATTTTAAAATTTTCAATGTTTTTCAATTTTTTTCCCCAAAAATTATATTTTTTAAATCTGATTTTTTAAACGAATTTATATTCTAAATCTACATCTGTACACCAAGTTTGGTCTCTTAATCTACCATAGAAGCAAAGAAAAGAAAAGAAAAATGTTTAGTCACAATTGCAATTTGTATATTTTCCCCTTAGGTTAAACATTTACAACTCTTACAAAAATTTTTTGACTCAAAATATTTCGGACAATTAGACATCTTATGTGTACCAACATTTATGCCAAAGATCATTGAAATCTGTGATGGGTGGTGAGAACTGGCCTGGTTGAACTGACATGGAATGACCCTATAAGAAACCTACCATTAATGCACTCATATCTTAGAAGAGCATCACTGGCATGTCTGCTGAGAAACAGACCCACGCCTTGGTGATGCCCATTCTCTTCCCTCCCTGAAAAGAGAAATTTAAGATTTTTTTTTTTAAGAATTTGACCTTTATCTGTCCATCTAGTCTCTTGCAGGCCAAGAATAAACTCTGTGCAGAGTCCTCGCATTCGAACTACCTATGGAGAGAAAATGGTTAGTGGAATGTTTAAAGAAACTATGTTTATTGAGAGAGGACGACAATATCAAACAGCCCCCTAATCGCAGACATGGGACAAAGACTTGTTCCCCCACCACTAATGGTTGAAGCCATCTACACTGGAAAACTTCCTCCAATGTAGAATTTGACTATGCCAGTAGAAGCAAAGAGTTCAGGTGCCTGCAATGACCTCTGCTCAGGATTATCCACCAGCTGATAAACATATCCTGTGAATCTATTCACATGGGGCTGTCAACCCACAAACAAATACACAGCATAAGATTTTCCCTCCACAGAAGCCCACTAGTGCAACAAAATCAGGATCCATAATCAAGCTTAGACCCATATATCCAGTGGGTTTATATGGTCAGCACCAGGACCCTGTGTGGTTGACCACTCCTCAGCAGGGTAGAAAAAAAAAGAAAAGCAGCCATAGTTGTCCAGATCACTAGACCACACTGATCTGGCAGCCCTCCTCTTCCATTCACATCCACAAGAGAATCTCTCTTTTGAAAGGTACTAATGGCCTGCACCACGAGAAGGTGGGGTTGGACACTAGGCCTGGCTGGTTCTATGCATCTTCACAGGGGATTGGTGCATGGCTCTCCTTCCAATGATTACCTAGCTACCTACCATTTACAGACCAAAAACCTAAAAACATAGATTGACTATATTTTTTATACAGGAAGAGGTGCAGGATATGCCAACAGAACCATTAATAAAATCTACATGATCACCAGAAATAAAATACAAAATGCTCATACAAAAAACTAAGACCCCCCAAAAAATAAAAATACAAAAAAAAACCTCACATACAAAAAACTAAGACTAAAAAACAAGTACACAAATTCAAAACAGCAGTGATATATTCACAAAATTTGCTCTTTCCCATAAGAAAACTTGGCAAGAAATCCCAGATAAACATTCCATGAAGATCCAACCATTAAAAATGATAAAATCAGATCAAGATCCTATACCTCATACAGAAAGAAGTAGTGTTCATGGCATCCCTTTGAAACCACTTTCAGGAAATCAAAACCCGACCTAATATATTGGATGTACAATTCATACCCTAAAACAAAAGATCTACAAACACAAATTAAATTTATGAAATCAAAAACCCAGCATGGGACCATCAAAATTAACGCTAGAAGGAAAGGTTGAACAGCTTTTTGATCAAGCATACTTAATAGCCACTTCTGCAACCAAAGGTAGTAATCTTAACCAGGGAAAGAATAGAAATTTACCAAAATCTAGAAATTGTCTCTAATATAGACACACCCTTCCTCCAACAGCAATTTTAGCTAACCCTTAACCAGGGAAAGCATAGAAATTTACCAAAATCTAGAAATTGTGTCTAATATAGACACACCCCTCCCTCCAACAGCATGGCGGCTGATCCTGCAAGAAGCAGAGAACTCCATGCAGTGAAATAGCCCCACCCAACACATATCAACAAACAGCTTGCATACCAGCACCATGCCATTTGGCACACGTGTAATAAAGGCTACCAAGTCACAACAATGGTGGAATTAGTGAACAGTGATCTCTTCATATAAGGAAACTTTTCCTATAATTTTGTGGCCAACTAAGGGAGATCCAAAGAATTCAAGAACTTTTTATTTTATGAAATAAAATGCAGAAAACCATGAGGCAACCATAGCTAACAAGAAACAGATGCCCGAAGGAGGTGATAGCAACGTGACTGCAGACTCAACAACTATGAGTGGCAGATGCAGCCAATGTATGGCCGCAAGATGGACATGCGGATCCCCTAGCTTTACCCCTCTACTCAGTGGTACAAAGTGAAATTAAATATCTGGACAATATCGAAAAAAACTCCATTTGTTACGCATATTGAAAAAGCTTTAAGATCCAGACTCAAAATAGTTACATACATGTGCTGTGATGTGTAATGATAGATCCCAAATTTATTGTTGTTAGTACAAAACCACCAAAAAATTAGCTAATGTGTTTAAATAGCTTAAGATATGTGTCTGAAGATGTGTAGTTACATTAGAGCCATACTAAAGTGTTCAGATGATATGGCATAAATTGCCTAATACCAAGCTGCCTAAATAAATATTGTCATTTAAAATAGAATATATAAAAATATATTTTCTATTTTAAATTTTTAAGAATTAATAAGAATTCTAATTTATAATTAATAGTTTTATCTTCTTACAAACATTAGGCAAATGTGAAGAATCAATTCCATCTTTCACATTTGAATACAGGATCTCTTGGTTCCATTGTTACTCTAAGTACTTAAATCTGTTAAGTGCTGGCAATTCACACCTGCTGAAGTAAGGTTGTGTTGGGGCGTTTTAGCTCTGAACAGCACCTTTTCGCACACAATGGGCTAAATGGCCAGATCACAAGGACTCTGAGGGTCTAGAGAAGGTTTGGGACGGAAGGGAACCACCCACTCTATAGTTGTTGGGAGACATTTGGTAGACTCCTGTCAAGGCCATCCAATGTGTTCTATAACATGCACAGGGTATGGCTCTCCCAAACACAAGGCCACAGTTAACAGTCCATTCGACAGACTGCAGCCTTTCGAAGCACATCGATATCCCCTATTGACTGAAGGCAGTGTGGGAAGTTTTGCAGAGATAAATCTGAATGCTGGCCCAGCTGGGAGTCAAAACTGAGTGATTACAAGCCTGGCACACTAATGACTGAATCATCCCATCCCTGGAAGTAAGGTTATAGCTATGGGTTCTAGGATCAAGGGTTCCAATTATGGTATTTAAACCTAAAGGAGATACTTAAAATTCTTAAACTGATTATTATGGGATGCCATATGATACACCTTTTTTTATGTAACTGCAGACATACTTATGTGACAACCGATATTTCATCAAACATTAATCTAGTGGCTACATTTGTCTAATGCTCCATTTAATCCTTACACTACCATGACCTATAAAATTAGGTCCACGAAGCCTTCATTTATGGCTAGGAACCATAAAAATCATTCTTTAGTACCATAAAAAAACTTAAATATTAAAGTTTGAGCTAATATTTATATAAACCGAATGGACAAATTATTATATATACCTACCTAATAACCTGTTGCTCCACCTTTTGCCCTCTTGAAAGCAGCCAGACGTCTTGGTAAGGACTCAATGAAGTGTCAAAAATCCGGAGGTGGCATTGCCCCCATTAAGCGAGGATTGCTTGTCATAGAGAGCATCCAGTTGCCGATGGAGGTTGGTGGGCTCAAACAGATATTTCCAATTCATTCCACAAATTCTCAATGGGATTGAGGTATGGTGATCAAGGGAACCATTCCAATGTGGTAAACTCACTTGAATGCTCCTGGAGCCAATTGGCCACTATTCAGGAAGCATGAGGTGGGTGTTGTCCTGTTGAAATATGGCGTCATGGTGTGGAAAGAGAATCATTACGAATGGGTGTAGATGGCTGGCAAGAATATTCACATAACTTGTGTTGGTGACGGAGGTCTTGATGGGTATGAGGGGCACCAAGAAAGCACATGAAAATACACCAAACAACACTGGCGGAAATTGAAAAAGAACACCATTAACAATTGAAGCATAGTCTGAGATTTATTTAGTAGAAACAACGTGTTGAGAAAGGGCAGTGATCACACATATGAAGTGATTCAATATTTATTTTACCTTTTAATGAGTATTACATTTTACAGAAGGGATATTTGAATAAGGTGTTGAACCTCCTTGAGCACAATACAAGCTTCCAATCTGGCATGCAATTGGTCATACAAATGATGAATATTAAGCTGGGGGATACCGTTCCATGCACTTTCAACTTGAACGTGTAATTCAGCGATGGCCATTTGCCGCAGTCCACAGAAGAGTCTTTGTCTGATCCAGTCCCAGACATGCTCAATTGGAGACAAGTCTGGAGAGCATGCTGGCCAAAGGAGTTGGTACACTGCCTGAAGAGCATGTTGAGTTAAATTGTTGAGGTCTTGATTAAAACACACCATAAAAGTGATAAAGAAAGAGGGTTTGTAAAGAAATTTGCACCATTATATGCTGGACCATATATTGTAATGTAAAGAAAAAACTCACATTTGTTATATGAACTAGCCAATATAACCACTAATGCCTCAATAGGATACTTTAATATCGTAAACATCAAATAGAATAAAAGTTCCATAGAATTTTCCAGATCAGAAGTCTCAAATGATCTAGATGCTTCACAACAAAACCAGGAAAATTATGTCTCTGATGATGAGATGAGAGAAGAAAAGATTGGATTATAACCTATTGCATACAACAGGAAAAAAAGATAATAAAGCCAGATTCAGCAGTTCCATTGACATCAAGAGCATAATGAGATGTCAATGAAATGACCACAGCCTGCAGAGGAACAACCAGCAAACGAAGTAGTCAACATAGATGACGTCACCAATGAGATCTTCAGAATCACTTACACCTAGCTTATCCATCATCGAGGGAAGGATGTCACCAGGAAATGACTGGATGATAATTTATTGCAACAAGAGTGCCAACAATGGAAATTTAAGTATATTATTATTCTTCCACTGTGACACTAATGATTTATAATGTTTTATTTCTTTTCTCTGGAATAAATGAAGTTGAGAAGCAATAGTTATTGTGATTTTATACTTAGAGATTTTGAAATGTTTAATTTCTTGTTGAAACTTTGGAATTACGATATTTATTTTTGAAAAGTGAATTTACTATTCTAGGTTTATAGTTTGAGGTTATAGTTTATAGAGTGATGTGAATAGAATTTTTTATGTATTCTTGTTCATCTGAAGTTCTATTTGTTGTATTGCATTAACGTGATTTAAAGAGCATTTACGTATTTTTATAGATTATTTTTTTCGTTTCACCTGACTGAAAGCTGAAAATGTTGTAAGTTTACATTAAGAAATTTAGAAATTGTAAAATGGTTATGAGAGAATTTATTTTGTCTCCTTTTCTCTTAGTTTGGTTATTGATTACGTTATGTGAAATTCACTGCATCATCACTTCATTCGAGCTGTTCATGAGACTGGTAGTAGAATAGGTTTAGTTACAAACAGAGAGAAAACTAAAGTGATGAAAATTGGTCATGCAGGCTGTGATTCAGTTAATCTGAATGGTTGCATTCTTGAGCAGGTGTCACAGTTTAATTACCTTGGGAGCTATGTAACAGATACTGGTGATATGTGGTATGAGATTAACAGATGAATAGGGATTGCTGCTAGGACTTTTAAGAATTTATGGAGATTGTGGAGAAATAGGCATATACACCTAAAGACTAAAATTATACTGTATAATAGTTTGGTTCTTTCTAGGGTTAGTTATGGTAGTGAAACTTGGTCGCTGTGTAAACAAGATAACAGGAAACTAGATGCTATTGATTCTAGATGCTTACTTCTATGCTTAGCTATATTAGTATCTTGGATATTAGGTGGTTTAACTTTGTAACTAATGGTGAGGTTAGGCAAAGGAGTCAGCAACCTCCTTTAAGCAGCATATTGTACAGAGAGAGACTCCGCTGGTTTGGCCATGTTGCCTGTATGGATAATTATAGATTGGCGAATAGAGTTATGAACAGTGTGCCTAAAGGCCACAGAAAGAGGAGGAGACCTAGGATGTGGTGGGCAGACAATGCCAAACAGGACCTTGTTAGAATTGGTGTGCAGTGGTCAGATGCAGCAGATGTAGCTCAGGACAGATATGCTTGGAGAACTAAATTGCATGACCTGGTGAACCTCTATAACCCATGGCTGCTGCAGATGATGGTGAGCTCGTCATTATTGTGTTTAGGTGAAGATTTAGCGGATAATTACACTCCCGCTTATTTGTAAAATTTGGAAGATTTAATGGTGTTCCAATACCAATTTTTTTTATGTATGGTAGGAGAAGATTAGTTTTCACATATTTGTATTATTGTTAGGGGAATAAGCGGAAGTTATGTATCCCGCTTGATATGTCTGTAATTATATTCTGTGAAATTGCAGAATTTGATGTAGTTGAATTTTTTTTCTTTAACCTTTTTAGAAGTTAAGAAGGACAGGAATAATATAACCAGCTTTTTGTACAGGTTATTTTATGCAACTTTTGAAGTTTGTATCAGAATAAGACACAAGATAGTCCGATAATGCTAGTATGCAGTCAACTGTCACAGCCATTGGTATGAAATTACACTAGATAGCTGTACACATTTTTAGGTGGAATGGGGGAAGGTACCTTTGGTTCTGATGGAAAATTGTGTTGAAGTGAGAGTAGATTGTGTTATCAAAATTTGCATAAATATACTTTTACTTTATTTTATGTTTAGCGATTTGTAAATGACATGAGAAGTTTCCTATGATTCTAAATTTGCTCATAAAAATCTGTTAGATCAAATTTTGACTCCCTTTAGGAGGGGGAGTTGTAATGGTCCACCCATTCACTTTTACTTTTCCTTACCAGTTTTACTTTATTTTTATTATATTTATCATTTTGGGATTATTTCATTTGGACTGATCACAATTCTTACTTCCGAGTCATAGAAGGATTTGCACATGTACAACTCCTACTTTTGATTGTCAGCCGCTAATGCGTACATGTAGGACATGACCCCTCTTGTGTCATAGCTAGCGCGATCGTCAGATTATGCAACAGACACATGCCAGATTTGTATACAGCATGTTATAACAAGTGACGTTAGGTCACACGAATCAAAATTGGTGTAGTAGTAGAGATGTGTAGTAGTGGAGAGAGGTGCTGTTAGTGAATGTTGACATGTAGAATTGGAATTGTTAGTAGATTGTTAGGAAGAGCTGAAACATGTTGAATCAGTATATGTTATATAGATAGAAGTTGTTGGTAGATATTTAGGTAGATGTGAGTTGTTAGTACTTCAACTTTTGTATTCATTCAATTGATGGTGAGTTTTTGAATTTTTGGCAATAAACTTTGTTCGTTTTAGAAACTTTTGAATTTTTGCTATTTTTCTCTTGAGCAACATTAATTGATTCTTGATTATATTCAAACTTTAATTAAACTTGACAATCCTTTTTGATTTCTTACTTGATAAGTAACACTTGATAAATACATAACGAACCCTATTTCAACTTTATTTGGCAAGTTATTATTGCCTGGCATCCGACAAAGCTATCTGAAATTTTGAATAAATTTGGATTAGACAAAAGGTTTAACTTGAAAAGTTAATAATTTTTGGAGCGCTACACAAGCTGTTGGTAAAATTGATAGTTCATCATTACAGCAAAAATCTTTGTTGATGTGAATTATTGTATTTTCACTATATGAAAGCTTAAATTTAGTATTAGGATTTGAAATAATTCTAGCATCGTCAAAGATTGGAATAGTATTGTGGTTGATAACAGTGCTAGATAAAGCTGTTGTTAATTTTTTCTTGATATCATATTGATGTTCTTTAATTCTTTCTGGTAAGTTTCTTGTAGTCATACCGATGTATACAAGTGCTGATTTGACGTTATTATTAGGAGTGTAGCAGTCTCTGTCATTCAAGATGGATTTTAAGAGAGTGGTGGAAGGTTTGATAGATACTATCATGGCCGAGTGGTTAGCGCGCTTGGCTACTGATCTAAGGGACCTGGGTTCGAGCCCCGGGTAAGGCATGGCTGTTTGTGTCGTTTTTCTGCTGAGGTCCTGCCATCCTCTCAGACCTTCTACTATGGCATATAAACTGACAGGCTCCTGTCAGACCTCTGTGGCAAGCAGCTGCTTGAGGGGGTATTTTATTATTTTTTATTATATAGTTGTAGGTTTTCATGTAATTCTCATTAACATCTGATAATCAAATGCAACGACTTAAAAATTTGCATCTCCTTGAGTATAGATGGTGCTGTCTCAGTCACGCCTCAGGAAAAAGATTTATAAGGTCATATTCTGAAAATATTCGTTGTCCGACGCATGGTGCAATGGTAGCATGCTCTGGCATGAATCTGGAGAGATGCGGGTTCGATTCCAGCCGAGGCGGCGATGAATTTTTTTCAGAATCTATTAATTAATGTTCTTAATAGGGAATACTGTGCATTCACTTTGGATTGATTTTTAATTATATATTAATGTCTTAGCGTTAGCGACCTTCTCAGTAACTTCTGATAATCAAATGCAACGACTGAAAAATTTGCATCTCCTTGAGTATAGATGGCGCTGTCTCAGTCACATCTCAGGAAGAAGATTTATAAGGTCATATTCTGAAAATATTCGTTGTCTGACGCGTGGTGTAACGGTAGCGCGCTCTGGCATGAATCTGGAGAGATGCGGGTTCAATTCCCGCCGTGGCGGCGCCGAATTTTTTTTTTCAGAATCTATTAATTAATGTTCTTAACGGGGAATACTGTGCACTCACTTTGGATTGATTTTTAAAGGCTTTAATACTCTGTTGTCTAAAATTTTATTTTCAGTAAATAATTAAACTGGTTAATATCTTTTAAAATACTACCTACTCTAGATCTCCTTTGAGTCAATCTAACAAAGGATGATTTTAAGGCCTAGTGATATATATAGTATTTAAAAGGGAAAGGTGTGAACTGCAATGAGTCATAGCCAAAGGGCATTTTCGCATGTATGTTCCACCTGATAGTCATGTGGCACTGCTCTTGACTTTAGGTTTTTGAAAGTCTGTAACAGCATTTATCATAGTTATTGGGTTGGGTTGTTTTACCTCTGAGCGGCACTTTTTTGCACACCATGGGCTAAATGGCCAGGTCACAAGGACCCCGAAGGCTCAGAGAAGGTTGGGAGAGGGGACCCACTGGAACAGCTGTTGGGAGACAGATGGTAGCCTCCCGTCAAGGCCATCCAGCATGTTCTTTAACGTGCACAGGGTATGGCTCTCTCGCACAGGGGGCCACGGCTTAACGTCCCATCCGACGGACGGCGGCCTTTCCAAACCCATCGGTGTCCCCTACTGATTGTGGGCAGGGCGGGGAATTTTGCGGAGATAAATCTCAACGCTGACCCAGCTGGGACTCGAACCTGGGAACTACAGATTACGAGCCTGGAGCGCTACCGACTGAGCCACCCCCGCCCCTATCATAGTTATTAAACAATATTTTATTTTCAATGTCTCTCATTATGAAGTCAGCCAAAGAGTCCTGATAGTAGTGATCCCAAAGGAGTAAATTTTGTTTGTAGAATTTTTTTTCATCAACTTGAAAATAAGTACTATGTTTTATGATATTCAGAGCTTCAAAAAAAAAAAATAAAAAAAAAATAAAAAAATAAAAAAAAAATTCATAAATATTGTATTTGCACAATTCAAGTATTTCTTTTCTGATTAACGTAACTGATTCAAATATTGGAGTATTTGGATATAGGCTGACAACAACCAAAGAATATAGTTTTGCATGCTCAGGTATGTATAAATTTTTAATGGATTCAATGAAATCGTACGGAAAATGAGTTATATATATTTAGTTTTTGGAAATGTAGTTGATAATTCTTCGGATAATTTTCTTCAAGTAAGTATGTAGGACTTTTTAGTTTGGAGACAAGAGGACATGCAGGGTTATTTTCTTCATGTAGTTTTATTTGAAGAAACAATCTAGGTACATCATAATTGAGAGACAATGTACAACATTATTTTAATGATTGTAGTAGGTGAGGATTATTTCTTAAATTATTTGATTTTTTTATAAATTTCTTGATAGGATTATAGTTGATTTCATTGCATTTTAAGAAAGTTAAAACATCTTTTAATTTAGTAGCATACTGGTAACTTATAATCATACCAATGTATCCAATGAACCAACTTCGAATATCAAAAAGATAGTACTTTTTTTCAAGTTGATAAAAAATTCTACAAACTAAATTTTGGTACTCCTATGGGATCACCACTATCAGGAAATTTTGCTGATGTCATAATGAGAGACATTGAAAATAAAATACTAAACAACAGAGTATTAACACAATCATTACTTGATTTAATATCAGAACTTAAAGTATTTATATCCTAGTATCATATTCACTGTTGAAAGTGAAAAAATTTTCCTCAATATTCTTATCCAAAGATGTAATAATGAACTCATAACTTCTGTATACTGCAACCTACCTTTATAAATAACTTAATACCTTATAATTCATCGCATCCACATCAATACCTTTCTTCATCTTTAAAAAATTTATTTACTAGATCTGCAAAATTATGTAAAACAAACTAACATCTTCAAAGTGAAATCACAATCATATATTCATTAGGAAGAGATGCTAGCTATCTATTAAATTTTATTCAAAAATGCCATTCATCTATATTCGGATTAAATAAGCACCATGCCAACAACAAGTCGACAGACAAGATCTTTAAATATACCAACTCTATATCGCATTTATCTGCTTTGAATAATACCATAAAAATATCATGAAAACCTACAACTATATAGTACCTATCAAACCTTCCACCACTCTATTATGATCCATATTGAATGACAGAAACTGCTACACTCCTACAGGAGGCCTTTACCTGATTCCTTTCAAAGAAGACACCACTCCTAATAATAACATCAAATCACCATTTGGATACATCAGTATGACTACAAGAAACTTACCATAAAGAATTAAAGAACATCAATATGATATCAAGAAAAAATGAACAACAGCTTTATCTAGCACTGTCATCAACCACAATGCTACTCCAATGTTCAATAATGCTAGAATTATTTCAAATCCTAATACTAAATTTAAGCTTTCACATAGTGAAAAAATAATAATTCATATCAACAAAGATTTCTACTGTAATGATGAACTACTGATTTTACCAACAGCTTGGAAACTACTACAAAAGATTACCTTAATCCAAACATCCTCATTAACAAAAAACATCACTAATTTTCTAATAAGATATAACAATGAAAATGTGCCATCATGCATATCATCTGATACTACATCTCATACATACATATGCATCTCAATAAAAATATATTGTTTTATTTCCCCCCCCTGAAAATGAGGTAAAAGTATTAGTGACAAAAAGTTATAATTTTTTGGACAGTTATGACTATATCTCTTACATCGCTTTTTTTTTTATCAAATATACCTTCTCAAAATGTAATTTAACACAGAAACTAACACCATTTTGCTGAACAAGAAGATATTGTATGTTTCAAAATCTACATCCTTCTATTAAGTTATATGAAGTACTTCAAAAATTCTTTGTTAATATTGTGCATGTTTCTACAACAATGCAATTCTGCAATGTTGTTGAATCATTACCATCAAGTTTGTTGATCAAGAAGCCACCTTTTATTTTCATCTATTTGAAGTGTAAATGTGAAATTTAACCGAACTTTAATAACTTGTCTTCAGCTTTTCTCATCTGTGCACTTCCATTGACAAGAAGCTTTCACAATGTACATCAGTGGTTACCAGTGTTTTTTAAGGTGTTATTATTCTTGTATTATACATTTCACACACCGGGACTTTTGAACTATTATATTACTAATGAATCATATTTCATCAATAATAAAATACATATGTATCGAACCCAAAAATAATTTTTATCTCTGAAAGCAAGCAATAGTTTCTTAGAACAAAAAAGCTGAATTTTCTCACTCACCTCCAGGAGTAAGGGGCAACTCATTGTTGTTAATACAGACCTCGTGATGTTCACATTACCCGACCAAAATTTCAAATTTCCAGCATAAATACATTTGTAATATTCATTTAACGTTTTGCCACCATTAGAGGGTGTAATTTAAACTTTTGGAAGATTTGGAAAGTGTAAATAATAATATTTCATCAATAGTTAGCCAACGAAAAAAGAGTATTTATCTCTAAAAACAAAAAAAGTTGAATGTTGGCATACTGACAGACAATAAAGTGAAAACATTATCTTGTTTTGCTTTTTCCTGAAAATGAGGTAAAAGTATTAGTGACAAAAAGTTATAATTTTTTTGGACAGTTTATGATTATATTTTCTTTATAAAAATTTCTGTCTACATTACAACTTCAGCTTGAACCTTTCCAAAATCTTTAGTGTTCCCCAACTACATAAAGTAATTTATGTAGTTGGGGAACATACATACAACTACATAAGTATATATTTACACTTGATGCTGTGAACTGAAAAAACAAGAGTTGGGGAGGGTTGCTATGTACAGTAAAACATAGCAGTATATTCTTCTTTAACAGAAGCTCATCAATGATGAAAGTATCAATTGATCAAAATTAAAACCAGAAGACATAATGGATGTTTTTTGAAAGATCAGGACCAAAATCCTATAAAGCAGAGTTAGATAATATAATTCAGTAGCCTTGAAAAAAATAAAATAAAAAGGCAGGCCATAGAAGCCAAGATGAATGAACCAAACTGTTTGGCAGATAAATGAATATCAATTAATCTTTCAGAGGAAGAAAAATTTCCATTGATAGGTACTAATGACATTAGCCACCTATTACATTGAAGTGCCACTGAATTTGGGATAGCAACCTAGTAACATGCTGGACCCCCCTGGCCCTGATAACAGCCACCACATGACGAGGCAAGGACTCCACAAGCTTGCATAAATATTTCACAGGTATGGTGACCCATGCATCTCCAGAGCTGTACCCAATTCGCTCAAGGTTGTTGCTGATGGGACACAGGCCCGAACACTCTGCTATATGGTATCCAAAAGATTTTAAATTGAATTTAAATCTGGGCTTCTAGGTGGTAAATTCATTATTTCAAAGTCAGCAGAATGCTCCTGCAACCATGCAGTAGCCAACCTGGACCTGTGAGATGAACAGTTGTCTTCTGGTAGATGATATCTCCATTGGGATGCATGATGGCCATAAATGGGTGTAAATGGTCAGCCACGAGTTCTATGTACCAGGATGCATTGAGAGTTGTCGGTACACGTACCAAAGGTCCCACAGACATCCAACTGAAGACACCCCAGGCCATCACTGAGCCACCACCAGATTGCACTGTTCTGAACTGACATGCAGGATCCATGGCTTCATGGGGTGATGAAACCATACCCTCAGTCTCCCATTGGCGTGATGAAATTTAAATCAGGATTCATCACTCCAGGCTATCCTGGAGTGATGAATTCCGGCTATCCATTGCCAATTTTCGATGGTCCAGTTTCAATATTCTTTAGCCCAAGCAAGGCATTAAGCCCGGTGTCGTGCTGTTAGAAGTGGGACTCGTGTAGGTCAGTGGCTCCCAAAGCTGAGACAATGAAGTAAACATTGCACAGTCCGTGCACTGACTTCCCAGCTGGAACCCGCATTCAGATGGGAGGTGATTTCAGATAATGTCTGGCTCCTATTAGCCCATACGATGCAGGTCAGAAAGAAAAGCCCACAATCATTCAAGGCTGGTTGTCCTTTGCAGTTTGTCTGGGTGCTTTCTTTTATGCCAGAATTTTCATATTCACGGAACACTCTTGAAACTGTCGTATGAGAAAATCCAAGTTCATTGACAATTTCAGAGATTGAGTGTCCCATCTGTCGGGCACCTACAATCTGCCCTCTGTCAAATGCATCTAAATCCTGCACATTTCCCATTACGCTTCTCATGACAAATGCTTGGGTAAGCCAAAGCTGACAGCTATATATGACCAGAGTTTCAGCCATGCATGCGTGCAAATGCGAGACTTGCGGTACTGAATTTGGATAATGTCTACTATCCCTAATTCAATGGCACTTCAGTGTATGCTAGCTGGCTTTATGAGGGGAATGATACACAGTTGTACACTCCAACAAATGACTATTTACCATTTACAGGTATTTTTGCATATCTGTTTAAATAAATATACTATTTGAAAACGCTAGTTAGAAAACTAATACACTACCATTTTGAATACACTTTTCTTCAATGATATATGTTTCTTTAGTAGATGCTGCATGCATTGCTTCTTCACCAGTTGCTGAAGAACAAGAATTCAATCTGATGTTAGATTTTTTTTCCATGACCTAAACATGAATATGAAAATATTTATAAATTTTTTGCATTAGAGCACATAACAGTGCCATTACATTACCATTCTTACCAGTCTCAAGTCAATAGACTTGAACTTCACAAAAAATATACTTTTCCTCTAATTTTAAATGGATTTTTAACAGTAAACAGAGAAATACATCCATCAGTATTAAATACACAGATTATTTTTTGAATAAATATAAAACTTTTTATATATAAAACATTTTCCTCATAATCTTCAACACTTTTCCACATATAATAACAAATAAATATCATCATCTTCATCATCCTCAAGCAGCCATGGGCAACAACCATGCAATTTAGTTCTCCAAGCATATCTGTCCTGAGCTACATCTGCTGCATCCAGTCAACTGCACACCAATTCTAACAATGTCCTGTTTGACATTATCTGCCCACCGCATCCTAAGTCTCCTCCTCTTTCTGAGGCCTTTAGGCACACTGTTCATAACCCTATTCGCCAATCTATAATTATTCATACGGGCAACATGGCCAAACCAACACAGTCTCCCTCTGCACAATATGCTGCTTAAACGAGGTTGCCAACTCCTTTGCCTAACCTCATCATTAGTTACAAAGTTGAACCACCTAATGCCCAAGATACTGCGTAAGCATCTGGAATCAAAAGCATCTAGTTTCCTGTTATCTTGTTTACAAAGTGTCCAGGTTTCACTACTGTAACTAACCTTAGAAAGAATCAAACTATTATACAGTCTAATTTTAGTCTTTAGGTGTATACGCCTATTTCTCCACACTCTCCATAAGTCCCGGCAGCAATCCCTATTCGTCTGTTAATTTCATGCTAGCACATCACCATAGCTCCCAAGATAATTAAACTGTGACACCTGCTCAAGACTGCAACAATTTAGATTAACTGAATCACAGCCTGCCTGACCAATTTTCATCACTTTAGTTTTCTCTCTGTTTATAACCAAACCTACTCTACTACCAGTTTCATCAACAGCTCGAATGAAAGAGTTCATCTCATCAACATCATTTGCCAAAAGGGCTAAATCATCAGCATAATCTAAATCAGAAATTTTCGTATCTCCAGCCCATTTAAGGCCAAAATCTTTTCCTTGAAGTGAATTTCGCATAACATAATCAATAACCAAACTAAAGAGAAAAGACACAAAATGCACCCTTGTCTAACACCAGAAGTAATGCTAAACCAATTGCTACAAGCCTTACCAACTCTCACACACGACTCAGTGCTATTATAGAGAGCTTTCATTATGTTAACTAACTTGTCTGGTATATATGATCTCACAATCAGCCACAAATTATTACGATCAACAGAGTTGAAAGCTTTTTGAAATCTACAAAGCTAGCAACCAAAGGTTTCTGAAACTCTAAACATTTCTCAAGAATCTGCCTAAGTGAAAATATCTGATCCACACATCCCCTACCACTTCTGAATCCACATTCATTGCTCATCATGCAATTGACTGTCAACCAGATTCTTAATTCTATTAAGCACAATCATGGTAAGAACTTTACCTGGAACAGAGAGTAGGCTGATACCCCTATAGTTATCACAAGAACTGCTATCACCTTTTTTGAAAATAGGGATAACAATAGCTCTGGTAAAATCCTTAGGAACCATGCCTTTATCATAAAAGATATTCAGAATTTCAGTCATCCAAGTGGTAACTGAAACATTCCCCGCTCCAAACATTTCCGCAGTAATTTCATGTACCCCTGGGGGTTTATGAAGTTTAAGTTTAGAAATAGTCAAAATAACTTCATATTGTGTTATAGGGACAACATTAAAGCCATCAATGCATCTGTCATCATTGCAAACAATGGGAGTAGAACTAACCACATTGTTCAGAACATCACTGAAATGCGCAGCCCACTTAGTCATTACAGAATCCTCACCTTCTACAACCTTACCTTGTTTATCCTTCAATCCCTGTATACGTGTCCATTTTCTACCACACATAACGTTAACTATCTGGTACAGATATCTGCTGTTGTGCTGTCTAATGGCTTCCTCGGCTTTGTCAGCCAAGCCATCAAGCCAAAGATTTTTATCAGCAGCTCACTGATCCTTTACACGTTTATTAAGTTCTCTGTAATGCTTTCTATTAGCACTAGTAGGGTATTGATTACGGACATTCCTGCAGTTCTTTCTTTCTGAAATAAGCTCAAGTGCCTTATCACTCAGATAATTCTGCCTCCTCTGCTCCTTTTTCCTAAAAGTCATTAGTGTCCAAAAAAGCCTGTTTAAAATGATCCCATTCTTCCTCAACTTCAGTAGTAAGCATACCATGACTGTCATAATGACTAAGTAACTTATCATGGTAAGTTTTAGCTATAATTGGGTCTTTCAGAGCTTAAGTGTTAAAGTTAACTATTTTTAACTTTAGCACAACACTTCTTAAGTTTAGGTTTCAAGACACTTTTAACAAGATAATGGTCAGATCCAATTTCAGCTCCCCTATATGACCTGGTATTCCTAACAGAACTAGTCCATTTGCTGTTAATTAATGTATAATCAATCGTATTCTCATGCAGCCCATCGGGTGAAACCCATGTGTACTTATGCATGTTGCGGTGTTTGTAATAAGTGTTAGTTACTCTGAATCCATTCAGTTTACTTACCTGTAGGAGACGTTGCCCATTGCCATTGCAGCTACCAATACCAAAAGGGCCTATTACTCCTCCCCAAAGGTCAGAGTCAGTACCAACTTTGGCACTGAAGTCACCAAGAACAAGGGTAATATCTCCTTTCTTGACAGAATTCAAAATATCCTGAAGTTGTTCATAAAAGCTATCCTTCTCGTCCTCATCGGCATCCTCAGTGGGGGCATAACAGCAGATAACATTCAAGTCTTTAACGCTTGTCTGAAATTTTGCTGTAAGAAACCTTTCATTAATGCACTCATATCCTAGAAGAGCATCACTAGCGTGTCTGCTGAGAAGCAGACCCACGCCTTGGTGATGCTTATTGTTGTCCCTCCCTGAAAAGAGAAATTTAAGATTATTTTTAAGGATCTGACCTTTATCTGTCCATCTGGTCTCTTGCAAGCTGAGAATATCTAAACTATAATGGTGGAATTCTTGTGTGAGGACATCAAGAGAAAAAGCTCTGTGCAGAGTCCTCACATTCCAACTATCTATGGAGAGAAAATGGTTAGTGGGATGTTTAAAGGAACTATGTTTATTGAGAAAGGGAATGCCGACAATATCAAACAGCCCCCTAATCACAGACATGGGGCAAAGATCCATTCCCCCACCACTCAAGGTTGAAGCCATCTACACTGGAAGACTTCCTCCAATGTAGAATTTGATGATGCCAATAGAAGCAAAGAGTTCAGGTGCCTGCGATGACCTCTGCTTAGGATTATCCACCAGTTGATAAACATATCCTGTGAATCTATTCACTTGGGGCTGTCAACCCACAAACAAACAGAAAATACAGCGGAAGATTTTCCCTCCACAGAAGCCCACCAGTGCAGCAAAATCAGGATCCATAATCAAACTCAGAGTCATATATCTGTCCAGTCCAGTGGGTTTATATGGTCAGCACCAGGACCCTGTGTGGTTGACCACTCCTCAGCAGGGTAGAAAAAAAAAGTAACCATAGTTGTCCAGATCAGTAGGCCACACTAATCTGGCAGCACTCCCCTTCCGTTCACTTCCACCAGAGAGTATCTCTTTTGAAAGGTACTAACAGTCTGCAACATGAGAAGGCGGGGTCGGACATTATGTGCTAGGTCTGGCTGGTTCTATGCATCATCACTGGGGATTGGTGCATAGCTCTCCTTTCAGTGACTACCTAGCTACCATTTACAGACCCAAATAAATATGTGTATAGATAAACGTAATTTAAGCTTTAAAACTTACATTTTCTTTGACTTCTCCATAGTTAAGAATACTCTTTTGTTGGCTGCTGTAAATATTTTTATTGAGATCAATAGTTTCTTCTTCTTTGGTTAAACATGATCTAGTATGAACAGGTGTAGAATCAATAAACTGAAGGTCAGCTTCCATGCTGTTAACTTTCAAACTGGTATCTAGATTAAAAAGTGCAGGCATACATAAGAAAAATTTAATATACTTTTACTTTATTATATACAAACAAATATACTTCCTTGAATTTTAAGGGAATTTAATAATACACCCATCCTTCATTAAATGAATACAAATAGTTCCAAAATTTCTGCTCGCATGCAATAAATAACCCATAAAAGCAACAGTGAATTTTCATTAAAATACGTAAAAGCCAGCTTTATTGCATGTGCTTGTAACTGAATATAAACTGGCTTAGTTCAGGGACTTTTCTGATGCCTTTTAATAGAATGGTACCAAAAAATTGTTAAATATTAGTTACAATAAGTAAAATTTACTAACACTTTTTTTTGGAAGCTGTTTAAATTTATTAAGGAACAGTGTTTGGAGGAAGCAGAGAAGTAAAATTGTGATGATCTCTATATTATGCTTAGAGAATATGACATGAATTAATGAAAATTCCTTACATAAAAAATCCTCATTCAGCCATGAGCAAAGGAGGTCCAACCAGACTGCAATTTTCTCCTCCAGATGCATCTGTTCTGAGCTACAGTTGCTGCATTTGGCCGCTCTAGGCCAAATCAAGCAAGGTCCTGCTTGACATTGTCTGTCCATCACATCCTAAGTCTCCTCTTTATGAAACCCTTAGACACACTGCTCATAATCCTGTTTTATCAATCTGCTATCATATGGGCAACATGGCCAAACCAAGCAGTCTCTCTCTGCACAATATGCTGCTCAAAGGAGGTTGATGACACCTTCTAACCTCATGATTACTTACAAAATCGAACCACCTAATGCCCAAGATACTGCGTAAGCATCTAGAATCAAAGGCATCAAGTTTCTTGTTATCCTGCTTACAAATGGTCCATGTTTCACTACTATAACTAACCTTAGAAAGAACCAAACTATTATACAGCCTAATTTGAGTCTTTATTTGTCAAAAATTATTTATGATGTTAATTAATACCTTTTACAGTTAGTGAAATAAATCTTGTTTGTAACAAATCAAGAAGTGGGCAGAAATTGGGTGGTAGTTGTGATGGTAATTGACAGTTGTCAATTTTCCACAGTTTGTGAAGTGTTGTCATCTTCAGTCAAAATTACAACTTTCATTCTTTGAACTTTTCAAGTTCAACAGTTTTTAGTCAAAATATTTTTCAAGTCTGGTTTGTTTGGCAGCCTGTTTCTTAATTTCTAATGTTTGTGGTAGCATGCAAGGAAGGATTTAGGTTATGCTTAAAAGCAAAACTTCCCAATTTGAAATACTTGCAAAAGAATTTTGCTATTTAATATTTTTACTACTGCAGCATCATCATCAAATTCAGCAGATTGATTATCAATTCTTTTCTGTCTTCATCAAGTTGAATGAGTTCTTTGTTTGATAATTTCTCTTTGTACAAATTTTAAAACTTCTTTAAGGTCCTCTTTGTCAACTTCTTCAAACCCAACTTCAACTGCCAGCATCACAACTTTTTGTTAAAGAGTTTTAGTGGCTTTGCCAAACTAGTTGTCCCAGACTAAGCAATATTATCTGTATATGTAGATATTGAACATTTTTGCTTTAAGAGATAAATTGAAAATTATTTGTGTTGGATAGGTATTGATGAAATATTATGATTCACACTTTACAAATCTTTAAAAAGCTATAACTGCACCATCTAATGGTGGAAAAATTTGAAAATTCCCAAAAATTTTAACGAATATTGCAAACGAAATAGTTATGTTAGAAATTCGAAATTTTGTTGATGCAATGTGAAGGTCATAAAACTTTCTTTCACTTGTTACCATTGGCAACATTGAGTTGACTCCTCAGACCAGGGGGGATGCAACTTTTATGTTTTAAGAGATAATTGTCTATTATTAGAGATAAATTAAAAATTCTTTTTAGATTGAACAGGTATTGATGAAATATTACAATTTCACTTTCCAAATTTCCCAAAAGCTATTATTGCACTTCTAATGGTTGGAAAAAAATAATCAAAAATTTTAACGAATATTACAAACAATGCATTTATCCTAGAAATTTAAAATTTTGGTGGTGGAATGTGAAAGTCATGAAGTTTTTATTGGCAGCAATGACTTAACCTGTTATGCCGAGGGTCAGTGGGAAACACAACGATTTTGTTTTAAAAAATAATTGGAAAACTCTTTTTTAGTTGGATTGGTACTAATGAAACATAATTCGAAAAAATTACAGTAGAGCTTCACAGTGCAATAATTAAAATTTAATTATCTTTAATGCTCTATGGCAATGTTGGATTTTAATGTTTATAAGCACTATTATGCTACCATAAGTATCAATGGTTATTACCGATACTACTGCAGTTACAAAACTTTGATCATTGGAAGAAATTTTCACTGTAAGCACACTGCATCACTTTCTCCACTTCGGGCCTGCTGTGACTCATTACTTGTGGGCAAAGACTTTATAAAATGAACTTGTCATTTGCAATCAACTCTCATCTACAAAGTTCTTTCACTTGTTACCTCTATGGTACTTAAAATCGCATTCACTTTTGATACTAGGTAGCATAGAATTTTTGTTGAAGTGCTCAAAGCATTTAACAGTGTCATAGAGAATTAAAGATATAAATTTAATTTTAATTCACATTTTTCAGATTCTTAGGTGGTTTTAATTTACATCATTTAGAGAGCACTAAATATGAAAAAGGAGAAATTTTTAACAGATATTGCAAGTGATTATTTATGGTAGAAATTTCAGTGGTAACATGTCAAGAGATATACTGACAGCAACAATCTGCCACATTATCTCATAGGGATATGAGAAAGGAAATGTTTTAAATTTAAGGAGTAAAAGGCAAACACTTTTTATGTTGTACAATTACTAATAAAATACTACCATTTGCATTTTACCCACCATCATCCATTAGTTCAAATTAAGACTTTTAAGGAGTAAAAACAGGTAAAAGAAAATTTCATTCTCTTTTAAAACAAGATTCCCATATGCACCAGAAGAAATATGCATCTTATAGTTTGGTTGTAGTTCTTCCACAGTTCTTGTACTGTTGGTTTCCCTTCACCATAGAATTCTGAAATGAGTTATCTCATGACCAATTGTAAATAATATGCTTTTAACTATTATACCTTGATCCACTGATTGGATGATCAAGATGGTACTGGGAGGCAAGAATATCACTTTAATATTAATGACATAGTCTTACAACATTAATAAGGACATCCAGAGCATTATCAATTATTAAAATGCATTTATTTTCCAAGTTGTTTTTGGTAAAACAAGATACAACAAAGAGTTAGAGATAGTTTGTTATGTAATCTGAAAACACTGAAAACACCTGTTCTTTCCTATTGAATTGTATTATCACCTGCAATGATGCTTTATTCCATCCTTTCAGAGTTCGTGTTTTGTGAGTGATTGTCACAGGGTTGGGTTGTTTTACCTCTGAACAGCATTTTTTTTGTACACAGTGAGGACAGTTAATAAGGATCCCAAATACTCGAAGGTAGGGGAAGGGGACCCACTGGACAACTGTTAGGAAACATGGAAGCCTTCTGTCAATGCCATTAAGCATGTTCTTTAACATAATACACAGGATATGACTCTCCTGCACATTGGGCCATGGCCTTACATCCCATCTGACAGATGGTGACTTTTCAAACTCTTTGTCTCCCTTTTCTGACTGAGGGCCAGGTGGGGGTTTAGTGGAGATAATTTTAAACACTGGCCCTAATCGGACTTGAACCTGGGAACAACAGATTATGAATCTGGTGCACTACCAACTTAGTCAACCCCTGTCCCCAGTTTGATATTACCTTCAATTTTACTCCAAGAAGTAGCATGAAATGGTGCTTAAATACTTTGAAGCCTGATGATTTACTTTCCTCTTTAGAAATGAATGCTCAGGAAATTCACCCTCTTCCAACATAGCCCAGTCTCAAAAATAAAATCTGATTAGGTAAATAACCTTCCTCCTTCAATTATAGTCATGAGTTCTTTCAGAAACTTGGTTGCACCTGCTACATCAGCACTCCCCTTTCCCTTGATGTTACAAGGCTGCTCTTCCTTGAATGATAAGAAAGCTCAAATTCATGCTATATTGGTTGTAGCTGTCATTCCAGTGAGTCAGCAGCCTTTCTAATTTTTTGCATAACATCTCTAGTTTGCATTATATGCTCCAACAGAGCTTTCAGTAACTTGTTTCAACATGCTCACATATAAGCTGCTCACTTGGAGTTCATATTAGTGGGGAAGTTCACTTATCCAATAAAAATAGGTATGTATATATACCGTTCATTTAACCCTTTAACGTCCAAGAAATTTTAAAAAAGGGTAGAGGGTATTAAAGACAAATGAATAGCACTATTTGAAAGAGTCCATTTCAAATTTTGGCTGTTTAGGGCCATTATGGGCATTAAAGAGTTAAGTGAATACTCATATTACTCAGGATGTTTCAAGATCACTTTGGGCCCCCAGTGTATTTGAAACAAAATTTAAGTACAAATAGTATTCCACTGAATTATCATGGATACAGTTTGAAATACAAGTGGAGAGGATTTATTAACAAAATTATTATTATTTATACACATATTACATATGCATTTTTCAACATTTCGACACGGTAATATCATGAATGATTTCATTAAAAGCAATATTATCTAAAACAGGCATGGGCAACCTTTCCTAGTTCAGGGGCCAAATTATCATTCTGTCTCTAAGTCAAGGGCTAGACCAAATTATTAAATAAAATAAATTAATATTAAATGAATTAAAGCAAGTTGCTACTTCATATTTTATTTATTTATAATATAATGCTTTGGTATAAAGCTCTACATAAATTTTATAATATAATGAACGACATAACAATTTAATGTGAAGATTGGCCTTGTACTTGAATTACGAGATTATCAATATTGACGTTAATCGCATAGAATTTTCATCCGTTATTCTTGTCCGAATTTTTGATTTATTGTATTTCATCCTCGAAAAAAACTGTTCACACATATATGTGCTGCCAAAAAGACAAATGATTTTTCTTGAAAAGGCACGTAAATTTGTAATTTTTCTTCCACCAAATAAAATTTATAAAAATCCATCAAAGAAATGTTGTTAAATTGTGATTTTAGCACTAAATCTGCCTGAAGCTCAATAAGTTCCATCTGTAAGTTTTCTGGCACATTATTTACATCAGCATCCATTGGACGAGCAAATATAGCGAATGTGGAGTCTTTGTTTTGGAAGTCGGCAAATCTTGTATTAAATTGCTCTATTAGTGCCTTCAGTTCATATCCATAACAATTATAAGGGATATTTTTATGAGTTGCTAGAGTAGGAAAATGATAATTTTTAGCTTTTATCTGACTTTCCAACAATCTTAGTTTATTACAAAAAGCTTTGACATGTCCATGCAGTTCATGAACCAATTGTCCTTGTTTTTGCAATTTAAGATTCAGTTCGTTCAGGTATCCGGTTACATCTACAAGGAATGCTAAATCACACACCAACTCATCATCTTTTACTTGGTTAATTGTGTTTCCTTTTATGTCCATAAAATCTGCAATATCTTGTCTCAGATCATAAAATTGTTTTAACATTTTACCTTTACTCAACAACCTCACTTCACAATAATAAGACATCTTCATAATCTGAAAATAGGTCTGCCAAATACTCCTTAAATTGGCAGTGATTAAGTGCACGTGACTTAATAAAGTTAATACTGGCTACTACAATCTCCATAACATTTGGGAATTTAATCGATTTTGCACACAGATTTTGTTGGTGGATAATGCAGTGAAAATTTGTTAAATTTTCTGGATGGATCTGTAGTTCTATTGCTCTTTCATGAACTATTCCAATAAATCCCTTACATGCACCAACCATTGAAGGGGCTCCATCAGTGCATATGCCAGATAGTGAACTCCGTTCAAGCCCAAATCTCTCGAAGACTGTGTTGAATGTTTCAAATATATCTTCACCGGTAGTTGTTCCTTTTAACGGCTGAAGTGCCAATAATTCTTCTGTGATGTTGAAATCCGCATCAACTCCTCGAATAAATATTGCTAGTTGTGCTATATTGGAGGATTGGTGCTGTCGTCATCCAAAGGAATTGAAAATGCTTCCAATCTAGTAATCTTCTCTTTTAAACTTTCTTCGATATCATCAGCCATAATTTCTATCTGTCGGAAAATAGTACATCTCGGCAAACGAATAATCTTGAAGTCTTTTTTCTTTTCAAGACATATTATACTTGCAACATCCAGCAGACATTCTTTAATAAATTCTCCTTCACCAAATGACCTAGAATGCTTAGCAATTTTTTTGCTTACCACAAAGCTGGCTTTGACAATGCTGTGGTGCTGCATTCTTTGCTTGTTGAACATTTGCTGCTGGGTATCCAAGTTCTTCTTCAACTTCTGTATTTCATCTTTTCATAATTGTCCATTAATCTTTTGGTGATCTGCATGTCTCGAAGTAAAGTGTCTCTTCAATTTGTATTCTTTGTTGACGGACACGGATTCGTTGCACATCAAACATACAGGCAAACCTTTATTCAGAATAAAATAATAATCCTCTGTCCAGTTGTCTTGAAATTGACGATTCTCTGCATCTACTTTTTTTTTTGGCATAACCTGACATTGTCCCAAATTTATAAGCAATATTCAGAGGTTTCAAACAAACTGTCTTCTACACCATAGGTACTGAACAGAACACATCAACGCAGGCACCAAACAGAACACAACATCAATGCAGGCACTGAACAAAGCACAACACCAATGCAAGTACTGAACTGACACATTGTAACACATTTACACACGCCGCTAGTCAAAGTGAGAAAGACTTGGTTGGGGAAAACATGGTGAGTTTTCTGCAAGTCATATGATGTCAGCTTAATGTGAGTTAGTAGAACACACCAGGTTTTCTCCCACCATGGATCAGATAAACTTCGCTGAAATAGATTAGGGTCGGATCAAAAGAAGTAGAGGGCCGGACTCGGCCAGTGGGCCAGGGGTTGCCCATATGTGATCTAAAATGTCATTTTTTCTATTCAATTTTGTTTAAATTATTTGAACATGGTTGTGTTGTGTAATTTCTTAGTTGTTTTATGAATTTAAGTTTTGAGAAGGTGCATTTACTGCTCACATTTGAAACCATCACAGGAATAAAAATTTGTGTTGTAATTTCAATAATTAGAAAAACTAAAAAAAAAATGTTTTTTTCATTGTATATATTAACACATTCTTCTACCTCTGCATTTCCATCTATATTTTTTGCTTTTATTAATGATTTCATGGCCAACTTGACAAGACTGGGAGGTATTTGAAAGTTTGTTCCTCAATGTTGAGATCTTTGTTCTAAAAATTAACTCATGAATCAACTGCTTTTTCATCTACAATTCCATCAACAGTATTTCTCACCATATTTGTTAAGGATTCATTGCTAGAAGAAAGTATCAGTCATCTTACCTCTGTGATGAAGATTAACTTCTTTCCTTAATACCATAACCTAGTTCTTTCCTAAAAGAGAATAACATCTAGTTCTCATTTTCCATATGCAGATACTGTGCTATTAAATGGCCCACGATTATTAAAATTGTAAAGATGTACTCTTTTTACTTTAGTAACTGCATTTATTTTTTTACTATAGAAAAAATATATTCCTTCTAGTGAAGATGTTCTTAATTTATAGTATTATTATCCTAAGTCAGGGTTTTTAATTTTGCATCAGTTGTTTAAATGTAATGTACTCATTTTTTTTCATTTTTTGCATTTACTTCAAAGTATTATTAATTTTTACATTAAATAAAGTACATGGCAAAAATCTCTTTTTATGCATTTATGTGGCCATTTATAGAAACCACCTATCTCATAACTAAAAGAATTATGTGCACTTGCAAATCCCAATGCATTCATGTAACTACTACAAAACTAAATTATATTTTAATCAAATTACTAAATACAGGTTTAGCAGTTTTTTTTATAAATGAAATAGTGGTGTAAATTTGCAGAAATCTTTGGATTCTCCTACATCCATTAACTTTGAGAAGACATAACATGAACATACAGTTTAGTTGTAATTTGTTCTTAAAGTTTACAATTCTTTTTATCATAATGAAATAAAAATATTATATAATTTCTGAACCTAGAAAATGCATAATGAAGCAAAAACAATAATAATTTTATATCACAATAATGCTGTGGTACAAAAGTTAAAAACATTCTTCCAGGTAGTAGTTTTCAAGCTGAGGGAAGTGCTGTACATTACCATTAATAATTATGGAATATATTTAAATAACACCTTAATATTACCCCAATTTTACATTCTTACTCAAAGTTAACTCTTCCTATCAGAGACCAACTAGAGTTACATATAAAATGAACATATTTACCAATTTTGCTGGTACAATTGCATTTTCAGTGACGATGTCATGCTGCAGATGGTGATTATAAATGCTACCAGTCCTTAGATGTTCTTCTTGTAGTTTTACAATGTGTGCATATAGGTTATGAACTGACAAATTTCTTTATTTTCCACATCCAGGTCAGAAGCTTCTTTTAACACTGATGCTTGAAATGTGGTTATGATGCCAGTTGTTCGTGGTTTTATCAGTTCAATCTTTTGTGCAAGATGTTATTTACTGTGATGCATTTTGCCACGTAATTGCATGACTTCTTACATATTGAAAACATCAAGGAAATGGTATCTTCTGTAAGGTAATCAATGAACAGTTCACATACGGTGAAGAGCACTTTTTCCCCTGCTTGAAAATGATTTTAGTAACTCAACTACAGGAAGTTAGCTAATGTCATAATGACCCATTGTTTGACACAGGTCAAAAGCCATTGCTTTCACATTGTTAAGAACTTTAAAACATCTAAAAACAAGAACTCTCAGTTTCACATGCTATGCGTTTCACCACGAACTCATAACATGTGGCATCCTCAGGCAAGAGAGATGGTAACAGGTTAGGGTTTAAGTAGCCACCTTCAGTCTGACCCAGCCCACTGCGTGCTCAGTGTTGCATGCGCAATTCATGACGAAGGCTGCAGCAGGAGATGCCACGCTGACGGGAGGGATGGAATCTCAGTATTGCAGATCTCGTCACGATGCTTATGAATATATAAAGTCTCAGTATATTGCACTGAAATTTTGTTTTTGGGGCTATTCCGGGTTTAAAATTAATATTGTCAATTTTAATATTGTTTTCAACAATAGTTTTTGATAATGCTGTTGTAATGTTCTTTTTACTTATATCTATGAAATGTTCATGCTCCGTGTCTCATATTGTCTATACGTTTTTCCTATGTATTTATTTTTACCACCCAGTAAGTTATCAGGATCAGGGATTTCGACTTCATATACTCCCCCCGTGGGGGGTTTTGGATCTCTATCATTTAAAACTAAATTTTTAATAGAGTGGGTAATAGTACTGGGTAATATAATATTATGTTTACTTAAAGAGTTTTCAAGTGATTTAGTTATAGTTTTCATATAAGGAAAACTAATAGCAACAAACTGTTGTTATTAGGAATGTTGTTGCCCGGAATAGCCCCAAAAACAAAATTTCAATTGCAATATGCCGAGACTTTGCATATTCATAAGCATCGTGACGAGATCTGCAATACCGAGATTCCACCCCTCCTGTCAGCATGGCATCTCCTGCTGCAGCCTTCATCATGAATTGTGCACGCAACACTGAGCATGCAGCGGGCTGGCTACTTAAACCCTAACCTGTTCCCATCTCTCTTGCCTGAGGATGCCACGTGTTATGAGTTCGTGGTGAAACGCGTAGCGTGTGAAACTGAGAGGTTCTTGTTTTTAGATGTTTTAAAGTTCTTAACAATGTGAAAGCAATGGCTTTTGACCTGTGTCAAACAATGGGTCATTATGACATTAGCTAACTTCCTGTAGTTGAGTTACTAAAATCATTTTCAAGCAGGGGAAAAAGTGCTCTTCACCGTATGTGAACTGTTCATTTATTACCTTACAGAAGATAACATTTCCTTGATGTTTTCAATGATGATGCAATTACGTGGCAAAATGCGTCACAGTAAATAACATCTTGCACAAAAGATTGAACTGATAAAACCACGAACAACTGGCATCATAACCACATTTCAAGCATCAGTGTTAAAAGAAGCTTCTGACCTGGATGTGGAAAATAAAGAAATCTGTCAGTTCATAACCTATATGCACACATTGTAAAACTACAAGAACATCTAAGGATTGGTAGCATTTATAATCACCATCTGCAGCATGACATCGTCGCTGAAAATGCAATTGTACCAGCAAAATTGGTAAATATGTTCATTTTATATGTAACTCTAGTTGGTCTCTGATAGGAAGAGTTAACTTTGAGTAAGAATGTAAAATTGGGGTAATATTAAGGTGTTATTTAAATATATTCCATAATTATTAATGGTAATGTACAGCACTTCCCTCGGCTTGAAAACTACTCCCTGGAAGAATGTTTTTAACTTTTGTACCACAGCAATATCGTGATATAAAATTATTATAGAATTTTAGCTGTGTTTAACCTTATTATTAGAAGCAAAAACATTTTAATAATTTTAAAAGTAGCAGTAGTTGTAAAAGTGCAGTAGGGAAGCAGTAATGAGTACTCCTTCTACGACAAGAAAAGTTCACAATAAATTTTAAAAATTAGGCTGGCCTCTCTGGCCATTAAAAATAAAACTGCTGATTGTTTTTGCCTTTTCCTAAACTTCCGAGGTTTCTAAGCAGACATGTATTCAGAATAAACAGAGAGAAAATGCTCACCTCAAATTCTACAACGGAAAAATATTTGCACTATTAATATTTAAGAAACAAATTTTGGTGTAATTAATTTGCTTTTAACAATCACTTTTAACTCTTCCAATGTCCAGGTCATATATATAAGTTGACAGAATCCAAAATGAGAGGCCAAGGACATCTGTATCTGTTTTCACTACAGCAAAAAAAAAAATCGATTTTTTAAAAATGAAAATTGCCATTTGAAAACTTTTATATATATCTTATAAAAATACATAATTCAAGCTTGAAATATATTGTTTTTATTTGAGCATATTTTATTAAACTAGAATATAAATAATTTGTTATAAGCCATCTGATTGCCCTTTCTCAGAAGTGCTGTATGGTACTGCCAATTTGTTTGTAAGCATTACTCTTTGCTGGAAAAAAAAACAAAAATTCAAAAATCACAAATTAATGCTGATTAATTTTTAATTAACTTGTGAGCTTTCACAAGTTTGACTAACTATTCAATGAATTTTTTTCTTAAAGTTTTGAAAATCTTAAAATTAATAAAAAAACCCAGTTATTTATAAAAAAAAGAAGATTTTGGAAGTAATAGCTGCATAGTTATTCTCATAACTAAATTGCAGTTGAGCCGATGCTTGACCAAGTTATTTGCTGGGACACTTGTGGAGCCAAGTGACTACATAGCGGATTGTTTCAAGTGAGATTTGTTGGATCACAGATTGGATAATGTCACCATGCATCCAGTTAGTATTTATACACTTATATTAAAACCTTCATTTCATTTCAGTAGGCATATTTTATTTCCATAAATTATCAGTCTTTCAGTCAGTGGATTTATCAATGCTTCGTAGTTATGCTACATCGAATAGCTGGCTTACAAGGTGATGTGAATATTTTAACATCACATTAGGTTATATGTTGATTTTTCTTTCATTATTTCGTCATTTTCCAGTAAAAAAACTTTTATCTTGCATTATTTCTGAAAATGAATGAGGTCTTGTATGCAGAAGCAAAAAGGGTTTACTTGGGTTGGATATCAGTCCTTGTGTGGGAGGGCAGTTCTGGTAAGAGTTTTAACATCACCTCCCCCCAGCAAAATTTATTTTTTATGTTATGAATGTTTAAGCTTATATTGAATGATTTTAAAGTGCCTCCCCCCAGTATCTTGGCTGTGCCACTGGCAATACAGACATTTTTTTTTGCTTTGGTGTACTTAGTCAAGATCCCAAAATTCATCACCAAAGAAAAAAAATCCCAATATTTAGTAAAAAAAAAATCCAAAAAAGTGTTCCTCCATTTCATAAATAGGACAGAAAATCCCATTAATGTGAGCAGTCCAAGTCACCTCATACAATGCTGCCTGATATTTTAAAATATGCTGGCCCTGAAAAGAATCATCAAAACAAATAAAAGCCATGTTTCTGGTAAAAGTAAATATTATACTATTTGGGAATAAAATTATTTTTGATTAATATATAATTTAGCTGTTTTTATTCACCATGTTTTCCAATGTTATAAGCCTTAATTGCATAGTCCAATACATTTTATTTTCACTATATCACTGTACAAACATCTCATTATAATTAACATGCATGAAATTTCTTAAAAAATTTTATTTCCAAGAAATTTGGAGTTACATTCCATTTAATTTGATATATAATATGGCATATTTCTGCTAACTTTTTTAAATTCTAGAGTTGACTTGTTTATCTGACTCAGCACAATTGGCAAAAAGCCTGCACTTTTCTCAAAGTATGGTACCAAGAAAAAAATTAGAGAGAAATTTTGTTGTTTGATTATTTTTTATTCAGCAGTAGCGTTTTATTCATATGCTTTATAATCATTTCTATTAGTTTTTTTTTTTTTATTTTATTTGCATTGCCAAATGCATTTTTTACTACTTAACTTTAGAATCCTTTACATTATATAGTTTATTTTCAAAAATCACAAATTAATGCTGATTAATTTGGCATATAACATGCCATAATTCCTTTCATTAGTTATGTGGCAAAAAAAGTTCTAAATTGAAGGTTTTTTGGCTGAGCATAGCTTGGTCTCTGGATGTAAACCAGTTTTTCAAGCTGTACACTGGAAGGGTTAAAGAGTTTTACCTTCATTCAATTATAAACTTTATCAAAACTAAATAAATATATTCATTTACTTTTGTTTATCAAAAGTAAATAAATATATTTTTAATAATTTTATTTGAAGTTTTAATAAAAGATATTACACCTTTATCGAATTTTTTACTTTATTTCTTCTCTCCATTGCCACCAGAAATTTAGCTTTGGATGGATTTTTGTTTTTTCAAGAAAGCCAAAAATCAGTGAACAAATGGAATAATGAGGGGTACTTAAAAAGTTCTTGGCATTGCTGTGTTGGGTTGCGTTACCTCTGAGTGGCACTTTTTTGCACACCATGGGCAAAATGGCCAGGTAACATGGACTCCGAAGGCTCAGAGAAGGTTGGGGGAGAGGACTCACCGGAACAGCTGTTGGGAGACAGATGGTAACCTCCAGTCAAGGCCATCCAGTGTGTTCTTTAATGTGCACAGGGTATGGCTCTTCAGCACATGGGTCCACGGCTTAACGTCCCATCCGACAGATGGCAGCCTTTCCAAGCCCATCGGTATCCCCTACTGACCGTGGGCAGGGCGGGGAATTTTGCGGAGATCCTTGACATTGCATCTGCAGAACAAAAGCCATTGCACTTATTTCAACAAAAATTTTACTGTGCTTCAAAGTACTCCCACCTCCAGCTTCTATGCAAACTTGCAGATGTCTATGCCAATTCCTGGTATTCCCTTTATAATTTTTGAAAACAACCAAAAATCACATGTTGCAAGATTGGGTGGATATGCAGAATAAGGTAGTTATTTTTTTTCTGCTCCCTTGGCATGCCTGTTGTTGGATGCTACTCCTTCATCTCCTTAACCCTTTTGAGCAAAACAATTTTAGGGTAGTATTGGCCATTTATAGTCATTTTTTTCAGGTAAAGTGTCTATGGCTAATACTCCTTGGAAACTGAAAACAATTGTGACCATCCTCTTCCTTGCACAAGTCTTGTCAGAGGATTTTTGAACACAGTTCATCTTCCACAACCCAAACATAGTTGTCAATCTTTCTGGGAGTTATATAGTAATAAAATCACCTCATCACATGTGACAATGTCTGTTAATTGTTTAAGGCCACTAGGCCCAAACATTGCATGCATCTCCTAGTACAAGTTGATTCTAGCCCTTTTTTTGTGTTCTGACAGTTTGTGGGGTACTTATTTAGCACAGCTCTTTTGGAACTTCAAATATTAATGAATAATTGTTTCCACATTGCCAATTGATACACTGATATCTAAACTATTACTTAAATAGTGATGTGTGGGTTTTCCTTAACGAGTTCATGAAGAGCAGTGATGGTTCTCTCGTTCACAGTCTCCTTTGGTTTTCCTGCAAAAGGGAAGTCTTCAAAGTTCTGCCATTTTTTTCTGAATTTCCCCATATACTTGTGATAAATTGACATGAATTTTTCCCAAGTTGCCTCCAGGCTGTAACCTTGTGAAAATGTAAAATCTGAATGTACCGTGGAGTACTAAAGATGGAGATCTTTAGTACTCCATAGCAATAACACAAAGATTTTGCAGACTGAACTTTACACACTAACAGTGAAGAGAGAAATTATGATATAACCTTTGCTTTTAACATGTAATGATAAGTTTAAACAAGCTTTCCAACAAGTCATAGCTCGTTAACTTCGGAGGAACGAGTACAAATTTACAGAAACATGTCAAGAACTTTTTGAACACCCTTCATAGCACATATTCATGTATATTAATTTCACATTAAAAAGCCCTAAATCATTCACTATTTTAAGAAAACAAAAAGAGGAATAGAAAACACTAAGATGATTTGAATACAGCAACCACCTCTGCATGATTTACCATGCATGGTTATACTTTGAAGTGTGCTAAAGAAATAAAATCTACTTTTACCACTGGCTGGATGGAACATGGTCAGATGAATGGTCAGAATTTGGCCACCACCGTATTTGTACAGGCATACACATGCTTATTTGCATAATTGTTCTTTGGGAAACATTTCAGTTTCATTCATGGTATGTGTTCCCACTGAACTATATTTTAATATTTATCCATAAGTGCAACTAAAAACTGAAGCAAATAATGTCATCATCATTTAGTTTCATACCTTGATTGGAGTTCCATGGCTTCATAAAATTTTAAAAACTTTTGTTGTAGAAATAAGCATCATATTTGCTGAACAAATAATGTGCATTTAACAATAGTCACTTACTTTTATTTAGTGGAGGAGAAGGTTCTGCATAAGTTGTTAATCTTTGTGGTCTAAATGGCTCTGAAGACGATTTTTCCTGATAAATATAAAATCTGATTTAAAAAAAGAATTATTTCAAGAGTTAAATAAACAAATACACATGTAATGAATATTCAGCTAAATATTTTACAAAATGGCTGTTAAAATATTTTGTTCTTAAACTTTTTTTCAACAGAATGCCCATCTGCCTACCTATTTCCACAGTCAGACACACATAGAATTATCAGTCATGGACTATGGGATTCATACAAAATGTATGGGTTAGTTTCCTACTTCCACCAACCTATAATCCTCAAGCAGCCATTGGCTATGGGAGGTCCAACCACAATATAAATTAGTTCTCCATATATGCCTATCTTAAGCAATAGCTGTTGCATCTGACCACTGCAGGCCAATTTTAACAAGGATCTATTTGGAATTGTTCACTTATCTCATTTTAGGCTTCCCTTTTTCCCGATTTCTTTAGGCATACTATTCACACCCGATATACTAATCTGTAGTCCATTGTATGTATGAGCATTATGGCCAAAAATTACAATATTTCCCAATTTAATAATGCCAACTGAATGCTTTTCATTACAATGAATTCAAACCAACTGAATGCTCTTCATTACAATGAATCACCCATATGATGTCTCTGCCATTGCATGAGACTGATGAGGTTTGAAAATGGTGGTTGATGACATCTTTATTGAACCTGATCATTATTTACATGCATAACTGACTAAGATGCTATATAAGCACCTGGCATCAAAAGCATCAACTTCCTATTGCCTTGCTTACAAAAGTTGAATTTCACTATAATAACAAACTTTAGAGAAAGTCAAACTACTATATAGCCTAATTTTCATCTTTAGATATATATGCCTAGTTTTCAATGATCCCCACATATTCTAAAATGCTTCAGCAGCAATGCCTATACTTCTGCTTACTTCACAATGCATGTTGCCAATATCTGTCATAAAACTCTTAAGCTATTTACATTGAGAAACTAATTAACCCTTCTATAATTCCCAGAACTACATAACCGCACAGTCATATTCATTGAGAACCACAGTTCCCAAGTAATATATATTTAAATTTTTCACTCATAGAAATCACCAGTTAAGTTTTTTAATTAAATGAAAATTTGCAAATTAAATTTGATAACAAATATATACTAATGACTTAGATGTGCGATAAAGTTATCACAGAATAATCACAGAATGGCTCTCCTGTACATGGGGCTATGGCTTAATGTCCCATCCAATGGACAGTGGCCTTTCCAAGCCTATCAGTGTCCCCTACTGACTGGGAGCAGGGCATGGAGATTTACAGAGATATATCTCAATGTTGGCCCATGCGACACTCAAACATGGTAACTTCAGATAACTAGACTGGTGCACTACTGACTGAGCCACCACTGCCACCTCCTAGATCTAGGGGGTTGAGCCCATCCCCCCCCCCCCCAAAAAAAAAAAAAAATTAATTTGGTGCTTTTTTCTAGCAGCAGGTTTGGTAATAAATGACAGAAAACCAAAGCAATGAAAATGGTCAGGTGCAGTTGTGCTTTTGAATAGCTGTGTTCTTAAGAATGCTTCTTGGTTTATCTCAGAAGCAAGACAGTTACTGGTAATTTATGGTTGGTTGTTTAGGGTTTTATGGCGCATTAGCATCTAAGGCTATAATGCACCATACGAATGTTAATAAGAAAAATGATAAAAGTCATGTTACCCTTTACCAAATTTAAAAATAAACTACAACGACCAACACAACAAATGCAAATAAATAAAACTGAACATATTGAACAACAATGAACAAATGTATAAATATGTTATATAAATATATAAACATAAAAGCAACCCAGGTGTAAGTGATGTATAAACGTATACGTCACTTACACCTGGTTAAACGTATAATAAATAAATACCTCCTCAAGCAGCTGCTTGCCACAGAGGTCTGACAGGAGCCTGTCAGTTTATATGCCATAGTAGAAGATCTGTGAGGATGGCAGGACCTCAGCAGAAAAACAACACACACATCCATGCCTTACCCGGAGCTCAAACCCAGGTCCCTTAGATCAGTAGTATATAATAAAAAGGGAGTAAAACTACAGGTGAGTAAAATATCCAGTATATTGTGAAAATTTAAATACAGAGCTAAAACAACAATGATCAAATAACAGATGTCCGAGTGTAAGGGTCTTGGACATAAAATTATGAAATTTAAAAAACATGTCTTTCAAAGTTAAAAGCAGGACATGAGATTAAAATGTTTTATTGTTAAAAAGGTGTTGCAAAACTCACACTAAGGTTTGTTGTCCGCCCGAAGAAACAAGTGTGTAATAAAAGAATGACCTAAGTAGAGCCGAGCAAGTACAACTTCCTCCTTGTGATTCCTGCGGTAACAAGACTGCCATGGTTTGATGATAGATTTGATCTCAAAGAGCTTGTTCGTAAGCTGTTCTGATCAAGATATGCCACTGTGCCCAGAGCTTGATAGTAAAACGCTGCCGGAAATCTAGATATGGAATCAGCAATAGAGAGTTGGACAGAGGCATGGCTGACCTGGCAGCAGCATCTGCCAAGTTGCTGCCTCTAATCCTAACGTGACTGGGCACCCAACACAAGAGAATCGTGATGGTGGATGTTAGACAATGGAGCTGCTGGCAGATCTTAGAAAGAACTGGGTGAGGCCAATGCATCAATGAGATCAAAGCCTGTAGCATACTAAGTAAGTCGATGTAAATCACACACCGACAATGATGCTTAGCTGCCACATGGTCCAAGGCGAGACTGATAATGTTCAACTCTGCAGTGAAGATAGAACACTGCAGTGGGATCTGGTCTGCAATGATTACATCACAGAAGATCATGGGCGATTCCACCGATATGCTGCCCACGGTCAATAGGGGACACTAATGGGCTTGGAAAGGCCACCGTCCGTCGGATGGGATGTTAAGCCATTGCCCCGTGTGTGGGAGAGCCATATCCTGTGCATGTTAAAGAACATGCTGGATGGCCTTGACAGGAGGCTACCATCTGTCTTCCAACAGCCATTCCAGTGGGTCCCCTCCCCCAACCTTCTCTGAGCCTTCGGGGTCCTTGTGACCTGGCCATTTAGCCCATTGTGTGCAAAAAACTGTTGCTTAGAGGTAAACCAACCAACCATTGATGTGCCAGACTTCGAGCCATCTGTCAAGACAGGCAAGAAGTCCGCGTACTCAGCACGATGCCTGGCAAAGAGTTGCCAGTACACACAGTCACACATAAAGGTCTTCCCCATCCTGTACAGGGAAAAATCACAGGAATGGGAAACAGCAAGCCACGGTGAAAGTGGCTCGGCTGTCGACTGTGCGATGCTATCAAGACTGGTGTTGATGTCTCTTAGGTAGCCTCGGACACGCAAACCAAATGGATGAATGGTAGTCGGCCGATTTGCGTAAAGCATTTCCCACTTTGGACTGAAAATGTAATCCCAAATGGGATGGCCAGGCAGGGATTGAAATTTCGATGCGTATTTTAGGGACAACTGCTGACAGCGAAGAGATAAAGATGGTTTGTCGGTCTCAATGTAAAGACTCTGGACTGGTGAGGTGCGGAAGGCTCCTGTGCACACATGGAGGGCCTGATGATGGAGGGGGTCAAGCACCTTCACCACCGAATCCCGGGCAGAGTCTTACACATGGGATCCGTAGTCCAGTTTCAACCAGACAAGTGCATGGTATAGGCAGAGCAGAGAACATAGATCAGCTCCCCATGAGAGAGAAGACATTGATGATGTTCAATGCCCGCGTACACTTGGTCCTGAGATGATGTATGTGTGGTAAAAAGGTCAATTTCCGATCGAATATGAGACCGAGAAACTTAGTCTCTGCCACAACTGGAATGATGTTGCCTCCGAGCCGTAGCTCAGGATCCAGATGAAGATTACGCTTGTAGCAAAAGTGCACACAAGTGGTCTTCTGTGGGGAGAACTGAAACCCATTTGCCATCACCCATACCAAAAGATTGTTCAGGGCAATTTGCAGTTGTCTTTCAATGAACCTCATGCTGGACAAAGAGCAAAAGATGCTAAAATCGCCAACATAGAGGGCATTGCCTATAGATGGAGGAAGTTGTCTAGTAATAGAATTAATCTTGACAGCAAAAAGCATAACACTCAGAACGTAGCCATGTGGCACACCCTGTTCTTGGGCTGTGACAAAGTTATGCCGACACGGACATGAAAAGAACGTGCGGATAAGAAGTTGGAGATGAAGATCAGCATTTGACCTCTCAAGCCTTAGCTATGGAGGTCACGAAGAATGCCGAATCTCCAAGCTGTGTCGTATACTTTTTCGATGTCAAAGAAAATTGACACCAGGTGCTCTCTATGTAAAAATGAATTTCTGATAGCCAATTCAAGGTGTATCAGATGGTCAAGAGTTAACCATTGCCTGCGAAAGCCCCACTGGGTTTTGGAAAGAAGGTTGTGGTGTTCTAAATACCAGATGAGCCGGGCATTTACATTCTTTCCAACACCTTGCACATGCAGCTCGTCAATGCAATGGAAGGAATCTTGGAATCCTTTCCTGGCTTCCGAAAGGACAAGATGATAGCTTCCTGCAAGAAGTCCGGAAACTGCTCCTCAAAAAAAAATGGGATTGAAAAGATGAAACAGTCGATCCTTACTCAATGGTGAGAGATGTTGGAGCATGGCATAATGGACATTGTCTGGCCCAACAGCAGAGGCACGAGAGGAGTGCAGAGCAAGGCGAAGCTCCTCTGCTGTGAATGGCCTGTAGTAAGGCTGCAAGCCATTCGAGTGGAAGGACAGTGGAGGGCATTCCAGCCTGCTCTTCTGGGCCACACTCGGGGGAGTAAGAAGATGAAGAAGAGATGGAGGAGAATGACTTTCTCAGAGTGTCGGCAATTGCTTTGGGATCAGCAATTGTCTGTTCATTGTGCTCCAGGATCAATAATGAGTGGGATGTGTAGATCCCACCCATCTTCCGGACTTTATTACTGGTTGTGCAGGTGATAGAATATGTATATTTGATCCAAGATTACTTCTGGTTCTGGCACCAGATGAAGCGAGCTTTCGCCCTGATGTGTTTGAACATTTCAAGGTTAGGGGTTGTTGGATATCTCCAAAACACCCCCAAGTCTTGTTCCGAGCCTTATGAGTTGCGGTGCAATCTGGATTCCACCACGGTTTTCAGAAGACGATAACAGAGACAAGAATGATGGGGGCTCATGTTGAGCCCTCTTGTTGGCATTGATCATATCAATTTCTTCATCAACTCTCGTGGTTTGTTTTATGTGGTTCAATGCCCGCTGTCCCCACCCTCCACGGAACCCAACAAGGGGACACCCAGTCAGGCATCAGGGCTACACAGGCACTATACCCACACAGACAGTGAACTAAACCCCACATATAAAAGTAAAATGGAAAGAGAAATGTGCAGAAATAAACACTCTACACAAAAGGAACTAAGTGGAAAGTAACAAAATTGTGAACGACCAAACTGGCCTCACAAAGAATTTCTTTGTGAGGCCAGTTTGGTCTCACAATTTGTAACTACAAAAGGAAAATAATTTGTGATGAAACTTAAAAACCAGTACCCAGATGTGGGCAAGGTTACTCACCACTCTGCATGAATGACCATAGCAGAACCTGCCCACCAGCCGATTGTTCCTGGGGGGTGGCACCCCAGGAGCTCCCGTTTATCAGAAGAAGAGGCCAAAGCTGTGTATAGCAGAGGCCCTGGAGTCACTGCCCAGCCTTGTGACGACAGGCTCCCCAATGGCAAGGGGGTCAAAGGGGATCCTACCAGTCATGAGCTGATGAGAAGACGGGGACCCCCAAACAACTACCAGGATATTCCTTTCCCAAGACATGGGTCTCCACACACAGCAACATGCAGGTGAGCATTCAGGACCCTGTAAAGATACCTGAACCAGTGGAACCTTCACAGGGTAGTCCCCTCACCACATACAGGAGTTCACACCAAGGAGTTAGATAGGAGTTGTTAGTACTCCAACTTTTGTATTGAATTGGGTGAGTCTTCGAATTTTTTGGAAATAAACTTTGTTTCAGAAACTTTAGAATTTTTGCTATTTTTCTCTTGAGCAACATTAATTAATTTTTTATTATATTTAAACTTGTCAATCCTTTTCGATTTCTTACTTGATAAGTAACACTTGATAAATACATAACGAACCCTATCTCAACTTTATTTGGCAAGTTATTATTGCCTGGCATGCGACAAAGCTATTCGGAATTTTGAATAAATTTTTGATCAGACAAAAGGTCCAACTTTAAAAGTTAATAATCTTTGGAGCATTACAGAGTGTGAAAGAAAGTGGTGCCCGAACAGGGACTGTATATATATGAATAAATTGTAGATTATTTTACGTGATTGTCAAAAGTTAACAATTTTTTTGATCTCATTAGTTAGTTATATGTACTATTCATAGATTTAACAGCAGCTTAAGCCGAAATTTTTGTTGAGCAAAAGTTTAACTTTTTGCATATTGGTTAAAGGTACTGAAGTTTCAGTGCAGTTATTGCTGATAGTTAAGGTCTTTATTGTAAGTATGTATATAAAGATTAGAAGTGTCCGGACTCATGATAAATAAACTTTTTGATAAGCAAGTTTATTTTTGCAAGCTTAGTATAGCTTTAGTATTGTATTGTTGTATAACAGTACCTTTGAGTGCTGCTCAAGAAAAAAAAAAAGGTTCAAAATTTCCAAAATGAAAAATTTTTGCAGACCGCTAAACATGTCTGCTAGTAATATGGCCGATTCTGCCATAATAACTCCTGTCTTACAAAAAGCAAAAGATAGGTTGCAGGATGTGATGAAAGAAGCAGAAGTGTTAATGAATCTGCTTAATGAGAGAATGCCTCGGGAGAAAAGGGGAATGACAACAACTCCTAAATTTGCTGACAATGCTACGTCAGTTCATGAATCAATAAACTTTGAACGTAAGATTCCATTTTTTGTTCCATCAGAAGCTAGTGATAGAACAGAGTATTATCAATCACTGCAATGACGAGTTGCCAATCCAATTATTAAATGTGGTCCTTACATTAATTGGCCTTTACCTGAGATAAGGTTCGATGGTTCGAAACGTCTGTCATCATGGACACTTGTAAAGTCCATGGAAGAGCATTTGTGTTTACATAAAGTGCCTGGCAACAAAAAGGTGGTTTTAGCAGTATCTTGTCTAATTGGATGTGCTAAGCAATGGTGGAATAACGTAGGATGTCATTGTGGAATAGAGTTTTGGGAAGATTTTAAAAGTGAACTCTTTTCATGAAGACAAAGGGAACGATTCATCGCCGACACGGTGGGAATCGAACCCGCATCTCTCCAGATTCATGCCAGAGCACGCTATCATTGCACCACATGCTGGACAATGAAATTTTTCAGAATAAGATGGCGCTGTCTCAGCCATGTCCCAATGAAGAAGATTTATAAGGTCTTATTCTGAAAAATTTCATTGTCCAATAAATGGTGCAATGGTAGCGCGCTCTGGCATGAATCTGGAGAGATGCGGGTTCGATTCCCACCAGGTCGGCGATGAATTTTTTTTTCAGAATCTATTAATTAATGTTTGATACCTATCTTAACAGGGAATACTGTGCATTTTTCATCAGAGTTTTCAGAAGATTTTAAAAATGAACTCTTGGAAATCTATCCAGCTTATGACTTTACACAGTTAGCTATAGAACGGTTTTCACGAAAACAAAGGGAAGGAGATATTGAAAAGTTAATCTGGGGTACAGTAGAGCTATACCAGCTGCACGATGCTGATGCCACACAAACTGACATTATAAACTGCATATTGTCCCAATTACTTTTGCCCATTAGGGAATTCTTAGAAGTACGAAATGTAAATTCAATTTCAACGTAGTCAAATTGGCTCGGCAATACACTGCAAGAAGAGAATCTGCAGAAACTGCATTAAACCAACAATGGATGCAATCCTCGCCACAGCAGTGCTATCAGGTTGAGTCTCGCAAAATGACTCCCGCATGACCAGAAATTACACGGTCCCGATAATTTGCACTGAACACATAATGCAGAACGAATGAAGCAGAGAATTTGTTCGCATCAAGCTTTGAACAATGACACTAGACTTAAAACTTTTGCTATGAATAATAAAAAAAACTTGGAGATATAATTTTTGTGGCCGACTAGGGCACATGGAGCAATATTGCTACAGAAGGAATAACAATTTGGAAAACTTAAATTAGGATCTTTGAAGCAAGAGGTCAAAGTTGCTCAAGAAAAACCCTCTCATGAGTTGTCTTGTCACTGTTGATTTACCTTCTGTTAAACCTTGTCATGAAAAAACTGAATTAATAGATCACAACGATACAGGAGCTGATCTTTCATGTTCAAATGAGCAAGTTTTAGATGATATTTATGACAATTGTCAATTGAAAATGCAGTCATGGTCCAGTGAACTTTCTGAGTTACCTTGTAGTCCAAAGCATAATATTCAAGAACCTATAAAATGTCCCATTAGCATAATTAATGTAAATTTAGAGAAACAAGTTGATGATGCAGGACAAATTGGAATGCGAAATCTGTTGATATAGTTATGGAGGAAAATAGTACAGAATTAGTTGATGAAAGAGTTTTTGAAGTAGAGGTTTCGGGCGAAAATAATGTTGGAATTGCTAATCAGAAAAGTTTTGAATTTGAGGTGTTAAAGGAAAATGATCAGTTAGATGAAATTAAACTAAGCAACCCAGAAATTGTTTTGAGCATAAAAAATCCTGATGAATCTAACACGTTTTCAACTGTTGAAGCATCGTTTAGATGCAGGCAGCAATAAACCTGGAAAGTACAAAGCCAGGCTCTTCAAAGACAAGCATGTAGCAACGAGATGTCAACGAAACGACCCCAGTCTGCAGAGCGACAACGAAGTGGTCAACATAGAATAGACGACGTCACCAACGAGATCTTCAGAAGTGCATACACCTAGTGTATCGATTGACGAGGGAAGGATGTCACTGGGAAATGATTGGATGATGATATATCGCAAAGGAATTTAAGCATATTATTATTCTTCCATTGTGACACTAATGATTTATAATGTTTTATTTCTTTTCTCTGGAATAGATGAAGCTTGAAATCGAATTATTGTGATTTATATACTTAGATATTTTGAAATGTTTAATTTCTTGTTGAAACTTTGGAGTTTAAATATTTATTTTTGAAGAATGAATTTATTATCAAAATTTATAGTTTGAGTTTATAATGTGATGTGTAATAGAATTCTCTTTTTGTGTATTTTTGTTCATCTGAAGTTCTAGTTGTTATATTGTATAATGTGATTTGAAGTGTATTTTTGTGGATTTTTTTTTGTTTCAGCTGACTGAAAGCTGAAAAATTGCAAGTTTACATTGGGAAATTTAGAAATTGTAAAATGTTTATGGATACAAATGATGAGAATGAAAGAGAATTTAGTACACAGTGATTAAATATTTTGTAATTTGAAGTTAATTTTTGTATGCAAAATGTATCTTCATATAAAAAGTGAATGAAATTGTATTGGATGAAATGTTATTGTCATATATTATAAATTATTGATGCAATTTTTCCTTTACTCTTAGATACAATGTACGTATATGTGTTTATATCTGTTCGGTGTCATCAGTGATATTTATGCGTCAATGATGCGTAATTATTGGGATGACACTGACAGCTTTTATATAAGCTGACCATGATGTCTTGGAAGTTTTGTTTTTTTGTGTACCCATTTGGAGCTGTCCCCAACAGCATTATCTGGTGACCAAGACAGTCACCAGCATAACTCTTTTGGGAGGAGGACATAAAGCTCTACGAGGGGAGATAATTAATGCATTTTTTTTTATTTCAGCTAGATCACGATTATTGTGTCTAGGTGAAGAATTAGAGGATGATTACGCTGCTGCTTGTTCGAAAAAATTTGAGATTTATTAGATTCGAGTGTTTTATGTAGTTAAGAGGATTTAACGGTGTTCCAATATTCCTTTTTTTATGTATGGTAGGAGAAGATTTAGATTTCACATATTTTGATTGTGGATAGGGGATAAGCGGAAGTTCTGTACCCTGCTTGATACATCTGTAATTATATTCTGTGAAAGAGCAGAATTTGATGCAACTGAATTTTTTTCTTTAACCTTTTTTAGAAGTTAAGCAGGATAGGAGTATTATTAACTAGTTTTTCATAAGGTTATTGTATGTAACTTCTTTTGTATCAGAATGTGATACTAGGTAATCAGATAACATTAGAATGCAATTAACTGCCACAGCCATTTGTATGTAATTACAATAGGTAGCTATACACTTTTGATAGGTGGAATGGGAAGAAATACCTTTGGTTATGATAGAAAATTGTGTCAAAATGAGAGTAGACTGTCTTATCAATATTGGCATAAGCATATTTTTACTTCATTTTATGTTCAATTATGTGTAAATGATGTGAGAAGTCCCCTATTATTCTAAATTTGCTCGTCAAAATCTATTAGGTCAAATTTCGATTCCCTTTAGGAGGGGGAGTTGTGATGGTCAACCCATTCACTTTTACTTTTCCTTAACTAGTTTTGCTTTATTTACATTATATTTATCATTTTGGGATTATTTCTTTTTTTTGGATTGCTCGCAATTCTTGTTTCCAAGCGTAGGAGTTGTGCATGTGCAATTCTGACCTTTTGATTGTCAACTGCTAAAGCGCATGTAGGACACAACCCCTCTTGCGTCATAGTAGGGTGATCGTCATATTATGCAAATGTCTTTTCTGGTGTGCAATAGACCTGTGCCAGACTTATACACACATTACAACTAAGTGACGTTGTCACATAGAATGAGAGTGAGTACAGTTGTGACGTTAGATCACGGAGAAGAGTTAGTAGAGTGGTAATGTTAAGTCACAGAGTAGAGTTAGTAGAGTGATAACATTAGGTCACAGAGTCAGATTGAGAGTCAGTTATTGTGAATTGGTGTAGTGAGTAGCAGAGATGCATGGGTCAGAAGTATTGTGAGAAGTAGGAGATTTAGATAGAAAGAGTTGTTAGTACTCCAACTTTTGTATTGAATTAGACGAGTCTTTGAATTTTTTGGAAATAAACTTTGTTTTAGAAACTTTTGAATTTTAGCTATTTTTTTCTTGAACAACATTAATTGATTTTTGATTATATTTAAACTTTAATTAAACTTGACAATTCTTTTTGAATGCTTACTAGATAATTAGCACCTGATAAATGCATAATGAACCCTATTTCAACTTTATTTGGCAAGTTATTATTGCCTGGTACCAGAATATTGAATAAATTTGGGTCAGACAAAAGGTCCAGCTTTAAAAGTTAATAATCTTTGGAGAGTTACAAGGTGCTGCCAGATTTTGAACTGTAATGTGAACAAGAAATTGAGAATTCTTTTTTAACATTTTGATGTTTTTTCATAAATTTTCTATTAATAGAATTAGCGAGTGTCACTTGACACCCTCTGCCTGATTTGACATGGAATGGCTCATATATATCTTATTTGCATTTTAGCATGATATAAAACTAGTCTAAAAATACATATCTCAAACTTGAAACTGCAATTTTAATTGTGAGGTGACTCAAAGGTGTTTTTCCTGCCATCCAACTGTTTCTAGTGCAATACTGACACAACATGACCACATAATCATTGATTCCATTACTGTGGCAATTAAAAGAGAGAGAGGGAATATCACATAATACCTGGAGAGCAAAAAAAAAAACTTTAAGTCAAAGGTAAATTTTCAAATATGAAATATTCCAAAATACTTTGCATGTTTTGTAACATCATTAAGTAATTTTATATATAAATTTTAAACAATAGTAAACAATGAAACATTAGAAATATCAAAATACCTAAATTTAGTTTACAAATAAAAATTAATTTAAAATATGCTAATTTTTAAAAATCAGCATTAAATTTTGTGCATAAATATTAACAATGTACTTAGTTGATAATGCATTATTGAAAAGAGTAAAAAATTATACCTTATCCTCAGCTGTCACAATGTGCCCATCAATATTTTTACCTTTCTGAGACAATAATTTAAGGCACTTTGCTTTAAGTTCTTTTGGATGTGGAGTCCCATGACGAACAAATTCCACCTACAGAGAAAATGCACACTGTTCAATTGGTAGTTTTTCAATGATAAAAATAAAATTCATTTTAGATTCATAGACACAAAAATTATAACACCATGAAGCAAGCCCCTATTGGTTGGTAAAACCTTAGTGAAACTGAGTAGAGTGGTAGAGCATGTTACAAGATAGTAATGATTAATCACAAAATCACCTGTGTGTATATTAAGAGTGTATGTATGTATGGTTCCTCAATATGGGCTCTCAATACATACAGGTCCCTAATAGTGTCCTAAAGCACTTCCTGCCATTTTCTTTCCAAATGGAACAGCAGAATGTCCAGTGTGTATACTGGCTGTGGGAACTGTCTGAAACATTGACTCAGCACATTCCCTAAGTGGTCTAAAGGGGAGAAATCTGGGGTGAAAGTAGGCCAAGGTAGGGTGTTTGTAACACTCCAAAAGATTGTTAAACTTGTTCTCTTTGGACCTTTTGACTAATCCAAATTAAACTAAACTTCTGGATAGCATTGAGTGCTAGGTAATTAATCTTGCCAAATAAAGTTAAATGAGTGTTCATTAAGTACATAGACATTACTTATTGTGTAAAAAATCAAAAGATTGTCAAATTATTAAAGTTAAATCTTAATAAAAATTAATTATCATTGCTTAAGAGAAAAAACAGCAAAGTCAAAATATTTCATATAACAAAAAAATTTATTAGAATATGTATTAAAAGCACAATGACAAGTTGTTACATTTGATTGTTACACAATCATTTTAAATACACCTAAAATCTAAGGCTTTAACCTTTCATAATTACTCTCAACCTAAGTACTCATTTTCATGAGACAGGAGACAGTTAATTATCTTGTGGTTGCATATATTTTATAATTACTAAAGTGAGAAGAGATATGTTTTTTGACTTTTTTTCTTCCAAGTAGCTGTTAAAGTCCTTGGATAGAAGTTTCATGTTATTTCTTCTCAGTTGATGTTAGGAGGCTCAGAAATATTATAGAGGCTGATGCACTCCAAAAACTTTTTTTAATCACTTTTGATGGTCACTGTGATCTTTCCTCATTTTGAGACTGTCAGTCCTGATTACATGTACTTCATTGATGACTTTGTGCTGCTGTTCACTGTACACTCACTTATACATATCTTCTTCTACTATTCAACCATCAAATTGCTGTTACTTAACTCTTTGACACACTCCAAACATAAACTCAAATATGAACTACCCCCTGTTAAAAAAGTTAACATTTCACTGTAACATAAAAAATAAAATAAATACCCCCTCAAGCAGCTGCTTGTCACAGAGGTCTGACAGGAGCCTGTAAATTTATGCGCCATAGTAGAAGGTCTGAGAGGATGGCAGGCCCTCAGCAGAAAAAAGACCCAAACAGCCATGCCTTACCCGGGGCTAGAACCCAGGTCCCTTAGATCAGTAGTCAAGCGTGCTAATCACTTGGCCATGGGACAGGAAAATCAAAATTGAATACAGGAATTAAAACATTTGACCACAGCAACGGGCATTTCACTCAGGCTTCCTCAGGCAGTGTGCTCATTACATCATTTCGTTGAAGTTTTATTTATAAGGCAGTCCCCTCTAGTGGGATCCATTTCATAACCTGTAAGTGATTTGTAATTAATTTCCAGGTGGCCAGTAACAATTTTATATCAGTATTACATAATTTATTTTGGTTTAGATTTATAATTAAATTTTACATATAATTTAGTTGAGTTTTTGTTTGTGGGGCTGAAATTATTTTAAATATTAGTGTACAATTATGCAAAATCTGTTTGCAATATGGTTTGCATCAAAATGATGGCACCCCACACCAGAATGCAGGGTGTGCAGACACTGTGGTACTCCCCGGATGTGTGCCAGATCCTACCAATGGCCACAGCAATGCCAAACTTTGATGCAACCATTATCTGCACTCAAAGATAAGTGTGACTCATCCATAAAGATGAGGAAGTGGTACCTGGGATCCAAAGTCCAATTTAGACCAGACAAGTGCACAGTAGAGGTGGAGTGCTTGAGTATGATTTTAAATGATGCCATCTGACATTCCACTATACAGGACAGTACTACGTCTTATGGATGGCAACAAAAGCCACCTTCGTGTGCTGGTTGATGCCTAACAGAAAATTGACATTATGGCTGCTAAGCAGTGGCAAAAGTACCTATCATCTACATTACTATAATATTATTTAAATCTATCAGTTCATTCATATCTGTAATATTGGAACTTTCGAATTTTTAACTGTGCCATGAATTTATTGCAAATGTTGTTAGCATTCTGGTCTAATTTTTTTACTGCAAATCTGTACATGAATTGTACCGAAAGTCTACCAAATTTAAGGGGTAAATTCGAGCTCATTTTAAAATCATGATATTCGCTACTTAACTATCAGTTATTTGGGACAGATGCCCAAGTTCGAAGCTCTCATGGTTTTGTGGATAGTTGGGTGAGAGGACCCACTGGACAGCTGTTGGGAAAAGAATGTTGGCCTCCCATCAAGGCCATCCAGTATGTTCTTAACATGTAAGGGTGTGGCTCTCCCACACACAGGGCCACGGCTTAACATACCATCCAACAGATGGTGGCCTTTTCAAGCCCAACAGTGACCCCTATTCACTATGGGCAGGGCGGGGAGTTTAGAAGAGAAAAATCTCTACACTTACCCAGTTGAAACTCGAACCCGAGAATTGCAGATTATGAGCCTGGTGCGCTACCAACTGAGCATTCTTTACCCCCGTAATAAAAGAAAAAAAATAAAAATAAAAAATTGAGAATAGTCGGGAAAGATAGAAATAAAGAGAAAAAAAAGGGGGAGGGGGAGAAATAGGTGCAGAAAATAGAAATGAGTAAGAATAAAATCATAAGATAGTAAGTAGAGAAAGGGGAAGAAGAGTGAGAGAAAAAAAAAGGGGTAGGGGTGGAAGAGATTGTAATAGAGAAAAATAAAGTGGGAAAAATGTGGGATATAAAAATGGATGGGAAGTATTGAATGAGAATAGACATTCAAGTCTTGAAATACAAATGAGACAGAGTAAAATCATAAGATAATAAGTAAAGGGAGAAGAAGAAAAAAAAGGGTGGAGGGTGGGAAGGGATGGTAATACAGGGAAATAAAGTGGGAAAAAAGGGGGATATAAAAAATGGATAGGAAATCTTGAATGAAGTCCAGACAGTGTTTGAATTAATTATGATTTTGTAGTTTGAATTGCAGGTCCTGAGATTATGTTTAAGGTTTAGGAATATAAAATTGATTAGATTAATTAAAATTTAATGATATAATTAATTGTGGTTTTGCAAGAATTGGGAGTATAGTAATGTGTAGAGAGGGGTAGAGCGTTCGCATAAACAATCTCGATGTGGATAGATGACAACAAACATCGAACCACGCTAAACTGGGACGGTGGACGGCCTCGACAGCTGCCTCCGACAAGCATTGTCTGACCTTGACTGTGGAGATTGTATTGCACTGTAGGATGGGGTAGGCCAGAAGTAGGGGGGGGGGGAGAGTGGAGTGCAAGACTGCTAGAGCTTTGACATTGAAAGTGGCTGTCCTTTAAAAGAACTCAATTTTTTAAAGGCTCAGTACATCTGTACTGAAAGCACTTCCTGTTTGGGCTTGTGGGAAAAGGGATTAAATAGAATGGATGAGGCCGAAGTGGAGATCCCATGGGAACTGCTTGCTGAGCAAGTGGAAGGTAGAGGGGGGGGGGGGGGGGAGGATAGGAATGCGACACTGCTAAGGGCTCTAACATGGAGAATGGCTGTATCTCAGAAATATTATCAATAAAATATTTTTTTTTCCACAATCAAATAATACTACCTTTTTAGATCTGGAATTATAAACAAGCAATAGAATAAACTGCATCAAAGTTTTCAAAGCTTGAACTACTAATAAAATATGCATTAATTTTGTGAGAATTTATAAATATTAAACTGGTATATAGATATTTATACCTTTTGAAAGGTTAATTTTAGGCTTTAAGTTACCTGAAGGCTTTTATTATTTTAAAGTTAACAGATTTCTTGATTCATTCTGATATTTTCATATTTTATATATTAAAATTTTTGTTTTGCAAGAAACATTTTATTTCTATTTAAATAAAATAAAGAAAATGCAACATGTCACCAGTCTTTGGTTGCTAGGAGGTGGATCGAGGAACACTCCATGGACCTTATCACCATGACTTGGCCCCCACAGTCCTCCCGATATGAACACCTTGGAGCATCTGTAGGACACAATGGAAACAAGCTTATGATCCATGAATCCAGCACCATCCAATGCAACACAATTATGGTCTGCACTGCAGGATGTGTGGGCTGCCATCCCTGCAGAACAGTACCTGCAACTTGTTGACTCCATGCCTCAACCTGTGGCTGCACTGCTGAGGGCTTGAAGAGGACCAACCCATTATTAGGCACATATAGCATGACTTTTGGCCTCTCCTACAGCATGATTTCTATAGCTCTTCCTATAGCATGACCATGTGAATTGTTGCTGTCAGTAGGACATTCATCAATTGAACCAAAATGATTCAAATGGCTGGGGATTTTTCTTTGCTTCCCCAGGTACCCACTACATAAACTAGTACACAAATATTTAAATTAAGAAAAATTATCTTGCAAGACATTACTTATGATTCACTCCATATAATGAGCAGTCAAGTTGATTAAAAAATATATCTTTCTTCCTTTATGGAAATTATTAGAAAAATGAAAGTGCCCAAAATGTTGTGTGCAAAAAATGTCTTCTTACAGAAAAGTTGAGATCAGTTCTGCTTGTTCAACTTAACATATAACCTCCTTAGCCACATCTTTAATTGTCCTATGAATCCTTCCTTTTCTTACCAGTCCACTAACAGGATCAACACTAATAAACTTATTTAATTTCCTGCGAACACACCAAATAAAACATTTCTTTATACTATACTGCACAGACTAAGCCAGACTATGTTTTCCTTCACACAAAATCTTCCTAATTACAACTCTCCTGTACTTTTTTAAAGTTAAGTTCATTCGAAGTAGTTAGTGACGTAATTCTCACACTGTAGTTCATGCGAGCATCGAGACGATACATCCCATCACAAGTTCATTGTAACACGTTCATGTCATAATAGTATACTAATCTAACAGATTCACTTACTTGTGAGTAAATATCCTAATATTTTGACCCGTGACTGGGGTCATCATCTGAGGAGGTTGCAGCTTGTTGGAACTTTCTTTTTTTGTAGTAGGAGTTGCCAGATTATGGGTAAAAAGAAATTCCTTGCACATCGTTCATGGCATCATCTGTGGACTGTATTTGTAATCCTTCTTCTGCTTTTCTTATAAAAAACATTGTTTTTCTTTTTTTTATTGTTGTTGCATTCTAGTCTATTTTATGATTAGTTTTTTTCTACGTGTCTGTCCAGTCCTATTTTATTGTTTTTTATTGCAGCTTTGTGTTCTTTTATTCTTGTTTCTAGTGTGAAACAGGGAGAACACTAGAAACAAGAATAAAAAAATGGAAAGCTGCAATAAAAAACAAACAAAATAAAACAAGGCTGGATAGACACGTAGAAAAAAACTAATTAAAAACAGACTGGAAAGTAACAAAAATAATTTAAAAAATGCATTTATAAGAAAAGCAGGATTACTAATATAGTCAACAGATGGCACCATGAATGATGTGCAAGGAATTTTTTTCACCATGATCTGACAACCACTACTATAAAAGAAAGCAAGCTCCAACAAAGTTGCAACCTCCTCGAATGATGACCCCAGTCAGGGGTAGAAATATTAGGATATTTACTCACAAGTAAGTGAATCTATTTGTGTTAAGTTTCAATGTATATTAATCTACCTATTCTAAGACAGCAATGAATACAATTATTAATGGAATATCAGTAATAGTAGAGACAGTAGCTACTTTAAAAGTATCAATATATATTGTTGCTAGCAATTACTATGCACATATTATGGGAGTTTTAAATTGCTGAAATAATCACAATCTATTATAGAAACTAACTAGTAAATATTGAAATCATGCTTGCACATAATTAAACACTTTCTGAATTCATATAAAAAACTTACCATTTTTTCTGAGTCATCTTCACTTTCCACATCAAACATAACATGGGTACCATGCTCTTTGCCATTGCAACTATCAGGATAATCTAGTTTGTCATAAACAGTGTCATATTAATTTAAAACAACAAGGGACAAAATAATATTTATAGTGGTTTTTTTTTTTAACACATAAAATGTATAGAACCTTACATATCAGAACTGAATACAAAATTCCAGGGCCTATTTCAATTTGAAATATTAATATCACATATCAGTAGGGCAGTCCCAGTGGTTAGCATGTTTGGCTACTGATCAAAAGGACCTGGGTTCAAACCCCAGGTAAGGTACAGATGTTTGTGTTGTTTCTGCTGAAGTCTTGCTTCTCATCACAGACCTTCTCTATGGCATATTTAACTACCAAACTTCTGTGGCAGGCAGTTGCTTGAGAGTTTTTTATTATTATTTATATCATCAGTTGTAGCTGATGAGGAGAAATGCTCGATCCCAACACAGTTCTACATGAATTACTGACAGATATAAACTCTAAGTGAAATTCACCCTCCTCATATAAAATGCTAATTTTCTGAATTGACAGATACAATTTCTTTTCTTCTGAAACAATATTTTCTCCTAAAGATTTCAGATTTTGCAGCACATAAGGATACAAAGGATACATATCTAACAAATAACCATAGAAGAGAGAAAAAAAAAAGGTTTGAAGCCAAAAGTAAAAAATATTAGGTTGTAGGTTGTGGGTTGTTTTACCTCTGAGCGGCACTTTTTTGCACACCATGGGCTAAATGGCCAGGTCACATGGAACCCGAAGGCTCAGAGAAGGTTGGGGGAGGGGACCCACTGGAACAGCTGTTAGGAGACAGATGGTAGCCTCCCGTCAAGGCCATCCAGCGTGTTCTTTAACGTGCACAGGGTATGGCTCTCCCGTACACGGGACCACGGCTTAACGTCCCATCCGACGGACGGCGGCCTTTCCAAGCCCATCGGTGTCCCCTACTGACCGTGGGCAGGGCGGGGAATGTTTGCGGAGATAAAAAAAAAATATTAGGCAAAACAAACCTTATTTCATGAATGATATGCATTTACTTGAATCATTAAATAATTTTCTTCTGATAATTTTGCTAATGTTTTTTAGAAAAATGAATAACAATAATTCAGAAAGCATTTGTAATTGGTGATAATCGTTACTGCACTTTCGCATTACACAGAAAACCATATTGTCAGCTTGTCCCATCAGCTTCCAAAAATGGCCATATCAACTTCATTGTGGGATTAGTTGATATTTCAGTAACTGGATATATAAATCAACAAGTAGTTTTTTAATTTTCAAATTCAATAAAAAGCCATAAAAATATGCTTCCACCTTAGCAAAATGCATGTTTATAAAATAGTACGACACTATGTCGAAAAAAGTGTCGGAACACTTCCATGCTATGTGAATGGAAAGCCACCGTCAAAGCTCCCTAACATTGAAAATAAACCTTTTACGCAAAAACTGTTATTGGAAATAAATTATAGATGTCACTCAAATCTTTCTAAATATATTTCAAGTAATATTTGCTTAATATTTAAAGAATGAATGGAAGCTGAAGCATTTATCTTCACCTTCTGACATTTGTGAAAAAATACTTCAACAGATAAAACTCAACTATTGTAACAATTTGTTCACTAACATAAATTAAATATGTGAAATTTGTATGATGATTTTTTAAGATTTCATCAATTTGGAGGCAATGTGATAATGTCAATTTTCAACAATCTTCGATCAATATTTAAAGAGTCATTGAAGCAGGACCATTTAACAGCAGACAACACTGTCATATTGCCTCCAAATTGATGAAATCTTAAAAAATCATCATACAAATTTCAGATATTTATCTTAGTGAACAAATTGTTACAAGAGTTGTGTTTTATCTAATGAAGTATTTTTCCACAAATGTCAAAAGTTGAAGACAAATGCTTCAGCTTCCATTAATTCTTTAAATATTAAGCAAATATTGCGGGAAATATATTTAGAGAGATTTGAGTGACATCTATAATTTATTGCCAATAACAGTTTTTGCGTAAAAGGTTTATTTTCAATAACTTTGAAAGGAGTTTTGAAAAGGAGCTTTGAAAGTGGTTTTCCATTCACATCACCGAATTTGTTACGGAGCTTTGAAAGTGGCTTTCCATTCACATAACATGGAAGTGTCTGGACACTTTTTTCAACATAGTGTATGTAGCAATTTTCTGGCTACCAGCATCTGTATACCAATTCTGCTACAAGTCTGGCACTATAAAGGTTTCAATGTATTGTCCTCCAGAAATCATAAATAAATAAATATCCTCTCAAGTAGCTGCTTGTCACAGAGGTCTGATAGGAGCCAATCAGTTTACACACCATAGAAAAGGTAAGTGACGATGGTGGTACCTCAGCAGAAAAACAACAGAAACATCCATGCCTTACCCAGGGCTCAAATACAGGTTCCTTTGATCAGTAGCCAAGCATACTAACCTAGTTAATGTTATTTGACATTAAAAAAAGTTTTGCTGTGTGGGATATTTCTACATTAGAATATAGTTTTTATTGGAGAGAAATTTCAATTGGTGGCTGTTTTTAACAAAGCCAGTATTTTCAGATGGCCAGTAAATAAATTGGTATTAAGTTGGATGGATGGGATTTTATAGTACAACAGCAGCTAGGGCCACATTGCATCAATATGGTATTAAGAATAACATCAAAGTTATGGTTTTTAAATAGAAACATTAAGCAAATTAATAAATAGTTTTAAAATATTTAGTTTAAATGTTAGTTTATTTTTAAAACTAATAATCAGTAAAATTTTGCAAAAAATAAAATTCTATTTCTACACTAAAAAAGTTGAATTTTTTGAATGCACAAAGATCTTTTAAATTATAAAAAAAATATTAGCAACATTTTCTGTCAGGATATTTGCTAGTTTGTATATGAAATAAAGTATATAACAAATTAATATTCAGAAAATAATAAATGTTAATGCTTTTGAACATTTGTAACTATTTTTAGTTCAACAATGAAACCAGAGAGGCTTCAGCTTTTCTGGGTTGGGTTGTTTTACCTCTGAGTGGCATGGGCTAAATGGCCAGGTCACATGGACCCCAAAGGCTCAGAGAAGGTTGGGGGAAGGGAATCCACTGGAACAGTTGTTGGGAGACAGATGATAGCCTCCCGTCAAGGACATCCAGCGTGTTCTTTAAAGTGCACGGGGTATGGTTCTCCCCACACATGGGGCCATGGCTTAATGTCCCATCTGATGGACAGCGGCCTTTCCTAGCCCATCAGTGTCCCCTACTGACTGTGGGCAGGGTGGGAAATTTTGCGGAGATAAATCTCAATGCTGGCCCAGCTGGGACTCAAACCTGGGTACAGCAGATAACAAGCAACTCTACTGACTGAGCCACCCCCGCCCTTCAGCCTTGCTGAATTCCTTGCATTAAGCAACAGAAAAACTGCCTCAGCATTAGTTACATAGTGAACACAAGTCAAAGCTTTAAACAATATTGATGATCAGAAGTAAGATTAAAATAATCAAGGACTACAAAAATAAAATCATGTTTTGTAAAATGCAAATATTACTCTTACATTCAAACATATTCAAGGAAAACAATAATAATTTAATATATTAATAAATTATACATTTAAAAATACCTTTCATGCTTTCCATAGTACAATCTGCAGAACATTCTTGCTGTGGTAACATAAAACATGTTATTACTTCTTTCTTAGATTTTACATCTATATCTCTCTGGAATTTTAAAAGTGGTTGTGCCTATTAAAAAAAAAATGTCATTTACAACTATATACATAACACAATATACAAAGTACTTTTAATAAATACCTAAAAATATTTTATGTGTTTATTCAAATAAACATATTAGCCAGGCATTTTCAAAAATTAATAACTTAATATTTCTCTACAATACAGTCCATGATTTAAATACACTGGATTAATCTGAAAATCTGAATGACTGTCATTCAGGCATAAATAAACGATTTACTTCATGACAGGGTCAGTGCAATAACACTGAAATTATTATGATGATTATTTTGTAAGTGCTTTTTTACCAAAGTTAGTGCAATAAATAGAAAAATACATGGATATGTTAGGAAACATTGCATATAGTCGAGTGAATTTGAGTAGGGACAGTTTATTGAGTTGTCTGAAGCTGGAGGATCAATTCAGAACATTGTCCTTTGTGTGTGCTATTATGAAATACGGGAAGGCATTGGTAACAGTGGTTTCAGAAAGGTACATTCTAAAACCATTATCTATTCTCAAGTTCTGAAGTCACTAAATATGCATTCAGTGTAGCCATTAATCTTGCTGAGAAGAAAAAGGGCCAAGTTCATACCATCCACTGGCTCTTTCTTGTGTTGTTTCAGGTTGTTATATCTTTGAGAGACACCTTTTTTGCATGTATTGGCCTAAATGGCCTAGCTGCAGAGATCCAAGGTATTTAGAGAAGGTTGAGGAAGGGAATACACTGGACAGCTATTAAGAGACTGATGATAACTGCAGCCAAGGCCATTCAGAATATTCTTGAGCATGCACAGGTACAGATCTCCTGCACACAGCATCACGGCTTAGTATCTCATCATGCAGATGGCAGCCTTTTCAAGCTCAGTGGTATACCCATTTTAACTGAGGGCAACTTGAGGTTAGTGGAGATAAAATTCAATGCTGGTCCAGTTGGGACTCAAACCTGGATACTGCAGATGATGACCTTGGCATGCTACAAATTGAGCCAACTCATATTCCCTCTTTGTTGCTATATGATTGTTTTTCAATCAATTATATAGCCCTCTTTCTTGCTATATGATTGTTATTCAGAATTGCTAGGTTAGGAAAAAGGGTTGATTGGCATGACTATGCCATCTATTGTCAAATCTTAGTTTATTTTAGGGAGCTAGTGATAAGTACATTCTTCTTTGAAGACGTTATGGAGTGGCTTGCAAAAGGACTGGAATAATCCACTAAAGGGTTCTTAAAAGAATTTATCACACAATGTTCATAAAATTCTGAGATCTTCATTTATGCCATTCATTAAAGCCTGGTGCACTGCTGACTGAGCCAAATGTTCCCCAAAAACAAGAAAATGTATATACACAGAATTCATGTGTGGCTGTATAATCTTACTGGCAATTAATATCATATCCAAATATTATTTTACCTGATTTTCTGAAAGCCAAAGTGCTTTCAAACTCAAAGAAGTAATAGTTGCTGGTAGATATTGCAATCTGAAATAAATGGAATTCATATTTTTTTTGCAATAATACACATAATAATAAATACAGATACACCAAATTAATAAATACTAGCTTATATATGTAGATTTAAAAAGAAATTTTTTGGCATGCACTCTTTTATAAAGTATTTTACAATGTAATTGTTTTAATTACATTATTTCTGTAAAAAACTTTCTGGTGGTGTTACTGTTTATGTTAATTCTAATGCACCTGTGTGTCAGGAGGAGCCATATTTAACAACATTCTCAAAAGTGGAGTTTATTGATGGTTTTAGAAGTGTTTTAAATAAAATATAATTATACAATCATAATTGGTGACATAGTAGTAAGGTCCAAAAGCTTCTGGCCCAAGAGTATTAAAGAGGTAATAGAATCAAACAATAATTTTTATTTTTCAACATAATCACCCTTTATTTCAATACCTTTTTTAGAATGGATAATTAATTTTTCTATACTACTGAAAAAATAATCTGAATTTTTGTCCTTAAAACGGTCTAAAACTGCAGAAATGACTTCTTCTTCACTTATAAATTTTTTTCCACGCAGATCAGACTTCAATTTTGAAAACAAAAAATAGTCACTAGGGGCTAGGTCGGGGCTGTATGGTGGGAGATTTAATTCCTGAAAACCACATTGCTGAATAGCAGCCTTCGCAGCAACTGAAGTGTGCACTAGGGCATTGTTGTGCAATAACCTCACTCCCCGGGACAGCTTTCCTTGGCATTTCTCGTTGATGGTATCCTTCAATTTGTACATTAATGACACATAATATTCACCAGTAACTGTACTATTTCATTCCTTAAAGAGTTGTTAAAAAGATGGTGGCCATGATCTTTTTTGGGGATTGTGTCACTTTTGCTTTTTTTGGCAATGGGGATCTAGGATGCCGCCACTCCATAGATTCCCGTTTAGACAGGGGATCATGGTACAGAACCATAGTTTCATCTCCTGTGATAACTGAATCAATCACTTCTTTTCCTTGTCCCTCACAGAATGCTAAAAATTCAGTACAGCATTCCATGTGTCGTTTTTGGACAACACTCAAAAGTTTTGGGACCCATCTTGTACTCACTTTGTTTATATCAAGATGATCGTGTAAAATTCGAAGCACCATGGTTTTTGAAAGTCCACACCTTGCTGATAATTCTTTAGTTTTCAGTTGCCTATCCTTTAACACCTCTTTTTGCACCAGTGCAATTGTTTCCGGAGTGAGTGTTTCTGCAGGTCTGCCTTGACGAGGCTCATCTTCAATCGAATCTCTCCCTAAGCGAAACTGCTTAGCCCATTCTTTAAGCATCAAATATGATGGGGAAGATTTGCCATACACAGCATCAAAATGTCTAATTTCTGCTGGGCTTTCACCTTCTTTCATCAAAACTATAATGACAGCACGATACTCAAGTTTAAACACTTTAAAATATTAGGCAATAGCACTTCTATCTGTAATGCTAGCTGGAGTGCTACTGATGCTAGAGCTGCAAAATTTTAGTTATGTTTGACCTATGTTTCATAGGGTTAGGCCCGTTAATTCTTGTTCTAACATGTTCGGGCCAGAAACTTTTGGACCTTACTACATAAATATAGATTTAATAAGTAATGATACTGCAACTGAAAAATTTGATGGGAATGATCAATTAAATTGGATTTATTTCTAATCATAGACATGTCACTAGGATGGGCACACCTGTTTAGATCATTTTATATTAGAAATTCATAAACTGACTAGGTAACTACATTTATAGAACAAACTGGTATTAGTGATCATTTCTTTATTGTTCTAAATATTTATATAGGCCATATAGAATTTGAGAAATCAAATTGCTTAAATCAGAGTGTTTAGACTTGACATAAGGAGACTTATGGATCTCTTGAGATTAAAATCATGAGAGGAAATTTATTCTAAAGCTAATGCAAGCAAAGCTTTTGAGATTTTTATTAATGATCTGAACACTCTGATTAAAAAATCTGTGTTAGTGACCAACATATAAAAAAAATAAACTAAGGCCCTGAATATCAGAGGCAATAGATTTGATAAATTATAGACATAAATTATATAAACAATATGTGAAATTGGCTAAATCAGGATGAACTGGAATATTTAAAAAATTGCAATATGTTGACCAATTTACTTAGATTGCAAATTTTTTTTTTAACAAGACTGGATTTTTAAATAATTGCAATAAAAGGAAAAAGAATTTAGATATAATAAATAAGATGTATGGTAAGAAAAGGAGGTGAGAACATTGATCCAAAGCTTATTAAGGATCAAAACAAAGAGTATACTTTCCAAGAACAACCTCGGAAATTTACTAACAAGTTTAATAATAATTATTTATAAACAAAAATATTATTATTTAAATACCTAGTCATTTTATTGAAATTATTGATTCTCTTTTATTAGAACATGCTTCTGAGCTTCTTGCTGCAGCTGGTAGCTCAGCAGTCAGAGTATCTGACATACATCAGGAGTCACAGTTTCAGATCCCATCTGATTCAAGACAATTTTCCTTTAGGCCCAAGTTGACCTATAGCATAATAGTGTGGATTGGGTTGTTTTACCTCTGATTGGCACTTTTTTGCACACCATGGAATAAATGGCCAGATCACATGGACCACAAAGGCTCAGAGAAGGTTGGGGAGGGGACCCACTGGAACAGCTGTTGGGAGATAGATGGTAGCCTTCCGTCAAGGCCATCCAGCATGTTCTTTAATGTGCAGAGGGTATGGCTCTCCCACACACGGGGCCACAGCTTAACGTCCCATCCGATGGATGGCGGCCTTTCGCATAATAGTGTGCATGTGTTAAAAAATAATAATACCCCCTCAAACAGCTGCTTGCCAGTGGTCTGACAGAGCCTCTCAGTTTACTATACCATAGTAGAGGGTCTGTGAGGATTGCTACTGAATTATAACGTAATAGAGTGTAGCCTCCTGTCAAAGCCATCCAGTGTGTTCTTTAACATGCACAGGGGATAGCTCTCCCACACATGGGACCACAGCTTAATGTAATATTCAGTAGTCTTTCCAAGCTTATCAGTGTCCCCTACTGACTGAGGGCAAGGTAGGGAGTTTTGTAGAGATAAATCTCATTTCTGGCACAGCTGGAACTTGAACCTGGGAAATGCAGATTACAAGCCTGGAGTGTTACTGACTGAATCATCCCCACCCTTGCTGACATCTGTTCCTATCAAACAGCTGTAAGCCCCAGAGATCTGACATTAACTTCTCATAAACATAAATATCTAACAATTTTATCTTTTAAGATTTGCATTGACATATGTAATTTGATGACAAGCAGAGAAATTTGAAATAGCATGGCTTTGCCACCTATATTACAAATGATGACATTAAAAATTTAAAATGCATTCTTTTGAACCCATTAACATTTTAAATCCAGTCTTTTGAACCCATGAACAACAAAAGTTAATAAACTTTAATCTAATCATCAAAATTTGAATGCTTTTACAATTTCATGTGGGCTTTCCTATAAAAAATTCAGTCACCATTACAGGAATGCCCAAACATCAAGGAGTCATTTCCCACATTAAGGATTAAAAAATTCACTGGATAGCATTGAAGAAAATTTCTATCTGCCCTATAAATTGTCTCATGGGTTTTCAGGTTGTTTAACCTAAGAATGGCACTTTTGTGCACACAGTATGTGGGTTATGGTCAGGTTACAAGGACTTCAAAATCACAGAATTGGGTAGGGGAAGGGGACCTAATGGACAGCTCTTAGGAGACAGATGAAAGCCTGTAGTCAAAACTATCCAGCATTATTTAGCATGCACAGGGTGATGGACAACAGAGATAAATATTAATGCTAGAATAGTTGGGAGTCAAATCTGGGAACTTCAGTTGATGTGCTACTAACCGAGTCTCGTGGGCCTCCTCCAACCCTATTTCAGATCCTTATTATCTGGAAGTTTATCACACAACATTCTGGAGGATTAATTACATTAAAATATATAAAACTTTTATACTGATTATATATAACTTTAACCACTTGGTACTGAGTAAAAGCCCTGGGTAAAGACATGGATGTTTGTGTTGTCTTTATGCAGAGGTCGTCTTCCTCCCAGATCTTCTCTATGATATATTAAACTGACAAGTTCCTGTCAGACTTCTGCAGCAAGTAGCTGCTCAAGGGATTATTTATTTTATTTCTTATTAACTGTAATTTCAATTCACTTAAAGGTATTCATAAGCATTATAAAATGTTTTAAAAATTAATTACCTGTTTCCAGAAACATCCAATACTTGCAATTCTTTTAGTCTTCCTATATCTTCAGGAAGGAATGTTAAACAGTTGTCTCTTAAAGATAATACACTTAATTTTGACATATTTCCAATTTCTGATGGAAGAGTTAACAATTTATTGCAATCTGCATTAAGAGTTCTCAATCTACTTAGATTGCAAATAGAGATGGGAAGTGCTGATAGATCATTTTCAGTTAGCACAAGTTCTTGAATATTTCTGCAGTTTCCTATGCTTGCAGGTAGAGAGATCAACCTATTATGATCAATCTGAAAGAATAAAGAAAGAAGGTGTATTCATGATATTAATATACAGTTATGATCAATCTGAAAGGAAAGAACTATATTCATGATATTAATATACAGTGAAACCTTCCTATAATAGAAACCCAGAGAAACAGCAAAATTTTCATTTAATACAGATTTCTAATTTAAAGAAGTGACAGTTTCACAAAATACAGATAAAACATGTGCATAAATATTTTTTGCATCATTAACAACATAATCTAATACTCTCAACCAAAGTCACTTTTAAAGCTTCAAACTAATTGGTAAAAATTTCTTATCAGGAAGCTTGTTTCCATCTGTCTTTTTTTATTTTGGAAAGTGTGGTTTTGCAGAATGCATTTTGAGTGTGAATATTAACACTTGCACTGTCAATTGCTTCATCATAATCAAGGAGTCTCAGTGCTTTCAGGCTATACAAGGGTGATCAAACTGATTCTAACAAAATTTGCTCTATTTGAAAACTTAACCAATTTTCTGGGAAACACTTTGTAGTCTGTTTTAAAGGTAGTTTTATTATCCTTTGCATATTGAGTCTGACCATTACCTTGTTAAAAGTCTCTCCCAAGTGAGGCTTAAGAAATGTTGTGCTAAGGTTTATAAGAATTGCTCTTAACACTGAAGCTCTGTAAGACCAGCAATCTACATTATTATATACAGCTGAAGTGCCAAAAATCATTCATCATCATCAAGCAGCCATGGGCTACGGAGGTCCAACCAAACGGTGCAATTTAGTTCTCCAAGCAAGTCTATCCTGAGCTACATCTACTGCATCTGGCCACTGCACACCAATTCTAACAAGGTCCTGTTTGACATTGTCTGCCCACCGCATCCTAGGTCTCCCCTTCTTTCTGAGGCCTTTAGCCACACTGTTCATAACCCTATTCGCCAATCTATAATTATTCATACAGGCAACATGGCCAAACCAACGGAGTCTCTCTGCACAATATGCTGCTTAAAGGAGGTTGCAAACTCCTTTGCCTAATCTCATCATTAGTTACAAAGTTAAACCACCTAATGCCCAAGATACTGCGTAAGCATCTGGAATCAAAAGCATCTAGTTTCCTTTTATCTTGTTTACAAAGTGTCCAAGTTTCACTACTACAACTAACCCTAGAAAGAACCAAACTATTATACAGTCTAATTTTAGTTTTTAGGTGTATATGCCTATTTCTCCACACTCTCCATAGGTTCTTAAAAGTCCCGGCAGCAATCCCTATTCGTCTGTTAATCTCATGCCGCACATCACCATTATCTGTTACATAGCTCCCAAGATAATTAAACTGTGACACCTGCTCAAGACGGCAACCATTCAGATTAACTGAATCACAGCCTGCCTGACCAATTTTCATCACTTTAGTTTTCTCTCTGTTTATAACCAAACCTACTCTACTACCAGTCCATCAACAGCTCGAATGAAAGAGATCATCTCATCAACATCATTTGCCAAATGGGCTAAATCATCAGCATAATCTAAATCAGAAATTTTCGTATCTCCAGCCCATTTAAGGCCAAAATCTTTCCCTTGAAGTGAATTTCGCATAACATAATCAATAACCAAGCTAAAGAGAAAAGGAGACAAAATGCACCCTTGTCGAACACCAGAAGTAATGCTAAACCAATTGCTACAAGACTTACCAACTCTCACACACGACTCAGTGTTTTTATAGAGAGCTTTCATAATGTTAACTAACTTGTCTGGTATACCATATGATCTCACAATCAACCACAAATTATGATGATCAACAGAGTCGAAAGCCTTTTTGAAATCAACAAAGCTAGCAACCAAAGGTTTCTGAAACTCTAAACATTTCTCAAGAATCTGCCTAAGTGAAAATATCTGATCCACACATCCCCTACCACTTCTGAATCCACATTGCTCATCACGCAATTGACTGTTGACATATTCTTAATTCTATTAAGCACAATCATGGAAAGAACTTTACCTGGAACAGAGAGTAGGCTGATACCCCTATAGTTATCACAAGAACTGCGATCACCTTTTTTGAAAATAGGGATAACAATAGCTCTGGTAAAATCCTTAGGAACCATGCCTTTATCATAAAAAATATTCAGAATTTCAGTTATCCAAGTGGTAACCGAAACATTCCCAGCTCTAAGCATTTCCGTAGTAATTTCATCTACCCCTGGGGATTTATGAAGTTTAAGTTTATAAACAGCCAAAATAACTTCAGATTGTGTTATAGGGCCAACATTAAAGCCACCAATGCATCTATCATCATTGCAAACAATGGGAGTAGAACTAACTACATTGTTTAGAACATCACTGAAATGCTCAGCCCACCTAGCCATGACAGAATCCTCCCCTTCTATAACCTTACCTTGTTTAGTCTTCAATCCTTGTATGCCTGTCCGTTTTCTACACACAAAACATTAACTATCTGGTACAGCTCTCTGCTGTTGTGCTGTCTAACTGCTTCCTCGGCTTTGTCAGCCAAACCATCAAGCCAAAGATTCTTAGCAGCAGCTAACTGATCCTTTGCAAGTTTATTAAGATCTCTGTAATGCTTTCTATTAGGACTAGTAGGGTATTGATTAAGGGCATTCCTGCAGTTCTTTCTTTCCGAAATAAGCTCAAGTGCCTTATCACTCAGATAATTTTGCCTCTTCTGCTCCTTTTTTCCTAAAAGAGTACTGTTAGTGTCCAAAAAAGTCTGTTTAAAATGATCCCATTCTTCCTCAACTTCAGTAGTAAGCAAACCATGACTGTCATAATGACTAAGTAACCTATCATGGTAAGCTTTGGCTATAACTGGATCTTTCAGAGCTTCAGTATTAAAAGTAATTTTTTTAACCCTAGCACAACACTTTTTAAGTTGCAACACACTTTTAACAAGGTAATGGTCCGATCCAATTTCAGCTCCCCTATATGCCCTGGTATTCCTAACAAAACTAGCCCATTTACGTTAATTAATATGCAATCAATCATATTCTTATGCAGCCCATCAGGTGAAACCCATGTGTACTTATGTATGTCGCGGTGTTTGTAATAAGTGTTAGTTATTCTGAATCCATTGAGTTTACTTACCTGTAGGAGACGTTGCCCATTGCCATTGCAGCTACCAATACCAAAAGGGCCTATTACTCCTCCCCAAAGGTCAGAGTCAGTACCAACTTTGGCATTGAAGTCACCAAGAACAAGGGTAATATCTCCTTTCTTGACAGAATTCAAAATATCCTGAAGTTGTTCATAAAAGCTATCCTTCTCGTCCTCATCGGCATCCTCAGTGGGGGCATAACAGCAGATAACATTCAGGTCTTTAACGCTTGTCTGAAATTTTGCTGTAAGAAACCTTTCATTAATGCACTCATATCCTAGAAGAGCATCGCTAGCGTGTCTGCTGAGAAGCAGACCCACACCTTTGTGATGCTTATTGTCGTCCCTCCCTGAAAAGAGAAATTTAAGATTTTTTTAGGAATCTGACCTTTATCTGTCCATCTGGTCTCTTGCAAGCCGAGAATATCTAAATTATAATGGTGGAATTCTTGTGTGAGGACATCAAGAGGAAAAGCTCTGTGCAGAGTCCTCACATTCCAACTACCTATGGAGAGAAAATGGTTAGTGGGATGTTTAAAGAAACTATGTTTATTGAGAGAGGTAATGCCGACAATATCAAACAGCCCCCTAATCGCAGACATGGGGCAAAGACCCGTTCCCCCACTACTAAAGGCTGAAGCCATCTACACTGGAAGACTTCCTCCAATGTAGAATTTGACGATGCCAATAGAAGCAAAGAGTTCAGGTGCCTGCGATGACTTCTGCTCAGGATTATCCACCAGCTGATAAACATATCCTGTGAATCTATGTACTTGGGGCTGTCAACCCACAAACAAACAGAAAACACAGCGGAAGATTTTCCCTCCACAGAAGCCCACCAGTGCAGCAAAATCAGGATCCATAATCAAGCTCAGAGCCGTATATCTGTCCAGTCCAGTAGGTTTATATGGTCAGCACCAGGACCCTGTGTGGTTGACCACTCCTCAGTAGGGTAGAAAAAAATGAAAAGTAGCCATAGTTGTCAAGATCAGTAGGCTACAGTAATCTGGCAGCCCTCCCCTTCCGTTCACTACCACAAGAGAGTATCTCTTTTGAAAGTTACTAACGGTCTGCACCACGAGAAGACGGGGTCGGACATTAGATGCTAGGCCTGGCCGGTTCTATGCATCATCACAGGGGATTGGTGCATATCTCTCCTTCCAGTGACTACCTAGCTACCATTTACAGACCTCAAAAATCATTATAGGTTATTTAATCATATAACAATCATTGTTTGCTTAATACTGAAGTTAAGGAGAATGGAACTATTTTGAACAGGCTTTTCTTGAAATTAACAGTGCTGTTTTGGGAAAATGGAACATAAAATGCAGTGTCATTTGGGTGACAGAGCTTATTAACGAAAGAAATGTGATGGTCCACCATTCACTTTTACTCAACCAGTTTTACTTTATTTACATTATATTTATCATTTTGGGTATTATTTCATTTGGACAAGATCACAATTCTTTCTTCTGAGCCATAGGAGTTGCACACGCGCAACTCCAACCTTTTGATTGTCAGCCGCTAGTGCATGCGTGTAGGACACGAACCCTCTTGCAACATAGCTAGCGCAATCGTCAGATTATACAAATGTGTTTTTCCTGGAGTGCAACAGACACATGCCAGATTATACGCCACATGTATAACTAAGTGACATTAGGTAACAGAGTTAGTAGAGAATGATATTAGAAGGAGTTGAATTATAGTAGAGAATGACGTTAGGAGGACTTGAATGAGTGGAGTAGAGAGAGTATGGAGTTAGTCAGTAAGAATGTGTTGTGCAGATAGAAGGAGTTGTTTGTGTTAGTAGAAATTTAGGTAGATGTGAGTTGTTAGTGACTCCAACTTTTTGTATTCATCAACTGAACTGGTAAGTCTTTCAATTTTTTGGAAATAAACTTTCTTTTGTTATAGAACTATTGATTTTTGCTATTTTTCTCTTGAGCAACGTAAACTGATTTTGGACTCAATAAGTAAGCTATAAATACAAAATGAATGCTACTTCAACTTTATTTGGTAATTTAATATTCCTTGGCACCTGACAAGCTATCTGGAATTTTGAATAAATCTGGATCAGACAAAAGGTCCAAACTTGAAAAAGTTAATAATCTTTGGAGAATTACAGAAAGAATTGGAGGAATAAACTGAATCAACACCTCACTAGTCCTTACCGACAGCATTACAAAGAGCTTAATAAACATGTAAAGGATCAGATGAATGCTCATCGGAATCTTCAGCCTGGTAGCTATGCTAACAAAGCAGAGGAAGCAGCTTGAGACACAACAGCAGAGAATCAGATAGTTAATATTCTGTGTAGAAAGAAACAGACTGGTATAAGAAACAGACAGGGATAAACATGGTATTTACAGTGAAGATTCTATCAGCGCAAGGTAGGCTGAGAATTTCACAGATGTTCTAAACAGGTGTAGTTAGTTCCACTGTTTGTAATGAGGATGTATGCATTACAGCTTTGAGGCTGGGCTCTTTATCCCATTCAGAAGTTACTTTGGCTATCTCTAAATTAAAACTACAAAACTCTCCAATGGTAGATGAAACTACTACTGAAATGCATAGAGCTGGAAATGTTTCTTTTGTCACATGGCTGACTGAAATTATGTATGTTTTTATGATAAAGGCATTTTCCCTGAGGATTTTACTACAATTTAATAAATGTGCAAAGAATCAGTCAACAGCTGATAAGAATCTTTACCTTGAAGCTCTTGACTGATAAGGCAGAGGGAAGCAGCTAGACAGCATAATAAAAGAGAGCTGTGCCAGGTAGTTAACGTTTTGTGGGGGAAGAAACAGACAGGTTTACAGGGATTGAAGGATAAACATGGTAAGGTTATTTAAGGTGATGGGCTGATTTCAGTGATATTCTAAACAATGTGGTAAGTTCTACTCCCATTACTTGTAATGATGATAGATCCATTATTGACCTTAATGTTGACCCTATATCACAGTCTGAAGTTATTTTGGCTATTTCTAAACTTAAACTACATAAATCCCCAGGGGTAGATGAAATTACTACTGAAATGCTTAGAGCTGGAAATGTTTGTTATCAAATGGCTGACTGAAATTTTGAATAGCTTTTATGATAAAGGCATTGCCCGTAAGAATTTTATTACAGTTATTATTATCCTTATTTTTAAAAAAGATGATCGCAGTTCTTATGATAACTATAGCGGTATCAACCTACTTTCTGTTCCAGATAGAGTTCTTTGGATGGTTATGCTTAATAGAATTAAGAACATGGTTGATGAACAATTGTGTGATGACTAGTGTGGATTCAGAGTGGTAGGGGATGTATTAATCAGATTTTTCACAGGCAGTTTCTTGAGAAACGTTTAGGAGTGTCAGAAATGTGGTTACTAATTACACTGATTTTAAAAGAGCTTTCGATTCTACTGATGATAGTAATTTCTGGCTGATCCTAAGATCATATGGCATACTAGAAAAGTTAGCACTATGATGGCTCTATAAACTGAAGTGCCACTGAATTAGGGATAGCAGATGTTATCCAAATTCAGTACTGCAAGCCTTGCATTTGCGCTCATGCGTGGCTGAAACCCTGGTCATATATAGCTGTCAGCTTTGGCTTCCCCAAGCATTCGTCGTGAGAAGCGTAATGGGAAAGGCATGGGATTTAGATGCATTTGACAGAGGGCAGATCATAGGTGTCTGACGGATGGGACACTTGATCTCCAAAATCGTCAATGAACTTGGATTTTCTCGTACGACAGTTTCAAGTGTTCCGGGAATATGAAAATTCTGGCAAAAAAACAAGCATCCAGACAAACTTCAAAGAACAACCAGTCTTGAATGATCATGGGTTTCGCCATCTGACCTGCATCATATAAACCTATAGGGTTGGGTTGTTTTAAATCTGAGCGGCACTTTTTTGCACACCACAAGATAAATGGCCAGGTCACAGGGACCCCGAATGCTCAGATGGTTGGTTGTTTGGGGTTTAATGGCGCATCGGCAACAAGGCCATAATGCGCCAAACAAAAGACAAAATAAAAGATAAAAGACATAGAAACCCGCAAACAAAATTTAAAATACATTTTCAACAGTGTAAATGGGTAAAACAACAAAAAACAGGTGCATATAAACAGAGTAAAACAACTGTAGAAATACTAAATAAAATAATCCCAGGTGTAAGAGACCTGGGGTAAATAATGCGATTAAAACATACAGTATAAACAGTATATCAAATTCGATTAAAATATCCAGTAAATTTAAAAAATTGAAAAACAGCGTTAAAACAACAATGATCTGATAAAAGATGTCCGAGTGTAAGGGGTTCGGACGTAAAATCGTGAAAGTTAAAAAACATACGACGTTCGATGTTAAAACAATGACATGAAATTAAAATATGTTTGATCGTTAAAAAGGTGTCACAAAACTCACACTTGGGTTCGTCGTCCGCCCGTAAAAGAAACGAATGTGTAATAAACGAATGACCCAAGCGGAGCCGAGCAAGTACAACTTCCTCCTTGCGATTCCTGCGGTAACAAGACTGCCATGGTTTGACGATAGGTTTGATCTCAAAGAGCTTGTTCGTAAGCTGTTCTGACCAAGATCTCTGCCACTGTGCTCGGAGCTCGGTGGTAAAACGCTGCCGGAAATCCAGATAGGGAACCGGCAATGGAGAGTCAGACAGGGGCGTGGCTGACTTGGCAGCAGCAACTGCCAAGTCATTGCCCCTGATACCGACGTGACCGGGCACCCAACAGAAATGGATGGTGGTGGTGGCTGCCAGACGATGTAGCTGCTGGCGGATCTTAGTAAGAACAGGGTGAGGCCGATGCCTCACCGAGATCAAAGCCTGTAGCGAGCTAAGCGAGTCGGTGTAAAGCACACACCGACGATGATGCTTAGTCGCCACGTGGTCCAAGGCGAGGCTGATAGCATGCAACTCTGCAGTGAAGATGGAACACTGCAGTGGGATCTGGTCTGCAATGATTACATCACAGCAGACCATGGCCGATCCCACTGAAGTGCCGGACTTCGAGCCATCTGTAAAGACAGGCAAGAAGTCCGGGTGCTCAGCACGATGGCTGGCAAAGAGTTGCCGGTACACACAGTCGGGTGTAAAAGCCTTCCCGGTCCTGCACAGGGAAAAATCGCAAGAAGGGGAAACAGCGAGCCAAGGTGGTAGTGGCTCAGCTGTCGACTGTGCAATGCTATCGAGACTGGTGTTGATGTCTCGCAGGTAACCTCGGACACGCAAACCGAAAGGACGAATGGCAGTCGGCCGATTAGTGTAAAGTAGTTCCCACTTCGGACTGAAAACGCAGTCCCAAGTGGGATGGCCAGGCAGGGATCACAATTTAGAAGCATATTGCAGGGACAACTGCTGACGGCGAAGAGATAAAGATGGTTCGTCGGTCTCAACGTAAAGACTCTGGACCGGTGAGGTGCGGAAGGCTCCCGTGCAAACACGGAGGGCCTGATGATGGAGGGGGTCCAGCACCTTCACCACCGAATCCCGTGCCGAGTTGTACACCAGGGATCCGTAGTCCAGTTTCAATCGGACAAGTGCACGGTACAGGCGGAGCAAAGAACACTGGTCCGCCCCCCAAGAGAGGGAGGAGAGGACCTTGACGATGTTCAATGCCCGCGTGCACTTGGACCTGAGATGACGTATGTGAGGTAAAAAGGTCAATTTCCGATCGAATATGAGACCGAGAAACTTGGTCTCTGCCACAACTGGAATGATGTTACCCCCGAGCCGCAGCTCGGGATCCAGGTGAAGATTACGCTTGTGGCAAAAGTGCACACAAGCGGTCTTCTGTGGGGAGAACCGAAACCCGTTTGCCGTCGCCCAAACCGAAAGATTGTTCAGGGCAATTTGCAGTTGTCTTTCAATGACCCTCATGCTGGAAGATGAGCAAAAGATGCTAAAGTCATCAACATAGAGGGCATTGCCTACTGATGGAGGAAGTTGTCTAGTTATGGAATTAATCTTGACAGCGAAAAGCGTAACACTCAGAACGCAGCCTTGTGGCACCCCCTGTTCTTGGGGGTACGGCCGCGACATAGTGTTACCGACACGGACACGAAAAGAGCGTGTCGATAAGAAGTTGGAGATGAAGATCGGCATGTGACCTCTCAAGGCGAAGCTGTGGAGGTCACGAAGAATGCCGAATCTCCAAGCCGTGTCGTACGCTTTTTCGATGTCGAAGAAAATTGACACCAGGTGCTCTCTACGTAAAAAAGAATTTCTGATAGCCGATTCGAGGCGTATCAGATGGTCAAGAGTTGACCGTTGCCTGCGAAAGCCACACTGGGTGTTGGAAAGAAGGTTGTGATGTTCTAAATACCAGATGAGTCTGGCATTTACCATTCTTTCCAACACCTTGCACAGGCAGCTCGTCAATGCGACGGGACGATAATTGGAAGGAATCTTGGGATCTTTGCCTGGCTTGGGGAAGGCCAAGACGATGGCCTCCCGCCAGGAGTCCGGAAACTGCTCCTCGAGAAAAATGCGATTGAAGAGTTGGAGCAGCCGATCCTTACTCGATGGTGAAAGATGTTGGAGCATGGCATAATGGACATTGTCTGGCCCTACAGCAGAGGCACGAGAAGAGTGCAGAGCAAGGCGAAGCTCCTCCGCTGTGAATGGCCTGTTGTACGGCTCCAGGCCATTCGAGTGGAAAGACAGCGGAGAGAGCTCCGCCCTTCCCTTCTGGGCCAGAAACTCGGGGGAGTAAGAGGAAGACGAAGAGATGGAAGAGAATGACTCCCCCAGAGTGTCGGCAATTGCTTTGGGATCAGCAATTGCCTGTCCATTGTGCTCCAGGATCAATAACGAGTGGGACGTGTAGTTCCCACTCATCTTCCGGACTTTATCCCACACGACCTTAGAACTAGTCGTGCGGGTGATGGATGACGTATACTTGATCCAAGATTCCTTCTGGCTCTGGCGTCGGACGAAACGTGCTTTCGCCCTGGCGTCGGACGAAACGTGCTTTCGCCCTGGCGCGTTTGAAATTTTCAAGGTTGGGGGACGTCGGATATCTCTGAAACACCCCCCAAGCCTTGTTCTGAGCCTTACGAGCTGCGGTGCATTCTGGATTCCACCACGGTTTCGGAAAGCGAGGAAACCGTGTAGAAGTTTGAGGAATCGTTGATGCAGCTGCATCTACGATACAGTCCGTTATCTCCGCTACTGCCACATTGATTGGCTCCTGGCTGACAGAGTGGTCGTCGAGCTCAGAGAGCAGCTCGAAAAAACCCCAGTCAGCCTGATCGAGCCTCCACCGTGAGACGCGTGAAGGGCTGCAAGGCCCCCCACAGGAGATGGTGCACACCACGGGGAGGTGATCGCTTCCGTACGGGTTGTTCTCGACCTCCCATGTAAAGAGTGGAAGGATCGAGGAGGAGCAGATGGTGAGGTCAATGGCAGTGAAAGTGCGGGTTGGGGAGTGAAAGTAAGTACTGACACCGGTGTTCAACAGGGAGAGAGAAGGATCCAAGAGCCACTGCTCCAGGACCCCACCCCTCCCGTTGGTGTCAGCACTGCCCCAAAGTGGACTGTGTCCGTTGAGGTCCCCCATAATGAGGAAGGGGGACGGCAGCTGCGAGACAAGATCATCAAGGTCTTTCTGGAAGACGATGCTCCCAGGTGGAAGATATACAGAGCAGACAGTCAGCGAGAACCCCACGAAGAGACGGATGGCTACCGCCTCTAAGTTGATGGTGAGTGGTACGACCTGGAATGGAGAATGGTTGCTCATGAGGATGGCGACACCTCCGCGAGCTGGACCATCTCCATCCCGGTCCCGGCGAACTAGTGAAAAGTGCCGGATCGTGGGATCTGTGACTGGCTGCAAGTATGTCTCCTACAGGCACACACAGATGGGCTGGTGTGCCTGAAGGAGGGCCTTGATGTCGTCAAGATTCCTTTGGAATCCACGACAATTCCATTGTAGGAGTGTGGCCATCTCAGGACTTAGAAGAGTGGGCGGACGACGAATTCCTATTCAACTTAACCGCCGCAGAGGACGGTTTAGTGAATAGGGGGCGGTCGGTATCCATGTCCTCGGAATCGTCCGAGGGGCATGGATCGGTGACCGCCCTTTGTGGCGCTGTTATTTTCTTTTTTGGCCCCGGTGGGGGCCCCTTCGGTTTTGAAGGTCTTGCTGTCTGAGGACGGGAAGGAGGAGGCCTTCCGGTGGAGGTGGAAGGCTGTGTTGCAGGAATGGAAACCGGGGTTGATGTCGAAGTCGACACCACCCTCGGTCTCGCCTGCGTGAGGAGGTACTTGGCTGCGAGCGAGAAAGACTCAGTAGGTGGTACACTGATGTCAGTCTGCACCGCCACTGAAGTCATTGGAACGAGCAATGCATGGATCGTGCAACGCTCACTTCATCGTCTCGGCTTTGGGAGCCACCAACCTACAAGAGTCCCACTTCTGACGGCACGACACCGGGCTCAATGCCTTGTCTGGGCTAAAAGACATCGAAATTGGACCATCGAAAATTGGCAATGGATAGCCTGGAGTGATTTATCCTGATTTAAACTTCATCACGCTGATGGGAAACTGAAGATATGGCGGCAGGGTTGCAGCAATGCTCCTGCAGGGTTGCAGGAGCATTCTCTGCTGACTTTGAAATAATGAATTGGACACCTAGAAGCTCAGATTTAAATATGATCAAAAATCTTTGGGATACTGTCGAGCAGAGTGTTCGGGCCTGTGTCCCATCAGCAATAAACTTGAGAGAATTGTGAACAGCTCTGGAGTATGCATGGGTCACCATACCTGTGGGACATTTATGCAAGCTTGTGAAGTCCTTGCCTCGTTATGTGACAGCTGTTATGAGGGCCAGAGGGGGTCCAACTCATTACTAGGTTATTATCTCTAATTCAATGGCACTTCAGTGTATAATTAATAACTATGAGTATTGTGTGACAGTTGATAATTGATTCAACATTGCTAGTGAAGTTAGACATGGGTGCAATTGTCTCCTATTCTTTTTAAGTGTAATTATTGATTATGTTATGCAGAATTCCCTGCAAGGGGAAGATTTTGGCCTAGAGAATTGAAAATTTCTGATTTAGATTATGCTGATGATTTAGCCCTTTTAGTTTGTTGCACTAAGAACTTTCATAACATCTCTTGAGAAATGTGGTGATGGGTCATCTTGTCTGGTGGCTACTTGTTAAACTGAGTAGGGGAATGTTCAAATACAATATTTAATGTGATGCCTTTTATGTATTTCGAACAGTGCTTTCCGAAACCCTACCATTATTTGTCAGACATCCTGTATATAAAAATATCATCACATTATTTACTTTATACCATGTTGCATCAACCCTTCAGTTTTTACTCCTGAATTTGATCTGAATTGTTACCAATACATTCTTCTGAAAATCTTTAATTGTTTCCAAATATAAACCCAAAACTTTCTTTTATATTAGTTAATATTGAAGATTTTGGAAGCAGTTACCAAGAAAACGATTTTTTCTTTTGCTTTCATTTTATTATCTTTTCTCATTTACATCTATTTCGATATTTCTAGAATTATTTATCACAATTAAACATAACTTCTCAAAAGTCCACTAGGAGTCTTAGGTTTGGGAATATTCCAGGTCCAGTCCTGTACCCAGCTGAAAGCAACAGGAGAGCTTTGGTATTCCTTGGCTCAAAAATAAGCCCCCATTCCTCCAATCCCAAGCAAAATTTTACCTTCAAGAAATAATTAGTTCATAAATGGTTAAAATTAGGTTTAATTCCACCTCAAAATATTTTGGCTATGTCATTCTGAAAATATTAGATTTTTTTTAGCCATAGGGCAACCTGCCTAACCTTGTAGGCACTTTGACAGGCATATCAACAAAGTGGAAGGGCCAAACAGAAAATTTGTGATTTCATTGAAAAAAAAAACATCAACTACAAAGAAATTGTAAACAGGTTAGTCACATATTGCACTACAGGCTCTCTTGTCAAGCTGTACTGCAGACAGACAAATTACAAAAAACATTAGCATTCTGTTTGAAGTTAATGTTTTCATACTGTATTACTGAAAAAGAAACATTCTTGTTACTGATTGTAATATAATATTTTGGCTCATTAAGCCTTCCAGAATTAAGTCCGATTTGGAACATTTTTTCTCTTATATTGCTCTAAAAAAGTTTTATTCAAATACTTTTCCATTTTGATTACAAATTTTATTTTGATAAAACTTACAAACACTATTTAATTTGATATATAGCATGACATGACATTTCATTAGCTATTTGACAAAAAATTTTAAGAGTTTTTTTTGGCTGAGCACAATCAAAAATAGCTGGGCCTATGAATTCATTCCAGTTTTTGAACTGGGCCCTGCAAGGGTTATGACATTTGGATATTGATTTTAAAAGATGTGGCAAGTTATAATCAGGTGTTTGGAAAGAGGGAAAAAATCTGAGTAGCCAACAATTTTTTGCCAAAACCAAGAACAAAGGCATATAGTAACATAAGGAGGGGCAAATAAATTTGACTGCATTTATGTACATTAAAAATTACATATCGATTTTAAAGGGGAGGCAGCAACATAAATAGCAAGTACTGATTAATCAAAACATATACATCATCATCTATGAAGTAACTTGAAGCACTTTGCAAGTGACAAGGCTTGGCATGAAATTCACTAATGGTGAGTTGGTTTATCTAATCTTAGTTACAACATTTTTCATTACTTTTAAGTTTTAGTTGATTAAACTAGGGGTTCTCAACGTGGAATACACATACCCCTTGGGGGTATGTCGTGTGAGCTCAAAAGTCGCTAGATCTAGTAACAAAGTTGGAAACACTGCTACTGATTAATTTCTGAGAACTGAGTGACAAAGCACAGTGCTGTAGTTCATGTCTGCACACATTTGTCAATTCTCCCTTTCCTACCTGAGAGCCAAACTTACCCAAACAGCTGATCACCCAGTCAAAACATCCATTCTAAATGAGTGAATGTGCCTTCTTACTGCTCTATGCATTTGTTGTGATTTATTTCACTTGCTGTGCTTAAAGTTATTTTTAGTCTTCAGTTTACTGTGAAGTTAAATGGGCATTTTTCTAAAGTGCCTTGAAACATGAATAAATGGATAATTAAGAAGAAAAGTAACATGAAGCCAGAACTGATTGCTTCTACATCTACGACTATGTCATCATCCCATGTGAGTAAAGAGAGGGATTCGGCAGTAACTAAAAGAACATTAAATGTTAAACAATAAAGTGATAAAAAAAGTGTTAAAAAATGTAAATATCATGAATCATATTTACAATTTAGCTTTACATGGACAGGAAATTTAGTAGAACGAAATCCACAGTGTGTTGTTTGCTCCTGTCACAAAATTTATGAAACTGTCTCTTTTACAGTGACACTTTGAAACAAAACATGAGCATTTAAAAAATAAGCCCCTAAGCTATTTTGAATGTCTTTTGGAAGACTTGAGTAGTAGAAAAACCATAATTAAGCATTTTTCTGGTGTAGAAGAAAATGAAAGTGCACTTAAAGCATTTTACAAAGTAAGTCTTGAAATTGCCAAAGCGGAAAGGCTCACACAATAGGTGAGTCACTTATTCTTCCAGCAGCAGAAGAAATAGCTTCTTGTGTGTTTGGTCAAAAACAGGCAAACTTTGTCAGAACCATTCCTTTGTCAAATGACACAGTTTCCAGAGAAATAAAGATATGGCCTGTAATATTAAGGACCAACTCATTCAAGCTATTCAATGTAGCCCATGATTTGCCATACAAGTGGACGAGTCTACAGACGTAGCTGGGCTAGCTCAATTACTTGTTTTTGTGCACGGAAAATTCCAGGATGCAATATTTGAAGATATTTTATTTTGTAAGCCTCACAAAACTTCTACTATGGGTGAGGGTATTTTTAATATGATTGATTCATTTTTTGCCGCAAACAACCTTGAATGGAAAAATTGTATTTCTGTATGTGCTGATGGAGCAAAAGCAATGAGTGGTTATATCACAGGACTAGCAGGTCGTATAAAAGAAGTTACACCAGAATGTAAGTTCACTCATTGTTGTCTTCACCATGAAGTGCTGACAGATAAATTTCTCCGATGATTTGAAAAGAGTTCTGGATGAAAGTGTACAAATGATTATTTCATCGAAATACAACCACTGAAGTCTCGACTTTTTTCAATTATGTGTGAAAAAATGGGCAGCCTTTATAAGAGATTGCTGCTTCACACAGAAGTACATTGGTTGTCACGAGGAAATGTTCTTTGCCGTTTATTTTAACTCCACAATGAGGTACGCCTTTTTTTTTCATGGACCACGAGTTTAGACTTTCTTTGAAACTACAAGACATCTATGGTTAGCATATTTAGCTGATATTTTTGAAAAAAATGAATATTTTGAACTTATCATTGCAAGGAGACAACATTGATGTGTTCTATGTTGAGAAGAAAACAGAGGCCATGATAAAAAAAAAAATTCTCTCTGGGAAAATGGAATTAAAAAGAACAGCTGCAACTAATTTCAGCAACTAGATTCATTTCTTAAAGAAAATGAGCAAACAATTGCAGACATCAGACAACAAATTTTGACATTACATTAGACAGACATTTTGAAGACATCAGACAACAAATAATCGTTCACCTAAGCACTCTTAAAACTCTTATAAGGCAGTATTTTCCACCCCCTGATGAAAGGCAAGAATGGATTCGACACCCATTCACATTTGATTTGGAAAAATGTAAAGCTTTCATTGTCCAATAAAGAAGAGTTGATTACGATATCTTGTGACAATAGTTTAAAAAGCATTCATTCCAAAAAGCCATTGATTAGTTTTTGGATTGGAGTGAAGAAGGAATATCAGACTTTGTCAAGAATTGCAGTCAAATATTTATTGCTTTTCACAACAACTTATTTATGTGAAACTGGTTTTTCATCTTTAACTGCTTTAAAAAATAAATATAGGAACAGGCTGGATGTTGAAGATGACTTGCGACGCTACCTTAGCAAGATAACCCCAACCATTGATAAACTGTGCAAGAGTAAACAAGTGCAACCATTTCACTGATTACCCAGTAAAATGTTTATAATTTTATACGATTTGTTAATTGTTTATGTCATTTTTTATGTTTATCAATATATGTAACTTATGAATACAAAATTTAATGTGTATATATATATATGTTTTATTTTATTCCCATTGTTATACTATATTTTTATCTATCTATACAAGGGGTACACCAGTTACATATACATTTCCAGGGGGTACGTGAAGAATAAAAGTTTGAGAACCACTGGCTTAAAGAAAAAAAGTAGTTTTACCATTAATTTTTTTTTCACAGTGATATTTTAAATTTGATCACAAATGTGTTTAAATGTGTCATTGTAAAGAGACATTATGCTGTAAAATATGAATAGACTTAATTCTTAACAGATCTGAGCCATTTTTAAAATCAATGTTAAAAATTACCATGTTTTAAACAAAAAAAAACCAACACTTTTTTTGCAGGACTAAGTAATTAGGCCTATTTAATGTTGATTTGAAATTAGTTTTAATTACAACAATTACACTGCTAAATGGTTATTTAAAAAAACAATTTACCAATTTGAAAATAATACCATTATATAATTCATTAAGAAATGTAATGGATGCTCCTTAAAGATAAAGATTGCTAAATAAGTAGCAGCAAGCTTAACAGGTCAAGGTGACATCAAAAGCTTGGACTCAATGTGCATTTACTAACCTCTGGAATTTCTCCATGAAGCTTTGTTGGCTCATATATAATCGTCCACTGGATGGCATAGTGAGTTGTAGATAGCAGCACTTGACTGTCATGTTGTTTGATGGTAACATTCTGACTCATATATTTAGTGCTGAATCGAAAATGTTCCTTAGCTTCACTGTTCTCAGTAGTTGACAGATGTTGGCTATTTCTATAATCTGATGACATACATTGTTCAATTACATGCCCTTTTTCTAACTACAGATTTAATCGCACTACACATTAAGCCATTTCCAGACTAGTAGTTTTTTTCTAAAACCCCTTGCCCTAAAAGACATTAAGAAAAAACCTTTAAAGATGTCTATTAAAATCAACAACTCACCATTATGCATTTAACTAGTCAAGTTCAGAGAAATGGCTAGGTTCTGCTCAGTTCTCAGGTAACTAACAGAGCAGAGTTCTACAAGTATTTATTACTGAGGCCCTCTATTGGTACCATCTGAATTCCATATTCTTAGGTCATAGTTTTTAACCCTTCCAGGATTCCTATTGAATGCACACAGTGACAGAATCTGAAATTAGAGGCCCAAGATGTCTATGTCTGTTTTTAGTACAACAAAAACACTTCGTTTTTGGAAAAAGTAGAAATTACAGTTTGAGAATTTTCTTACATTATATCTTATAAAAAATATGCAATTCTAGTTTGGAAAATAATACGTATTTACCTTTTTCATCTGAAAAATATTTTATTAAGCTAGGAAATAAACAATTTGTTAAAGACATCTGATTGCCACCTTAAAAGTGAAATACAATATTGCCAATCTGTTTGTTAATGCTACTCTATGTTGAAGCAAACTACTGAGTTAAAGCTCACAAGTTTGATTTGAATCATCATAAAGAATTTTTTTTTCAAAGTTTTGGAATTCTCTTGAAAAAAAAAACTGCTATTATTAAAACATTAGTTTTTAGAAGCAATTACCAATTAACTCCATTTTTACTGTTTTTGCTTTGTGCTCTCTTTTCTGCCTTAAAACTATTTCGCTATGCCCAGAATAATTTTTAACATTTATACCAGCATTCATTCTATGTCGTTCCTGCTACTGAAATTGAAGCAATAAACAACTGGTTTGTGCAAAACTGCTGGTACCCAGAAGACACAGATGGCAGCAAATAGTAAGAAGCTTCATCACATGTGAATGGTTGTGCTGCATATATAGCATCATTGGATAGCTTTCCATTTGAGTTAGTACTTTAATTGTACTTTTATAATTAAAATTTTTTTTATTCTATACAACAAAGTATTTCTTCGATTCTAAGATGCCATCGATTGTAAGATGCACCTTTAATTTCAGTACCACCAACAGAAAAAAAGCTTTGATTCTAAGAAAAAAATAATAAAATGCTAAAATATTTCTAATAAATATTTTTATTATAATAGAATTCAATTTACTAACAACAATAGTACCTATTTATCAGTAGGTAGCCACTAGCTGAAAAATGTTGGTAATATATCATTGGGCAGTTAAATGTTGGTAACATATCATTGGGCAGTTAAATGTTGGTAACATAACATTGGGCAGTTAGAGATACCTTTATGATGACCAGTTCTGATCAAGATGTCCGACTAATGGCACCCCACACCAAGACACCAGGTGCTGGAGCTGTGTGACGATGTCGCACGCACTGGGTGGCATTCCTTTCCCCTGGATGACAGTGAACACATTGTCTACCATTGTGCTGACCAAGACAAAAATGCGATTCATCAGTAAATACCATGGTACTCCACTCTTGTTCACTCCAGTTCCATCTGAGGCGACACCACTGAAGACATGCTTGCATATAGGCAATGTGAGGGGCAAATGCAGTGCTGGACGATAGGCTCGCAATGAAGACTGTAAAAGCCTATTGTTTACTGTCCATCTGGTAGGTATTTGATGTGTTACCTGTTGCCAGTCCCTTTGCAGTTGTGCTGTAATCATGAATCTGTCACTCAATGTCCTGCATCGCATATGCCATCCTGTCACTCCATGGTTATGTCATCTTCCTGATCCTTGTCGGTGTGTGTTGGATCCTTCTTGAACCCACTGGCAGCATATGTGTACGATGGTGCTGGGATTGCAGCCAACAATGTTGACCACATTTCTGTATGACAAACCAGCTTCTCCAAGGCCGATGATTCTTCCATGCTCAAAGTCTGTTAACTGTTGGAATGGCTGTCAACGTCTGCATAAGGGAATCTTTAGCTGTTTAGAACAATTTCCACAATGCTTTGTCAACCAGGGAGCTTTGGTTGCCTTTATCTGTGTTTGACTGCTCTGCACCTATGACATCAGCTCATGCCTGTCCAATTGTTTCGATTGTCCGACAAACTTAATCATTTCCATATATTACAGTCACATTTCCATATATTTAGTCACATTTGCATAACTTCTTGCATGTGTTGCAATTTTTATTTCCTGTAGTATATATGGAAAGGCTATATATGTATTGTTCCTACTTTTAGAAGATGGGGGATGATTTTGAGAAAGGAGGGTGAGAATTTTGTTGCATTATAAATTTAACCATTTAAAAATTTTACTTATCTGGTTTCTTGATAACCTGTGTTTTCTGCAATATGGCAAATATATTTTATTTTGGATACATTTATCATAGTGCAGGAAAAAACCTCATTTAATAATTGAGGAGCTGAACAATATCTTAAGGCCCTATAAAAAATGCTTCTACTTTATATAGATGTGGTGAATTTACTGAAATTAGGGATATGCTGGTTTTCTACATACTGTAGTTAAGCATCCATTTTGTTGGTTTTTAATCAAAATGTTTAAATATTGTAATTTTCTATTTTGCTAATTACTGTTAAAACATTCCATTATTTGCTGTAGTTCAGTTTCACCACATTACCAAATTATCATCAATGTAATTGATATAAAAAGATGGCTAATAATTACATTTAGTTAATCTTGTTTCAACATGGTGCAACCACATTGGCCATTAGACTAGAAAGATGTGAGCCCATAGTTTACACTAAGTCTGAACCCATGTCTGACTGGCCACTTTAAACCAATTAAGACTTTATGTTGAGGTTCAGCACATCATGAACACTCAAGTATTGTGAGGCATTGGACCTTGCTGCTTCCAACCATGTTGATTTCAGTCAAATTGTTACATCCAGTACTAGAGTTTTAGGATACAGTGATAGGTCTAAGTAACGTATAATGATAACTGGTGATATGTGAGCTCTCTGTATTAGATGTAAAGCTTGAAACAGAGCTTTTACAGTATATTCAAAATGTTCTAAGTATGGACAGGAAAAAAAAATCGTTTAAAAAAAAAATCCTTTTTTCTAAAAGGATATCCTGGTTTATGTAACTTTATTTCTACAGAGTTATGGTATCACTAGGTAATACAAAGTGTATATGCAATGGGTGAACTCTTTAGGTAAATGATTTTTTTAAACATTTTAAGTGCATTAAAAATTTGTAACATATGATTTTGTTTTAATAAAGTGCATTTTAATTCCTTTAAAATTGTATAAATTTTCTCAAAGTATACTGCTCACAAAAATTAGCGGATATTTCATCGCTTCATATTCATTTTGAAATATCCCCTAATTTTTGTGAGCAGTATATTTGGGTCTGCCAATTAATAAAATCTGATCAACTTTATTAACTGAGATAATCTTAATATCAGGGTTATTCTTTAAATTCATTAATTAGTAACACAGAGGTATGCTTTTTATTAATAGGTATTTGTTTATGATATTACGGTTCTATATAGTTTAAAATCTATTTTATCCTTTTCTATTGTTGGTGCGTACCTAATGGCTTGTTCCAATTATAGTGCTATTGTATACAAGGGAGGTAGAGGAATATCAAATGTGAATTCAGCTCCCAAATTTAATATTTCCTCCTGCTTTGAGTTTAAACCCTTCCAGTGCAAAGCCTGAAAAATGAGTTTGTAACAACACAGCAAACTATTTTTTTACTGGGATCAGCTCCCAAAAAAATTAACTTTAGAACTTTTTTCCCAAATAACTAATGAAAGGAATTATGGTGAGTTATATGCCAAATCAATTAGCATTTAATTCTGGATTTTATGAAAATTAAATATTTTACAAAAATAACAAGTTTAATTCTTTTGGGTGGGTTGTTTTACCTCTGAGCAGCACTTTTTTACACACCATGGGTTAAATGGCTGGGTCACATGGACCCCAAAGGCTCAGAAAAGGTTGGGGAAGGGGACTCACTGGAGCAGCTGTTGGGAGACAGATGGTAGTCTCCCATCAAGGCCATCCAGCGTATTCTTTAAAGTGCACAGGATTATGGGCTCTCCCACACGCACAGGACCATGGCTTAATGACCCATCAAATGGACGGCAGCCTTTCCAAGCCAAGCGGTGTCCCCTTCTGACCGTGGGCAGGGCGGGGAATTTTGCAGAGATAAATCTCAATGCTGACCCAACTGGGACTCAAACCTGGGAACTACAGATTATGAGCCTGGTGTGCTACCGACTGAGCCACCCCCAAGTTTAATTCTAACAGGACTTTTCCACAGTCATGTAGTAAAAAAGCATCTGGCAACACAAATAAATTTTGAAATAATACTTTATTCTCAAATAAAAATTGGTTTGAAAATACTAATATGCACATCAATAGAACGGTATCTTTAAAAAAAATTTTAATTTACTTATTCATCAAAATAACAAAGTTTTCTGTCACTGAGCTGTCATTCTCTATCATTGAAATAAAATTTTGTGGTTTATCCATCAAACTATTTGCGTATTAAAAAGAGTAGGAGCACACTAAGATGATTTTTGGATCGAGGGCAGCACTCTGTTTTTAGCGAAGTGACACTACATGCTGACATTAGGATTATTAAAACAACTTCTTTTCACATGTAATAAAGGTGATTCCAGTGTCTCAGTTCCAGGTGGGGATGGGCAAGGTCATTACTTTATGTTCACAGTCATATCACTGTGGAAATGTCTTATTAAAATTAATATGTTTGTAAATTTATTTAACTTTTTTATTCTCATACAATTTGGAATTAAATTGTTTATTTTGGTACACAACATGATCTATTTTGGTTGATTGATTTTTTTTAAATCCTAAAGTTGACTTGTTAATATAAGTCAGCACAGTTGGCAAAAAAACTCTGGACTTTTCTCAAAGTATGGTACTGATGAAAAAAAATTACAAAACAGGAGTAATTTCTTGTTTCAAATAATATACTCTTTTTCTTATTCAGAAACAAATAGTCTTTATATCCATGTGCATTATAGTTATTTCTATCCATTAGTTTTTTTTAACAAATTTTGTAATTGATTTTTAGTATATATATGCCTCAAAATGAATGAAGCATGCACATTTGTATACAAATTGTTTTAAACAACAAATTTGTTTTAAACACAAAATTACATTTTTTTTACTACACAATTCTAAACTAGTCTTTTTTGTTAAATATTTTATTTTCAGAAAAATTCAGAAGTAATGCTGCTTAATTTGGCATAGAATATGCCATAATTCCTTTCATTAGTTACCATATTTTAACGTGTATAAGGAACCCTCATGTATAAGGAAACCGCTAATTTTTCGTCAAAGATATTTTTAAGATATAAAAAAAAGAAATTTTTTATTCATCATTGGTGGTCTCTTTATGCGCACGCCATTGCTTGACGAACGTATGCAACTTCTCCTCCAATAGGACCTCCAATAGGACATCGGCCTGAGGCTTGCGGTGTTGCAAGTTATGAAGATTTGAGTTTCGAGGAATTGATTAATTTGTTAATATCTATAATATTATCCATGTATAAGAAACCCCATTTTTGGGACCCAATTTTTGGCAAAAAGGAGTTCCTTATACACGTTAAAATACGGTATATGATAAAAAAAGTTATTTTTTTTTTGGCTGATCACATCGAAAAATAGCTGGGCCTCTGAACTTAAACCAGTTTTTGAGACAGGACCCTGGAAGAGTTAAACATTTGGTATTTGTTATCAAAAATCATCAGCTTACAGTAACATTTAATTTGTTTCATTTCCAAAACCCTTCGTGCATATTTTGCATTAAATTTACCAACTCTTACCTTTAGTATAGATAATTTATGGAGAGCTCCAGTAGCATTTGGCAAAAGCTGTATATAATTATTTGATGCATAAAAATCTGTAAGATTCTCTAACCCAGAAAATTCTTCAGGTAAAGTCTCAACATCATTTTCAGTTATATCAAAACACATCAGGTTCTTAAGTTTCCCAATTTCCTGGAATTGAACACAATGCATGAAAGCCAAATATTACTTCCATTTACACAAACAAATATTTTACTTACAAAAAATATATTAAACTGTCATTCATGCATTGTCTTCTTTAAATACTAATAGATACTGTATGAAAAATGCAAAATATATTAGGCTCCACTAGTATACAGATGTGTAACGTCATTTAAAATCAAAAATTTTATAACTTATACAACTGTTATTTAGAAGTATATATATATACTAGAAATCAATTGGTGCTTTCAGAACCACTTGATTTGTAGTCCGTCACTTTGATCATTATTCCACTTTAAATGCAACACAAAATATGAAAAATTCTCTTATTTGCGAGTTCTACTGCTTGAAATAGCCCAATTCACCAATTTTTAGCTCTCCAACACCAGTACATCGAAATTTAACCCTTGACCATAAATCACATCAAAAATTTGGCATTCCTCAAATCTATGACTCAAAATACTCCCAGGCAACAATTTTTAGTCCTCTAACACCATCATCATCATTGTCCTCAAGCAGCCATAAGCACAGATGTTCAAACCAGACGGAGCAATTCAGTTCTCCCAGCATATTTGACCTCAGCTACATCTGGCCACTGCACACCAATTCTAACAAGGTCCTGTTTGACATTGTCTGCCCAGTGCATCCTAGGTCTCTCCTCTTTCTAAAGCCTTTAGGCAGACTGTTAATAACCCTATTCACCAATCTATAATTATCCACATGGGCAACATGGCTAAACCAACGGAGTCTCTCTCTGCACAATATGCTGCTTAAAGGAGGTTGCAGACTCCTTTGCCTAACCTCACCATTAGTTACAAAGTTAAACCACCTAATACCCAAGATACTATGTAAGCATCTAGTTTCCTGTTATCTTGTTTACACAGCGTCCAAGTTTCACTACCATAACTAACCCTAGAAAGAACCAAACTATTATACAGTCTAATTTTAGTCTTTAGGTGTATATGAATATTTCTCCACAATTTCCATAGATTCTTAAAAGTCCCTGCAGCAATCCCTATTCATCTGTTAATCTCATACCACACATCACCAGTATCTGTTACATAGCTCCCAAGGTAATTAAACTGTGACACCTGCTCAAGACTGCAACCATTCAGATTAACTGAAATGCAGCCTGCATGACCAATTTTCATCACTTTAGTTTTCTCTCTGTTTATTACCAAACCTACTCTACTACCAGTCTCATCAACAGCTCGTATGAAAGAGTTCATCTCATCAACATCATTTGTCAAAAGGGCTAAATCATCATCATCATCCTCAAGCAGCCAGGGGCTACGGAGGTCCAACCAGACTGTGCAATTTAGTTCTCCAAGCAAGTCTATCCTGAGCTACATCTATTGCATCTGGCCACTGCACACCAATTCTAACAAGGTCCTGTTTGACATTGTCTGCCCACCGCATCCTAGGTCTCCCCTTCTTTCAGAGGCCTTTAGGCACACTGTTCATAACCCTATTCGCCAATCTATAATTACTCATACAGGCAACATGGCCAAACCAACGGAGTCTCTCTCTGCACAATATGCTGCTTAAAGGAGGTTGCAAACTCCTTTGCCTAACCTCATCATTAGTTACAAAGTTGAACCACCTAATGCCCAAGATACTGCGTAAGCATCTGGAATCAAAAGCATCTAGTTTCCTGTTATCTTGTTTACAAAGTGTCCAAGTTTCACTACCATAACTAACCCTAGAAAGAACCAAACTGTTATACAGAAATTTTCACATCTCCAGCCCATTGGTCAAAATTTTCCCTTGAAGTGAATTTCGCATAACATAATCAACAACCAAACTAAAGAGAAAAGACACAAAATGCACCCTTGTCGAACACCAGAAGTAATGCTAAACCAATTGCTACAAGCCTGACCAACTCTCACACATGACTCAGTGTTATTATAGAGATCTTTCATTACGTTAACTAACTTGTCTGGTATACCATATGATCTCACAATCAACTATAAATTATGTCGTTCAACAGAGTCGAAAGCCTTTTTGAAATCAACAAAGTTAGCAACCAAAAGTTTCTGAAACTCTAAACGTTTCTCAAGAATCTGCCTAAGTTAAAATATCTGATCCACACATCCCCTACCACTTCTGAATCCACATTGCTCATCATGCAATTGATTGTCAACCAGATTTTTAATTCTATTAAGCACAATAATGGAAAGAACTTTACCTGAAACAGAGAGTAGGCTGATATCCCTATAGTTATCACAAGAACTGCAATCACCTTTTTTGAAAATAGGGATAATAATTGCTCTGGAAAAATCCTTAGGAACCATGCCTTTATCATAAAAGATACTAAAAATTTCAGTCATCCAAGTGGTAACCGAAACATTCCCAGCTCTAAGCATTTCTGTAGTAATTTCATCTACCCCTGGGGATTTATAAAGTTTATGTTTAGAAATAGCCAAAATAACTTCAGATTGTGTTATAGGGCCAACATTAAAGCCACGAATGCATCTATCATCATTACAAACAATGAGAGTAGAACTAACCATTGTTTAGAACATCACTAAAATGCTCAGCCCACCTAGCCATGACAGAATTCTCACCTTCTATAACCTTACCTTGTTTATCCTTCAATCCGTGTATACCTGTCTGTTTTCTACCACACAAATTATTAATTATCTGGTACAGCTCTCTGCTGCTATGCTGTCTAACTGCTTCCTCGGCTTTGTCAGCCAAGCCATCAGGCCAAAGATTCTTATTAGCAGCTAACTGATTCTTTACACGTTTATTAAGCTCTCTGTAATGCATTCTATTAGGACTAGTAGGGTATTGATTAAGGACTTTCCTGCAGTTCTTTCTTTCTGAAATAAGCTCAAGTGCCTTATCACTCAAATAATTCTGCCTCCTCTGCTCCTTTTTTGCCTAAAAGAGTACTGCTAGTTTCCAAAAAAAAAAAGCCCGTTTAAAATGGTCCCATTCTTTCTCAACTTCAGTAGTAAGCAAACCATGACTGTCATAATGACTAAATAACCTATCATGGTAAGCTTTGGCTATAACTGGGTCTTTCAGAGCTTCAGTATTAAAAGTAAATTTTTTCACCCTAGCACAACACTTTTTAAGTTTAAGTTGCAAGACACTTTTAACAAGGTAATGGTCAGATCCAATTTCAGCTCCCCTATATGACCTGGTATTTCTAACAAAACTAGCCCATTTACTGTTAATTAATGTATAATCAATTATATTCTTATGCAGCCCATCAGGTGAAACCCATGTGTACTTATGTATGTCACAGTGTTTGTAATAAGTGTTAGTTATTCTGAAACCATTGAGTTTACTTACCTGTAAGAGATTTTGCCCATTGCAGCTACCAATACCAAAAGGTCCTATCACCCCTCCCCAAAGGTCAGAGTCAGTACCAACTTTGGCATTGAAGTCACCTAGAACAAGGGTAATATCTCCTTTCTTGACAGAACTCAAAATATCCTAAGTTGTCCATAAAACCTATCCTTCTCATCCTCATCGTCATCTTCAGTGGGGGCATAACAGCAGATAACATTCAAGTCTTTAATGCTTGTCTGAAATTTTGCTGTAAGAAACCTTTCATTAATGCACTCATATCCTAGAAGAGCATCACTAGCATGTCTGTTGAGAAGCAGACCCACGCCTTGGTGATGCTTATTATCGTCCCTCCCTGAAAAGAGAAATTTAAGATTATTTTTAAGAATCTGACCTTTATCTGTCCATCTGGTCTCTTGCAAGCCGAGAATATCTAAATTATAATGGTGGAATTCTTGTGTGAGGACATCAAAAAAGTAAGCTCTGTGTGAAGTCCTCACATTCCAACTATCCATGGAGAGAAAATGGTTAGTGGGATGATTAAAGAAACTATGTTTATTGAGAGAAGGAATGACAACCATATCAAGCAGCCCCTTAATCGCAGGCATGGGGCAAAGACCCATTCGTCCACCACTAAAGGCTGAAGACATCTACAATTAAAGACTTCCTCCAATGTAGAATTTGGCGATGCCAGTAGATGCAAAGAGTTCAAGGTTGGGTTGTTTTCCCTCTGAGCGGCACTTTTTTGCACACCATGGGCTAAATGGTCAGGTCACAAGGACCCCGAAGGCTCAGAGAAGGTTGGGGAGGGGACCCACTGGAACAGCTGTTGGGAGACAGATGGTAGCCTCCCGTCAAGGCCATCCAGCGTGTTCTTTAACATGCACAGGGTATGGCTCTCCTGCACACAGGGCCACGGCTTAACGTCCCATCCGACGGACGGCGGCATTTCCAAGCCCATCGGTGTCCCCTACTGACCGTGGGCAGGGCGGGGAATTTTGCGGAGATAAATCTCAACGCTGACCCAGCTGGGACTCGAACCTGGGAACTACAGATTACGAGCCTCGCGCGCTACCGACTGAGCCATCCCCGCCCCAAAGAGTTCAGGTGCCTGCGATGACCTTTGCTGAGGTTTATCCACCAACTGATAAACATATGCTGTGAATCTATTCCCTTGGGGCTGTCAACCCACAAACAGAAAACACAGCGGAAGATTTTCCCACCACAGAAGCCCACCAGTGCATCAAATTCAGGATACATATTCAAGCTCAGAGCCATAGTCCAGTAGGTTGACCCTGTGTGGTTGACCACTACTCAGCAGGGTAGAAAAAAAAAGAAGTAGCCATAATTGTCCAGATCAGTAGGCCACACTAATCTGGCAGCCGTCCCCTTCCGTTCACTTCCACAAGAGAGTATCTCTTTTGAAAGGTACTAACGGCCTGCACCACGAGAAGGCAGGGTTGGACATTAGGTGCTAGGTCTGGCTGGTTCTATGCATCATCACAGGGAATTGGTGCATAGGTCTCCTTCCAGTGACTACCTAGCTACCATTTACAGACGCTCTAAACACAAGATCTATATTTGACCTTTGACCTTGATGGACCATCTGTATCCAAAATTCCATAACATTTCGAACACCTACAACCGAAAACACCCCCCAGACACCAATTTTGATGTTTCTAGCACTCATAGATCATAGTGTGACCTCTTTTTTACCTTGAGGGACATGGAGGATAATTTTCAGATATATCCCAAAATCTATGATCCAGATACCTCTAACTATAAAATTTCAGAGCTCTACCATTCCTGCATCATAGTTAGAATCAGCATGATCTCCTGTCAGCCATCAGTCAGTCACTTGCAATCATCTATATATAACATATTAGTTGCTTAGTTTGCATACTAATTACACAAAAAAATTGATTTCATTAGATGTCAATAGACAGTTATGATGGATGTCAGCAGCGGTGGCTGATCATTAGGAACCAGCCCCCATCATTACAATAATATAGAGCAGGACATTAAACTGCCAAAAAATATGGGCTTGGGGTTGCTATTAAAAAAAAAAAGGAAGAGGGATGCTCAGGTTCGATTCAGAGTTTTTAAATAAAAATATGTTCAGATTATGATTCAATTATAAAGCAAATTATTTGCCAAAAATGCAATATATAAATTATTTTGCTATAATATTATATTAGTTGAATGGAAATGTTGATTAAACAGTACATTTGCTGAAAAGTAGGTAAATTTTAAAAATATTATTTAGGTGAATCAGTTTTTGAAGCATTTTTGCTGAAAAACTACACACACTGGCCACTGAATTAGAAACTTTTATTCAATACTGAGTTGGACCTCCTTTAGCCCGAATTACAGTATGTATGCTGTTTGGCAAAGATTCCACTTTGGCATAGATTCTACAAGGTTTTAGATCTCCAGCATACCAGACAGTCCTTTAACTGTATCAGATTTTATGGAAGAAGACTTTGCTCTCAGATCTGTTTTTCTAACATATCCCACACATTCTCAATGGAATTAAGATCCGGGCTTTGTGGTGCCCAGGGAAGATGGTGGAAGTCACTGTCATGATTGCTGAACCCACTGCTGAACACATCTTGTGCAATGAACAGTAACATTGTTGTCAATGAAACAGCAGTTACCTGCTGGATAAAAAGTCAACATTGCAGGATGGACTCGTCAACAATGTTCAGATAATCCCTGGTGGACACCTGACCTTCCTGCAATATCAGGGGACCCTTTCCATACCAACAGAATGTGCTCCACACCATGACACCACCTGCAGAACCTTGAGTTGTGTTTGCAAGGCAAGCAGGGTCCATTGCTTCATGGGATTCTCACCACTCTCTGCCTACCGTCAGTACAGAACAAGGTTACGGCAACTTGTCAGATCAAGACTTTTTTCCAGTCCTTCACAGAAATCAGTGGTTTCTATATAGGCATGTGACTGCTAATACTGATCCTCTTCAATTCCCTGCGCATACTTTGCTGAGATATGGGTTGGGAACAGCTTTCATTGAATGTTTTGTTCAATTGCTACTCACAGGAAGTCCTGTTTCTCTGTACAGGCCTTCTCAGATGACAGTGATCTCATTCCTGACACACTTATGCCTCTTAGACAAGCAATGTGGGTTATTTTACCACTGATTAAAAACCTAAGATATCTCACCTTTTGAGAAATCAGTCTGCTGTTGTTTTTAAAATCGTTGCTCCAGCCAGATGGGCACCCACAATAAGCCCTTTATTGAACCCTAAAGATCAATTTGTTTTCCCATTGTGATCAACACTACTGATGATTACTGATGAGCAGCAGTCTTAAATAGTTGCCTAGATCATAGCTTCTTAAACTATGGGTTGCGACCCCATATGGGGTCATGTAACTGAATGTGGGGGTCACGAAAAATTTGGCAACAGCAAAAGATTTATGAATGCGCAATGACCAAAAATTGATTCAAAATGAAACGAGAAATGAATCTGAGGTGTTTCTGGCAGCATGACTTCACTGCAGCTTTGTTCTTAACACACAACATGCGCACTTTGAACTGCGCATGACTTCACGCCACGCAACGATGCTCAGCTCCGATTCGAGACTATTGGATTTTATGATTAACATTGTTTCGTCTGTACATATAAAGTTTTCTGCTCTTATAAAAAAATAATAGTTTAAATTACGGAAAATAGAGACTTTTAATATTTTCCTACCATCATTCCTCAGCATGTAAGTATCAAAATAGATTATCTTTGGATTGTATTGGATTATGGATAAGTGTCTAAATTTAGACAGAAGAGCTAAAAATACTGATGACAATGTGGCAGAGCTTCGCTACTTGGTTGTAGTACACATAAATTGACAAGAAAAAGAAAATATGTCTAATCATCAGAAGTGGGATTCGAACCCACGCTCAGATGCTGGACTGTGGCCTAAACGTAGCGCCTTAAACCACTCGGCCATCCTGACACTCAGCTAATTAATTAGAGCACACAAATATATAATTTTTATTTTCTCCTTCTGACATGATGGTGTAGAAAAACCTCTTTGCTTAATTTTTAACAAAATTTTGGCTGCGGAGAGCATGAAATCAGCCAAACGAAAACAACATCTTAATACTAAGCATGCAGCGTACTGCAATAAACCAAAGAAATATTTTGAATGACTTGTAAAATCTTCAAATGAAGCAAAAAAATGTTTTGGGAAATTCGTTACTGTCAACAAAAAGTATTTACTTGCATCTGATGAAACTTCTTATTTAATTGCAAAAACTAAAAAGCCCTACGTGATAGGAGAAGATCTTGTGTTACCTGCTGCTATTAAAATGTCAGAAATAGTTCATGGGCAAAGTATGGGGGATGAAATTCGTAAAATTCCTTTATCAAATGATACTGTTTCCAAAAGAATTTTTGAAATTAGTAAAGACCAATTCCATCAGATTATTACCAGGCTTAAGGGCATTTCGAAGTTTGCAATTCAGTTAGATGAAACAACTGATATTTCTAACATGGCACAGTTGTTACTTTATGTAAGATATGTTTGTGAAGAAATACATGAGGAATTATTGTTTTGTCACCCTTTGGAAGGGCACACAAGAGGGGAAGATATTTATCTTAAAGTCGATGAATTTTTCATAAATGAAGGTTTACAGTGGAAAAATTGCATTGGAGTCTGTACAGACAGTGCTGGAACAATGATGGGCAAGAATGTTGGATTTGTGCAAAAGTTAAAGCTGGTAGCAAAGAACATATCAATTTTACTCACTGCATGGTCCATCGAGGGGGCACTCGTAGCCAAAAAAATATCACCAGAGTTAGATGTTGTGCTTCGCGATACTATCAAAATCATTAACTTCATTAAAAGCCGTCCTTTAACAGTCATTTGTTTTCAAACCTTGGCAAAGATATGGACTCTGATTGAAAAATCTTATTACTGCATGCAGAGGTAGGGTCCTCAAGAGGGCGAAGTTTAAACAGATTATTGAAATTGAAAGATGAAGTTGTTATATTTTTGACTGAGCAGAAATCCGATTTTATTTTTTTCATAATGACTTATGGCTTCAAAAACTGTGTTATTTGTCAGATATATTCTGAAAACTCAATGATTTAAACATGTCCCTTCAAGGAAAAAATTGTAACATATTTATGTTAAAAGATAAAATTGAAAGTTTTACTAAAAAAGTTAACATATGGAAGAATAGGGTGGAAAATGGTTCTTTAGAAATGTTTACAGCTACAGATGATTTTATAATTGAAAATAACCTTCCCAAAGATTAAATGTAAGAGTTATAATTGATCATCTGAAGTGCCTGCAGAGTTTCACAAATACTTCCCTTCAAATTTTGATTCTAAAAAACTAAGTTGGATTCAAAAACCATACTCAATTGAAATAAAAAACGTCAGTCATCTGCCATTAAAAGTTCAAGAAGAATTTGCCGAGTTATCAAGTGACACAGGTTTAAAACTTGAGTTTCCTAAAAAAAACGTTAAATGAATTTTGGCTTGGGATTAGGACAGAATTTCCAACAATTTCTGAAATGGCCCTAAACATACTTCTCCCATTTTGTACTACGTATTTATGCGAAGCGGCATTCTCAGCATTGACGACTATAAAATCAAAATATCGATCAACTCTGAAAAATGTTGAAAATGTTCTACGTCCTGCAGTGTCAAATATTCAGCCAAGATTTAATTCTTTATGTAAAGATAACCAAGCACATCCATCTCATTAGTATGCCAATTTGCTTTCGCCTTCAATAAATGGTAAAATTTTATGTATGCCAAAGAATTGTTTTAAAATAAATTTCTTTATGATTTATTATCGGTAAATGTCTGATTTGTATACCTATTTTATATACCTATATACCCGGGTCGCGTAAAAATTTCTCGGTCGAAACGGGTCACGAGTGTAAAAAGTTGGTGAAAAGGGGTTGCGAGTGGAAAAAGTTTAAGAAGCCCTGGCCTAGATCATGTAGTGATGCATGTGACCACATATTTTGCATATACACTTGATAAGTGATGTTTACATACATCTGCATAAAAGTTTCTAATTCAGTGGCTGGTGTGTGTAGATCACTATGGTGGGAGGTTAATTTCAATGCAAGAAAATGATACTGTGTAGTAGGATCATATTTAATTATTTGGTATACTTATCCAATCTATATGTCTATGTCTGTTCATAAAGCTCAAATTCATTTTTGACACTACTTTCTTATTTGTTTTATTTTATCTGTTTTAAGTATTCTTCAAGAATGTCATTTTCTTCATCTGTATTTGGATGTATTTATGATTTCACATATGTAGCATAAGCAACAAATTACCAGACTTACAAAGACATAATTTATTATAATATTGATATTTTGTGTATGGCTAAAACTTGGCATGACAACAAACTCAATGTCTCTATTTCTCCTGATAATAATTTCTTCATCTGTATCTGGTTGTATTTATGAATCCACATAGCATATGCTGACTTATAAAGATGTAATTGATTATAATATTGATATTTTATGTGCAGCTAAAATTTGACTAGACAACAAACTCAATGACATATTTGTCACAATAATTACTCAGTTTACAAAAAGGATCATGAAGAATTACACAGTGGGTGTTTGCATGTTTGTTAAAAACATATTTACCTGCATTACACTAGCAAAGACAATGAAATCATCCCTTTATAAAATAAATTGTTTAGATATATTTGTTTCCAGATTATAGCAATGCTGAATTATTTATTATAGCCTATATACCGCCACACTTATCAATCAGTCTGATGTACATACATTTTTTTCAATATTCTCAATCATGCTATAAATAATGATACCTACATGCAGTCCTAGTAGTATATTTCAATTTTAATGGTGTTAAGTTGGAAACCCATCATGGGCAGAATAAGGCACAGTGACATGTTATAATTCAGTTACAGTTATATGGTCTTCAGAAATTTGTCCATTTTCCCCACTTGAGGTGAAAATCTACTTAATTTAGTATTCTGTACCCATGGCTGATCCCTATGTCATCTTCTTCCAAATGACTCTCCACCACATATCCCAATATATTTCAACATGAACATTAATACTACAAGGTAGATTCCACCTAGACCCAATTTTCATGCAATTATGAAACACTTTCAACTGTCATTCACATCATGTTCACCAATTGTTCATCCTCCAACTATAATGATAATATTAGTGAATATCACTCAACCATGCAATCTTGCATCTCATCTATTCTATTTCAAAAGAGTAAGATGCAACAGTTTTATCAAAACACAAGCAAAAATCAAACTTAATGCATCAAAGAAATATTGTGATGATCCTAGCAATGCTAATAAAACAGGCTACAGCATAGCTTCTAAAGCATAAAGCAGTCTTGCAAGATATGAAATCATACAAACATAACATGTTTTGTGATAAAAAGAATAGAAATTCTTAATTACACAATTAAAAAGACCTTCTTGCTCAGAAAATAATTAAATTAACATAAAATTATCTGTTGTTGAGCAATAAAATTATTAAGTATATTTTCCAAATTATTTCCACATTAAAAGTTTTTAAAAGCAAACTCAGAAGCTTTTCAGAACAAGGATAGTACTGCCTTCGTCTTTTGGCCCAGCTACAAATCTGAAAGAAATTATAAAAAAGGATAGACAAATTCAGCCTCCTTAAAAAAAATGGATGTATACAGATTTCTCCTCCATTTGCCAGATAATTTATGTGTTTCCTATATTGGAAAAAACCATACGTTCTCTGTAGGAGAGGCTCACAGAGGCATTAGACAGATGTCAGCCAAAACAAGCTAATGACTGCCACTGATGAGCTGGCACAGTTATCATAGAGTGGGAGCACACAACATTGATTAGATGTGCATTCCCTAATGGAATCATCATTCCCAAGGATATTGAAATAATGACCTCACCCATCTCCACCTGCAACCAAGACACTGGAACACCCTTCATGACATGTGGAAATAAGTTCTTAACAGCCTTAACATCACCATATAGTGTCATTTCACTGCAGATGGAGAGCTATCCTTGCTCTGAAAAGCTTCTGAGTTTGCTCCTAAAAACTTTTAATATGCAAATAGTTTGAAGCTGAAATTTAATTTTATTGCTCAATGACAGTGAACTTTAGGTTATTTTAATAGAAATTCCTTCCATAAAGATGCAAGATCCAGGTTATGAGATATATCTATCACCTGGATAGTAGGGGAATGAGATTGTAAATTTAGCAGGTATATGTGGTTGAAAGTCATTTAGGTACTTGTATTTTGCCCTTCTTTGAAGGAGACAAGGGTAGGCTAAGTTGGTAGAATACTAGAGACATAATCTGCAGTTGCCAGGTTTTCTCCACTAACTCCCACCTTGCCATCAGTGAAAACAGGGAGCATCATGGGCTTAGAAAGGCTTCTGTTGTCAGATGGGATGTTAAACCATGGTGCAGGAGAGCCATACCCTATGCATGCTAAAGAACATGCTGGATGGTCTTGACGGGAAACTTCCATCTGTCTCCTAACAGGTGTCCAATTGTTACCCTTTCCCCAACTGAGCCCTTGTGACCTGGCCAGTGTCACTCAAAGGTAAAACAAAATCAATTTTGAAGTTTTCTAAGTACTCTTTATTACATCCAGCTTGATAACCAATATTATGTGTGTATTGTAGTTTTTGTTGTAGTGCTGCTCTAGTTAAGAAGTATCAGCAGATACTTAAGAAGTAGGCATTAAATGCCAACTCCTTATATATAGTGGGGTAAGTTGAATTTTCAGGAATAAGGTTTTGGTTTTAAGCTTTGTAGTGAATACAAATTCAGTGACTGATTGCACCATCAATACGCTTTAGTCTTATTTTCTACTTTTTAGAGTGCATATGGAAAAATCAGGCTTTTTTAATTTTTAATTTATTTATATATTTTCTTTGCCACTTTAAACACCTACCTTCAGAAACCTTCATTTGATATATGACTCATAAACATCTACTACATTTTTCCTCCCCCTTTGGAATCATGTTTGAGGTAGCCCAAGACATTGGAAACCTCACAACCTTTGAGAGTTGGGTTGTTTTACCCCTGAGTAACACTTTTTTGCACACAATGGGCTAAATGGCCAGGTCACAAGGACCCCGAAGGCTCAGAGAAGGTTGGGGGAGGGGACCCACTGGAATGGCTGTTGAGAGACAGATGGTAGCCTCCTGTCAAGGCCATCCAGCATGTTCTTTAACATGCACAGGGTATGGCTCTCCTGCACCCGGGACCACGGCTTAATATCCCATCCGACGGACAGCAGCCTTTCCAAGCCCATCGGTGTCCCCTACTGACTGTGGGCAGGGCGGGGAATTTTGTGGAGATAAATCTCAATGCTGACCCAGCTGCGACTCGAACCTGGGAACTGCAGATTACGAGCCTGGTGCGCTACCGACTGAGCCACCCCCACCCCACAACCTTTGAGATATAACTTGTTAAAGTCAAGTCCTGTGAAAGTTCCGCCCCCCTTTCGGAGGGAGGGGAAAATGGTGGGAGGACATAATTTGAAATAGTCTAGGACAGTCCTCATATGAGCTTTCATTTGACAACTAGCTCATAACTGTAGGCCCTAGCATTCAAGAAGATATAGTAGAACAACTTCCACATTTCCCCTGTTTTACGGGGTGGGGGGTATAAAAAAAGGGAGGGGTACTGTTCACATTTCTCATGCCATAAGCTTTCATTTGATATGCAACTTGATATGTTCGGTCCTCACATTCCAAAGTTATAGTGGAACAATCGTTTTCATAATTCCCTTTTTTTTAGGGAAAGAAAGCATGGGAGGTAATTTTTTTATAACTTATGACACTCCCCACATCAAAAACTTTCATTGAATACATAAATCATTAGTTTTGTCCATCATATTCGAAAGATATAATGGAATGACTGTTTTTGCAAATCCACAAATTGACCAGGGATGAGCAAAAAGCAATAGGAAGATAGGTAAAAAAGACGATATTGTCAATATAATATAGGTGTAATAGTGGCTTAAGTTTAACCTTCTGTAAACTGTAGACTCCACATGATGTAGAAGAATGTCAGCCATGTGGCCAGACAGCAGGAATCCTATTGGGATACAGTCTGTTGGGATCCATGGCCCATTGTTCATGGTAAAGTGGCTGGATGTGGTGGCCAGGTCGAAGGCTCATGAACACTAAATATACTTGAGCTGTGGGCCTCCAGCCATATCCAGTACTAGGGGGTTGGGACATGAAGGAGTAGAGTGTGGTGCCATTAGTTATTAGGTATATTTCTATTGATGTTAACAGCTTCATGAAATTAATGTGTTTGAGGTGGAAAGTTCACTCTTTTCCAACATGGACTTGGACACTGGCTATAAATTGAAGTATGATAGCAGCTTTTTGTTTGTGAACTTTCCCTGCACTAGCTTAATGTTGCACTTAGCTTTTGAGCCTTAAAACAATTCTATATTGCATACTTTTAATTATGCAAATGAATTAATCCATCTTGCTTAAGTGCAATATTGCTAATTGAGTTGTGCAATGGTGCTAAAAACCCTCATAGTGAGATAACCCTTTAGAAAGCATCTTAGTTATAACTGATTTTGTGATTATTAAATTTTACAATACCTTACTTCACTGTGGTATAATATACCTTTATTACATCTCAAGTATATATCCTAAGAAATTAAAAGGGAAATATACTTACCTTAGGAAGTGAAGACATTTCATTACTATCTAACCATAGCTCTCTTAACTTTCCTAGGTGGCATACGGAAAGTGGCTAAAAAGTGAATAATTATGTACAAATTTCTTGCACATATATAATAATAAATGAAAATTAATACTCCACAAATATTTAGAAAATACTATAATTTTTTCTTATTAAAATAATATTAATCTAAGAACTAATTAACTAGATTCATCACATCAACACTGTGGGTTAAAATTAACACCACCTAGTTGGGCATATGTAATAGTGTAAATGTAATTTATTATACATTAAATCATACATACCCATGTTGTGGTGAGTATAGCAGTCCATTAAACTTATAAAGGTGATACTAGTAGTTGGATAGTGAAGTCTTACTACAAGTCTTTGTTTGACTATCATTTCCAATAGCAACATCATTGTAATTCAAATATTTCAAGTCTGTTCACAGGATTATGTGGCTGGTTGGCAGCTTTCAGAGACTTCAGCTTTGGAATGAACTTAATGGAACTCAAGAACTCAATGGAACTCAAGAATGGGTTTGTGTCATCAGGCATCAGTGCTTGTCTTCTGCTGTGAGTTGCTGAGTTGCTTGCAACCCATATAAATGGATGTTGAATTCTGCTACAGTCAGCAGCAAGATGGTATGTAAAAGTGTCTATGCAGAGAATAAAAACTGAATCTTCACAACCAGTATACTTTTGGAATTACATGATTAACCGTGTACCAAGTCTGATTAAAAAATATTTTAACAAACGTATATCTCAACTTAATACATAAAAAAATAAAAGTGCAGGGATAAGTTTTGTCAAACACTTGTGGTAGCTTCCTCAGATGTGTGAAGGTCATCTGCTCCTTTATACACTGGGTCATTTTCTCCTTTAGTTAACTGGAACTATGCTGGCTGGTTGGTTGGTTGCTTTGTTTGGGGTTTTATGTTACAAGGGCAGCAAAGGGTCATGTTACACCAAACAAGATTTCAATAAAAGACATGTACCCCAAAACCAAAGTTAAAAATAAAACAGAAAGTGGACAAGACACCAAGAGAAAATAAAACTGTAAAGAAAAACCATATAGGTAAAACACATGGATAAAAAGATTAACAGATGTATAAAACAAAATCAATAATAGATGTACAAGACCCATAAAAAAATATAATAAGTCAAAAGGAAAAAACATTAAATAAGTATAAAATATCCTTGAAAGTTACAAATTCAAAAACGGGGGTTAAAAAAGAATCATGTAAAAGATGTGAGTATAAGGGGCTTGGACATAAAATCGTGAAAGTTAAAATACAGCCTACATTCATGGTTAAAAGCTGGACAATGAATTAAAATATGTTTAATGGTTAATGTGGTGTCACAAAACTTGCACTTATGTTCATTGTCCAATGTAGAGGATGAAAATGTATAATAAATTAATGACTTAAGTGGAGTTGAACAAGAACAACTTCCTCCCTATGATTCCTGCAAAAACAAGATTGAAACAGTTTGATAATGGGCTTGATCTCAAAAAGCTTGTTACCAACTTATTCAGACCAAGATCTCTGCCACTGTGCTCGATGGTAAAACACTGCTGGAAGTCCACATATGGAATTGAAGTGTAGAGTCAGACAGGGGCATGGTGACTTGGCAGCAGCATCTGCCAAGCCAATTGCCCCTGATCCTGATGTGACTAGGCACCCAATAGAAGAGGATGGTTGTTGTGGCTACCAGACGATGGAGCTGCTTGTGGATCTTGGAAAGAATAGGGTAAGGCCAATGCCTCAGTGAGATCAAAGCCTGTAGCAAGCTAAGCAAGTCAATGTAGAGGAAACACTGATGCTGATGCTTAGCCACTATGTGATTATTATGTTGATATTATATTATTATGTGATTATTATGTTGATATTACCAAAGTGAGATTGATAGTGTGCAATTCTGAAGTGAAGATGGAACACAGCTGTGGGATCTGGTCTGCAATGATTACATCACAGCAGACCATGGACAATCCACTGATGTGCTAGTAAAGAATTATTGGTACATGTAGCACGGTATAAAGGCCTTCCCCATCTTGCAAAGAGAAAAGTTGCAGGAAGGGGAAACAGCAAGCCATGGTAGAAGTAGCTCAGCTTTTTCTACTGGGCAATGCTATCAAGAACGATGCTGATGTCTCTGAGGTAGCCCTGGAACTCTACATTGAGAAAATTAATGCTATTTATGTCTATCAGCAGATTCCAAGAAAAGGGGAGAGGTTGGATTGTTTTTGTTTTATCTCTGAGCAGCATTTTATTGCACACAGTGGGCTAAATGGCCAGGTCACAAGGACCCCAAAGGCTCAGAGAAGTTTGAGGGAAGGGATCCACTGAAACAGCTGTTGGTAGACAGATGGTAGCCTCCAGTCAAGGCAATCCAGCACGTTCTTTAATGTGCACACAGGGTATGGTTTTCCAGCACACAGGGCCATGGCTTAATGTCACATCCGACAGATGGTAGCCTTTCCAGGTCCACTGGTATCCCTTGCTTACTGACCATATGCAGGGTGTGGAGTTTTTCAAAGATAAATCTCAATGCTGGCCCAGTGGAACTCGAACCTGGGAACTACAGATTACGAGCCTGGTGTGCTACTGACTGAGCCACCCTCACCCCACAAGGGGGGGGGGGAGTAATATCTGTATTGCATAAACAATTTTGGACTTAAAAGTTCTTTGTCACTGAACAAGAAATTTTGAAGTTTATCCTTCAATTTTGTTTGATGTTAATCAGTAAATTTGCTTCATAATTACATATAACTTTTGTGAGGAAATAATATTTTAGCTATTTCAAATGTTCCTGGTAAATTATCATTAACCTTTAAATGTCAGAAACTGACTAATCAGTTTTCAAAAACTTGCAGCGTATATTTTTATACTTACCTACCATTTTTTCCTCTTAATTTATATATTTTTGTTTAATATTAAATGCTTGTTCTTTTATTATGCAATGCAAACTATTTCATTCATTAGTTGTTTCATAACAACACTCAGTAGTTGAGTTGCAATTTTAGAGGGAAAATAAAAAACACTAAGTATTAAAGAGTGTTTGCACACTAATGCTGTTATGGTTTAATATTTTCATATCTGACTCATGTTCATTTAACTGTATTTGAAAAGCATAAATGTTTGATCAATGTATAAATCTTTGTGAGTTATTTGTTTTTGAGGATCTGTCAGTTTTATTAAATGTAACCCCATTGAAGATATCATATCATGATCATTCATTACTATTTTTTTTACTGCAAGAGTTATCTGAATTGGTAGAGTTGAATTCATGAAAGGTCCATTGCAATACTTGCACAAAATTTTTGTTAAGAATGAGAATGTTATATCCACCCATCCTCGATTTATGAACTTAGAGGAACTCATTCCTCTAAAACCGTTTGCAATGCAAAAACTCATAAATCAAACAACTATTTCCCATTAATTTCAATGTAAAAAAATTATAACTGGTACTTGGGCTGCAGAAATTTAGTAATTTATTATCCATCTATACTATAATAATTAAATTTGAAAATATTAAACCATAACAGCAATAGTCCCACAAATTTTATATGGGATTCAAATCCGGGGATTTGGCGAGCCAGTCGAGATGTTCGAAGACTTCAGAATGCTCATCATACCAATCTGACACATTTCAAGCCCTGTGCACGCAACAATTGTCATCTTGGAAGACTGGGGTATCCTTCTGGTGTTCACTGTGGAAATGCTGCACAAAAGGCAGCATGTGGTCACCCAGTAGCTCCATATAGCCCTTCTGGTTCAAGTGTGATGTCACCACAACCAAAGGACCTATTTCCTCGTATGTGAAATACCCCCAGAGCATCACAGAGCCTATTCCAGCTTGAACAGAACCTTGCACACAGTCTGCATGGAAAGCTTCATGCGGCTTACGATGTATCCATCGCCTCACATCATTCGAGTAGAAGCAAAAAATGTTACTCATCCTATTTCTGTTGATTAGTTATTTATTAAAAATATTCTAAAATTGACTTGTTTATTGGACTCTGCAACAAGCCTGGGCTTTTCTGAAAGTATGATATATGGAGAAAAAAAATTACAAAACAGAAGAAATGTTTACTTTAAAAAAGATTTTTTTTTCTTATTCAGAAATAGTCTTTATTCAAGTGCATTATTATAATCATTTCTGTCTATTAATGTTTTCTAATAAATTTTTATTTGTGTTGCCAGATGCATTTTTTATTACATGACTAAAAAAATCCTATTAAAATAAAACTAATAATCTTTTTTATATTTTATTTTCAAAAATCCAGAATTAAATGCTGATTAATTTGGTATGCAACATGCCAAAACTCCTTTCATTAGTTATTTGTCAAAAAAAGTTCTGAAGTTAATTTTTTTGCCTGATCAGAGTGAAAATATAGCTGGAACTGGAAAGGTTAATAAGACTCTAAAATTCCTTATTATACTTACACAATGAAAATAATAATTTTATTTTATTTGGTAAATCAATCTTCAAAAAAAATCAGTTTTCTGAACATTGAATTTAGAAAAGCTATAAAAAAATTCCATTTACAAAATGAGGATTATTTTACTCATTTCTGAACACACACTGGAAATGATTCCTATAATTCAAAGTTAATTAAATCTATTCATAACTTTTAAATTTTCTTAATTACCACATCGAATACATACATGTAGTTTATATATGTACAATGTGCATGAAAAGTTGAGAACGGATCAATAAAATGAACATTTGCATTTCAGCAAAAATGAATTTTGAGCAGTAGAAATCATAATTAAGAATGCTAGAGTTCATGGTTAAATAGGAGTCAGAGTGATGATCTAGGAATCAAAAGGTGCTAAAAGTTGAATGTTTTTTGTTTATCCCTTTGGTTTCCAGCATCAGCACTGGAGTGTAAGTCCTGGCCTAACTGTGTGTGTGTGTGTAGTTAAATGAGGAGTTTGTCTGTCCCTTCCAGTAATATTTTCCAAGCTGAAGGGTGCAGTATTATATCTATGTTGCATATAAAAATTTTGCATTGATTTTCAGCTGGTATTTAGAAGATGGTGAGCATAGCATTTTGGCCATATCGAACTGTGGGGTAGTTTCATTAGTGACAGCAATTTGTGTGAGGGCTATAAGCTACAAATTGTTTTTGAAGTCCCACTGGTGCTCCTCCGGTCGAATTTTGAAGTTTCGAAACGTTTTGCCAATATATCTGTCTTGCAGTACTTTGCTTGGGTCATTTAGTGGTATCACATAAATTCTATCTTCCAGTTTTCTTAGATCATGATCTTTATTTTTTTTGGAGAGAATGTTTCTGACTGATATTGGTATTTTAAACTTGTACTGCTTCATGATGCTGCTTAGGGTGATCAATAATTGGGGTATGTACAAAAATGTTATACTGTATTTAAATTCAGGTTGTTGGGCAAGTGGGGCTAGCTGAATTTCAAAATTGACCCTGAATTTTAAGATGAATTTCTTCCATAAACTTGTCTGAATATCCTGCCTGTCTCCCTGCATTCTTAATGTATTTTATTTCCGTTTGCAGAAGTTCTTCTGTTGAACTCTTAAAATCTCAGAGCTCTTAAAAATAACATTTTAAAAGAATGACTTTTTATATGAGTTGGGGTGAGCTGAGCCAAAACTGTCTGAAGAGAAAGCCTGATGTGATGTGACTGACATCAAAAGTGGGGGCCGTGCATCGCATCACAGCTTGAGCCAGCGGATCTGATTCATTTCTAATTCGATGTGTGTGTTATATAAATGATTTCATTTCCTATACTGAAGTGAATCAAATATCAATTATAAAGCAAATTATCATAAATGTGGTGAAGAATTTCATTCTTGTAGGAAATATTTTATTTTCATAGACATGAAAACACCCTCATTTCTCAATGGCAAAAATATTCAATAAACATATCTGAAAATAATTACACATATTTTTTATTAATTATATTTAATTGTAAATGTCATTATACAAAAGTGGAATTTTAAAGCATAACTTTATTGATTTTTTAAAAAAATTTGTAAAAATTTTTTGAAATGAAATATATGAGCTACATTTGCAAACATATTGGAAGAGATAAATATCTATTCTCAGGTTAGCAAAATATATACATACTAACTTCAGATAGGGCTTTAAAATTCCACTTTCGTATAATACTATTTACAATTAAATATAATTAACAAAAAATATGTGTAACTATTTTCAGATAATATGTTTATTGAATATTTTTGCCATTGAGAAATGAGGGTGTTTTCATGTCTATGAAAATAAAATATTTCCTACAAGAATGAAATTCTTCGCCACATTTATGATAATTTGCTTTATAATTGATATTTGATTCAAATCAGCATAGGAAATGAAATCATTTAAATAACACACACATTGAATTAGAAATGAATCAGATCCACTGGTTCAAGCTATGATGTGATGCACGGCCCCCGCTTTTGATGTCAGTCACGTCACATCAGGATTTCTCTTCAGACGGCTTTGGCTGAGCCCAAGGAAATAAAATTAGGGATGAAGGTAAGGTTTATGAGAGACTGTAGTGCTTAAGTATTTCTTGAATCTTCAAATTGCAATATCCAAAAATGCTATGCTGCCATTGATTTCGGTGAATTATGTGGTGGGAATTACATTATTTAATCTTTGTAAGAATTCCATAAGTTCAGATGTGGTTCCTCCCTAGACAAGGAATATATCATCAATGTACTACACCCATAGCAGTGGTTCAGGGCAAAGTCTCAATGTGGTGGAGGAATGAGTTGCGGTGGTGGAGGAACACACTGGCAATGAGGCCTGAAAGGGGCAAACCAATTAGAATTCCCTTGGTTTGGAGGTATGTGCTGCAATTAATTTGAAAATAATCAAAGGACATGGCTAGCTACAGCATATTGTGTGCATTGAAGCATTCAGGTAGATTGTGTGTGGCCACTTCTGCCCACTTCACTTTCAGCCTCATTGCAGCATCCAGAACAAGAGTACTGGGGCACAATGATACATCAAATGAATAGAATGTGTAATGGGAGAGGATGAGTAAATTATGTAGGCAGTGTAAAAATTTGTATCCAGATTTGATGGTGTAAAGGGTGTCTTGCAAGGGGCAAATAATTGAAATAAAATGCACTCTAAGTGATAAGCTGGAGAGTGTCATTTCGATACCAGGGGGTGAAGAGGATATCCAGGTTTGTACATTTTTGTTTTAATGAATAGTTGAGGTACACTGGGATACACTGGCTTTTGGGTTGTTTTACCTCTGAGCATCACTTTTTTGCACACCATGGGCTAAATGGCCAGGTCACAAGGACCAAATTGGATTGTTTTACCTCTGACCGGCACTTTTTTGCCCACCATGGGCTAAATGGCCAGGCCACAAGGAACCCAAAGGCTCAGAGAAGGTTGGGGGAGGGGACCCACTGGAACAGCTGTTGGGAGACAGATGGTAGCCTCCCGTCAAGGCCATCCAGCGTGTTCTTTAACGTGCACAGGGTATGGCTCTCCCGCACAAGGGGCCACAGCTTAACATCCCATCCGACGGACGGCAGCCTTTTCAAGCCCATCGGTGTCCCCTACTGACCATGGGCAGGGCGGGGAAATTTTGCGGAGATAAATCTCAACACTGACCCAGCTGGGACTCGAACCTGGGAACTACAGATTACGAGCCTGGCACGCTACTGACTGAGCCATCCCCACCCCCCACACAAGGACCCCAAAGGCTGAGAAGGTTGGAGGAGGGGATCCACTGGAACAGCTATTAGTCTCTCATCAAGGCTATCCAGCACATTCTTTAATGTGCAGAGGGTATGGCTGTCATATACACAGAACCACAGCTTAATGTCCCATATGATGGATGTCAGCCTTTCCAAGCCATCAGTGTCCTCTATTGACCGTGGGCAGGGTGGAGAGTTTTATGGAGATGAATATCAATGCTAACCCTGCTGGGACTCAAATCTGAGAAGGGTACATTGGTAGTTTAGCAGCTTTGACTAATGGTTGGGGTAGGAAGGGGTTTGATTTTGTTTGTGATAATTTGTGCAGCATGTTAGGAATCAGGTCTTGAGTTGCTGTCTGCACTTTTAATTCTCCTCCAAGTGTGGTTTTTATTTTGTTATTAAACTCATCAGTTCTAATTATTACCAGTTGTTCCGTTTTATCTTCTAGTAGTATTATTATGTTAGAGTTTAAAGTTCCTCAAAATTGTGACACCTCTTCCTGGGCTGTTATTAAACTTGGATGTCAAGGTTCTGTATATTTTAAATTGGTGCTTATCTTTTTCGATAGATGGTATGGGATCAATAATGTGTTCATTGTGTGGTAACAGTTCATACAATGCCAGGGTGGATTGGGAGAATGCAAATTTAGGTCCTTTGTGTAGAATTTCAGTTTCTTCTTCAGTTAATTTAATGTCAGTCAAGTTTAGGAACAGAATGGGTTCAGTCTTCCACTGCTTACTGTTTGTCTGGGAGGTAGAGTATATTAACAAACTGTCACATTTATTACTAAGATTATTCTAACAAAATAAGTAAATTATTTAATATTTTTTCTTTTTTAAATCAGGGAACAAACCTGCCCAGTGCATCTTGTATTGGACTTCTGACTCATCCCGTTATTCATGGCACCTTAGGGGCACTTCTGGTCCACATCTTGAACTTCGCAATCCCATGCAGCCCACATGTGCATCCACTGAGCAGTGCATTGCATTTCCAATACATTCCGCTGCCAGGATAGTGCTTGCCTGATGATATGTCAAAGCAGATGGCACTAAATGCTTAGCAATGACTACTCACAAGTATCTCATACAATCAATCTGCTCATCGCAATAATAGGAGCGTGAAGTTCAAAATCCTCTTGAGACCCAGTGACTCATATCACAGCAACTATTGTAGAGTGCTGATTAATAACACTACAGCACAAAAGAACTCTCATTCCCCAACAAGTGAGAAACACCACCACCAGACCTGTGAAAACACAGGCTCCTGTGAAGAACAGCACACAATCTAGACTTTTCCTCCTTGTACAACTGAAGAGGCTGACTCAGCAGCAGCAGTGGCAAAGGTAATGCAGCTATGGATAATTAACCTGAACTTCACTACACCAATATACATTATCAGTTACTCCATTAGCTGTCAATGAGCCAAATGTTTTTCCCAATACCACATGACTGGTACAGTATTTAGTGTTTACAGAGTTACTTTAATCTTTATTTAATTCTGCATGCTGTATTTATACCTTCAAATTTTACTTATTTCATTTTGGGCAATTACAAAACACTATATATTGCAAAAAATATTACAAAAATTATGTTATTGTTTTTTAATGTAATAAGAAACTATCCTTTGAATATTGGAATAAAGGAGTCCCCCACTCCCCCAATATTGCAGACATCATTACACTAAGAAAGGAATGAATCTGATTAACAGTAAAATCATTTTGTAGCAATTAGGCATGTGAAAAAAAAAACACCCATCTACCTTCTGGACTCGAATGCAGGATTCCTAGTTATATGCCACTTGATTACATGCATTTGAGTCTGGGAGGCTGATGGATGATTTTTCACACATTCCTAATTACTACAGAATGACTCTCTATATTAGTGAGAATTATTTCTTCCTATTAAATTGGTTGCCAGCTCACAACATATAATATGCTGTGCATCTGAATAACCAAAAGATATATAATATTTGGTATGTAATTATAACAGCTTGGTTTACTGTCAGTACAAACAAGGGTAGATGCATGGGTGCCCCAACACTTTGAACTAAATGCTAGAGCTTAATAGCAAGATCAACCACATGGCCTTTTTTAACCCTTCCTGTGTCCACGTTGTCTGTATATGTTAGCAGAATCCAAATGAGGGGCCAAGGACGTATGCATTCGTTTTTAGTACAACAAAAAAAAAATCGAATTTTTTAAAATAAAAATTGCCATTGTAATTTGATATATATATATCTTATGAAAATATATAATTCAGCCTTTAAAATTAATATTTTGTTTTTTAATACACTACAATATAATTTTATAAAGCTGTCTTATTGCCATTTCTTAGAAGCACTAAACAGTATTGCCAATTTGCTTGTTAACATTCCTATTTGCTGAAGCAACCTTCTGATTTAAGCCACAAGTTTGGTTTGAACTATTATCAACAAATTTTCCTTTAAATTTTTGAAAATTTCTTAAAAATTAACAAAAAACTGCTGTTTTTAAAAATGATAAATTTTGGAAGTAATTAAAAGTATGTACCACCATTTTTTTTTTTTTTTTCCATTTCACACTCTTTTCTGTCATAAACCTATTTCAGTATTCCCAAAATTATTTTTTATCATTTTTCCCAGCATTCTATGCATCTTTCCCCACTCTTAAAATCGAAACTGGAAGTAAACACATCCTTCTTACAAATTCTGGTTGCATCTGCAATTAATTATGCTTCACTGAGGCAAAAAGAGGCAGATGGCTGACACTTGCTATCTCTGTTCCATGTGCTAAAAGTGTTTTTTACGGTTTTGGTCCAGCATATTGGATACCCTATGTAAAGTTACTATTTACTTTTTTATATTTAAACCTTAGTTTTCATTTCAGTAGATTTATTTTTCGAAATTAGCAATCTTTTGGCCGATTGATAAATATTGATTTTTCATAGTTATGTATCGGATGACCGGCCTACAAATTGTTGCTGTGGATATTTTAACATTGCATTAGGCATTTGTTAATTTTAATTTATTATTTATTACTTTTCCAGTAAAACTTTGATCTGGTATCATTTTCTGAAAATAAATGAGGTTTTGGATATGGAAGCAAATTAATTTCTGTACATTTATTTCCATTACTAGTTAGTGATCTTTCGAATGGCTGATTTATCGATCTTTCCGAGTTATACTAGATGGGAGGCCGGCTTTAAAGTTGCTGTGGATATTTTTAACATCCCATTAGGTTATATGTAATTTTTCTTTTATTATTTCATGGTTTTTTAGTAAAAAAAACTTCGAGTTTGTACAGTTTTCTGAAAATGAATGTCTTGGATACGGAAGCAAAATAGACTTCCTTGCTACAGAAATCAGCTGTCATGTGGGAGGGCAATTTCGAGAAGGAATCCCCTCCACTAAACTCAAGATGAAAGTTTCACCCCCCCCCCCTCTAGAAAAATATAATTTTTTTAAATTACAAGTTTTTATGTTTATATTGAATGATTTTAAAAGCAACCCCAACCCACCCCTCCCTCAGTACCTTGGCTGCAACACACACACAATATAATGCTTGTTTTTTGGTTTTGGTGCCCACACTTTTCTGCACTTAGCCAAGATATCCAAACTTCAATACCCAAAGAAAAAATTCATAATGTTTAGCAAAAATAGCAGCCAAGGAAGTTTTTTGCTATTTTATAATCAGTTAAGAAAATCCTGTGAATGTGAGAAGTCCAAATCACTTTGTATAACACTAAACATATTAGTTATATGATACTGAAAAGAATCATTGAAAGAAATAAAAATCATATTTCAGGTTGAATATTATATTATTCAGGAGGAAATTTCCGTTCAATAAATATATACTTAACTATTTTTATTCATTAGGTTTTCCAAAATAAAGCCTTAATTGTATAGTGTGATCTTTATTTTTCACCATATCACATTGAAAAAGGCTTATTAATATCAATATACTTGTAAATTTGTATATATTATTTATTTTCATAAAATTCGTAATTAAATTCTGTTTAACTTGGTATATAACATGACCTACTTCCATTGATTGGTTATTTTTTTAAAAAAATTCTGAAATTGGCTTTTTTTTATCTGACTCAGCACAATTGGCAAGCCTGGAATTTTTCTCATAACTATGGTAACAAGAAAAAAATTACAAAATGAGAGAAATATTTACTTGAAACCAAATGTTTTTTTTTTTTTTCAGAAATAAATAGCCTTTTTATTCATGTGCATTATAATCATTTCTGTCCATTAGTGTTTTTTTTAAATAGATTTTTGTGTTACCAGATTTTTTTTTTTACTATGCAACTCTAAAAAGTCCTATTAAAATAAAACTTATCTTTTTTGTTAAATACTTTATTTTCAGAAAATCCAGAATTAAATGCTGATTAATTTGGCATATAACATGCAATAATTCATTTCATTGGTTATTTGGCAAAAAAAATTTTAAAGTTAATTTTTTTGGCTAAGCATGGGGAGAAAATAGCTTGGTCTCTGGATAGAAACCAGTTTTTTAGGCTGGACACTAGAAGGGTTAAGCAGCTGTGTGTTGCCATTGTCTCAGTTCAAATGGAATGGGTGCATAACTGGGAAATCTGAATTTGAGTCCTTGTGGCAGATAAGTGGATGCTTTTTAAATTTGCCTAATCATTAAAGTAATATATTTGTCTCTCACAGACTTGTCTTATATAGAATAAAGGTTAATGACACTTTTTGTGCTGTTTATTTACAGTGTCATCATTATCACAAGACTCAAGTTTTATGTGTGTGGATTACAAAATATTATCAAGATGAACAAAGACAACTGAAAAGAATTAAGGTAATGCTAAGTGAGCTCTCATGATGGTGTATATTTCTGCATGAGTTGTGTGTTTGTTTTGATGTTAATATTTTTTTTGTGGTTAATGTGGAAGACTTAAAGGGATTCACAAGTCAAGAACTTGTGTCACGAACAAAATATTTTGGTCTCAATAGCTGAGTTACAAGCAGCAAAGGTTTCTTGAAAATTTCAATAAAAAAATTAAGTGCAAAATATTCTATTTGTAATATTACCACTTTATATATTAAATAACTTATTCAAACTATTACCATTTCTTCAATCATATTACTTCCAAGGTCAAGGCATTCAAGCTTTGCAAGTGACACAAAAGAAGCTGGTAAAGCCTTTAACATATTTTCCCTTAGCTCTAATGATTCCAGGTTTATGAGCCTAAATGAAGAAAAATATAAAAGTATCTTTAATGGTAAAGAACATATAATGATATAGGTAACATTACATATATATATATACAGAAAAACCTCATTTATCTGACATCCATTTAATTGACACTCGTGAGTGAACTGATGCACTCTCTAATATTTCTTTTATTATGAAATCTATGTAGGTGAGTGTTTAACATTCTTCCCCCTAAAATTATAAAACCTTATGTAAATTGTGGCCAAGTGGTTAGTGTACTTGGCTACTGATCAAAGGGACCTGGATTTGAGCCCCAGGTAGGGCATGGATGTTTATGTTGTTTTTATACTAAAGTCCCACACCATCCTCAAAGACAGAGGTCTGACAGGCTTCTGTCAGACCTTTGTGGCAAGCAGCTGCTTGAGAGAATATTTATATTTTTAAATGCATTTTAACCAACAAATAAAAATTAATTCAACAGCATAAATCTTAGTTTCTCAGCAGGGTTGGCAATCTCAGGAGAATTTTAATATATTTTGATATTTCTATGCATCATTGCCGTCCCATGGCCGAGTGGTTAGCGCGCTTGGCTACTGATCTAAGGGACCTGGGTTCGAGCCCCGGATAAGGCATGGTTGTATGTGTTGTTTTTCTGCTGAGGTCCTGCCATCCTCTCAGACCTTCTACTATGGCATATAAACTGACAAGCTCCTGTCAGACCTCTGTGGCAAGCAGCTGCTTGAGGGGGTATTTTTTTTATGCATCATTAAGGTTTCTTGAAAATTTCAACATGTGCACAAAGAGTGTGCACAAAGAGCAACTAAGGCTTTATTGCATCACACATGATGAAACTAGAAAACATTGAAAATCAGAGAAGTGGGCAATATCAATATTTTAAACAGTTGTATAAATATATAAAAAACAGCACTACCTGGTGTAGTGGTTTGCATATCAGACTACTAAGCCAGCAGGCATGTCTTTGTGAATGCATTTGTATGTTGTATTGGAAACCAGGAAAAACTTACCACAGCTTCTAGGTTATCTGTCATTTGTGTAGGGGAGTAACTTCTCTTTAAAATATATATATCTCAATACCAGTCCTTTATTTTAAACTACACAGCAATTTGTTTAAAAAATGTTTAATTCATCATTATACTGTATGACTAAAGACTTTTGAGCAACTAGTCTACATTAAGCTTAACCCTATCATCACATAGTCAAGCTATGGGTTTTATTTATCCTGATGAACTATAACTTAAGGAGACTTTTATATCTATAAAAAGTTCCCAAGATGTAAATTGTTACCATTTCTTAGATGTCTTCTAGAATTCCTGCTGGCTCAGCTGGTTGTGCTATCCTCCTTGTGTTATTATTGCAGGGCCTGTTCCAGAATTTCACCTGAATTGTCATTGGCTTCCCATTGGCAGTTGCTGCTATACACTGAAGTGGCAATGAATTACGGATAGCAACCTAGCAACGTGTAGGACCTTCTCTGGCCCTGATAACAGCCACCACACGACAAGGCAAGGACTCCACAAGTTTGTGTAAATGTTCCACAGGTATGGCGACTCATGCAACCTCAAGAGCTGTCCACAATTCTCTCAAAGTCATTGCTGATGGAACATGGGTCAGAACACTCTGCTCGACAGTATCCCAAAGATTTTCGATGGGATTTAAATCTGAGCTTCTAGGTGGCCAATTCATTATTTCAAAGTCAGCAGAATGCTCCTGCAACCCTGCAGTAGCCAACATGGACCTGTGAGATGAATAGTTGTCTTCTGGTAGATGATATCTCCATTGGGATGCATGATGGCCATAAATGGGTGTAAATGGTCAGCAATGAGTTCTACGTACTGGGATGCTGAGATTGAGAGTTGTCGGTACACGTACCAAAGGTCCCACAGACATCCAACTGAAGACACCCCAAGCCATCACTGAGCCACCAACAGCTTGTACTGTTGCGACCTGACATGCAGGATCCATGGCTTCATGGGGTTGGTGTCATATCCTTTTAGTCTCCCATCAGCGTGATGAAGTTTAAATCGAGATTCATCATTCTAGGCTATCCGTTGGCAATTTTCGATGGTCCAGTTTCGATGTTCTTTAGCCCAGGCAAGACATTGAGCCTGGTGTCGTGCCATTAGAAGTGGCTCTCTTGTAGGTCAGTGGTGCTCAAAGACGAGACAATGAAGTGAGCATTGCACGGTCCATGCAATGGCTTCCCAGCTGGAACCCGCATTCAGATGGGAGGTGATTTCAGATAATGTCTGGCTCCTATCGGTCCATACGATGCAAGTCAGAAAGCGAAGCCCACAATCATTCAAGGCTGGTTATCCTTTGCAGTTTGTCTGGGTGCTATCTTTTTTGCCAGAATTTTCATATTCACGGAACACTCTTGAAACTGCCGTATGAGAAAATCCAAGTTTGTTGACAATTTCAGAGATCGAGTATCCCATCTGTCGGGCACCTACACTCTGCCCTCTGTCAAATGCATCTAAATCCCACACCTTTCCCATTATGCTTCTCATGACAAATGCTTGCGTAAGCCAAAGCTGACAGCTATATATGACCAGAGTTTCAGCCATGCATGCATGCAAATGTGGGACTTGCAGTACTGAATTTGGATAATGTCTGCTATCCCTAATTCAATTGCACTTCAGGGGTTAGGGTTATTTTACCTCTGAGAGGCACTTTTTTTGCATGCCATGGGCTATAAATGGCCAGGTCACATGGACCCCGAAGGCTCAGAGAAGGTTGGGGGAGGGGACCCACTGGAACAGCTGTTGGGAGACAGATGGTAGCCTCCCGTCAAGGCCATCCAGAGTGTTCTTTAACGTGCACAGGGTATGGCTCTCCCACACACGGGACCACAGCTTAACATCCCATCCGACGAACGGCGGCCTTTCCAAGCCCATCGGTGTCCCCCTACTGACCGTGGGCAGGACGGGAAATTTTGCAGAGATAAATCTCAACGCTGACCCAGCTGGGACTCGAACCTGGGAACTACAGATTACGAGCCTGGCGCGCTACCGACTGAGCCACCCCCGCCCCTTGCACTTCAGGGTATGGCATTGATGTTTTCCATTCAAAATCCAGATACCATCATCCTCCTCCTCAAGCAGCCATGGCTACAGAGGACCAACCAAACCGTGCAGTTTAATTCTCCAAGCATATCTGTCCTGAGCTACATCTGCTGCATCTGGCCATTGCACACCAATTCTAACAAGGTCCTGTTTGACATTGTCTGCCCACTGCATCCTAGGTCTCCCACTCTTTCTGAGGCCTCTAGGCACACTATTCATAATCCTATTTGCCAATCTATAATTATACATACGGGCAAAATAGCCAAACCAGCGGAGTCTCTCTCTGCACAATATGCTGCTTAAAGGAGGTTGCAGACTCCTTTGCCTAACCTCATCATTAGTTACAAAGATAAACCACCTAATACCCAAGATACTATGTAAGCATCTAGTTTCCTGTTATCTTGTTTACACAGCGTCCAAGTTTCACTACCATAACTAACCCTAGAAAGAACCAAACTATTATACAGTCTAATTTTAGTCTTTAGGTGTATATGCCTATTTCTCCACAATCTCCATAAATTCTTAAAAGTCCCTGCAGCAATCCCTATTCGTCTGTTAATCTCATACCACACATCACCAGTATCTGTTACATAGCTCCCAAGGTAATTAAACTGTGACACCTGCTAAAGACTGCAACCATTCAGATTAACTGAAATACAGCCTGCATGACCAATTTTCATCACTTTAGTTTTCTCTCTGTTTATTACCAAACCTACTCTACTACCAGTCTCATCAACAGCTCGAATGAAAGAGTTCATCTCATCAACATCATTTGCCAAAAGGGCTAAACGATCAGCATAATCTAAATCAGAAATTTTAATATCTCCAGCCCATTTAAGGTCAAAATTTTCCCTTGAAAATTTTGCATAACATAATAAATAACCAAACTAAAGATAAAAGACACAAAATGCACCCTTGTCGAACACCAGAAGTAATGCTAAACCAATTGCTACAAGCCTGACCAACTCTCACACATGACTCAGTGTTATTATAGAGATCTTTCATTACATTAACTAACTTGTCTGGTATACCATATGATCTCACAATCAACTACAAATTAGGTCGATCAACAGAGTCGAAAGCCTTTTTGAAATCAACAAAGTTAGCAACCAAAAGTTTCTGAAACTCTAAACATTTCTCAAGAATCTGCCTAAGTGAAAATATCTGATCCACACATCCCCTACCACTTCTGAATCCACATTGCTCATCACGCAATTGACTGTCAACCAGATTCTTAATTCTATTAAACACAATTATGGAAAGAACTTTACCTGAAACAGAGAGTAGGCTGATATCCCTATAGTTATCACAAGAACTGCGATCACCTTTTTTGAAAATAGGGATAATAATAGCTCTCGAAAAATCCTTAGGAACCATGCCTTTATCATAAAAGATATTCAAAATTTCAGTCATCCAAGTGGTAGCCGAAACATTCCCAGCTCTAAGCATTTCTGTAGTAATTTCATCTACCCCTGGGGATTTATGAAGTTTAAGTTTACAAATAGCCAAAATAACTTCAGATTGTGTTATAGGGGCAACATTAAAGCCACCAATGCATCTATCATCATTACAAACAATGGGAGTAGAACTAACAACATTGTTTAGAACATCACTGAAATGTTCAGCCCACTTAGCCACGACAGAATCCTCACCTTCTATAACCTTACCTTGTTTATCCTTCAATCCCTGTATACCTGTCCGTTTTCTACCACACAAAACATTAACTATCTGGTACAGCTCTCTGTTGTTGTGCTGTCTAAATGCTTCCTCGGCTTTGTCAGCCAAACCATCAAGCCAAAGATTCTTATCAGCAACTAACTGATCTTTTACATGTTTATTAAGTTCTCGGTTATTTATTTTTTTTTAATGCTTTCTATTTGGACTAGTTGGGTATTGATTAAGGACAATCCTGCAGTTCTTTCTTTCCGAAAAAATCTCAAATGCCTTATCACTCAGATAATTCTGCCTCTTCTGCTCCTTTTTTCCTAAAAGAGTACTGTTAGTGTCCAAAAAAGCCTGTTTAAAATGATCCCATTCTTCCTCAACTTCAGTAGTAAGCATATCAAGACTGTCACAATGACTAAGTAACCTATCATGGTAAGCTTTGGCTATAACTGGGTCTTTCAGAGCATCAGTATTAAAAGTAAAATTTTTAACCCTAGCACAACACTTTTTAAGTTTAAGTTGCAAGACACTTTTAACAAGGTAATGGTCAGATCCAATTTCAGCTCCCCTATATGACCTGGTATTCCTTACAGAACTTGCCCATTTGCTGTTAATTAATATATAATCAATCATATTCTTATGCAGCCCATCAGGTGAAACCCATATGTACTTATGTATGTCACGGTGTTTGTAATAAGTGTTAATTATTCTGAAACCATTGAGTTTACTTACATGTAGAAGATGTTGCCCATTGCAGCTACCAATACCAAAAGGTTCTATCACCCTTCCCCAAAGGTCAGAGTCAGTACCAACTTTGGCATTGAATTCAACTAGAACAAGGGTAATATCTCCTTTCTTGATAGAATTCAAAATATTCTGAAGTTGTCCGTAAAACCTATCCTTCTCATCCTCATCTTCAGTGTGGCATAACAGTAGATAACATTCAAGTCTTTAATGCTTGTCCGAAATTTTGCTGTAAGAAACCTTTCATTAATGCACTCATATCCTAGAACTACACTCACATCTCACTAGCATGTCTGCTGAGAAGCAGACCCACGCCTTGGTGATGCTTTCCATCCTCCCTCCCTGTAAAGAGAAATTTAAAGTTATTTTTAAGTATCTCACCTTTACCTGTCCATCTGGTCTCTTGCAAGCCTAGAATATCTAGGTTTTAGCGCTGGAATTCGTGCGTGAGGACATTAAGAGAATAATCTCTACATAACGTCCTCACGTTCCTGCAGAGAGAAAATGATTAGTAGGATTTTTAAAGAAACTAGGTTTATTGAGATAGGTAGGGCCAACAATATAAAACAGCCCCCTGATCGCAGGCATGGGGCATAGACCTGTTCCTCCTCCGCTAAAGGCTGAAGTCACCGATGCTGGTAGGAACTTCAGGCACCACCTTTTCAAGAGCCATATGGCCTGCCTGAGACACATTACTCCAGTTTAGGCTTGACGATGCCCAACTATCTAGGTAAGGTTCAGGTACCTGCAATGGCCTCTGATTAGGATTATCCACCAGCTGATATAAGGTATCCCATGACTCTGTTCACTTAGGGCTGGCAACCTAGAAGCAAACAGAAAACACAGCGGCATATTCTTCCTCAACAGAGGCCCACCAGTGCAGCAAGTCCAGGATCCATAATCAAGCGCAAAATCCAGATACCAGTCTAGGTTTTTTCATTGAAGACACTGATCTGAACATGATTCACCACCACCTCATAGGCTGCATTACACATTCTCCAGAATTTGTATCATAGAATACAAGTTGTTCAAAAAGAATTCCCCCCCCCTTATTTTACATTTAAATATCTTAAAAGAATTTAACGAACTTCACCTCCAACTCAATAAACATTAAAATGTCTTGAAAAAGACTCGTTAAACTCAAATTCAAGTTAATGAATGTTAAAATCATAGGCATCAACATTAAAATCCAATGGGATTAATAGAATGACACCCAAAATGGATTTCCCCTCTCTTCACACTGTCAGGACGACATGCTTCATCCCTGCACCAGTCGGGCTTCATCTGGCACTATACCACCCAATGTTAAGGCTTTAAATAGGAATCTCCCACTATTGGCGAGTTTTAATTTCATCATGTTGCTCGTTCAGCAGAAGGTTCCATGCCACAGGAAAGGGTGGAATCTCCATATTGTACAAGTGCTCTTTATGTAAATTAATCAAAATATTTTCGACTTGTATTTGATTTTGAAGTATTGTTTGCGATAACACTGTATTAATTTTTTTTTCATTTTTTATAACCTGTTGATGCTCTAATATACAGGGTGAATCTGAAAAAGTGGGCAAAACTTTACGGGGTGGTAGAACGCAGCTATATGAGCAATATTCGTCATAGAATGTATGGTCGGAACGCAAGCGGTGAGAAGTTAAAAGGTAGTTTTCCACTGTCACATTTAAAGAATGAACACAAGAAGGAGAGGAGATACTTCAGAAAACATTTTATTAACAGGAATGTAATTGAGGTACATGCTCAAAGAAATTTCTCAAAAGAGCTGCCGCCAGTTGTAATGCAGGCTTCACACCTGCGGGATAGGGACTGACGCACATTTGCGAAGACACCAGGCATTTCCCGAATATCGCCGGCAACAACGGCGATCCTGGCGACTAGATCCATATCGGTTTCAATGGGGCACTCATAGATTAGGCTTTTCAAGTGCATATCCGCCATTTCGTGGTTAGTATAACCAGCCATCCTCTCGGCAATCCACGGTAGAAATGCCGTTGGGTGCGAGGACCGACCCTTTTATACCATTTCCAATGCCACCTAGCGGCTCGCCGTTTGCGTTCCGCCCATACTTTCTATGACGAATATTGCTCGTATAGCTGCGTTCTACCACCCCGTAAAGTTTTGCCCACTTTTTCAGATTCACCCTGTATGTTGTTCATACAGTCGTATCAGAATAATATGACCACCTACCTAATAATACAAATGGTAGGTGGTCATATTATTCTAATATGACTGTGTATGTCTTGTATGTTTTCCCTATGTATTGATCCCCCCTCCTCAATTTATTTTCAACATCCGGTATTTCTACATTATACATCCCCTCCTATTTTAACACATTTATCTCTAATATTAATAATTAATTTTTTAATCATATTATTTATCATATGTGGCATTTTCAGTTCATACTTAATTAAGGTATTTTTCATAGTTTTAGATATACCTGGAATATAAGGAAAACTGTGTGTATATTGTGTTTTATTTAATATTTGTGCTAATTATGCAATTTTGTGTATAAGAATTTAATTAATATTTGTGTATAAGACTCACTGTTGATGGTCACTGTTATCTTTCCTCATTTTGAGACTGTTAGTCCTGATTACATGTACTTCATTGATGACTTAGTGCTGCTGTTCACTGTGCATTCACTTATACATCTCTCCTTCTACTATTCAACCATCAAATTGCTTTGTTGTTACTTAACTCTTTGACATGCCCAAAACATAAACTTAAATATGAACTACCCCCGGTTAAAAAAGTTTACATTTCACTGTATACTGATGTCATCAAAGCTTCAGATGCATCTTTTCTTGCATGGAAAATTTAATTATAAATATGAACCAAAATAAATTATGTAATACCGATATAAAACTGTTACTGGCCACTTGGAAATTAATTACAAATCACTCAACAGGTTATGTAATGGATCCCGCTAGAGGGACTGCCTTATAAAACTTCAACAAAATGATGTAATGAGCACACTGCCTGAGGAAGCCTGAGCGAAACGCCCGTTGCAGTGGTCAAATGTTTTAATTTTGATGTTCCTATGTTACAGTGAAATGTTAACTTTTTTAACAGGGGGTAGTTCATATTTGAGTTTACGTTTTGGGTGTCAAAGAGTTAAGTAACAGCAATTTGATGGTTGAATAGTAGAAAGAGAGATGTATAAGTGAGTGCACAGTGAACAGCAACACTAAGTCATCAATGAACTACGTGTAATCAAGACTGATATTCTCAAAATAAGGAATGATCACTGTGACCAATCAACAGTGAGTCTTATAAAAAAAAAAGTTTTTGGAGTGTGTCAGCCTATAATACTTCTGAGCCTATCATCAACTCAGAAGAAATAAAATGAAACTTCTACCCAAGGTCTGTAACAGCTACTTGGAAGAAAGAAACAGTAAAACATCTCTCTTCGCACTTTAGTAATTATAAAGTGTATGCAACCATAAGATAATTAATCATCTCCTGTCTAATAAAAATGAATACTTAGGTTGAGAGTAATTATGAAAGGTTAAAGCCTAAGATTTTAGATGTATTTAAAATGATTATGTGTAACAATTAAATGTAACAACTTGTTATTGTGCTTTTAATACGAACTTTAATAATTTTTAGTTATTTTAATCTTTAGTAATAATTTAATTAAGTTTCTCATGAAATTCAGATGATATCTTGTTCAGGCCGAAATTATCAAGTTAGCTGCCAAAACGTTTTTTAGGTGAATAATTTTGAATTGCAGCTTATGTTAAGGCAGTTTGAAGTTCATTCTTATAAAGATTGGCTAAATGTTCTTGATCTCTGTCTGTGGGGTACAATATGTTCTGCTTATATAATTATTCTTACAATTAAAAAATGTTCAGTGTTATTTACTGCATTTTATAAATTTTACCTGAGGGGTGGTTTTGGTCCCTGTCATTCAATGCCAAATGTTTGATGTTACCTGTAATTGTGAACAGGACTTGTATATTATAATCTCTTAATTTATGTTGGATAGTTTATTGTGCTATATCATATATATTATTTTACTTACTGATTTAGCAATTCTGAATTAGTATAATAAAATTATATGCTCAGTAGAAGAGTTTATCCATTGTTTTATACTTGTGAACGTGCACAAAATTGACCTGAATTGCATTTGAGACGTAAGTAGGTTTTCTATAAAACAAAGTTGTGCATCCATTTTGGATGTCATTCTACTTACCATTTATGGGTCACTGTCAAATACAGACAATGACAGAATCTGAAATGAGAGGTCAAGGACATCAATAATAGAGGTCTTTTGTACAACACATAAAACTTCAATTAAAAAAAAATTGTCATTTGAAAAATTTCTTTGACATATGTTTTAAAAATATGCAATTCAAGTTTGAAAAATAACATTTCCTTTTTGCATTTGATGCATATTTTATTAAACTATAATATAAATAATTTGTTAAAGCCATCTGATTGCCATTTCTTAGAAGCGCTAAGCAGTATTGCTAATTTGCTTGCTAACCTTCCTCGTTGCTGAGGCAACCTTCTGATTTAAGTTCACAAGTTTGATTTTAACTATTATCAACAAAATTTTCCTTAAATTTTCAAAAATCTAAAAAATTAACAAAAAAAAAACTGCTTTTTAAAACAGCAGATTTTGGAAGAAATTACAAAGTTTTGGAAGAAATTATAAAGTACATACCACCATTTTTTTTCCCGTTTCACACATCTTTTCTGCCTAAAACCTATTTTAGTATTCCCATAATTATTTTTTTAATTTATCCAAGCATTCTATGTGTCTTTTCCAGCTCTTAAAATCAAAACTGTAACATGAGCCTTCTTAGAAATGAAGTCAGCAAGCCAAGTTGGAATTGTTGTTGCAAAGTATGTTACTTCAGCAGGTGCAGTTGAGTGCAGTGACCTTGTTATTGCTCACGCATGCAGTAAAGTAGCTCTATAGTGATTGTTTACAAAAAGAGTTCTGGGATATAAGAAAATGGCACCATGCTTCTAATCATTATTAACCTTTATTTTCATTTCTGTAGATTTATTTCATTTCCATAAATTATCAATTTTCCTATAGACTGAGCTATTAATCTTTTGGAGGTATGCTACATCGGATGGCTAGCTTTACAAGCTGTCGGGGGATATTATTTAACATTGTGTAATGGTCCACCTATTCACTTTTACTTTTCCCCCAAACCAGTTTTACTTTATTTATGTTATATTTATTATTTTGGGGATTATCTTTGGTTGGATTTATTACATTTTTCTTACTCAAGCCGCTAAAGGAGTTGTGCATCTGCAACTCCAACTTTTGATTGACAGCAGCTAATAAGCACATAAGGACACTTGCATCATAGCTAGCAGGAGTACATGATTGTAAGATTATGCAAATGTACTTCCCAGTGTGCAACACATGCCAGTTGCACACTGCATATACAGGGTGATTCAAAACTTATCGTTCAAATTTCGTGGGGAGGTAGGGAATATGTCAGGAAACCGATTTCACATAGGAAAGTATGTCTGCAAACGTCATCTACATGAACAAAATGGACAAGTAAAGTGAACACAAGGAAACAGTACAGTTAAGTGGTAACGAATGTGACTTTTATTCCAACAAGGTAAAGTACAGGTTCACAGTAGGTGCTCAAAATTGCGACCATTTACACGGACAAAGGATTCACAGCACCGTTGCATTGACCGCCGAACATTTTCAAAAACGCCTGGCATATCACGGATAATGCCTGTAGCGGCCACTATTCGTGCAACAAGGTCCATTTCACTGTCGACGGGGGACTCGTACACATGGTATTTCATGGCCCTCCACAAAAAGAAATCCATGGGCGATAAATCAGGTGACCTGGGTGGCCAAGCGATCGGTCCACCTCTACCGATCCATTGAGCTCCGAATGTTCGGTTCAGGTAATCACGTGCAACAATTGTGCTATGGGCTGGAGACCCGTCATGTTGATACCACATATCTTGGCGGATATGCGCAGGAACAGCGCCCAGAAAAGTCGGTAACACTGTCTCGAGAAATATTAGGTATTTCCAGCCGTCCAATCGGGGCGGTAGCAAGTAAGGTCCCAACAAACAGTCACCAATGATTCCAGCCCACACATTTACGGCAAAACGATGTTGCACAGCGTGACTTCTCGTACCATGCAGGTTGTCGTAAGCCCACACATGTGAATTGTGTGTATTGAACACACCTTCACGACTGAATGAAGCTTCATCTGTAAAAAGGGCAGAAGCTGGAAAACTGGGGTCCACGGCACCTTTCTGCATGAACCATTGTGCAAATTCCACACGCTTCGGATAATCGTCAGGATGCAGTAACTGCACCCTTTGCAGATGGTAAGGATGCACACGTTCCTCGTGCAGTATTCGCCACACTGCTGACTGAGAGACCCCAAGCTGCTGAGCAATAGCTCGTGTGCTGGTATTCGGATTATCTTCGATAGACTGTAGGACTTGTTCTGTGACGTTGACAGTCCGCGTCAGTCGTCTTCTCCCCGTATCCTGCATGTTGCTGCGCAGTGAACCACGTTCGTGCAGATTGCGATGCACACGTGCAAACATTTGATGCTGCGGTATTCTTCTGTTGGGGTATCGGTCTTCGTAAACTTGCCTAGCTCGGCGGCCGCTTTTGCCAGCTGCCCCATATGCGAGATGCATATCCGCTAGCTCTTGATGCGTAAAAAACGATTCATCTTATCACTAGTAAGTCAGCTCGTACACTGATGACAGCGGGAGTGGTCGGGCAAGCTGTACACTGGTTGGGTACACACAGCGCCCTCTACATACGCATGTGTACATTTGCGGACATACTTTCCCATGTGAAATCGGTTTCCTGATGTATTCCCTACCTCCCCACAAAATTTGAACGATAAGTTTTGAATCACCCTGTATACTAAGTGATGTTAGGTCATGGAGTTATTACAAAATATGTTAGTAAAGAGATATGTGGAGAGGATTATGCTAGCTCAGAATTTTGTCAGTTTTGGAGATGTTGTTTAAATGACTTTTAATTGCTCAAAATATTGTATTTATCTGTTTATTTTGTGAATCTCGAATTTTTTGGAAATAAACTTTGCTATATGAAATATTTTGATTTTGCTATTTTTTCTCTTGAGCAACAATTGATTTTTATTAAGATTTAACTTTAATAATTTGACAATCTTTTGACTTCTTACCACTAAGTAATATCTATATACTTAGCGAATCCTCATTTAACTTTATTTGGCTAGATTAATTGCCTGGTGTCTGATGCTATCCAATAAATTACTTTAATTTGGATCAGTTAAAAGGTCCAAAGTAAAGAAGTTTAACATAATTTTGGAGTGTTACAGAGCCAATAAAGAAAATGGAACCCAAACAGGGGCTGTATACATAAAATATCCTCATGCAGCCATGGGCTAAGGAGGTCCAACCAGACTGTAATTTTCCTCTCCAGACGTATCTGTTCTGAGCTACAGCTGCTACAATGGCCACTCGGCCAATTTTAGCAAGGTTCTGTTTGAAATTGTCTACCCACCACATCCTAGGTCTACCCCTTTTTCTGAAATCCTTAAACACACTGTTCATAATCCTATTTGCCAATCTGCAGCTATGCATATGGGCAACATGGCCAAACCAAAGCAGTCTCTCTTTGCACAATATGCTGCTCAAAAGAGGTTGATGACTCCTTCTTCTAACATCATCATTACTTACAAAGTCAAACCACCTAATGCCAAGATACTGCATAAGCGTCTAGAATTAAAGGCATCAAGTTTCTTGTTATCCTGCTTACAAAGGGTTCATGCTTTGCTACCATAACTAACCCTAGAAAGAACCAAACTATTATACAGTTTAATTTTAGTCTTTAGGTGTATACGCCTATTTCTCCACACTCTCCATAGGTTCTTAAAAGTCCCGGCAGCAATCCCTATTCGTCTGTTTGTAACGCTCCAAACAATGCAAAATATTTAAAGTTTTATGCTCCGGATAGCTTAGACGGGCGCCAGGCAATAATTAACAAATTGCCAAAATGTAGAATAAGTTGATTTAGGGTTCAAGTGCCAGCGAGCGTTCATAAGTAAGAGTCAAAAATGATTCTTAACAAAATAAGAGTTAATGTAAAAAAGATCCTAAATTAGCGTTGCTCAAGATAAAAACTACAGACTCAAAAGTTTGTAACAAAACAAAATAGATTTATTTCCAAAATAATTAACTCACCAAGACATCAATGAAGAAACTAAAATCTGTGCTACACGCACGGTGCTACGCACCTTACTACATCTCTCTGCTCTCTCTACAACTCTGCTCTCAAGTGCTCAGTGCTTCTCTCAAGTGCTTAGTGCTTCTCTCAAGTGCTCTACGTGACTCGCAGGTCACGGTTTTGACAATGGGCCGGCGCATGCCGGGAAAGACATTTGCATACAATGACGAACGACGAGGTATGACGCAAGAGGGGGCGTGTCCTTGGCACGCGCTTTAACGGTTACGGTCGGAAGTTCGGAGTTGCGCGTACGCAACTCCTAGAAACTTGGATGTGAGTGCTGTGATGCCGAAAAGGAAATAAAAATCCCCAAAATGATAAATATAACGTAAATTAAACAAAACTGGTTAAGGTAAAGCAAAAGTGAACGATGGGGCATCACAACTGGTAGCAGAGCGTGGTTTTTTCTTCACTTAAATCAGACTCAAAATTATTTTCATTATTATTACTTTCTTTTAAAACTTCTACTTTAAAAACCTTTTCAAAAACGGCTTCCTCATATGATTCTTCTACTTCACAAACTTCGTTATTTAAACACTCATTATTTGCACTAACGGGACATTTTATAGGTGCTTCTGAAATAATCTGTTCTGGACCACAAGGTAAGTCAAAAAGTCCACGGGACCGCGGCTGCACTGTCAATTGACATTCGTCATTAGTACCATCGAAAACTTGTTCCTTAGCAAACGGAAGATCGACTTCTGTATCGTTTTGATCTGTTACTTTAGTTACTTCGTGACAATCAGTAACGAAAGGTAAAGCCATAGTGGCAAGGCATAACTCTTGAGAGGGCTTTTCTTGAGGAACTTTGGCCTCTCGTTTCAAAGATCCCGATGAAAGTTTCCCGAATTTTCATTCCTTTTATAGCAATAATTCTCAGTATGTCCTAGTCGGCCACAAAAATTACAAGTGAAAGATTGAGGTTGTTTAACCAAAGTTTTAGGTCTAGTGTTATGGTTTGAAGCTTGACGTGGCAAAAAGTCTCTACTTCGTTCATATTCTATAGTTCTAGGCGTGTTTGGCGCAAATTGTCGGGACCGTGTAAATTCCGGTCGTGCGGGAGTCATTCTACGCGACTCAACCTGATATCGCTGCTTTGGCGGGAATGGCATCCATTGTTGGTTATGTGTATTTGCTGCAGATTCTCTTCTTGCAGTGTATTGCCGAGCCAATGTGACTAACTCGGACACGGAATTCACGTTTCGTATTTCTAGGAATTCTCGGATGGGCAAAAGTAATTGAGACAATATGCAATTTACAATATCAATTTCAGCGGCATCAGCATCGTACAGCTGGTATAATTCTACTGTACCCCATATGAATTTTTCTATGTCATCTCTTTCCCTTTGTCTTCGTGAAAACAATTCTGTAGCTAGTTCTGTAAAATCATTATAAGCCGGATATATGTCCATGATTTCGTTTTTAAATTCTTCCCAAAGTTCTATGCCATGACGACATCCTACGTTATTCCACCATTGCTTAGCACATCCAATTAGGCAAGATACTGCTAAAACAACTTTTTTATTGCTTGGCACTTCATGTTAACGGAAGTGCTCCTCCATGGACTTGACAAATGTCCACGATGACGGACGTTTCGAACCGTCGAACCTTATCTCAGGTAAAGGCCAATTTACATAAGGACTATAGTTAATGGATGGGTTGGCAAATCGTCGTTGTGGCGGTTGAAAATACTCTGTTCTATCGCTTGCTTCTGGCGGAACAGAAAATGGAACCTTACGTTCAAAGTTTCTTCGTTGGTGAACTGACGTAGCATTGTCAGCAAATTTAGGGGTTGTTGTCGTTCCCCTTTTCTCCCGATTATCATCAAGCAGATTCATTAGCACTTCTGCTTCCATCATTACCTCTTGCAATCTACCCTTTACTCTTTCTATGTCGGGAGTCATTATGGCGGAATCGGCCATATTATTAGCAGACATGTTTAGCGGTCTGCCGAAATTTGGAATTTTGGAAATTTTGAAAACCTTTTTTATCTTGAGCAGCGCTCAAAGGTACTGCTATACAACAATACTAAAGCTATAACTAAGCTTTACAAAAATATAAATTTGCTTATAAAAAAAATTTCTTATCGTCCTACGTACTTGTGTGTCCGGACACTTCTAATCATTACATACGACAATTATCTTAAATATTCAGCAATATCAACGCTGAAACTTCAGTACCTTTGAATAATACACACAAATGTTAAGCTACTTGCTCAACAAAAATTCTCGGCTTAAGCTGCCGTTAAATCTACAACTAGTACATACAACTATTGAGCTCAAAAAATTACTATCTTTGACAATCATACAAAATTTATCCACAAATATATATACTATCGTTAAATACTGGCGAGTCCCTGTTCGCTGCGCCACTTCTTTTATGTGACTCTGTAACGCTCCAAACAATGCAAAATATTTAAAGTTTTATGCTCCGGATAGCTTAGACGGGCGCCAGGCAATAATTAACAAATTGCCAAAATGTAGAATAAGTTGATTTAGGGTTCAAGTGCCAGCGAGCGTTCATAAGTAAGAGTCAAAAATGATTCTTAACAAAATAAGAGTTAATGTAAAAAAGATCCTAAATTAGCGTTGCTCAAGATAAAAACTACAGACTCAAAAGTTTGTAACAAAACAAAATAGATTTATTTCCAAAATAATTAACTCACCAAGACATCAATGAAGAAACTAAAATCTGTGCTACACGCACGGTGCTACGCACCTTACTACATCTCTCTGCTCTCTCTACAACTCTGCTCTCAAGTGCTCAGTGCTTCTCTCAAGTGCTTAGTGCTTCTCTCAAGTGCTCTACGTGACTCGCAGGTCACGGTTTTGACAATGGGCCGGCGCATGCCGGGAAAGACATTTGCATACAATGACGAACGACGAGGTATGACGCAAGAGGGGGCGTGTCCTTGGCACGCGCTTTAACGGTTACGGTCGGAAGTTCGGAGTTGCGCGTACGCAACTCCTAGAAACTTGGATGTGAGTGCTGTGATGCCGAAAAGGAAATAAAAATCCCCAAAATGATAAATATAACGTAAATTAAACAAAACTGGTTAAGGTAAAGCAAAAGTGAACGATGGGGCATCACATGTTAATCTCATGCCGCACATCACCATTATCTGTTACATAGCTCCCAAGATAATTAAACTGTGACACCTGCTCAAGACGGCAACCATTCAGATTAACTGAATCATAGCCTGCCTGACCAATTTTCATCACTTTAGTTTTCTCTCTGTTTATAACCAAACCTACTCTATTACCAGTCTCTTCACTGGCCCTAATGAATGAATTCATCTTATCAATGATCCTAATGAACGAATTCATCTCATCAACATCATTTTCACCAACAGGGCGAAATCAATTGCATAATCTAAATCAGAAACTTTGATATCTCTAGACCATTTATGGCCAAAATCTTTCCCTTGCAAAGAATTTCACATAACATAATCAATAACCAAACGAAAGAGAAAAAGGAGATAAAATGCACCCTTGTCCAACTTCACTAGCAATGTTAAACTAAATGAGACCAACTCTCACACACGACTCAAGTGTTATTATAGATAACTAGATGTGCCAACTCTCACACACGACTCAAGTGTTATTATAGAGAGCTTTCATTACACTAACTAACTTAACAGGTATTCTATATGATCTAACAATCAATCACAAATTATGTCGATCAACAGAGTCAAAAGCCTTTTTGAAATCTATAAAGCTAATAACCACAGGTTTCTAAAACTTTAAACATTTTTCAAGAATCTGCCTAAGTGAAAATATTTGATCAATACATACCCTACAACTTGTGAATCCACACTGTTCATCACACAGTTGTCCATCAACCATATTCTTAATTCTATAAAGTATAATCATGCAAAGAACTTTTCCAGGAACAGAAAACAAACTAATTCCCCTATAATTATTGCAAGAAATGTGATTACCTTTAATAAAAATCGAGACAATGATAGCTCTAGTAAAATCCTTAGGAACAACACTTTTATCATAAAAAATATTCAAAATTTCAGTCAACCAGGTGACAATACAAATATTACCAGCTCTAAGCATTTCAGTAGTGATTTCATCCACCCTTGGGGATTTATGCAGTTTTAATTTAGAGATAGCCAAAGCGACTTCGGAATGTGATATAGGGTCATCATTAAAGCCAGTAATGCATCTATCCTCATTACAAACAATGGGAGTAGAAATAATCACATTATTTAGAACATCTCTGAAATGCTCAGACCACCTAGCCATCACAGAATCTTCACCTTCAACCATCTTGCCATGTTTATCCCTCAATCCCTGTGTATCTTTATTTCTTCCCACATAAAACATTAACAATCTGGTACAACCCCTTGTTGTTGTGCTGTCTAACTGCTTCCTCTGCCTTGTCAGCTGTTAACTGATCCTTTACACATATATTAAGCTCATTGTAATGCCTTCTGTTAGGACTAGTAGAGTGTTGATTCATATTAATTCTCTATTTCCTTCTTTCAGAAATAAGTTCCATATATTTGTCACTCAAATAATTTTGTTTCCCCTGTTCTTTTTTACTCAAAAGAGTATTGCTGGTTTCAAGAAAAGCCTGTTTAAACTGATCCCATTTTTCTCAACTTCAGTGGGGCGGGGGTGGCTCAGTCAGTAGCGCGCCAGGCTCATAATCTGTAGTTCCCAGGTTCGAGTCCCAGCTGGGTCAGCGTCGAGATTTATCTCCGCAAAATTTCCCCGCCCTGCCCACGGTCAGTAGGGGGCACCAATGGGCTTGAAAAGGCCGCCGTCCGTCGGATGGGACGTTAAGCCGTGGCCCCATGTGTAGGAGAGCCATACCCTGTGCACGTTAAAGAACACGCTGAATGGCCTTGACGTGAGGCTACCATCTGTGTCCCAAGAGCTGTTCCAGTGGGTCCCCTCCCCCAACCTTCTCTGAACCTTCGGGGTCCATGTGACCTGGCCATTTAGCCCATAGTGTGCAAAAATGTGCCGCTCAGAGGTAAAACAACTCAAGCCAACTCAACTTCAGCAGTAAGCAAACCACGATTGTCATAATGACTACATAGCTTATCATGGTATGCTTCGACTATATCTGGATCTTTCAGACCTTCAGTGTTAAAGGTAATTTTCTTAACCTTAGCTTCAGCTGCAAGACACTTTTGATTAGGTAATGGTCAGACCCAATTTCTATCATATTCCTGTGCAATCCATCAGGTGAAACCCATGTATATTTATAAATGTCCTAGTGTTTGTAATATGTATTAGTTATTCACAAACCATTAAGTTTACTTACCTGTAAAAGACGTTCTCAATTGTCATTGGAACTACCAATGCCAAAGGGATCTAAAACTCCTGCCAAAAGGTTAGAGTCAGTACCAACTTTAGCACTGAAGTCACCTACCATAAGAGAAATAACTCCTTTTGTGATGGTCCACCCATTCACTTTTACGTTTTCTTAACCAGTTTTGCTTTATTTACATTATAGTTATCATTTTGGGGATTTAATTCCTTTTGTGGACTGTCTCAATCCTCATTCCAAGCCACAGGAGTTGTGTGTGTGCAACTCCAACCTTTTGATTGACAACCACTAAAGTGGTTAATCCACCACCACCATTAAAGTGCTGTGTTAAGGACATGACCTTTCTCGCATCAAAGCTTCCGCGATTGTCAGTTTATGCAAATGTCTTTCCCGGCGTGCAACATGACACGTGCCGACGGACTTGTACGCACGTTATAACTTGGTGACATGAGGTCACAGTAGTTAGTAAGAGAAGAGATTATGTAGTAGTAATGAAGTAATGAGATAGTGATGAGTTGAGATGCAGTAGCAGAGTTTTTGTTCAAGATGTAGTCAAGATTTTCACTTTTATTTTGGCGAGTTGAATTTTTGGAAATAAACTTTGTTTGTTTTAGAAACTTTTGAATCCTTGCTATTTTTTCTGTTGAGCAACTAAAATTAATTTTTCATTTTATTTAATATTTAAACTTTAAAACCATTCAAAAATGGTTTTCAAGTTTAAAATTTTAATACAAAAACTTGAAAACCAAGTTTATGTTCGCAAGTTTAGTATAGCTTTAGTATTGTATTGTCGCATAGCAGTACCTTTGAGCGCTGCTCAAGATTAAAAAAGTTTCAAAATTTCCAAAATTCAAAATTTTGGCAGATGGCTAAACATGTCTGCTAGTAATATGGCCGATTCTGTCATAATGACTCCCGACTTAGGAAAAGTAAAAGATAGGTTGCAGGATGTGATGAAAGAAGCAGAAGTGTTAATGAATCTGCTTAATGAGCCTCGGGAGAAAAGGGGAACGGCAACAACTCCTAAATTTGCTGACAATGCTACGTCAGTTCATGAATCAATAAACTTTGAACTTAAGGTTCCATTTTTTGTTCCATCAGAAGCAAGTGATAGAACAGAGTATTATCAATCACTGCAATGACGAGTTGCCAATCCAATTATTAACTGTGGTCCTTATATTAATTGGCCTTTACCTGAGATAAGGTTCAATGGTTCGAGATGTCCATCATCATGGACACTTGTAAAGTCCATAGAAGAGCATTTCTGTTTACATGAAGTGCCCGGCAACAAAAGGTGGTTTTAGCAGTATCTTGTCTAATTGGATGTGCTAAGCAATGGTGGAATAACGTAGGATGTCGTTGTGGAATAGAGTTTTGGGAAGATTTTAAAAGCGAACTCTTGGAAATCTATCCAACTTATGATTTTACACAGTTAGCTACAGAACTGTTTTCATGAAGACAAAGGGAAGGATTCATCGCTGACACGGCAGGAATCGAACTTGCATCTCTCCAGATTCATGCCAGAGCACACTACCATTGCACCACGCGTTGGACAATGAAATTTTTCAGAATAACATGGCGCTGTCTCAGCCATGTCTCAACAAAGAAGATTTATAAGGTCTTATTCTGAAAAATTTCATTTCATTGTCCAATGCGTGGTGCAATGGTAGCACACTCTGGCATGAATCTGAAGAGATGCAGATTCGATTCCTGCCGTGTTGGCAATGAATTTTTTTCAGAATCTATTAATTAACGTTTGATGTCTATCTTAACAGGGAATACTGTGCATTCACTATGGATTGATTTTCAAAGGGAAGGAGATGATATCGAAAAATTAATCTGGGGTATAGTAGAGTTATACCAGCTGTACGATGCTGATGCCGCCAAAATTGACATTATAAACTGCATATTGTCCAAATTCCTTTTGCCCATTAAGGAATTCTTAGAAGTATGAAACGTAAATTCAATATCAACTTTAGTCAAATTGGCTCGACAATACACTGCAAGAAGAGAATCTGCAGAAACTGCATTAAACCAACAATGGATGCAATCCTCTCCAAAGCAGTGCTATCAGGTTGAGCCTCACAAAATGACTCCCACATGACCAGAAATTACATGGTCCCGATAATTTGCACCTAACACGCCTACTACTTCATTCGTTCTGTGCATAATGCAGAACGAATGAAGCAGAGAATTTGTTCGCATCAAGCTTCGAACAATGACACTAGACTTAAAACTTTTGCTATGAATAATAAAAAAACTTGGAGATATAATTTTTATGGCCGACAGGGCACATGGAGCAATATTGCTATATAAGGAATGACAATTCGGGAAACTTAAATTAGGATCTTTGAAGTGAGAGGCCAAAGTTCCTCAAGAAAAGCCCTCTCATGAGTTATGTCTTGCCACTATTGTTTTACCTTTTGTTAAGGCTTGTCACAAAGAAACTGAATTAATAGATCGCAACGATACAGAAACCGATCTTTCATGTTCAAATGAGCAAGCTTTAGATGATATTTATGACAAATGTCAATTGAAATTGCAGCCACGGTCCAGTGGACTTTGAGTTACCTTGTAGTCCAAAGCATAATGTTCAAGAAGAACTTATAAAATGTCCCATTAGTGTAATTATTATAAATTTAGAGAAACAAGTTGATGATGCAAAGCAAATTGATAATGAGAAATGTGTTGATAGTACAAATTTAGTAGAAGTTTTAAAAAAAATAATGTTAATGAAGAACAGTTAGCTAATGAGAAAAGCAATCCAGAAACTGTTCTGACTGCAAATAATCCTGATGAATCTAATAAGTTTAGAAGTTTTCAACTGCTGAAGCTTCATTTAGAGGCAGACTGCAATAAACCTAGAAAGTACAAAGCCAGGTTCTTCAAAAACTAGCACATAGCGACGAGATGCCAATGAAATGACCAGAGCCTGCAGAGCGACAACCATCAACGAAGCAGTCAAGTCAACATAGCAGAGATGATGTCACCAACAAGATCTTCAGCAGTGATTTCACCTAGCTTATCGATCAAGGAGGGAAGGATGTCACCGGGAACCGACTGGATGATGATTTATCGCAACGGAGTGCCAACAATGAAAATTTAAGTATATTATTATTCTTCCACTGTGGCACTTAAGGATTTCTTTTATCTAAAATAGATGAAGACTGAGGAGCTTGAAGTTGCTTTATTGTGATTTATATCATCATCATCATCCTCAAGCAGCCATGGGCTACGGAGGTCCAACCAGACCACGCAGTTTAATTCTCCAAGCATATCTGTACTGAGCTACATCTGCTGCATCCGGCCACTGCACACCAATTCTAACAAGGTCCTGTTTGACATTGTCTGCCCACCGCATCCTAGGTCTCCCCCTCCTTCTGAGGCCTCTAGGCACACTGTTCATAACCCTATTCGCCAATCTATAATTATCCATACGGGCAACATGGCCAAACCAGTGGAGTCTCTCTCTGCACAATATGCTGCTTAAAGGAGGTTGCAGACTCCTTTGCCTAACCTCATCATTAGTTACAAAGTTAAACCACCTAATACCCAAGATACTGCGTAAGCATCTAGAATCAAAAGCATCTAGTTTCCTGTTATCTTGTTTACACAGCGTCCAAGTTTCACTACCATAACTAACCCTAGAAAGAACCAAACTATTATACAGTCTAATTTTAGTCTTTAGGTGTATATGCCTATTTCTCCACAATCTCCATAGATTCTTAAAAGTCCCGGCAGCAATACTGATTTATATACTTAGAGATTTTGAAATGTTTAATTTCTTGCTGAAACTTTGGAGTTTCGATATTTATTTTCAAAGAGTGAATTTACTATAGTTTGAATTTATAATGTGAATAGAATTTTTTATGTATTCTTGTTCATCTGAAGTTCTAGCTGTTATATTGTATTAACGTGATTTAAAGTGTATTTTTGTAGATTTTTTTCGTTTCTGCTGACTGAAAGATGAAAGCATTGTAAGTTTACATTGGGAAGTTTAGAAATTGTAAAATGTTTATGGATACGATTGCTGAGAATGAAAGAGAATTTAGTACAGTGATTTAATGTTTTGCACTTTTAAGAAATATTTTGTATTGTAAAATATTGGGCATTTCAAAGTGATTTTTTTTGTATGCAAAAATGAGATTCATGTAAAAAGTGAATGAAATTGTATTGGATGAAATGTTATAGTCATATATTATAAATTATTTATTCTTTACTCTTAGATACGATGTATGTATATGTGTTTAAATTTGTTCAGTGTCATTAGTGATATTTATACGTCAATGATGAGTAACTTTTGGGATGACATTGGCAGAATTTATTTCTATATATATAAGCTGACCATGATGATGTCTTGAAGATTTTTTTTTGGTACCCAATTTGAGCTGTCCTCAACTGTCTAGTGTGATGGCCGAGTAGTCACCTGCATAACTCCTTTGGGAGGGGGACGTAGAGCTCTTAAAGGGGAAGTAACTAATGATTTTTTTTTATTTCAGCTAGCTTGCGTTTTTTGTGTCTAGGTGAAGAATTAGCGGATGATTACACTCCTGCTTGTTTGTAAAATTTGAAATTTCTTAGCTTCGTGTGCTTGATGTAGTTAGGATTTAATGCTGTCCCAATACCCGATTTTTTATGTATGCTAGCACAAAAGATTTAGCTTTTACATATTATGATTGTGGTTATGGGATAAGCAGAAATTATGTACCCCACTTAATACATATGTAATTGAATTTTTTTCCCTTTAACCTTTTAAGAAGTTAAGTAGTATTAGTAGAAGTTAAGTAGTATTAGTAGAAGTTAAGAAGTAGTATTAACCAGCTTTTTGTACAGGTTAATGTTTGCAACTTTCAAAGTTTGTATCAGAATGTGATACTAAGTAGTCCCATAATGCTAGTATGCAGTTAACTGCCACAGTCATTGGTATATATTTACACTAGGTTAGCTTTACATTCTTGATAGGAGGAACGGGAGGAGGTACCTTTGGTTGTGATGGAAAATTGTGTCGAAGGAAGAGTTGATCGTCTTATCAAAATTTGCATAAGCATACTTTTATTTTATTTTATGTTCAACTATGTGTAAATGATGTGGAAAGTGTCCTATTTTTATAAATTTGCTCATCAAAATCTGTTAGATCAAATTTTGACTCCCTTTGGGAGGGGGAGTTGTGATGGTCCACCCATTCACATTTACTTTTCCTTAACTAGTTTTGCTTTATTTACATTATATTTATCATTTTGGGATTATTTCATTTTTTTGGCTCGCAATTCTTGTTTCTGAGCGTAGGAGTTGTGCATGTGCAATTCTGACCTTTTGATTGACAACTGCTAAAGTGCACGCGTTAAGGATACGACCCCTCTTGCATCAAAGCTTCCACAATCGTCAGTTTATGCAAATGTCTTTCCCGGCGTGCAACATGACACGTGCAGCCAGACTTGTACGCACGTTATAACTTGGTGACGTGAGGTCACAGTAGTTAGTAAGAGAAGAGATTGTGTAGTAGTAATGAAGTAGTGAGATAGTGATGAGTTGAGATGTAGGAGCAGAGTTTTTGTTCGAGATGTAGTCGAGATTTTCACTTTTAGTTTGGGGAGTTGAATTTTTGGAAATAAACTTTGTTTGTTTAAGAAACTTTTGAATCCTTGCTATTTTTTCTCTTGAGCAACCAAAATTAATTTTCGATTTTATTTAATATTTAAACTTGAAAACCATTTTTGAATTCTTACTTGATAAGTAACACTTGGCAAATAAACGAACCCTATTTCAACTTTATTTGGCAAGTTATTATTGCCTGGCGCCCGATAGAGCTATCTGGAGTTTAAATAAATTAGAACAGACAAAAGGTCCAACTTTAAAAGTTATTAATCTTTGGAGCATTACACTTTCTTCACAGAATTCAAAATATCCTGAAGCTGGCTGTAAAATGTATCATTCTCGTTATCATCAGAGTCCTCTCTGGGAGCATAACAGATGTTATTCAAGTCTTTAATTTTTGTTTTAAATTTTGCTGTTGTAAGAAATCTTTTATTAATGCAGTCATATCCTAGAAAAGCATCACTGGAGTGTCTGCTGAGAAGCAAACCTACACCTTGGAGATGCTTTCCATCCTCCCTCCCTGAAAAGAGAAATTTAAAGCTATTTTAAATATCTCAACTTTACCTGTCCATTTGGTCTCTTGCAAGCCTGGAATATCTAAGTTATAATGTTGGAATTCCTGTGTGAGGATATCAAGATAATAATCTCTATGTAAAGTCCTGGAGATCCTGCAGAGAGAAAATTATTAATAGGATTTTTAAAGAAACTAGGTTTATTGAGAGAGGTAGAGCCAACAATATCAAACAGCCCCCTGATCGCAAGCATGGGGCAAAGACCTGTTCCTCTTCCACTAAAGGCTGAAGTCACCAATACTGGGAGGAACTTCAAGCACCACCTTTTCAAGAACCATAAACCTGCCTGAGACACATTACCCGTTTAGGATTATATGCCCAACTAGCTAAGTGAGATTCAAGTACCTGCAATGGCCTCTGATCAGGATTATCCACCAGCTGATATAAGGTATCCCTTGCTTCTGTTCACTTAGAGCTGGCAACCCACAAGCAAACAGAAAACATGCAGCAGATTCTTTCTCAAAAGGCCCACCAATGCAGCTCAAGTCCAGGATCCATAATCAAACTCAAATCAATAAACCAGTCGAGTCTAGTAGATATAAATGGTCAGCACCAGGACCCTGTGAAATTGACCATTCCTCAGCTGGGTTGAAAAAAAATATCTTTATTGCATTTATGTAATGAAATGTCCAGACACACACACAGACATACGATTGATAATCTTTTTGATAAGCAAGTTTATTGCAAGCCTAGTAAGCTTTAGTATTGCATTGTTGTATAGCAGTACCTTTTAGTGCTGCTCAAGATAAAAGTTTCAAAATTTCATTAAATTCAAAATTTTGGCAGATTGCTAAACATGTCTGCTAGTAATATGGCCAATTTTGCCATTATGACTCCCAACTTAGTAACAGTGAAATAAGCGATGAAATAAGCAGAAGTGTTAATGTATTTGCTTAAAGAGCCTTGGGAGAAAAGGGGAATGACAACCCCTAGATTTGCTGACAATGCTATGCCAGCTCATGAACATATACACTTTGAACATAAAGTTCCATTTTTTGTTCCATCAGAAGCAAGTGAAAGAAATTAATTATCAACCACCTCAATGATCAGTTGCCAATCCATTTATTAACTGTAGTCCTTATGTTAATTGGCCTTTACTTGAGATAAGGTTCGACAGTTCGAAATGTCTGTCATCATGGGCATTTGTCAGGTTCATGGAAGAGCATGTTCATTTACATGGTTTACGCAGTATCTTGTTTAAATGGGTGTGCTAAGTAATGGTGGATAACATAGGATGCCATCATGGAATAGAACTTCAGAAAAATTTTAAAAATGAGCTGTTGGAAATTTATCCACCTTACGATCATTTTACACATCTAGCTACAGAACTTTTTTCACGAAGACAAAGGGAAGGAGATGATATCGAAAAATTCATCTGGGATACAGTAGAATTATACCAGCTGTACAATGCTGATGACACCAAAATTGACATAATAAACTGCATTATGTCCCATTTACTTTTGCCTAAAAGAATTTTTAGATGTTAGACATGCAACTTAAATTTCAACTTTAGTCAAATTAAATTGGCTTGATAATGTATCACAAGAAGAGAATCTACAAACATGGCATTAAATTAACAATGGATGCAATCTTCGCCAAAGCAGTGATATCAGGTTGAGTCTCATAAAATGACTCCTGCATGACCAGAAGTTACACGGTCCCGACAATTTGCAATTTGCCCCAAATGCACCTACAACGAGGCAGAAAGAACGAAGTAGAGATTATGTTCCGCGTCAAGCTTCTAACAATGAAATTAGACCTAAAACTTTAGGTACGAACAACAAAAACTTTCATATGAAATTTTTGTGGCTGATTAGGACACAAAGAACATATTGCTACAGAAAAAACAGCAATTTGGGAAATTTACATTAGGATCTTTGAAGCAAGAGGCCAAAGTTTCTCAAGAAAAACCTTCTCATGAGTTAAACCTTGCCGACATTGGTACACATGTTAAAAATTACCTTTTGTGAAGCTTTATCATGAAAAAAAATGAATTAATAGATCACAAGGATACAGAAGCCGAAATTGTTGATGAGAAAAATGTTGAAGCAGTAAAGGTTTTAAAGGAAAATAATGCTAATAAATTTATACACAATAAACCAAACATCCCAGAAATTGTTTTGATTGCAAATAATCCTGCTGAATTTAACAAGTTAAGAAATTTTCTATTGTTGAAGCATCATTTAGAAGCAGGCAGCAATAAACCTGGAAAGCACAAACCCAGGCTCTTTAAAGACAAGCATGTAGTGAGATGCCAACGAAACGAGGACAGCCTGCAGAGCGACAATCAGCAATGAAGCAAGTCAACATAGAATAGATGATGCCATCAACAAGATCTTCAGAAATGCCTACACCTAGCTTATAAATCGATGCAGGAATGAAGTCTCTGGGAAAACAACTTGATGATGATTTATCTCAACAGACTGCCAACAACGAACATTTAAGGATATTATTATTCTTCCATTGTGGTACTAATTATTGATAATGTCTTATTTATTTTTTCTGGAATAGATGAGATGGAGACAATTGAATATTATTTATTGCTGTTCATACTTGGAGATTTTGAAATGTTTTAATTTTATGTTGAAACTTTGAAGTTTTGATATTTATTTTTGGAAAAGTAAATTTATTATTCATAGTTTATAGTTTGAGTTTACAATGTGAAGTGATTAGAATTTTTTTCATGTGTTCTGGTTCATCTGAAGTTCTAGTTGAACAATAAAAGTTATATATTGTATTAATGTGATTTCAAGTGTAATTATGAATTGTATATTTTTTCATTTCAGCTGACTGAAAGCTGAACTGAGTGTTGTAAGTCTACATTAAGGAATTTAGGAATTATACTATGTTTATGATGTGAATGATGAGAATGAAAGAGATTTTAGTCACGATTATATGTCGTATTTTGAAGTTTTTTTATATGGAAAGTGTTTATGTAAAATGTGGATGGAATTGTATTGGATGAAATGTTAGCATCGTATATGATAATTATTGATACAACTTTTCTTTACTCTTAGATATGATGTATATGTGTTTAAATCTATTTGGTGTCATTAGTGATATTGATGCATCAATGATGCATAATTAACCTATAAATTACCACTTTCAAGTCAATTTTAAATTTTACAGGAAAAATTGTCTTGAGCCGGATGGGATATGAACCCACAATCTCCTGATAACATGTCAGGTGCTCTGGATCACTGAGTTACCGGCCGCCGATCAAGATTTCCTCTAATTGATGATATGAACCATTCAACCTACTTCCTATGTAGGGAGTGTCAGGCAATTTTTGCCACATGCGGCAGACACATGCCATATAGATGGAAAGTATTTCCTTACAAGTAATACAGTTGATAAACAATTAATAAACTTAACATACTTGGTATTAACCTATAAATTACCATTTTGAAGTTGATTTTAAATTTTAGAGGAAGAATTGTCTTGAGCCGGGTGGGATAGGAACCCATGGTCTCCTGATAACATGTCAGGTGCTCTGGACCACTGAGCTACCAGCCACCGATCAAGATCTCCTCTAATTGATGATATGAACCGTTTAAACCTACTTCCTATGTAGGGAGTGTTCAGGCAATTTTCGCCACTTGCAGCAGACATGGCATGTGTCTATGTCTTGAAATATTTGTACCTACTTTGAGCTGTCCCTTATGACAAAGTCTAGTTTGACTGAGACAGTCACTAACAAAACTCCTTTGGGAGGGGGTGACGTAAAGCTTGATGAGGGGAGGTAATTAATGCTATTTTTATTTCAGCTAGCTTGCAATTTATTGTGTTTAGATGAAGTTTTAGCGGATGATTCCACTCCTGCTTGTTTGCAAAATGAAATTATTAGCTTCGCTTATTTGATTGTAGCTAGGAGGATTTAACGGAGCATCAATATCTGTTTTCTTACGTATGGCAGGCAAGAAAGAAGATTAGATTTCACATATTTGATTGTTGTTAGGGGAATAAGCCGTGTGCGGGAATGCCATACCCTGTGCATGTAAAAGAACACACTGGATGGCCTTAACGGGAGGCTACCATTTGTCTCTTAACAGTTGTTCCAGTGGGTCTCCTCCCCCAACCTTCTCTGAGCCTTTGGGGTCCTTGTGACCTGGCCATTTGGCCTATGGTGTGCAAAAAAAAGTGCCACTCAGAGGTAAAACAACATAACCTAATTAGGGGAATAAGTAAATGTTATGTACCCCGATTGATGCACCTGTAATTATATTCTGTGAAAGAGTAGAATTTGATGCAATTTAATTCTTTTTTCTTTAACCTCTTTAGAATTAAGCAGGAGAGCAGTGATATTAACAACAAGTTTTGTACAGGTTATAGTATGCAACTTTATGAACTGTATCAGAATATGATACTAGTTAGACCAATTAATGCTAGAATGCAGTTTCAGCAATTTGCAAATGATGTAGGATGTGTCCTTGTATTCAAAATTGCTCATCAAAATATGTTAGGTCAAATTTTGACTCCCTTTGGGAAGGGGAGTTGTGATGGTCCACCCATTCACTTTTACTTAACCAGTTTTACTTTATTTACATGAGATTTATTATTTTGAGGATTATCTTCAGCTGAGTTTATCACATTTCTCTCATCAAAGCCACTAAACGAGTTGCACATGCACACTCCAACTTTTGACTGACAGCTGCTAATACACACATAAGGACACGCCCCCTCTTGCATCATAGCTTGCATGACCATAAGATTATGTGAATGTACTTCCCAGCGTGCACCACATATCAGTTGCATGCCGCATTTATACTAAGTGATGTTAGGTCATGAGGTTAGTATAGAGAGGTGTGGAGAGGACGTGTTAGCTGAGAAGTTTGTCAGTTTTGGAGATACTGTTTAAATGAGCTTTAATTGTTCAGAATATTGTACTCATAAGTTTATTTGGCAAGTTTTGATTTTTTGCAAATAAGCTTTGTTATATGAAATATTTTCACTTTGCTATTTTTTCTCTTGAGCAATGATAATTTATTTTTATTACGATTTAACTTTAATAATTGACAATCTTTTGACTTCTTACTAAGTAATGCCTATACACTAAACGAATCTCATTTAACTTTATTTGGCAAAATTAATTGCCTGATGCTATTCGGCAAATTAGTATAATTTGGATCAGTTAAAAGGACAAAGTGGAGAAGTTTAACATTTTTGGTGCATTACAATTGCATTAGGTTATATGTTAATATTTCTTTTATTTCTTTCTATTCTTGTAAAAAAACTCTGATCTTGTGTAGTTTCCAGAAAATGAATGAGGTATTGGATATAGAAGCAAAAAGGAATTCCTTGACATGGCAAGTTGCTTACATGGATGATTTAAGTTAAATACTTTCTCACAAGAAATTAGATTATAAACTCTCTGCATAAAGTTAGTATTTTATTTCCTTTTTTTTTCAATTAAATGTTAGTTTTCATTTCTGTATATTTACTTTATTTCTGCAAATTATTGATCTTTCCGTTGATAGATAATTTTTAATTTTCCAGAGTTATACTATGTCAGATGGCTGGCTTACAACTAGTTGCTGTGGATAATCTATTTTGCATTGGCACATGACCAGGATGGCTTTGAATAGAGTCCCCAAATGCACTTAAAAGACAATGATTGACCAGATGGAGTATAGCATAACATCAGCTGTAGAGGAGAGATTGATAAGCGGCTGGTAACTCAATGGTCAGAGCACCTGACGTCATCAGGAGGACATGGGTTCAGATCCCACGTGGCTCAAGACAATTTTCCCTCTACACCCATCTTCTCCTATTACTTAAAAAAAAGCTTGATAGTGGATAAATATTCATTAAATGAATGACGAGCCATGAATTCATATGTCTAAATACTAGGTACTACTAATCAAAGGTGAAGCAGATTCAGATTTGCTCACAAAAAAAAATAGCAACCAGGAGTTGGTTGTGTACACATGACAAGTTGTGTACACATTATTGGGATGGCTCTGAAGAAATAGTCCCCAAATGCACTCAAAAGACAGTGATTGACTAGATAGAGTATAGCATAACATCAGCAGTAGAGGAGAGATTGATCAGTGGCCAGTAGCTCATAGGTCAGAGCACCTGACATGTCATCAGGAGGTCATGGGTTAAGATTCCACCTGGCACAAGATAATTTCTCCTCTACACCCATCTTCTCCTGTTATTTAAAAAACAGCTTGATAGTGGATAAATATTCATTAACTCTTCCAGTGTCCAGCCTGAAAAACTGGTTTCAATCCAGAGGCCAAGCCATTTTCTCCCTATGTTCAACTGAAAAAAAATAACTTCAAAACTCTTTTGCCAAATAACTAATGAAAGGAATTATGACATGTTATATGCCAAGTTAATCAGCATTTAATTCTGGATTTTCTGAAGATAAAATATTTAATAAAAAAGATCATCAAGTAACAAATCAGCACTTTAGCGTCGATTTAAATCTTAGAGGAAAAATTGTCTTGAGCTGGGTGGGATACGAACCCACGACCTCCTGATAACATGTCAGGTGCTCTGGACCACTGAGCTACCGGCCGCCAATCAAGAACTCCTCTAATTAGCACTAGAACATTCCTTTTATGTTTCATATAGGCGCTATTCACGCAATTTTAGCCACAAGTGGCATTTATATTTGCCAATAGATGGACGCATGTATTACAAGTATGCAGATAATAAATAATAAAATAAGCTGGACGTATTCAATCAAGTAACAAATCAGCACTTTAGCGTCGATTTAAATCTTAGAGGAAAAATTGTCTGTGACGTGTTATCAGGAGGTTGTGGGTTCATATCCCACCCGGCTCAAGACAATTTTTCCTCTAAGATTTAAATTGATGCTAAAGTGCTGATTTGTTACATGATTGAATACATCAAGCTTATTTCATTATTTATTATCTGCATACCTGTAATACATGCTTCCATCTATTGGCAAATATAAATGCCGCTTTTGGCTAAAATTGCCTGAATAGCGCCTATATGAAACATAAAAGGAATGTTCATAGCGCTAATTAGAGGAGATCTTGATCGGTGGCTGGTAGCTCAGTGGTACAGAGCACCTGACATGTTATCAGGAGGTCGTGGGTTCGTATCCCACCCAGCTCAAGACAATTTTTCCTCTAAGATTTAAATCAACGCTGAAATGCTGATTTTTACTTGATATAAAAAAAAGTTAAATTATATATTAATTGAAAGGAAATTTCCTCCCAAATAATATAATATTCAACCTGAATATGATTTTTATTTCTTTTAATGATTATTTTTAGTATCTTATATTTTAACATGGCTAGTGTTATACAAAGTGACTTGGAATTCTGACATTCATGGGATTTTGTGAACTGGTTATGAAATAGACAAAAAAACTTTCTTGGCTGCTGTTTTTACTGAACATTAGGAATTTTTTTCTTTGGGTGTTGAAGTTTGGCGATCTTGGCACAGTACAGAAAGGTTTGTGTACCAAAGCAAAAAAACAGTGTTATATCGTCTGTGTGTAACAGCCAAGATACTGAGGAAAGGGGGGGGGGGGGGTTGCTTTTAAAATCATTCAATATAAACATAAAAACTTGTAATTAAAATAATATTTTTCTAGTGGGGGAGGGGGAGTGAAATGTTCACAGTGAGTTTAGCAGAGGGGAAGCCTTCCCAAAATTGCCCCCCCCCCACACACACACACATGATGGCTGATTTCCGTGGCAAGGAAGTCTATTTTGCTTCCATATCCAAGACATTCATTTTCAGAAAACAGTACAAACTCAAAGTTTTTTTACTAAAAAAACATGAAATAATAAAAGAAAAATTACATATAACCTAATGGGATGTTAAATAAAATATCCGCAACAACTTTTAAGCCAGCCTCTGATGTACCATAACTCAAAAAGATCGATAAATCAGCCAACCGAAAATTGATAACTTATGGAAATAAATCTACAGAAATAAATTTGCTTCCATATGCAGGACCTCGTTTATTTTCAGAAAATGATACCAGATCAAAATTTTACTGGAAAAGTAATAAACAATAAAATAAAAATTAACGAAGTCTAATGCGATGTTAAAATATCCAAAGCAACAAGTTGTAGGCAGCCATCTTCTGCATAACTATGAAAAATTAATGCGTATCAATTGGCCAAAAGATCACTAATTTCCAAAAACAAATCTAGTGAAATGAAAACTAAGGTTTAAATATAAAAAAAAGTAAATACTACCTTTACAAAGGGTATCCAATATGCTGGACCAAAACTGTATAAATAATATGGGAGCCATTTATAGCACACAGAACAGAGATAGCATGTGTCAGCCATCTGCCTCGTTTGCCTCGGTGAAGCATAACGTAATTAACTGCAGCTGCAACCAGAATTTCAAAGAAGGACGTTTTCACTTCCAGTTTTGATTTTAAGAGTGGGAAAGATACATAGAATGCTGGGAAATGATAAAAATAATTTTGGGAATACTGAAATAGGTTTATGACATTAAAGTGTGTGAAACAGAAAAAAAAGTGGCGGTACATACTTTGTAATTACTTCCAAAATCTACGATTTTTAAAAATAGTTTTTGTTAATTTTTAGATTTTCGAAAACTTAAGGGCAGATTTGTTGATAATAGTTCAAATCAAACTTGTGAGCTTAAATCAGAAGGTTGCTTCAGCAAATAGAAAGTTAACAAGCAAATTAGCAATACTGTTTAATGCTTCTAAGAAATGGCAATCAAATGGCTTTATCAAATTATTCATATTGCAGTTTAATAAAATATGCATCAAATTAAAAAGCAAAATATTATTTTTCAAGCCTGAATTATATATTTTATAAGATATATATATATAAAACTACAACGAAATTTTTTATTTTTAAAAAATCAATTTTTTGTTGTATTAAAAACGTATACATATGTCCTTGGCCCCTGATTTCAGATTCTACAAACGTATACAGATGACATGTACACTGAAAAGGTTAAATCAATGATGAGCTGTGAATTAGTATGTTTTTAATTTGTTAAAATATTATTAAAGGTTTCAGTGATTTAATTCAATTCTGTTAAGCTATAATTTCAAAAAAGTACATCACCAATGTAATGTTCATGCAACAGCAACTTGTATTTAACTTTTTTAAAAGCAACTGTCTCAATGGACACGTCTGACCTACGACTTGAAGTCAATTAGCATGTGTAGCAAGTTCAAATGCATCACATGCACACTGAAGTACTGTGATGTAGTGGGCTTGTAACATCCCACCAAGCTGATTTTAGTCACATCACTGCATCAACACAATGAATTGTTCTTCCAGTTGAACAAAATAAAGGATTGGTATCCACACAGATTTACAAAAACTGCAAAATATTGGCATTGCTCACTCTTAACCATTGGTAATTTAGGTCATAAGGCATAGATTTGTTGAGCCAGCAATAACTATAGAATAACAACAAATCTATGAAAAAATGTGGACCATTAGCAATGGACAACTACATTTCTGCAGTTATGATTCAGCAAAATGTTTCTGCAAGTTATAAGTTATGTGATTCAATACCATGATGCTTCCATTATGTCATTTAATGGAAGACACATAATATGTCTGGAATTTTAAGTTAACATTTTTCAACACTGATATTGTAGTAATTAAATATTTGTTAACTTTTTTTCTCTTCTGCTCAATTCTTAAAAACCAATCTTTATTAGTAATTCAATTTGCATTGATTCACAATTTTCTTAGTAATTTTAATTCAGGTTTAAATATTTTCCAATATTTTGTCAAAATGTTGGTAGAGCCTGGCCCTGTGGCCTTTAATGATGAGCCACCCCTAATGTTATCTGACTTAACACATATTACGGTATTTTAAAGCATAGCCTTCAGCATTTTAAGCTGTCATGAGTGTGTGGTTATATTAATAATTTTACTCCCAAAATGCAAATACATCAGTTCCAAGAAATAGCACTTCCTGCAAGATTTACTCTGTCACATTTAGAATGCAGTAATGCTTTAATGACAAGGATATTGACAGAAATAGGGTACAATTTAATTACAAGTATGTTATACAACTATTGTTTTATAATAACTATATGTAACATCTTTACACCTAACACTGCATGAATTTATATTGATAAAAATAGTTACCGTCCAAAGTCTGAAGGCAACTCAGAGAGACCCACATCATTCAATCTTAGATCAGCAAGACTTTGTAGGTAGATAATACTAAGTGATAAGCTGTGGAAGGAAAATAAATTAAGCAGTTTAACAATATTTCTTAAAATAACTTTGATCCTTAAATATTCTTTCATAATATACTTCCCAATATATTTTGTCAATAAAACTGTTATTAAACTAAATTACAGGCTAGACAGACTAGAACATATTTAAGCTATGCGAGTGAAAAGTCAAATCTAAGCAACTTCTAAAATTAGCATTTATGTGAAATAAGACAGAAAATATAAATTAAATCTATCCAAATTTATTTTCAACAATAGCAGTATAGCATTTGAAGGGTCACAGAAATAAATTAAGAAGTTACACAATTTGCAACAATGTTTGCACATAAGGTAAAATTCTAGATAAGAATTATCTGGCAACTTAAAAAAATACCTTTACTTGAGTCTAGCTTTGCCACAAGTGCACAACAAACTGTTGCTGATAAGGCAGAGTTGACTTAAACTCATAACTAGTTAACATAACTGTTATACATATAATAACATTACCATTATAATAATTTATCCCAAAGTTGACTGAAGTATTAAAAAAATTTTTATGAAATCTCTGACTAAAATGACTGTTTCTTATTGTTCATCCAATGACTCAGCTTCTATTAAGTTTGAAAATTCACAGAGCTACTTGTTGCCTTTGAAATCAATAAATCAAAAAAGTTTTGTGGGACCTGAACAAATATTGGGTTGAAGCAAAAGAAATGACAAAATATGAGATATGAAACAATAATCATTCCCATGATTAACTAATGTGTTATTTAATCTAGAACATAACTGCTATAGTAGACATGACCATATTTCAATGATCTACAAGTCTATAGATGCCATTCCTGTAGAAACTGTTGTTCTTCTTGACAACGAAGTTGGCAATGCACTCTTCAGCCTTGCTATCATTCTGAAACTGCCTATCGGAAATAGAATTGTTCAGGGATCAGAGCAGATGGAGATTTGAGAGAGCCAGACGAATATAGGGGAAGGATCATTATTTCCCAGCTTAACTGCTGCAGCTTCTGCTCTGTCCATAATGCAACATGGGGCCTTGCATTGTCCTGGTAGAACACACCTTTTCTGTGTATCAACATTGGGCATTTAGTCTGCAATGCTGCACTTAAGTGGTCCAACTGTTCACAGCAGACATCCAAGTTGATGGATTGGGGCTGGTTTAAAACCTCATTGTGCATGATACACCCCTGCAATCCCACCAAAAACAGAGTATCACCTTATATTTTTTCAGGATGAAATGAGTTATAGTTCATTCAAGATCAAATCTGTTAGGCTAACTCAAAAGTTAAATTCCAGTTTTGCCATAGCCTGGGACGATTCTCCTGTTTGACGCAATGATCTTTTACAGACATTATCATAAACGATCCACTTTTCGTCTCCTGTAATCATTCTGTCAAGAAAACCATCGCTTTTTGCCAAACAGTAATGAAACACATGCAGTATAGCGAGTCACCAGTTTTTTTGTGACAACTGATGTGGGATCTAGGCATCCAATTTTGACACAAAACCCAGCTTTTGCAGATGTCAAATGAGAGGACTGATTAGTGTTCTAGTTGTGCCAATTCTCACGAAGTTGAATGTGGATTTTCATTCAGCATTGCCTTTAAACAGTCATTGTCCGACTCCACTCTCCAGCCATTTCGAGGTTCATTTCAGAGCTCAAAGTCACCTGAATGGAATTTATCATACCACTGGTACAGGTGCTTTTAGAGATGACTTTGTCCCCATAAGCTTTGCACAGTTTACGCACACACTCTTGGATAATGAGAGTGCTTTGACAAGAGAATGAGGTGTGCTTTGACAAGAGTTGGTGATTATGCTATGCTGATAAGCCCTATGGCCAGAATCATTGCATTTCACCTTTTCTTACATGGCTTATACTTAGATTATCGTTAACCCTCATTATTGTCCTTTGAGTTCTAATGCAAAGGGAATCTAGAGTGAAGATAATATAAAAGTAGTTAACAGAAATAGTTGGCTGGTACAGCGTCATTGGAGTTCAACTTTTTTGCTGGATGTTGAAGTCAGCTATATGATGTTCAATGTTCATGATGATTCCATTTTCCAAGCTTACTAGTCCATTTAGAAAGCACAACATGATGTTTGAGGTTAGAAGTAGTTGATGTAGAGTACACACAAGGAGGTTCAACTTGTAGAGGAGATCTTTCTTACTATCTGGCAGTAGTTGGCATTAGCAGGTATTTTAGCTAATTTTGTAGATAGTTGATAGATTTTACAGTCCTTTGCTTATTGCTTCTCTGTGCTTACACTGGCACATATTATCACCACGTTGCACCACACTCAGACTTATGTGAACTATTCTAAAACTCTTAAAAACATTAATGCACTATGCATTTTAACATCAAAATGTTAAAAACTGTGCAGGCTCCATAGTATCTCAAAGCCTACCTCAATTGCCTATACTCAGTTACTTGGCATCTTCAAAGCTCGTCTCTTAAGTGTCCGTGTCATCTGCCCTTATACTCATCTCACTTTTACATCGTGTCAGATGTACTGACATGGTAGTGCATGCCCACACCACTTGCTATATCAGGAGATTCCACACCGCAGGTAGGGGTGGAATGTCTGTGTTGCATATTTGATTATGGTTTTTGTAGATTTAAAGTTTTTCGGCATATAATAATTGAAATTTTGTTTTTGGTGCTGCTATTGGTTTAATTTCATTTATTTCTAATTTATTATGTATTACAGTCACAAGGGGAGTGTTTTGAATTCCTTTTTTGATGTCGTTATAGTGTTCTTGCATTTTTGAATTGAATTGTCTATAAGTTTTATCGATGTATTTATCTTTTCCCTGTAAAACCTGTAGTGGATCTGAAATAATTATTTCATAAACACCACCTGTTGGTGATCTCTTGTCTCTATCATTTATTGTTAGGTCTTTGTGTGTGTTATATTAGTGGGTAATGTAATATTGTATTTCTTAAGGATATTTTGCATAGGTTTGGTAATATTTTTCATATATGTAAAACTTCTAGCATATTTTGCTCCTGGAGCATTGTGCTCCAGGAGCAATAATGAGTGAGATGTATAGTTCCAACCCAACCTTTGGACTTTATCACATACAATCTCTGAACTGCTGGAGTGGATGATAGAAGATGTATATTTGATCCAAGACTCCTTCTGGCACTCTGGCACTGAACAAAATGTCTCAAGGTTGGAGAATGTCGGATATCTCCAAAACACTCTTCATGCCTTGTTCTGAGCCTTAAAAGGTGTGATGCAGTCAGGATTCCACCACGCAATATATATATATTTAGCACTTGCTAAATAAATAAAGGGGGAAAAAAAATATGAGGAACTCACTCGAGTTCTCACAAAGTGAAATAAGCAAAAAAAGAAATGTGTGACGAACACAACTACAAAAATAAAATGATGTGTGGGAAAACTCGTCAACCTATGTCCAGACATGGGCAAGGCATTCACCATACTACATAATTGGTCCTAGCAAGTTCAGATCATCAGCCAATTGATCTTGAGGGGGCCACTCCAAGATCTCCTGTTTACCTGAAGCAGAGGCCAAAAGCAATGTGTAGCAATGGCTTTGAAATTGGTGCCCATCCTTGGGATGAACAGGTTCCCCAATGGCAAGATACGCCAAAGGAGACCCCACTAGTCATGAGCTGAGGAGAGCAGATGAGAACCACTGAGGATCCTCCTTCCCAGAGATGGTCACTATGCACAGCAAGCATTTAGACCCTGTGAAAGTACCCGAACCAGCGGAACCTTCACAGGATGATCCCCTCACCATAGACAAGTGTTCGCACCACGGGGCAAGGGGTCAGATAAATCTATTAAAATTATTTTTTGCTGAAATTTAATATACTTGTGGCTCTTATAAACGTATACTAAAATATTAATTTTTTGAAAAATAGTTTTTGAAGTTCTAGTCCTAGGAGATATAAAAGCAAAAAAATTTCAAATTTGTTCAATCTGTTCTCTTTTATTTACTATTTCTTATTGTGCCAAAGTTAAAACACTGGGTAAGGTATCACTTGAAAACTAAAATGAGCTTTAAAATGAATACAAACATGAGCACATTAACTTAATATTTTCAAGGTCACTGACAATCAAGTTTGACCTTAAATTTCAATAACGATATTAATTTTTCTACAAAAAAAAATTGTACTTGTTTGTATGTAAGATATTAAATTTCAAGATGGATCACAACTGGATCATAGTGAAAAAAAAATTTTTTTTTGGCTGATTGTGAAGCAAATTGTTACACGGGCATATTAAGATAGAATATTTTATTTAACCTTTTTTCACTTCAAATATATATATATTTTTTTCCTCCTAATATATTATTTGGTAAAATATTATAGTTTAGGAAGTCTTATACTAGACATTTGCTTTTAAGGCTTCCTCTCTGAAGAAATCTCCCAGTTTGGGATATAATCCTTACTCAGATATTGTCCTCTTAAAAGTTCTGGGTTATCTTTCAGTTACACCAAAATGGTGAAACTTTCAATTTGATACAGATTCAATTAATCTTAATTCAGAAATTATGGTATTGCTTTAAATCATTTGTCATGAGAAAGTCTGAAGCAACAAAGATACACAGGAATTATTAATAAAAAAAAAATGTCACTTTTATCCTACATTAGGTTTGAAGGTACAAGAATTTCGTGGTGATGCATAGCCAGTATTTGTTATATATAGAAGCAAAAACTTTCAAAATAAATAAATTTTGAGTACTCTTTAATTAACGTCCATTTATTTTAATCATCTCTGCATTTTTAAAAACATGAATTTAATAAAAATAAAAAACATAAATTTTCATAAAGATTTGTTATGCTAACTCAAAACTTAACTGATTATCAATAATGACAATATTAAAACTTCTTCATGAAACATTTACCTTTTTAAAGGATTAGAACTAAAATCAACAACCTGTAAATGCTTTAAATTCTTTATCGAATCCGGAATTTCCAGCAAATCTATTAAATGATAAAATAAAATATTAATGCTAAATATTCCCATATTTCTTTAATTCATATTTAAAACATACAGAATTATTAAAAAAAGAGTATACCATTTCAAAATTAATTGCAACCAAACTATTACTAATACAAAAAAAAGTCGATGGAAATGATAAATCAAAGTTATTTTCTTATGCTCAATATGAATGAGCTCCATAGTCAACTCTGGCACTCTTCAAATGATATTAAAATTTATTTCACATTTTCCAAAATGCAAAGTTTTCAGGTCATTAGAATTAGGAAGATGAAATAGACAAAAAATATATTAAAGGATTAATGCAGAGAGTTGTATGTCACATATTTTACAATCTATATCGAAAAGGATTGAAAGGATGAAACAAAAAATGTAAAGGAATTGGTACACACTGTAGACACAATGTCTCTTCATTTTTTCCAGAGTTGGGTTGCTTTACAGGTACACTTTTTTTGCACATATTGGGTTAAGGGAACTACTGAACAGCTGGTGGTAGCTTTCGAGGTAGGAGACAGATGGTTGCTTTCATTGAGGCCATCCTGCATGTTCTTCAGAGTGCAGAGAGTATGTCCATACAATGCTGAGCCCACTGATATCCTCTTTCTGGCAGGTGTGTATGTGTGTGTGTGTGTGTGGGGGGGGGTTGAAGAGATAAATCTCAATGCGTATGGAGAGGCCGTTCTGAGCCCACTGATATCCCCTTTCTGGCAGGTGGTGGTGGTGGGGGAGGGGGTTGCAAAGGTAAATCTCGATGCAGGCACAGTTGGGACTTGAACCTGGGAACTGCAGATTATGAACCTGGAATGCTACCAGTTGAGTTGCCCAACTGTTTTTTTTTTGCAGATGAGCAAGTAATAATTGTGCTGTATAAAGATATTATTTGATTTCCTCATCACATAAAATATGTGAAGAGGAAATTACAAGGAAAATATGCAAAATGAGGGATGAATTTAAACAATGAAGGACAAAATATCTAAGAGCAGGAGAAGGAACAAGAGAACCTGAAATGGATTTTTGAAAAGATGTGCACAGAAAACAACAGATAAAATGAGAAAAATTAAAACAATAAATGGGAGTAGAGAAAGACACTGGAGACAGTAAGAACTAAAAGAATAGCATATAACCTCTTATGAAAATGAGATGCTCATTTGGAAAGGAAAAGAAGTTTTTCATTTTCTGAATTTTGCACTCTTTAACAGTAGTAATTCGTACTAATGGGTAATTGGAAACTGTAAACAGTAATGTATTATTAGCCCTATACAGTGCAAAAAGAATTTCTCATTTATTCGTTAAAATGTTGCACTTTCTCATATCTTAGGGTTAATGCAAATCAGTCACTGTAAATAAAATAATTTACTATTATTACTGTATTATTGAAATTTCAAATCTAGATGCTAACTTTGAAAAAAATAAAAAGGTTACTGATTAAATAAATAAACAAACCACTCAACCATCCATACAGAATCCTTAAGCAGCCATAGGCTACAGTTTTTCAACCTGACTGTGCACATTAGTTCTCCAAGTGCATCTGTCCTGAGCTACATTGACCACTGCAGATCAATTCTAACGAGGCCCTGTTAGACATTGTCTGCTCACTGTATCCTAGGTCTCCCCCTCTTTCTGAGGCCTTTAGGCACACTGTTCTTAACCCTATTTGCTAATATTTAGTCATGCATATGAGCAACGTGGTCAAACCAATGCAATCTCTCTTTGCACAATATACTACTCAGACATGGTTGCAGACTCCTTTGCTTAACAACATCACTACTTACAAAGTCAAACCCTCCTAATGCCCAAAATACTGTTGTAATGGTTCACCCATTCACTTTTACATTTCTTTAATCAGTTTTCATTTATTTAAATTATAATTATTATTTTGGGGCAGAATGTGGTGAATTCACCAGACACAAATGATTATAAATGTACATGAATAGAGCCTATTTATTTCCCAATAACTAAAAAAATAAATATTTACTTGAAACAAGAAAATTATTTCGATTTTGAAATTTTTTTTTCTCACTACTATATTTTGAGAAAAGTCCAGGCTTTTTCCAAAAGTGCTAAACAATATCAACAAGTCAACTTCACATTAATGGAATTTTCTAAAAAGAAAAACCAATAAACTGAAATAGGTCATGTTACATACCAAATTAAACAGAATTTAATTATGAATTTTATGAAAATGAAAATTTTAAACAAATTTACAAACATATTAATTTTAATAAACCTTCAGCAATATAGTGAAAAAATAGATTGGACCATGCAATTAAAGCTTAATTTTGGAAAACACAAAGAATAAAAATAATTAAATTATATATTAATCAAAAATAAATTCCTTCCCGAATAATATAACATTTACATGAACATGATTTTCATTTCTTTTAATGATTCTTTTCAGTGTGGTATATTTTAAAAAATCCACCAGCATTATACAAGGTGACTTGGATTGCTCGCATTAATGGAATTTTCTGTCGGTTTTATAAAATGGAAAAACACTTTCTTTGCTGTCTCTCCTAGTAAACATTAGGAATGCTTTTCTTTGGCATTAATTAAAAAAACAATTGAATATAAACTTAAAAACTTATATTTTAAAGAAACATTTTGCCATGAGGGGAATAAAATGCTCTCTATATGGAGGGAGGGACCCTTGTTGAAATTGCCCTCCCAAAGGAGGATATTTTTCTGTGTCATGGAAGTTCTTTTTGCTTCCATATCCCTCATATTTCATTAATATATAACATATAACCTAATGCAGTTAAATAAAATATCATACACATATATAAACTAAGGAAAATCCATAAATTAACCCATAAATTAAGGAAAATCCCTATGTTGTTAAGTCAATGGGAAGCTAATGTCAATGTGCTATAACTTCTAAAATAATTTTTTTTTGTTCAAAAAATGTGATTGCAGATAAAGATCTCAATCAAATAAATCAATATCTCGATTTTCAACAATATTTGTTCAGTATTTAATGAGTTATGAAAATTTGAATATTTAACAACAGCAATGCCAGTCTTAAGAAACATAAAAACTGAAAAATAGTGAAATAATTCTTTACACAAAGTTCTAAAATACAAATTTATTTTATTACACACTTTCATACAATACTTATTACTAAGTTTTAATTAACTTCAAGTCAATTTTTGTAGCTGGCATTGTTATCGATAAATATTGAAACTTCCATAACTCATTAAATACTGAACGAATACTGTTGAAAATTTAGATACTAATTTATATGATTCAGATCTTTATCTGCAATCACATTTTTCGAAACAAAAGAACTTATTTTAGAAGTTATAGAACTTTGACATTGGCTTCCCATTGACTTAACATAGGGATTTTCCTTAATTTATGGACACCAGTATATATATATACTTTTTCACTGATAATAGAACAGAAGTTGTCAAATGTTTATGTGAAAATTATGTTCATTAGATACATGTAATATATCAAGAAATTCAGAATGTCCTCAGGCATAAGATGAATTTATTTCTTGATGACAAACTGCTGCACAATATGCTGCTTAAAGGAGGTTGCAGACTCCTTTGCCTAACTTCATCATTAGTTACAAAGTTAAACCACCTAATGCCCAAGATACTGCATAGGCATCTAGAATCAAAAGCATCTAGTTTCCTGTTATCTTGTTTACACAGCGTCCAAGTTTCACTACCATAACTAACCCTAGAAAGAACCAAATTATTATACAGTCTAATTTTAGTCTTCAGGTGCATACGCCTATTTCTCCACACTCTCCATAGATTCTTATAAGTCCCAGCAACAATCCCTATTCATCTGTTAATCTCATGCTGCACATCACTAGTGTCTGTTACATAGCTCCCAAGATAATTAAACTGTGACACCTGCTCAAGACTACAACAATTCAGATTAACTGAATTACAGTCTGAATGGCCAATTTTCATCACTTCAGTTTTCTTTCTGTTTATAACCAAACCTACTCTACTACCAGTTTCATCAACAGCTCGAATGAAAGAGTTCATCTCATCAACATCATTTGCCTAAAGAACTAAATCATCAGCATAATTTAAATCAGACATTTCCATATCCACAGACCATTTAAGGCCAAAATCTTTCTCTTGCAGTGAATTTCGCATAACATAATCGATAACCAAACTATTGAGAAAAGGAAACAAAATGCACCCTTGTCGAATACCAGAAGTAATGCTAAACCAATTGCTACAAGACTTACCAACTCTCACACATGACTCAGTGTTATTATAGAAAGCTTTCATTATGTTAACTAACTTGTCTGGTATATCATATGATCATACCACAAATTATGACGATCAACAGAGTCGAAACCTGTTTTGAAATCAACAACGCTAGCAACCAAAGGTTTCTGAACCTCTAAACGTTTCTCAAGAATCTGCCTAAGTTAAAATATCTGATCCACACATCCCCTATCACTTCTGAATCCACATTGCTCATCACGCAATTGACTGTCAACCAGATTCTTAATTCTATTAAGCACAATCATGGAAAGAATTTTACCTGGAACAGAGAGTAGGCTGATACCCCTATAGTTTTCACAAGAACTGTGATCACCTTTGTTGAAAATAGGGATAATAATAGCTCTGGTAAAATATTTAGGAACCATGCCTTTATCATAAAAGATATTCAAAATTTCAGTCATGCAAGCGGTAACCGAAACATTCCTAGCTCTAAGCATTTCCGTAGTAATTTCATCTACCCCTGGGGATTTATGTAGTTTAAGTTTACAAATAGCCAAAATAACTTCAGATTGTGTTATAGGGCCAACATTAAAACCACCAATGCATCTATCATCATTACAAACAATGGGAGTAGAACTAACCACATTGTTTAGAACATCACTGAAATGCTCAGCCCACCTGGCCATGACAGAATCCTCACCTTCTATAACCTTACCTTGTTTATTCTTTAATCCCTGTATACCTGTCTGTTTTCTACCACACAAAACATTAACTATCTGGTACAGCTCTCTGCTGTTGTACTGTCTAACTGCTTCCTCAGTTGTGTCAGCCAAGCCATCAAGCCAAATATTCTTACCAGTAGCTAACTGATCCTTTACACGTTTATTAAGCTCTCTGTAATGCTTTCCATTAGGACTAGTAGTGTATTGATTAAGGACTTTACTGCAGTTCTTTCTTTCTGAAATAAGCTCAAGTGCCTTATCACTCAAATAATTCTGCTTCCTCTGCTCCTTTTTTTCTTATAAGAGTGCTGTTAGTTTCCAACAAAGCCTGTTAAAAATGGTCCATACTACTTAATATAATTGACGATAATTGTTGATTAATTAGACTAAATATTTCCGTATCAACTATATAAAGCATAAGAGGCTAATTAACAATAATTATATTTATCAATGAATAGTAGGCTGGTACATCTACTTGCTGTGGCTCGTATGCTGTTACAATGAGACGTCAATGACTTTCACATTTTCTCTGTAGTCAGTAGGTATTCTAATTACTATTACATTAAATGGTCTTATACTGTCCATTGATGCTCTTATTTACAGCTGAAGTTGTTATAACAAGAAACCAGTCCTTTCTCTATTTTATATGTATGTAGATATTAGTTCACTATATTGACATATAATTATCTTGAGTTTAGTACAGTAGGATAGTATGTTACTCCTTGTGGTTGATAACAAACATTTGTTAGCTTATTTCCAAATATGCCGAACATCAATTATGCTATCTGGTTCCGTGGAGCCTTCGATGTTTCTATCCAAATTAATGTTGTACTTCGATGTTAGAGCTGTTAACAATGACGTAGTATTTATTGCAAGTCCATTGGCACATATCAGAGTGATGACAACAGTTGCACTTTCCTCAGTTTTTGGGACATGATTGCGTACTTTAAACATTTAAAACGTTAAAAACCGATTAACTAAGATATAAAAACAAGTATACTACTCATTGGTAAATATAATTATTGTTAATTAGCCTATTATGCTTTATATAGTTGATAAAGAAATATTTAGTCTAATTAATATTTATTTAGATCATTTAAAATTGTAATATAGCAGTTGCAATTGCAGCTAGCTACCTCACAATTTGTAATAGCACTTGCACTACTCATATTTGAGATTGAGTAATTTAGACTTAAGAATATTGTATAGAAATTATCGTGAATTCTATTAAACATTATTACACAAGCTGTGATGAATATTATTTCAAATGGTCCATACTTTTAATACCAAAATCTAAACCTCAATTTCATTTACACTTGCTTCATCTTTGGCTGAATGCAACCATATTCTCCACACTTACATGAGATCATTCCAATCAAGTCAACTAGTCCACTGCTATGATTGCAACTGAACACATTGCTTGTGGGTCACACAAAATGACTTTGAAAGCCATGTAATTTAAATAACTGTTTTAAATATTAATGTGAGAAAAAAAAATTTCAGCACAAATACATTTTAGTTTCATTTATAAATGATAAGTCAATGTAGATTTTGCCAGTTTCAGAAGGGTAAGACACAAATAAGGATAACATCTGAAGAAAATATTAAGTTACTACTATATCATTTCAGCTTACCATTTTTGCTAACATCAAACTCTACAAGATTGGTTAAATTAGCAATTTCAGCAGGAAGATGAAGGATTTCATTATCACTGAGACTCAATTTGCGCAGTCTGTTTAACCGAAACAAGCTCTGTTAAGAAAAATTTATTAATTACTGCAATGCCTTTAGAAATACACAATTAGAAAAAAATAACAAACCAGCTTACTACAACAAATTTATTATTTTCTTTATATTTTAAGGAATAAATGATACACTAACAATTTGTAAACTGTTATGTTTTGAACCCAATTATTAAACCAAGTGACTCCCCACCATCCCTGTAGTATAATTAGGCAGTGGTATAGGTGTCAGGGTATATACTGAAACAGTGTCTACCAAAATTGTTACTGTTCAAAAGTCAATAATTTAAAAATAAGCAGTAAACGTGTATTGAAAAAAATTTCTATTACAATCATAACTACAGGAACAATCAAGAAGCCTTTAATAGAATGACTTTAGCATTCATGATTTGCATTTATAGTAGATTATACGAGTCACAAGTACAAGAAATTTTAAAACATACAAAAAACTTCAATTGCAATTTAAAACATGTCCTTATATGCTTAAAAAAAATAAATACCCACTCAAGCAGCTGCTTGCCACAGAGGTCTGACAGCAGCCTATCAGTTTATAGGCCAAAGTAGAAGGTCTGAGAGGATGGAAGGACCTCAGCAGAAAAACAACACATACATCCATGCCTTACCCGGGGCTCGAACCCAGGGCTCGTAGATCAGTAGCCAAGTGTGCTAACCACTTGGCCACGGGACGGCTTAAAAAGGAGGGCATTTTCATGCTTTTTTCAAAATGCCAGGATAAAATTTTTTAAACAAAATGGAGGATGTATGGTAACCTTGTTTCTGATTACATAGTCACTTCACTCCCACCCACCATTTCTCTTGACACATAATCACCACAGCTGCTAATGCATCAAAAAATACCAAAAACCAAACACTCGATTTCCTTTAATCTTCTAAAGATCCAGGCATGCTGCTCTTTTTATGCAATATGTTTTATAATATCACTCATAGATTTCAAAATTGTATGAAAATTTCTAAGACTTCATAGCATTATGATGTTTGAAGTTTGGACTTATGTTCTACTCTGTGGCACCTGCAGAAATTTCCTGGAGGCAGGGGGGAACAGCACCATTGCTTTTTTTTTTTAGATAATGGGTGTAGCTTTTTAGAATATATTTAATCATATCTAGTGTCATTTTCATTAACTGTATTTGTTATAAAGATAGCAGTTATATATAGCAATAGCAAAATATAATTTTAAATGCAAAGCAAATGCTGAAAATTCAAATTTTGATAGATTTTGTTTTTTTTTAAACAATTTAAATTGAGATCTTTAAATTTATCTTCAATCATATTTTCTCATAAAAAGCTTATTTTAGAAGTTATAAAGTTTTGAAGTTGGCTTCCATTGACATAACATGAAAGGGGATGGTCATAATTAAATTACACCAAGTATAATTAGCTAAAATCCACTAAAACAGAGGAAATTTTATACTAGACCAGTGTTCTGGCTTGTTCTTGATGCCCCCAATATTTTATATTAGGACTGGTCATAATACACACATAATCCTTGAACAGTCAATGGGCAATGGAATTTGGGTTGTTTTACCTTTAAGTGGCACTTTTTTGCACACAATGGGCTACATGGCAAGTCACAAGGACCTCGAAGGCTCAGAGAAGGTTGGGGAAGGATACTTACTGGAATAGCTTTTGGGAGACATTTTCTTTAACGTGCACGGGTGCGGCTCTTCCGCAGATGGGGCCATGACTTAATCGAATGGAGTGGCGTTTCCTACTGACTGTGGGCAAGGAGTTTTGCAGAGATAAATCTCAAATCTGACCCAGCTGGGACTCGAACCTGGGAACTGCAGATTATAAGCCTGGCATGCTACCAAATGAGCCACACCTGCCACAGTTATGGAAGTTCAATCACACTGTGCACTTCAGTTCTCCAAACATATCCATCATGAGCTGCAACTGTTGCATTTGACCACTGTAAGCCAATTCTAATGAGGTTCTGTTTGAAATTGTCTGCCCACCACATCCTAGGTCTCATTTTTTTCTGAGACCTTTAAGCAGGCCTCAATCTAAGAAAAAATAAAAGGCTGTAGGAGAAGAGCAAGTGACACAAGCTAGAAAAAAGTAAAAGGGTTCCAAGGGGAAAGCCAAGAGAGTGTATTTAAGTTCTTCTGCATTTTAAATCACTAAGCCAATTAGATGGCACCACACGTCATCACTCATGGCATAACAAAATGTAAGTGAAAAAGCATTCAGTATGTCAGAGCCATAGTATGTTTTCATGGTTAATTAAACTATTTAGCGTGGCCTAGATTTTTATTTATTTTTAGGTCTAAAGGCAAGTTTATAGGAGGTAAATGGTAAGAATTTGTCTTTATATGTAGCATAAAGGTGTAAATTTTGGCTCTTATGTAAGTGTAGTAAATCGAAGATTTTTTTAACTGCATACATTTATTGTTTATTTGTTAACCCTTCTAGGGTCCCAAATGAACACAGATGTTGACAGAATCTGAAATGAGAGGCCCCAAGATGTTTATGTTCATTTTAGTATAACAAAAAAACTTTGATTTTTTAAAAAATAGAAATTGCCATTTCAAAATTTCCTTACATATATCTTTTTTTTAAGATTGTAATTCAAGTATTGAAAACATGTAATTTAACATGTAATTCAAGTTTGAAATAAGAATGAATTCAAGTTTCAATTAATAACAACATGTAATTCAAGTTTGTAAAATAATAATTTCTTTTTTTTTTCATTTGATGCATAGCCATCCTGTGAACAAGTGGTTAGCGTGCTTGGCTACTGGTTAAAGGGGCCTGGGTTTGAGTTCCGGGTAAGGAATAGATGTTTGTAACGTTTTCTGCTGAGGTCCCACCATCCTTTCAGACCTTTTACTGTGGTGTATAAACTGACAAGCTCCTTCAGACCTCTGTGGCAAACAGCTGCTTGAGGAGGTATTTATTTTTCTTATTTATTAAACTACAATATAAATAATTTGTTAAAGTCATCTGATTGCCATTTCTTAGAAATGCTATACAGTATTGCTGATTTGTTTGGTAATGTTACTTTTTGCTGATACAATATCTTGATTAAATCTCAAAAGTTTGATTTCAACTATTAACAAATTTATCCTTAAAGTTTCAAAAATCTCTTGAAAAATTAACAAAAAACTGTTATAACAATAAATAATATCCATAGAATTACTTATTGACTTTAATATCAATAAATAGTTTTGCAGAAAAAAGTTTTGCCGACATACAGGATGCGAACCCACATCTCTACAGATACAGCCAAAAATGTGCTCATCCATTTAATAAACAGGACAGAAAATCTGATTAATTTGAGCATTCCGTCACATTGTATAATGCTGACCTGTGTTTTAAAATATAGCACACTAAAAAAATAATTAAAATAAAAAAACATATTTCATGTAAATATAGCATTTGAGAAGAAATTTCCTTTTGATTAATATATAATTTAACTGTTTATATTTGGCAACTTTTCCAAAATGAAATCTTAATTGCACAGAATGATCTATTTTTTTCCCACTATATCACATGAAAAAGTCTAGAATTAAATTCTGTTTAATTTGGTACACAACCTATTTCAGTTAATTGATGACCCAGAACAGCTGGCAAAATGACTGGACTTTTCTCAATGTATGTTATAAATAAAAGTAATAAATATCCTCTCAAGCAGCTGCTTGCCAGAGGTCTTACAGGAGCTTATCAGTTTATAAGCCACAGTAGGTCTGAGAGTATGTTACTGAGAAAAAATTACAAAAAAGGGAGTAATTTTCTTGCTTCAAGTAAATTTTTTGTTATTCAGAAATAAATAGCATTTATATTTATGCACATAATAATTATTTCTATTATTTTTTTTATAATTTGGACTTGTCTCCAATGAGAGTGTTTTGATGCAGGGTTTTTTAAAAGTGCAGACGGGTGATTCATTGTTTAACAGTATGCTGAGAGTAATATGATTGATTCCAATGAAATTATTTTATGTTTTAGTTTTAATTCTGGAAGGACAGTTCATTTTTCAGTGTCATGCACTTTTCAAAATAGCTGTCCTAGAAAAGATTTTTGTTAAAATATTTTAAAGCTGTTAAATGAACATTCACTCACTGTTGAAACAAGTAGCCTTGTTAGGCACTGATCGACATTCGTTATATAGCACTATGCACAGTTAGGTAAAATTGCCTTAGCTGCCATTATTTTTGGCTGTTTTATGTGTGGAATCAAAATTTTATATTTAGAGTTTCGCATTACATGCTTTATTTAATGTGTTCTCATTTTGAATCTCTTCGCTGCTAGTAATGTGAATGGTACATATTGAATATACGGTATTGAGGTAATTAGAGGTTTGGGAGTTTGAAATCATGGTAAATTTGTGTATTCTGAATATTTAACTTAGATCAGAAAGTGCCCTTTCCAAATTAAAATTAGATATGGAATAAGAAGCATTTCTGTAAGTAATTCTTTTATCACAGGATACTACTGTTGTCTACGGAGTTGCGAGTAGAGTGAGTCAGTAGAGGGCATAGGTATATGATGGAACATCATACTGTGGCATACGAATAGAATTTGATGGTAGATAGGAGTGATTGGGTGTGTTAAGGTTGTGAATAAGTGTAATTCTGATGTGCTGAAATTTTATTCATTCAAAAGCTATTGTGGAAAAGTTGATATCATAAATACATTTTTCATAGTTTTCAGAGTGTATGGTTGTTGCTGTGCTAATTGAGAGAATATAGGCGAGTTTGAAAAATTTGTTGTACTAGATGTTAATGTTGAGGAATTATGGATATTAATTGGGGATAATGGTGTGTGTGTGTTCAGAAAAAAAAAACGTGGTTTGAGCATGGATAGTGATAGATTATGTGAGGGTTTTACATTATATACACAATTTTTGGTACTTGTTTTATGCATTAGGTTATTTAACCTCTGGGTTTTTTTTAAGTAAGAAACAGCAGTTCATTGTCTATGATTTTGGCCTTCTTTTAGCCCATTGGTTTATTTAACCTCTGGGGCTTTTTTATGAGTGATGAATGGCAGTTCAGTGTTTACAATTTTGTGCTTGTTTTATCCCATTAAGGTTATTTAACCCCTGGTGCTTTGAGTGACGAATGGCAGCTCGTTTATGATTTTGAGTGTTTGCTTTTTTACCCATTGGGCATTTTTTGAGTGTAGAACAGTAGTTCATTATTAAAGTCTTTGGGCATTTTTGTGCTTGTTTTAACCCACTGGATTATTTAACCCCTGAAGCTTGTTTCAAGTTGTTAGGTTGTTTTACCTCGGAGCAGCACTTTTTTTGCACACAATGAACTAAATGGCCAGGTCACAAGAACCCCGAAGGCTCAGAGAAGTTTAGGGGAGGGAACCCACTAGAACAGTTATTGGGATACAAATGGTATCCTCCCATCAAATTACACCAGTGTGCTATTTAACATGCACAGGGTATGGCTCTCCCGCATGTGGGATCACAGCTTAACGTCCCATTCAAAGGACATTGGTCTTTCCATGTTCATTGGTGTCCCCTACTGACTGTGGGCAGGGTAGAGAGTTTTGCAGAGATAAATCTCAATGCTGGCGCAGTTGGGACTCGAACCTGGGAACTGCAGATTACGAGCCTGGCACACTCTGACTGAGCTGCCCCTTTCAATTGAGGAACAGCAATTGGTTGTTTACGTTGTTTTTATTTTTATATTTTGATTTTATTGTGCTTTGTACATTTTTCAAGGGGGGGGGGGGGGGGAATTAATGTTTTTTACATGCTGGTCATTGGGATTGTATTTTGGTTTCATGGGTATGGAGAAAACTCCCCTACTTTCAGTAACTACTTTGAGGGGAAAAAATAAAAATCGCATAATTAGTATTGTTTTGTAAATAATTACCATGCAATTTTTTTTAGGTTACTATAGATGGAAGAATTTTTATTGAAGTTCAGTAGTCTTTTTAATAAGAAAATGCAATGTTTTTTAATTTGTTAAAATCACACAGTGTTGTTTTTTATTGCAATAACAGGAATACTTTTTTTAAACTTTTTTTTGGAAACAAATTTTTTTTTTTTGGTAATTCTCCCGAATTGCTACTCTGGGTCACTTAAAATGCCCATTTTAGCAAGCATGAAACGCTGTTAGCCGCCATTTTGTTTACTAACTTAACATGACTGGGAAGAAATATTGGCCACTATTTTTTGTTGTTGTCTTACCTCTGAGCGGCACTTTTTTGCACACCATGGGCTAAATGACCAGGTCACATGGACCGAAAGGCTCACAGAATGTTGGGGGATGGGACCCACTGGAACAGCTATTGGGAGACAGATGGTAGGCTCCCATCAAGGCAATCCAGCATGTTCTTTAACATGCACAGGGTATGGCACTCCTGCACACAGGATCATGGCCTAACTTCCCATATGACGGAAAGCAGCCTTTCCAAGCCCATCAGTGTCCCCTACTGACTGTGGGCAGGGCAGGGAATTTTGCGGAGATAAATCTCGACACTGACCCAGCAGGGGCTCGAACAATATTGGCCACATAGTTATGTGTCCTTTTACTGTGTACGCTACCTAACAGAAAACTCGGTGGCACATAACTGTGCTAGGACAATATCAATTCAGATTTCCGAGTAAATCGACAGAAAAATTACAAAAAAAAACTCAAAAATAAATGATTTATTATCTTCTTTGGCCTTTTTTTTATAAATGCGGCAGTTAGATAATTGCTGAAATCAATGAGGGCGTTGAAAATGTATAAATTGACTGTTGTGGAAATATATAAAATGCCGCTATTAACAGCTGGCATTTGAAAGCATGGTTTTAATGTTCCTACCAATTTTCGTATTTCTAAGTTACAGCCCAAGGCATTATATAAAAACACCCCAGAATTATATAGTTTATTTCCATATGGTGTTTCTTATAATACTGACAGAGAATAGCTGTTCAGCAAAATAACTGCCATTACATTGAAAAGGCATAAACACTTAAACGATAAATACGACGAAATTCTGTGTTTTCAGTGTGTATTATCACACTTAGAATAATGCATATATTAGTAGCCGCCCCATGGCTGAGTGGTTAGCACGCATGGCTACTAATCTAAGGGGCCTGGGTTCAAGTCCTGGGTAAGACATGGATGTATGTGTTTGTTTTTCTGCTGAGGTCCTGCCATCCTCACAGACCTTCTACTATGGCATATAAACCGACAGGCTCCTGTCAGACCTCTGGCAAGCAGCTGCTTAAGGGGGAATTTATTTATTTTTTTATTTTTTTTATATATTAACAGCTTTACTCATTTTAGGGGGCATTTCAGGTGCTTTAAGAGACCCCGAGTAGCGATTCGGAAGAATTATCCTTTCCTTCCATCAGGAATTCCAAAGTTCAGCATTACATCGAAATGTAATGAAAAACGCAACGTATCACTACATTGCGTCAAAAACAATATGGCGCCTGGGCAATCGAAACTGCAGATCTAGTTTTCCATTGATGTGTAATATTTTCACCATTATCATTTTCCCCCGGAGCATTCTCAAAAGACATACTATTCAAAACCCTATTCGTCATAAAAAAGAATAGCATTAAAAACATATCAATCAAGTTAGGATTTTGGAATGCATCCCTCCTATTTACTTTAATCCTTACGAGATTCGTGTTCAACACGATTTGATCTTAAGGAACTATCCGAAAAACTATCTATCATGTTATTTGGGACTTCGTATACTATAATATACAAGCAAAATTACAGCTCTTTACTTATATTTCCTGAACATTTAAAATACCGAGGAATACCCCTTAATAGCTTTAGAAAAAAATAGCTTTTGTTATGTTTACCTTGGGTAAGCTCCTGATATGATTTGAATCCAGAAGTAATTCTTCAAGAGTTTTAGCAAAACTCAGCACGTCATCTGGTATATCTCGGAGATTACTATGTCTTTTGTCAACATATTCTATTTGCTGATTAAAACCTCTTAACAGAGAAATACACTGTAACATCATATAACATTTACCTCCAAACACTAATAATGATACGAAGTATACCGTCGCTTACTACTTAATCAAGGACGTTAAAAGTACAGGTGATATTCTTTGAAACAGGCACAGTTGAATTACAGGAGGCACCACAAGTTGTTTTGATTGACAGTTGTTTTCCGTTTTGGTGACGTCAAATAGCAGCCATGTTGTAGATGCAATTAATGGCATGAATTAATACCGTTGTTTTCAGATTATTTAAAAGAGCATGCCTAGCTGCAGGGCATAGCTATGGGGGATGGGGGAGGCTCCCCAATAAGTAAACTCGGAGCTGGCAAAATTCGAAACGACTTGGTAAAATCTAGGTGAGTTGTGAAAATTCGTAATCTTTTTTTGTAAAATTAAGGGGAGTTAACAAAATTTAAGGTAGTTGTCAAAATCGAGACAATTTGGCAAATGGAAATGGCTGTTGGCAAAATCTACACAGCAAAATCTAGAGCAGTTGGTAAAATTCGAAGCCACTTAGTAAAATACAGGTGAGTTTGCAAAATCTTGGAAAGTTCGAAAATTCGGAGTGACTTGGCAAAATCTTGGGGGAGCTGGCCAAATGCAGGTGAGAAGTAAATTTGAGATTTTTTTTCTGCAAATTTATGGCGAGTTGACAAATCTTGGGAAGTTGGAAAAATTCGGAGGGACTTTGCAAAAATTAGGTGAGATGTAAAAATTGTTTCTTTTTCTCTAAAATTATGGCCAATTGGAAAAAATTGAGGATACTTGGTAAAATCTTGGGGAGTTGGAAAAATTAGGAGAGACTTGGCAAGATCGTGGGGAGTTGGCAAAATTTGGAGTAACTTGTAAAAATCATGGAGAGTTGGCAAAATGCAGGTGAGATGTAAAAATTGGAATCTTTTTTCTGTAAAATTATAACGTGTTGGCAAAATCGAGGCAACTTTGCAAAATCTAAGAGCGTTGGCGAAATTCAGAGTGATTTTGTAAAAATCACGTGAGATGCAAAAATTGCAATTTTTTTCTCTAAAATTATGGCGAGTTGGCAAAATCGAGGAAACTTTGCAAAATCTAGGTTCATATGGGAAAATTCGAATCCACTTGGTAAAATACGGACGAGTTGTGAAAACTGGGATTGCTTTTATGAAATTAAGGAGAGTTGACATAATTGAGAAAACTTGGCAAAATATTGGAGAGTTTGAAAAATTTGAAGTGACTTGGCAAATTCAGGAGAGATGTAAAAATTGGGAGTGTATTTTCGAAATTAAAGACAACTGGTAAAATCGAGACAACTTGGTAAATCTAAGGAGTTGGCAAAATTCGGAACCATTTGGTAAAGTGTAGGTGAGTTGTGAAAATTGTACTTTTCTTGTGCAATTAAGGAGAGTTGATAAAATTCGAAGAGATTTGGTAAATTCAGGGAAGATGTAAAAATTGCGATGTTTTCTGTAAAATTACGGCGAATTGGCAAAATCGAGGCAACTTAGCAAAATCTAGGGTAGTTGGCAAAATTCGAATTCACGTGGTAAAATAAAGGCGAGTCGTGAAAATTGGGATTAGTTTTGTGAAATTGAGGAGAATTCGACAAATCGAGGCAACTTAGCAAAATCTAGGGCAGTTGGCAAATTCGAATCCACTTGGTAAAATACGGGCGAGTTGTGATGATTCAGATAGGGTTTGTGAAATTAAGAATAATTGACAAAAATCGAAAAAACTTGGCAAAATTTTTGAGAGTTTGAAAAATTTGCAGTGATTTGGCAAATTCAGGAGAGACTGTAAAAATTGAGATTGTTTCCTCACTGGATTGTTTTTGTAAAATTAAGGAGAGCTGGAAAAATTGAGGCAACTTTAAAAAATCTAGGGTAGTTGCAAAATTGGAAACCAATTGGCAAAATGCAGGTGAGTTGTGAAAATTTTGATTGATTTTATGAAATTAAAGAGAGTTGGCAAAATCTGGGAAGTTGATAAAATCTAGGGTAGTTGGCAAAATTCGAATCCACTTAGAAAAAATACAGACGAGTTGTGAAAATTGGGATTAGTTTTGTAAAATTAAAGAGAGTTGCCCAAATCTAGACAACTTGGTAAAATCTTGGGGAGTTTCAAAAATTTGAAGTGACCTGGCAACTTTAGGAGAGATGTAAAGATTGGGATTTGGTTATGCGTAATTAAGAAAGTTGACCAAATGAAAGGGAGTTGGAAAAATTCGGACTGACTTGCTACAATTCACGAGAGATGTTAATATTGGGGTTAATTCTGTAAAAAATATGGCTAGTTGGCAAAACTTGTAGTTACATGGCAAAATGAGAGTTGTAAAAATTGCCCCCCCCCCCGCCCACAGATTGAAAGTCTAGGTACTAACCTGACAGAGACATTATTTTGTCAGCAAAATTTAATTTCGAGTTGGAAAATTTCGATTTCTCCCGCCCACCCACCCACAGTCCTTCGCTATGCCCTGCCACGGAGGTATGAATGAGAGGAGACGCCCTAACGCGCTTTCCCTGTCGAGTGGCAAGCAGCTGCTTGAGGGGGTATTTATTTATCTTATTTTATACTCAGTTGTACTGTGCATTATATACGGGAAGATTATTTTTTTACGACTAAGAGAAAGCCCATTTAAGCTATTTGGAATTTATATTGCTTTTTATTTAATGCAATGAATATTTCCATACAGAATTACTGTATATCATAACTATTTATGTATTTCGTTGAATACAACAATAACAAACAATTACAAGATTTTAAAAGTTTATTTATACTGCACTGATAACAGTAGAAAACATTTTATAGACAAAACATAAAAGTTATATGCAATAGCAGCATTTAAACCGCAAAAAATCACATTTGTAAGATTCAGAAAATAGCTATTTTATGTAAAAAAAAATTCTGATTCCACAAAAATAAAAAAAAATTTGCCTAACAAAACTAAATAAAGCCAATAGTGTAGGAGCCAAAATGGTAGATTTTAAAAACACTTTAAATTTTGGTGGAGAAATCATGTATAACAAACCTACATTAAAATGTTTTCCAGTGATTTTTCACAATAGTAAAGATTCAACTCCAAAAATATGTTAATAAGTTATGACACCCATTATTAAGACAATTATGAGTGTAATGAATTTTCATTTTGACTTCAAAGTCAACAGGTAGCTCTGGATTTACTATTTATTGATTAATTAATTCTACTGTTTTATTTGGAGAATTTTTCGGTTAACTGTTTCCTTTTCTGACAACAAAGTGCAGAAAGTGATGCAAATTAGCTTAAAATTATGATTTATAACATTTAGTTATAACTTTTTAAATTTTAACTGCTGGAAGTCACTTGTAACCGTTTGTATTACATCATTATTAAAAACCTTAATTTGCAGTTATACTATTCATATTCACTGCTCTGATTGTAGCAATATGTGTGTTGTTTTGATATGAAGCCCCAAGATCTCAGGGTTTCATCAATACCACATAAGTAACCTTTAAGTATTGATTAGACATTTTTAAAACTTTGTACTGACTTTGTTTAAAATTTTCTAATATTTCAGATAATGGATAAAGGTACAATCACATCTATCCAAGATATTTTTTGATAGATGGGGAACTTAACATCTTCTACAGACAAAGTGTGTCATCATCAAAATTCTTTGTTTTGTGATAAAGTCAAAAATTCATGAAACTAATCAAACAGAAACATTAGCAAAATTATAATGCTTCTCGTCTCTCTTTATTTAATGGAAAGCTGAAATAAAAGATAATTTCTATGCATTGGCCATAAGCTGAGAGTGCATTTTAGTTTACAGTGCAAAAAATAAAGCATCTTTTCAAGAAATTTATTTAAATAAACAGTACCGAACAGTAAACCATGGAATTAAGTTTGAAATAAATATGCAAAATTTGTAACACACCTCTATACTCGTAAAAGAAAAAAAAAAAAATCTGTGGTGTGATGACACTCCAGATTTTTTGAGGTAGCTACACCTCTGGATTTGTGCTTATTTATAAATATATTGCTGTTGCTAATATAAGAAGTAAAAAAAAAAGAACTAAAAAAATATATATACAAAAAAACTAGCTAACAATCAAAAAAAAAAAAAAAAAAAAAATCCTCCCCAGTTGGTGGCTCGAACCCAACAGCTTTGTGTCTGTACTCTCAGCTTCATATCTCTCCCCCATCTCATGCTCATTCTCCTCCCTCAACCAGAGTAAACAATCAATACAAAATACCCAATTATTACAATCTCTCTCAAAAAAAAAATCCTATAAGGATTGAAATACATCCTTCCTCAGCAACAAAGGAAAAATTCAAAGTAATATCTGAAAAAACTATATAAAAAAAGCAACTAAAATTATACTAAGCAAAAAGAATAAAAATTAAAAAAAGAAGAAAAATACATCCACAGGGTGAAGGGAATATATTATTAATTTAAAAAAAAAAGGCAACGTTCCAGACAGTGGCTCGAACCCAACATTTCACATATCAGTGCCTGACTCCTCAGTCTCTCATACCTCCCTTTATGTACACCTAACCTACCCCTCAAACAAAGCAAAAATAAAATAACTACAAGCAATACACTCGCTCTGTTTAAAATCCATACAGAATTAAATAAATTCAGTATTCACCTTAAAAGGGAAAATTAGAATCCTGTCAAAAAGAATTAACGAAAAGGAGAAAAGCATTACACTCTCCTCTCCTCTTTTAACTGAAATTATTTAAACAATTTGAAAATTTTTCACCCTAACTAATGATCGCTATCACTCACCTATGACAATTTACACTGGACACATTAAGTCAATCTAAAAAGAAATTCAAAAAGATAAGACTCCAATCAAAGAAAAAAAGGGGGTATTTAAACAAAACCCTTAAATGCTATCCAAATTTTTTAAAAAAAGAAAGATTATATTTCTCACCGCATGAAAATACTTTTATTGTAATTTACCTTTCCCTTTTTACGCTGAACTTATTAAATCATGAAGAGAGAGGAGTAATTTCCGATAATGTCAAAAATATTGGAAAAGTTATTTTTTTTCAGGTTGAACAATTTTTTTTATTAAAGTTTAACATAATAGCAAAGAACTAATATGGATTTCAGCAGAAAAAAAGCACAGAAGATGCTATTTGACATTTAATAAATTCATTAATGTGGTCTATGGATAAAGATTTTAAAACACTCGTATTTGTTTTGGACTTCTCAAAGGCTTTTGATTTGGTAAATTATGAAATATTGCTGGCTGAGCTTTATAAATATGGAATCAGAGGTACCAGTTTTACATGGCTAAAATCCTACTTGGAAAATCGTTCACAAATCGTTAAGATAAATGATATATATAGTTCTATGAAAAATATTAATACATGTGTACCACAAGGTTCTGTACTGGGACCTTTGCTATTTATATTACATGTAAACGATATATTTGACAAAAATTTTGAGACAGAAATTATTTCTTACGCTAATGATATTGTTTTGTTATACAAAAGTAACACCTATGAGTAATTATACCAAATGGCAAACAGATATTCATCGTCTCTATCAATGGCTAATGTTGAATAAACTAAGTTTAAATAAGGCTAAAACATGTTATATAAAGTTGCAGTTGAAGGCATCAACTGATTGTAGCAATGACTCGGCAGTGGTTTCTCATCACAAGGACTGTTACAACATCCTAAATTGCAGTTGCGAACGTCTTATGAAGGTTGATCAAATTAAATACCTAGGAGTGATTATTGATAAAAGCCTTTCATAGAAGTTTCACACTGACTATACTGTGGATAAGATAAAACCATCATGGCAAAATTTTATACACTAAGATTCTTACTCGATAAAACAAGTTAAAAAATGTTATATTCTGCTTGTGTATATCATCATCATCATCATCATCCTCAAGCAGCCATGGGCTACAGAGGTCCAACCAGACCGTGCAATTTAGTTCTCCAAGCAAGTCTATCCTGAGCTACATCTACTGCATCTGGCCACTGCACACCAATTCTAACAAGGTCCTGTTTGACATTGTCTGCCCACCGCATCCTAGGTCTCCCCTTCTTTCTGAGGCCTTTAGGCACACTGTTCATAACCCTATTCGCCAATCTATAATTATTCATACGGGCAACATGGCCAAACCAACGGAGTCTCTCTCTGCACAATATGCTGCTTAAAGGAGGTTGCAAACTCCTTTGCCTAATCTCATCATTAGTTACAAAGTTGAACCACCTAATGCCCAAGATACTGCGTAAGCATCTGGAATCAAAAGCATCTAGTTTCCTGTTATCTTGTTTACAAAGTGTCCACGTTTCACTACTACAACTAACCCTAGAAAGAACCAAATTATTATACAGTCTAATTTTAGTCTTTAGGTGTATACGCCTATTTCTCCACACTCTCCATAGGTTCTTAAAAGTCCCGGCAGCAATCCCTATTCGTCTGTTAATCTCATGCCGCACATCACCATTATCTGTTACATAGCTCCCAAGATAATTAAACTGTGACACCTGCTCAAGACTGCAACCATTCAGATTAACTGAATCACAGCCTGCCTGACCAATTTTCATCACTTTAGTTTTCTCTCTGTTTATAACCAAACCTACTCTATTAAAAGTCTCATCAACAGCTCGAATGAAAGAGTTCATCTCATCAACAGCTCGAATGAAAGAGTTCATCTCATCAACATCATTTGCCAAAAGGGCTAAATCATCAGCATAATCTAAATCAGAAATTTTCCTATCTCCAGCCCATTTAAGGCCAAAATCTTTCCCTTGAAGTGAATTTCGCATAACATAATCAATAACCAAACTAAAGAGAAAAGGAGACAAAATGCACCCTTGTCGAACACCAGAAGTAATGCTAAACCAATTGCTACAAGCCTTACCAACTCTCACACACGACTCAGTGTTATTATAGAGAGCTTTCATTATGGTAACTAACTTGTCTGGTATTCCATATGATCTTACAATCAACCACAAATTATGACGATCAACAGAGTCGAAAGCCTTTTTGAAATCAACAAAGCTAGCAACCAAAGGTTTCTGAAACTCTAAACATTTCTCAAGAATCTGCCTAAGTGAAAATATCTGATCCACACATCTCCTACCACTTCTGAATCCACATTGCTCATCACGCAATTGACTGCCAACCAGATTCTTAATTCTATTAAGCACAATCATGGAAAGAACTGTACCTGGAACAGAGAGTAGGCTAATACCCCTATAGTTATCACAAGAACTGCGATCCCCTTTTTTGAAAATAGGGATAACAATAGCTCTGGTAAAATCCTTAGGAACCATGCCTTTATCATAGAAGATATTCAGAATTTCAGTCATCCAAGTGGTAACCGAAACATTTCCAGCTCTAAGCATTTCCGTAGTAATTTCATCTACCCCTGGGGAGTTATGAAGTTTAAGTTTAGAAACCGCCAAAATAACTTCAGATTGTGTTATAGGGCCAACATTAAAGCCACCAATGCATCTATCATCATTGCAAACAATGGGAATAGAACTAACCGCATTGTTTAGAACATCACTGAAATGCTCAGCCCACCTAGCCATGACAGAATCCTCACCTTCTATAACCTTACCTTGTTTATCCTTCAATCCCTGTATACCTGTCCGTTTTCTACCACACAAAACATTAACTCTCTGGTACAGCTCTCTGCTGTTGTGCTGTCTAACTGCTTCCTCGGCTTTGTCAACCAAACCATCAAGCCAAAGATTCTTATCAGCAGCTAACTGATGTTTTACACGTTTATTAAGTTCTCTGTAATGCTTTCTATTAGGACTAGTAGGGTATTGATTAAGGACATTCCTGCAGTTCTTTCTTTCCGAAATAAACTCAAGTGCCTTATCACTCAGATAATTCTGCCTCTTCTGCTCCTTTTTTCCTAAAAGAGTACTGTTAGTGTCTAAAAAAGCCGGTTTAAAATGATCCCATTCTTCCTCAACTTCAGTAGTAAGCATACCATGACTGTCATAATGACTAAGTAACCTATCATGGTAAGCTTTGGCTATAACTGGGTCTTTCAGAGCTTTAGTATTAAAAGCAAATTTTTTACAACACTTTTTAAGTTTAAGTTGCTAGACACTTTTAACAAGGTAATGGTCAGAACCAATTGCAGCTCCCCTATATGCCCTGGTATTTCTAACAGAACTAGCCCGTTTGCTGTTAATTAATATATAATCAATCATATTCCTATGCAGCCCATCAGGTGAAACCCATGTGTATTTATGTATGTCGCGGTGTTTGTAATATGTGTTAGTTATTCTGAAACCATTGAGTTTACTTACCTGTAGGAGACGTTGCCCATTGCCATTGCAGCTACCAATACCAAAAGGGCCAATCACCCCTCCCCAAAGGTCAGAGTCAGTACCAACTTTGGCATTGAAGTCACCAAGAACAAGGGTAATATCTCCTTTCTTGACAGAATTCAAAATATCCTGAAGTTGTTCATAAAATCTATCCTTCTCATCCTCATCGGCATCCTCAGTGGGGGCATAACAGCAGCTAACATTCAGATCTTTAACGCTTGTCTGAAAATTTGCTGTAAGAATCCTTTCATTAATGCACTCATATCCTTGAAGAGCATCACTAGCGTGTCTGCTGAGAAGCAGACCCACGCCTTGGTGATGCTTATTGTCGTCCCTCGTTGAAAAGAGAAATTTAAGATTATATTTAAGAATCTGACCTTTATCTGTCCATCTGGTCTCTTGCAAGCCGAGAATATCTAAATTATAATGGTCAAATTCTTGTGTGAGGACATCAAGAGAAAAAGCTCTGTGGAGAGTCCTCACATTCCAACTACCTATGGAGAGAAAATGGTTAGTAGGATGTTTAAAGAAACTATGTTTATTGAGAGAGGGAATGCCGACGATATCAAACAGCCCCCTAATCGCAGACATGGGGCAAAGACCCGTTCCCCTACCACTAAAGGCTGAATCCATCTACACTGGAAGACTTCCTCCAGTGTAGAATTTGACGATGCCAATAGAAGCAAAGAGTTCAGGTGCCTGCGATGACCTCTGCTCAGGATTATCCACCAGCTGATAAACATATCCTGTGAATCTATTCACTTGGGACTGTCAACCCACAAACAAACAGAAAACACAGCGGAAGATTTTCCCTCCATAGAAGCCCACCAGTGCAGCAAAATCAATATCCATAATCAAGCTCAGAGTCATATATCTGGCCAGTCCAGTGGGTTTATATGGTCAGCCAGGACCCTGTGTGGTTTACCACTCCTCAGCAGGGTAGAAAAAAAGAAAAGTAGCCATAGTTGTCCAGATCAGTAGGCCACACTAATCTGGCAGCCCTCCCCTTCCGTTCACTTCCACAAGAGAGTATCTCTTTTGAAAGGTACTAACGGTCTGCACCACGAGAAGGCGGGGTCGGACATTAGGTGCTAGGCCTGGCCGGTTCTGTGCATCATCACAGGGGATTGGTGCATAGCTCTCCTTCCAGTGACTACCTAGCTACCATTTACAGACCAGAGCTGTACCAGATAGTTAATGTTTTGTGTGGTATAAAACGGACAGGTATACAGGGATTGAAGGATAAACAAGGTAAGGTTATAGAAGGTGAGGATTCTGTCATGGCTAGGTGGGCTGAGCTTTTGAGTGATGTTCTGAACAATATGGTTAGTTCTACTCCCATTTTTTGTAATGATGATAGATGCATTGGCACCTTTAATGTTGGCCCTATAACACAATCTGAAGTTAATTTGGCTATGTCTAAACTTAAACTTCATAAATCTGCAGAGGTAGATGAAATTATTACAGAAATGCTTAGAGCTAGGAATGTTTCGGTTACCGCTTGCATGACTGAAATTTTGAATATCTTTTATGATAAAGGTATGGTTCCTAAAGATTTTACCAGAGTTATTATTATCCCTATTTTCAAAAAAGGTGATCGCAGTTCTTGTGATAACTATAGGGGTATCAGCCTATTCTCTGTTCCAGGTAAAGTTCTTTCCATGATTGTACTTAATAGAATTAAGAATCTGGTTGACAGGCAATTGCGTGATGGGCAATGTGGATTCAGAAGTGGTAGGGGATATGTGGATCAGATATTTTCACTTAGTCAGATTCTTGAGAAATGTTTAGAGTTTCAGAAACCTTTGGTTGCTAGCTTTGTTGATTTCAAAAAGGCTTTCGACTCTGTTAATCGTCATAATTTGTGGTTGATTGTGAAATCATATGGTATACCAGACAAGTTAGTTAACATAATGAAAGCTCTCAATAATAACACTGAGTCATGTGTGAGAGTTGGTAAATCTTGTAGCAATTGGTTTAGCAGTACATCTGGTGTTCGATAAGGGTGCATTTTGTCTCCTTTTCTCTTTAGTTTGGTTGTTGATTATGTTATGCGAAATTCACTTCAAGGGAAAGATTTTGGCCTTAAATGGGCTGGAGATAGGAAAATTTCTGATTTAGATTATGCTGATGATTTAGCCCTTTTGGCAAATGATGTTAATGAGATGAACTCTTTCATTCGAGCTGTTGATGAGACTGGTAATAGAGTAGGTTTGGTTATAAACAGAGAGAAAACTAAAATGATGAAAATTGGTCAGGCAGGTTGTAATTCAGTTAATCTGAATGGTTGCAGTCTTGAGCAGGTGTCACAGTTTAATTACCTTGGGAGCTATGTAACTGATACTGGTGATGTGGGGCATGAGATTAACAGACGAATAGGTGTTGCTGCCGGGAGTTTTAAGAATCTATGGAGATTGTGGAGAAATAGGCGTATACACCTAAAGACTAAAATTAGACTGTGTAATAGTTTGATTCTTTCTAGGGTTAGTTATGTAGTGAAACTTGGACGTTGTGTAAACAAGATAACAGGAAACTAGATGCTCTTGATTCTAGATGCTTACGCAGTATCTTGGGTATTAGGTGGTTTAACTTTGGAACTAATGATGAGGTTAGGCAAAGGAGTCTGCAACCTCCTTTAAGCAGCATATTGTGCAGAGAGAGACTCCGCTGGTTTGGCCATGTTGCCCGTATGGATAATTATAGATTGACGAATAGGGTTATGAACAGAGTGCCTAGAGGTCTCAGAAGGAGGGGGAGACCTAGGATGCGGTGGGCAGACAATGTCAAACAGGACCTTGTTAGAATTGGTGTGCAGTGGCCGGATGCAGCAGATGTAGCTCAGGACAGATATGCTTGGAGAATTAAACTGCGTGGTCTGATTGGACCTCCGTAGGCCATGGCTGCTTGAGGATGTTGATGATGATGATGGGTTATAATATTTCTGAACAGAATTTCACTTTTTTTGTAAAATTTCTTCGAGTCGTTCTTAGGAATTTTTTAAAAATATTGATCTGTGCACCAAAATCGTTAGAGTACTAAGAATTATAAACACATAATTATGCTCAGAAATTTTTATTAATGATATTCTGTTTTATTCTGAACAATTCCTTGAAATTTGATGCAAATTTCATTAGTTAGTCAGGGACATACCCGATATGAAGTCTGAAACTTGTCTACCTGTTTTGAGATCCGAAGTAGGTGTCTGCATAATTTTTATTTTAGCCCGATATTTTATGCCCAACATTAAAAGTAGATATAAAAATTAAACAACTATAAAACTTTATTCGATATAAAATATTTTTTTAATCTTTCCTGTTCAGTGGAACATTTTAGTAATTGGGAAACCCTACTCAAGTCTTATACTCAGACTCGCCCCTTCTCCATCCGCACCCCGAAACTAAATCCTGGTATATTCCTGTCTTCAGTAGTTTCGATTGTTAGAATATATAGAATGATGTCATCCTATTTATTCATAATTTGTTTTTTTAATTGTAATTTTTATTTCATTATTATTTTTAAACCACAATTTTTAAGAATCAATAGCAGAAAAAGCAACCTCAACAATTCTGTTTGGATATATGCATTTATTTCCTTATTAATAATTGTTATCAATATTGATAATTTTCTTTTTTCCAATTTATTTTCTGTTTTTATAACAAGTGGATTGATTGAATTGGTGGGAACCATTAGATGATGCTATCGGATATATACAGGGTGTCTCTGAATTCATGTCCAAACGTGAGGGGATGGTAGTACACACCGAACCCACCAATATTTATCATAGAATACGAAGCCACAAATGCAGCCCAGTGCCAGTAGGGGGTGCAGAGAAGGCGGTACAGCTTAAAAGCGCTGGATTGGCCAAACCCCAGCATTCTCAGCGTCGACCACCTTGATGCGCGTATTTTTCTGCAACAGGTTTTGCCGGAATTGCTTCAGGATGTTCCAGCCGCAATCTGTGCCCATATGTGGTTCCAGCATGATGGGGTACCCACCCATTTCATCATGGAGGTGCATCAGCATCTTCATACCACATTTGGGAACTGATGGATTGAGAGCAGTGGTCCAATCCCGTGACCTCCCAGATCGCCCGATCTTTCTTGTATCGATTTCTTTCTGTAGGGACATTTGAAGAGTGTCATGTACAAGACGCCCATGCAGTCTGCGGAGGATTTGGTAACCTGATTGTCTGTCGCAGCCGCCGATGTGTGTGAGAAACCCGGTGTTTACGAGCAGGTACGTCAATCACTACTCCGCAATTGTGCCACCTGTATCAACGTTGGTGTGTGGACGTTTGAGCATTTGTTGTAATGATTTCGAATAAATGTCACTCTGGAAATATCTGTGTCTGTCCTTCATTTCTAACTCCTCACTGCGTTTGTGGCCTCATATTCTATGACGAATATTGGTGGGTTCGGTGTGTACTACCATCCTCTCACGTTTGGGCCATGAATTCAGGGACACCCGTATATAATGCAAATGATATCATATATTTCATTATTCTGCATTTGCACTAAAATTATTTCGAAAAATAACGTTAACATAACGTTATAACGAAATTTAAATTTTGCTATAATTTGCTAAACGTAACGAAAAACGATATTGAATTTTTGGCTATAATGAAAAACATAACGAAACGTTTTTTATTTCGTTTGCCAACACTGATTTTAATTATAGTTAAAGTTTATTAGTTTCTTTTGATTTCTGATGTTAATAAGTAAGTTTCCATTTGTATATGGTCTTTGCTCAGGGATAACTTATTAATAGGAATTTCAGAGCAACAGCTGCTTATTTTTTTTCCCTTCGGCTTGTGTTGAGAAGCCCTGGGGCATACATTTAGTAACTGTCACTACATGGTAGCATAAAGGCCTGTCCACTCCACAGGTCCACATGGTCCACACCAGGTGACATTTTACGACAACATCGGGGACTGATCCTCAACTATCTGCTCTGCACTTGTCACTCGCGAGTCCAGTCATTGTTCGCTGGCTGTTCCCTTGTCGCAAGAATCGTTAGACTTGCTTTCCAACGAAATGGAAAGCAGAGGGCAACAGATGCCAGCGTGAACGCGTTTGCAACGTGGAGGTAGGAAAGAACAGGAGGGAGAATGTAGCTCTTACATTGATGCGAAACTGTGCGGTGCATTCTGGGATATAAATCTTGAGAATGGTCTTGCTGTGGCATTTGTGTATTCATATCAATCGTTGGAGCATACAGCTTATATAGCATATATATCTATTGGGATCTTTAGTTTAATTTTCAAGATGTCATGTGTTGCATATGATTATACTAACCGCTGCAGAAAGACAATTCCAGGAATAATTTTACCAGTCGAATTTTTAATATTGCTCAATTTCGTGAACATCGAAAACATACATTCCCTAGATTAAATTTTATTCTTCATGATTCCTTGTATTAACCATTAAAGAATACATATAAACTAGCTTCAATTTGATCAGTTATGGGAGTTTGAATATTTAGCAATAACAATGCCAGGCCACAAAAACTGACTTCGAAAGTTAATTAAAATTTAGTAATAAGTATTGTATCAAAGTGTTTAATAAATTAAGTTTGTATTTTAGAACATTGTGTAAAGAATTCTTTTACTATTCTTAAGTTTTGTATACGTTTCTTAAGACTGGCAGTGCTGTTGTTAAATATTCAAACTTTCATAACTCATTAAATAAATAAAAATAAATATAAATACTCCCTCAAGCAGCTGCTTGCCACAGAGGTCTGACAGGAGCCTGTCAGTTTATATGCCACAGTAGGAGATCTGAGAGGATGGCAGGACCTCAGCAGAAAAACGACACACACAGCCATGCCTAATCCGGGGCTCGAACCCAGGTCCCTTAGATCAGTAGCCAAGCGTGCTAACCACTCGGCCACGGGAGGAAAATTTGTGAAAACCGAGATATTGATTTATTTGATTGAAATCTGTATCTGCAATCACATTTTTCAAAACAAAATAACTTATTTTAGAAGTTACAGAGCTTCCCATTTACTTAACATAGGCATTTTCCATAATTTATAGAAACCACTGTATGTTTTTCGAAATTTTATGTCTGTGATTATTAGTGGTGATTTGCCACTAATAACAATAGCTGTGAGCGTTCTCGTATTTTATAGGTTTAAGATTTTGAATATTTTAAGATTTGGAGGTATTTTGGTGCAAGGTGTAAAACTAAGAGCCTCTTTTGTGGCCTTGTCTGCAACTTCATTGTCCAAAATTCCGAGATGACTTGGGATCAAGTATATAGTTAGCCGATTTTATTTGTGAAGAATTCTGGAAGCAAGTTCATGGATTTGAAGATTAAGATGGGATTTCCTGTATCCTGAAAATGTTTGCAAAGTTTGTAGGGGTGCCCTATTGTTGGAAAGAATGAGATTTCTTTCTTCCAAAATTTTTAGTGAATAGAGTGCTTCTCTAATGGTAGTGATTTCCGTTTCCTTGGAGTGTGTGAAGTTTTCAATCTGAAGCTTTTAGTTCAGCTGATTTGTGATATATGGAATGCTCCTGCTCATCCGTGTAAATTAAGATTTGTTTTTTTTTTCCATTCTTTAACTTGAGTAACGATTATATATATATTCAGTGAGGTGCACAGAGCAAATTTTTACTTATGGTAATGTTATGGTTTGGATGGATGTCCACGTCGATTATGCTGAGGGCAAGTTTTTTCGATTTTTTGGAAATTTAATATTTCAATGTAGAGTTCATGCTCCTTTACATTTTTTACTATTTGACATGAGTGTGCTCAATTTTTTTTTAACTAGGGGATGGTTCTTAAATTTTATGGCTAATCTGATATAGTTGTTCATATTGATATAATTTCTTCTGAGCTGTAGAGGTGGAATGTTTGCTTCAGAACATAAAGAGATAGCTGGTGCCGAGGGCAGTTATCTAAAACAGATTCAGAGAGCTTTGTTTTGGATTATATCCAGTTTTGACAAGTCTTGTTTTGAGGCTGTTTCAGTACCAATGGTTCCATAATCGAATTTGGAATGGATTAAGGCAACGTAAATAGTGAGCATTTGGTGGTGGGAAAGGTCCCCATTTATATCCAGTAATGCTTGAGGGGGTATTTATTATTTTTTTATTAATACAGTGAAGTAAAATGTGTCCTTGCTTCCCTTGAGTGATTAAGGGTTCAGTTTGCATTTTCCATTTTAGTTTACTATCAATTATTATCCTGAGGAATTTGCAAAATTTTTTGTAGCTATCATCTGAATATTGATAATAGGTTGAATAGTGCATTTTTTTTTATGGAAGTGGAGGGATGTAGGTTTTTCTGTAGATAATTTGAGTCCCCATGTTAAGCAATATTCATTAATGCTGTTCAGTGCCATTTGCATCAGTTTTTCGGTACTGTGGAAATATCTCCTTTTATGCCAGACAAATATGTCGTCTGCAAAAATTGATATCCCCTTTTTATCGGAAGGAAGATCTGCCAGAAAGAGGATAAAGAACGTCAGCGCTAGGCAACTCCCTTGTGGAAAGCCATAGTTTGTTGGGATTTCTTTAGAGACTGTTTTACTCAGTTTGACTCTAAATTTTCTCTCCGATATAATATTTGATAAACTCTAGTAAATTTCCTGAGAATCCATTTTTTTTGAGCTTGTAAATTAGGCATGTTGCCAAACAATGTCAAAGGTACTTTTGATATCAAGGAAGACGGCGATCATAGGATTCTCAAAAGCCAGGCTTTCTTGTGCGTCAATAACTAATTCAGTTATGTTATCCATAGCTGAGTGAGCTCTGCGAAATCCTGACTGTTTGGGGTATAGAGGTTGATATTGTATATCTTCCGTTACTGAATTGGGCTACCGATATGCTGAACAGCATATCGATATTTTCTGTTTAACAATTCTTTCTAAGATTTTTAGAAAGGTATTAGACAAGGTGATGGGACGATAAAATTTGATTGTTGTGGGTGAGTTTCCAGGCTTAAGGATCGCGAGTATGAAGGAATTCTTCGACATCTCTGGTAACGTTTGGCTTTCCCAGTGATGATTTATTATGTCTAAAATCTTTTTCTTTGGTGCTTCCGGTAAATATTAACATTTTATTAGTTAATTTATCTGGTCCTGTGGTTGATTTTTGGTTTGAGCTGTTGATGACTTGAGCTTTTCATACGTTATTTTCTTATTAAGGATTTATAGATCATGGGGAGAGATATGATTATCATTTTTTATTTTCTTTTTCCTTTCCGTTTGGATGATGGCTTCTTGTCTTTCTTGTTGTGCTGTTTTGTTAGTAACTCCTATTTGATGAAAATATTTAACAAATAAATCTGCGTTTGTTTTCCTGTAATTTTGTTTTGGAGTGGAATGGCATTCCAAGGATGTTTCGGTTCGTCATAGGGAACTAAAAGTGAGGGCTGCCAGATCATTTTGGCCTAGTGATCTGGATTACTATGGCCATTTTTTTTTCTTCTTTTCTAAAAGTGATCTGCAAGACTGTTCAAGACTGTTAATTCACCACTGGTTAAAAATTTTATTGGAAATTTAAAAATAGTACATGTAACATATGCAAATGTTAAAAATATTGGAGGTAAAAATTGTGAATGATGGTGTGGTTACTTAAAATTAGAAGAAAACCTATATATTCTAATTTTCAAAAAAAGTTTCTTTTATGGTGTTATGAGAACATAAACTGTTTCTGTACTAATGTTTTGTTTCAAATTAAAAAATTCATAGTGGTATATTTATTTTAGAAATATAAATTGCTGTCATATAGATAAAAGTTCAAGCAAATATATATTTCACCATATACTCTTTACATATTGTATAGTATGGACCAAAACGTTTCATCGGTAATTAAAATGAAAAAAAAATGACTTTTTTTTAATGATATTAGTCAACATTCTTGGGCTGTATATATTGAGAGATCAGTATTGCCCAATGAAGTGTATGTTGACCAATAATTGGCAATTGGTTCATATTTTTTCCCCATCTGTAAAATTACTCTACTTCAAGTTTTGTAAGAAGGTTAGATAAGGTATAATAATTTTTTTAATCTATAGGACAAAAATGTTAAAATTTTCTTATTGTTTCTTTTGTAAATAACTGTAACTCCTTTCAAAAATTATTCTAAATAATTAAAATATTAATATAATAAAATAAAATATTTTTATATAATAATAATGCGATAAAATATTTTGTATAATATATGTATAACATTTACACTTAATTAAATTAATATCTGTTATCAGGAATGAATTGTTGTAAATGTTTTGTTTTATGTAATGTCTTTTAACATGGAATGAACCTTGTGAAAATTTAATGGAAATTTAAAAATAGTACATGTAACGTATGCAAATATGTTACATGTACTATTGTACATGTAACGTATTTGCATAAAGTCATTTTGCAAATTAGTCATTATTCAGGTGGCCAAATATTTCCATTTCCAGGGAATAGTCCCTGGATAAAAAGAGCTTTATCCTTAACAAATAAGTGCCCCTGAAAATTTGTGTTTAGATGTATTTAACTACATAGCATTACGTGATCTTTTGGTAATAAAATATTAATGGTAGTAGCAACATTTCATTTAAAAAAAAATATTTGTTACCACACCCCCTGGCTGAAAAGCTAGTTTACATTGAGAGGCCCAGTTATTTTCTCACTATGATCAGCCAAAAGGAAATTAGCCTAAGAATTATTTTTTGCCAAAAAACTTATAAAAGTAAATCTGGATAAAATTTAGTTAAAAAAATAGGAAAAATTATAATGCATATGAATATAAAGGCTATGTTTCTCTGAATAACCAAAACAATTTATTTGAAGTTCAATAAATTTCTCTTTGTAATTTTTTTCTCTGTACCATACTTTGAGATAAGCGCAGGCATTTGGCCAACTGTGCTGTCAAATAAACAAGTCAACTTTAGAATTAAAGAAACGAATCAACTGAAATCGGTATTGTGACAAATTAATCAGAATTTAATTCTGAAATTTTATGAAAATTTAAAATTTATGAATATTGACTTTTAATAAGACTTTTTCACATGATGTGGAAAAATAGATTGATCTATGCAATTAAGGCCACCTCAAGAATACTTTTAATTTTAAAACAGCCAAAAATCGTGTAATTAAATTTATAGTTAAAAATTACAGTAGAAAACTGTAGTAATTAAAATTAAATTAAAATCTTTAATTCTCTAGCACGTCAACAAATGTTGTATGCTTTCAAGTATCAAAAGTTATTAAGGAGAAATTTACATACCATACCGCAGAGGATGGGCAGTAAGAGGCAAGCTTCCTGAAAGTTCCTCTTCCTACCCATCCTTTGTGGTACGGTATGTAAATTTCTCCATAACAACTTTCGATACTTGATAGCATAGAACATTTGTTGAAGTGCTTCAAAACATTTAACGGTGTCATAGAGAATTAAATATTTCAATTTAATTTTATAGTAAATGTTAATCGAAAGGAAATTTTTTCCCAAACCATAATATTTACCTAAAACATAATCTTTATTTTTTTTTCATGGTTTTTTTTAAATGTTTATTTTAAACCACAAGCCAATGTTATGCAAGGAGACTTGGAATGCTTACATTAATAGGATGTTCTGTCCTGTTTATAAAATGGAACAGTTTCTTGACTGCTTTCTTTTACTAAACGACACGAATTTTCTCTTTGGTGTTGGAATTTGATGACTTTGCTAAGTTTTTTACTGGGAAATGAAAAAATAATAAAATAAAAATTAACATATAACCTTATGTGAGACGCTGATGAAATATCCACAGCAACAAGTAGGCCGGCCATGTGATTCAGCATATAATTCTGAATAGCAGGGTTTTTTTGTTTTCAAATCATTAGACACTGAAGGCTGCAGAGAACCCGACGTCATTTTGCCCCTCTCCTCATCGTGTGAACTGATGGCAAATGCCATGGCTTTGCCATGCGGAACCGGTTGGAGAGCAGATTGTATATTCGGGTTTATACATGCCCATCTTTGTCTCTTCTAAACAAGAACCAATCGACAAATTTTATTGTCATTTTCCTGTTTAGCACCTTGAAATTTGTAAAGATTGGTTACTGTTAGAGGTTTGTTAAATGTATCGAATGACTTGCACATAAGAAATTAATGTAATTTTGAACAGTAGAGAAATCCCATGGAATTTCTTTTTAAATTGCTAAAGGTTTTTCCAGAAGTTTAAATGAAGTTTTCTTCTGGAATCCGTGACCTGAGAGTGTGCCAGATGCGCTGAGCTATCAAAACTAATAGTTTGATCACCCACTGAAGGCCACATACTTTTTTTTTTGAGTCTACTATTCTTGAGAACACTAATTGTTTTTAAGTTAAAATAATGAGTAAAAAATTGGAAATAAATATTACAGGTGGAAAACATTTAATATTCTAATTATTGAAAAGCATTATAATCAAATTATATAAGCTGAATATGGAGCAAGAGTGAAAATTTAATTAAATTCATACGAAGTAGAAAAAGTACAAAGTATATTTGCTTTTGTTATTGCAAAGCTTTCCAGGTGTGCACTATTTGTCCATATTGCTTATGAATTAATTGTCATAGAAGTCCACAGCCAATATCACATTTTAAAACCCAAGTGTAACTGCTGCAAGGTTAGTTCCAACTTTTTAAGCTTTATTTCTGCTAATAATGGCCTTGAAAAAAAGTACAATAATAAGCCTTGAAAGGCTACAGTATAGGAATTCAGCTATAGATTCTTGTAAAAGATATAATTTGTACACATTAAAGGTATATAGCCGTCCCGTGGCAGAGTGGTTAGCACGCTTGGCTACTGATCTAAGGGACCTGGGTTCGAGCCCCGGGTAAGGCATGGATGTATGTGTCGTTTTTCTGCTGAGGTCCTGCCATCCTCTCAGACCTTCTACTATGGCATATAAACTGACAGGCTACTGTCAGACCTCTGTGGCAAGCAGCTGCTTGAGGGGGTATTTATTTATTTTTTATAAAGGTATATGCTGGATGGTTTTGAAACAGTTTACAGTAGATGAAGGTTCAAATATCTTCCATCGAACAACGTTTAGAAGATTAATCCAGTTCTGCTCAAACCCTTCCATTTTTTTTATTTGGTGTTTAAGCTATAAAGCTGTTGAACTGTTGTGATTATTAATAGAATACCTGAAATTGAATATTCTAAATATCTTCGAGCCACAGGGTTCACTAAGTTATTGGTGTGCTGTCATTCTCATGTTTCACCATTGGTATTTTTTATTAACCTGGGCCTTATCATTGATCAGAAACTGATATAATAGAGTTCAGAAGGTTGTCCATTGGATGGGATAAAATTTCATGGCTCTACATGCAGAAAAACCATGACTTTACGTATTAAAGAACATGAGTGGACGTCTCTTTTGATCATCTGTATGCTAAAACCCCTTGTGTTGCATTATGTGATAAAAAGTGTCCCTCAGGGGAAAATATTTTTACTAAATTTCTTGATTACCTTTAAAGTACTAAGATATTTTTGCACCTGTTCATTATATGGACAGAGTAATTTGAAACATTTCTTAAATGAACAAATTATACATTGTATAATACCTTGAAATATGATTAAATAGCTCTTAGTTCTCATGTTTAAGATTTTCAAACTAAGAATTTTAAGATAAAAGATGTGTCAATATTTTTTCCTTTTGAAGTGGCTGAAATAAAATGTAGAGTTTTTTTTTGCTAAATTTAATGATATTGTTATTACCTACTATTTTTTCCCCTTATTTATTTGATTTTTGTTTCTAGACTAACGTACTACATGAAGTAGGAGTCAATTTTGGGAATGTTATAAGGAGAATTCTAAAAAAAAAATTGCTGACAGATGATCTGCTTCTCAATTCTGGCTAGGAAATAAAGAAAAAAGGCCGTTTGTGAGTTTGAGGGTGACAAAAGCAATATTTGGTAAGTTTTCTGAGCAAAGAACAAGTTTGAAAAGTACCTTTTATAATATTTTGAGTATCATTTTAACAGCAATATGATTTCTCTTCCACATCTGAAAATACAATATTTCTGATTGAGTAATAGGTTCCTTTTTTTTTTCGATATGGAAATTATTGGTTGGTTGTTAATATTTCCCCTATTGAATATTCTTGTGAACATGACCATTGTTTTAAGGCAGACTCATTCACACATTATATATATATATTTTTTCTTTTATTTATTTATGTATTTTTTTTAATTTTCATGTTTTTTCCTTTTTAATATTTTCATGATTTTTTTAATGTCATGAAAGTAATCAATTTCTCTAAAGTATGAAATCAGTAGCTTGTAGAAAGTGGATTTAAGAGATTTATTAGGAGGTTCTAAAATACTATTGAAATTGAGAAATTGATATTTTGAAGAAATGTTATTTTGAGAAATGTTATATTTTTGATAATATCTTTGTACATTAAATTTTTTGTATTGAAAGATAACGTTCAGTTGTGTGAGGTAAATTACAGAAAGTGCAGTTTGGGGAATCTAATAATCTCCTTTCACACAATGTAGAATTTGTAAGTGCTAAATTAGCTTTAACTCTCAATATAATATTTATTTCCTTTGGCCGAGTGGTTAGCACGCTTGGCTACTGATCTAAGGGACCTGGGCTCGAGCCTCGGGTAAGGCATGGCTGTTTGTGTCTTTTTTCTGCTGAGGTCCTGCCATCCTCTCAGACCTTCTACTATGGCATATAAACTGACAAGCTCCTGTCAGACCTCTGTGGCAAGCAGCTGTTTCAGGGGGTATTTATTTTATTTATTTATTTGTTTAAACCGAAGTCATTGAATTTAGTCACTTTTTGAGATATGTAAAATCTATGTGTGTGTAATTTTTGCATATGCTATAGTTTAAAATGTTTATATCTGAAACTAAGTCTCATTAAATTTTACTGTATATGTGAAAATATATCTTACATTTTGGTTAATTGTATAGTTTAAATATATGAAATATTTAGAAATTAAGTAATGGTTTGAATATATTTTGCAGATGCTACAAGAAAAAAATCTGTGCTGCCAGAATAAGTCGGATAGTGAAATAGAATCTTGTCAAAAATTGGCTGAGTCACGCCAAAGCAAGGCAAAGTGTGCGTAACAGTTGAAAATTTGAATTCTACGTCACATCCAATGTAAAACCTAATCCAAATTCGAATGTAAATAAATTCGATTTTTTCTTATAATTGTTGTCAGATATTTTTAGGAGTAGGTAATATTACACTGAGAGTGATGGAATAAAATGAATTTTTGGTTGGATTGGTAGTTCACCAGTGTGCAAACATGTAGTATAGCCAATTTTTAACGATGAAATCAAAAGGTAATTGATAAATTGTACATGAAGTATTTTTTTTACTAAGTCATATTTGCTTTTTACCTTACCCTACCATGGAGGATGGATTTTTTTTACATAAATGGTTACATGCTTCAAATTTAAAACAACCATCAACATGAAACCTTTTAAAGAAATGTTATAAAAAGAATAATGGTGAACGTTTTCATTATTATTTAACATTTCAGGAAAAGTTGCAGCATGTTATTGTGCTGTTAAATTTTGATGAGAAATGCTGCAATCGATGTTCATAGATTCCAGAAGGCAGCATTTGGGTCAACTGAACAATGATACTTTTATTATTAGCATTCGGAAGTGGAGGTTATTGCCCTAGATCCGGTTTGGGTTATGTAATACACGTGGTGGAAATAAAATTTAACAAAGATATCCATTAGGACGACAGCTTTCAAGCCACAGGATCTCTTATTGATATCTTAACGAATGGAAGTAAAAGTTATGAAGTGCAAAAAAAAAAAGACATTCGTGAGATATCTATAAGATGGTAAAAATTCTGGCAGTAACGTCTATAAGACGTTTGAGGCGAAGCAGAATGTCTCTCAAATAGCCACAAAATGACTTTTAGACGTATAGGATATCTATCGATGTAAATACCACATAAAAATAACCGAAATAGACATGCCTGGGATACATTTAGGATGCAAGCAGGTCGAAACTTGCAACCTTTTATATATGTCTATAAAACGTCAACTTCTAAAATTTGGATATTTCCTGAATATCCATAAACATTTTGGGGATATCTTATTCATCTCCATTAAAGGTAAGTGTGTTGTGTGGGTACCAGCTGTCAAAGATGCACTCGTGTTAATGCTTGTTGCTGTTAACGAACATTGGAAAATACCTGTTGGATATTTTTTTATCAGTGGACATGGTGGAAACGAAAGAGTCAATTTGACCACTGCTTAAGTGTTGTACACATGTACACAATGTGCACATACTAGACATAACTTTTGATGGTGCATCATGCAATATAAAAAAAATAAAAATAAATACCCCCTCAAGCAGCTGCTTGCCACAGAGGTCTGACAGGAGCCTGTTAGTTTATATGCCACAGTAGAAGGTCTGAGAGGATGGAAGGACCTCAGCAGAAAAACGACACATACATCCATGCCTTACCCGGGGCTCGAACCCAGGTCCCTTAGATCAGTAGCCAAGAGCGCTAACCACTCGGCCATGGGACGGCTCATGCAATATAAGCATGGCAAATTTTCCTGGTGCCAAAACTAGTTTCCCAGGATTAAAACACTGGTTCCGTCCAATAACTAATGAGCCTATTTTTGGATGCACGTCACATGATAAAATTAGTGATAGTGATCATAAAACATGATAAAACACGATAAAACAGATGATAATATTCGCTGATAGTGATGCAGACATTGTAAAATAGATTTTATTTTTAATTTTCATAAAATACAAGAAAATGAAGGTCTGCATTCAGCAATAACACTGACAAAAAGGCATGTGCAATGACAGAATTAAAAAATGTAGACTAAATTAGCAGCTCAGACATTCAGTGCTAGTGTAATTGACGCCATAGAAATGTATAAGAATCATAAACAAGCTGTTTGATATTTTATGCAGCCGAAATTTATCGGCTAGAGGTTTTAAAAGCTCAATGAAAAAAAAAAAGAATGAAAACTCATTCATAGTTTCTGTCGTAAACAGAGATCTATCTCATAGGTTTGAAAGAAAAAGCTGGACGCAGAACACTTTTGGAAGCAAGAAAAACTGATTTCATTGGGTACCTGCATTCTAACCATAAAAATCACTGTTTGCATCTTTGTTGAAGGGTAAAAATCTTAAGTTAAATTTTAACATACAAATTTAGTCAGGTTTACCTGGAAGTGTTATTCAGTGCCATAAGATAAATGCAAAGGGAGGCTTGAAAATAATCCAACAGGAAGACAGTTTATGGCAGTATATAAACGTCTTAGTGTACATAATGCTGTTCTGAATGTTGGAACTGGTAATTGTGTTCCATTCGATAGCACTTCCATTCTCAATGTAATATGCAATAAAAATCATGGTGATATGTCAGCTGATGTACTCGAAAAAAGAGGTGATGCACAATTTAATGCTTCTCAAGTTATTAAACAAGATCATAATTACTCTTTATTTCATTTTCCCAATTCACTATTTCCATGTTCAACACATATTGTTAACTATATAGCTGGTTAGGTTGCAACAAAACTGTTAACCATCATTAAGTGTTCTATATGCAGCTTACGTTTAACATCAGATCAGTCTTCCATCTTGTTGTTAAAGTGAAAAAAAAAAGAGAAATGATCTTATACATCCATCCAAAAGTATTGAAGTCGTATGCCAGGAAGCTGAGAAAACATTTCGTTTATTTGAATATTTGAATCCCCTACTGGTATTTTTAAAGTTAAAAACTTATATCTGAATCTAAAAATTGCAACCATAGAAAGGGTTATTCGGAAAGAACTTTTCAAAGATTTTGATGAGCACATGCTAGTACATAATCCTGAGGATAACCACATAATTAAGTTAACACAACTAGTTATCTCTCAGTATCTAAAAATCCGTCTCTATTATGCAGCAAATATTTAATAAATCAACTTAAAGAGAAAGAAGTTAGAAGTACTTATGCAAAAGCTATTCTTTTTCACAAAGACTGATATTATTTTATGTATACCTAGGCTGAATATTTTTTTCCAAATTCCTAGAGCATGCTATTATGAGAATTCTGATACAAGGATGCACATTCTGTCACATAAAGGCAAACACATCTGGTTTGCAGATTACCCACCCTGGAATATCATTTTACTCAAAATCAACAGTTATTCCTGAAATCAAGGCATCCTAAACACAAATACATGGAAGAAGATATATTGGAGATTGCAAGAAGACATCTTCAAAATTCTTCCCCATTGCTCAAGAAGAAATACATAGATAGAGCTCTAAACAGAAAAGTGAAGACAGTAGCAAGATCTTTCTATGATCAGTAACTTCATCTTAACCATATGCACCAGTTTCACCAATAATGAATTGGTGGCTTTAAAACAAGCTCTTTATGATCCAAGAAAGTAAAAACACAAAATTTTTCACGACTGAAACAACCCATCAAGTGCTGTCACCAAAATCTCGCACAAGACATTCTTTAATTATGCTCTGCTCTAAAGGGATATAACAATGATATTCATTTCCAGTGGGTTCCAAACCATATTGGATTCACTGGAAATATTTTATCTGACTCATTCACCAAAGATGCCATGTCCAATATCCCTATAAATATATATCCCTATAATGCCGACTATCACAGTCTCAGCACATATAAGGAAGATTTCCAAATTGAAACCAAAGGAGAACTTTAGAAATTTTTTTCCGAACAAACTTCCATGATAATCAATCATGGAAGATTGATCTCCACATAGATATCAGAAATTTGCTTTACTTTACACTCTAGACTAGAAGCTCTCAACCTGGAGTAGGCGATAAAAATTTTTGGTGTACGCCGTGAGAGCTTAAAAGTCGCTATGTTGGCAACACTGTTACTGATTTGTTAAATTGTTTATGTCATTTTTTGTGTTTATCGATATATGTAATTTATGAATACAAAATTTAATGTATATATATATATGTTTTATTTTATTCTCATTGTTATACTATGACTATAGTTTTATCTATCTATACAAGGGGTACACCAGTTACATACACATTTCCAGGGTGTACGTGAAGCATAAAAGGTTGAGAACCACTGATCTAGACAGAATCTGATAAAGATACCAGACGTAGGATTGGGTACACAAGATTAAACGCCAATATGCACCTGATAAAAAAAACCCCACAAATGTGCACACTATTAGGCCATGAAGACAATCACATATGGGCTTCTAACCTACCCCTTTTGTGCTTCCAAACTGCCAGGGTCTAATACAATTTCAACTTTTCCTATCTCTCTCTTTCTCGGTGGAATTTTAAGTTGTTAACGCGCATTGCTATTGACCAAAGGGACCTGGGTTTGATTCCCACGTCCCTGTGGTCAATATGAATGTTTGTGTTGTTTTTGCTCAGAATCCGCCACCCTCACAGACCTTTTACTATGGCGTAAATAAACTGACAGGCTTCTGCCAGACCTCTGTGGCAAGCAGCTGTTTGAGGGGGGAAGGAACACTAAATATCATGAAACTTGGGGTGTTTGTGAAGAGTAGGGCCTGAGCTCTCATGAATGGTGCATGAACCTTAATCCTTTAGACTATAAGCACAAAAATAGGTTAATGCAATTGAAGCAAAAATTTGAGCAAAAAAGCAGAAGAGTTGAAGTGAGCTGTCAGGGTTGCATATATACACAAATCAATATAGCTATGCTACGCAAATTATCCCGTAGAATATGGCTTTATATCGTTTTGTGCTACAAAGAGTGATGGTTGCCATATTGATCTTCTCAATACTTAAAGAGGCCCTCTTCTGAATGGTATATAGTAAAACACTTGCATAAATGTCTTGCACTGGTGTATGATGCATTATTTGGTATTACCCTATTTCATGCTATGTCTCTTTAAGAGCAATGTTTATGTGTTGGGTTGCAAGACTTTCAGCCAGCCCTAAATTAAGATATGGATTGGGTTATTTTATTTCTGAGTGTCACTTTTTGCATAAATAAAAAAAATAAATACCCCCTCAAGCAGCTGCTTGCCACAGAGGTCTGACAGGAGCCTGTCAGTTTATATGCCACAGTAGAAGATCTGAGAGGATGGCAGGACCTCAGCAGAAAAACGACACATACATCCATGCCTTAACCCGGGACTCGAACCCAGGTCCCTTAGATCAGTAGCCAAGCGCGCTAACCACTCGGCCATACAATGGGTTAAATGGCCAGGTCACAAGGATCCCAATAAGGCCATCGGTGTCTCCTACTGACCGAGGGCAGGGCTGCGAACTTTTTTAACATAAATCTGAACTTTGGCCCAGCTGGGAAATTAAAATGTGAAATGAATTTTAAATATTACCCAATGAATTTGCAATGTTTTAGAAACAGAATATCAGCATCTTCTTGCTCAGAAAATAATCAAAATAACTGAAAGTTCTCTGTCATTGAGCAATAAAATCTTTGAAGTTCATCCTTCAACTATTTGCATATTAAAAAGCTTTCAGCAGCAAACTCAGAAGCTTTTCGGAGCAAGTACAATGCGTCGTCTTCAGTGACGTGACATTATGTGGGTGACATTAGGGCTGTTTAGAACTTTCACATAATTTAGCACCTAAAATATTTTACAGTCCAGGTCATACATTTGCTCTTAGAATATGCGAAGCCCATTTGTAATATTAATCAACTGTTAAAAATAGAGTATATTAGCAAAGCATTGCAATTAAAATACGTGGGTGAATCAGAAAGTACGGTTATCAGGCTAATATGTCATACCCAATATCTTTAATCTACACAACTACACAACTACAATGCTCTCCTGTGTCCTGGGGATTTCCTTTGTGATATATAGACTTTGTAACCTTACTTTTTGATCCACCTACCTAACTGAAAGTTCTTTGTTGTTCAGCAATAAAATTTTCAAAGTTTATCTTTCAAACTATTTTCATATTAAAAAAGATTTTAGAGTAAGGACAATTCTCCGTCTTCAGTGAAGTGAAATGTCACCCACATAATGTCACGTCACTGAAGACGACGCATTGTACTTGCTCCGAAAAGCTTCTGAGTTTGCTGCTGAAAGCTTTTTAATATGGAAATAGTTGAAGGATGAACTTCAAAAATTTTATTGCTCAATGACAGAGAACTTTCAGTTATTTTGATTATTTTCTGAGCAAGAAGATGCTTTTATTCTGTTTCTAAAACATTACAAGTTCATTGGGTAATATTTAAAATTCATTTCACATTTTAATTTCCCAGCTGGGCCAAAGTTCAGATTTATGTTAAAAAGTTCCCAGCCCTGCCCTCGGTCAGTAGGAGACACCGATGGGCTTGGAATGGCTGATGTCTGTCATATGGGATGTAAAGTCGTGATCCCGTGTGTGGATAATACCCAATGCACGATAAAGAACACGCTGGATGACTTTGACAGGAGGCAAACATATCTTCAGTGGGTCTCCTTCCCGCAACCTTATTGGAATCTTTGTGACCTGTAATTTTTCTTTGATGGCGCCATCTAGTGTATACCATAAGTACTATACTTAAAAAAAAAAAAAATTGTCGTATATCCGATCTGGCGAACTTCACGCTTGGATCAACGTACGACGCTTTAACCCACTATGCCACAGTTTCTATAGAGCTGAAGTGCTTAAAGATGGATGATCTCTTCAAAATTGAATGAACGTATTTTTTATTGCTAGAAAACCACATTTAACTTCGGAATAATTATTTTAAAATCACATTTAACTTGGGAATTAATTTTTATTCGTAGAAAACCACATTTAACTTGGAAATAAATTATAAATGAATTTTTTTATTCCTTATTATTTGACTTACGAATAAATTATATTTTTATTTATTGTAAATTATATTTAATTTGTGAATTAATCATATTCTTGTAAATTATATTTATTTTGTGAATTAATTATATTTCTTGTAAATTACAAACATTTTAACTTAGAAATATATTATTTTCATAAATGTTTTTATATTTCTCGTGAATAAGGACGTCAACTTCTCACCCCTCCTATAGACCACGTTTTACTAAGGGATGAATCTGTAAAGTCTTGCTAAAACTTTTGAAACATTATTTTTTCCAAAGAAGTACACCTCTTTGCTCCGTATATTCATTAATGGTGTGATTCTGAGAAATATTTTAGAAATAAGCTTATCCATTTCGCGAACTAAATGAAACAGATCAAAAATTTATGTCTTCATCACACATCGTGTCCCTATCTCACGTCTCCAGAGGGACCACATTTTATTGACGAACGTCGCAATAGCAGAAATAAATGCTTGAAAAAATAACTGTTCTCAAAAGTCCCAATTATCGAGCCCACATTCTGCCGGTGACGGATTTTTTCCCCACCTATTATCCTGCATTTTCACAGACCAACGTTCTATTGATGGCCGTCGCTACCAAAAGCATTATTTCAACAATCTGTGGAAAGTCCTACCATTTGCGAAACAGAACAAGAAATAAACATTATTTTTTCTAAGTACACATCTTAGGAATAATAATCATCAAAGTAATTTATTAGGAATAAACTTTCCCAATCTGAGAATTAAATGAAACAGACCAACAAATAAACATTATTTTTTCCAAGTCCATCCCTTTGCTCTGTATAATAATTAGTGGTTCGATTCTGTGAAATATTTTTAGAAATAAACTTACCCATTCTGCGAACTAAATGAAACAGACCATAAATTTGTATCTTTCTCTGACATTTCTATTCTCAACCACGTTTTATTGGCGGATGGATTTACAAACTCAAAAGTCCTACGAAAAAAAAAAATTCCAAAATTGGAATCGCATGTCTCTGAAAAATAATTGTAATAAACTTTCTCAATCTGTGAAAGACAAAGTTCTCACATCTGATTAATACCATAATTTATTCCTGGGAGATTCTAAAATATCAATAAAAAGGGTGCAGTAATCGTATTCGAAATATATTTGTTAAAAAGTATGGATCCAAGGAAAAAAAAATACTTCACGTTTTAAAAACACTTATTTTAAGCATTTCCTACAGGTTTTAACACGCAATGTTAACCTTTTATCGTCGTGCTCTCTTGTTGACAAAGTTCATGGTCTGTTCTTATCAGTATGTTGTCAATGGGTGACACAAAGGTTCACAGATTGAACTCCAGATGGACGCTAGATGATCTCTTAGCATTATTTGACAAGACTGTGATTTCAGAAAATTTTTTACCTCGTTAATTACGAGGAGTAAGTAGTTTATCGCTCGTCGTCCAATTCAACATCGTGTTCTTATCACTAGGTTGGCGTGTAAGGCTCTTCTAGCAAACTGAGTTGTTTGCAAGAGTTCTACGCAAATCACCATAAAACCCACTTCCCCTATTGAGAAGGACTATGTGAGTCGGACATAATTTGAGCCAGATAGACTTTTACATGCTGTGAAGAAATTTTACTGTCGCCTTGACTGGGAAAGAAATTTAATATCGTGTGAAGAAATTTAATGTCGCCTTGACTGGGGATGAAACGATATTTGGGAAAATGCATTCATACCTATTTTAGAAAACGGTGGAAAAGATTTGAAAACATGCACACACGAGATTTTACTTTGAAAAAATAAGGACAGAATTTTTGCGAGATAGTGACTTGAAATTGTGCTATGGAAAATACATTCAGTTGCATTCATTAAGAGCACAAACTGATTTCCTGCTAAAACATCTTATTTAACACCAGAATTCAGCTTACTTGGAAAACTAAGTTTAAAAATTTATGTAAACCAGTGCCTTGACAGATGGAATCACTCATTTTCCATAGAATATACTATTATGGCGCAATGTCCGGAAGAAATATGTTCCAACGAAAAATTCATTCAATTGCACATATTACGATCAGAAAAATAATTTAGTGGACAAATTTTAAAGAAGCAAACATGTTCTTATTTCACACAAAATTTTATCTTACCTAAAAATATGAACAAAATTTGAGTAAGATACAAAATGTAAACGAACAAAAATTACTGTAAGGAACGAATTTCACTTCCATAGAGAAAACATATAGAATTCACGTTATACCGTGCAAAACACTCGTTCGAGAGGAAATTTTTTTGAAAACTTATTTTGTGATGAAACAAGACGCGTGTTTTTATATACATTTTTCGTTAAAAAATAAAGACAAAATTTATGCGAGATAGAATCATAAACAACCAAGAAAAGGTGTAAGGTGAAATTTTACTTCCCATAGTGATAACATGTGATTTAGTGTACAATTTTTTTTATCGGATACATAAAGATTTTGCACATCAAATTGGTTTGATGATAAAACACAAAACTGAAAACGTGTTCTTATTTTTTTAAAATTTGGGTTTAGTTGGTAAAATGCAGAAATGAAAAATCATAGGACATGGAAAAAATGACAAGTATGTGTCAAACTTGATGTCTGGTACTAAAATATTTCAAACAAGAAATTGCTAAGGTAGTAAACAAGAAAGTGGTTCGGTGATAAAACTTGGAACAGAAAAACAGGTGTTGGCAAGAAACTTTGAATAAGAATCGGGAATGGTGGTAAAACCGTGAATGAACTGATCTGATTGATAAAAAAAATATATCTGAAACGTGATGTACTGAACTTGATGGTTGATAACATAATGTGATAATACAGACAAATTAACTGTAAAATTGCATATAATCAGAGGCACGGGTGACCAAGTCCGTAGCACGCTGGATTCATAAGCCGTTATTATCAGGTTCCAACCTCCAAATGTGTTGCTTTGAGACTTATTTCTGTTAACCTCTGTCCTCCGTGAGAAAGATGGCACTGCTTTGAAAAATTCAACTGTTGACTTTACGCGTGGAGAAGTGTGCAGAAGAACCATACTTTCTTAGCGTCAAAAAACACTCTTAATGGCTTTGACACGAGATTTCCTCTCTTAACAGTCTAGTACCCTTTCTCTATCTAACAATGAGCACTTTCGTTCTGTGACTAGGCCGTTTAATCAAATTACATGCATCAACGAAAATTAGAAAAACAACGAAATGGTTGGTAAATTTCAATGAGATTCACTAACATACAGTGAAAAGGATGGCAGAATAGCTGCAAATTCGCACACATTGCAATGAATGGGCAGAATATCTTCAAAATGCTTCGGAATTGGATGGTACAAGAATTGCAAAACCAAACAAAGTACAGTGGAGTTGATTGAATACCTTCAAAATATGTTGGAATAGATGTCAGAAATAACGAAAAATATCGACAAAGTACACGGGAATGGATCAGAAAATATCTTCGAATATTTGGAAATGGATCAGAGAATATCTCCGAATGGCTCTAAAAATCACTTCGAATCAGCAAATTACTGAGAAACCTGACACAAGACAAAAGAAAGCATAGAAGGAAAATCGGAAAATGAACAATATACACAGGAATGGACAGCGATTCTCTTCCAAATATACAGGATTAGACAATAGAATATTTTAGATCTATCTGAAAAATATAACGTATCTGCTTCTTAAAATCTGTTTGCTATTCTTTCGAGAAAAATTACTACAAGATAGAAATTTCAAAGGAAGTGATATATGCAACAATCAAAAACGGGGTAAATCAGGAATTTTCTAAGCTATGACTTTTAATTCGTATCATCTAGTGGAGGAAAAGTGATCTTAAAGACTAGGTGATAAAAGTCCCTCTTTAGCAGAAGGAGTAACACAGGAAAACCATGAAATATTAGTATACTAGGGTCTCACTGTAGAAAATCATAATCCATTACATTCATTATTATATGGGGATGACAGAATATATTCAAAATACACTGCAATGCCAGAGAAAACAGCTGTAAAACCATCTAAAACTTTGGTAGAATTGCTTGAAAGACACTATACGCAGTGAAATTGGAATAACAGTAAATACGCACACACTGCAGTGGATGGGAGAATATTTTCAATATTCTTCGAAGTGGAAGGCATTACAACATGCATAATCAAATAAAGTGTACTGTAGATGATAGAATACCTTCCAAATATGCTGGAATGCATGACAGAAATATCGGAAAAATCAGCAATGTACATGGGAGAGGATCAGAAAATATCTCCGAATGTGTGGAAATATCTTGAAATGTATGGAATGGTTGACATCATTTCCTGAAAACATACTGTGATGGGAGAGAAAACAAGTGCAAAATCGCTCCAATGGAGTGAAGTACACTGAAATCGACTACTTAATAACTGAAAAATCTCACACAAGACAAAAAAGGTATAGAAGAATGGCCAGAAAATTTGCAAAGTACTAGAGAGGTGGATGACGGATTATCTTCTAAATATGCAGAAATGAGAATACTCAGGTATACAGAGTAGAATATTTACGTGTTTAAAAACATCCCCGTAAATTCTTTCAAACATATATCGTGTCTGCTTCTTAATATTTCTATTCTATTCTTTCGAGCACAAATGTTAAAAGATAGATATTTCGAAGGAAGATGATACATGCAGCAGTCAAAATGCATAAGTAAAGAATTTTCCCCGTTAGGATATTTAACTCGCGCCATTTAGTGGGAAAAAATACGTCTTTATCGGACGTCTTTACCCTTAAAAAAATAAGTCTTTACCGGATACATTTTTACCGTGATGTATTCATGTACTAGGGATTGGAAAAATCACTGTCTATTTCATTAATTTTTATTATATTCATGTATCTCAAACCATTTTTTGTCAAGAGCTAAAATTATTTCATGAATGGATGGCAAAATATCTTCAAATACGGTGGAGCGGATAGCTTCAAAATACGCTGCAATAACTGAAAAAACAACTGTAAAAATTTCATAAATATGTGCTGCAATGAAGGTGAGAACAGCTTTCAAAACATTAAAATCCATGAAATGGATGGCGGAATCACCTCCAAATATCTCACAGTACAGTAGAATGAATAGAAGAATAACTACAAAATCAATAGCGTGCACAAGAAATGATGACAGAATGGGAGACAGAACAACTAAAAGATCACAAATGCACCGTAATGATAAAATTGCTGCAAAAACTACATTATAGCAAAAGGGAGCTGGAAAAAAAAATCACTCAAATTTTCATAAAATGCATTGAGATAGGTAAGAGAACAAACATTTCAAAATAATCTTTATCAATACATAACACTGTCGAAATGGACCAACTAACTTGGATGAAAGAAATGTTATCCTGTAAATACTCGAACTTTTTGGTTTCACTATTCAATGTTGGATGTCACAATCTTTGAAAATCAAAAATTTGCCATGCTCAACTAAACTTTCGTTGTCAACACCTATTGTGACAATGCGGGGAAAAAAACCGTTACCCAAACCAACAATGTTGGAAAACCTCGTATAAAGAGGATCACAATCCCATGTATTAGTGTCTTCCAATTTTCAATCCCTCTTCACAGCCACCTGGGATGTCACAATCCTTAAGATTCTTGAAATTTACCAATCCCAACTAAACTTTCGTCGATAACATCCAGAAATGCCAACTTTACCTTGCAAACCTGTAGTGAGGAGAAATTTCTATAAAGGGGCATCAGAAACTGATAGAGAAGGGCTGCTCTCCTTTGATCCCCTCTCTGCTTCTTCTCCTCCCAAGAGCAGCTATGCAGGTGTGAAAGATATTTTATCGGGTTTGCTGTGATAACGATGGGTGATTTACATCGTCAAACACGAACTCTAGCCACGGAAACACTAAATATCATGAAACTTGGGGTGTTTGTGAGGAGCATGGTCCAGGGCTCTCAGCAATGATGTCCGAAACTTACTTTTAGACCACGAAAGAACTCTTTTCAAAATTAACCTATTTTTGTGCTTATAGTCTAAAGGATTAAGGTTCATGCACCATTCATGAGAGCTCAGGCCCTACTCCTCACAAACACCCCAAGTTTCATGATATTTAGTGTTCCTTCCCCCCTCAAACAGCTGCTTGCCACAGAGGTCTGGCAGAAGTCTGTCAGTTTATTTACGCCATAGTAAAAGGTCTGTGAGGGTGGCGGATTCTGAGCAAAAACAACACAAACATTCATATTGACCACAGGGACGTGGGAATCAAACCCAGGTCCCTTTGGTCAATAGCAATGCGCGTTAACAACTTAAAATTCCACCGAGAAAGAGAGAGATAGGAAAAGTTGAAATTGTATTAGACCCTGGCAGTTTGGAAGCACAAAAGGGGTAGGTTAGAAGCCCATGTGTGATTGTCTTCATGGCCTAATAGTGTGCACATTTGTGGGGGTTTTTTTATCAGGTGCATATTGGCGTTTAATCTTGTGTACCCAATCCTACGTGTGGTATCTTTATCAGATTCTGTCTAGATCAGTGGTTCTCAACCTTTTATGCTTCACGTACACCCTGGAAATGTGTATGTAACTGGTGTACCCCTTGTATAGATAGATAAAACTATAGTCATAGTATAACAATGAGAATAAAATAAAACATATATATATATACATTAAATTTTGTATTCATAAATTACATATATCGATAAACACAAAAAATGACATAAACAATTTAACAAATCAGTAACAGTGTTGCCAACATAGCGACTTTTAAGCTCTCACGGCGTACACCAAAAATTTTTATCGCCTACTCCAGGTTGAGAACTCCTAGTCTAGAGTGTAAAGCAAAGCAAATTTCTGATAACTATGTGGAGATCAATCTTCCATGTTGATTATCATGGAAGTTTGTTCGGAAAAAATTTTCTAAAGTTCTCCTTTGGTTTCAATTTGGAAATCTTCCTTATATGTGCTGAGATTGTGATAGTTGGCATTTATAGGGATATTGGACATGGCATCTTTGGTGAATGAGTCAGATAAAATATTTTCAGTGAATCCAATATGATTTGGAACCCACTGGAAATTAATAACATTATTATATCCCTTTAGAGCAGAGCATAATTGAAGACGCCGTCCCATGGCCGAGTGGTTAGCATGCTTGGCTACTGATCTGAGGGACCTGTGTTCGAGCTCCGAGTAAGGCATGGGTGTGTGTGTGTTATTTTTCTGCTGAGTTCCTGCCATCCTCACAAACCTTCTACTATGGCATATGAAATGACAGGCTCTTGTCAGACCTCTGTGGCAATCAGCTGCTTGAGGGGGTATTTATTCTTTGATTTATAATTGAAGAATGATTTTTCGAGATTTTGGTGACAGCATTTGATGGGTTGTTTTAGTCGTGAGAGTAAAAATTTTGTGTTTTTACTTTTTTGTATCATAAAAGAGCTTGTTTTAAAGCAACGAATTCGGTATTGGTGAAACTGGTGCATATGGTTAAGATGAAGTTACTGATCATAGAAAGATCTTGCTACTGTCTTCACTTTTCTGTTTAGAGCTCTATCTATGTATTTCTTCTTGAGCAATGGGAAAGAATTTTGAAGATGTCTTCTTGCAATCTCCAATATATCTTCTTCCATGTATTTGTGATTAGGATGCCTTGATTTCAGGAATAACTGTGGATTTTGGGTAAAATGGTATTCCAGGGTGGGTAATCTGCAAACCAGATGTATTTGCCTTTATGTGAGAGGATTTTTTTCATAGGAAGGGTACTTTGTCACATGTTCCAAAATTTCCTCTTTTGGGGCAGGGTTGTGTATTTTTGATCAGGTGATTGTCTTCATGTCATGCTGCCATTCTGAGGTTGTTTTTATTTCTTGTTTACTGCAGATAAACAAAATACTCCTCCTCTGCAATATATCTCATGAGAATTTCTGGCATTGTCAAGTAGAAGAGGATTTTATACCTGTTACAAAGGAATGATATTTTAAATGATTTTAACTTCAAATTTTGATCACATCTGAACATCATCGTATTAGATAATAGCGGTAATTCCGGGCGAATGGGCGAGCGGACATGTCTGACGTCATCGGTGGCAGAAATTGGCAGTTTCCCCGTGGTTCCGCGACGAATTGAGCGATCCGTCCCGCTTAGTTCTGACCAGTTAGATGGGTTTTTCAGCTGCCATGAGTCGGCACTGATCCCTCGAAAGGCGTCCAAGATTTCACGATCTCTGTCGTCGCTTGCCTTGTAAAGGAAATTATCGATCGATGTGCGATTATGAGTGGAAACCTGTGAATGTTCCATTTCGGCCAAATGTTTGGCGTGGGTATTACAATTATTCAGAACTAGCAGATTTCCCCGGCGTTGCTCGGGTCTGAAACTTTCTAAAATGTAGAATAGGTGGCACTCCCCACGTCGCAAGCTTTCACATGGCATAAATATCATTACACTCGATCTCCTTCCTCACCAGGGGGCGGGGGGTGGCTAAGTCGGTAGCGAGCCAGACACGTAATCTGTAGTTTCCAAATGCGAGCAAAACTCCTCGCCCTATCCACGGGCAGTAGGGGACACTGATGGGCTTGGAAAGGCCGCCGTCCGTCGGATGGAATGTCAAGCCGTGGCTCCGTTTGTGGGAGAGACATACTTGTGCAAGTTAAAGAACACACTGGATGGTGTTGAGGGGAGACTTTCTCTGAGTATTCGGGGTCCTTGTGGCCTGGCCATTTAGCCCATTGTGTGCAAAAAAGTGTAACTCAGAGGTAAAATAACCGAGACCAACCTTCCCTCCAGTTAAAAATTTCTCCCTCTCTTTTATGGGAGGAAAAAAATGGACGTAGTTCGAGGTACTCATCATCCTCCCCACGTCAGAAGTTTCTAAACCAAAAACCGAAATTCCCTCGCTCAGAAAATCGAACTTTTAAGAATCACTTCGTACCAACCAGAGTACCTGGGATACAGTTTGTCAGGCATATGAAACTTTACAGCAAAAGAAAATTAACTCTGTTCTGAGGTACATAAAAAATTTAAAGGTACCAAAAAATTATTATTATTAAACAAAATTATTCATTACTCAACGTAATCTTTAAAAAATTTATTTATTATTTGTATATACTTTTTTTTAGCTTTTGAATATTTTCAAATTAATATATAGATTTTAACTTCCGATACGAATTTAGTTTTTGAATCTCATGTTTTGCTCGTGCTTAATTAGGACGACTTTAATATCCACGGACGCTCACGCTCTTGAGCCAACAAACTGAACAATGAGTATAACACGCGAAAATAGTTTGATGATAAAGAAATTAGTTTGATGCATTCATTATTTCAAATTTAATGGTGGCAACAATCATTTTGAATAGTTCAACTGTTAATGTTTAATCACGCGAAATCAGATATTAGTTTAGTTTGATGTATTCTTTTTTTCAAATTTATTAGTGACAACAGTTATTTTGAATAAATTTCAAGCGTTAATGTTAGGTCTATGGGGATTATGAGAAATTCAAACCCGCCCACCTCAATTTCGACTGACCCCAGCGTATTCGCATAGAGCCTATATTCTTCCCCTGGGTGAAGGGAACATTAATACAAAGTTTGGGATCTCCAGCTCTTCTGGGGGCTGAGTGCAGAAGCGGACTGGTACACAGACTTTCTACTTTATATATTGGATGTATGAAACCATATGCAAATTTTTATCAAACATAATCAATATTGTCGTCTCGTGGCCGAGTGGTTATCGTGTTTGGCTAGTGATCAAAGGGACCTGGGTTCGAGCCCTGGGTAAGGCATGGATGTTTGTGTTGATTTTCTGCTGAGGTCCCCCCATCCTCACAGACCTACAATGGCATATTAAACTGACAGTCTCCTGTCAGACCTTTGTAACAAGCAGCTGTTTGAGGGAATATTTATTTATTATTTTTATAGTCAATATAACTTATTATTAACATATTACAACAAAATTACATAACAAAATTACACATTAATTAACTAATTATATTCCATAAATAAGAGGAATTATAAACAATTCAATATCGCTCAGATTGTTAAGTAACACTAGTGTACAGTTTGTCAAAATTGACAGTTGAGAAGTTGTTAAAAAAGAGGCAAAAACCAAAAATTTGAAATGACCAACTAAAAATTATGATAGGAAAGAAACATGGGTTCCAGATTTCGAAATGGGTTTTGTTATAGGTAAGGATAAAAAGTTTTAACAGAATTAATTTCCTGTTCAATTTCAGTGAGTCCATGGACAACCCCAATCACATTCCTTTTCCCGAATAAGATGGTTTAAGAGATATCTACCACAAACTGACTTTGAAATAAATTTCACTGGCCATGTTTACAACAGCTTGGAAAATGAGCAATATGACTAATTCAATAGTAGTGTTAGAAATATTATTATTTAAAACATTTAAAGAATTCAAATGGTTTTTCAGTGAAAAATAAATGTTTCCTCAAAGATTTTTTCGTAATTTGTAGGTAAGTGGAAAATTGATTTCTTTAATGTGTTCATACCAAAGAGATAGTATACAACTTAAAGAGTGTTTTTAATATTGCACAGTAATTTAAATAAGCTATTAATTAATGATGTTACAAAAGGAAAATGTATATATTTTTGACCACAATAACTGATTAATGCTTACAGGCCTGTTCTTTAGATATATGTTTTTTGATATAAAAAATGAGGGTGGGGGCGGAATTAAATAATTTTTAACAATTATTGAATTCCTTAAAAATTCTTTATTATAACTAATTCCTGATAATTGTTACGCGATAAAATATTAAGAGTTGTCTAAATATCTATAAAATATTAAGAGATTGCCTGCTATCAGAGTTATGAAGTTAAACTGAATTTGTTACTTTGTAACTGTAATTTTGTTGTAATATGTGAATAAAATTTTTTTTCTCTAATATATGTTTAATTTCTCTTTTAAGCTGTTTTTGTTTTTTACCACAAATGTTACATAGTAATTTGTTATGTATATATATATATGGAAAAAATAATCAATGTTTATAGTTAACTTTTGAAACCATTGCAAAGAGAAATTATAAAAATGTTAAAACTTTTAACTGGTTTATAGCAAAACAAAGAAAAAAATTTGAAATATTTTCATTTAGGATTTGAAAGATCAGTTTCAAAAAGTTGGAAAAACAAAAAAAAATTAGAAGTTATAGAAAAAGAAGTGAACTCTGTTAGCGAAGAAATGCCAATTGAGCATTCTGACTTTTGTCACGTGTCCTCTCATATGGTACACGGCGTTCTTCTCCCGATGCTCCGTGTACCTCTCTTACTGGTCTGTGGATGTGACCTATGTCTCACTGAATATGACAGACCTTGCGCCATCTGTAATCATGAGAAGCAACTTATTTTCCAATTATTGCTAATGATTCAGGTGGTAATGAGAAAGTTACACACTCTTCAGCGTTATTTATGCAAAATCCATCTATGGTATATATACAGATTGCCTGTAGATATAGAATTCAATAAATACTCATGTGAAAAAAATTATTGCCGACGGGGCGAGTATCGAACTTGCAACTTTCCAGATACATCCATTATAATAACATATTTATTCATCATCATCGTCATCTCACAAAACACCGATGTAGAGGGATTTGATACATTTTACCCGCAAAGCTAAGAGCTTATCTGCAAGAAATATTGATGAGCATTAGTTTTCATACATAAGTGAACATAGTAAGTTTTCTCAGGAATACAGATTAACAGACATTCTTTAAATAGTTTTTAACTTTTAACTTAATCTCACTAAAATTAGTTAGATATATGATTTCTCTTAGTAACTGGTTAAAGATCTCCGGCACTTTATACTCTTTAAGATTTTTACCGTAATTATTAACAAAATTCGGGATTTGAAAATAATAATAATTATTGGTCTGAAGTCTGGTATTCTTATCATGTGTAATTTGTACTTTTTATGTGTCATTGAAGAAGTTGTCCAGAATAATGCTATATCTAAAGAGATTTTTGGACTGATAGAATATTAGGAATGAAAATCTTTCACTTGCGTTTGAAAAATTATCTCTAAGCTTGTATGAAATTATATTTTTTGCTATAGATGATTGCAATTTTTCAATTATTTTTAGGTTAGTGATGCCAGTTGTTCCATATATTGTAATTCCATACCTAATTAAAGATTCACAAATTGCCTTGTAGATCATAAGGCAAACGTCGATATCGACTATGAATTGGAATTTGTAAATTTTAGCGACGCGATATCTGAGGCTTTCACATAGCTTCAAGACGTGAGTGTTCCATCGAAAGGTTGAATCCAAATATAAATCCAGGTACTTAAAATTATCCACCAATTCAATGCTATGACAATCACAAATATTTTTATAAGTTTCGGATTTATATATGCAATTTATATTGTGGGTCTTAATTACGTGGTTTGATGTTTACAAAGTACCTGGTGAGTGAAAGATCATCCATTAAGTTTTATCGTTATTTATATGTATTAAATTAATATTCAGTCATCTCACCAAGCAATTATAGTCATCCTGTAATTCTCTTATAGTCGCGTCCACGTCGCGAATGCTGCTTAAAATAACAGTATCATCAGCATAAAGATATGAAATTTTAAATTAGTCATATCATTAATATACAGGAGGAACAACAAGGGTCCAAGTACAGATCCTTGTGGAACTCCAACATTTAATTTTCTTTCGCTACTTAATGCATTTCCAATTTTGGTTATAATAGTCCTGTTCCTTGGGTAATTTTTGAACCACATAAAAGCTGTCCCTCTAATTCCATATTTTTCAAGTTTTGAAAGAAGTATATTTGTGATTCATTGTGAATTCATATATTGTGATTCATATATTGTGTTCCTCCATGGTTCAAGGATTTATTAACACATTCTGCAAAATTGCACAGTAGAGTTGTAATACATTTTCTCTTCTGGAAGCCATATTGCCTATTAGAGATAATGTTGTGTTTTGAGTATCACTCTCGTTTTGATCTGTTTTGAGTATCTCTATCGATGTACCACTCTAAAATTTTGTTTACTGTGGGCAAGATAACAATAGTACTATAATTCGTATAATTCTTTTAACACCACTTTTATAGATAGGTCTCAGTATTGCAATTTTTAAAGTGGAAGGTATATTTCCAGAAGTAATACTTAAGTTAATTAGTTTAGCAAGATATTCTGTTAATTGATTCATGCATGCTTTTATATGTTTGGCGTGTATGTTATCAACGCCACGTGATTTGCTTTCATCCAAAGAGGTAATTATTTTTTTTAGCTGAATGTCCGAAATGGGTGATATGTAAATGGATGAGCTCAGTGGGATATTAAGCGCCGGCTTATAATTCTCATTTTGGGTTGGATTGTTCTCACTTAATTTATCAACCATGTCTGCAAAATAATTATTAAAATTCCTAGCAATTTGAGAATTTGTCAGATTTTTGGACATATGATTAATTTATTATAGTATCTAGTGGCTTTTTCTTCTTTCCATCTAATATAGTATTAATCATATCCCAGGATTGTTTTGTATTTTCAGCAATGGATTTGAAGCGTTTTTTGTAAAATTTAGATTTTTCTTTTCTTTAAAATCAGTTACTGAATTTCGTAGTTGTTGACAAAGTTTTTTGTTAGCATTGTCGTTTCTGTTGTTTCTGTAAGTAACCCAATTCTTTATCCAATCATATTCATAATTTCGGGAGTGATCCATTCTTTGCTGTTTTTCCGAAATTCGATGTTGTGTTGTTTGTTGAGATATTTTCATCCAGAATCATATTGCATTTATTTTTAAAACTATTGTACATTTCATCCGCAGACGTGGTGACTTGCTCATTATTCCAATTAGTCCTAATTATTGAATTAATAATATTTTTATTATCATATTTCAAATATTTTTCATCACCTGTTGTATATTCGCACACTGATTTATTCGAGCTTAGTAATAACGAAATAAAATAGTGGTCTGCAACTTTGATTCGTGAGATTAAGGATTTATAATTAAAATTTCTATCTAACTTTACCTTAATGTGATCAATGCACGAGTGAGTAGTGGAGCTTCGCAAAATCTCTTCTCTAGTAAATCCTCTTGTAGGGACAAAGACAAACTCAGAAAGAGAGTTAAGATATTTTTGAACTCCATTCTTTCTATAAACCAGAAATATCAATATTGAAATCTCCAATGAGTATTACATTCTTAAATTTGTGGCTCTCCCCCATCCATCTAGTCAGAGAAGAAAGAAATTCATTAATATCGGTGCCCGGATATCGATAAACAGCCACCAAGTTAATATTGTTTTATGTTTGATAATCCTCAAGTGCATAGATTCTGCTGGTGAGATACATATGCTAACATTTTCAATTACCAAGGTTTCTCCATAGAAAACAATAAATACCTCTTGCTTTTTTACCGGTAATATTTAAAGAAATTTGGTTAAAATTACTTATATTGTAAAAGGATTTTTCATGTTCATTAACATTCGTTTCTGTTAATACGATTATATCTAGAAAATCTAAGATATTTATTAAATAGCAATATAAGAGATCCCAGTTTTTTTTAAACTTCTGACATTAACATGTATAACTGATAACTGTTAATATATGATATGTATGATATGTTAAGTTTTTATCTTCTTGGAACCAGTTTTTAACTTCAGCAATACTGTTCAGTTCATAATGATTCTGGTTATTCCAGTCCGCACCAAGATCGTTTGCATCGTCGAAGAAGGCCATTGTGGGGATTACAATTCGTTAGCCATGGCCGATATGAAGCAGCAATTTCAGACAGAAATTTCAAAACTTGTCTAGGTTTCTATGAATATCGAGTTTTTATGATATTGTCACCATCTGATTTCCTCAAGAAAATTTTTCCTTATTTACACCACACATATTTTTACTGCCTTTCACGAGCGATTGATTTTGCCCTCCACTAAAGATCTTTATTCGCAGACGTAAGATTTTCATTCAGAAAACTTGGCTACTGATCTAAGGGTTCGAGCCCTGGGTAAGGCAAGGCTGTTTGTGTCGTTTTTCTGCTGAGGGCCTGCCATCTTCTCAGACCTTCTACTATAGCATATAAGCTGACAGGCTCCTGTCAGACCTCTGTGGCAAGCAGCTGCTTGAGGGGGTGTATTTTTTTTTTAAACTGGAGTATCGTCAGCATTAGAGGCTACTTCTGAGGCCAGCATACCTCTTCTTCTCCGCGATAACCAATAATCTCTTGTGGGTCTCGATGAAAATTGCACAATGATTGGCGGAATTTTATTTTTATTTGTCACGGGCAGTCTGTGGATGGCTCTATTTGCTATGTTAAAATTGCTTATTTCAAGCTCTTTCGCGATGGTGGACATTAACAGGTGCAACGTATTTCCATCTTCCTGGTATTGAACTGGGATCCCATGTATTTCAAGATTTTTGTTACGTCCATACTGATCTAAGTCGTTTAGCTTAGTTTGCAGAGTTTTTATTTCAGTCATATTTTCTGTAAAAAGTTTATCAGTAGTTTCTAGTTTGTGGTCTATCCCAGTTTGCTGTTTTTCATATATAATCTTTCTAATAATGTGTGATATCTTTTAGAGAAAAACTCTACAGAACGTTTTAGGTCTACAGTTTCATCATTCAGTTCATTAATAACCTGAATTTTTATATTTATTTCCTTTAACAGTGCCTTCAAATCATCACTGCTTTCATCCGAAGTGTCTGATCCAGACTCCTTTGCCTCACTGAGCTCCACATGCGACTTTGACATGTGTCCTACTGTGAGCTCGGTTTCCTCTCCATTAGCGTTTAAATCTTTGTTAGATGTTGACTCTATCGCTTTGCAATTAAAACATTTCCACTTCATTCGTCTCTCCTGAGTGATTCTGCGGTAGTTCGACTCAGAAATGCCTGAGCAAATTAAATGTAATTTACCCCTCGCACACGCCGTTACAGGTGACATAGTCAGATCCGAGCGGAATATCATCTTCACATTTGATGCACTTCATTTCAATAGGCATAGAGTAAATGGAACCATCACTGAAAAAGCAGAAAGGCAGACGCTAATGAATGATGGAAATGACGGTCTTGGAGGCAGAAGTTCAAAAGACGGTTTCTTATAACAGGAGCTGACAAACAAAGGACCAGTACGAGAAGGCTAGATAATTGTTCGGACGGAAGAACAGTCTGGAGATACTTAACACATGTGTCTGCAGCACCGAATCCAAAGTAGGTGGGGAAGGACCTTTAAATTGAAGGTCGTAAAGATTAGTCTTTGTGCTCGAAGGCTCGCAGATGAGGCAGGAGAGAAGACTAGTAAAATGGAAGGCGTCGTTTGGGGTGGGGACAACGAAAATGGAATTTTATTGCACTTACTGCACTGATGGTCCGGTGAGAGCGCTGAAGGTCAGTCGACAAAATCCGGATATGCAGATGCCAACCCCAAACGGGAGAGAGGAGAAAACACGTCTGTTCACAACGACCGTTCCTTCACAAGTGAATACATCGATGATCCAATCGATGGTTTAACGGTAAAACACTCTGGCGTGGATCTGGAGAGTTGCGGATTCGATTTCCGCCCCGTCGGACCTCACATGAGTATTTATTAAATTCTACATTTACAAATAATCCGTGTATTTACAATGGATGAATTATACTGTGCTTGGGTATATTTTAGTTTACAATATGGAATCACTAGTTCGGGAGGAGATTTTTTGCGTAATTTACATAACTTATTTAAAATACACAAAAAAATTTCAACATGTGTTTCAGTTTAAATTCACAAATCTGGGTTTTACACTTCACCACTTTCATAATTTAATGTGGGGAATATGAATTTGAATTTTGGGTGTCCAGATGAACAAATATTAGAATTTTGGTTGGTGAGATGAATAGATAATTGAATTTTCGGTTTCGATCAAAAAGTTTTGGTATGTGTTTCCCCATTTATAAACAATTTCATATTTTAATTAATTTATATATTTAAAATTATAATTCCTCTTGGATCAACAACAACAATGGCTACCACAGAAAATAGCTTATGGTAAAGCAAAGACAAAAGGGGTTACTATTTGAAGTCACTCTAGCCCCAGAAAGAAAAACCCATTTGCAAAGACATTTTCTATTTCGTAGACCTAAATCGTTTAATATGTTAAGTTTTGAATTCCGTAGACCTAAATTGTTTAACATGTTAAGTTTTGAAATGAGAACTGAAATAAATCCAGCAACTTTCAAAAACACATTCTCAGTTAACGTATTTAAAAAGATTATACTGTGCATTCAGCAAATTTCAAATATTGTCTAATTTAGTACATTAGTTGCTAATAGAATCTGGGCGGGCTGACATACTCCTTGTTTCTAAATGGGAAATATTTTATTTTTTGCACATTTTGAATTTTCCTTTTCCTTTTCACATATTGTATAAATGTATTATATTACAACAATCACATTATTATTATTATGTTACTTAAATAAACAAATTATAGAATTTAAATGATGGCGCCCCTAGGCCAGGTCCTAACGCGCCTAATAGGAATTCCAAGCCTTCCTAACACATAACATGCTTGAAACTCCAAGATCAGAAAACACACATTGCTCGTAGGTCAATTCGTAATTTTCTCTCTAGAGAGGTAACTATTTATAAACCTTTTCACAGCGGTCTATGAATATTGCCGTCCCATGGCCGAGTGGTTAGCGCGCTTGGCTACTGATCTAACGGGACCTGGGTTCGAGCCCCGGGTTAAGGCATGGCTGTTTGTGTCGTTTTTCTGCTCAGACCTTCTACTATAGCATATAAACTGACAGGCTCCTGTCAGACCTCTGTGGCAAGCAGCTGCTTGAGGGGGTATTTTTTTTTCTGTGAATATTTTCTTGAATGCTTAGTAGCTGGGAGACCTTTTGGAACAGGTTGTGAATGGGGGTGGGGGACAGAAATTAGGGCGTGTGCTGCTGGCGGAATGAAGGGAAAGGTTTAATGCTTACCACAGATGAAGAAGAAGTGACGCATACATCTCCATGTCCTGGAGGAATATCTTTTTAGATAGTTTTATAATTCCCATAACGTTTCAAATACTTGACTATCTGGTTCCACATTTTTCATACGGCTTTCTCCTATTCTAATGCGTATTCCCTTAAAACTTTAGATACCTTCCTATAATAAAACCATAGTTCAAGTTTAAAACCACATTTATTTTTGAATTCTTACATATATCTCTGTTTCGAGTTTATATTTGTTAATTTTGGACAACTCCGTAACTTTCTGTCTATTCCCATATCTCTCATAAGAGTTGTCCTCTTACCACCTTGTGTTGCATTTAGAAATTCACGTCTCCAAATATAACAGTATTTTCTTAAGAACACATCTCCAATATTTTTCAAGTCACGCTTTGAGACATTTTATACTTACGGTAGAGAAAAAAACCCTGGGAGTAATAAGAAGTGGTGTTGGAGAGGGCTAACGAAATTTTAATAATTACACTCAGTCTCATACCCGCCATTTACCAAACTTTTTTGATCGAAACCGAAAATTCAATTATCTATTCATCTCACCAACCAAAATTCTAATATCTATTCATCTGGACACCGAAAGTCAATTTAATATTACCCCCCCCCCCCCTCAAAAATAAGCAGTACCTACAGGATAACTGAACGAGCTAAGAGTTTTCTGCGATCCATCAGATGGTCCTCGCGATTCTGGGCTAGGGAACCCCTGCTCTAGTCTTTGTTTTCATTTTCCTTTCTAGTGTCCATCATAAGAAAAACCATATAAGAGCGTAAAGAAGTTTGAAAAAAAAAAACGGAAATTATACAAATATTTGATGTTTCTTGAAATCTTACAGTTTTTTTTTGTATGTTTGTGTTACAGTGGCTAAGTGGTTAGCGTACTAAACTGTGTAGTAAAATAACCAGGATTCTAATAATCATGAGATATCATTTTTTTTTGTAATGTATGTTTTCTCTTCCTCATTAATATTTCCTATGACGTATTACACTGATGGCATGTATGACGTTCCCTTCAGACCTTTGTGGCAAGCAATTGATTGAGAAATATTTTTTATGCATTAAATTTTTTGTGATAGTGGTACACTTCCAAAATATAAAAAAAAAAAATGAAGGATTACCTTTTATAGCTCCGTGATTACATGGGAGAATGTTGGCCCCCAAATGTAACTGCTTAACGTTCATTTTGAATTTCAATATTCCAATTAATGTTCTGACAAATATGTTGTTGGATTTGACTCGCCAAGAAAGCAAGCATCGATTTCTCATTTCAATTTGAAATATATGCGATCTTTCTCTATTTGAAAGGAAATTTTTCTATTTATTTATTATCTCCAAAAAAGATATTTTTTAAATCAAGTAATTTTTTTGAAATTTTCGAATTCGTATTTTTGTCCAATATTTCTCAGCGAATTTTAATGCCATTTGTAACCTCTTCCTGAAAGGGCTATGTACGTTAGATAGATGCTATAAATTATAAATATATAAATATAAATTTTTCACGAAAAAGATCTTGCAAAATGACAGTCCTACTAGCCAGACTTCATGCAATGGCAAATGTGGCCCACCGATAAAATAAAAGTTTAAAGACCTCTGTTTTAAAATTTTTTAACGGTCCAACTATCAGGATTATTAATAATAAACAGAAAGATTATCTATATAAATTTTTATTATCAATGTCTTATTCCCATTGAATTATTATACCACATATTGCTTTGAATTCGCATTTTGAGGTTGGCTACAGTGACCTAAGCAGATCGTTTGGTGTTCTTCGAGGAAATGCAATTTGCGCTAAATTGCAGTGACGTCGCCAGTTAACTCCTCCTATTCCTTGTTGATACGCATCTCAATTGGCGAATGGGAAGTCCCTCAACGAACAGAGTACTTCTCGCAGAGGATAGGAAGTGCGGGAGGCCTGCCTGCTTCTCAGTGGTGGTAATGACCTGCTCGAAGGACGTCAGGTTCTTGCCCCACATGCCAACAGTGTGCCACGGAACCGTGGCTGTTACGTAAGGAGAGCAACTTCTCCGTTGATTTACTGACGATGTAAACAAGAATAAGCATCTGAGAATTCTTCTGTGGTCCGTACTTTTAAATGGCATACTAGTTAAACAACTTCTAATTTATGGCAAAGATTTCTTGGATAACTGCTATAGCCGAAGAGTATCCAGACAGTTAAAAGGTAAGGTGAAACTATATTTTCTAATGAAAAATATATTACGTACTGCACTTAAAATCATTGGGATTTCAGATATATTACGTAAAAGCTAAAACTCCTTATATTAACTAATCACAAGAAAGCGATGATTTACGAGAAAATATTTGCTTAACAGATAAAAGTGTAAAGACGTGTATGAGGTTTTCCGTAGCTTCTATGTCAGGTGTCAGGAGTGTGTAATGACATTGTCAGAAAAGAAATTGAAATATAATCTGGTCTCCTAGCACAAGCGTCACGAACTCAAATGATATAGAGGCCAAATCAGTTACTTCTGAATCAGTGGTGGGTTCCATTTTACAATAAGCAAAATACGATTATTTTTATTGCTGTTTCAGCACTTAAATTTACATACTTTTAATACCAAAACACACATCTAAATTTCGTTTGCAGTTACTTCATTTTCGGCTGAACGCGATTATATTTTCCATACTTGCGTGAAGTCATCATCATCATCCTCAAGAAACCATGGGCTACGGAGCTCCAACCAGACTGTAAAAATTAGTTCTCCAAGCATATCTGTCCTGAGCTACATCTGCTGCATCCGGCCACTGCACACCAATTCTTAACAAGGTCGTGTTTGACATTGTCAGTCCACCGCATCCTAGGTCTCCCCCTCTTTCTGAGGCCTTTAGGCACATTGTTCATAATCCTATTCGTCAATCTATAATTATCCATGCGAGCAACATGGGCAAACCAACGGAGTCTCTCTCTGCACAATATGCTGCTTAAAGGAGGTTGCAGACTACTTTGTCTAACCTCATCATTAGTTATAAAGTTGAATCACCTAATGCCCAAGACACTGTGTACGCATCTACAATCAAAAGCATGTAGTTTCCCGTTATCTTGTTCACACAATGTCCAAGTTTCACTATTATAACTAACCCTAGAAAGAACCAAACTATTATTGTAATATAAATCAGCTATTTCACAAGCCACTGTTTTGTAATGTATCCATCTGATATATGTCAGAAGATTTTCACGCTCCACGGGAATCTTATTTTTCATCAAAAAAGTCATGATAGAAAGAGCTTGTGGTGGAAAGTGCTCTCAATGCGAATCTACATTTACAAGGAAGGATGACAAACGACGTCAAGAGTTATCCCACATCTCCAAAACATCTACAAATGTGAGGAATATGACATGGAGTACGAAAAGAAAGATAATCATTTGTGACATCTAAGCTTGTAAATGGTAGCTAGGCGTAAACTGGAAGGAGAGCTGTGTATCAATCCCTAGTGATGATGCACAGAACCGGCCAGGTCTAGCACCTAATGTCCGACCCCGCCTTCTCGTGGTGCAGGCCGTTAGTACCTTTCAAAAGAGATATTCTCTTTTGGAAGGGAACGGAAGGGGAGGGCTGCCAGTTCAGTATGGCCTACTGATCTGGTCATCTATGGCCACTTTTTTCTTTTTTTTTCAACCCTGCTGAGGAGTGGTCAACTTCACAGGGTCCTGGTGCTGACCATTTATACCTACTAGACTGGACTTGTTTATGAATTTGAGCTTGATTATGGATCCTGGACTTGCTGCACTGGTGGGCCTCTGTTGAGGGAGAGTCTGCCGCTGTGTTTTCTGTTTGCTTCTGGGTTGCCAGCTCTAAGTGAACAGAGGCATGGGATACCTTATATCAGCTGGTGGATAATCCTAATCAGAGGCCATCGCAGGTACCTGAACCTTACTTTGCTAGTTGGGCATCGTCAAGCCTAAACAGTAGCAATGTGTCTCAGGCAGGCCATATGGTTCTTGAAAAAGTCCACTTGAAAAGGTGGTGCCTGAAGTTCCTACCAGCATCGGTGACTTCAGCCTTTAGCAGAGGAGGAACAGGTCTTTGCCCCATGCCTGCGATCAGGGGGCTGTTTGACATTGTTGGCCCTACCAATCTCAATAAACCTAATTTCTTTAAAAATCCTACTAATCATTTTCTCTCTGCAGGAACGTGGAACGTGAGGACATTACATAGAGATTAATCTCTTGATGTCCTCATGCAGGAATTCCAGTGCTATAACCTAGATATTCTAGGCTTGCAAGAGACCAGATGGACAGGTAAAGGTGAGATACTTAAAAATAACTTTAAATTTCTCTTTACAGGGAGGGAGGATGGAAAGCATCACCAAGGCGTGGGTCTGCTGCTCAGCAGACATGCTAGTGATGCTCTTCTAGGATATGAGTGCATTAATGAAAGGTTTCTTACAGCAAAATTTCAGACAAGCATTAAAGACTTGAATGTTATCTGCTGTTATGCACCCACTGAGGATTCTGATGAGGATGAGAAGGATAGGTTTTACAGACAACTTTAGGATATTTTGAATTCTGTCAAGAAAGGAGATATTACCCTTGTTCTTGGTGACTTCAATGCCAAAGTTGGTACCGACTCTGACCTTTGGGGAGGAGTAATAGACCCTTTTGGTATTGGTAGCTGCAATGGTAATGGGCAACGTCTCCTACAGGTAAGTAAACTAAATGGTTTCAGAATAACTAACACATATTACAAACACCGCGACATACATAAATACACATGGGTTTTACCTGATGGGCTGCATAAAAATATGATTGATTATATATTAATTAACAGGAAATGGGCTAGTTCTGTTAGAAATACCAGGGCATGTAGGGGAGCTGAAATAGGATCTGACCATTACCTTGTTAAAAGTGTCTTGCAACTTAAATTTAAAAAGTGTTGTGCTAGGGTTAAAAAATTTACCTTTAATACTGAAGCTCTGAAAGACCCAGTTATAGCTAAAGCTTACCATGATAGGTTACTTAGTCATTATGACAGTCATGGTTTGCTTAATACTGAAGTTGAGGAAGAATGGGGCCATTTTAAACAGGCTTTTTTGGAAACTAACAGTACTCTTTTAGGGAAAAAGGAGCAGAGGAGGCAGAATTATTTAAGTGATAAGGCACTTGAGCTTATTTCAGAAAGAAGGAACTGCAGGAATGTCCTTAATCAGTACCTTACTAGTCCTAATAGAAAGCATTACAAAGAACTTAATAAACGTGTAAAGTATCAGTTAGCTACTGATAAGAATCTTTGGCTTGATGGCCTTGCTGACAAAGCTGAGGAAACAGTTAGACAGCACAACAGCAAAGAGCTGTACCAGATAGTTAATGTTTTGTGTGGTAGAAAACGAACAGGTATACAGGGATTGAAGGATAAACAAGGCAAGGTTATAGAAGGTGAGGATTCTGTCATGGCTAGGTGGGCTGAGCATTTCAGTGATGTTCTAAACAATGTGGTTAGTTCTACTCCCATTGTTTGCAATGATGATAGATGCATTGTTGGCTTTAATGTTGGCCCTATAACACAATCTGAAGTTAGTTTGGCTATTTCTAAACTGAAACTTCATAAATCCCCAGGGGTGGATGAAATTACTACGGAAATGCTTAGAGCTGGGAATGTTTCTGTTACCATTTGGATGACTGAAATTTTGAATAACTTTTATGATAAAGGCATGGTTCCTAAAGATTTTACCAGAGCTATTATTATCCCTATTTTCAAAAAAGGTGATCGCAGTTCTTGTGATAACTATAGGGGTATCAGCCTACTCTCCGTTCCAGGTAAAGTTCTTTCCATGATTGTGCTTAATAGAATTAAGAATCTGGTTGACAGGCAATTGCGTGATGAGCAATGTGGATTCAGAAGTGGTAGGGGATGTGTAGATCAGATATTTTCACTTAGGCAGATTCTTGAGAAATGTTTAGAGTTTCAGAAACCTTTGGTTGCCAGCTTTGTTGATTTCAAAAAGGCTTTCGACTCTGTTGATCGTCATAATTTGTGGTTGATTGTGAGATCATATGGTATACCAGACAAGTTAGTTAATATAATGAAAGCTCTCTATAATAACACTGAGTCATGCGTGAGAGTTGGTAAGGCTTGTAGCAATTGGTTTAGCATTACTTCTGGTGTTCGACAAGGGTGCATTTTGTCTCCTTTTCTCTTTAGTTTGGTTATTGATTATGTTATGCGAAATTCACTTCAAGGGAAAGCTTTTGGCCTTAAATGGGCTGGAGATACGAAAATTTCTGATTTAGATTATGCTGATGATTTAGCCCTTTTGGCAAATGATGTTGATGAGATGAACTCTTTCATTCGAACTGTTGATGAGACTGGTAGTATAGTAGGTTTGGTTATAAACAGAGAGAAAACTAAAGTGATGAAAATTGGTCAGGCAGGTTGTGATTCAGTTAATCTGAATGGTTGCAGTCTTGAGCAGGTGTCACAGTTTAATTACCTTGGGAGCTGCGTAACTGATACTGGTGATGTGCGGCATGAGATTAACAGACGAATAGGTATTGCTGCCGGGACTTTTAAGAATCTATGGAGATTGTGGAGAAATAGGCGTATACACCTAAAGACTAAAATTAGACTGTATAATAGTTTGGTTCTTTCTAGGGTTAGTTATGGTAGTGAAACTTGGACGCTGTGTAAGCAAGATAACAGGAAACTAGATGCTTTTGATTCTAGATGCTTACGCAGTATCTTGGGTATTAGGTGGTTTAACTTTGTAACTAATGATGAGGTTAGGCAAAGGAGTCTGCAACCTCCTTTAAGCAGCATATTGTGCAGAGAGAGACTCCGCTGGTTTGGCCATTTTGCCCATATGGATAATTATAGATTGGCGAATAGGGTTATGAACAGTGTGCCTGGAGGCCTCAGAAGGAGGGGGAGACCTAGGATGCGGTGGGCAGACAATGTCAAATAGGACCTTGTTAGAATTGGTGTACAGTGGCCGGATGCAGCAGATGTAGCTCAGGACAGATATGCTTGGAGAATTAAACTGCGCGGTCTGGTTGGACCTCCGTAGCCCATGGCTGCTTGAGGATGATGATGATGATGATGATGACATCTAAGAAACCCTGACAATAAGAAACGAAAACGTCCTGAAAATGAGGAGATTCTCCAGAAGAAGCGAAAACTAGACCCTGGAGACCCTTGAAAGTTTACAGGAGAAATCCAAAAGACGTTGTCAAAGCAGAAGTTAACTGCGACTTAAGAAACATCCGTAGACCTCACGTTTTCCTTCCTGAACTCACGGGAGTCGCTCCTAACTCTTCTGAAAGAAGAATTGACCTCGAAAGGTAGCATTAAATGGTACCTTGTGGTATTAGTACGGTTCACGCGAAAAATTTCACCTTCTACCTTCGAATACAATTCCTTGTTTTTCCAAAGTAACTGTTTTACAAGTCTTCCTATCTCGTTCCTGGAGAAAGAATTGGATTCTGCACACAAGAAAATCAGGACTTCATTTTAAGGGTCTCATAACGGCTGGATACTGGAGGCTGTATTCAAAGGTGAAACTAACATTGGAAAATACATCCCTCTTGCAGGGTCAGTTATATCGCTACCCCAAGAGAGTTATAATTAAAGCGTGGTTTGTCCCATGGTCGAGTGGTTAGCGCGCTTGGCTACTGATCTAAGTGACCTGGGTTCGAGCCCCGGATAAGACATAGATGACTGTGTCGTTTTTCTGCTGAGGTCATGCCATCCTCTCAGACCTTCTACTGTGGAATATAAACTGACAGGCTCCTGTCAGACCTCTATGGCAAGCAGCTGCTGGAGGGGGTATTTATGTTGCCGTCCCGTGGCCGAGTGGTTAGCGCGCTTGGCTAATGATCTACGGGACCTGGGTTCGAGCCCAGGGTGAAGGCATGGATGTTCGTGTTGTGTTTCTGCTGAGGCTCTGCCATCCTCTCAGACCTTCTACTATGGCATATAAACTGATAGGCTCCTGTCATACCTCTGCGGCAAGCAGCTGCTTGAGGGGGTGTTTTTTATTATTATTATTGTTAATGTATATAATTCTGACCAAAAATGTTTTGTGTGATCTGTTTTAGCCTGTTTGTATGCTGCTACAAAAAACACCGAGCGCCTTAGCAACTACAGGCATTCAGAAGAAAAATTAAACACATCTCATCCAACTTTCCCTTAACAAGAAATCAAATGTCAAAATTCGAAAAAATGAATAAGGTCTCTGTAAATGCTTTTGGATACGAGAAAGAGGTGTTGCCACTCTACATTACACTATTTGGATATAAAGAGCATGCTAAAATCCAATTGTTATCAGATGGCGAAAGTCTACCTTACCTGACCTAAACTCTCCTCAAATTGGATCTTCCTGTGAACTAGACCATTGCCCGAACACAGACTCATCCAGACATAATAAACATGAAACATGTTAATCTATTTTGCTTTATACATTTTTCCTTTTTTTTTTCTTATCTTTCTTATCTTTCTTTTTTAAATTTTATCAAATAATTCAATCTTTTTAAGGAAAGAGATTAACAATTTATAAAAAAATAATTTTTAAAGAATTTTTTGAGGTTGCAAGATACTTTGAAAAGTAAATTGAGAAACATTATACTTTGATAGCTAATCAAAATATTTTTCCCTTTGTAAATTAAATTTGTTACAATTAAAAATAATGTGTTCAATATTTTGAGAAACATTACAAAAAGTACAATTAGGTGAATTTAATTTTTTCATCATATATAGAGTTGAATTTGTCAATGCAAAATTTGCTTCAATTCTCATTATTAGATTAATTTCTTTTTTATTTAATCCGAAGTCTTTAAAATATATTATTTTCCGAGATATTTTAAATCTATGTGAGTTTGTGGCTTTGGTATTATACCAATTTTGTAGATCTTTCTCTAATTTTATTTTAATTCGTTTTTTATGCAGAAATATAAAGTAAGGGGCAGGTGTTGTAGAGTTTAATTCCTGTGCCTGTTTTGCTAGTATATCCACTTTATCATTATTTTTTATATTGATATGTGATGGGATCCATTGTAGGGGTATAATATTGTTTTTTTGAATATGTTGTTTTGTTATAGCTATAATATAAATATCAATGATATAAATAGTAAAGTTATTTTTGATAGGATTATTATATAAGATTTCTAATGAAGTTTTACTATCAGTTAATATCACTATTTTTTAATCATGAAATTTTAAAGCCCAATTAATAGCATATGAAATTGCAGTAATTTCTGCAATTGCTATTGGGTTAGGTGTATCTAATTTAAATTTAAATCAATTAATTTCATTAATGTGAATTATATATTCACATTAATTTCATTAATGTGAATATCTGTTAATAGTTTTAAGTTACTCTTATCCATAGCTTTTTTTGCATATCGTCCCGTGGCCGAGTGGTTAGCACGCTTGGCTACTGGTCTAAGGGACCTGGGTTCGAGCCTCGGGTAAGGCATGGATGTGTGTTGTTTTCTACTGAGGTCCTGCCATCCTCTCAGATCTCCTACTGTGGCATAATAAACTGACAGGCTCCTGCCAGACCTCTGTGGCAAGCAGCTGCTTGAGGGGGTATTTATTTTTATTTTTTTATTCCTGGTATATTATTTTGCATTATAGGGAATGAAGTTGTCCAATATGGAAAGTTGATAATAGTTTCTCCACTAATCTTCCTGTGTATTATTTCTTTAAATTTATTTTTTTCTGATAGATGTGATAATGTAATATCCTGAAAATCTAAGATAATCTTATCAATAATAGAATGCCTTATATTTTTTGTTATAATTCTAGTTACTAGATTAGATAATTGATATTGCTTTTTTATTTCTAAAGGTGCCACAGCAGTTTCAACATAAATATTAATATTAGCTGTAGATTGAAGGAATCCCAAACAAAATTTTATAATCTTAGTTTGGATTCTTTCCATTAATTTCATTCTAGTTATTGACATGTTATTGATAAGCTCATATCCATATGTGCATTTAGGTTGTATAACTGAATTATACAATAAAAGTAAATTTTTGTTTGTACATCCCCATTTTGCATTTCCTAAATATCTGAGATAATTATAAAGCTTATTTGCTTTGTTTTGTGCAGATTGTACATATTTATTCCAAAGTAATTTTGAATCTAAAATTAATCCTAAAATCTTTAAATTGTCTACTATTTTAATATTTTCCTCCTTTATTTTAATTACAAAGTCATTTGGAAGTTTCTTATTTTTATGAAAATATATTATGTTAGATTTTTCAATATTTATTTTAGATTCCATAATTCACAGTATTTATATAACTTGTTTAAAGTATCTTGTATTCTTTTTTGAATAATTTCTGTGTCAAAGTGAGTGGTCCAAAAAATCCAATCATCTGCATAAGTCCCAAATCTTACATTATTATCATAAAGATTTTCCATATCATTCATATAAATATTAAACATTGTCGGAGATAAAATATCTCCTTGAATAATTCCATTTAATAAATTACATTTCTTAGAAAAAGTAGTTCCAATTTTTACTTTAAAAGATTTGTTTTGTAAAATATAAAAAAAAGTAATATAAATTTTCACATATTTTCAAAGCTCTAATTTTTGATAAAAGAGCATGAAAAGAATTTGAATCAGAAGCCTTTTGAAGATCTGTAACTGTGGCAACCATGTAGCATTTATTCATAATGGCATGCTCAGCATAATGTCCAACAATAGATCTTTTGTTTGTTGCTCTTCCAAATCTAAAACCATAACAATATTTGTGAAATTTATTGTTCTTTTCTAAATACCAAGTTAATCTATTAATAATAATTTTCTCAAAAAGTTTAAGTAAATTGGAGTTCAAAAATATACGCCTGTATGAATTCATGTCCTTTGCAGGTTTATTTTCTTTCTTAATAAATACCATATGATTTCCTAACCATTCTGAAGGATAATTTCTGGTTAACCAGATTTTATTAAACATATCTAATAATATTTTAATCCAGTTTGGTGGCAAATTTTTAAATAAATTATTGGTTATACCATCCGGTCCTGGTGATGTGTTCTTTTTAAGGTTTATAATTGCATTGTTAATTTCAAATAGAGTAAATGGAATATTTAAAATTTCTGTAGAATTACAATGAAAAGTTTTGTGAAAGATATTGGAATTTTTAAATTTTTTATCTAATTTATTATTTGGTCTATAATGTAAATTTATATAATTTTCTGCTAATCTATCTGTAGTGTAAGATATAATATTAATCCTAAAATATGATGTATCATATCAGTTAGTAAAGTATAGTTATATCATTTAGTAAAATATGAGCTTATCAATAACATGTCAATATATATAATAATTTTCTGCTAATCTATCTGTAATATTGACATATTATTTTTTAAAGCATAAACTTCTATTGGGTTTTTTAGTGTAGTTCCATTATGTAGTTTTTTAAATATCCTCCATAAATTTGTAGTGGAGGTGTTTGGTGAAAGTTTTTCTGCAAATTTATTCCAATTTAATTTCTGTATATTTTTAATTTTTTTTTGTAATAGCTGCATCTAGCCTTTGAAAATTTTCGCAATCTAGAAATGGGTTATTTCTGTTCATACGTCTTTCTGCCCTTCTTCTATTCAATCAGTTTATTAATGAAAATTGTTTCAACATTATTTCTTGGTATTTTTTTTATTAATGCTCTCTGTACATTCTTTTACCTGGCTGTTAAAAAATTTTACAGCTTCAGTATATTCTACTTTATTTTTAGTGGTAAATTTATATTAATATTATTCCTAAATAATCCCCAATTTGTTAAATTAATCGTTGTTTTTATTCTTAATTCATGTTGGAAGTGAATAACAATTGGCCAATGATCCCTTCCATAATTATCAGTTAGTAAGCTCCACTTTAAACTTTTTGAGACTACATTACTACAGATTGATAGATCTATTATTGAACATTTATTAGACTTGTTTTGTCTAGTAGCTAATTTTTCATTTAAAATTATTAAATTAAAGTTTTCCACTAATTTAATTAAATGTATACTCTTAAAATCATTTTTGTAGGAATATGTAACTTGTTATGAGTATCGAAATCCCCACAAATTATTATTTCTTCCTTTAAATTTTCCAGTAAGATTGAATATTGTTCATATATGATATAATTACCTTGATTGTATATATTTATAATATATGTATTTATATTATTAATTTTAGTTTCTAGTATAATATATTAAATTTTTTCTGTAACATCTTTAATGTATATCCCTCTTTAAGGAATTAATTTGTTACAGTAGGTTGCAAAGCCTCTAGTATTTTTCCCATTTTTTTGTGAGTAGGCTATAAAGTTATTAAAACTAGGTATATTTTCTGTGTGTCTCTTGAATACATAATATTTGTATGTTCTTAGTATATAATAGATGTTTTAAATAGTGTTTTTTACTTACTATACCCCTGCAATTCCAATGATATAAAATTATATTTTTCTCCATGATTCTCCATTTAAGAAAGATAGGAGAATATCTTTAATAAGGTTCAATTCTGGACAATCTGACATAATATATTCCAGTAATTGAATGAAAAGTCCTATGATATGGCCTTTAGCAGTTTCACTCTATGTATCTTTATCTGTACTATTTTGTACACACTTTGCTTTCTTTTCATGTGGTTTCATTTTATTCATTTCAGTATTCTTTGATGTTTTAAAATATAAATAATAATAAATACCCCCTCAAGCAGCTGCTTGCCACAGAGGTCTGACAGGAGCCTGTCAGTTTATATGCCACAGTAGGAGATCTGAGAGGATGGCAGGACCTCAGCAGAAAAACGACACACACATCCATGCCTAATTCCGGGGCTCGAACCCAGGTCCCTTAGATCAGTAGCCAAGCTCCTGTTATATGTTTTTTTACTATACCCACAAAATCCATCTCATTTGAAGTTAAAACCTCTTTTTTTAAGCTTGGGGAATACCTTAGATGTTGATGGTATGGCTTCGAAGCTTTCTTCATATTCATCGCCATCTTCAGCCTGAGAGTCCTCTCCCAGGTCCGCATAATGTTTGGTTTTGAATCCTTTGATTGTCCTCTCTCAGGTCCGCATATTGTTCACTTTGAATCCGTTTTGCAGGAAGCTCACCTATCTTGCTTGTATTATCGTATCTCTCTGATATGTTACCATTCACATTAATTTTAGCAGATTGTACGATAATTTTAGCTTTAATAATAGCTTGTTGCCAAGTTATTCCAGTTTCTAATTGTATGATTTTCGCTTTGCAAGCTATAATTCGTGCTGGACATCCAGCCCAAGTTGCTGGATGTTGACCATAACAGTTTGGGCATTTAAAACCGTTAGCATTGCACTATTTATAATGATGTCGACCACCGCATTTCTTGCAAGTGATTTTACCACGACAGGTGGAGATGGCATGTCCAAATACGTAACACCGTAAACATAAATTAGGAGGAATGTTATACTTTTTCACTCCATAACGTCTGAATCCAATAAACACAAAATCTGGAAGTTCAGTCCCGTCAAATTCCAATATGACTTTGTGTGTGGGCGAGCAAGCTGTTTCCGAATTAGCATCAAATTTCTTATCATAATGTAACATCCGTCTAAGACTTACCTCATTTTGGTCTTCTCATATGTCAAGAATCTTCATATCATCTAAATTGATAGGTACTCCAATTATAGATCCTAACGTAGTTTTCCTGAATTTAGGTATATCTACCTGTACCGGTATATCTAATACTTTATCAAATTTCATTATCATAACAAATTGTGTTTGATCTTTAGGGAAGAGTAACAACCTGCCAAATGATATAAATCTACCAGTAATATGATCTCCTAATAGTTTGTTAAAATAAGATGTCACTTTCATAATATCCAAGGCTCCTATATTTTTCTTAACTCCTGTAATAACTAGAGCTAACTCATTACCATTGCCAATTTTTTCTGAAATTAGTTCTGGATCTCTAAAACCATCTGTATCAATAGAAGTAATGATTACATAATTCCTATCATTATCCTTGTTATCTGAGGAATTTAATTTGGTTTTAATATTCTCTTTATCAGAAGAACATGTCTTAGTAATCCCTTTATCAGATATTTCATGATCATCTTTAATAGTGATATTATCAGAAAAACATTCCGAAGTAGAAATATTCTCTGGAAGTTCCTGATCAGTATGTGTATCCTTTGACGTTGTAGTACCAATATTACTTGTAGGTGTTGTCTGATGTAAATCCACATTATCTTCATTAGATTTAGAAGGAGATACTTCGGATTCCGACGATATTTTCAAGTCTTCCTCCACAATGGAAAAATCCTTCTTGCTATCCTGCACATATGTCTTTTTGGATTGATTTGAATTTCCTATTTTGTTCTTTTTAACTTTTTTTTTAAACGGTAAGGGTGAGGCTACTTTCTTTTTATGACCAACTGCCATTCTGAAGGTCTTGCTCACACTGCACTTTGCGTTCACATCTAATTGAACTATCTAGTCCGAAGATCACAGTTCCAAATAGTCTTAGCAAAAACACAATGCAATAAAATACTACTCAGCTCACTTTTCTAAAGCTTCTAGCAATATTCCAAAATTAAATCACACACAACTCAAATACGTCCACCCAGTTCGGTGGCCTGAGGCGGAATCAACATGGAGGCGAAAGTCTACACTACTGTTCTATCAAAAATATGAGCAGACTCCTTAGTCCTCTCACTAAACACAAATGACAGGCTTTCTACTGTGATTACTGCCTTCACCATTTCACGAATGAATCACCGTTATAGAACGATATTCCTTATTGTCGAGGTCATGGACCCCAGAGAGTAGACTTTCGAATTGAAGAGGAGAAATGGTTGAAATTCACAAATTTGAAGTTCCAACAGCCCATTTCCTTACCTGATTTATGCCGATTTTGAGTCGTCCCTTTTCAAATTAGACACTTGTGTGCCAGACCCTTCAAAATCTCACACCACTATTATAGCAAGCAGAATCCCTGTGGATTCGCATATCTTGCTGTGTGACTTGACTTGCGGCATCTGCAAACCTCCAGTAGTCTATTGAGGTTCTAATATCGTAAGAGAATTTTTCGAATGTCAAGAATCAAGAAATCAAATATTTACTCTCGGAGATCAAGCCAATGCAACTTTCAAATCACGAAGAGGAATTATTTCTCAAAGCTACCAACTGCCATATTTGCAAACTAGTTCTGGGATTAGTTAGTCTCAGAGATCACGATCATTTTACAAGCAAATTGCGAAGAGCAGCTCACAACACATGTAATCCAATTTTAAGTTTACTAATAAGATTCCAGTTATATTTTATTACCTTAAGGGACCTAACAGCCACCAAATTATGCAAGGAATCGGCAGGATGAAAAATATGAAGATTAATCGCATTTCCAATAAAATGCATAAATATATAGCATTGGAATTCATTGTGTCCATTTTGAATTTCATAGACTCCTATCAGTTTTAAGTGCATCTCTCGAAAAGCTGGTCAATAATTTATCACTAGAAGTATTCCACATTTTAAAGAAACGTCTGGAATCTGAACGGCTACATTTGGTCTTGAGAAAATGAGTTTTTCGTACGATTAGATTAACAGCAACGAAATGTTTGAAGAAGCATTGTTACCTCCACACGAAGCTTTTTACAATTAACTCACAGAAGAAGCACTAGGGAAAGAAAATTACATTCACGCACAGAAGTATGGCACATATTGAAAATAAGCATGTAGTTGGCGAGTATTAAGACCTGTATTTGAAGACCGAAGTGATCCTCTTAGCTGATGCTTTTGAGAGTTTCAAGCTACTATCTTGCAGACACTACGAATTTGTTTCCTGTCATGTTTACACAGCTCCTGCGTTAGTCAGGCAAGCATGCGTGAAGATGAAAAACTTGAATCGGGAGCTGATAACAGACCCTACAATGTACCTTTTCCTGTAAAAAGGCATACGAGGAGGAATTTCAGTGATATTTAATCGTTTTAGCACGGCAAATAACAAGTATTTAGATACGTATAATCTTCAGCTATCTTCTAAATACTTTTTGCACTATGATACCAACAATGTTTATGTATGGTAATGTCACAAAGTCTTCCTCAAAGCCATTTTCGATGACTTGATAGAAAAGAAATAGCATATCTAGATCAGGAATGGGGAAACTCCACCCCTCGAGTGATTTTTTTTTGTCCCGCCTGTAACTGATGAACGAGCTCAGAATGTCAACTTCATAGAGATCATCATCAGAATTGTTGGGTTGGGTTGTTTTACCTCTGAGCGGCACTTTTTTGCACACCATGGGCGAAATGGCCAGGTCACATGGACCCCGAAGGCTCAGAGAAGGTTGGGGGAGGGGACCCACTGGAACAGCTGTTGGGAGACAGATGGTAGCCTCCCGTCAAGGCCATCCAGCGTGTTCTTTAACGTGCACAGGGTATGGCTCTCCCACATACGGGGCCACGGCTTAACGTTCCATCCGACGGACGGCGGCCTTTCCAAGCCCATCGGTGTCCCCTACTGACCGTGGGCAAGGCGGGGAATTTTGCGGAGATCATCAGAGTGTCATCATCATACCACCAATTTTTGGTGAAATCGCCTGGAAAAATGCATCTGCATTCATCTCATTAGAGCATGAGTTTAATTATGTACGTTCTTTAAACGTAACTTTCTTACCAATGTTTAATAAATAATATTATTTCAAGATAGATAAAATCACTTGTTTATTATTTCCTGTAGTTATGTATTTAATGTATAGTTTCATAGGATTTTCAATATGGCCCTCTTAATGTTTAACTTCGTTTTAGTGACTCGCAGAGAAAAAAAGTTACCCACACCTGATCTGGATATTATCGTCGTTGATGATGCTTCCAATAAAGACTATATATTGGAAGCCGAATTAGATTATCCAGTTTCTCTCCACGACAAGTATAATGATTATCAATTTGCCCCCAAGAAACTTCAGATTACCAATAGCATGCTACCGCCACATTGACAAGAGCTTACTCATAACCTTGGAATACATACCACACAATCAGTCACCAAACTAGTCACTAATCTGCATTCTATGGAAAAATATGCTCTACATTACCGGAATCTGAAAAAATATTTAGCCTTTATTATTCAGCTGAAAAAAAATCATATTTTGGAATTGATGTCGATATGAAAGATGGTATAGACCACTTCACATATGTGATTAATCTGTAGACCATCTTTGGAAAACATTTTTGACCACGACCCACAATAAGAAATGCATTTTACGTCGCGACCCAGTTTGTGAGATCCACTCTCATATTTTCTAATCTATTTCATTAAAAAATAATGCTGGTCACGATTCACTAATTCGATTTCACAACCCACTAATGAGTCGCGACCTGCAGTTTGAAAAACGCTGCTTTACACCATTTCTTACATAGCATAAAAAATAAAAAGGCGAATTAATAATGAAAGAATTAATAATGAAAGATTTCAGGAGTGTCTGCAAACCAATTTATTGGTTGAAAAGAGATGTATTCTATTCTGAGATTACAAGAAGAGAAGAAGACAAGAAAGGAGTCGCCAAACACATTGTAAAAAAGAATCCTTTGTCATAAAAGGATTATTGAGACTGCTTAATAAAAAATTAGCTTCTTTAGTAGATTTGAGAAGGATTCAAAGTACCAACCACCAACTTCATACAGTGAAAGGTGTAAAACTTGGACTCTCATCATTCGATGACAAAAAATATATTTTGGAAAATGGTTATGACATCCTTTTGTGCGGACATAATTAACCATGACGAAAAATATAAACAGAAAACCAGTATTTTGTTAAACATGTACACTGTGATTTTTATTATGTTCACATTTTATGTTACTAAGCAAAAAAAGCTGATTCTATCTCAAACAATGTATTGATGTACAATTTTTATATAACCCCTGCATTGTCAAAATTTTACATGTAATTACCATATGTATACCATTGTATGTAGAAACATTATATCTGTTAAGCCTCATTTTGCTAGAAATCTGCAAAATATATATTCAACCAATTAAAAAAAAACATCATTGTAAAATATTTATGTATGCACTCTGTAAAAGTATAATAGATTCAATACAAAAAAAATGTAAAAAGTTACATACACACTCTGCAAAGGATATATTAATTAAAGCAATAATATAACTTGTGTAGATTATTATGTGAAACGTACACATTGTCTAGGCATATTCATTGTATCGCCGAACTGTATGTCACTAAACTGAGTTTTTATATCAATAAAGAGTTAAAATTAAATTTTTGCGAGTTTTGAGTTATTGAGTTACGAGTTTTTATCTCCAGCACTGATAAGCAAGTGAGATGATATCGCTGAGGGACGGAGAACAATTTCCTGTAGGTCGCACACGACAGCAGTGACGTGTCTGATGTCACAGGTCATGTGACCTAGTGAACCTTGGGAGGCGACCTTTGAATCCCGAGATGTTCCATGCAAGTATAAGCTAGCAACACAATGTCCTCTTCATGGATCTATTTCATTAAGCAGTGTTAAATAATGTCTTTTTTTTTCTTCTCACCCGACACTTATCTGTCTGCACGGAATTTTTTATTTTCTTGCCATTGGTTCAGATTACTTTATCCAGGTATGTGATTCTTATGTTGAATGATTCGTTTATTCGTCCTTTTGAAATAGGCTTTAGCGAATTACTGTATATATTAGGTGCCTCGATTCATATACTTCGGTTTTGTGTGCGTTTTCAAAAACTTATTCATGTTCCCAAAGTATGATTGAAAAATTAATTTATGAAATTATGAATATGCAACATATTACGTGTTATATAGGAAATTACTCCTTTGAGGTTAATATATTATTAATATACGAGTATATAAATTGTTTTGTAATTCCCTCAAATATTAAGAGTTCATATAAGATTGTTTGTTATCAAACAGCCTTCATGATTCTTACCAAAAGAGTTCAACTGACTTCTGAATTTATTTCAGGTTGGCATTGTGATTTGAGCAAAAGATTTTCAAAATAAAAATTCTAAATGTTTTCAAATCTTAGAGGGGAAAATTTACTAATAGTCACTAGGTTGCACTATGTATTACGTTGGGATTTTGCAAAATATTGCTGCTCTCTGTATTTTTAAAAATATATATTAAACAGTGGTTTTGGCGAAAACTTTTAATTTTCATTTGAATATATTTAATGAAAGAAATCAAACGAATTTTCAGTCAAGTAATTAAAGTTCTAATTTTCTTTCATCACTGAAAAACGTCTATATGTAAAATTTTTGATAGAATCATTTTGGCAAGTGCAGTATGAAAAATCTGATTTCTTTTATCGGTTTGGTGAGCTGTATCAAAGATATAAAATAAATTCTGCAAACTCATGATTCCTCTAGAACTCATTGGTGTAGGAAAATCACTGGTTTTATATCCTAAATGTAAATTTAATTAAATTAAAAGATAAGAATTTTTAGTATATTTAACGCTGAAATCAGATTTATTCCTTTTCAATCGTTTTGAAAATAGACGTCTTTACAGTTATTTTAAATCTGAAAAGTTATGTAAAGTGGTGCAATAATTTACGTAAATGGCTTTTGAAAATCTATGTTGGATGTGTGGCAGATGTTCAACATCGTAATCTCTAAGATGTAAAAAAAAATAAGATCAGTGAATTAATACTTCAACATGATTTGAGAAATTATATTCATTGTAAACCTGAAAGTAAACGAATTTGTTGAGGAGTCTTGCCTTCTGTTTACAGTAAGGCTCGATCTCGGTATTGCAGTTTCACGTGAATGAGCTTCCAACTCAAATCACGGAGTTCGTTTTTTATATATTATTTACTAAATCAAAAACGTTACCACGCTTTTTTTAATACTTCATTTGAAATTGAAAATTCAAGAAATTTTGAAAAATAAGAGAATTACCATCCTTTTCCATAAGTTTATTGCAAAGAAATATATGTTCTACAGAATCTAAAAGAAATCTGTTGCTCTGGAAAAGCTTATCGACAGTGAATTATAGGAGGGAACGATCACTTTCGCAGCTTGTCCAATCACCCCTCGTGAGTAAACTTCAGGAAATTGTTCTGCGCTCCTCAGCCATAACATCTCACTTGATTATCAGTGCTGGGGATAAAGACTGGTAATTCAAAGCTCGCAAAAATTTAATTTTAAGTCTTTATTGATATAAAAACTTACAGTATATTGAAATACATTTTGGGGATACCGTGAATATATCTAGATAATGTGTAGGTTTCACATAATAATCTACACAATTATATTTTTGCATTAATTAATACATCTTTTGCAGAGTGTGAATATAACTTTTTTTTGTTTTTATTGAATTGATTTTATTATCCTTTTACAGATTGTATACATAATATTTCCCAATGATGCTTTTTTTAATTGGTTCCATATACAGAGGGATGCACAAGTAGGTATAAAGTTTAAATAATATGCAAATATAATAATAATAGGTATGCAATTTAAATAATATTTTATTCAATAACAAAACAATTAAGTATAATCTGTTGTATGCTCAAATTGGCGGCCCTCACTATTTACACATTACTGCAATCTAGTTTTTACACTCAAGCACACTTTGGCACAAAGTTCAGTATTGGCATTAATTTCTTTGCATGCTTCTTTTATGAGTCGATTCATTTTATCAACTGTGCGTGGTTTTCTGGAATATACCTTATCTTTTATAACTCCCTAAAAGAAAAAGTCCATCGGGGTAAGGTCTGGTGACCGTGGTGGATATTCAACCGGACCTCGTCTGCCTATCCACCTATTATTGGGTAATTTTTCGTCAAGAAAATTACGCACCGCTAAAGCATAGTGAGGATGGGCTCCATCGTGCTGAAAACAGGTCTTCATTTTCATGCACCAACTGCAATTTTGGTATGACATTTTCTTGGAGCATGTTAAGGTACAGGTCTGAAGAAACCGTTGTATGGAAAAATATATGTCCAATTACCCCTTTACATGAAAGAGCCGCGCAAACTGTAACCCAGGTTGATTCAACTGTTCTTCAATTGTTGCATGTTGTTTTCCCTTGAATAATAGACACAGTTGTGCCTATTAATAGCACCTGAAAGTTTGAAGTAGACTTCTTCGGACCAAGTTATTTTTCTAATCATGCCATCTCCTTGTGTTTCTTCATTCAAAATTTCCTCACATAATTGTATGCGCCGATCCGGATCATCCTCTAATATTCCATGGATTAATCTTGGACGATACATTTTCAGCCCTAAGCGTTGCATTAGATGACCCAAAGATCTACGAAAAATGTCCAACTCTTTAGAAGCTCTCTTTTTTGATTTTTTGTGCTTTGAGTAAATGCCAGTGCCACTAACATTTCATTTTCATCAATAGTAACACTCACTGGTCAATCACTTTTCGGTGCATTACAAATGGATCCAGTTCTGTCAGATTTGTCACGTATTCGGTATATTGTTAGCCTAGTTGATGGAGGTGTTGCCAATTCTTCTTCCCATTTCTGCTGAACCTTTTTAGCATTCTCTGTCTTCCAATATTGTTTGATTATCTGCTTCCGTTGTTCATCTGTTAAATTACCAGCCATACTTAATTATCTGAAAAAATATAATCAATATACGATAGTAGAATAGAAACTGTATACCTACTTATGCACACGATTAAACTGTATATCTACTTCTGCACCCCTCTGTTGGGTGGGGGTTGGCTCAGTCTGTAGCGCGCCAGGCTCGTAATCTGTAGTTCCCAGGTTCGAGTCCCAGCTGGGTCAGCGTTGAGATTTATCTCCGCAAAATTCCCCGCCCTGTCCACGGTCAGTAGGGGACACCGATGGCTTGGAAAGGCTGCCGTCCGTCGGATGGGACGTTAAGCCGTGGCCCCGTGTGCGGGAGAGCCATACCCTGTGCACGTTAAAGAACACGCTGGATGGCCTTGACGGGAGGCTACCATCTGTCTCCCAACAGCTGTTCCAGTGGGTCCCCTCCCCCAACCTTCTCTGAGCCTTCGGGGTCTATGTGACCTGGCCATTTAGCCCATGGTGTGCAAAAAAGTGCCGCTCAGAGGTAAAACAACCCAACCCACCCCTCTCTATATTTTTCAGATTGCTTACAAATGAGACTTAACAGAGATAATGTTTTTACATACAATAGTATACATATAACAATTACATGTAAAATTTTGTCATATATAGGGTTACATAAAAATTGTACATCAATACATTCTTTCGGATAGAACCAACTTTTTTTGCTTAGAAACATAAAACTTGAACATAATAAAAATCACAGTGTGCAACAAAATGCTGGTTTCTTTTTATATTTTTTTCATGGTTAATTATGTCCGCACAAAAGGATGTCATAACCATTTTCCAAAATATATTTTTTGTCATCGAATGATGAGAGTCCAAGTTTTACACCTTTCACTGTATGAAGTTGGTGGTTGGTACTTTGAATCCTTCTCAAATCTACTAAAGAAGCTAATTTTTTATTAAGCAGTCTCAATAATCCTTTTATGACAAAGGATTCTTTTTTTACAATGTGTTTGGCGACTCCTTTCTTGTCTTCTTCTCTTCTTGTAATCTCAGAATAGAATACATCTCTTTTCAACCAATAAATTAGTTTGAAGACACTCCTGAAAGTTCATCTTTCATTGTTAATTCGCCTTTTTATTTTTTATGCTATGTAAGAAATGGTCTAAAGCAGCGTTTTTCAAACTGCAAGTCGCGACTCATTAGTGGGTTGTGAAATCGAATTAGTGAATCGTGACCAGCATTATTTTTTAATGAAATAGATTAGAAAATATGAGAGTGGATCTCACAAACTGGGTCGCGACGTAAAATGTATTTCTTATGTGGGTCGTGGTCAAAAATGTTTTCAAAAGACTGGTTTACAGATTAATCACATATGTGAAGTGATCTATACCATCTTTCATATTAGCATACACCTCTTTGGTTTGAAGCACATATCACAGTGAATCTGTATTAAGAATAATAATTTAGCCTTTCTTCTATATTTCTGACTAATATATTCACAATGAAAGCTGCACATAAATATTTTACTAATATCTAAAATGCATTCAGCACAAATAAGTTTTGAGTTTCAATTTAGTTTGGTTTGATTGTACCCATGCAAGTTCGTTGTCAAAAACACAAAAAAACATGAGAAACAGGCAATGATACCAGTTTAAAAACTGTCCTTGAGCTCTGAATCAATTCAATTTTCACTCGATTTCTCAAATTTTCCATCGTTTTTGCAAACACAGCAGTATTTATCAATTTGAAGAAGTCCTGCTCCAAATTACTTCTAGGTTTGTTCAGCAGACCTGTGTTAAAATATGCATATGGTTTTGCCAGCAAGATTATTTGAATTCTAAAATGGAATAAATTTTCCTCGGCTACATACCGGGGTCAAATATATCTTGAGATTCCTGTAATGTGGGACATATCTTCCCATAGAATGCAGATTGTTGACTAGTTTCACAACTGATTGAGTGGTATGTATCCGCGGTTACGAGCAAGTTCCTGGTAATAGGGCGATCGCATACTCTTTGTCATGTCCCTGTGATTTATTTTTGTTGTTGTAAATATTTTTTTATGTATTAAGTGTGTTTTTGGAAGTGCTATTGTGGGGATGTGACTCATAGATTTTGTTCTCGGGTCTGAGCTGGCTGCCTGCACATACCGAGTCCGAAAAGCCCTTTTATGGCTTTTTGCAACTAACCTCGGGCGGGAGTTCGGGTTTTGGAGATCACAGCAGCAAGAGCAAAACAATCTTGAGCCTCGCTGTCATACGGAAGGACGTTTGAACACGCGTCAAGGGACGCCGCTCTTTACTCAAAGAAAACCCTTAAGGAGAGGGTTCGATTCTATGTAAGAATCAAGGTTTTCGGTGAATCAAATACAGTTCTGTGGAACTGAAATGAGTTCTTAGTGAGCTACGCTGTAGGCAATGGTTGGACACACTTTCGCCGAGTTTGAGATCGGTAAAGCGAGAATCTGCAGAGTGCGTTTCTCCACCTCATTGTATAATTGTTTGCAGCAGCAAAGCAGCAAGCGCATACGGAGTCGAGAGCATCCCCAGCACGTGATGCTCTCGACTCCGTATGCCGTGATCCTGCCGATTCCTTGCATAATTAGGTGGCTATCATATCCCTTAATGGTAATAAAATGTAACTGGAATCTTATTAGTAAATTTAAAATTGGATTACATGTGTTGTGAGCTGCTTCTCGGAATTTGCTTGTTAAATTATTGTGATCTCTGAGACTAACTAATCCCAGAACTTGCTTGCAAATATGTCAGTTGGTAGCGTTGAGAAATAATTCCTCTTCGTGATTTGAAAGTTGCATTGGCTTGATCTCCGAGAGTAAATATTTGAGTTCTTGATTCTTGACATTCGAAAAATTCTTTTACGATATTAGAACCTCAATAGACTACTGGAGGTTTGCAGATGCCGCAAGTCAAGTCACACAGCAAGATATGCGAATCCACAGGGATTCTGCTTGGTGTAATAGTGGTGTGAGATTTTAAAGGGTCTGGCACACAAGTGTCTAATTTGAAAAGGGATGACTCAAAATCGGCATAAATCAGGTAAGGAAATGGGCTGTTGGAACTTCAAATTTGTGAATTTCAACCATTTCTCCTCTTCAATTCGAAAGTCTATTCTCTGGGGTCCATGATCTCGACAATAAGGAATATCGTCCTATAACGGTGATTCATTCGTGAAATGGTGAAGGCAGTAATCACAGTAGAAAGCCTGTCATTTGTGTTTAGTGAGAGGACTAAGGAGTCTGCTCATATTTTTGATAGAACAGTAGTGTAGTCTTTCGCCATCTGATAACAATAGGATTTTAGCATGCTCTTTAAATCCGAATAGTGTAATGTAGAGTAGCAATACCTCTTTCTCTTACCAAAAAGCATTTACAGAGACCTTATTCATTTTTTCGAATTTTGACGTTTGATTTATTGTTAAAGGAAAGTTGGATGAGATGTGTTTAATTTTTCCTCTAAATGCCTGTAGTTGCTAAGGCGCTCGGTGTTTTTTGTAGCAGCATACAAACAGGCTAAAACAGACCACACAAAGCATTTTTGGTCAGAATTATATACATTAGCAATACCACGCTTTAATTATAACTTTCTTGGGGTAGCTACATAACTGACCCTGAAAGAGGGATGTATTTTCCAATGTTAGTTTCACCTTTGAATACAGCCTCCAGTATCCAGCCGCTATGAGACCCTTCAAATGAAGTCCTGATTTTCTTGTGTGCAGAATCCAATTCTTTCTCCAGGGACGAGATAGGAAGACTTGTAAAACAGTTTCTTTGGAAAAACAAAGAATTGTATTCGAAGGTAGAAGGTGAAATTTTTCGCGTGAACCGTACTAATACCACAAGGTACCATTTAATGCTACCTTTCGAGGTCAATTCTTCTTTCAGAAGAGTTAGGAGCGACTCCCGTGAGTTCTGGAAGGAAAACGTGAGGTCTACGGATGTTTCTTAAGTCGCAGTTAACTTCTGCTTTGACAACGTCTTTTGGATTTCTCCTGTAAACTTTCAAGGGTCTCCAGGGTCTAGTTTTCGCTTCTTCTGGAGAATCTCCTGATTTTCAGGACGTTTTCGTTTCTTACTGTCAGGGTTTCTTAGATGTCACAAATGATTATCTTTCTTTTCGTACTCCATGTCATATTCCTCACATTTGTAGATTTTTTGGAGATGTGGGATAACTCTTGACGTCGTTTGTCATCCTTCCTTGTAAATGTAGATTCGCATTAAGAGCACTTTCCACCACAAGCTCTTTCTATCATGTCTTTTCTATAAAAAATAAGATTCCCGTGGAGCGTGAAAATCTTCTGACATATAACAGATGGATACATTACAAAACAGTGGCTTGTGAAATAGCTGATTTATATTACACGAAGTGGTCGAGAATAATCCTGTTGACTAATCACGCAGAAACAAAGCAGCAGAGAACTATCACTGTCAACATATGACAACAGAATGAGGATTCTAACTAATGAAATAATTGAAACGTTACTTATAATAGACGAAGGATTGTCCCGTGGAAACTGAATTAAAAAGACTGTGGAAAAGAGTAAGGGTAAATTTATCCAGTACTTTTCTTAATTACGATTTCTGATTTCTCTAGCATTTAGTTGCATTCTTTAATATGTAGTCACATTTGTTGAGTTGTATAAATAGCTCGTTAAAAAAACATTAGAATCTCCCATTATGTACACATCATTCTTTAAAAGCGAAATAGTTTAAAAAACAAATCGAGCAACAACACTGTCACTCAAATTATTACTTCCTGTAAGACGACTTGGTTCTGTAGCTCTACTAGAAAGAATGAGGCCAGGAGTAGAACTTCCTGCTTTTGACGAGGAAGCTCGGAGGAGAAATTCCATAAGTAAGCTTAGAAGGAAAAAACTTGCTTCGAAAATACGGAAATACAATTAATGGCGCTCCTTTTTTAACGTTTAGGAAACCATTTGCCAGTGACCCATTTAGGTTCCTGGGCAGTGGCGAAGTGTGACATTTTGGGTAGGGGAAGCAACTACGAAAAGCAGTACTGCAACTAAACCGGAACGCCGTTCCGTTGTTCAATGTTTCCGAATTGAATAAACTTTTCACAAGTCCCATGTTTACAGGATATCTCCTGTACTACTCTACTATTAAATTAATGTAGGTTTTCGTATTTAACTAGAGAATTTTCCTCCGGATCGTTAATGCTCTATAAAAAGAGGAAGGCAGAAAAAAGAAAAGGAGAGGAAGAGTACAGAAGAGAAAGGGAGGAATGGATGGAGGAAGAAATAAATTACGATAGGAAAGCAAAGAAATAATTTGAAGAGAATGGGGGGAAAAAAAGAATAGGGACGGAAGAAAGAGGAGAATCTTGCAAAAGCCTTTCATTGGTCGAGATCTAATTCACACTAAAAAAAGATTGGGTGAAGGTTTGAATTTAAATCATAAGTACCACTGTATGTCTGTATCATTTGCTGGTCAGTAAGCGACTCGTTAAACATGACAGGGCGAAAGAGCGATCCTATTTGGAAAGGTTTCAAGAAATACCCTAAAGGAAAGGGATTTCGTGCCGCTTGTTTACAGTGTAACAAGGATGTCATCGGACTTGTAACGCGACTTAAAAGCCATCAATGTGAGGGCAAAGCCATGACATCTTCGGAATGGCTAGACCATGAAATCTTATCTGTAATGAACTCGTCAGAACCCGACAAAATCAGACGCTACCTCAACATCATACAAACTCATCTAAAGGCCTTGAGGGACCAAGCAAAGGTTTAAACAATGGAAAGTGAATGAATTTAACTGAAGAATTATCCACTATGCCTCAGCACCGTTCAGTTAAGAATGTGTCAGGATGCAAAAAGAACTGTATTGGGTGTGAGGTCGATCGGCCAACTCAGCTTCGCCGTTGGTACTTTGCGATGACAGTTGAAGACTATTTCACAGATGACATAAGAAACATTCATTTCACCGATGACGCTAAACGTTTTGTGGAAGAGGGAGAAGTTGAGTTACATCGTTTAGATCATAGATTTCCAACAGGGGCGATACCGCCCCCCAGTGGGCGCTGGAGCCTTCCATGGGGGCGGTAGCGGATCCAGAGGCAAATGGGGGGCGTTGAGGCAGTCAAGAGGGGATGTCAAATAAATAAATAAATTTAATGGAATTTTCTGTGACAACCTTTTTATCTCTTCTATTCTGTGGTGTCTTCCTGGTGATTCTGGTCATCCACTACCTCATCCGTCATGTACAGCTTTTCAACTGCATCATCATCATCATCATCATCATCATCATCATCATCATCATCATCATCATCATCATCATCATCATCATCATCATCATCATCATCATCATCATCATCATCATCATCATCATCATCATCATCATCATCAAGCAGCCATGGGCTACGGAGGTCCAACCAGACCGCGCAGTTTAATTCTCCAAGCATATCTGTCCTGAGCTACATCTGCTGCATCCGGCCACTGTACACCAATTCTAACAAGGTCCTGTTTGACATTGTCTGCCCACCGCATCCTAGATCTCCCCCTCCTTCTGAGGCCTCTAGGCACACTGTTCATAACCCTATTCGCCAATCTATAATTATCCATACGGGCAACATGGCCAAACCAGCGGAGTCTCTCAATATGTGCTTAATATGCTGCTTAAAGGAGGTTGCAGACTCCTTTGCCTAACCTCATCATTAGTTCCAAAGTTAAACCACCTAATACCCAAGATACTGCGTAAGCATCTAGAATCAAAAGCATCTAGTTTCCTGTTATCTTGCTTACACAGCGTCCAAGTTTCACTACCATAACTAACCCTAGAAAGAATCAAACTATTATACAGTCTAATTTTAGTCTTTAGGTGTATACGCCTATTTCTCCAAAATCTCCATAGATTCTTAAAAGTCCCGGCAGCAATACCTATTCGTCTGTTAATCTCATGCCGCACATCACCAGTATCAGTTACGCAGCTCCCAAGGTAATTAAACTGTGACACCTGCTCAAGACTGCAACCATTCAGATTAACTGAATCACAACCTGCCTGACCAATTTTCATCACTTTAGTTTTCTCTCTGTTTATAACCAAACCTACTGTACTACCAGTCTCATCAACAGTTCGAATGAAAGAGTTCATCTCATCAACATCATTTGCCAAAAGGGCTAAATCATCAGCATAATCTAAATCAGAAATTTTCGTATCTCCAGCCCATTTAAGGCCAAAAGCTTTCCCTTGAAGTGAATTTCGCATAACATAATCAACAACGAAACTAAAGAGAAAAGGAGACAAAATGCACCCTTGTCGAACACCAGAAGTAATGCTAAACCAATTGCTACAAGACTTACCAACCCTCACATATGACTCAGTGTTATTATAGAGAGCTTTCATTATGTTAACTAACTTGTCTGGTATACCATATGATTTCACAATCAACCACAAATTATGACGATCAACAGAGTCGAAAGCCTTTTTGAAATCAACAAAGCTAGCAACCAAAGGTTTCTGAAACTCTAAACATTTCTCAAGAATCTGCTTAAGTGAAAATATCTGATCTACACATCCCCTACCACTTCTGAATCCACATTGCTCATCACGCAATTGCCTGTCAACCAGATTCTTAATTCTATTAAGCACAATCATGGAAAGAACTTTACCTGGAACGGAGAGTAGGCTGATACCCCTATAGTTATCACAAGAACTGCGATCACCTTTTTTGAAAATAGGGATAATAATAGCTCTGGTAAAATCTTTAGGAACCATGCCTTTATCATAAAAGTTATTCAAAATTTCAGTCATCCAAATGGTAACTGAAACATTCCCAGCTCTAAGCATTTCCGTAGTAATTTCATCCACCCCTGGGGATTTATGAAGTTTAAGTTTAGAAACCGCCAAAATAACTTCAGATTGTGTTATAGGGCCAACATTAAAGCCAACAATGCATCTATCATCATTGCAAACAAGGAGTAGAACTAACCACATTGTTTAGAACATCACTGAAATGCTCACCCCACCTAGCCATGACAGAATCCTCATTTTCTATAACCTTACCTTGTTTATCCTTCAATCCCTGTATACCTGTTCGTTTTCTACCACACAAAACATTAACTATCTGGTACAGCTCTCTGCTGTTGTGCTGTCTAACTGCTTCCTCAGCTTTGTCAGCAAGGCCATCAAGCCAAAGATTCTTATCAGTAGCTAACTGACCCTTTACACGTTTATTAAGTTCTTTGTAATGCTTTCTATTAGGACTAGTAGGGTACTGATTAAGGACATTCCTGCAGTTCCTTCTTTCTGAAATAAGCTCAAGTGCCTTATCACTTAAATAATTCTGCCTCCTCTGCTCCTTTTTCCCTAAAATAGTACTGTTAGTTTCCAAAAAAGCCTGTTTAAAATGGCCCCATTCTTCCTCAACTTCAGTATTAAGCAAACCATGACTGTCATAATGACTAAGTAACCTATCATGGTAAGCTTTAGCTATAACTGGGTCTTTCAGAGCTTCAGTATTAAAGGTAAATTTTTCAACCCTAGCACAACACTTTTTAAGTTTAAGTTGTAAGACACTTTTAACAAGGTAATGGTCAGATCCAATCTCAGCTCCCCTATATGCCCTGGTATTTCTAACAGAACTAGCCCATTTTCTGTTAATTAATATATAATCAATCATATTCTTATGCAGCCCATCAGGTGAAACCCATGTGTGTTTATGTATGTTGCGGTGTTTGTAATATGTGTTAGTTATTCTGAAACCATTTAGTGTACTTACCTGTAGGAGACGTTGCCCATTGCCATTGCAGCTACCAATACCAAAAGGGCCTATTACTCCTCCCCAAAGGTCAAAGTCGGTACCAACTTTGGCATTGAAGTCACCAAGAACAAGGGTAATATCTCCTTTCTTGACAGAATTCAAAATATCCTGAAGTTGTCTGTAAAACCTATCCTTCTCATCCTCATCAGAATCCTCAGTGGGGTCATAACAGCAGATAACATTCAAGTCTTTAATGCTTGTCTGAAATTTTGCTGTAAGAAACCTTTCATTAATGCACTCATATCCTAGAGCATCACTAGCATGTCTGCTGAGCAGCAGACCCACACCTTGGTGATGCTTTCCATCCTCCCTCCCTGTAAAGAGAAATTTAAAGTTATTTTTAAGTATCTCACCTTTACCTGTCCATCTGGTCTCTTGCAAGCCTAGAATATCTAGGTTATAGCGCTGGAATTCCTGCATGAGGACATCAAGAGAATAATCTCTATGTAATGTCCTCACGTTCCACGTTCCTGCAGAGAGAAAATGATTAGTAGGATTTTTAAAGAAATTAGGTTTATTGAGATTGGTAGGGCCAACAATATCAAACAGCCCCCTGATCGCAGGCATGGGGCAAAGACCTGTTCCTCGTCCGCTAAAGGCTGAAGTCACCGATGCTGGTAGGAACTTCAGGCACCACCTTTTCAAGTGGACTTTTTCAAGAACCATATGGCCTGCCTGAGACACATTACTCCAGTTTAGGCTTGACGATGCCCAACTAGCTAAGTAAGGTTCAGGTACCTGCGATGGTCTCTGATTAGGATTATCCACCAGCTGATATAAGGTATCCCATGCCTCTGTTCACTTAGAGCTGGCAACCCAGAAGCAAACAGAAAACACAGCGGCAGACTCTCCCTCAACAGAGGCCCACCAGTGCAGCAAGTCCAGGATCCATAATCAAGCTCAAATCCATAAACAAGTCCAGTCTAGTAGGTATAAATGGTCAGCACCAGAACCCTGTGAAGTTGACCACTCCTCAGCAGGGTTGAAAAAAAAGAAAAAAGTGGCCATAGATGACCAGATCAGTAGGTCATACTGAACTGGCAGCCCTCCCCTTCCGTTCCCTTTCAAAAGAGAATATCTCTTTTGAAAGGTACTAACGGCCTGCACCACGAGAAGGGGGTGTCGGACATTAGGTGCTAGACCTGGCCGGTTCTGTGCATCATCACTGGGGATTGGTACACAGCTCTCCTTCCAGTTTACGCCTAGCTACCATTTACAAGCCTAGAACTGCAGCTTGGACAATAAGTTCCCTGCTTGGACTACCCTGCTTGGATAATAAGTTCCCTGCGTTCCCTACTTCAACTGCAGCTTGGACAATTAGGTCCCTGCTACCGCCTACTAGCGTACTGGTACGTCTGAAGTCGACTGAGATGCTGTCAAAAGTTCTCTTCAAGATCACAGATTGGATATAAGCTTCAATATGTTTTCCCACTCCAAGTCGCTTTGAGTATGCTTTACGGTACGTAGTTACAATACCATCCCACGTCAGAACATAAGGTATAATATTAATATTACACTTGTGAATTAGGCTCAACTCATTAGCCAGCAGATCATACTTCCTCTTCTTTTCAACCTCTACTGTCTGCAGGTTATCCTGAGATGTTGTTCCTACTTCAATAATTGTAATCACATTCAATACCTTAACATGCACTACTATATCAGGCTTATTATGTTGGACATGTGTGTCCGTCCTGATAGGCAAATCAACCTTGATGCAATAATAATATAATAATAATAATAATAATAATAATAATAATAATAATAAATTTATTATATTTAATATTTTTTATAATTATTTTTTTAATATAATAAAATACTTTGAAAATACTTGTTTTCATGAATAAATATTTTATCTAGCTATGTAAATTATCTTATTGTTATCGCGTTAATAAGCATTTTTAAATTAGCATTAGGTATACCTATACCTAATTTGTTTTAGTTTAGAATAGATTGACGATGACAAGTCCTTGCAAGTTGGTAGGCAAACACACGGTTCATGCAATTTAACATCTTTCGACAAGAATATGGGAGCTTGAAATGACTTGTTTTCGGAGCAAGTGCGCCGGCATCGCAAACATACAAGTTAATGCGTGCACAAAATCAAATCTATAAAAGCGATAGCTCTAGGAATGTTTTATTATTTTTATGTGCTTCGCCGTGATAAATAGTCGTGAGTGATAATTGTTAGAAGTCATTATAAACATTATTTTTATAACTATCTATAAATCTGTTGAGAAGTTAATTTGCATTTGAAAATGTCTGAATCTACATCTAAAAAGAAATGCCGGCAGTACAGTATTGAGTATTTGAAATATGGATTTACGTACTCTCCTAGAAATCAATCATTCATCATCATCCTCAAGCAGCCATGGGCTACGGAGGTCCAACCAGACCGTGCAATTTAGTTCTCCAAGCAAGTCTATCCTGAGCTACATCTACTGCATCTGGCCACTGCACACCAATTCTAACAAGGTCCTGTTTGACATTGTCTGCCCACCGCATCCTAGGTCTCCCCTTCTTTCTGAGGCCTTTAGGCACACTGTTCATAACCCTATTCGCCAATCTATAATTATTCATACGGGCAACATGGCCAAACCAACGGAGTCTCTCTCTGCACAATATGCTGCTTAAAGGAGGTTGCAAACTCCTTTTCCTAATCTCATCATTAGTTACAAAGTTGAACCACCTAATGCCCAAGATACTGCGTAAGCATCTGGAATCAAAAGCATCTAGTTTCCTGTTATCTTGTTTACAAAGTGTCCAAGTTTCACTACCATAACTAACCCTAGAAAGAACCAAACTATTATACAGTCTAATTTTAGTCTTTAGGTGTATACGCCTATTTCTCCACACTCTCCATAGATTCTTGAAAGTCCCAGCAGCAATCCCTATTCGTCTGTTAATCTCATGCCGCACATCACCATTATCTGTTACATAGCTCCCAAGATAATTAAACTGTGACACCTGCTCAAGACTGCAACCATTCAGATTAACTGAATCACAGCCTGCCTGACCAATTTTCATCACTTTAGTTTACTCTCTGTTTATAACCAAACCTACTCTACTACCAGTCTCATCAACGGCTCGAATGAAAGAGTTCATCTCATCAACATCATTTGCCAGAAGGGCTAAATCATCAGCATAATCTAAATCAGAAATTTTCCTATCTCCAGCCCATTTAAGGCCAAAATCTTTCCCTTGAAGTGAATTTCGCATAACATAATCAATAACCAAGCTAAAGAGAAAAGGAGACAAAATGCACCCTTGTCGAACACCAGAAGTAATGCTAAACCAATTGCTACAAGCCTTACCAACTCTCACACACGACTCAGTGTTATTATAGAGAGCTTTCATAATGTTAACTAACTTGTCTGGTATACCATATGATTTCACAATCAACCACAAATTATGACGATCAACAGAGTCGAAAGCCTTTTTGAAATCAACAAAGCTAGCAACCAAAGGTTTCTGAAACTCTAAACATTTCTCAAGAATCTGCCTAAGTGAAAATATCTGATCTACACATCCCCTACCACTTCTGAATCCACATTGCTCATCACGCAATTGCCTGTCAACCAGATTCTTAATTCTATTAAGCACAATCATGGAAAGAACTTTACCTGGAACAGAGAGTAGGCTGATACCCCTATAGTTATCACAAGAACTGCGATCACCTTTTTTGAAAATAGGGATAACAATAGCTCTGGTAAAATCCTTAGGAACCGTGCCTTTATCATAAAAGAGATTCAGAATTTCAGTCATCCAAGTGGTAACCGAAACATTCCCAGCTCTAAGCATTTCCGTAGTAATTTCATCTACCCCTGGGGATTTATGAAGTTTAAGTTTAGAAACAGCCAAACTAACTTCAGATTGTGTTATAGGGCCAACATTAAAGCCACCAATGCATCTATCATCATTGCAAACAATGGGAGTAGAACTAACTACATTGTTTAGAACATCACTGAAATGCTCAGCCCACGCCGAAATGTTTTTTCAAATGAAGCTATGAAACCTTCTAGGCTACAAGAGCATTTAAATAAAATGCATGCTGATAAGAAGAACAAAGATTTATCCTATTTACAAGAACTGGAAAATCTATATTTAAAACAGCCAACTATGTCAAACCTTTTTGCGTCGTCTTCTAAACAAGATGATGATGGACTACGAGCCTCATATAACGTTTCATTGTTAATCGCAAAAGCAGGAAAACCACACACAATTGGCGAGGAATTAATTTTGCCGGCAGTCAAAGAGATATTAAAAACTGTTCTTCATCATAAGATACCATCAGATATCATCAAAAAAATTCCTCTCAGTAATAATTCAGTGCAAAGAAGAATAGATGAAATGGCAAAAGACGTTGAAATATCATTATGTGATTACTTAAAGACTTGCAAATTTTCCATTCAACTCGGTGAATCAACTCTACCAAATAACGAAGCTCTACTCTTATCATACGTACGATTTATAAAAGAAGAAAAAATTCATGAAGAGTTATTATTTGCTAAAAATTTGGAATCTGATACAAAGGGAGAATCTATATTTAATACCATGCAAAAGTTTTTTCAAGAGAAAGAAATTCCTATTTGCAATATTTTGTCTGCTGCTACTGATGGTACTCCAGCAATGACAGGGCGTCATAAAGGTTTCATAGCGCATTTGAAACAAACAGTACCAAATGTACTCGCTGTACATTGTATTATTCATCGTCAGCATTAGGTTGCAAAAAATTTGAATGAACGTCTGCATACGTCGCTCCATTACGTTATTAAAGCAATCAATAAGATTAGAAGCAATTCATTGAATGACCGATTATTTGGTAAGCTTTGTAATGAAAATGATGACGATTGCAATCGCTTGCTGCTGCACACAGAAGTACGTTGGCTCTCTAAAGGTGTTTGTCTGAATCGTTTTTTCAATTTATTTGACTCAGTACTGGACTTTCTTGAAGACAGAGACGAAAAATTGCGCGAAAACCTGATTACGTCAAAAAATGACATCGCTTATTTGACAGACCTGTTTAAAATATTTAATCAAGTTAATTTACAATTGCAAGGTGATGAGTTGAATTTAATTAAAACAAAAAACGTTATAGCTGCTTTTGCTGGAAAACTTCCTCTATTCAAACGAAATCTAGGTAGAGGTGAATACAACCACTTTCCCACATTATCAGCAGTCTGCAAAACTGGAAGATTGGAAACAACACTTGGAAGTGGAAACAACACTTGGAAGTCTGCAACACTTGGAAGTTCTTCATGTTGATTTTACGGAGCGTTTCCAAGATATTTTAAACATGAATATACGGAGTTGGGTTTTAGATTCTTTCGCAAACACAGATACTGAAGAATCATCAAATTTGGAAGAGGAACTCTTAGAACTCACGACTAACGAATAGCTCAAAGTAAAATTCAAACATGGATACCAAGAGTTCTGGCTTCAAAAATCAATACCAGTTCTCTACCCTGGATTGTGGGCAATAGTACAGAAGTTTTTAATCTCATTTCCGTCGTCCTATATGGCTGAGCGTGGATTCAGCGCAGTAGCTAATTTACTGTCAAAGAAGAGGAACAGACTACACATCACTGAACGTGACGATCTGCGATTGATGTTAACGAAATTGGAACCCGCAACAACCCTCAATTAGTGAATTTTTATTAAATTGTTTACCCTCCACCAACCTCAACCATCTCATTAATTTTTTTATTTATTATTAATTTTGTGTTTATCTCATTATTTTTTATTTCTTATTGATTCTGTGTTTATTTTTAAAATTTTAATAAACAATTTTATTGTACATTTGGTTGTCGTTTTATTAATTTCTGCTTTATGATTTTTAATAGATAAATAAACAGATAAATTAGATACAGATAATATGCAACAATATTTTAATATTTCATATAAAATTAACTATTATGGACTAGGGGGGCGTTGAAATTTTTGTTCTCTTCTAAAGGGGGCGATGGTCCAGAAAAGGTTGGGAATCACTGCTCTAGATGAAACCACCTGGTTTGGTACTCATCAAAAATAGCATCGCCGTTTATCTACGGAGAGAGAAACCAGGTAAAAAGGACCCCATGTCTTCCTTTTTACGTAATATGTTTTAAACTTTGACTATCATTTATTGTTAACCGTGAATGTTAGTATTTTATTAATGTTTTGAAAGTTAGTATTTTCTGTAATCTCAATATTAGCAATTTACAATTCTCTGATTGGAAAATTTTACTTACTTCTATGGATAGCAGTTTTATTTACAGTATAAAGTGCAGTGAAGCATTTACTATTCTTCGATTGTTTTCCAAAATCGTTACATCGAATAATTTTTTTTTTTTCTGATTTAGCTGTTAGTAGGTAAACGTATTTTACACCGTTTAGTAGAGCCCAAACATCTGACAGTATATTAATTTCCTTGGTAACGTTTGATTTTAACGATCAGAGAGTGTATTATTGTCTAAATATTTATCCAGAGAGCCTTCGCTTTTTTCAGTTCATACTTCCAACTTTAGAGGTAATATTATAAATGATTTCGTACAAAGACGTTTGCACTCCATTGACGCATTTAAATCTATCGAGATAGCGATCCGTGAAAAAACACGCTGCGAATGGGTTTGGGAAAGATTCTTTAGCCTATGGGGTGGAGCGTTGCGGGAATGTTATACTGTTTGAGAAAGATTATTTAGCCCATGGGGTGGTGCGTTGCAGAGAAAGCACCCCGTCTTCGATACAATTGTACTATTTGTTGCAGATGTTATGCAACCACGGCAATCCCCGTTTCCGTCGATAAGACACTACCAAGTTAATGGAAAGCCGTGACTATCTAGAGTCGGGGGCAAGAATGCGCCATATAGACGCACCTCAACCCCGACCTCACATGGCAGCAATCCTATAGAAGGAAAGCTAACCACCGGAAGAGACCTAAAGTTTAATCTGTTCCCCGGTTAGCCATGAACAAGGATATGTTGATCCAAGTTAGCTCGGCACCCAGGGTGGAGACTCTTAGTAAGGCCCAGACTTTTGAAAGGGCTCATGCTTACTATGCGGGCTCAGACCGTTCGGCAGAGCCTTTGAACAGCTCCCCAGAGCTCCTGATAGGTGAGGTCTGGACACTGTAACCATCCAACCAGCATGTCCAACCGGTCGGCGATGTCTTTGACCTCAGTTGGTCTTGGCTCTGTCCAACCGGGGACCAAATCCGGTCGGCAAAGCCTTCGACCGGGTTGCTGGACCCGAAGCCTCCCCCCCACGCCAAGGTGGTCCCCTATCGGACATCAAAGTTATACTGTTTGAGAATGATTTTTTAGCCCCTGGGGTGGTGTGCTACAGGGAAATGCCTATTTGCCTCGCCTGCGTAACATGAATTAAAATTTTGACCCTATGCACTGCTCTCGTGAGGAATGATTCTGGCGGAAAATCAATTAGTCTTTCAAAATGTAGAGCCCTCTATTGTCCTACGTAACGTACGTGACACTGGGGAAAAATCAGTTTTATTAACACCGTGATCAATACGTTTTGAGATCATTGTCAAACCTCATAAATAACATAAGAATGAAAGAAACATAACAATAAGACATAAAGAATGGAAAAAATGTTTTTAAAAAATTAATTATGGAATGGATACTCGCGCAAAATGAAGAAAATGCGTTATAGTGATTATGCCTTGCATGATTATAGTGTCTAAATATACTTTTTGAGTCATATTGTTAACGGGTTTATTATATGTCAGTGTTAAATAAGTTGGCACTGTTGCTTTGCAATACTTTATGTTTTCTTAATCTAATATCTCCACAAATGCGCTTTGGCTCCTGAGGAGTTTTGTATTTTACACTTTAAAAATTGTCTACTTACTTTGGGAAAACATTTATTTCTTTCGTTATTATAAGTTTTAAATTACATGTCTGTAAGTGTGAAATAAATTTGAAATCGTTATATTTTCTCTAGCAGGTAGTTCTTTCCGGTCATTCGTTTATTACGCCGGGCTCCTAAGTATGACACCATTAAACATATTTTACTTGAGCGTTCTGCTTTTAATCTTGAAAGGAGTTTTTATTTTGCATGCTTTTTTCTCAAAGACTCCTTTATACCTTTTTACTGGATAGTTTACCGTTTGATTTCCTGTATTTTTATTATATATATATCTAATACTTTATCTTTTTCGGTTTCATTCTTCCATCATTTGCATTTTAATTAGACTTTTGCTTCGGTACCGAAGTTTTATGTCAACGTGTTATGGTGAAAAACTATTTGTCTCCCCTGCGAAATATGAATTAAATCGAAACTGGAAATTTACCCGTATGCACTCCTCTGGTGCACTTGGGCTCGTAAGGAATGATTCTGCAGGGTAAAATCAGCCTCTTTTACAAACCGTAGACCACACTATTTCGGAAGTTGCAGTGGGGGATTAAAATCTTTTCAGTAATGCAATTCACCGGAAAAGTCAGTTTTATTACATAGAGTGCATAAGTGTTACTTGATTGCCCTGTTTTTAATCTTGAACGGAGTTTCTATTTCGCGTACCTTACATTCCGTCGTGCTTTTTTCCCAAAGACTCCTTTATGCCTTTTACTTTATTGGTTAAACGTTTCCATCTTTTGCATTTTAGTTATGACTTATTTTCCTTTGCATCTCTTTTGAAGCATTATGTGAACCATAAAATATATTAATCGTTCTAAAAGTCTGATTGCAAATTAATATTTTCGTAAAACGCATAAGTATATTCCACTTTTATTCTATTCGTTTGTTTCAAATTTAATAAAAACCTTCTTCGTCTTGAGATATACAAAAATCTCCTTGTCTGGTGTTTTAAATCTATTTTGAAGTTTGTTGATGTGTCTGTCAGACTTGGGCCAAGTGAAGGCATTTCCTTTTGATGCCTCGGGTTCTTACCTCCTGCTAATGCTTTCCGAGTATCTCCGCATCTAAGCAGCGGACCCTGAAGGGCACACTCTCCTAGCTAAATAACATTCAACGCGCTCAGCCTATTATCATGACAGGACCTCCCTCAAAGCAAATCGACCACAGTGGATAATGTTTCATCCCTGTAAGAACAAGCTTTCTGTCACACCCGTTTAGCGTTGGTGAAGCGAACATTTTCTAAACGTGGGTGACCAGGCTCTTCAGAGACACGCCTCCTCCTTGGCTGTTACGTGGCTTCTATCGCGCTTATTGTCATGTTTACGACTTGAACAGCGCAACCCTTACTACAGGTAGCAGGGACCACAAAGGGCATTGTCGCCCTCCCTATGATTAGTCTTCGACTTACCTGTCTAAGTAGCAGGCAACGCGTCGAATATAATTATTTTCCCTACAGAACCGCCCTCGAAGCAATTCGTCCACAGCGACTATTCAGAGTCACACCTCCTTCAAGAGCATTGTCGTAGGGAGCTGTTACGTTTTCCTACATACAATGCTACTTCCCAACGCCTTTCGAGGCACCTCACTCTTGAATGAGGGGGCCTCTCAGAATAGGAATGACACTCAAGAAAAAATAAACGCGATAGAACATGTACCGTTAGCCTACCTTTCAATACTGACATGAGTTACATTCTCACTGATGCTATCGCGTTTAGAGAACACATGGGGCGATTCGCATGGACATCTCACTGCGCTCCTGGTCGTACCATTCGTGGGAATCCCATCTCTCCAGCGCCAGTAAAGGGGGCAAAGGGGGGCAACCAATAAAATTCGTAGACCCATCCTAGGATGTCGAACTCTTCATCGTTGGTGGAATCCAAGTTAGGACGCCACTGGGGGGAACCTTGCAACAGAAACTTAGAGGTTTGCGGAACTTCTCTACAGCGTTAGTGAAGGGGGAAAAGAGGGTCAACCAATAAAGTTCGTAGCCCCATCCTAGGATGTCGAACTCTTCACCGACAGTGGAAGACCAAGTTATGACACCATTGTTAGGAAAGAAATGGGGGAAGTAAACAACACTGCAGAAAAAAAATCTGTAGCCACGGCCTCTCAAGTTTCCAGCAAACATGCAGCGATGACATCATTTCGGACACGCCCCTGCCAAAGAGTCAGCCTCCAGCGAACACGCCGGGAAAGGGGGGAAAGAACTTTTTCTCTCCACTTCCAAAAAAGTATTATGAATACTATTGAGGCTTAAAGAAAACTAACAATAGAGCTGCGGAGCAGAGGAAAAAGGACCTTTCTGAGTGATCTACTTTATCGGAGTGATATATTCGGAGTGATCTACATTACTATCAATTCTTCGTCAGGATATTAATGGAAATGTTTAGAATTTTGGACCATGTCAAAAATAGGTTTACGATATTTCTATAAGGCAGCATTATGATCTAACTTAAACTGTAACACTGTAAAGGAATTGTGCCGAATTTCGACCGTTTTAAAGTGGAATGTCGAGTTTTTAGTTATTTTTAGAGAAAAAAAAATTGGTCTCGCTGTTTAAATTACATGAATAATTCCCTATGTTCAATTGCTAAGTAAATTCAAATGGTTGGCACAAATGTCCAAGTTTGAAGCTCTCGTGGTTTCGTGAATGGTTGGATGTGGGGATCCACTTGACAGCTGTTGAGAAAATGATGTAAGCCTTCCATCAAGGCCATCCGGCGTGTTCTTTAACGTGCATGGGGTGTGGCTCTCCCACACATGGAGCCATGGCTTAATGTCCTATACGATGGATGGCGGCCTTTCGCGAGGAAGGTATCTGAACGCTGGCAGAGTCGGGACTCGATCCTGGAAACATCAGAATTCTAGTCTGGCGAGCTACGAACCGAGACCACCCCCCACCCTTGTTGAAACGCAAAAGCTATTCTGATCACTTCTTACTGGCAAGTCACAGAAAGAATAATTGAAGGAGACATCTAATAAAAAACTTACAAATGTCTGTTTGTATATATTTCAGTGGAACACTTTCGAAATGAAGTAGAATTGACGAAGAATTAATTTTATTTTCATTGAATTTCGCCTAAATTCAATGTTCTAAATTTAATACATTGCAGTACAGTGCGAAGCAGCATTATGTCATTAATATTAACTAAACGTGTATTTTAAGTAAATAGTAAAAAAGGCAAAATTATTACGACTTGATTTCAAAAACCAGAATTAATGATGAAATTATAGATGTTTATTGTTTTACAGTTTCCATCCATTTGTTCTTCATAGTTCGTTGTAATATAGTATAGTAAATTATATTATAATATAGTAAATTATATTATAATATAGTAAATTATATTATAATATAGTAAATTATATTATAATATAGTAAATTATATTATAATATAGTAAATTATATTATAATATAGTAATAAAAATAATAATAAATACCCCCTCAAGCAGCTGCTTGCTACAGAGGTCTGATAGGAGTTGTCAGTTTATATGCCGTAGTAGAAGGTCTGCAAGGATGGCAGGACCTCGGCAGAAAAACAACACATACACATCCATGCCGGGGCTCGAACCCAGGTCCCTTAGATCAGTAGCCAACGCGTGCTAACCACTCGCCCACGGGACGGTTAATACAGTACAATATATTATATTATAATATAGTAAAACAGAATTCTGCTTTTTGTATTTCAGAATTTTTCAAGGGCCACAGAATATATTTCTTACGCAGCAAATAGTTACTTTGCAGCCCTGATATAAACCAATATTTCAATATTAATATAATATTCATACTAGTTCGAGACATGAGAGTGAACAGTTGCCATTACAAATGATTTACCATTACATTGGCATAAAGGCTTTTTCGTTTATTAACCCATTTTTTGAATTGGAATCGTACAATTTGGATATCTTTTGAAAATTCAGTGACAAGTTAATAAAATTAAATAATTTCACATTTTTGAAATGTGGCAGACTTATATAAACTATTGCAAACTTTCCTACCACTTCGATATTTCTGTCCTTTATTTCACGATTCATATTTAGAATTTGGATCTAGTTTAAACTAATTTCAAGTTCAAATTTGCATTTTATTATAAGTAAATAGTAGGATCTTTAAGAAAATACGATATGGCTTATGCTAAGCTATGCGTTCGTGAAATTGAAAAAAATTCAATAAATTTGTATCAGAGCACTACCTATAGTTCGTTTGCAAATATTTTACCGCTTATTTACATAACTTTCGAGTTTCAAATTTCCAGAATTTTCATATGCATTATATATTACACTTTCTAAAATTTTCAATGCATCTAATTACATGTACTTGAATATAGCGCAATATAGCTGGTACAAGCTTAAGGCTCTTAATTTGTTCTTTTAAACCCGAAGTTAAGCTTAACAACATTATCTCTGGATATTACCGTAATGATGAAAACAATAAAAAATCAAGAAGATACAAATCAGTACCCTATCGGGTCAATTAGAGGTATCTGAACGCAAAAGAGCAGGATTTGGGTGAATATGAAAATGGAACTTCCTCTGTACGACATGATTACCGATGCAGCAATGACGCTAGATTCTTCATTCACTCCTAGCCCGACTAGCCTAACAGATTGGTGCTTCTGTTTGCTATACAGTGGAAAATAACAGGAAAATTAAAACAATACGACATAAATGTAAAATTTATATTAGAATAAACTTAATAAAGTTTTTTAAGGGAAGCAATGCTTCCCTTAAAATGCTTTCCACTGCTCTTGGGTAATGAATTCATTTTTTTGGTCTATTTTGTTGTGGAATAATTAGGTGCACAAAGGTATGCAGTAAACTGCAAGCTAACGCAGTTAAGCAATGATGCTGCTACCTATTCTTAGTAAATAGAGTGTAGGAACATGCGTAAAGAAAGGTTTCTGCTGTGAAATATATTTTTGCATCAGGAAACACCTACATAGTGATTGCAATGATTCGTTTGCTCTTATTTGCAAAATATATATCCATATTATGCCTTCGTAACATGTATAGGGACTTAAACAGAATCATGTACTTGATCTACGATTCTGGTGTTGAGCTAACAAGCAGAAAGTCATATCGGTTTTCAACTGATCTTTTACATGTTAGTTAAGCTGTCTGTAATGCTCTGTGTTAGACTAGTGGGGCTTTGATTCAATTTATTCCCGTAATTTTTTTCTTTCACAAATAAGGTCCATTGCCTTATCATTCAAACTATTTGTCTCCTGTGCTCCATTTTTATCTCGTTGTCAAAAAACGAAATAATGTGTTTACTTTTATCGTGTGTCTGTTTGTCCGTAAATATCGAAATATTTTGGTTTCTAGAGATAAATTAAAAATTATTTTCTGGTTGAATAGGTATTGATGAAATATTACGATTCGAATCGCACTTTCCGAATCTCCCAAACACTGTCATTGTGCCCTCTAATGATCGAAAAAGTTGAATATTCAGAAAATTTCAGCGAATATTGCAAACGATGTTTTGTTGGAAATGTGAAATTTTGATGGTGGAATGTGAAGGTCATGAAGTTTACGTTAGCAATAATGAATTGAAGCCTTATCCCCAGAGGGGTGTAAAACGCAACTGTTTTGTTTTAAAAGAAAATTGCTTTTAGAGATAAATTAAAAATTCTTTTTCAGTTGGCTAGCTATTAACGAAATATTATTTTCCGCTCTTCACTTTTTCGGTCTCCCAAAAGCTATTATTGCACCTTCTAAACGGTGGAAAAAGTAAAAAATTCCAACATTTGAAACAAATGTTATTTATTTGTTATTTTGTTTTAAGAGAATTGTTGGGAAACTATTTTTTAGTTCGATTGATACTAATCAAATATTATAATTCGCATATTTCAAACACTTTGGTTGCTTTTAATTTATATCGATGGATAAATTAAAAATTAATTTAGGAAAACACTAAATATGGAAAAGGCAAAACTTTTAAAGAATGTTGAAAGTGATCTGTTTATGGTAAACATTTAAATGCTCAGAAGGTGTGACAAAACCAACTTTTCAATTTAAGAAATAAAAGAAAAATACCTTTATGTCGTATAATTATTAATAAAATGCACCCAATTCTGTTTTCACACGGATTTATGTTACACGATTTTGATTTAACACGGTTTAAGAAAAAAAATACTATTCCCTTTTTACAGATTTATTTTGATCTAACAGGGTTCAAACGGCGCCTTTTTAAAAATCTCCATTTGAATTTAATTCTGAAAAAATATTCCTATTCAAGAAAACATTTCTAGAATTTACATTTATAACAAAGATGCCGCTTTTATGGTCACATTTTTCGAAGTAGTTTCAACTTTGAAAATATACTACGGATACACATTTTGTGCACTAAAATTCCCAAAATAAAAATAACACTAACATAACTACAAAACACGTTTTCTCTATTTTTGTTCTCTATTTTATGGAAAAAATATACAAAACCTACTTCATTCGGAATAAAGTGAGAACATTGAGTTCCGGGAATTCCCCTCAATTTTATCTTCAATACATACGTTAGTCTTGGTCTCTCATTTCGTGTTTAAAGTTAGAAATGTTTAGATGTTTAATAGAATAAACCGAAAAAATTTTGTTTTTTGAAGTTTTGTGTGCGTAACATAAATTTATTAAATTTTGCTATTAGGGAATTTACAATTTTTCGTCATCTGATTTATTAACTACAATTCAAATATTTTTCGTAAACCTTACCACAATGTCGAATAATTCAACTATACTAAAGCAGAAAAGGAAAGCTATCTCTATAGGTACTAATATCCAAATTTTAGATCGTCTTGCAACTGGAGAAGGTTCAACATCCGTAGGTAAATATTTTGGTTTGAACGAAGCTACCGTAAAAACCATCAAGAAAAATAATGATGCTCTTAGAAAATCTTTGCTTTCTGGAACAAAATTGAGCGCTACGTCGTCATCGTACACAAGTGATATTGTAAAAGTGAAGATGGAAAAGGTTGTGATGTTGATAAAAGATTACTCGCAAAATGGAATAACTCTAGACGGAAATATCATCATACAGATGGCATTACGAATATATAAGCAGATACGAGAAATGGAACCAACCACATCAGCTCAGTTAAACAAAAATTATGAAATTTCTGCAAGTACAGGTTGGCCTCCAGGATTTCTTCAAAGAGAAGCGTTTCATAATGTAAAGATAAAAGGTGAAGTTGTATCTGCAGATAAGCCGGCTGCTAAAGAATTTTGTCCAAAATTGGCCCAAATCATTGAAGATGGTGGATACACTCCTAATCAAGTTTGGAATGCAATTGAAATTGGTTTTTTTTTGGAAAAAAATGCCGAGTAGAACTTACGTAGCAAAATCACAAAAAACTGTTGATGGCTTTAAAGCAGCTGAGGATCGTGTGACCTTTCAGAAGAACTTATGTTAAAACCGCTGCTCATCAATCGATCCCAAAGACCACGGTCAATGAATGGTGTAGATTTGAATAAATTACCAGTGTATCGGATGACAAAAAAAAAAGCCTGGGCTACAAAATAAATTCTTAATGAATGGTTCCATAAATATTTTGTTCCAGAAGTTAAACGCTATTTGAAGGAAAAAAATCTCGAATTTAAAGTTCTATTGATTATAAACAATGCGCCTGGCCATCCTGTTTTGGAACACCCAAATGTGCAATTTTGTTTTCTGCCGCCTAATACGACATCCTTAATACAACCACTAGACCAGGGTATAATTACCAGATTTAAAACTTACTAAGTAAGACGAACATTGCAATACATTTTGGATAAACTAGATCAGGATAAAACACTAACAGTTATTGATGTGTTGAAGAAATTTTCTATTTTAGATTGTATCAGACAGTTATGGCTTACCAAGTTCTCTAATCTGACTGATACAATCTAAAATAGAAAAATACTCTTGATTGTTTTTTGATGATCCTAAGGCATTTTAACCTGTCTGATCGAAGTTTTGTGCAGCGACGAGCGTATCAAAGTGCTGGATTGTCAAGTGCTGGATTGACTGATTAAAGCCATCAACTTTAAACGCAAGCTAGAAAAAACTATTTGGCCAGATGGTGTAAAAAAGCAAAGATCCTGTACCCCCAAATACGACTGAATATCCTAATATCATCACTTTAGCACATGCAGTTGTTGGAGAAGGATTCGATGATTTATCGTTTGCAGATATTGATGAATTGCTGGTTGACAAAGCTCTTAGCGAAGATGAAATAATAGAAGTTATCCTTGAGACTCCTGATGAAAAAATATCTGTAACGAATGTAAAAAAAATCAAATGCATAATAAAACATTTCGAAAACTACACTACTAATAGATCGATATTGTACTGAAAACAAAAGTACTAATATCCAAACACTTTATCCAACTAAGCACAAAGTGAAATAGCAAATCAGTCTTAACCGTTTTCTTAAAACGGGTCGAGACTGATTACTCTTTTGTCAGATTAGAGAACTTGGTAAGCCATAACTATCAATATTAAAGCCAGGCTTATAGCTCGATTAGAACAAACGTTATAATACTACAAAGTCTAAAAGTGTAGAACCCACAGAACCAAAACTATGGGGTCGAAAACGCTTCCAATAAATTCAAGATGTAGTACTTACCGAATGGAACACTATGAAATTGTTTGAGTTCTGTAGCTCGATTAGACGACTAGTAATAATGCTTTAAATTTAGAAGGGTTCGATCCACTTTCTCGGCTAGACAATGGCTCCAGGCCGATTTCTACTTAGATTACAAAACTTTTCCAACCCTAACTATCAATATTAAAACCGAGATCCAGCACAATTAGAATAGACGTTATCATTCGGCAAAGTCTAAAAGGATCGAACCCGTAAAACCGAAAATAATGGGTCTTGACTACGTCCAAAACATTTACTGTGTAGTTCTCACCGAATAAAATCTAGCGACATTAGTTTGAGATCTGTGGCTGAATTAGGAGGCGAGTTTCGAAGCTACAAATTTAATTGGAGTCGACCCACTTTTTAATCAAGGGAACGGGTCCGAAACCGTCAGCAGTTGAATTAACGGAATGAGTTCCAATAGTAGAAGGGGATGTCTATAAACAAATGGAAACGTTTCGAAAGCTTATATGGGAATCAAAAAAATGAATTATCTAAACTCTATCGAACCCAGCAAACCGTAAGCAAGGGTGTCGAGACCACTGGCGGATCCAAGATGGGGCGATCGGGACGATCGAAGCCCTAGGAATAACGGGAAAAAATTGATTCACCTTTATGAATCTATTGAACTCGTTATGTATACGCTCGTCGCTGCACAAAACTTCGATCAGACAGGTTAAAATGCCTTAGGATCATCAAAAAACAATCAAGAGGCATGATGCATTTGGTCACTTGATTTTCCAAAATGGGATTATTAGAACAATAATCTATTAAGCGGGGAAGTTGTGAAAATCTCATAATTAAAGAATACTAAAGAATTTCCGTATTTCATTAATGTTATCGGTAGGGTTCTAACAGGGGCGTAGCGAAGAACTATGGTTGGGGGGGGGGAGAAATCAAAAATTTTACAACTAAAAAATCAAATTTGCCAACTGAGCAAATAATGTCTAGATTTTCGCTCCGTAGGGGGTTGGGGGGAGGGGGGGTTAGCCAATTTTTTCAAGACTCTCTTGCACTTTGCCAGTTATCTTCCAATTTTGCCAACTAGCCATAATTTCCGGAAATTGTAGCAAGTCAGTGTGAATTTTCCCTTGATTTGGCCAACTCTCCTTAATTTCACAAAACCAATCCCGATCCAATCTTTACATCTCTTCTTATTTGTCAAGTTCACCCGAATGTTTTGCCAAGTTTTCTCGATTTTGTCAACTATCCTTAATTTCGCAAACCCAATCCCAATTATCACACCTCCGCCTATATTTCACCAAGTGGATTCGGATTTTGCCAACTACCCTAGATTTTGCCAACTCGTCTATATTTTACCCAGCGGATTCGAATTTTACCAAATACCTAGATTTTGCCAACTCGCCAAAATTTTACAGAAAAAAATCACAATTTTTACATCTTCCCTGAATTTGCCAGGTCACTTCGATTTTATCAACTCTCCCTAATTGCACAAGATAGGCATTGTGTCTATCTTGTGCAATTAGTGAATTGTGAATTATTTCACAATTCCCTGTATTCTACCAAGTGGCTTTGAATTTTGCCAACTGCCTACATTTTGTTAAGTTTCCTCGATTTGTCCAACACTCCTTAATTTCACAAAATAATCCCAATTTTCACAAATCGCCTATATTTTACCAAGTGGATTCGAATTTTGCCAAGAGTTCTCGGTTTTTTCAACTCTCCTTAATTTCACAAAACCAATCCCAATTTTTGCAACTCACCTACCTGTACTTTACCAAGTGGTTTCCAGTTTTGCTAACTTCCTTGGATTTTCCCAAGTTGCCTCGATTTTACCACCTCTCCTTAATTTCGCAAAACAATCCCAATTTTTTGCATCTCTCCTGAATTTGCCAAGTCACTTCAAATTTTTCAAACTCCCCAAAAATTTTGCCAGTTTTCTCGATTTTGCCAAATCTCCTTAATTTCGCAAAAACAATCCCAATTTTCACAACTCGCCCGTATTTTACCAAGCGGATTCAAATTTTGCCAACTACCCTAGATTTTCCCAAGTTTCCTCGATTTTTCCATCTCGCCACAATTTTACAGAAAAAAATCCAAATTTTTACATTTCACCAGATTTTTGCAAAGTCACTCTGAATTTTGCCAGCTCCCCCAAAATTTGCCAACTCTCCTAAATATTGCGAAGTTGCCTCAATTTTGCCAACACGCCATAAATTTACAGAAAAAAGATTGCAATTTTTACATCTCATCGGAATTTTGTCAACTCTCCCGCGATTTTGCCAAGTCACTCCGAATTTTGACAACTGCCCCTAGATTTTCCCAACTCCCTAAGTTTTGCCAACTCACCATAATTTTACAGAAAGAAATCCCAATTTTTACATCTCACCTGAATTTTGCCAACTGCCCCTAGATTTTGCCAACTCGCCATATTTTTACAGAGAAAAATCCAAATTTTTACATCTCACCTGAATTTTGCCAACTCCCCAAGATTTTGTCAAGTCACTCCGAATTTTGCCAACTTTCCCTAGATTTTTCCAACTCCCTAAGTTTTGCCAACTCGTCATAATTTTACAGAAAAAAAATCTCAATTTGTACATCTCATCTGAATTTTGCCAACTCCCCATGATTTTGCCAAGTCACTCCGAATTTTGCCAACTGCCCCTAGATTTTGCCAACTTGACATAATTTTACAGAAAAAAAATCCAAATTTTTTCATCTCACCTGAATTTTGTCAACTCCCCACGATTTTGCCAAGTCACTCCGAATTTTGCCAACTCCCCAAGATTTTGCCAAGTTGTCCCAATTTTGCCAAGTCACTCCGAATTTTGCCAACTCCCCAAGATTTTACCAAGTTGTCCCAATTTTGCCAAGTCACTCCGAATTTTGCCAACTCCCCAAGATTTTGCCAAGTTGTCCCAATTTTGCCAACTCACCTGTATTTTACTAAGTGGCTTCGAATTTTGCCAACTGCTATAAATTTTGACGTCTCTCCATTTTGCAAACTGCCCTAGATTTACCAACTTGACTCGATTTTCACAACTCCCCTTAATTTTGCAAAAAAAAAAGATTACAAATTTTCACAACTCAACTAGATTTTACGAAGTCGCTTCGAATTTTGCCAACTTCGAGTTACTTTGGGGGGAAGCCTCTCCCCATCCCCCCTTGTTGTGCCCCTGGGTTCTAAATTAGATTCGCATTTGTTTTGTTTCCTTTTAGATGAGGACCGTCCAATCCAAACTTATTGAAGAGTCACTAAAAAAACTATTCTGAAAGAGCAGCAGGGGAAAATTCTCAGCTTTAGAAACTTAAACTTACATTTCTTTTAGAATTAGAAAGAAAAAAAAAACTTTTAGGGAACCAAGGAAATATCTTGATTAGAAACAAAAATATGCATTTTTAATTAGTATTAGGAATTGGTATAATCGTTTTGTTATGCACCTAAATATGTTTGGTCAAATAATTGGAAGAAATGAGCCATATTCAGTATTTTTTTGTGTGTGTTTTGATGAGTCTCAGATGGACTGGGCCTGCTTTCTATGCTCAACATATCGGTTTGTAATCATAATCAATTCACGCATATTATCACTGTACAGTAATTTTTAAATTCCAAAGGGTTCCGAACCTACCGAAAGATTATGAACTATCCCATCTCTATTTTCATGAGCAATCCAGGTCATTGATGTATTATTGATTTCGTTGGATCATGAAATGTCATTAAAATCAAGTCCTCTATCATCATTTTGGAGGTTTGAAAAATCCTTTCTCATTCATTATTTTTATTTTTATTCAGTTCAGTTTTTATTCAGTCATTCAGTTCAGCTGAATATTCTTGGTCGATTGCAATTGAAACCCGTTCTCTTCTTCAATAACCTGAATTCGTTTACTTCATTCTCTAAACTACCAATGGCAAATAAAAGTTCATAATTTTTTCCTCTTTCATAAATTTCCGATTACGGGAAGCCATCTCAAAAAACAAAATAAAATGTAAGAAATATAAAAATATAACTCAACTACAAAATTATATTAGGGGATTTTAACAGCTGCAGAAGTTCCAATCCTCAAAACATTCTAAAAATTTAACGCATGTGTTCTATTCTTGTCATAAACTTTGGGTTGACCTGTTCCTTTTCATTTTGTTCAAACATCTGATTCATGACCGAAGATGTTAGAACCGAAAAGTCGAAGTCCTGTGCTATCGTACTGTGAGGCAAATTTACCAAGTTAACCACAGCTGCTGTAAAGCTGAGCAAGCTAATGGCAGATCTGAAGAGAGGGGAGGTAGATATCCAAGTTCGCTCCAGGTGGCAAAATGGCTGTTGTGGATCCTGGGTTCTTCAACAATAAGTGTCAATCATTAGCACCACCGAACTTTCACCCACAGGGTAGCACGAAACTCTACAACGTGTTCACCACCCAAATGAACAACCCACCCGAAACGATAAGGTGATTTAAGGTGGGTTGTGTCCCTTGGGATCATGTGAGTCGTACGCACTGAGGACAACGCTAAGTTTTACTGGTCAGCAACGGCTGCCAGAAATATAACCAACAGTATGAAAAGGGAGATTCCCAGATGGCATTTCTTTGCTACCAATGACACGAAGCCCAAATTCCTTCAATGCCTCAGTCTCCACCACCCTTCCTTTGTTTAAGGAAGTGGTGATTGCCCTTCTACAACGCTTTCGATGCGCTCGCAGACTGTAGAAATTGAACAAACCAATAGTAAATCCTTATGTGTGAGGGGTATAACACAAGGAACGTCAATTCGCAAAACTGTAGATGATATATTTATTAGCGGCGGTGAAACATCGTAGTGAACTGAAACATAAATAAAGTACATGAAGAATGTTCGACTTCATTTGACGGTGCATCGGTTACGACGACTATTTCTAGTTCTTGCATCTATAATAATGTATCTGACAGGATTTATGTAGGAAAATATAATGACACAATTTCTTCTATTGATAACAAAATCAGTTGTCAGATTGATAATCAGAGATAAAGTTATATTAATAAAATTTTCGCACTACGTTTCATTCTTAACAAGGATTTTTTTCATAAGTTGTTGGTTTCAATTTATACGGTGATATCCTGAACCTATCTACCGTGTAAGAAACCTATCTACTGTAAAAATCGAGGGGCGGGTGAAATTTTATTTTATCAAGTTTGCGTTTGTATTCAAAAAAAATAATTTAGGAAAAGAACAGACTATTGTTCTGCCAAATGGTTCAGTACAATTGAGAAATTACTTTTTACGCCAGCGGGCCTCTTCGAAAAGAAGCTCTATCTCTTACATTGGCTGGGGCGAGGTTGGCTCAGTCGGTAGCGCGCCAGGCTCGTAATCTGTAGTTCCCAGGTTCGAGTCCCAGCTGGGTCAGCGTTGAGATTTATCTCCGCAAAATTCCTCGCCCTGCCCACGGTCAGTAGGGGGCACCGATCGGCTTGGAAAGAGCGTCTTCCGTCGGATGGGACGTTAAGCCGTGGCCCCGTGTGCGGGAGAGACATACCCTGTGCACGTTAAAGAACACGCTGGATGGCCTTGACGGGAGACTACCATCTGTCTCCCAACAGCTGTTCCAGTGGGTCCCCTCCCCCAACCTTCTCTGAGCCTTCGGGGTCCATATGACCTGGCCATTTAGCCCATGGTGTGCAAAAAAGTGCCGCTCAGAGGTAAAACAACCCAATCCAACACAACTCTTACATTGGCCCCTGAAAAACTGTGTAGATGGCTTCAGTCTTTAGTGGTGGGGGAACGGGTGTTTGTCCTATGCCTGTGATTAGGGGGCTGTTTGATATTGTTGGTATTCCCTCTCTCAATAAACATAGTTTCTTTAAACATCCCACCAACCAATTTCTCTCCATAGGTAGTTCGAATGTGAGGCTCTGCACAGAGATTATTCTCTTGATCTCTAATGCAGCTGTCCAAACATAAGAATTTGACCGTTATAATTTAAATATTCTCAGCTTGCAAGAGAGCAGATGGACAGATAAAGATCCGATTCTTAAAAGTAATCTTAATTTCTCTTTTCAGGAAGGGTAGATGAAAAGCATCTCCAAAGGGTTGGTCTGCTTCTCAACAGACACGTTAGTGATGCTCTTCTAGGATATTAGTGCATTAATGAAAGGTTTCATACAGCAACGTTTCAAACAAGCATTAAAGACTTGAATGTTTTCTGCTGTTATGCCTCCACTGAAGATGCTGACGAGGATGAGAATTATAGGTTTCACGCACAACTTCAGCATATTTGGAATTCTGTCAAGAAATGAGATATTACCCTTATTCTAGCGACTTCAATGCCAAAGTTGGTACTGACTCTGACTTTGGTGAGAGGTGATAGGTCCATTTGGTATAGGTAGCTGCAATAGCAATGGAAACGTCTCCTACAAGTAAGTAAACTTAATGGTTTGATAATGACTATCACTTATTACAATCACCGCGATATACACAGTATAAGTACACATGGGTTTCACCAGATGGGCAGCATAAGAATATGCTTGATTATATATTAATTAACATAAATGGTCTAGTTCTTTTAGAAATACCAGGTCTTATGCGGGCATTACCTTGTTAAAAGAGTCTTGTAACATAGAAGTTAGAAGTGTTGTGTTAAGGTTAAAAAAGTTACCTTTAACACTGAAGCTCTAAAAGACTCAGTTATAGCTAAAGCTTACCATGATAGGTTACTTAGTCATTATGATAGTCATGCTTTTCTTACTAATGTAGTTACGTAAGAATAGGACCGTTTTAAACAAGCTTTTTTGAAGTTAACAGTACTCTTTTAGATAAAAAGGAGCAGATGAAGCAAAATTATTTGAGTGAAAAGGCACTTGATCAATACACCTTAATCAATACCGTAGACTATAGAAATTGGAAACTTTCTTCATGGAAAGCATTACACAGAGCTTAATAATCGTGTAAAGGATCAGTTAGCAGCTGATAAGAATCTTTTGCCTGGTGGCTGACTGAAAGCAGTTAAACAGCACAACAGCGGAGTGCTGTACCAGATAGTTAATGTTTTGGGTGGTAGAAAACGGAAAGGTATATAGGGAATAAGGATAGTCCAGGTAAGGTTATAATAGAAGGTGAGGATTCTGTCATGGCTAGGTGGGCTGAGCATTTCCGTGATGTTCTAAACAATTTGGTTAGTTCTACTCCCATTGTTTGTAATGATGATGGAAATTAGTTAATACATAGTTATTTTGACTGATTTGATAAATAGTTTCTAAACTTAAACTACATAAATCCCCAGCGGTAGAGGAAATTTCGTCTCAAATGCTTAGAGCTGGGAATGTTTCGGTTACCAAATGGATGACTGAAATTTTCAATTTCTTTAGGCATTGTTCCTTAGGATTTTAGCAGAGGTAGCAGTCCCGTGGCCAAGTGGCTTGCGCGCTTGGCTACTGATCAATAGAACCTGGGTTCGAGTGCCGGGTAAGACATGAATATTTGTATTGTTTTTCTGCTGAGGTCCTTCCATCATCACAGACCTTCTACTTTGGCATATAAACTAACTGGCTCCTGTCAGACCTCTGTTGCAAGCAGCTGCTTTAGGGGGTATTTATTTATTTTTATTTATTATTATTATTATTACTATATTTCCCAATGAGGATGAGAAGGATAGGTTTTACGGACAACTTCAGGATATTTTGGATTCTGTCAAGAAAGGAGATATTACCCTTGTTCTAGGTGATTTCAATGCCAAAGTTGGTACTGACTCTGACCTTTGGGGAGGTGTAATAGGCCCTTTTGGTATTGGTAGCTGCAATGGCAATGGGCAACGTCTCCTACAGGTAAGTAAACTTAATGGATTCAGAATAACTAACACTTATTACAAACACCGCGACATACATAAGTACACATGGGTTTCACCTGATGGGCTGCATAGGAATATGATTGATTATATATTAATTAACAGCAAATGGGCTAGTTCTGTTAGAAATACCAGGTCATATAGTAGAGCTGAAATTGGATCTGACCATTACCTTGTTAAAAGTGTCTTGCAACTTAAACTTAAAAAGTGTTGTGCTAAGGTTAAAAAATTTACTTTTAATACTGAAGCTCTGAAAGATCCAGTTATAGCTAAAGCTTACCATGATAGGTTACTTAGTCATTATAACAGTCATGGTGTGCTTACTACTGAAGTTGAGGAAGAATGGGGCCGTTTTAAACAGGATTTTTTGGAAACTAACAGTACACTTTTAGGAAAAAAGGAGCAGAGGAGACAGAATTATCTGAGTGATAAAGCACTTGAGCTTAATTTAAAAAGAAAGAACTATAGGAATGTCCTTAATCAATACCCTACTAGCTGTAATAGAAAGCATTACAGAGAGCTTAATAAGCGTGTAAAGGAACAGTTAGCTACTCATAAGAATCTTTGTCTTGACAGCTTGGCTGACAAAGCGAGGAAGCAGTTAGACAGCACAACAGCAGAGAGCTGTACCAGATAGTTAATGTTTTATGTGGTAGAAAACGGACAGGCATACAAGGATTGAAGGATAAACAAGGTAAGGTTATAGAAAATGAAGATTCTGTCATGACTAGGTGGGGTGAGCATTTCAGTGATGTTCTAAACAATGTGGTTAGTTCTACTCCCATTGTCTGTAATGATGATAGATGCATTGATGGCTTTAATGTTGGCCCTATAACACAATCTGAAGTTATTTTGGCTATTTCTAAATTTAAACTTCATAAATCCCCAGGGGAAGATAAAATTGCTACGGAAATGCTTAGAGTTGGGAATGTTTCGGTTACCACGTGGATGACTGAAATTTTGAATATCTTTTATGATAAAGGCATGGTTCCTAAGGATTTCACCAGAGCTATTATTATTCCTATTTTCAAAAAAGGTGATCAGATATTTTCCCTTAGGCAGATTCTTTAGAAATGTTCAGAGTTTCAGAAATCTTTGGTTGCTATCTTTGTTGATTTCAAAAAGGCTTTCGACTCTGTTGATAATCGTAATTTGTGATTGATTGCGATGCCATGTGGCATACCAGTCAAGTTATTTAACATAATAAGAGCTCTCTATAATAACACTGAGTCGTGTGTGAGAGTTGGTAAGGCTTGTAGCAATTGATTTAGCATTACTTCTTGTGTTCGACAAGGGGGCATTTTGTGTCTTTTCTCTTTAGTTTTTTTATTTATTATGTTATGCGAAATTCATTTCAAGGGAAAGATTTTGGCCTTAAATGGACTGGAGATACGGAAATTTCTGATTTAGATTATGCTGATGTTTTAACCCTTTTGGCAAATGATGTTGATGAGATGAACTCTTTCATTCGAGCTGTTGATGAGACTGGTAGTAGAGTAGGTTTGGTTATAAACAGAGAGAAAACTAAAATGATGAAAATTGATCTAGCAGGCTGTGATTCAGTTAATATGAATTGTTGCAGTCTTGAGCAGGTGTCACAGTTTAATTATCTTGGGAGCTATGTAAGAGCTAATGGTGATGTGCGGCATGAGATTAACAGACGAATAGGGATTGCTGCAGGGACTTTTAAGAATCTATGGAGAGTGTGGGGAAATAGGCGTATACACCTAAAGACTAAAATTAGACTGTATAATAGTTTGGTTCTTTCTAGGGTTAGTTATGGTAGTGAAACGTGGACGCTGTGTAAACAAGATAACAGGAAACCAGATGCTTTTGATTCTAGATGGTTATGCAGTATCTTGGGCATTAGGTTGCTCAACTTTGTAACTAATGATGAGGTTAGGGAAAGGAGTTGGCAACCTCCTTTAAGCAGCATATTGTGCAGAGAGAGACTCCGTTGATTTGGCCATGTTGCCCGTATAGATAATTATAGATTGGCGAATAGGGTTATGAACAATGTGCCTAAAGACTTCAGAAAGAGGGGGAGACCTAGGATGCGGTGGGCAGATAATGGCAAACAGGACCTTGTTAGAATTGGTGTGCAGTGGCCGGATGCAGCAGTTGTAGCTGAGGACAGACTTGCTTGGAGAACTAAATTGTACGGTCTGGTTGGACCTCCGTAGCCATGGCTGCTTGAGGATGATGATGATGACAATTTTTTAAAAAGGGAATGTGATAACTATAGGGGTAGCAGCCTACTTTCGTTCCAAGTGAAGTACTTTGCAATATTCTGTTTAATAGAATTAAGAATCTGCTTGACGGACAGTTACTTGACGAGCAGTGTAGATTTATAACTGGTAGGGAGTGTAAATCGGAGTTTTTCACAGGCGGATTCTTGACAAATGTTTAGTTTTAGAAACCTTTGCTAGCTTTGTTGATTTCAAAAGGGCTTTTGAGTCTGTTGATCATAATAATTTGTGATTGATCATGAGATCGTATGGCATACCTGACAAGTCAGTTAACATAATACACAACTCTCTGTAATAACACTGAGTCGTGGGTGAGAGTTGGTAATGCTTGCAGCAATTGGTTTAGCATTGCTTCTGATGTTCGACAAGGGTGCATTTTGTCTCCTTTTCTCTTCAGTTTAGTTATTGATTATTCTATCGAACTTCACTGCAAAGGAAAGATTTATCTTTAAATGGCCTGGAGATCTGAAAAGTTCTGATTTAGATTATGCAGATGATTTGGCCTTGTTGACTAATGATGTTGATGAGATGAATTCTTTCATTAGGGCTGTGGATGAGACTGGTAATAGAGTTAGTTTGGTGATAAACAGAGATAAAACTAAAGTGATGAAAATTGGTCAGGCAGGCTGTAGTTCAATGAATCTGAACAGTAATGTTCTTGAGCAGGTGGCTCAGTTAAATTATCTTGAGAGCTGTGTAACAGATTATGGTGATGTGCATCATGGGATTAACAGACGAATGGGGATGGCTGCTGGAATTTTTAAGAATCTATGGAGAGTGTGGAGAAATAGGCGTATACACCTAAAGACTAAAATTAGACTGTATAATAGTTGGTTCTTTCTAGGGTTAGTTATGGTAGTGAAACTTGGATACTTTGTAAACAAGATAACAGAAACTAGATTCTTTTGATTCCAGGTGTTTACACAGTATTTGGGCATTAGGTGGTTCAACTTTGTAACTAATGATGAGGTTAGGCAAAGGAGTTTGCAACCTCCTTTAAAGCAGCATATTGTGCAGAGAGACACTAAGTTGGTTTGGCCATGTTGCTCGTATGAATAATTATAGATTGGCGAATAGGGTTATGAACAGTGTGCCTAAAGGCCTCAGAAAGAAGGGGAGACCTAGGATGCGGTGGGCAGACAATGTCAAACAGGACCTTGTTAGAATTGGTGTGCAGTGGCCAGATGCAGTAGATGTAGCTCAGGATAGACTTGCTTGGAGAACTAAATTGCACGGTCTGGTTGGACCTCCGTAGCCATGGCTGCTTGAGGATGTTGATGATGATGATGATGTGTCATCAATGAACATAAAAATAAAATCGGCCTAATAAAAGTGGTAGGGGATGTATTGATCAGATATTTTCACTCAGGCCGATTGTTGAGAAATGTTTAGAGTTTCAGAAACCTTTGGTTGCTAGCCTTGTTGATTTCAAAAAGGCTTTTGACTCTGTTGATCGTCATAATTTGTGGTTGGTTGTGGAATCATATGGTATACCAGACAAGTTAGTTAACATAATGAAAGCTCTCTATAATAACACTGAGTCGTGTGTGAGAGTTGGTAAGGCTTGTAGCAATTGGTTTAACATTACTTCTGGTATTCGACAAGGGTGCATTTTGTCTCCTTTTCTCTTTTGCTTGGTTATTGATTATGTTATGCGAAATTCACTTCAAGGGAAAGATTTTGGCCTTAAATGGACTGGAGATACGAAAATTTCTGATTTAGATTATGCTGATGATTTAGCCCTTTTGGCAAATGATGTTGATGAGATGAACTCTTTCATTCGAGCTGTTGATGAGACTGGTAGTAGAGTAGGTTTGGTTATAAACAGAGAGAAAACTAAAGTGATGAAAATTGGTCAGGCAGGCTGTGATTCAGTTAATCTGAATGGTTGCAGTCTTGAGCAGGTGTCACAGTTTAATTTTCTTAGGAGCTATGTAACAGATAATGGTGATGTGCGGCATGAGATTAACAGACGAATGGGGATGGCTGCTGGAATTTTTAAGAATATATGGAGTGTGAAAAAATAGGCGTATACACCTAAAGACTAAAATTAGACTGTATAATAGTTTGGTTCTTTCTAGAGATAGTTATGGTAGTGAAATTTGGACCTTTTGTAAACAAGACAATGTGATGCTTTTGATTCAAGATGCTTACGCAGTATCTTGGGCATTAAGTGGTTCAACTTTGTAAATAATGATGTTAGGCAATGGAGTCGCAGTCTACTTTGAGCAGCATATTGTGTAGAGAGAGACTCCTCTGGTTCGGCCATGTTGCCCGTATGCATAGATATAGATTAGCGAATAGGGTTATGAATCATGTGCCTAAAGGCCTCAGAAAGAGAGGGCAGTGGATCTAGGATTCAGTGGGCAGCCAATGTCAAAGAAGACTTTGTTAGAATTGGTGACTGTAGTTAGATGCAACAGATGTAGCTCAGGTAATACGTTTGGAGGATTAAATTGCACAATCTGGTTGGAGCTCCGTAGCCCCATGAGAGCTTGCGGATGATCATGAAAGACATTTTCAGTATCCGGTGCGGTCAGGACCACTACCCACAAGTTCAAAGTGTAGTACATCCGAATGAAATTCAATAATAATAGTTTCAAATATTTATCTCAATTAGAAGACAAGATATCAGACCAGAATTTTTAAGAGGGTTCGACCTCTTTTTGAGCTGGGTACTGAATCCGAGCCTGCTTCTAATCACCGTAGAATACAGCTCCTGCGTGCTTAGCTAATTAGGGCTCAAAAGAATTCGTTGCGAAAAGCTTATGTGTTTATTTCTTGAAAAAATAACTAGGTGACTGATAAAAATAGTTTTTTCCAATAATATAAAATGATTAAACAAGAAACTGGCTTCAAAGTGATTACATTGACGACAACACTTTCAGAATGAAAGTAATGTTAATTAATATATTTCAGTTACATCGCACTTCTCTAATGAACGATATCCATTTTTTTCACTTCCTTGGGTAATTTATTGAACATAAAATATCTTTTTTCCCCTCACATATAATGAGTTATAAGCTTTTAACTAAGTACCTGGAAGACCGAGCTTTGCTCGGTAAAGGTGGGCTGAGTGATAAACTTGCTGTGCATACAAAATTTTACATTTTGCTATGTTATTTCCAAAGATTGTAATACTAAGTGAAAATCATTAAGACTAAAAATGTAAGACGAATCAGAGACAGGCAACTCCTCGATGATCTCGGCGTTGATCTTACTGACGTCTTTGTTCAATGGAGCGAGTATAGCTCGCTCCTTCATCCCTTCAGAGTTTTCATTGGCGAGGCAATTTCCGAAGACTTCATCGATGAGATTGCAATTAGAAAGGATGATCCATATTGACTCAGGTAATAAATCATCACACCTTTATTATTATTATTTTATTCTTCAAATACAAAAAAAATCCACCAAGCCTGGGAAAAGGGGGTATCCCCGGATGACCCCCTAAATGATATTTCCCAAAGTCGAGACCTAGCTAAATCGCTTTCTCGCACCCAAAAACGGTATTCACCCCATTTTATCAATATCCTTAGGCCCGTTTTCAAGATAAAAGTTACATACAAATATGCAAGAATGCATACAAATATACAAGAATTGCACGCTTTAGAGTATAGGATGTTTTGTACAAATATAATGATTATTTAACGTATTTCCTTCTGGCGAAATATTGGCTGAATTATGAAGTTGATTAACATTAATCCGGTAGGAGATGCGAATTAGCATGAACCTGTGCCGTCGTCTGTTTCTAGCGCTCTGCGGAGTTCCTCTGAAGTTTTGTAAGTTTATCGTTGTTTTGTGGTTCCTCGTTGTTAAACTTCATATTTTGAAAATTTCTCTATTACGTGAAATATATTTTGTGTGCTATACTATAACTTAGTAACAACAGTAAAGCTCTATAATTGATTTATTAAATTTAGTCGATTTGACTAGATATTTTACGTTGCCTTTCTGGTGTACATGGCGGAAGCAGACTGCAGTATGAAACTTCCGAAGGTAGGTGCATCAGCCTCTAGAGTTAGATTGCTATAATGTTCAGAAAAATATACCACAAAAAAATAAATATAATTATATTAATATAAAAATAAAAATAATAAATTTATATAAATATAAATAATAATTATATATTTAATAAATTATTTAATATAAAAAATAAATATCACCACAAATTCCACTACAAACCACAAACAATGAAATGAGAAATTTCTGCCTGTCTTACTTCGCCAACGGATATTCAGTCCATGCGAGTCACTCCTGCTAAATCTCTTTCATATGCACTTCAACAGAATTTTTAACTACTAAATTTCTGCTACGGAGTAAAGAGACCTCCATTTCACTCGAGGAATTACAGGAAGAACTGACACTAGACAATCACTCGGTGCTAGAATTGCGCCATTTCACATGGCGGTCTGGTAACAATATTATTCCCTCAATAAGTGTTCAAACTACTATCGTCAGACTTCGCTCTCCCTTGGAAGTCAAATTGCGGTGACAAATTCAGTATCCGTCGCGTTTTATCGATCGACCCAAACCATGCAGCAAATTCCACGTTTCGGCCATTCTTCACAACAGTCCCGTAGTAAAATTCGGTGTACAATTTGTAGTGATGAACATGAACATCTTCTTGCACAGCAACCATTCTTAAATGCTGTCTTTGATTTGCATCACCCGTACAAGAATAGTGTGGGCAGGGAAATACCGCCGGAAATGTCACACACCCTTTTCTTTCCCCCTTCGGTGCTAGAAGAGAAAACACCCCTGATAAGAGATAAAAGACGGAAATTAGTTTTTAAAGCTTGGAAATAAACAATCAAGTCAGGGGCGTAGCCATGGGGGAGATGGGGGAGGCTCCCCCTCTGAAGTAACTCGGAGTTGGCAAAATTCGAAGCGACTTCGTAAAATCTAGGTGAGTTGTGAAATTTTGTAAACTTTTTTTGGCAAAATTAAGGGTAGTTGTCAAAATAGAGGCAACTTGGCAAATCTAAGGCAGTTTGGAAAATGGAGAGACGTCAAAATTTAGAGCAGTTGGCAAAATTCGAAGCCACTTACTAAAATGCAGGTGAGTTGGCAAAATTGGGACAATTTGGCAAAATCTTGGAGAGTTGGCAAAATTCGGAGTGACTTGGCAAAATCGTAGGGAGTTGGCAAAATCTTGGAGAGTTGGCAAAATTCGGAGTGACTTGGCAAAATCGTAGGGAGTTGACAAAATTCAGGTGAGATGTAAAAATTTGGATTTTTTTCAGTAAAATTATGTCAATTTGGCAAAACTTAGGGAGTTGGCAAAATCTAGGAGCAGTTGGCAAAATTCGGAGTGACTTGGCAAAATCGTGGTGTGATGTAAAAATCAGGCAAAAATCAGGTGAGACTTTTTTCTGTAAAATTATGGCGAGTTGGCAAAACTTAGGGAGTTGGAAAAGGAAAAGTTGTCAAAATTCGGAATGACTTGGCAAAATCTTGGGGAGTTGGCAAAATTCAGGTGAGATGCAAAAAATTTGATATTTTTCTGTAAAATTATGGCGAGGTGGCAAAATATAGGGGCAGTTGGTAAAATTCGGAGTGACTTGGAAAAATCGTGGAGAGTTCAGAAAATTGAGGTGAGATGTAAAAATTGCAATCTTTTTTCTGTAAAATTATGGCGTGTTGGCAAAATCGAGGCAACTTCGCAATATCTAGTAGAGTTGGAAAATCTTGGGGGAGCTGGCAAAATTCAGAATGACTTTGCAAAAATCAGGTGAGATATAAAAATTTTGATTTTTTTTTTCTGTAAAATTGTGGCGAGATGGCAAAATCCAGGGAACTTGACAAAATGTAGGGCAGTTGACAAAATTCGAATCCGCTTTGTAAAATATGGGCGAGTTGTAAAAATTGGGATTGTTTTTGTGAAATTAAGGAGAATTGACAAAATCGAGAAAACTTGGCAAAATTTTGGGGAGTTTGAAAAATTTTAAGTGACTTCAGGACAGATGTAAAAATTATGATTATTTTGTGAAATTAAGGAGAGGTGGTAAAATCGGGGCAACTTGGCAAAATCTAAGGTAGTCGGCAAAACTGGAAACCACTTGGTAAAGTACAGGTGAGTTGCAAAAATTGGGATTGGTTTTGGGAAATTAAGGAGAGTTGGCCAAATCAAGGGAAAATTCGCACTGACTTGGTACTAATTAGACAAGTTGTAAATATTGGAAGAAATCTGAGAAATTATGGCTAGCTGGCAAAAATGCGAGATAGTTGGGAAAATATTTAAAAATTATATTAAACCAGACATTATTTGCCCAGTTGGAAAATCTTTAATTCCTCCCCCCTCCCCGCCAACCCATAGTTCTCCGCTACGCCCCTGAATCAAGTGACCAATCGTGGGGAAATCGCTACAACTGGAAAGGGAAATATTCAAAGTGGTGGATGTCGGGAAAAGGATGAGTCATTGCCAAACACACGCGTGAAACGTGGAATCGTTTTGCAATTGCTGTTACAAAAAAAATTGAATTATCTTTACAATATGGTTCTGTGCCAAACTTAAACACGGAACCATAATTCAATATCATCTTTGTAGGTTGGCTGTTGCTAAGGAATTATAAATATTTATTGCCGTTCCTTTTTTCGCAACAGAATGAGTTTAAGATTTTCATGCTACTTGCAAAATTTCTGCAAATGGAACCGTGTCTTATGTTCCTTTTCACGTATAGAGATATATTATTTATTATATGTACAATTTCCATTACGCTACTAATTAACTTGTTGGTTTTATTTCTTTATATCCTTTATTCCACCAGTCAAAGCGTCAATTTCTTTCATAGAAAAAAATCGGGAACTGAAATAGTTTATAAAATTAAAATATTTAGCCAATTCTGAAATTTAATAGCATTTGTAGAAGGTATACTGGAAACTTAATTTAAGAAAAAAAAATTCCATTCAGTAAATAAAAAAGTAACATTTTTAGGAATAAATAAAGTTGTTCCTAATTTTTTTCCCCTTGGAATAGAATGGTAGTACTTTGGGCTACCATTTTTTGTACCTTGCATGAAAAATGGAAAAAATAAAATGGTGATTTTTGAATTTGCGAAATTTAACAGTTATGCTCACATGGAATACTCTGTGATTAATTACTTTACTAACGGATTGTATTGGAAGTACGCACTAAGCATCATATTCAAGTTTATGACTATGCATGTACATTGGAAGCTTCTGCATTTTGATGTAGCAAATTAAGGGATCAGGAAATTGTTTCCCCACCAGTCCTGGGAATAAACGTGGCCTTTCACATTTCCTTTTCAGTGTGTAAGCTGCTTCCCCGATTTTCCTTGCTCTCCTCCAGACTGTTAACTCGTTGAAGGTATCCAATGAGAGAATTAAAAAAGTTGTTTTCGGTCGTGAACTGAATGTTCCAAAATTGTGGTTGCTACACTTGAAATAGGATATTGCGCAATCCGGAATAGCGTTTTGACTGTAGAATCGCGATCTTGATGATCTAAATGTGAACACATCTGTAAGGGATATTTGTTATATTTTGTGTCTCTGCTAATGGAATGTATGTTCAGTTTTCGAAAGTTGTAGGTAATAGGATCGCAATTCTGCACAGATCGCAACTTTCGGACCTCGCTAAGATCGGAACTGAATCGTTATTTTGAAATTACCACAATGACTGATATTTTACATTCGTATAATTTTTGAGCAGGAAAAGAAATAAGAAGAGAATTTCGAATATCATTGTGAAAATATATTCTTTTTTTATTTATTATTATTGTTATATATACTTTTGCATTCAATCCCCTGATTTGCTAATTTTCGATACCTGCACATTTGGATATATCATCAACATTCGTTATAATAAATGAAAAAGGGATCAGTTCATCTGAATATGCTATGAATCGCAAACATTATCATAGTAATTGTGTAGATGATAGTTCTCGAAATAGCAGCATACGCATCAATATAATACTAAATGAAAACTCACGGGAATGGAAGACTTAAAGAACTTCTACAATAAAGGTTTAATATTTATTTCAAAAGAAAGAGTATGATCCGTTCATAGGAATATCTTACAAATATTTTCAACGTGAAGTATTTTTTACGTTTAAAAATAGATTTCAATTTTTAATTTTGAGACTTCTAATTTTTTTTTTAATTATTGACGACATTTAGGATATTTGCAACAAAATTACATATCGACAATAAAGAAGAATCTTCGAAAATACTCGTCATCTGTGGTGGCCTTCTCATACAAGGACTACTAACACCAAAGTCACTGCTCACTCAGAGTTAACACAGCAGAGAAATTTTGCCTTGCTGGAACACTCACTAGCTGCCTAACCACTGTGCCATTTAAAATTAATTCTGTTAATTTCTGTTTCAGTTAAAACTGGTTTAATTAAAATTTTAAAAATTTAAATGAACATTTTTAAATTTTACATTTTTGGAAATTTGGTTTTCAAAGATATTTCACTTTTACCTTCGATCTCATATTTCAAGATTAAACTTCACTTCTTATATTTTAGTTTATGAGTTTTTCAATTTTAGTAATTTCATTTTCAGATTTATTTATTTATTTATTATTCTTTTTTTTGTCCTTTTTTTTTCGTTTTTCGTATTAAATTATTTTTACATTCAAGTTCACTATTTAATTAAAAAAAATCTTCATGTCTTTAACTTTTTAATTTCTCATTGTTAAAATTTTATTTGTCTTCATCTCTTTAACTGCATTATATTTGTTTTTCTATTTATTTTTTAAATTTTTATGCATTAGAAAAAAATTCTAAATTCGAAATGTTTTTTTATTTTTTCCATTATTTCTTTTCTTGTTGCAGGTTTTTAATTTCAAGTGTTAAATCTATTTGTAGTGTCGGACATTAAATATGGGGCTAAAATAAATTTATACAAAGATGTTTTCGATATCGAAACAGTAGAGAAGTTTAAGTTTCGTATAAGACGATCGGATTTTCGTAGTCCCCTGGTATGTTCCTGGATACAGGTATCCAGATATACATAGGTGTCCTGGATACAGGTATCAAGTTTGACACATAAGCCAGCTTTTACAGATGTCGGAGACAGAGGACTGATTGGTGTTCAGTAGCTGTGCGAATCCCTGGATCTACGATGTGGATTTTCGTTTAGCAATGCCTTTAGACTGTATCGTTATTACTTATCTACAAGTTCGTTTCCGAGCTGAAAGTCGTCGAATGGAACTTGTTCATATCAACAGTAACAGGTGCTTTTAGAGCTGACTTTGTCCCCATATACTTTTAACATTTTAAAGAAAAACTCTTGGACAACGACACCATTACTGAAGTCGTACAGTATGATGGAACGAATTCACATCTTGCGTTACCATTGTGAAGCGCCTGTTGCCACTTGTATGGTCGAAATATAAGTGCAAAACGTCATTAGGTACCTCAGCTACGCATGCGCTATCTTTTATATCGTTTACAAGATCACTGAACATTTCCTGACAATTGGAAACGCGTTTTTAAATTTTTTTCCCATTACTTTTGCATGAACCCAATATATATATACATATTTCCAGATTTGATACTTTTATCTTTGCTTTTATCCACATGACTTAATCTAATACTTTTTTTAATTTTACACTTTTATCCACATAATTTAATTTATAATGGAGGCATTTAGTTCACTCAAAACAGTGCGCTAAGGCATTGTATATAAAGCGTGCATATAATATGATCAATCCATAACGATCGACGAATTCCTCAAATAGGTCGTAAAGACACACACTTGAACATCAGGTTCAGAAGATGGTCTTATTTTAAGCATGTATCCAAATGTTTGGTAACTATACCCCATCTGTCCAGTTCACTTACATTTTCTTTTTATTTATATTGCGTTTAATTTAAACTTTTAGATTTTTCATGTTTTAAGTTTCCAAAATACTTTTAACATCGCATTTAATTTGAATCTATTTAGTTTTTCGACATTATTTCTCTAATAGCAGAAATATAATCTATAGAGTTTTAGGGCTGCCTTTTCGTAACGAATCAAGATAGGAAGACTACTGCATATTTCGTACTCTCGCAAATGTATGATGACGATATTATTAGGAAAAGAAAATGTGCAACCGTGAAGTCGTGACTATGATATTGTCTGACGCTGGAGATGTGCCATAGACTTGAGTGCTAAATATGCCAGAATTATCATCTACACTAGGGGTACGCCTACAACATGGAGTACGCCGTGAGAGTTCAAAAGTCGCTAGATACGTGTATATGTATATGTTTTATTCCCATTGTTATACTATAACTATAGTTTTATCTACCTATACAAGGGATACGCCAGTTACATACACATTTCTTGGGGGTACGTGAAGCATAAAAGATTGAGAACCACTGATCTGCACTATTAATATTATAATGTTTGAGATTCATAGCATATTGAGACGAACCTCTATCATTTATTACAAAATGTTGCTAATGATACTTTATATCTATATTAGAATATACAGATTTATATCTGTATTGGAATATACAGTTGCTGATGATACTTTATATCTGAATTACTGTGTCACTGTACTTTCGTTATCATTCATTTCACTTTATTTCCCCTGTAAGATGATTTCAGTGGAGTTATCGCTTGTGCTACTTTTCCATGCACGGTTACTCTTTGAAGCGCGCGGTGCCGGTAAGATATAAAATCTACTTTCACCACTGATAACTTCACACAATATTCACCCATCCGTTCGCAGGGAATTATGGCTATTATATAGTACTGGAAACCAATCAGTGCCTTCGGCAGCTGTTGAGATTTAGACCATCAGTACGACCCACATTTGGCCTCGAACGCAATAGCGGATCTGAACATTCTTAACATTTCTCAGCTCTGCTGCTCAAAATAGCCCTATTAACCAATTTTTAGCTCCATAGTAATATACACAGAAATTTGACCTTTGGCTTCGAAGGACCCACTGCATCCAAAATTTCATGTTTCAGTTCATTCACCATTTTTTATCTCTGGAGTACCAATAAAACGACACTGCTCAAAGTGGAAATCGCAACAGGGTGAAGGAAGTGATGTACACCGAAGAGCCAAAGCATTACGACCACCTGCATAATATGATGTTGGACCTCCATGTGTCGCCAAAACAGCTCTTACCCGGCGAAGCATGGACGCTACAAGATTTCTAAAGGTGTCTTGTGGTATCTGGTACCAACACGTTACCAGTAGATCCTTTAACTCTTGTAAGTTACGTGGTTGAGCCATCGCAGATAGCATATGCTGTTCCAACACAAACCACAGATGATCGATTGGATTAATGTCTGGGGAATTTGGAGGCCAGGGCAATCATGCTTTAAGTTTCCAAAATCATTTTAACATCGCATTTAATTTGAATCTATTTAGTTTTTCGGCATTATTTCTCTAATAGTAGAAATATAATCTATAGAGTTTTAGGGCTGCGCCTTCTTAACGACCCACATTTTGAATACCTGGAAATCTTCCTTATGTTCCACAAGCCATTCTCGAACGAATGGGGCAGTGTGGCATGGCGAATTATCCTGCTGAAAGAAGGCACTACTAGAGATACTGTCGCCATGAAAGGATGTACCTGGTCTGCAATGATGTTTAAGTAGGTGGTAGATGTCATAGTTTACTACACATGAATGACTGATCCCAGGGTTTCCCAGCAGAACATTGCCAAAGCATTACATTCCTCCAACGGCTTGTTTTCGTCCCACATTGCATCCTGGTGCCAACACTTCCCCAGGTAAATGACACACAAGTACCCGGCCGTCCACATGGGGCAACAAGAAGCGAGATTCATCGGACCAGACGACCTTCTTCCAATCATTCAAGGTCCAGTTTTGATGCTTGTGTGCACATTGCAGGCGCTTTCGACGGTGAATCGAGGTTAGCATGGACACTTGGAGCATCCTGCAGCTACGCAGCTCCATTTTCAGTAGGGTTCGATGTACTGTGTGTTGTGACACTTTACTCCCGTCACCAGCATTCAAATTTAGAGCGAGTTGCGTCACAGTATCCTTTCTGTTGGCTCGTACCATACGGGATAGCCTTCGCTCACTTCGAGCATCGATGATTTAGTCGACCCACACCTTGCCGCCGATGGTGGTGAGCCCTTGCCAGGAGTTCGTGGTTTTTCCCTCCTCGGACCACTTTTTGAAGTTACTAACCACTGCTGACCTTGAACACCCCACAAGCCTTGCCATCTCGGAAATGCTCTGACCCAGTCGTCTGGCCATTACAATTTGGCCTTTGTAAAACTCGCTTAAGTCCACTGCCTTTCCCATCGGAAGAACAAGAAAAACACTGATTAGCTGAGCTCAGTATCACGTGTTATTTATACCGTTTTATGACCTTCACACTCGCCGTCCTTTACCTGCAATTGCTTCGATTTGCATAAAGATGCGCTGGTCATAACGTTTTGACTCTACGGTGTATATGCCTGAAATTGTGAGTAAATGTGCCAATGATCAAAAAAGGGAAAGCGAGAACGCAAGGTACGTGCGTTTATTGTAGATTCATCAGGCGTCACGAGCGCCGTGTCAACTTGGATTCTCAATATCCTTGTTTGTGGCGACCCAAGACGAAGATTATAGTTAGGTTTTGGCGAGTGCTTGGACTTTGCTTCTATAGTACTGTTCAGCCCCGACAGTGTATGGTGGTAAACATGGCATTATCCCGATAGATGTAGTGCAGTCTCTGAATTGCGAAGCATCTGGGTTTTGTCATTCATTATATTACCTGTAGATTCATCAGCACATAGTAAGCCGACCTCAGGCAGTTATGCAAGCCTGTAGAGGTCTCAACATTCAATCAGTCAGATGGTTAATGGTGTCTTGAGGTGTGGCGTTCCAAACAGCATAGAATTGGGCTGTACCAGGTTCAACGCCAGAGGGAGCTGGTGAAGTCTGGAACCCATAAGGTCCACACATGCTCAACGGGCGACAAGTTTGGGAGTAAGGCGGCCATGGGAGAATGTCTACACCTTGGAGACTGTGTGGCATGCATGCAGTGTGGGCAACATGCAGTGTGGGGGGTGCTATTGTCCTGCTATACAATCAGTTCAGGCATGGTGATAAGAAAGGGTCGTGCCACAGGATTAACGATGTCGTCGATATAACGTCTCGTCATTAGCGTGTCATAACATGGAGCAGAGATGTCCAGCCGTCATACGTATGCCACCCATATAATGTAAGACGGTTAGGAGCCGTATGGTGGATAATGGAATAGGAATTCTCATGTCATTGACGATGCCGAGGCCATGCGTACAAACGGCCATCTGGCATGTCGAAACAGAATCAGGACTCTTCTGTGTACAGCATTTTTCTCCATTTCCTAGTCCAATGTTGCCTCGCTCGACACCAGTGGAGACGTCATAACCGTTGATGTCTCTGCAATGGCAGATGCTGGGGTGGACACCTCGCTCGACACCAGTGGAGACGTCATAACCGTTGATGTCTCTGCAATGGCAGATGCTGGGATGGACACCTCGCTCGACACCAGTGGAGACGTCGTAAACGTTGATGTCTCTGCAATGGCAGATGCTGGGGTGGACACCTCGCTCGACACCAGTGGAGACGTCGTAACCGTTGATGTCTCTGCAATGGCAGATGCTGGGATGGACACCTCGCTCGACACCAGTGGAGACGTCATAACCGTTGATGTCTCTGCAATGGCAGATGCTGGGGTGGACACCTCGCTCTCATTCATGCATCATGCAAACGCTCTCTAATGGTTTGTGTGGAGACCACGTCCCGTAGCTATCAGGAAATCACTCTGCAGCATAATCGCTGTGACCGGGGCTGTAGTAAATATGATACCGGGCGAAATGAAACTTCGACGTCCCCCCCCCCCCGCCTCCTCCCAACGAAACGTTTTTTAACTGTAAAAAATTGATTGTCTTGATTTGGTTGTTTGGGGTTTTATAAAGCAAAGGATTGCGTATTATAATTTAAATTGCTCTTTTTTAAAAATGATTTTAATTTTTATAATTACATAAAGTTTATCTGAATGAGATATTTTGGTTTTCGTTATAAAAAGGTTTTTTTTTGTCTACAGAGCCTGGATTTACAACTCACTGCCCCTAGGCACAAGAACAGTAGTGCACAACTATATGTGTAATGCTCTCCATTTTCTAGGGAAAAATGAGATTTAGTTTTATGTTTACATGAAAATAGGTAATTTCACATTTTTGGCAACAGTTTGTTTCTAGATACTTACAAAATTATAGTAATAAATATTATACAAAGCATGGGATGATTAGAGCCGTGATGAGAGGAAGCTCTAGGTTAAATTCGATGATCATAGTTCTTATCGTTTGTAAAAAATATTTTCACTGCTTTGTAAAGGGAATGGTTTTGGCGAAGGCAAATTGGGAGAGGGTGTGTGTGAAAACTTCGTATTGCTTAAAGCGGGGATGTGAGGAAACTGTATACCAAATGCAGCGAAAGGTACTTTCGCTGCTTAGGAGAAATTCTCCGCATTTAAGCGCGTGCGTGTGTGTGGATGGGAGAAGTTTTTTATGAAAAGAAATTTTCGGGGAGGACAATATTTCAAGGGTCCTAACCATTACGCTATTCTAAGTTACAATTAGGGGAACCAGTATACTGAGTTTGATGGTTCGAGAGTTTACGTTTTGTGTTTTAGATGCATTTCTTACTATATTTTAGGGGGAGTGGGATAATATTTTTTTGGGGAAAGGAAAATTTCCAGAGTCCGAACCCTTACACTGGTCTAAGTTAAGATTAGAGGAAGCAGGATGATGAATTTAGTGGTTTTAGCTCTTACCATTTTGATAAATCTCCATTCCATCTTTACTTCACCAGAAAAGATATTTTAGGATTAATAAGACTACAGATTTTCCTAATCCTCTTCTCTCTACATTTTGTATAATATTATCGTAATATGAGATGATTTGTAATATACATCTTTTCAAACGAAGGATTAGTTTGGAGGGAAGAAATATGCTGGGGTTCTAAAACAGAAACAAACAGCAGATCTTCTCAGATATATAACAGATTCTTTTCTTGTCTGGCTTTGATGTCATTCACGAGTATAAAACTGTGAAATATTGGGTATTGGAGGAAAAAAAACAATTAGAACTATTATTTATGGCCTGAAATAGATTAATATGTACATCAATAATAAGAATACGTTTGAAATTAATGAAAAAAATAATGAGAGAAAAGACATACAAGGGTTTAATAATTAAGAAACATATCGTGGGTCTGTCAGACACAGGGCGACTATCTGTTTTACAAAACAGAGCCCAACCGATGAAGGGTTAAAATTTTGTTTGAAGGGTTAAAATTTATTCAGAATGAACAAATTATACATAATTATCTGAAGTATTTGGCACTTCCGTGATATGTGAATGGAAAGCTATATTGAAAGTTCCCTAACAATGAAATAAAGCCTTTTTTGGCAAAACTTTGCGGGAAATTAAAAATATTCACCAGATCGTGATTTTGAATAATATTTATTATTTAAAGGATTCTAGCGACTGAAACATGCAACAAAAATATAACTACTCGTAAGAGTTTTCCTTAAAAGCTATAATAACTCGTTTGTTAAAATAAATGTATAGTTGAACCCGTTTCTAAAGAATTTCAAGGGACACTCGAAACACATCGCTAAATCCTTAGATTCGTTATAAGAAACATTGATTGGAAAGTTGTCTAAAAACAGATATATATATATATCATGAATGTGGATGTTTTAGTCTTAAAAGTAAAGAATACAGTGCATTTAATTTGACCCGCAAAATCAAACAGCTTATCTGCAGGTAAATGAATAAATTAAATTAAACCTAGGTCATTCAACCAATGGTTATACATCAAATAAATTCACGAAATACAACACATAATATTCAGCTAATTTGAATTTCCCAAATATATTTTCAATTAGGTTTCAGTGTACTAAATGAATCTATATTTAGTATTTATTCCCTTGGGATAGCATTATATGTATATAAGTGGTATTTGATATTCGGAGGCACGTTTTCCGTAATCATTTCGAAAAGCAGACATTTTGTAATACCCTTGGTTTTGAAGTCTAGTATTTTTGTTGTGTTGAAAATTATTTAATTTGCCTCACGATGGTATTGCTGCTGGAGATCGTATGACTTCATTAGAGTACTTCGCAGTGTACATCCAGGTCAGGCAGTCATCCAGGTCATATTGGGAATGCTCTTCGTATATTTGATTTCATTTTTATCTTCATTTTGTGGCGGGGTAGCTTGGATGGGCTTATCTGCTGTCTTGTAACTAATTTTTCAGTTTTATTTATCAGATTCTTAGGATACGCTGCATTGAGAGCCGCTTCGTAAATGTTTAGTTTTTTATTTTTATAAAGTCTACTGATGATGGCGTATTTTCATTTCGTAAGAAAGCTGTTTTTTATGACTTGTTTTTATGATTCATAGGCTGGATTGAGTTGTATGGCATTAGTCCTGGTGGTGTCGTAGGTTTTTGATAGACCTGTATAAAAATATTATGCTTTCGGCGGTGTATTAACACGTTCAGTAATGATTGTTTTTGTTCTTTTCCGTTTTCTATGGTAAATTTTATTGTTGGGTAGATCTGGTTTAGGATCCTTTGCAAATGTGTTATGAAATCATTCTGGTCGTTGTGAATGAGCAGTGTTTATGAAACGTGCAGACTTTATAAGAAATAGAAAAACCGAATATTTACAAGTGGCTCTCAATGAGGATATCCTAAGAATCTGAAAAATAAAATTGAACAATTAGCTACGATAACAGCAAATAAAACCATCCAACCTACCCCACCACAAAATGAAGATAAAAAAGAAATCAAATACACCAAACGCATCCCCAATGTACCCTGGCTGATTAGTTTGTAAGTAATGATGAGGTTAGAAGAATGAATCATCAACCTCCTTTGAGCAACATTTTGTGCAGAAAAAAGGGGAGACCTAGGATGCGATGTGCAGACAATGTCAAACAGGACCTTGCTAGAATTGGCCTACAGTGGCCAAATGCCGCAGCTGAAGCTCAAAAGAGACACGTCTGGAGAGGAAAATTACACAGTCTGGCAGCACCTCCATGGCCGTGGTTGCAAGAGGATTTGGCATGTATTTCTGACTATGTGAAGTATAATGGAGCCATACGGATCTCCAGCAGCCAATACCATCCTGAGGCAAATTAAAACCGACAGAAATCCAAAAATCAAACTAGAGGGTGTTTACAAAATTCCAATGAAGATCAATAATGCGCAGTAAAATAAACCCTGCTTTGGCAAAACAAAAAGAACAGCAAAAATACGGCCCAAAAAACTTATGAGAGATATAAGAACGGGAAAACAAAGTACTGCATTAGACCGCTAGATTAATAGGGAAAAAACATCATAATTTGATAAAGTAAAACTTATCACTGCACAGCCAACAAACTATCAGCTAAAGATCTCAGAACAACTATAATAAATCAAAATAGATATCAATGATGCAACGACGAAGTATATCAACTCCCCACTGCCATGGAAGTTTCTACTTGACCAGCAGACAGTGAAATATAAAATACCCCCAAAATCCAGCAACAAACAAACAGTTGAGGTTCTCTGCTACGAAGTACAATAAAGCCAAAAAACAACAAACAGAAGGCAGCCCCACCTCACAACAAAACAATGAAATCTCCCCCAAAGAGCATCATCACGGCAGCAGAAGAAAGGAATATACGAGCATGGGCGACACCACCCAGCGGTATAGTCCCCTACTGTATAGTCCCTACTACAATCAGTGCTCGTGACGATAACTACGCTGTTCGTCAAAACAGGTGAGCACACTAAAGGAAAAAAGAGAGCTACTGCGAGCTCCAAAAGTAAACTTTAAGCTATCTAAAACCTTTTTAAAATAAAAAAAATAAGAAACTGCTCTGTGCTTTCAAGAAAAGTGCACGGTGCAAAAGAAATCATAGTCCATGAACATTTAATAGTAAATAACAAAACAGTTTGAAAACAGAATGAGAAACTGTGAACTGATACTACACTTGAATTAAAGAACTAAAACGTGCTGTAATAAACCTGGAAACAAGGAATCTCCAACTCTACCTCTGGGAACAACTCTGCTCTGGAGAACTGCATTTTGGCAATATTCTAAAACATTGTCTGAAGGCATTTATAACCATGCATTTAGCCAATGCAGGTGTTTACCTGTAATTTACCCTACAGTTTTAATAGTGTGTTAATCCAAAATATGTCTAAATATTAAGTTGAAAAGCTGTGAAATTATCCTGCTTAACAAATTGTACGTTTAAGCATTTATTAGTAATATATTATTAGATCTAAACAAGTAAAAAATAATTTCTCATTTATCTCTTAAACTGAAAACGTTGCTTTCTTCACCCCGTAGTGGAAAATCAATCAGTGTATTTAAATAATTTATTTATTTCTACTTTATCAAAAGTTATTGAAAATTTAAAAATTAATAATTAATTTTTAAAAAATCAAGAGCGACTGTCAATTTTAACCAATAATAATTTAATTAAAATGCATATAAAAATAATAAAACGTATTTATTCTGGTAAGTTATCATGGTAAATGTTTTTGCCAATACATTGCACCACAAGAATTTCAAACTTCTAGCATAAATGTTTTTTTTATATCTTTTTCATTTCCAATATTAGTGTAAATATTACATTTTTTACATTAACGCCCTCTATCAATGTAAAATAAAGCCTTTTATAGGATTTGAAAAATTAAATCATAACATTTCTATAGCATCTATTTAACCCATAAAAGTTTTTTCATTTATCTCTTAAAACGAAACGTTACATTTTCCCAATCCCTGACTGTTAAGGGGACAAATCTTCAGCGTCAATGTTAACCCCTTGATCATCGCACTCCAACACCAAAATATCAAATTCTAAATGTGCTATTATAAATTTCTATTTAAAAAATTACCATTATAAAAATTCTACATATTCTATGTATAAATTCAAAATATCTAGCAGAAATAGATCGTTTACAATATTTGTTTAAAAATTTCGATTTTTTCAAATTGTTTCACAGTTAGTTTTTTTTATACAATGAGGGTCACAGCTAAAGCTTTCGGGAGATTCGAAAGTGTGAATCGTAATATTTCATCAAAACCTATTTAACTAAAAAACACTCTATCTCTAAAAGCACATACCGTATATTTCCGCAGATAAGACGATAGTTGAATCATAAAAAAGGCTCCCAAAATCCGGGTCGTCTTATAGGGACAGATACAAAAAAAAATTAGATTGAAACCATTATAAAATAAAACAAATCACTCACCAATGTATTTAAAATCCTGCAAAATCCTCATTCATCATCTAAGGCAAATAGCTCCTCAAGTACATCCTCACTTTCGTTGTTGAGAAGCTCGTCATATGGGTCCCATTCTGTACCTAGCGAGTCGATTTCCGCTTCGTCATCAGTATCCCATAACAAATCGTCCTCAGTGCCATCCATAGCATTAGAAATCCCACACTTTTTGAAAGATTTGATCACTGTTTCGACTTTCACCTTTTCCCATGATTTGATCACGAAATCACACAACACATCAAGTGACGCAGCCCGCATAGCTCCACCTTTCGTATACGACTTTTCGCCACTCATCATCCAGTTATTCCATTGTTCACGCATGTGATCTTTGAATGGTTTATTCAGAGAGACGTCTAAAGGTCGCCGATCTAATCTAAATCGCCGATCTAAACTAAATTCATAGGCTGTTGATAGTTTGGGGTCGTCTTATAGGACATACATATATGCTAACTTATATGCTAAAACTATAAAACTTTGACGAAAATTTATACCTCGTCTTATCTGCGGAAATATACGGTAATTATTTCTTAAAACAAAAAACTTGCGTTTTACAATCAGTGGGAAAAATATTTGTTGTCAATGCAAATTTCATGACCTTACATTCACCACCAAAATTTCAGTTTTCTAGCCTAATTATGTGGCCTGGAATATTCGCTTAACACTTGGTCATTTTCGAAAGTTTCCACTGTTACAAGGTGTAATTATAGCTTTTGGGATGTTAGGAGATAGGGAAAGGTAATAGTTCGTAAATGCGTATCCAATCTAAAAATAATTTTTAATTTATATCTAAAGACATAAAAGTGGAATATCTACAGCCCAAGAGATAGAAGAAAAACAAAAGCTGAAAACGAACTAAAAGGAATTCTTTACTCAATTTCGTCAGTGATTCGAAACACGAGGACGTTCAAAAAGTTCTTGATAAGTTGCAGATATCTACAAGAATTCTGGAACGTTTGGTGGTTTTGGAACACTCTGCAACTCCGAATGAACGCATTTTGCAATGTCTTGCACCCTAGAAAACAGGCTTCCCGGCAAAGCTCCTTTTTAATTTTTGATAAACAACCAAAAATCGCATAGTGGAAGATCGGGTGAATATGCAGCATGAGGTAACTGATTCCATTTTTTCCTAGTTTTGTAAGTATTGAAGAAAGATAACCCTTGGCACGCCTATTGTTGGACGCTGCTCCTTCATCTCAATAATCATTTTGGGTGAAACATTGTTGGTGTAGTTTTGGCTATTTACCACTTCTTTGGAATTAAAAAAAAATGATGTGCACATCCTCTTGCTTGAGCGAAAGTCTTGTCGGAGGATTTGGGGACATTGTGCATCTTCCGCAACCCAAACATGTTGTCGGTCTTTTTGTATAGTAATAAAACCACGTCTCATCACCTGTGACAATGTCTGTTAACCGTTTGGGACCACTAGGTTTAAACATTGCCAGCATCTCTTTGCACGAGTCAATTCTAACCCTTTTTTTCGGTTCTACCAGTTTATGGGATCTTTCGGAACTTTAAATGTTGATGGATAATTGTTACCACACTCCAATCGATACACTGAGATCTAAACGTATTACCTGAACGGTGATGTGTGGGTTTTCCTTAATGAGTTCACCAATAGCAGCGATGGTTCTCTCGTTCACGTCCACCTTCGGTCTTCCTGCACGAGGAAAGTCCTTGAAGCTCTGTCGTCCTTCTGTGATTTTGCGCATCCATCCCGTAACAGTGCCATATGAGAGGCATGATCGCCATATACTTGAGATAAGTTGACATGAATTTTTTTCCCGTCGTCCCCAAGCTGCATTCTTGTGAAAATGTAAAATCTTTCTCCGTCTTTAGCAGGATCCATAGCAACACGCACAGATTTCGCAGACTTTAAGCGCAGATAGGGAAGAGAGAAACGATGATATAGACTTTGTTTTTAACACGTAAGTGACAAGTTCAGAGAAGTTTTTAAAAGCTCTTGCTAACTTCAGAGGAACGAGTGCAAATCTACAGACACGTGCCAAGAACTTTTTGAAGCCCTCCGTACAGTCGCTCAAAAAGTATCCGAACACTATGGCTGATTACAGTATTCAGAAAAATATCTGGCAACGATATTTTTAGAAATTACTGATTTGACAACCTTCTTGAACAGTACACGAAGGCTGCCAGATCACTAATTTCTAAAAAATTTCGTTGCCAGATATTTTTCTTAATTCTGTAATCAGCCATAGTGTTCGGATATTTTTTTGAGCGACTGTACAAAAGGAAAATACTGTTTTTTTTTAAAAAGAACGATTTCATCTTTCAACTTCAATTAAATATCTTTTCTTTTCAGGTCAGATGATGCTGAGGTCACATCGAGTGCTACTGAAACGTGCTGCATGGAAGAGGACTTTCCCACCGAAACCCTTCGAGTGTTCTTTGCTCTTTAATGACGACTGCAATCGGCTGTCGATAAATACTCTTCGTGTGACTAATGCCCGGATGGAAAAATGCAGCCCTTGCTTTGCATTTGTGCGCTACTTAGGTTCATCGAGTGGCTCTGGTGTAGATAAAGACATTGTGAAAAACAAAGAAGATTTAGTATATCCGGAACAGAAAATTTCGTTGTACACTTGTGAAAACGTTTATGAGAAATGGAAGAAGGATAAGAAATTCTTTTCCATCCCAAGCAGTGGAGTTTACTGCGAAATTATATATGTCGATACATCGATATCCGCGAACGGAAGCAAGCAAGCTGCGGTATCTGCTCCCACGGTGCTTTGCATACATGGCATGCCTGGCAACTACAGTGTATTTAGTCATCTCATAACTTATTTAGGACAGAGAGGAATTCGAGTGATTGTTCCAACTTTTCCTGGTACGTAGTATTATAGCAAGAGAGTCGTAAACATATATTTTATAGAAATATTTGCACTTGTATATTTTAATAACTGAGCATTCAGCTCAGCTTTTAATTGCAGAGGTGTAAAATTTGTGGGTTCGAAAGGTTAGGTTTTAAATCACACAACTATCATGTATGTTTTCCGAAATGGCGAGAAAGACAGGTTTTAAAATGATTTGAATTCTCTGAAGAAAAAGGAGATGTGAATTCAGTATACAGTCCTATTCACTCTGACCTTTGGTTATCAGTGAGAGGCCCTTTTGGCATTCGTAGTTATAACTGCAATGAGGAATGTCTTTTACACCTAAGTAAACTTAATGAACTCAAAATAACTAACACTTGCTATGAACACCTGGATATTTATAAATATCCATGGATTGCATCTGATGAGTTGCATAGGAATATGATAGAGTTATACATATATTAATTAATAATAATTGGAATGATCTGTTAAGGACACAGCTCCTATAGCAGAAGAGAAATTGGTCTAAAATTACTTTCTTAAAAGTGTCTTGCAATTGACGCTTTAGAGATCCTATGCTTAATCTGAAAGACTAGTGTGTAGCACTGTTATTCTGAAAGAGCCAGAAATAGCCAAAGTTTACCAAACAGGATTCTTACCATTATGACAATCGTATGATAATTATTTTAGGATTTTTTACCCTTCGGGTTGAGGATGAATGGAGTCATTTAAATAGATGTCATTTTTTCATTTGTTTATTATTCTTTGATTACAGTACAAGTATATTCTATCATTATAGGTGACCCGCAGAGTTTAAATCTTATCTGCAGGATATAGAATAATTATATTTATAATTTGTTACAATAGTGTAATTTGCTTCCTTTCATCTGATATGACATTAATATTGTTTGACATATGCTGAATGTAATTATGACATTGAAATGTGACATTTAAAATATTAACATTGAAATTAATGACATTGACATAGCACATTGATAGTAAAATAAAATTTCTAATTAAAAAGCGAATTTCGTGGTATAAATATATGTATAGGATATTTGCCATTACAGTGTTTCTTGTATAACAAAACTCTACATTTTATCTAAAGTAAACCTTTTCCTGATTTATTACGATAAATCTCTTTTGACCTATCTTCCTATTGCGTTTGTTTTTTTATCGGTTGAACGGTTTGTGGATTTGATAAAAAGGTTGTTCCACCATATCTTTCGAACGCGATAGAGAAATTTAATGCTTTACGTGCCAAATGAAACCTTGTGATGTGGGGTGTGTCAGAGGCTATAAAAATTTGATCTCTCGTGTCTCTTCCCCCCTAAAAATGGAGAAACGTGAAAACTATGCTAAAGCTATATCTCCAGAAGGCGAAGGCCGAAAGTAACAAGCTATACGTCAAATGAAGGCTTCTGACGCGGGGAATGTCGTAGGCTAAGAAAAACTAACCCCCCCTTAATCCCCCCTGAAAAGCTGGAAATGTGAAAGTATTTCTGCTATACCTTCCAAACGCAAGGGGAGTTAGGTGCTCGTATAATGAAGATCGTATACTCTTTCGAAGTATGTCACCACTGTTACCCCCTGATAAAATGGGGGGGGGGATTTTCGCGGGGTTCGACTTTAACGAGTTGTATTTCAAATTAAATCTTGCGACGTCTGCAATGTCGTGGGCTACCTCAAACATGACTCCAAAAGCGGGGGGGGGATAAATATGCTCAATGTTTATGAGTCGTGTATCAGATAAAAATTTTTGAAGGTAGGTGTTTTTAGTGACAACAAAAACAATGTAATGTTTTATTCAAAAAGTACAAAATAATCCTAAAACATATCGATGTTGCAATCAGTTACTGCTTCGAAGGAAAATACGGCACTGATTTACTTACTTGACAAGACTGCCGGCGCCCTATCTTCCTTTGAAACGAATATTAACTCAGTGATGGATTGCACCATCGATATGCTTTAAGTTTATTTTCTAATTCTTAGCACCCTATAGGAAGATATGTATTTTTTTTTAATTTTTTTACTTCGGTTATACGTAGTTGCTTTGGGTCTGGATAGTTGATTGTAGTGAATGTTTTTGTTTGTTTCTTGGAATCTATTTATTTTAGACTTCTTTAAGTTTGGGTTTCAATAAAGTAAAAGATTTTATGGAAAATATTTCTCTTGGTAAGAGGTTAAAAATATCTGGTATTTTGTAATTGCTTTTATATTTTCCTTAGTTGTTGGTAACTGAAAGTAGTTTTTTTTCATAGTATTTTTAAATAGTCTTGTATTTTTTTCGTGTTGGATTTTTACTTTAAGTTTATATTCAAAAAATTATTTAGTGTTAGGTTGTATTTATATAAATTTCGAAAGGATAAGATATCTAAATAATCAAATCTTTCTTAGCTGTAGTGTGTGTGCCGTAATTGACAGGTATTAAGATTTTGGCGAATGAGGATTGAATTCCTTCATTCTTTTCAATGTTTGTTAAGTTTATTGTGCCGTAAATTGTTATACCATAGTTTATGATCGATTTACAGATACCTTTATAGACTATTCAACATATTTCGGTTTTTAAAATAAATCTTAATTTATGCAGTTTCAAAACGCAGAATCTTAAACTTCCCCAGATTTTTTCGTATGTGTGTTCCAAAGTATTATGGTATCGAAGTGTAGACCTAAGAATTTTATTTATAGTTTCTACTCGTTCTATTTCGGTACACTTAAAATCTGTTGTTTAAAAATGTTTCTCTTGTAGATGCAGTTGATTTTATGAGTTTTTATATGTATATGATTATTGGTGTGAGTTCCTGGAGAGTGAAAAAACATCCATTTGCTTTTTATTACCTACCTTCTATTACTTTTGGCTTTGACATTTGTCGGTTAGTCAGTTTTGTGGATTTGACTAAAAGTTGTTCCACCATATCTTTCGAACGAGATGGAGAAACTTAGTGATTTGTGCCAAAAGAAAACTTGTGACGCGGGAGTGTAATAGGCTATAAAAAAATGTTCCCCCATGCTTTCTTCCCCCTAAAAACGGAGAAAAATGAAAGCTATTCTTATCTATATATCCAGAACGCGAAGGCCGAAAGCAACAAGCTATACGTCGTATGAAAGCTTCTGACGCCGGAAATGTCGTAGCTATGAAAAATTGACCCCCCATGCTTTCGTCCCCCCAAAAAGGGGGACAATATGAAAAAGATTTTTCTCTATGTCCCCTGAACGCAAGTGCGGAAAGTAACGCGCTATGTGTCAAAAGAAAGCTTGTGACGTGGGGAGTGTCATAGGCTATAAAAGAATGATCCTCCATGCATTCCTCCATTGTAAAAAAAGGGAAATATGAAAGTCGTTCTACTATATCATCGGAGCGCAAGGGCCTACAGTTACGAATTAGGGGTCAAATGAAAGTTCGCATAATGAAGGTCGTTAACTCTTTCGAATTTCCCTCCACTATTCTCCCTGATAAAAGATGGGGGGGGGGATTTCAGCGGGGGTCGACTTTAACAAGTCATTTCTCAAATTAATGAATGATTATGAAATTAATTATTATGATTAAGAATTATGAAAAAGTCAAATTAAAGCTTGTGACGTCTGCAATGTTATGGGCTACCTCAAACCTGAATCCAAAAGGGTGGTAAATGTGCTCGATCTTTATGAGTCATATATCAAATGAAAGTTTTTTAAGGTAGGTGTTTTTAGTGACAACAAAAAAAATAAATTAAAAATTTTTAAAAATACCTATTGTAACGGTCAGATGATGCGAGTCTGTTCCTCCCCCCTCCCCCCCGAAGCGACCGGTCGTTCAATGACAGACACCGGGATCGGAATACGGCCACTTTTCGCCCTGTCACGTGGAAAAGAGTGACGTGGCCACCCTGAGACAAGAAGCAAAGACAAACTCTGTTCTTGTGTCCTTTTGCTTGAGAGTGTGCTGCAGGTGGGAGGTCCGGCTCCGACCAGGAAGAGAATTCGGCCTGGGGGATATCCCAGCCGGGGCCAGTGTTTTTCGGCCAAGGTTTTTGTGTGCGGCTAGGCAAGTAGCTAGCCGTTGTTTGCTGTGAAGTGCGAGGCCTTAGCGAAAGGCCGATCTCGTATTATCGTAAATACTAGTGTTAATAAAGGTGCTGTAGATATCGTATAGTCTGTTGACGATTTATGCAACCACCCAGCTCGCCAAATTTCCTGATAAGCTTTAGTAGAACATATTAAGTACCTTTTGAATCAAATGCTCGGGATCCACACGCCATAAGGATTTATGATTCCACGAAAACACCTCTGACACATATCTTCTATAGAGCCCTAAAAAGTAGAAAATAAGTCACTGAGTTCATATTTGCTTCGAAGAAAGATAGGGCGCCGATTTACCTACTCAACAGCGAACACGAATTCAGTCGCTGATTGCACCATTGACAGCTTTAGTTTTTTTTCTACTTTATAGGGCCTTATAGGAAGAAAGGTATTTTTTTTAATTTATATTTTTTATTACCTATTTTCCTATTGCTTTTGGCTTTGACATTTGTCTGTTGGTGGGTTTGTCGGTTGATCAGTTTTGTGCGGCACCTCTGAGCGGCACTTTTTTTGCATAAATGAGCTAAATGGCTAGGTCACAAGGGCCCTGAAGGTTCAGAGAAGTTGGGAGAGAGGACCCACTGGAACAACTGTTGGGAGATATATGGTAGCCTGCCGTCAAAGTCATCTATCGTGTTCTTTAACGTGCACAAGGTCTCCCCGTGGGACAGCACTTAACGTCCCATTCCGATGGACGGCTGCCCATCGGTACTGACCATGGGCAGGGCGGGCAGTTTTGCGTAAATAAATCCCAACGCGGTCCTGCTGGGACTCGAACCTGCAGATTACGAGCCTGGCGCGCTACAGACTGAGCCAGCCCCGCCCATTACATTTACCCCACAAGCATGATTAACTTATTTATGATTATGTGACAGATCTTTTTTTACCATGTAGCATTCTTTTGCAGTTTATTCAATCCTGATGTACCTAATTTCGTACATAAACCATTTCACGGTAAAGCAGTATTGATGAATATTTATAGCTAGGCAGACTGTATCTGTCTAGGGATAGTTTTATTTTAACGCGTAATGACTACTCAATTAGAGAATCGTAATGTAGTGACATAATGTGAATTGTTTCAAGTCCCAGAGTAGAGAGAATCAGAACTGGAACAAATCTCCATGTTAAAGGTCCATGTTTTACCACTGGAACAGGTATCCATGTTGAAACAATAACAGAACATGCGACTAATATGCAAATTAACGAATACCGGAATTTCGAAACCCCACTGCTCTCATTGCTTACTTCACATATTGTAAGTTTGCAGTTTTCGCTCCTTTCATAGTCACGGAATTTTATATTGTAAAAAAGGAAATTAGTATTCTTCACTTAATGTTTCCAAAATTTAAATTTCCTACATAAAAATGGCAATAGGATGGTATATTAAGAAATCTAGTATTTTTGCCTATCACCTTTTTTTTATTTGTTGGTGTCAGAAAGGGCGTTTTCCGATTTTTGTTATTTCAAAAAAAATATCGTAACTCTAAAACATATCCCGAATACAAGCCGATTATATCAGAGAGGTACCTAGGGTTTAGTTTCGGGGAGGGGTGGGTCACAAAATAAAATTTGAGTATGGTTTCCCAATTATTAAAATATTCCACCAGACAGAAAAGGTAAAATCGATAATCAATATGAAATAAAATTTCATGGTTGTTTTTTAAATCTATTTTTAGTGTCGGACATATACTATGGGACTAAAATAAAATTAAGCAAACATTTTGTTACGGATTGCAAAGCAGGTAGACAAGTTTGAGATTTCGTATAAGACAGACTGTATTAGCCCCAAGTATGTTCCTGGATTGTATTGTGCTAATGTCGATAAATTGGCAGGATAGATCCAGATTATGGTTCTTCGTAGCCGGATCAAAAGTTGAGCAAATTCATATTAGATTATGAACCCGAAAAACTGAGAGTCTGGTCAATGAAATGTATAGAGCATAGTCACATAATGAAACATTAATTAATACATGTGTAAACACAGTAGGAACTATCTAAAGTTGGATATTTGTTCTCTTAATGAATGCAGACAGCACTTTTGAAGGTAAATTATGTCTTTTGCTCAAATATCGAGGATGCTTGCAACTGTGGGAGTATTTATTCCCATGCTAAATCTCGATTGGGAAAGAAACTTTTCCGTTCTTCTTCATATTTTGAGCAATGAAGCAAGAAGTGCTCGACATCCTCAACAACTCGGCATTTGTTGCATGATGTTTATTTCCGAATTTGATGTTGTTCGAATTTGCTATTCCAGTCCCCAATCTTCTGATCTGGACTTGCTCTTTCCTGGGAAGCATTTTTAAAGAAGGAGTTTAGTACTTAGGATCAATTTGAAATCGGTAATGAATTTTTTCTTCAGAAGATAAAGTCCAGGTATTTTCTTATTCTTGATTGAAATTTTCAAGGAGTTTCTAGCTGATATTAAAATTCTGAGAGATGAGTGTATTCTACATTTTTGATAAAGTTTCAGTTTTTAAAAATATTATGAATAAATACCCCCTCAAGCAGCTGCTTGCCACACAGGTCTGACAGGAGCCTGTCAGCCTATACGCTAGAGTAGAAGGTCTGTGAGGCTGGCGGGACCTCAGCAGAAAGACAACACAAACATCCGTGTCTTACCGGGGATCGAGGTGAACCGAGGTTAGCATGTTTCATGAACTCTGGTCCATTTGATACTGATCAAATGGACCTGGTGCACTAACCACTAACCACTCTGTGACACTAACCACTCTGCCACTCATTTACGAAAATACCTCTATGGCCTGGGACCAACACCTGGTGCTAATAATTACGTTTGTTATGTTTTCAAGACATTTTTTAACAATTTCAAAATTGATTTGATAATTTAACCAGATTCTGAGTTCTTGTTAAGTGATTTTAGGTTATTCAGAGAGGAGTAACTATGATGTAATTTGCTCGATTTTTATTAGTGATTAACAGCATAGAGAATAGCTGAGAGTTCGCAATAAGTGCTAGAATTAGCGGAATATATAAAAGACGAATTTTCAATTTTCATAAAAGGGATGAAGAGAGCACTTGGAGCATGATGGGAGTTGAGGGATTATAAGATCCATCTGTGCTGATCAAAAGAGCATTTTCACTGAGTTCATTAATTAAATTGTTAAGATCTTCCTTATGGAAGTAATGCTTACTAAATTTAGGAACATGAATATCGAAATTAGGTGATTTGAATGTCTAATAGTATGGAAAAGTATTCTAGCCTGGAATTTTATATCTTTCGATGTTTAATAATTCTCATTGCTTCTGATCACCGGTGAGAAAGAAATGTTCTTAAAATCTTCAATTTTGTTAATGATATCAGAGTAAGGATCTTGATACTTGATTTTCAAATAATTTTTATAGATTTAGCCTTGATATAAAGATTTTTGTCCAGACTCTGAGAGAACAGCCGCAGTGAGTGTTCTATGTAATAAACCCAATACACTTAAAAGTAGGGTGATCATACTTCCCCGTTTTCGACCTTCTTCCAATCATTTAAGACATGGGTGTAAAACCTTTTGACTTCACTGGGCCACATTGAGTGAAGATGAATTGCTTTGGGACGCACATAACATAGCCAGAAAAGTTTGCAATTGGGCTATTTGCTTGTGTCACTAATACTTTTGTATTAGTAGCTCTGTAGTAACAACAGCACTTGCAGCCTCTACGCTCTCGTATATCCTCAAAATCTCCGTCTCACACTCTAACCTGCAGCTCTTACCGGATTCCTGAGATCGTCTCCGGTCCATCGAAATGCTTTCCACAGTCTTCTTCAACACCACTGATTGGATGTATCCCTCGATAATCATTATCGACCCCAATAATTCTCCTGTACTTTTCATGATAGCTCATCATAATTCCTTCCCAAGTCATTGCATAAGGAATAATTGTGACATCACACTTATGTACAAGTCCAAGCTCCTTTGCCAGTAGATCATACTTCCACTTCTTCTCTACCTCTACGGTCATAAGATTGTCCTGGGAGGTTATTCCAACCTCTATGATTACAATCTCGTTCCGTGCTTTGCCATGTATAACCCATATCCGGCCGGATTGTTTGCTATAACACTATGAAAATTATTAGGTAGGCAAATAAAGAAAGGAAAGTTTAATGATCAAATGAGGGAAATTACCTGTATATCAGTATTAATACCAGCAAAGGTCTTTTTTTTTGTTTGCCAAGTCACCACGAGCGCATGTGACGTCTAATGCACTCTTCGGATTCGATTCGACTGACCGTGTCTGGCAGGCGCTGGAGACGTTAGTACTGCACTTCGCCATTGAATCACGAAAAACTCGCTGAAAATCATATATGTTATCATATCATATAATCATGTTAAAAGTTTATGTCGTAAACACGCAAACTTTACGATTTTGTGGGCCGCATTACCAGCTGTCCAGGGCCGCGGGTTGGACACGCTTGATTTAAGGTCAAGTTTTGATGTTTGCGTGTCCAATGTAGGCGCTTTCGACGGTGAACCGAGGTTAGCATGGGCACTCCGAGCGGCCTGTGGCTACGCAGCTCCATTTTCAGCAGGGTTTCATGTACTGTATGTTGCGACACATTACTCCCGTTACCAGCATTCAAATTACGGCGAGTTGCGCTATAGTATCCCTTCTGTTGGCTCGTACCATACCGGGTAGCCTTCGCTCACCTCTAGCATCGACGAGCAGTGGTTTCTCACACCTTGACGACGATTCGAGATTTTTTCCTCCTTGGACCACTTTTTGAAGGTACTAACCACGGCTGACCGTGAGCACCCCACAGGTAAGTTTCCTCATACCTAATAATTTTCCAAGAAGCCTTGCCATCTTGGAAATGCTCTGACCCAGTGGTCTGGCTATTATAATTTGACCTTTGTCAAACTCATTTAAGTCCGCTGTCTTTCCCATTGAAGAACAAGAATGACCCTAAAAACTATTGAAGAACAATAAGAACTCATTGAATGTCTGGGGAACATTTACCCGTGTTGAAAGGTTTACGAGATATTTTTTGCATGAAAAATGAATTATATTGAATGTGCCAATCATTTATATGACATACTACAGATTACGTTCGGCCCTCGTGTTCAAAAGATATAATAGAACAATTTTCCCTATGTTTTCCCTATTTTTGAGGGGTTATATTGGGGGGAGTTTTAATAACCTGTAACACTGCTTAACAGAGCTCAGTATCAGGTGTCCATTGATACCGTTTCATGACCTTCACAAGTGCCGTCGTTTATCTGCAGTTGCTTCGATTTGCATAAAGACGCGCTGGTCATCATATTTTGGTTCTTCGGTGTATATATAATTTAATTAGGAAAACAATCCCAGCAAATATAGTTTGTTATTTGTCCCGTGGCCGAGTGGTTAGCGCGCTTGGCTACTGATCAAAGGAACCTGGGTTCGAGCCCCGGGCAAGTCATTGATGCGTGTTGTTTTTCTGCTGAGGCACCACTATCCTCACAGACTTGTATTATGGCGTATAAACTGTTAGAGCTCTGTGGCCAGCATCGGCTTCAGAGGGGTATTTAATCCCCCCCCCCCGCTACTTCTTGCTCAACAGCGCTCGTCGTAAAACGAATGTGAGCTGCTGCTAGAAGTAGAAAGCGAAATGTCGACTCAAGGTCGACACAGACGCAGAAAGAGTGAAAATAGAGCAATGGGAGGTTATGTAGAAAATATTTCCTTGCCAAATCCCTTTTAGCAAAATCAGGATTTTAAATTTAATCATTTATATTTTTGTCGCAACTTTTAAAAGCTATTTTCTTTTAGTACACAAGGAACTGTCACTAAAATTGGATATCAGTCGTACTCATAAAAATTAAAAAACATTTAAAAATATTTATCTTACTATATGTACCCTAAATATAGAAAATAAACTTCCATGATATCGGTAGTACAATCAGTCACTGAATTCGTATTCACACTAAAGGAAGATAGAGTGCTGGCAATATTGTTGTGTAGGTAAATCGGCGTCCTATCTTCCTTTGAAGTGAATACGAACTCAGTGACTGATTTCACCATCGATACGTTTTAGGTTTATTTTCTACTTTTCAGAGCCCATATAGGAAGATAGGTATTCTTAAGTTGTTTAATTGATTATTTAACAACTTAAAAATATATTATTATTTTTGATACTTTTTGTCCCTAAAAATACATGTTCAGAAAATTTCGTTTGATGTATGACTCATAAACGTCGATCAACTAACAACTAGTTAAGGTTGACCTCCACGAAATTTCCGTTCCCTTTTGGGGAGGGGAGAATGGTGAGGGACATAATTCGAAGTAGTCTACGAAGGTCCTCATATGAGATTTCATTTTACACCGAACTCGTAATTCCGAAGATTTAGTAGAAGAACGATTTCAGGGGGGAAGAATATAAATGAGGGGGTAAATATTTATTATCCGCAACATTCCTCACGTGTCAAGCATTCATATGACATACTACAGATTACGTTCGGCCCTCGTATTCAAAAGATAAAATAGAACAATTTTCCCTATATTTTCTCCATTTTTGAGGGGTTATGTTGGAGGAGAGTTTTAATAACCTGTGGCACTTTCCATATCACAAGCTTTGATTTCACGCATAGCCCTTTACTTTCGGACCTCATATTCCCAAGATATAACGGAATGATCCTTTTCATATTTCTCCCTATGAGAGTAAATGTTTCTATAGGCTATGTCACCACTACCATCGTCGCAAGCTTTCATTTGACGCATAAATCATTAAGATTGTCCGCTTTAAGATAGGTGATCAACTGTTCTGACAAACACCCAAACTGACAAACAAACAAAGGACGAGCGATAAATGATAGGATGATACGTAAGAACGTGGTTTTTTGGGTTTGTCTTATTCCTAATGTAGTAAGGGAAATAAAGGAGATAAATTTGTTAAGTGAACTCACACCACGTTTTTATGGCTGCTGCACTCGGGCTACAAGGAGAAAATAACTAAAATGCTCTTCTGCTAACTGGGTGATCTTCCTCACCTTCAGCTAATTTTTTTTAATAAAGGAAAGAAAAATCTGTTAAGTGAACTCACACAACTGTTACGTTTCACAAGGACGGAGATACCTAGAACCGCTATTGGGTTTTTTACCGGTTTCTCATGCAACGTATAAGCACATAGACAGGGATATGGTCATTAGTTTTTAGTCAGGTGCGTTAACCACTAGACCAGGTAAGTGACAAATTACACTGCGAATTACCTGCTTCTCTTCCTTTAGAGGGGCGGAGGGTGGCTCAGTCGGTAGCGCACCAGGCTCGTAATCTGCAGTTCCCAGGTTCCAGTCCCAGCTGGGCCAGCGTGAAGATTTATCTCCTCAAAACTCCCCTCTTTACCCTCGATCAGTAAAGGACACCGATGAGCTTGGAAAGGCCGCTGTCTGTTTAGATGGGACGTTAAGCCAGGTTTCATGTGCAGGAGAGCTTTACCCTGTGCACGTTATAGAACACGCTGGATGGCCTTGATGGGAAGTTACCATCTGTCTCTTAACAGCTGTTTCAGCTTTATAACGTTAAGCCTAACCTTCTCTGAGTCCTCGGGGTACTTGTGACCTGGTCATTTAGCCCATTGTGTGCGAAAAAGTTCCGCTCAGTGGAAAAACAACCCAACTCATGCTTATAATTCTGTTAACTTAGAGTCCCTGCTGCATAGACGAAAGGTTCTAGGGCTGCAGGTAAAAATGTTTACTTAGTTTAAAAACTATCTTAATACTAGGAATATCATGGTTTTCTGTAAACCTATTGTTCATTAGAGATTCCTCAGCGCAGTGAGTTATAACTCTTTTATGTAATATATATATATTCAGGATATAAGACAGCATATTCAGCCACTCTGTAAAATGGCAGTTTATGCTGATGATATTTATGATTCCAGTTCGAAGCTCATTCATTTACCTAAAGCTTGCCAACAAAGGTTGACTGCATCCTACAATGGGCAAAGGAATGGGGCTGAGGGATTGAGAGAAAGATAAACATTGTAAAGTTATTCAAGGTGAGGATTCTCTCATGGATACGAGGGCTGAACATTTCAGAGACGTCCTAAACAATGTGCGTTTGCATCACAAACAATCGGGTAAACTCCCATTGTCAGTGATGAGGATGGATGCTCTAATGGCTTTAATGTTGGTCCTGTATTACAACTGGAAATTACTTTGTCTATTTCTAATTAAAACTACATAAATTCACAGAGGTAGATAAAATTACCACTGAAATACTTAGAGCAGAGAATATTTCTGTTGTCAAATGGCTGATAGAAATAATGAATATTTTTGATAAAGGATTTACCATATTATAAGGATTTTTACCGGAGCTCCATCCTGAAACTGACAGGCTCCTGTCAGACCGCTGTGGCAAGCAGCTGCTTTAGTGGGTATTTATTTTATTTTTTTATTATTATCAGTTACGGAACCAGGCCAGGGAGGTCGGAGTGCTGCCTCAGCCTAGTTCCATCAGTGATTTGCACCAGGTTCTTCTACCAGTTGAACTAAGGCGGTGGATGACTTAGGCATATAAACGATATTCGTTTCTTGCATTCTTCATATGCATATGTTTTTGATTGTATGAAGGTACTTTCTGTTTTTAGGGTCACTGAAAAGAATCTAGTAAGAAAACAACACGAGAGTGTTATTGGCGACTTTTGACATTCAGTTAATCTTATGAAAAGCATTTTCCACCTTCAAATCTCTAAAATAATATCTTCTTGGAACCTAATTCGCAATTCACGTCGTATTCTCGTGTAATGTATCCACTAACGTTCAGTCTTCAACAACTGTATCCGTATTGAAGATATTTTCCCACATAATAAACCCATGTCTGTAGTTAAACCGACATTGGCTTTAGATCAATGAAACTTTAAAAGAAGTTCGAAATAAGGAGTATAATTTTATTGACAACTTAAAAAAATTATCCCTCAAGCAACAGCTTGCTACAGAGATCTGATAGGAGGCTGTCAGTTTAATACGCTATAGAGAGATCTGTGAGGAAGGCTACATCACAGAAGAATTCATCCATATCTTATCCATCTTAGCACAGGGAGGGCCAAACTTTTGGACTCTGCGATCGACTTTAAAGACAGAAAATCTTTCGCCATCGACCATAGTGCATAAGTCTTAATAATAATTTAACACTGCTTGACCATCTAAACGTAAAATAACAATTTAGAATCAAACATATTACTGCGACATTGTTATATTAATTAAAATGCGATCTTTTCCACATCACATTTTATGGATATTATTGCAAATATCCATAAAATGTGATTGTTTTCAATATTGAGAATTTGTTTTTAAAAAACTATTGAGAATTAGAAAAGTGACTCTGCATAAATAATAACAATAATTATAATTGTGCTAATTGAAGTTTTAATGTCGAAATTTGGCTAATTTTTCGAAGTAATAATTTAATAAGTAAATATGAATCCTTTATAACGTTAACGAAAGACCTGTACGCTATAACTTTTTCCAATTCGTATTTATAAAACATAATGCCAACATTAGCATGATGATAAATCAAGAATTATATTTATATACTAGAATTATACACTTTATTAAAAAATTCGTTAAATCTAGCTGCAAAATCATCACAAACACTAAGACTTGTGATACGATAGTGGCAGTGACATATTAGTGTATATAACCAAGATCAGCTAAATAATTGGGCATGCATGCAATGGCAGCTATGCAATCGACCAAATAGTTGAATGGATCGGCTGTTTGGCCACTTTAGTCTTAGCAGGATGCAAAATTACTGCTACTGAAAAATTTGGGGGCCGAAAATGCGTCTTGCTCTAGGGCTCGTGGCCTACTTAAGTGTTCGGCCCCTGATTATTAATCGTATTTTTAAAATAGGTGATATTAGTTCTTGTGATGATTGTAGGCGAATTAGTTTGATTTCTGTTCAAAACAAATATAGTTCTTCCTATTATTGTGCTTAGTATGAATTAAGAATTTGGTTAATGGACGTGATGAGCACTGTGGATTCAGAAGTGGTAAGGAATGTAAAGATCAAAATTTTTCACTTAGGCACATTCTCGGAAAAATGTTTCGAGTTTCAGAAACATGTGGTTACTGCTTCCTGGATTTTAAAATGACTTTTGACTCTGTTTATCGTTATAATTTGTGGTTGATCGAGATCGTATGGCATTCCTGACAAGTTAGCATTATAAAGGGAAAATAAATTCATGAGACAAAAAGTTGCTGTTAAAGTACTAAATGAAAAGTCTTGACCATTGTTGGACTCATATAATCAATACAATATTTCCCTTTTCATTTTTGTTTTATACTCAATAGAAAATTTTTATTTTCATTTATTCCTAATGATATTTTTTGAACTTTTAAATTGCGTGAATATTTAAGAATTTTATGATCAAGATGAAATGTAGTGAAATTGGAGTATCTTGCCTTTCGATTAAAATTTATAAGTATTAATTTTCTTCCAAAAGCAAATTTTTACTCTTGTGGAAGATTCCATCTTTTTTTAAGACTTCTATTTTAAAATTCATGTAAAATTAGAAAATGGTAACAAAATATATTAAGATATTTATATATATTGGTATATATATAAATTATTGTAAAGGGGATTTTTCATAGTTAAACTCTGTATGAAGAAGAATCTATGAAAAAAATATATAATGCTTAATGATTGTGTTTCAAGTACATGCAAGATTGTCTGCAAGTTGTTTGATTAATTAATTAATTACAGAATTAATTAGTTTAATTAATTCTATAATATTGTCTGATTCGTTGTAATTGCAAATGTAAATATAAAAAATAATGTAAATGTAATGTAATGCCAAATCTGAGAGTCAAACCTATATATCTGTCTTATTTTTGGCTCTCTATAATAACACTGAGACACATGTGAGAGTTGGTAAGACTTGCAGTGATTGGTTTAGCATTGCTAATAGAGTTCAACTAGGGTGCATTTGGCCTCTGTTTTCTTTAGTTTGGTTGCTGCTTATGCGGAATTCCTTGCAAGAGAATTTAGTCCTTAAATGGCTACATATATTAATATATATATAATATGTATTATATATATATATGTAATACATTGTCTTTAAATGGCTACATATTTCAAAATTTCTGATATCGTTTGTGCTGAGATTTAACCTTTTCGACAAATGATGTTGATGAGATTCTCTTTCATCAAAACTGTAGATTAGAGAACTCATCGAATTCCTCTCAAAAATCTGTTGGAACTCTAATCTGCTCTTGTGCAGGAGTGGGTTTAATGTCGCAGGACCTTCTTACTACTCTCGTCAGCAGCATGCAACGTAGATGTGACACTTGTATCGCTGACTCACCAGACACTTTACTGAACTCTCATGCAATAGCAAATGCGTCTCCAGGTAACTTCTCCAATTGCCACCCTATTGAATTACAGTACATTTCTCCAGTTTATCCTGCATTTTATGTTAGTTATACCACGCATTTGTTTCTTCTTTCCATATTTCATCTGCACTATATCGCCCATATCATTCTGTCGTTTCGTATTTTTCATTTCATCCATTTTATCAACTATGCTTAACTATTGGATGCAGTGTATATAGGACTCGTATCAATTGACCCACGTTAAACTTCCTACCCTGTTGTGGATGAAGAGAAGAAGGTTGGGTTGTTTTTCCTCTGAGCGGTACTTTTTTGCACACAATGGACTAATGGCCAGGTCACAAAGACCCCGAAGGCTCAGAGAAGGTTGGAGGAGGGGACCCACTGGAACAGCTGTTGTGATACAGATGGTACACTCCCGCTAAGGCCATCCAAGGTGTTTTTAACGTGCAAAAGGTATGATTCTCCCGTATAACGGGCCATGGCTTAAAGTCTCATCCGATGGACGGCGGCCTTTCCAAGCCCATCGATGTCCCCTATTGACCGTGGGCAGGGAGGGGAGTTTCGAGGAGATAAATCTCAATGCTGACCCAGCTGGGACTCGAACTTGGGAACTGCTGAATACGAGCCTGGCGCGCTACCAATTGAGCCCCCCCCCCAAGGGAGAAGGGATCGTAATGTATAGTATCTTATAACAATCCCAACGTCACAAATTTTATTTGCCATAAAAATCTTTACGATCAAATCATGTTAAATTTTTCCTCTTTTGAAGAAAGGAATCTAGGAGGGTCACGTCATAAGTTTTATTTAAGAAATAACGCGTTACTCTCGTGTGCGTAATACATGGTGGAATCTTAACGACTCGAAAAAAAAAAGAAAAAAAAAAGAACTCAACTCCCCAAAAATCTGGAGGTACAGTCGCTCAAAAAAGTATCCGAACACTACGGTTGATTACAGAATTCAGGAAAAATATATGGAGCGTGTACAGCAACTGCACACGCTCAATATTTCCGTGAGTGAGCCACACGATCTAGTATCAAAATAATATGACTACCTAGTGTACGAAATTTTACATTTTCCTTCATCTAGGGGAAGAGCATAGGTTATGAACGAACCAACTGGATGGAATTTCTCGAAACCCCCATAGACTTAACATTAGTGATCGTTGGAAATGAACGTTGCAATATAATTTTTAGGTTTGAAAGGGGAAATAGTCGAGTTGAGTTCATTCTATTTCGCGTGATAAAGCCATTATTTAAGAAACGATTAAACAGCTGAATGTGGGAAAAAGCAGGAGCTGTTTCGTGTGGCGGTTCTAAAAACGATAGAGAAGGGGTATTCAGCCTCCGAGTGATGAGATGGGATGCCTGCTTACACTCCGTTGCTTGTTAATTGAACAATTGTGTAATTTACAGTTAAGTATTTCAAATTTGTGTATCTGATGAGTGTCGTTATCCGATTTTTTCAAGTGAAGTCTATATATAACTGAAAGTCTTTGTAATTTTTTCTAATTGCTTTGTATTATAGACTAACAATTTATTATTATTAAAATTCCGCTTTTTTACTTTTCATTCATCATCGCAATTCATATCCGATAATGTGTTTTATTCCAACTGCAAAATGCTGTATTACAGGGTTATATGTTGTATTGTCACAGCACTTGTATATATTATTATTAAAGTGTACTGTGCTATTGTTATAAAATCAACTATTTTGTGTTGCTTCTCTCACACGAAGTATCGATTAAAAAATACGATCGTGGGATGTCGAGTTTTTTTCATTAGGTAAAGGGTTTCGATTCTTAGGATCTGGGATTAAATTAATCCAGCATGCGCTTTGTCAGGGTTTATGTGGGGGTTACTTGGGGTTAGCTATCATTCTTTTATGGCTTATCTAGCGATGAGTCAGACACATTTCAGTAATTGCATCAAAAATATAAAATGGCTTTAAAATAATTAACATAAGTTGAAAAAAATGTTAAATAATTTTATCTGATTAATAATTTCAGCCTTGCGATGTCCACATCGCAAGGCGAAATCCACATCGGGATGTCCACATCGCAAGGCTGAAATTATTAATCAGATAAAAGAGTTGCCGTCTACTATATACTTATTATATCTACTATATACATTTACTATATATCTCATATATGTATATATGATGTATAGACAATATAATATATATTGTTATATCTCTATAAATTATATATCTATGAATAATATATCTATATATTACTATAATATCTATGAATAATATATCTATTATATTATATCTATAAATTATATATCTATATATTATACATCTATATAAATATATATATACTATATATCTCATATATGTATATATGACAATATAATATATATTGTTAGAGAATTTAAAACCCGAACAACGCCAGACAAATTTTCCAGTATTTCATAAACATCGAATGAATGAATCAGTGTTCTCTGTTATGACATTGTAAGAGTTTACTGTAAAGATTTCATTTATTGCTATTCATGTTATAATTTCTAGTTCACTTTTTTACCTTTAAGAATTATTCCAAATAATATGTTTCCTGTTGTTTTTAGACACTCTGTATGTCCGTGGAAAACATAAAAGAGAATTGTTTAGACATTCAGTCGAAGAAAAAACGCAAGTTTTTAAGGATTTTTTAAAAGCGCTGAATATAGCAGAGTAAGTAATGAAATTAACATATGAAAAAATACATTATTATTTAGATACAAGATAAAAAGCTTTATTTGTCAATTTCTTTAGCCAATTGTGTTGTATTTTTTAATCTGCTTAATTTCTTAATGACTCAAATTTAATGACGGCAAAAGATTAGTTATTTAATACAGAGTCGAACCCGAATATAACGAGTTTAAAAACTTCATTATATTCGTAAATTAGCTATAAGAAATATGGATAAAAAATTTCTAGAAAACGAAATATGTATTTGGGCACAGATAATAGAACGAAATGTAAAAATAGAGACACTGTTTAAAGACTGATAATAGAGAATGTTTGCTTATTTATTAATAGCCATGTATATAAAGAACCCTGCTTTTCCTTTCCACTTGAAGCAATGGGAAATATTAGCAATAGATTCTGAATTTTGGTTCAGACTAATCAATATCAGGTGAAAAGCCGATCCAATCTAGATAAGTTATTTGAACAGCAACTCTAGATTTTGCAAGCTACGCCGGAGCCTCTCTGTTTTTTAAAATTATAAATAAAGAACTCGGTAGAAATAAATACCGCTTGAAAACGTTGGCCATCTTTTTGGCCTTCCTCAAATTTTTATAATTTCATCTTTCTGTGCCAAATTAATAATATTAAACTTCGTAATGGAAAACTATGTAGCAGCCAACCGTCAGGCCTTTTTATTTCGCGCAGAACAAAAAAAGAATGCTTTTTATAACACGAGTTCCAGAATTCACGGAAGACAAAGTGAGCAAGAAAGACAGAGTGTAAAGAAAGCTTATCATTAATTGGTTTTTTGCTCTGACACATCCACCGTGGTCCCATGTGGATGTTAAAGAACAAGCTGTATGGTTTTTTTGGTCGTCTTCATCTGATTTCCAACAGCTGACCAGTAAGTCTCTGTTTGCCTTCTAGACATCTTTCCACTAGGTCTCCATCTGCTACCTAAACAGCTTTCCAGTAAGTCTCCATCTGCCTCATAAAGAGCTGTCAAGTAAGTCTCCATATGTCTCCCAAACAGCGTTCCAGTAAGTCTCCATCGGCCTCCTAAAGAGCTGTCAAGTACGTCTCCATCTGCTTCCTAAACAGCTTTCCAGTAAGTCTCCATCTGCCTCATAAAGAGCTGTCAAGTAAGTCTCCATCTGCTTCCTAAACAGCTTTCCAATAAGTCTTTATCTGCCTCATAAAGAGCTGTCAAGTAAGTCTCCATCTGCTTCCCAAACAGCGTTCCAGTAAGTCTCCATCTTCCTCATAAAGAGCAGTCCAGTAAGTCTCCATCTGCTTCCTAAACAGCTTTCCAGTAAGTCTCCATCTGCATCATAAAGAGCTGTCCAGTAAGTCTCCATCTGCTTCCTAAAAGCTTTCCAGTAAGTCTCCATCTGCCTCATAAAGAGCTGTCCAGTAAGTCTCCATCTGCTTCCTAAACAGCTTTCCAGTAAGTCTCCATCTGCCTCATAAAGAGCTGTCCAGTAAGTCTCCATCTGCTTCCTAAACAGCTTTCCAGTAAGTCTCCATCTGCCTCATAAAGAGCTGTCCAGTAAGTCTCCATCTGCTTCCTAAACAGCTTTCCAGTAAGTCTCCATCTGCCTCATAAAGAGCTGTCCAGTAAGTCTCCATCTGCCTCCTAAACAACTCTCTAGTAAGTTTCCTTTCTCCAACTTCTCTGAGCCCTTGGAGTCGGAGTCCTTGTGACATTTAGTCTACTGTGTGAAACAAGTGCCATTCAGAGGTGAAATAACCCACCCAACTCTCTTACTCACCTAGCTAATTAACCAAATCTTCAGGAATGCACCCTAGCTGTGTAATAGTCAACAGACTGACAAATATCATTGTTTAATTGACCTTGGATGACCGGTGTATTTCTTTTTCCCAGAATTTATGTTAACCTAGTGCTCAGTCGAAATATTAACGACCCCTCCTAGTTCAGTAGCCATCGATCTAGGATCCATCTAGGGAAGAGGACTGAATATTCTGCTTTTCTGACAAACAGGAGCGCCTAGAGGAGCAAGTTGAAAACTGCCATACTGCAAAAAGATTAACTTTCAGAAGACAGAAAAATCTTTTTTATTTTGACTACTCTATATGCTCTGACTAAAAGAACATTTAAGAACGTAAAAGGTTCGCTCTATTCACAATGAAAGGAAAAAACATCCGTAATAAAAAGTATATATAATATGTTTTAAAACTCAACTTGAAGCTGAATGGACTTTGCTTCGTGATAATCGTTATAAACGGGTTTTACTGTAATATTTTACCATATGTTTAGATTTTAAGCGTTTTCAGTGTAAATTCAACTTTACAGCAGCAAATATCATAGAGTTATGAAGTTAATTCCTAGGTTTTAAATGTTTGCTTTATTTGTGTCATTCTGAAACTTGATATCTGTAACTTTATTTCACAAAATACTTACTATACGTTACACTTTTATAAATATACATGTATATAAAAGGCGGTGGTGCTTAACCTATTCTTACCACGTGCCACATTCTCCAGGCCCAAAATATAATGTCCATCGAGTCAAATGTATTAATATAAATGTATTTTAACAGCGCGACTTCATGTAGTTTCTAGGTTCACATATAAAACGAAAGGAATTTTTTAACAAATTTTTAACGTTGTCACCGCAGAGGATAATTGAACGCTAGTTGTAAGTTTGTTACTACGAGAATTATAAGGCTTTTAAGGCTACAATTCGCATCCCACTGTTTGCCCTTGATCTGTTCTATTATTGAAAAGTTCACAGAAATAAGTGCAGGCAGTCCTCGACTTTCGGACATTATACCTCTGTCTTTCAGACAACGCAGAACCGATATGTGCATCTCGTCCACCTTGCGATGCCATTCGTTTGTAGTACTACGTTTGCTCCGGATTTTATCGCAAAAATGTTCATTTGTACCACATTTGTTAAAGATTATTTCCCTTTCTATCTTTATGTCCCCACCACACCTAGGCATTTCGAAGATGAAATTCGTTTGTAGTATTTTTCCCTGTGCGACTAAAAACCTATACTTCTGCCTTTTATTAATTTGGTACTATATAAGTGCTTGCCAAATATATATACCTAGTAGTATACGCCATGTGAAATATATTATACAGCGATGACCAGTCATATCAGAAATAGCACAATTGCGCACTTGCTGTTTTCCCGTAATTGGCTTCTCAAAAATAAAATTTATTTTATTAAGTTAAGATGGTTGTTGTTTATTAGTCAATGGCGGTAAGAATCGGCTATCTTTTGGTGCCATGCACACATGTTCCAGAACATTACACTGGAATCGAAACAACAATCGACAGGAAATAGAAGCACAGGCTCCATTAGATTATATAGAATAAAGCACAAATCTGCAATACGGTGTGAGAGTTAATTGATCATTGAAGAGTGAGAATTGGAGAGAGCAGTTTTATGTCCAAAGAGGAATCATAGTTATACTCATGTATTAGACTTAACCCCACTATCCTAATGCCAGCCGTCATGCAAAACACCATTCCTGCCGACTGTCGGCTCGACTCTCTCCAGCTTTTTCCTCCCCTCAGAGTCAGCGGTTAATTCAAGCACCCCTGACACCATTCCTTCCGTCAGATCTTAAAGGCAACATTTCTTCCCGTCTCCCAGACCCTTCCTTTCCGATATATAGAAAAAAGCAAAATCAAACATACCGGGATAGAAGGCGATATCTGCCTAAAGTTTCGCATGAAATGATTATATAGCAAGATGAATCTTATGTATATATATATGTACAAAAGATTTTGCTACCTCAATAAGGTACCAGCATGTTAATGAACTACATTCAACAAGATAATACGAATGCAATTATTTATCGTATTGATAATTTATATCAAAAAGTATATTATTATGTGGAGCAAATTTTTTAAAATCAGTCTTTTGTGACTAAATTTGAAAAATTAATTTAAATTTTCTTATTTACAAAGAAAAAAAAATCATGATGCATCCTCATCATCATCATCGTCGTCGTCGTAAACTTGATCAAGCAGAAATTGGCTACGGAGGTCCAACCAGATTGTGCAATCAGTTCACTAAAAACAACTCTCCTGAGCTACATATTCTGCATCTAGCCACTATATACCAATTCTAACAATGTCTTGTTGGATATTGTCTGACCACCGCATTCTAGGTTTCCCTCTCTTTCTGATGCCTTTAGGCATACTGTTTATAACCCTATTCACTAATCTATAATTAAGCATACGGCCAAACCAACGTAGTCTCTCTCTGCATAATATGCTGGTCAAAGGAGGTTGCCGACTTCTTTGCCTAACCTCATCATTACTTACAAAGTTGAACCACCTAATGCCCAAGATACTGCATAAGCATCTGGAATCAAAAGCATCTAGTTTCCTGTTATCTTGTTTACAAAGCGTCCCACGTTTCACTACCATAACTAACCCTAGAAAGAACCAAATTATTATACAGTCTAATTTTAGTCTTTAGGTGTATACGCCTATTTCTCCATACTCTCCATAGATTCTTAAAAGTCCCAGCAGCAATCCCTATTCGTCTGTTAATCTCATGCCGCACATCACCAGTATCAGTTACATAGCTCCCAAAGTAATTAAACTGAGACACCTACTCAAGGGTGCAACCATTCAAATTAACTGAATCATAGCCTTCATGACCAATTATAATCACTTTAGTTTTCTCTATGTTTATAACCAAACCTACTGTAGTACCAGTTTCATCAACAGCTCGAATGAAAGAGTTCATCTCATCAACATCATTTGCCAAAAGGGCTAAATCATCAGCATAATCTAAATCAGAAAGTTTCGTATCTCCAGTCCATTTAAAGCCAAAATCTTTCCCTTGCAGTGAATTTCGCATAACATAATCAATAACCAAACTAAAGAGAAAAGGAGACAAAATGCACCCTTGTCGAACACCAGAAGTAATGCTAAACCAATTGCTACAAGCCTGACCAACTCTCACACACGACTCAGTGTTATTATAGAGAGCTTTCATTATGATAACTAACTTGTCAGGTATACCATGTGATCTCACAATCAACCACAAATTATGACGATCAACAGAGTCGAAAGCCTTTTTGAAATCAACAAAGTTAGCAACCAAATGTTTCTGAAACTCTAAACATTTCTCAAGAATCTGTCTAAGTGAAAATATCTGATCCACACATCCCCTACCACTTCTGAATCCACATTGTTCATCACGCAATTGTCCATCAACCAGATTCTAAATTCTATTAAGCACAATCATGGATAGAACTTTACCTGGAATACAAAGTAGGCTGATATCCCTATAGTTATCACAAGAACTGCAATCACCTTTTTTGAAGATAGGGATAATAATAGTTCTGGTAAAATCCTTAGAGACCATGCCTTTATCATAGAAGATATTCAAAATTTCAGTCAACCTAGTCGTAACCGAAACATTCCCAGCTCTAAGCATTTCCATAGTAATTTTGTCTACCCCTGGGGATTTATGTAGTTTAAGTTTAGAAATAGCCAAAATAACTTCAGACTATGTTATAGGGCCAACATTAAAGCCACCAATCAACTAAAAATCATCATTTCAAACAATCAAACATCATCATTTCAAACAATGGGGTAGGACTAATCACATTGTTTAGAACATCACTGAAATGCTCAGCTTACCTAATCATGACAGAATCCTCACCTTCTATAACCTTACCTTTTTTATCCTTCAATCCCTGTATACCTGTTCGTTTTCTACCACACAAAACATTAATTATCTGTACAGCTCTCTGCTGTTGTGCTGTCTAACTGCTTCCTCAGCTTTCTCAGCCAAGCCATCAAGCCAAAGATTCTTATCAGTAGCTAACTGATCCTTTATACGTTTATTAAGCTCTCTGTAATCCTTTCTATTAGACTAGTAAGGACATTCCTGCAGTTATTTCTTTCCGAAATAAGCGCAAGTGCCTTATCACTCAGATAATTCTGTCTCCTCTGCTCCTTTTTCTCTAAAAGAGTACTGTTAGTTTCGAAAAAAGCCTGTTTAAAATGATCCCATTCTTCCTCAACTTCAATAGTAAGCAAACCATGACTGTCATATTGACTAAATAACCTACCATGGTAAGCTTTAACTATAACTGGGTCTTTCAGAGTTTCAGAATTAAAGGTAAAATCATTAACCCTAGCACAACACTTTTTAAGTTTAAGTTGCAAGACACTTTTAACAAGGTAATGGTCAGATCCAATTTCAGCTCCCCTATATGCCCTGGTATTCCTAACAGAACTAGCCCATTTGCTGTTAATTAATATATAATCAATAATATTCTTATGCAGCCCATCAGGTGAAACCCATGTGTATTTATGTATTTCGCGGTGTTTGTCATAAGTGTTAGTTATTCAGAAACCATTGAGTTTATTTACCTGTAGGAGACGTTGCCCATTGCCATTGAAGCTACCAATACCAAAAGGGCCTATCACCTCTCCCCAAAGGTCAGAGTCAGTACCAACTTTGGCATTGAAGTCACCTAGAACAAGGGTAATGTCTCCTTTCTTGACAAAATTCCAAATATCCTGAAGTTGTCCATAAAGTCTATCTTTATCATCCTTATCGGCATCCTCAGTGGGGAAATAACAACAGATAGCGTTCTTTACTTTTACAAGGGACTTGTAAAAGTTTGTTTTTTACTTCTACAAGGGAAAATTTTCTTTGGTTAACTGATGTGTTTCTAAAGTGTTTTGGTGTGGGAAATTGAAATCTGAGATCAGAATTGGCCTATTAGGGCTAGTTTTAGAGTTATGGAAATATAACGCATTAATTTCATACATATTGGGGAATGAAAAATCAGGAAATGTTACATCAAAAAAGTTGGAAACAATGTTATTTTCTGCATAATTTAGAAAGCTACTAGTCTGCATCTGTAAAGTGTATTTTGAAAGCGTTATAAGTGACAAGGTATTTGTGGAATTAACATCAGTTTGTCAAACTGTATTCTAGGGTATGTAAAGATATTTTATGACAATATTTGTGTGGGGGGCGGGGGTTGCTCAGTCGGTAGCGTACCAGGCTCGTAATTTGTAGTTCGCAGGTTCGAGTCTCAGCTAGGTCAGCGTTGAGATTTACCTCCGCAAAATTCCCCGCCTTGCCCAAGGTCAGTAGGGGACACCGATGGGCTGAGAAATGACGTCGTCCGTCGGATGGGGCGTTAAGCTCTCTCTTCGTGTGCAGGAGAGCCATATCCTGTGCACGTTAAAGAACACGCTGGATGGCCTTGATCTGAGGCTACCAACTGTCTCCCAACAGCTGTTCCAGTGGGTCCTCTCTCCCAATGTGGTCCATGTGACCTAGCCATTAGCCTCCAAGTGGTCCATGTGACCTAGCCATTTAGTTCATGTTGTGCAAAAAAGTGCCGCTCAGAGGTAAAACAACCCAAACCAACAATATTTGTGTAGTTAACGTGACAGGTTTGTAAATATTTCTACTACCTTACAAAAGTATTTCTATTCTGTTATTTTTTTTTTGTTTTCTAGAAAATGTCAAAATAAGGCAGCCAACTTCTGTTATATTTGCGGAGAGTTCACCATTGCAAGACACAAGAAAAAAAATGTTACCTATAATAAAGAGAGCATACAAACATTACTTTGGATGTAAAATAGGAGATCAGGATAAGCAGTGGGCTCCTCACATATGTTGTGTAACTTGCTATGTGAAATTAATAAACTGGTGGAAGGATAAAGGTAGCGCCATGTTATTTGCTGTCCGTGTTATGGAGGGAACCAAAACACCATTCCACACATTGCTGCTTCTGTATGACTAATATCCAGGGCTTTACCAGCAAAAAATCGAAGAGACATATCAATTATCCCAACTTCCCTTCTGCAATACGACCAGTACCACATTCTAAAACTTTGCCAGTTCCACTAACTCCAAATCAGGAAACAGAAGATGAAGAAAGTACTGGTGAAGAGAGTGAGGCACGAGAATCACCTCCAGAAAGAAATGATCTATCCTACGAGGCTACCATGGATTCAACTCCACATTGTTTAACGCAGGCAGATCTGAACGATTTGGTTCGTGACCTAGGGTTAAGTAAACAAAATGCTCAACTGTTGGGCTTGAGGTTGCAAGAATGGAATCTTATCCAACCTAGTACAAATATAACTTTTTATAGAAATAGAGAAGGAATTTTGCTGCATTGTTCTCACATGATGGCCGATTGACTTTCTGTAATGATATTGCCCGTTTGATGACAGATTTAGGCTTTATTCATGACCCACAAAATTGGAGGCTCTTTATAGATGCATTCAAAACTAGCTTGAAGACAGTTTTAATACATAACGGTAATTTAATGCCTTCTGTTCCAGTTGCCTATGCTAGTATGACAAAAGAATCATACGAGATTCTAGATATAATGCCCAAATTCATTTAATATACGGATTTCAATTGGAAAATATGTGAGGATTTAAAAATCATTGCCATAATATTGGGAATGCAACAAGGAAACACAAAATTTCCTTATTTCCTTTGTGAATGGGAGAGTCGTGACAAACATCCCATTACTTGAAGAAAACGTGGCCAATACGTAATTCGAAAGTGGGAGCAGAGACTTATAGCTTATGAGGACGTGATCCTTCCTCCCCTTCATATAAAACTGGGACTTATGAAGCAATTTGTCAAGACATTGGATAAATATGGTAGAGGATTTGCCTACATAACAACAACATTCGGAAGCAAAGATAGATACCCTTCCTTTATTCGTTGGCCCTCAAATAAGACAGTTGAAGAAAGATGTGAAATTTGACGAATCTCTAACAGAGAAAGAGAAACTTGCTTGGACATGTTTTAAGAAAGTTACAGGCAATTTTCTTGGAAAAAAGAGATCTAAAGATTATGAAGAAATAGTAAACCAGATGCTACATGCATATCGGGATTTAAGATGCAACAAGTCTTTGAAAGTGCACTTCCTGCATTTATATCTGGACTACTTTCCAGAGCTGCAGTGACGTTTCCGATGAAAAAGGTGAGAATATTTTTTGTAGAACAGTGTTATTTATTGAAATTTAATTGTAAGAAATCTTTCAGTAATGCACTCATATCCTAGAAGAGCATCACTAGCGTATCTGTTGAAAAGCAGACCTACGCTTTCGAGATGCTTTTTATCTTTCCTCCCTGAAAAGGGAAATTTAAGATTTTTTTTTAAAAACCGACTTTTATCTGTCCATCTGGTCTCTTGCAAGCCGAAAATATTAAATTATAATGGGGGAATTCTTGTGTGAATATATCAAGTGAATAATCTGTGTGCAGAGTTCTCACATTCCAAGTACCTGTGGAGAGAGAATGGGACGTTTAAAGAAATTATGTTTATTGAAAGAGGAAATGCCGACAACGATGAAGACATAAGACCAATATTAAATTGGATTGAAAAATTCGCTAAACGCCCTAAATGGGAGCAAATATCCAGATATAGTTCAACTACCGAGAGTTGTTGGGTACAGTGGGACTCCTTACAGTTTTGTATAGAAGATGGGAGAATTCCACTTGAAGATTGATCCGCTGGCAGATCATCCTTCCTTAAAGTTTTGTATAGAAGATGGGAGAATTCCACTTGAAGATTGATCCGCTGGCAGATCATCCTTCCTTAAAGTTTTGTATAGAAGATGGGAGAATTCCACTTGAAGATTGATCCGCTGGCAGATCATCCTTCCTTAAAGTTTTGTATAGAAGATGGGAGAATTCCACTTGAAGATTGATCCGCTGGCAGATCATCCTTCCTCGCTCGTGAGTGGAATTAGTGATGACAGATGTACATGATAGTGTCACTGGAGGACACTTCGGTGTAAATAAGACATTAGCGAAAGCCAGAAAACGATTTCATTGGTTGAAAAGTCATCATCATCATCATCCTCAAGCAGCCAAGGGCTATTGAGGTCCAACCAGACCGTGCAATTTAGTTCTCCAAGTAAGTCTGCCTGAGCTACATCTGCTGCATCCGGCCACTGCACACTAATTCTAACAAGGTCCTGTTTGACATTGTCTGCCCACCGCTTCCTAGGTCTCCCCCTCCTTCTGAGTCCTCTAGGCACACTGTTCATAACCCTATTCCCCAATCTATAATTATTCATACGGGCAACATGGCCAAACCAACGGAGTCTCTCTTTGTACAATATGCTGCTTAAAGGAGGTTGCAAACTCCTTTGCCTAACCTCATCATTAGTTACAAAGTTGAACCACCTAATGCCCAAGATACTGCGTAAGCATCTGGAATCAAAAGAATATAGTTTCCTGTTATCTTGCTTAAAAATTGTCCAAGTTTCACTATCATAACTAACCCTAGAAAGAACCAAACTATTATATAGTCTAATTTTAGTCTTTAGGTGTATATGCCTATTTCTCCACAATCTCCATAGATTCTTAAAAGTCCCGGCAGCAATCTCTATTCGTCTGTTAATCTCATGCCGCACATCACCATTATCTGTTACATAGCTCCCAAGATAATTAAACTGTGACACCTGCTCAAGACGGCAACCATTCAGATTAACTGAATCACAGCCTGCCTGACCAATTTTCATCACTTTAGTTTTCTCTCTGTTTATAACCAAACCTACTCTACTACCAGTCTCATCAACAGCTCGAATGAAAGAGTTCATCTCATCAACATCATTTGCCAAAAGGGCTAAATCATCAGCATAATCTAAATCAGAAATTTTCGTATCTCCAGCCCATTTAAGGACAAAATCTTTCCCTTGAAGTTAATTTCGCGTAACATAATCAATAACCAAACTAAAGAGAAAAGGAGACAAAATGCACCCTTGTCCAACACCAGAAGTAATGCTAAACCAATTGCTACAAGCTTGACCAACTCTCACACATGACTCAGTGTTATTATGTTAACTAACTTGTCAGGTATACCATATGATTTCACAATCAACCACAAATTATGACGATCAACAGAGTCGAAAGCCTTTTTGAAATCAACAAAGCTAGCAACCAAAGGTTTCTGAAACTCTAAACACTTCTCAAGAATCTGCCTAAGTGAAAATATCTGATCCACACATCCCCTACCACTTCTGAATCCACATTGCTCATAACGCAATTGACTGTCAACCAGTTTCTTAATTCTATTAAGCACAATAATGGAAAGAACTTTACCTGAAACAGAGAGTACGCTGATACCCCTATAGTTATCACAAGAACTGCGATCACCTTTTTTGAAAATAGGGATAATAATAGCTATGGTAAAATCCTTAGGAACCATGCCTTTGTCATAAAAGATATTGAAAATTTCAGTCTTCCAAGCGGTGAACGAAACATTCCCAGCTCTAAGCATTTCCGTAGTAATTTTATCTACCCCTGGGGATTTATGAAGTTTAAGTTTACAAATAGCCAAAATAACTTCAGATTGTGTTATAGGGCCAACATTAAAGCCACCAATGCATTTATCATCATTACAAACAATTGGAGTAGAACTAACCACATTGTTTAGAACATCACTGAAATGCTCAGCCCACCTAGCCACGACAGAATTCTCACCTTCTATAACCTTACCTTGTTTATCCTTCAATCCCTGTATACCTGTCCGTTTTCTACCACATAAAACATTAACTATCTGGTACAGCTCTCTGCTGTTGTGCTGTCTAACTGCTTCCTCGGCTTTGTCAGCCAAACCATCAAGCCAAAGATTCTTATCAGCAGCTAACTGATCTTTTACACGTTTATTAAGTTCTGTGTATGCTTTCTATTAGGAGTAGTAGGGTATTGATTAAGGACATTCCTGCAGTTCTTTCTTTCCGAAATAAGCTCAAGTGCCTTATCACTCAGATAATTCTGTCTCTTCTGCTCCTTTTTCGTAAAAGAGTACTGTTAGTGTCCAAAAAAGCCTGTTTAAAATGATCCCATTCTTCCTCATCTTCAATAGTAAGCATACCATGACTGTCATAATGACTAAGTAACCTATCATGGTAAGCTTTGGCTATAACTGGGTCTTTCAGAGCTTCTGTATGGAAAGTAAATTTTTTAACCCTAGCACAACGCTTTTTAAGTTTAAGTTGCAAGACACTTTTCACAAGGTAATGGTCAGATTCAATTTCATCTCCCCTATATGCCCTGGTATTCCTAACAGAACTAGCACATTTACTGTTAATTAATATATAATCAATCATATTCTTATGCAGCCCATCGGGTGAACCCCGTGTGTACTTATGTATGTCGCGGTGTTTGTAATAAGTGTTAGTTTTTCTGAATCCATTGAGTTTACCTAAGGCAGATGTTTAAAGATGGTGTAGGGAATGTGAGACATGTGCAACAAATAAAAATCTTAAGACTAGGAGTCAGGGGAAGTTGTAAAAGTATAACGTTGTTGTCCCTTTTGAGAGAATAGCCATAGATGTTATGGGTCCGTTCCCTAGGACTGATGAACGAAATCGCTCTTTTTCAATGGCAATGGATTATATCACGAAGTGGCCTTCAGTCTATTCCATCGAGGATCAGGAGGTAGTAACAGTTGCAGAGGTGATAGTGAATAATTTGATCAGTAAGTATGGAGTCTATAACTCCATACTTACAGATCATAAACCATAATATAACACCATCCGGACCAAGAGCAAAATTTTGAGTCCAATGTATTTCAAGGCATATGCCACCTGCTAGGCATACAGAAAACCAGAAGGATTCTTCCACACTCTCAGTCAGATGACATGACTGAAAATTTCAACAGAACGATTGCTCAACATCTAGCATTGTTTGTCGACGACCATCAATGTGACTGGGATCGCCATATACCATTCCTTTTGTTGGCATACGGGACAGCAGTACTCGAACGAACTGGGCAAACACCTTCCATGATGCTCTTTTGAAGAGAATTACGTTTTCCCTGAGACCTTTATATGGTCGTCCTATATTTTCACAAAAAATTACAAGTTCTGCAACAATGACTAGAAAAATTCCGCCACTCCGTCAGGCATAACATCAACTTGGCGAACGAGAGAACCCAAACGAGGTACTGGAGTAAGGCAAATGTCTTCAGCGAAGGAGATGATGTCTGGCTATACAATCCACACAGAAAGAAGAGACTTTCGCCAAAACTGCAGAAATCTTGGGAAGATCCATATACAATAGTTATCGGAATTAACGACATAGTGTATTACATTCTTCGACATCCGACTACAAAGTGGAAAGTGATTCACGTGGATTGTTTGGCCCTGTTTCATGGAGTCTAGAACCTTCGGATTCCAGGAATGTTCGGAATGAGCAAAATCTAAGGAGGAAGCAGTGAAGCGGAATGTGAACGTGCAACAATTAAAGCGTGATCGCTTGGTACGAGACACACAAGATATCATCCATAGTGTAATTACGCCAAAATGTATTGGAACACGATTGATTTAACCAAGAGAAAAATATAGAAGAGAGTTTTGTCGTGTGTAAAAAAAGACAATTTCGTTTTGTGTTGTGCGCCGTGATAAAATATTGATAGCTGAATGGTAAGAGTAGTCTTAATTGGAAGTAAAACAACATTATATCTTTGTTTATCGTAGATTGGTTGCTGATTTCTTACGTGCTGTTTAAACTGTGAAATATGATTGGTAAGATTTCTGCCTATGCATTGATTTGTGAATCGGTTTTGAAATGTTATTGTTTCATCAGTTAATTTTATTTTTATTGCCTATTTACAAATAGGCGCTGTTAAAAACGTTTTATTTTAACTTATTAATTTAAAATGCAAACAATGACAACATCAAAGCAAAATATTGTCAACTCTAATTTATGGAGAATTAACGAACTTTACTATTATTTGGCAGCTTTAGACGGTGCAGAGCGGAAATTTAATTTTTGACGATGCCGAAAATTTTAAAAATATCTCTTACCACTTTATAACATCTATGTGAATTTGAAGAGTGCCACTGAGACAATTTTGATTTGTTCATTTTGGTTCACCTTTCAAAATGAACAAAAAAAAAAAATTGACACACGACGACGGTCATACTCCATTTCATTTTGCCTGTCTCCTGCTTTTTCGTGGCTACAGTGTCCTAAGTGTTAAATATTCTTCTTTTAATTTGATCAGCCAAGTAAATTAATTTTAGCATTTATGTGGAGTAATGATATTCAGACTTGAGATTTTTTAAGGAATATTTCTAAATTTTGGTTTTTAGATTTCTCTACTGGGACGTTGTACTTAGTACTTTTTCCTGAAAAACGTAAGCTCATGCATTATGTTTCGAATTTATATTTGATGTTTTAAGCTATAAATGGAATATAATTAATTAAGATATATGTTTTCCCTTTTTGCAGATTGGAAGCGATTGTAGCGCATAGCAGTGCTATATATCCAGCCCTACGTTTGGCTTTGGATCCAAATTTAAATGTCAAATCCCAAGCATTATTCAATACAGGAGGGCACAAAAAGACAGTGTAAGTCATTTGAACGTGAAATGTTCTCCATGTCTCTTTGTTTTGCTATAGAATGATAATCGATGTAAGAACTGCTTTGCTATTTCGTTACAAAAATCTCACTTTCTTTGCCTTAGCATTTCGTCCATCCATTAATGACTGACAAACAAAAGGATTTTATTTCACACAATGTTTATTCATCCATCTTAAACATCATAACACTACTAACACGAATCATTAATACACTCTTTCCACTTCTATTTCGATCTTCTATATTCATCCGTTGCAGATGACCTTCCATTTTGCTTAAAATTCGCTTTTCTGAAAAGGTTCTTAGCAGAAAATCAAATGTCGATGACAAAAGACTTTCTTCTTCATAATCTTGTCAAATACTGCAAATGTTTTAGAACTTCACTAATAATATTTTAAGATTTCATGTGTGATTTCAATAAAAGATTTTATTCACCAGTAAAAGAAGAAATCTTCATTGAAAGGCGAAGTCTATTTAAGAAAGAGTGCCAAAATATCAAGTTTCTAATTTATTCTTTCAAGTTTCTAATTTATTCTTTCAAGTTTCTAATTCTTTCCCGTTTTTCTTTTACACTTTTTTTTTCTCTTTTACAATTTTGCTATTTCAGCAACCACATGTTATTTTTCCAACGAACCAAACGGCATTTTATTTTGCGAATATGGTGTCAAATATTTTAAACTAAAAATTGCTCCGTGTTTTAACACAAACTCTTTTTATTCTAAGAAATTAAAAAAATAACTACTTCTAAGCAGATTATTCCAGAGGAAAAATTTCCTTGTAACAAGTGAGATAAGAAACCTGAACCTTCCAATAACATGTCAGGTCCATTTCTTCTATTAACAGCTCTAAGCTTTTTATAATGTAATCAATTATTTGAAATTATTATTTGGCTGAAAGCGATAATTTCTATCTTCAGAATGTAATTGGTTTTGATATGTTACACACTCTCCAATGAGTGGTCGTGTGAATATGAGCCAACCGCGCGAAAAAGTAGTACTTGAGCTGTATGCCCCAACGCCTGCAACCAAAGGTTTATGGCAGCTGCGCTGGGACCTCATGAAGAGTAAAATATGAGGGGAAACATCACTTTCACCCTCCGTACCTCATGCATAACTGATGTTATTCAAATAAACATGAAACTTCTCTGTCACTATGATGGATATGCGATTGCACTTGTTAATTCTCTATAGCTCAGCTGCTCTATTTATTCTGCTTCAATTTAATACCTCTACTAGATTCGATCAATTAACCTCTCCTAAGCGCCCCTGAGGAGTGAAATGGACAGGACTATTTGAAATCACCTTTAAAAGTGAATGAAGGTGAAGTGAAAAGGATTCAAGTGGGAGATAAGGGCTCTTCTGCACAGGAAGTGTATCAAATACTCCTCATATATCACACAAAGTTGAGAGAGGAGCGAGCTGGAGGAATGGTCCCTACGAACTACCTCTTACGCTGTTTCGCATTAAGGAGAGCAGACACAAGATGCGCTCGTGCACCACCCCACTGTCGTGGCACCTACATTGTCTTGACACTGTTTCTGTTTAGTTCATCCACAAATCAACCAAGGGTATGGTTATTCTCTGGCTCCTTTGTCATCAGGGAGGGAAGTGGAAACTGAAAAGACAAAACATTAGCAACTGTTCTCTCATGTAGTAGTTTGGCACTGGTGCTGTAACACCTGTTCAGTATCTCATTAATGCTTATAGCTCTGATGACGCGTTTTTTACCAGCTGTTTTTGACAATTTACACTTTACAGGGTTGTTTTTAACCGGATCCCATTTTATTGCTTTTTCGTTCGTTTTATCCAACCTGGCACTTGTGTCGGTTTTATTTTCCCGTATATATTTTTGCTGTTTTACTTGTTGTATGTTGTTCTTTGCTATTTTTGCATCGTTTTACACTTCTGCCGTTTTTAACTTTTGGTTGAGGGGATATGTAACTTTTATCTTTTACCCTTTACCGCTTATCTTGTGTTTGGTGCAATATGGCGTTTGTTGTCATTGCACAATGAAACCCCAACCAACCAACCGTTAATACTTATTTCACTATTCTTAAATCCTTAACATTATTTAAAACCTCATAACATAACCAAGAATCATCCTGGGCGGTTTGATCGTGAAATGTGAATTTGACTTAGTGGCAATGGCGTCACACCTAGCTAACAACTTATCTCAACATACACCGAAGAGCCAGAAACATTATGAAAAGCGCGTCTTTATGCAAATCGAAGCAACGCAGGTAAACGACGGCGCGTATGAAGGTCACGAAACAGAAAATAACACATGATACTGAGCTCTGTTAATCAGTGTTATTCTTGTTCTTCAATGGGAATGGCAGCGGACTTAAATAAGTTTGACAAAGGCCAAATTATAATGGCCAGACGACTGGGTCCGAGCATTTCCGAGACGACAAGATGTGTCGGGTGCTCACGCTCAGTTGTGGTTAGTACCTTCAAAAACTGGTCCGAGGAGGGAAAAACCAACGAACGGCCGGCAAGGTGTGGGTTGACCACGGCTCATCGATGCTAGAGGTGAGTGCGGAGTTGGCCGTATGGCACAAGCCAACAGATGCGATACTCTGGTGCAACTAGCCCGTAATTTGAATGCTGGTGACGGGAGTAATGTGTCACAATATAAAGTACATCAAATCCTGCTGAAAATGGGGCTGCTTAGTCACAGGCTGCTCCGAGTGCTCATGCTAACCTCGGTTCACCATAAAAAGGGACTACAATGTGCACCCAAGCTTCAAAACTGTACCTTGAATGATTGGAAGAAGATCGTCTGGCCCGATGAATCTTGTTTCCTGTTGCATCATGTGGATGGCCGGGTACGTTACCTAGGGAAGTGTTCACACCAGGATGACCGTAGGGCGAAAACAAGCCGTTGGAGGAATGTAATGCTTTGGGCAATGTTCTGCCAGGAAACCATGGGTCGAGTCATTCACGTGCAGGAAATATTACGCCTGTCACCTACCTAAACATCATTATAGACCATATATATCCTTTCATGGCTACGGTAAATCCCTCTAGTAGTGCCTTCTTTCAGGATAATGCGTCATGCGAGACCGGCCGGATTTTTCGAGAATGATACGCGGAACATGAGGAAAATTTCCAGGTATTGCCCTTGCCTCCAAATTCCCCAGACATCAATCCAATTGAGCATCTGTGGTTTGTGTTGAAACAGCATATCCGATATGTGGCGGCTCAACCACGTAACTTACAAGAGTTAAAAGATCTGCTAGTAACGTGTTGACCAGATACCACAAGACACCTTTAGAAATCTTGTAGCGTCCTGCCTCACCGGGTCAGAGCTGTTTAGGTGGCACGTGGAGGACCAGCATCCTATTAGGCAGGTGGTCATAATGTTTTGACTCTTCGGTGTTTAATTTCCATCCAGCTGTTCCCTCCTGTATGGTATGTCACCTACTATACTTTCAAGGACCTTCATGAACAAGACGGTTGGTTTCTAAATGCATTTCGTGCTTGAATGTTCTGGTTCCAGTAATACCACTGATGTCTCTTGTGAAGATATCTCGATTTCACATTAGCAGTTGCCCTACTTTCTTCTTTCGTTCAAGTTGGAAATCATCTACTTCTATAGGTATGTGGGTACTGTACACCTTCCTATTTCATTCCGTCACAAGTCACCTAAGGGTCAGCTTCCGACTGATAAATCATTATGAACTGTTTACATACCTTAGGTGATAACTCAACCCTTTCATTTGAGGACAAGTACATCCCTGTCAGTGCAGTTTCAAAGACTACGTTATGTACGTTATTCTTTCTAACACCCTGAATTTTCTATATCTTTAGATCTTAAACCTCGCAATTTTTTTTTACCTTTTTATCTTTGATAAACTTTTCTTTCACGTGGAGTTAAACTGCCTCTACTAGTTAATATTTATACGTATCTACGGGCTATGATCTCTATTTCGTACACAATTAGTACCACGCTGTTCCTATACTAAAACTATTTGTATACAGATCTCTATTTTGATACCATATTAATTCAAGTACACACCCTATTTCTGAATCAAAATTATTCCTGCACATATTTGTTTTATCTAATATTAATACCGGACAATTCACAATTCCTACATCAGAACCATTCCTACATATCCTAATCTAATCTAAATTCAATACTAGTGCGCACACTATTCCTGCATCAGAATTATTTCTATACATATATCTACTCTTATCTCATATTAATGCGGGTAAATACACCCAATTCTGTTTTCACACGGATTAATGTTAGACGATTTTGATTTAACACGGTTTAAGAAAAAAATTACAATTCCCGTTTTAAACGATTTATTTTGATTTAACACGGTTCAAAAGGCGCCTTTTTAAAAATCTTCATTTGAATTTAATTCTGAAAAAATATTGCTGTTTAAGAAAAAATTCCTAGAATTTGCATTTATAACAAAGATGCCGCTTTTATGGTCACATATTTCGAAGTAATTTCAACTTTGAAAATGTACTATAGATACACATTTTGTGCACTAAACTCTTCAAAATAAAAAATTGCACTAAGATAAAAACTACACAACACGTTTTCTCTATTTTATTCTCTATTTTATGGAAAAAATGTACAAAACCTATTTCATTTGGAATAAAGTGGGAACATTGAGTTCCGGGAATTCCCCTCAATTTTATCTTCAATACATACGTTAGTCTTGGTCTCTCATTTCGTGTTTAAAGTTAGAAGTGTTTAGATATTTAATAGAAGAAACAGAAAAAATTTTGTTTTCTGAAGTTTTGTGTGCGTAACATAAATTTATTAAATTTTGCTATTAGGGAATTTACAATTTTTCGTCATCTGATTTATTAACTACAATTCAAATATTTTTCGTAAACCTTACCACAATGTCGAATAATTCAACTATACTAAAGCAGAAAAGGAAAGCTATCTCTATAGGTACTAATATCCAAATCTTAGATCGTCTTGCAACTGGAGAAGGTTCAACATCCGTAGGTAAATATTTTGGTTTGAACGAAGCTACCGTAAAAACCATCAAGAAAAATAATGATGCTCTTAGAAAATCTTTGCTTTCTGGAACAAAATTGAGTGCTACGTCGTCATCGTACACAAGTGATATTGTAAAAGTGAAGATGGAAAAGGTTGTGATGTTGATAAAAGATTACTCGCAAAATGGAATACCTCTAGACGGAAATACCATCATACAGAGTGGCATTACGAATATATAAGCAGAAACGAGAAATGGAACCAACCACATCAGCTCAGTTAAACAAAAATTATGAAATTTCTGCAAGTACAGGTTGGCCTCCAGGATTTCTTCAAAGAGAAGCGTTTCATAATGTAAAGATAAAAGGTGAAGTTGCATCTGCAGATAAGCCGGCTGCTAAAGAATTTTGTCCAAAATTGGCCCAAATCATTGAAGATGGTGGATACACTCCAGATCAAGTTTGGAATGCAATTGAAATTGGTCTTTTTTGGAAAAAAATGCCGAGCAGAACTTACGTAGCAAAATCACAAAAACCAGTTGGTGGCTTTAAAGCAGCTGGGATCGTGTGACCTTTTCATTTTGCAGCAACGCTTCAGAAGAACGCATATTAAAACCGCTGCTCATCAATCGATCCCAAAGACCACGGTAAATGAAAGGTGTAGATTTGAATAAATTGCCAGTGTATTGGGTGGCAAACAAAAAAGCTTGGGCAACAAAATAAATTTTTAATGAATAGTTCCATAAATATTTTGTTCCAGAAGTTAAATGCTATTTGAAGGAAAAAAATCTCGAATTTAAGTTCTATTGATTATAGACAATGCGCCTGGTCATCCTGTTTTGGAACACCCAAATGTGCAATTTTGTTTTCTGCCAGCTAATACGACATCCTTAATACAACCACTAGACCAGGGTATAATTACCAGATTCAAAACTTACTACGTAAGACGAACATTGCAATACATTTTGGATAAACTAGATAAGGGTAAAACACTAACAGTTATTGATGTGTGGAAGAAATTTTCTATTTTAGATTGTATCAGACATGCTGGATTGACGTTACCTGAATTAAAGCCATCAACTTTAAACGCATGCTAGAAAAAAACTATTTGGCCAGATGGTGTAAAAAGCAAAGATCGTGTACCTCCAAATACGACTGAATATCCTAATATCATCACTTTAGCACATGCAGTTGGTGGAGAAGGATTCGATGATTTATCGTTTGCAGATATTGATGAATTGCTACTTGACAAAGCTCTTAGCGAAGATGAAATAATAGAAGTTGTCCCTGAGACTCCTGATGAAAAAGAAAAAAAGTGATGGTGATGAAGAAGTTCCACTCACTGCATGTTTAATTAAAGAAGGGCTTCTAATGGCTAGTAAATTGGAAAATCATTTTCTTACACATGATCCCATTGTCAAATGAGCTGATCAGTTTAAACGTCAACTGAAGTCATTCAAGGCGCGTTATCAAGAATTATACAAAGATCTAGTCAAAGCAGGATCTCCATGTTTGATTACAGATTTCGTTGTCAAAACTAATCGAACTTCAGAATCACTGGGAACAAGTGATAATTTGGTTTCCCATGACACAGAGAACATTTCACCATTGGAGTATGAACACGACGGCCAAAATCTTTCAAACGATGAAAGTTATTTAATTCCAGTCTTATGCAAACAAATGCGTCTATTGTCAGAATGTGACAACGAATAAAATCTAGTTAATAAACATATGTAAATCTTATTTTTTCGCACTTTTGTATTCTTGAATTAGTGGCATATTATTTTCTTGAAGGATAATTTACTTCATTCATGAAGGATAATTTACTTTATATATGTACATATAATTATCTTTATAAGTTTATAAAATAAAAAAGTATTTAAATGAATTAAAATCAAATAAAGGTTTAATTAAAGATTTTGATATGATTTGTTTGAAAACAACTTGTTATTTGTACTAGGTTTTCACGTCTGGAACCAATCTTCTAATTTTTGATATGCACTGTATTTTTTTTACACTTTATTTCGGTAACCTATCTACCGCGTAAAAACAGAATTTGGTGTACACTAATCTTACATCAGAATCATTTTTACTCATATATCTACTCTTATCTCATATTAATGGGGATAATGATGATTATCTCATATTAATGGTGGTCATATTAATGGTGATTAATGGTGATATTGGAGAAATAGGAATAGATATGTAGAAGAATTATTTTGATGCAGAAACAGTGTATTACAGTGTAATACATTATTTCTGCATCAAAATTATTCTTCCACATATCTATTTCTATCTCTCCAATCATCAAGACTCTCCTATTATATATATCTTATTGTATATATCTCCTTGTGTGTAAAAATAAATATCGCGTGTTACAAAGGAGTGGAGTTTTCAAAGTCTTGACCATTTCCATGCCGCTGAGAACCTTGGCATACTGTCTCGGTGGTTCGAATGTCACTAGTGCTCCATGTATCCTCTTTCTCCCTACATGTATATCTCTCTCTCCTTCTAACTGTATCTCACTAAGTGTGCTCTAACAAGGAGGGAGGGAGCTTTATTAGCACTTCTGGGGTTATTCTCGGTTCATGCCTAATCTGAAATTTTACAGTTTTTATTTTCAATTTGCTATCCTTATGGTCTAATTATAACATTCCTAAACATGTGTGGCCAGTGTCTCCGAGTATCTTGGGTATGATTCCTTTTCGGGCTACTCGCCAATACCAAGGTGAATTCAATTTCCTCTCAGTTCAAGAACCAGTCATCGGAGATCTTCTCTAATCTCTCAATGACTGATGCACTTAGCTTCTATATACTGGCATTCATTTGTGTGAAGTACCATAGTAAACAATCCTGATTGATCCTTTGGCAATTTGGATGGATTGATGCAAAAGTAATGGGAAAAAACTTCAACCACGCGTTTGTCGTTGTCAGGAAATGTGCAACAGTCTTGTAAATGACGTAAGAGACAGCACATGTATTGCACCGGTATTTAATGACATTCTGATCAACTTTGTAAAATAATCCACGATTAATAAAATATACCCATGTCTTCCATTAGTCGTGTATACGGGGCCTAATTATGCATCTGCCTTTTCTCTCAGTGTCGGGACATAAGGGATGCCCTAATCAAATATTTATTGCCCTTTCCTACATATCCTCTACTCTGTTAGCAAGATATATACGTTTGAACATACTGGGTGATCCAAAAGTAACAGAAAAAGTAAAAATGCAATGTTTCGAAAAGTATAGATAGTAGCACGATGCGGTTTTCGCAGAAAGGCGCAGAAAGACATGGGATTTTTTTTAATAATGAAAAATTTTATTGCCAGAATAGTTACATTTGCCACCGACAGGTGGCGCTTCAGTAGTTTGTACAGTGTGTCAGTAGTTTGTACAGTGGCGCAGCACACACAGTTCGCAACGTAGCTAGGATTACAAATGTTCAATGTGACGGCCGTCATTCATGAGAATGGCTGCAAGACATGGCACGACACTCTGCACAACATCGAAGAGGGTTTCAGCTGTAATTCCTGTCACATGATAGCGAATAACTTCTTTCAGCATGGCCAATGACGTCGGCCGACCTCTGTACAGCGCCACCTGTCGGTGACAAATGTAACTCTTCTGGCAATTAAAATTTTCGTTATTAAAAAAAATCCCATGTCTTTCTGTGCATTTCGGTAAAAACCGCATCGTGCTACTGTCTATACTTTTCGAATTATTGCATTTTTACTTTTTCTGTTACTTTTGGATAACCCGGTACTTTTTCACGTGATCGAACATGCCTGGCCAGAAGTAATGAGCTAGAATTCAGGTAAGTCTTTACTTCGCCGAGGTGTACAACATTGGATAAAGCATGGCATTTAGGTCTTTTTCTCTCAGCTATTGGAGAATCACTAGTTGCTCAATAATTTTACCCTTAACACCTTTCTCTTTTGGCAAACGGTAGTGAAACAATACTTCGTGGAAGTGAGTGAAATAATAGAAGTGGAATTTATTTGAAAGCCTCATTGGGGATGACACGTGTTCTTCCCTCTAAAAATTCGATAATCTCTCTCTCTCAAATGTGAGTCTTCCATTTACAATTCTTTCATGTGATGGGAGTCATTCCAGTCTTGTACAAAAAGGAATTCGATTCTTTGTGAGTATACCGGACACTCTGTGTGAATTGCGTGGATATTACAGGATATTTTGTCCACTGGGATATTCTTTATTTCCTCATTGATAAATCACATCAAAATCATAACCTTGTAACATGAGGTTCCATCTTACTAACAGACTGGATGGGTCAGGTTAATTAACAATTTTAATTGATAGTATAACAGATAAGTGGGCATGATCTGCGATCACAGTGAACTGTGGGTTATTCTAGGTTCATGCCTAATCTGAAATTTTACAATTTTTATTTTCAATTTGCACTCCTTATAGTCTAATTCTAACATTCCTAAACATGTGTGGCCAGTATGGTTGTTGCCCAAATTCCATGCACATATTACTTAAAATACCCTATGGCAAATTTTATGTCCAAGAGCTTCCTTTTCGATGGTGGTGTATCGCATCTGGAAATAAGAAAAAAGGTATCAAAATCAGGATACTGTGAAATGGGTTCCTCAATTAGTTTACAGGTCAGGTATTTATTTTTTTGTTTGGGGGTTACATTCAAATTTACAGTTTTTCTTGACAAATGCAACTAGGGGACGAGTTACCTCAGCACACTTGTCGATAAACGTTTGAGAATAACTGGTAAAGTCAAAGAATGCTCGGACGTTCTTTACAGTCTTCGGTCTCAGTAATATTTTAATGACTGAAAGGGCCCGGGGGTCGGGCTGACATCTCGAGAGGAGATTAACTGACCTAGATATGATAGGGAATCTCTCACTAGCTGACACTTGGAAGGTTTAAACTTCAATTCAAACCTCTATAAACAGTCAAAAATGGTTTGGAGTTGTTGCAGGTGCTGCTGAAAAGAATAACAGGGCACAATGGTAGAGACGTCCAACTAAACTAACACTTGTTCCAACTTAAAGCCCATTGAAATGCTCTCAAGGGGTTGTTAGAGATAAGTCCTTAGGACAATTGGGACCAGAATATTTTCATGTGAGCCATTCAGCTAACAAATATTGTCTTCTCAATGTCACAGCTCCCCACCAGTACTCCCACATCATATCAAGGGAATTAAAGTGGTCCATAATTTTAGTAATGAGGTAGAGGGGATGCGAGTTTGGTGTGATTAGGACCCTCTACCCTACTGACAGAAACGGTAGATATCATTTTTCTCCTTCAACACTGCCTGGGAAGCAAGCAGTAAAGTGCTCTCTTTAATTATCCCATTATTTGATATCTCATGTATCTGCCAGTCTAGTTCACTTTGCAACGTATATGGAACCTCATAAGGCACTTGACGAACAGGGTGGTTAGGTTCTAAATGTATTTCGTGCTTGACTATTTTGGTTACCGTAATCCCACTGATGTCTCTTGCACAGATATCTCGATTTCACATTAAGAGTTGCTCTACATTCTTCCTTTGCTCAGGGAGAAGAAGCTCTAATTGAAAGTCAGCCAATGAAATTGGAGCATTTTGACTTTCATCTTCCATTTAATTCTCACCAAACATATGCCTTTCATCTAATTCTTCAACCCTAGCTACTCTCATATTCTTGTTCATCCAGCAAGAAAATTGGGGCAAGTTTGCCACTTTCACATTAAAATATTTTTCCTTGCTTAATCTGCTTACTACCCTTGCCACCCCTAACTATGCGTCTTCTAATCAGTCAGTGGACTGCGACAAAATAGTTTCTCCAACTGTGGCCTGCTTACATGCCACTATGACTATTGTTATATGTGAGGGGGAAACAAACCTTATTAATTGCTTCAGTGATGGTGGAGACTGTCATAAGGTCAGAGTGTTTTTGTTTCATCTCAGTCTCTATGGGACGAGATGGTCAAGGGATGATGCTTCTTCTATGGGACGACATGGTCAAGGGATGATGCTTCTTCTATATGACATGCTATGTTTGAAGTCAATAATGCACATTTGGGCATCTGGTGTCCTTAAGGGTAGGGGGGGGGGGGGGAGAATGTGCCCAAGGTCCTCTCGCCTTATCCATTTCAATTCCCATTCCCTTTACTCCTCTGTGGAAAGTGATTGCCTCTACCCAAGCTTTGGAACTCATATTGGTTATATCTTGGTAATTCCCTTTAAGATGTCCTCTTTCGTATTCTTCCCCTCAGTCCTAACCTCAAAATGTTCTATCTGGAATTGGACGGCCATGTTCTGCTTCCACTGCTTTCCCATCATCAGGTCTCTCTAACAACTGCTCATTGCTTTCCTCAAGTACTGCTCTTTTCACTGCTTCATCAAACGTCTTCAGATTGCGCAAAATGAAAGCTTTGAAGCTTTGGCAGCAATCCCGTCACAAACTGTGATATCCTAATCAAATCTTGCGTCACTTCATATGCTGCTGGGTCTTTGCTACCACACTTTAAAATTTTGGGACTAGCATCTTAACCTTGACTGCATACTCAGCTATGCTTTCTCCTATCATTCTTGCATGTCACAAATGTTTGCAGCCTAACAGCCTATGGTTCTTCTGCATCAAGGCCTGCTATTAAATCCTGTTTAAATATTACAAATATTGTCTCTGTCCTTAACTCTAGGGACTCATTGATGAATTTCTCTGTTGCTCCTTTCAATTTGAACCTGGTTATTATGATGAACTGTGGATTCTCTCGGTTGGATAATTTCTCCACACTCACTTGCTATTCTATAAACTCCATTGCAGTCCAGAACTTCTCACCTACACATGGGCTTATGAGGGCTACAAAACCTGCAAAGACTGGTGTTGCTCATTTCTATTACTGTTCCCATCTCTTGGACTGCCTTGTTTTACCTAATTTAAGGAGGATCATGTGAACCATGTTACAATAACAAAAAATCTTAACTCTCACTATGGTGCCTTAATCTCACAAATTAAAAATCAGCAACAAAATTAAAAATACTTCCAACTGCTTAAAAAAAGGCTTTCTAAATTCAGATTATTAAAGAACTCTCCTACTTAATATACACTGTAAACATTTTTTTTTCTCCAACCCTCTCCTACTTTCAATTAGTTTTTTAATAAGAAAATTTTATTTCGAATTTTCCACAATAAACCCAGTTGAGGATCCAATGTTTGAAATAACTGGGATAAGTGAATACCCACGTTTTTGCTGTGACTTATAAAAAGTGGGAACCAATTTGTGTAAAGCAAAACATTGAATCCTATGGTTACAAAATACCACTCTTTGGGGTGAAAGTTAATTTGTACCTTGGTCAAGGTGTCATACACCCCTACTCTATGCTGAGGGAGAGGAGTGGACAATGGGGAATATAACTTTGGTGGGGATCATTGTGGCTTTTCTTTATTAAAAGTGGATCGTGTTTGTAGATCGACTCATGAAGAAATGACTCGTGATTGTTAGATTATAAGGTCTCTACTCTCTGCTTGATCTGTTTCTGGACATTATCAATAAATCCGATTTTTCGAGACAGACATTTTTACAATTCACCAAAATATTTTTTTATTGTCTTCCTTTGGGTTTACACTCACTAATATAGGTACAGCCACTCTTAGACTCAGGCAAAGACTGAAATGGCACAATGAATTCCAAATGAGAAAATAAGTCGGCAATAGCATTCCTATAGAGCTCATGCACTACGGGCACACGAGGCAACTGCAGGGAGATGGGAGCAGACAGAGAACGCAAGAGAAAGATTTGCTTCTAACCTGGCCAAAAGAGCCACTCGTTAATCGAGCATGTGGTTTCATCTTTCTTTTTCTCCATCAAGGGATCTCCGAAAGTTGATCGGCCACTTCCTTTGTTCATTTTCAACTCGTTTAAATATTTATTTAGATGGACACAGGGCTGGGACAAGTATTAAACAATGACATGTGGTCCTGAGCAGGTGAAATCGGTATAACTCCTGCTAAGTCACTATTTTGTTTTAAATCTCCGGCACATTTCCTCGTGTCTGCTCCTGGATGCATCGAGAGACAGACGAGATCGATCACTCATCATCAAAATCCAGAGTCGAGCGTCGATGAGGGTAGACGAATGCCCTCTGGTGAGTCAGGTGGGTCGTGTCAAAAAGTCATTGGTGGCCGGTATGCATGGTACAGGTTATTGTAACATGTCGTTTGTGGAGAGGGTGAAGGGGTGAGAAATGGTGCAGTTAAGGAACTTATCGTCAATTCTTTTTTCCGACTTGACGTGCCCCCACTGAGCTCTTTCGCAGGCGGCGGGTGTGTATGAAGATGCAATTTGGTGAAGGAGTGGAAAACATGGTGTTCCATTTCAGGAAATGGCACTAAACAGAGGCTGTAGGAAAATGTCGCACTCAAATAGCAAGTATGCAAATACAACATCATTATATCATCATCGTCAAGCAGCCATGAGCTATGGAGGACCAACCAGATTGTGCAATTTAGTCCTACAAACAATTCTCTCCTGAGCTACATCTGCTGCATCTCGTCACTCTAGACTAATTCTAACAAGGTCCTGTTTGACATTGTGTGTCCACTGAATTCTAGGTATCCCCCTATTTCTGCGGTCTTTAGGCATACTGTTCATAACCTTATTCGTTGATCAGGATGTTATGCCTACGGGCAACATGGCCAAACCAACAGAGTCTCTATCTACACAATATGCTGCTCAAAGGAGGCTTCCGACTCCTTTGCCTAACCTCATCATTACTTACAAAGTTGAACCATCTAATGCCCCCACGATACTGCGTAAAAGAGTCGAAAGCATCAAGTTTCCTTTTATCTTGTCAACAAAGGGTTCACGTTTCACTACCATAACTAACTCAAGAAAGAACGAAACTATTGTACAGTCTAATTTTAGTTTTTAAGGGTATACGCCTATTTATACACTCTCAACATATATTCGTAAAAGTCCCTGCAACAATCCCTATTCGTCTGTTAATCTCATGCCGCACATCACCAGTATCTGTTACATAGCTACCAAGGTAATTAAACTGTGACACTTGCTCAAGACTGCAACCATTCAGATTAACTGAATCAGCCTGCCTGACCAATTTTCTTCACTTTATTTTTCTGTCTGTTTATTACCAAACCTACTCTACTACCAATTTCATCGACAGCTCGAATGAAAGAGTTCATCTCATCAACATCATTTACCGAAAGGGCTAAATCAGTAGCATGATCTAAATCAGAAATTTTCGTATCTCCAGACCATTTAAGGCCAAAATTTTCCCTTGCAAAGAATTTCACATAACATATCAATAACTAATCAAAAGAGAAAAAGAGGACAAAATGCACCCTTGTCTAACTCCACTAGTAATGTTAAACTAATCGCTGCAAGATGTACGAACTCTCCACAGGACTCAGTGGTATTATAGAGAGCTTTCTTTACGTTAACTAACTTGTCTAGTATGCCATAAGACCTCACTATCAACAACAAATTATGAAGGTCAATAGAGTCGAAAGTCGTTTTGAAATCTACAGATCTAATAACCACAGGTTTCTAAAACTCTAAACATTTCTGAAGAATCTGCCCGAGGGAAAATTATGATCTATACATCCCTTCAACTTGTTACAAGTTACTTTTAAGCTACTTTTGATACAGCGAAGAAACGTTTTTAAAGTGTAATAAGAGCATATGTAAATTCAGAAAATTTAAAACTTGAAAGTTATGTAAATAAGCTTTAAATTACACTGGTCGACATAGAAAATGCCACAACAGAAAGTATTTGTCGAAGGGCCATGCAAATAGGTGTGTGTGTGTCGATAGCGGGTTATGGAAATGAGTGCAGTTGCAAACCAATCGCGTGATTGGTGAGGAAGATAACAGGGTAAAACGGCTCGGTGTAGCTAAGTTTGGTCGTCCTCACCTGAACACTGCATCGGAGTGACTCAGTGGCGAAACCATGTGTAAGGAGTGAGAATGCCTGGGCGATGACATTGGGAATCCTACCATCACATAGACACCTTTACCAGAGGCTTCATCATAGGGCTACGTACGGCTGGTTGGTCTCTCCGTCAGAGCGCGGCAGAAATGCATCGGGATGCAGCAACTGTCGGCCAAATTTGCGACAGTGGATGGAGAAAGGTAACCTGCATCATCGTAGTGGGACTGAAGCACGTAGGTGGACGTCCGAACGTATCGATCGTCGCATTCGATGACAAGTCCACAGAGGACGACATTTGACGCAGTGTACAGACAGCTACGAACATGCTCGTGTCGACAGACTGTGAACGTAGATTGGATGAGGCAGGTTTGTGCCCTCGTCAGCCATTACAATGACTACTACTCACTACAGCATATCATCGCGCAAGGTTGCAGTGCCGTCATGCCAGACATGCACGGGGCCGACGAGAAAGACAGACCACGACACTGGAATATCACGTGATCAACTTAGTCTGAGGTTACAGTCCGATTGTCATGGGAACGAAGTGCTTATTCTTCAGTCGCTTGCTTCGGTCATCGTGTACATAAAAGTTTTTGTCTTCAAACTACCTTTGGATTACCCCAAAGAGGTGAGTATTTCTCCTTATTATTATTATTTGTAGCATGAAATATTTCCTGTAGTTAGTGGTTTGATAAAAGTAATTATTTAGTGCTTGAAAAGTGTTTTGAGTGCATTGCTCTCTTAGGCCTAGTTTCAACGTGTTGAATGTTGGTGTGATCTAAAACAAAATTATAATATATTTCTTTCATTAAGTTAGAAACTTTTTTGGCTGCCCTTACATAACTTATCGCTGTTTTGATTGAAAAAACTGAAGGAATCAAACTGTTAGTAATATACGTAATTTTTTGTAGAGTGAAAAATTGGAAGTCAACTGTTGGAAAACAACAATTGGGACTTCATCTCATGTCCCTTTGATCACAAACACGATACAATTTGTTTGGCCTAGTTTTGAAGTTGAGAGCATGAATTATTTGATATTTTAACTACTCATATTTAATACTTTTGCAAATTGCTATAAATGTGTGGATGATCAGGTTAATTACTTAATGCTAGCATTTTTCATTTCATAAAGGGCAAACCAGATATTGTCGTAGCGTACAAATATTGTCGCGTCCATGTTTGATATTCTTTGCACAAACAATTCTCTTGGCAATCATGTTTGTTTTTGAGCTAATAAGTTTTATACGTTGAAGGGAAAAGTAGTTTAGACATAATTATGCTATCAGCACTTGTTTGAACTGCAACATTTGTACTTGTATTCTTATTCATAATATATATATTTCATATATCTAGATAGAGTAACTATGTATCCATAGGAACAGGTTTTATCAGTCTTTAGAGTATATAATGTCGATCACAATTTTTGAAATTGAAAATTATTATTTTATGTAGGTCAGATAATGGATGTTAATTGCTTAGTCAGATTGAAAACCAATATATAATTAATTATTATAATTATATAATAATTAATTGCTTAGTCAGCTTGAAAACCAATATGCAAAAAATATCGTTGAACCCAAAACCAGTTATTTTTCTTTCTAATTTAATTAATTTCTTCTAAATTTAAAACCCTTTAATTTTTGTTATTTTATAGAAAAAAAATATTTTCATGTTGTTTTTATGTCCATGAAATAGGAGATAATATCATTAAAGCTTAAATTAAAAAATAGTATCGTAACATTAAAATTTAATTAATCAGATATTAATTTATATTGCTGAATACTTGTAGTGTGAGTGGACTTTCAGTTTATAACCATTACCTAATGAAAATCAAGTTTTATTTACAAAATCATTCTAAAGGTTATAAAAAAATCTACAATGCAACACATACACCACTTTTTAATTATCAGTAAAGTAACATACTATGTATATATTAGAATACTGGAGTTTTTCTTCTGTTATGTGTCTACCAGTTGTTTTTTATTAACCTCTGAATGACACTTCCTTTCATACAATGGGCTAAATGCACAGTTCACAACACAATACAGTTCACAAGGGCTGATAGGTTAGGGGAGGCGGCACACTGGACAGGTGGTAGCCTCCCATTAAGACTATCCAGCGTGTTCTTTAACATGCACAGGGTATGGGGACCATGACGTAATGTCTCATTCTACAGATGGTGTCTTTTGCAAACCCATCGGTGTCCGCTATTGACAGATAAGATCCCAGATGTGATTCAAACCTGGGAACAGCAGATTATGAATCTGGCGTTCTACCGACTGAGTCACCCCTGTTACTGTGTCAGCAAGAGTTTTATTGGATTTTCTCATGACAATACAGCTCTATGAGGTTGAGATAGTATTTATGGACTATTTTAACAGTATTATATATATATAAAAATATATAATGCTTGCTTTTTCTGGCTATGATTGCTGGATAGAGATTTTCGAAAAGAAATATAATATATGTTGATATATATGAACACATAATACATTTCTATAATTATAAAGAAGAAAAAAAGTTGGCTATGGATTCAATATTATCTTTTGCATATTGGTATCCAGTTCCCAGGTTTGAATTCCCTAGTCAAGTCACTCAAAAAAAAATTAGTTCATTTGCCAATTTTTGTACCTTGAACTTAATATGCCATTTACAATAATCTATTAATTTTGACTTTGCAAACAGCAATCTTTTCTGTCTTAACATATTTATTACCTGAGCCTATGCAGTAAATAAATTATGCATGATTAACTAATGTGTTCTCCCATTGTTATGATTCATATTATATATTGCTTATTTCATATGCTTCATGAGAATTAGGTTGTATTGATCATTTTCAGTATTAAATGACTGATCAGTTAATAAAATTTTGTAACTTCATAAATATGACTTTAAAAATAATGTCAACCTAGTCAAGTGTTTGCTTTTGAGTTGCTTATGTTGTTTATTATCATTATTTAATGAATTTTAGGATATCTTTCATGTTCTAGATTATGTATGAGTCTTTCAGGAAGAGATACATAATTTGCACTGAAATCAATTTACTAGATAAATGTTTTATAATGAACTGATATTACATGATCTAATATATTTCTTGTCACATATTCATTGGGCATCTTTTATGAGTTGAAAAGAAGCAAAAAAAGTGTAGTGAAATATTTACTTAATATATTCCAAAGCTGTGATATACACTAGTATATTGTTAAAATCAATATGCAAAAAATCTTAATTTTTTATGAGTTTTGTAATTTTCTGTATCATGTTCTAAAATATTACTGCTAAATACAGTACAAGTTTTATTGAAATCTGTATATGTAGCACTGTATTTGCATTATGTTGCCTCAGGGACATTATGCCCATGTTTGCACTGAAAATAATTTGTTGTAAACTACCTCAAATGAAGAAAAAAGATGAAAAATATGTTTATTCCTATCAAATATGCTGTTTCTGTTCATTAAACTATCCTATTAAATGTGGCAATCAGAAGTGCTAAGCAGTCACTTTTTTAGGTACACTTCTGTCAATAGGGCACAGCAATTTCTTCATAGTGCTTTTCATAGGAAAATGCAATTGAAAATAAACCGTTAAATCTAGGTTTTTAGAAATATCAGGTTCAGTATTTAAATAGTTATGAAAAAAGAAATATTTACTTAGCTTGTTCAAAATTGATGGAAATTAGTATGTGAACTACTAAAATGTATTCATACTTTTCGCAGTATTTATCTTACTAAAGTTTAATGTACCGGTTATTGCTTCCATTTCAAACTGTTTACGCGACAGCAGTTATATAAAATGGAATAGCTGTTATTAAATATTCCATAATTAAATACCAAACGTGCTTTATACCAAACGTGCTAAATACCAAATGTGCAACGTATCTACTGTCACAATTTTCCTTAATAATTTTAAGAAGTTATTGGGCTCTAAAATTTCGATTACTGCTTACATATCATGGAAATTTATCTAATAAGTGACCACTGAAAGTATATATTTTTCAAATTATATTTGGGTCGGGCGATTTCTTTTCCAAAAGATTAAAAAAATGTAGTCAATAAGTAAATATTAAGGATACCGCAACTGGTAAGTAAATGAAAACCAGTGGTGTATTCTGAATCAATGCCTTGCAGTTGTTAAATGTTTAAAAAAAAACATAAAAGAATTTAAAAATTATATACATTTGTATATACATATCCCAAACCACCCGTTTAAATACACCTCTGGTTTTCTGATTTTGCTCTTTATTCTAAACACTATAATATTATGCCTTTAATTTTTTTAAGGAAACGGCTGATTTTTTAAGATTTATCACAAATTAGATTAAATGGGATATGAAGAAAAAAAAATTAGGTTTCTTGTGAATTTCAGCTAGTTTTAGATTAACTATGAAATTTAAATTCGCTTATATAAAAAGCTAAACAAAAAAGTGGCAAAAGAATACAGCCATTATTTATTCTACACAAGGAATTTTTCACGTGATTTAATGTCGACACGAAAAAATTAAAGCGAAATAAAACTGCAAAAACGAGATACAAGGTTCTGTGCGAACGAATCGAGTGGCGTCTACAGCTACCGGACTAAGTTGATCACATGACGGCTGAGGATCGCCTCAGTGTCGTGGACTGTCTTTCTCGTCGGCCTGGAGACATGCATGGTGGACGAATAGAAACATGTCGTATTCAGCGACGAGTCTTGCATCTGTCTCAGCGCCGAAGATCGTTGATTGACATCCTGGAGACGATGTGGTCACCGGACTGAACTTGCTGCCATATGTGAGCGTCATATGGCTCCTCAGCCTGGTGTCATAGTTTGGGGTGCAATCAGTTTCAACAGCCGTTAACCGCCCATACATATAGTGGGTACAATGATAGCATGATGATATGTCGATGAGGTGCTGCAGCCCGTTTTATTGTCATGTCTACATGGTATCCCTGATTCCCAGTTTCAACGACAACACCCGCTTGCACACAGCCAACATCAGCAGACAGTGCCTACAAGGTGTCCAGGTGCTGCCTTGGCCAGCTCAAGCCCCAGGCTTCTCCCCAATAGAGAACGTGTGGAACGTTATTGGCAGACGACTTCATACCTCTGCACGACCCTCGCAATGTCGATGAATTATGGATATAGGTGAACGGCCCATGGTCCGCGATTCCTCAGCACATCATCTGAGGAATTTTCATCTCGATGCCACGCTGTGTTGCCGAATTCTTAGCATGGCGGTCATACAAGCTATTGATTCAGGCCACAGGATATTGTCTCCTCCTCTCCCATCGCATTCATGTAATCCTTCAGAAATTAAATCACTTCTTCCCCACCTACTTCTGCACGTGTGGCAAGTTTCGTCTCATTTCGTGCATTCCTTCGTGGGGGGGGGGGCATTTTTTATGTCGAACATTATATTATTAGTTGCAAATAGAGCAAGTGTACATGTACAGCATTTGAGTATAAATAAAATCCCAAAATATATATGTATATCACGTAATATATATATAATCTGAGTTTTGTTTTTATCGGCTACCTAGTTATTGATATCCTGACAAGGTAGAGATGGGAATCCTTCGGCATACTTGGGCGACTGAAAAAGAGCCTAGCTCCAATTGGTCGTTGAGACGACCTATTGGGCTAGGTTCTTTTTACCTATCCCTTAACTGTTTAAAGTTCTAATGGCTCGCACCATGAGAAGGAGGGATCAGACTTTAGGTGCTAGGCCTGGACGGTTCTGTGCATCATCAGAGGTGATTGCTGCATAGTCCACCTTTCAGTTTTAACTAGTTACCATTTTGGAAGCACTAAAAATAACTTGAATTTATAACACTGCTTTTGTGTGGAGACTAATAACGACTATGACTCTTAAAGCGCCCAGAAGTCCAAGCAACTCTGCAATTCGAAATATTGTTGACAGTTCATTCTTCCTCAATCAGCAGTTTCAAATGAGCAGAAAGCAGTAGCTAAGAGCATGCAGATTTGTTATCAAGCACATTGTCTGAGTTTTAAAAGGTTTTTCTCTCAGATTATTCAGATGATACTAGTTGTTACCTTTAAATTTGGCTTCAGTGCATTTGTCAATTCAGCCTACGAGAAAGTTTCGCTTATGTGTACTGCACACCTAGTTTTAATAGCAATATTCATGAAGTTAGGGGATTGAGAAATGAGAAATGGGTGGGACTAGCTGCAACCAGGACCAGATTAAGGTCCTCATAAGCCCTAGGCACTTCTGTCTCGCAGCACCTTTAGCGGAAGCATTTTTCTGTATCGATTTCGATGGGTGATCAAAAGTATTTTGAATAATTTTCCACGAATAACAAAACGATCTTCGATTAACAACTGATTTCATCACTATTTATTCAGGAAGTTATTTTGTTAGAGTTTTTACCATAGAAAGGAAACATAAAGGGTCTTTATATTTATCTTATTATTTATGTTTCAGCAAAATAAATCGATAAATAAATAAAAAAAAATGATATAAAATAAAAAGCCTGGGGAATAGGATTTTCCAAGTAAATTCTATACTGCAAGCTTTTTCTTTAAAATCTATGTTCCTATTGCTTTTCGCTCGTCATTTGTCAGCTCATGTGTTTGTCAAAAACGATTGATTCACTGACAATATGATAATGATATCTTCCCAATGCGTTTATCATCTAAACGAGTTATGTATTAAATGAAAGCTTTGTGACATGGGGAATGTCATAGGCTCAAAACGGGCTCAAACATTCGCTCTTCGATCGCAACGAGTTTTATCTGAAATGAAAATTAGTGAGTTGAGAATGTCAGGGGATAATTAAAATTACGCCCCGTCTTCCCGCCACCAAAAAAGAAAAAATTAAAATAAATCAAAATTTAATGGGGTGTTGATCGTAACAAGTTATATGTAAAATGACAGCTGACTTGCAGAGTTTAGTGAGAAAGTGCCTAGCGAAGTTGCCAGTAGAAAAAAAAAGGTATCAATTAGAAAAATTCATATATTTTATTTTTAAATTGTATTAAAATTCCTAATCTCCTATACGTGCCTAAAAGTAAAACATGATAAAGATTACTCATTTCATATTTTCAATAATGAAATACATAGAAATTTTTAATATTCAAAGGAGGTCATGGGACTTTTCTGATGAAAGATAAGGCTCTTTAACGCAAGGTAAGGCTGTTTTTCTGAAAATTAATATCTGGCCTCATCCTCCCCTAGATAGTCATTTTCATTTGAAGCTGGTTTAAGATCTTCGATATCGTTATCCCGATAATTTAAACAGATATGGGAATGAGTATTCGAAGCATACGGTGAGTGACGTTCTAACTCATGAAATGTACACCACTGGGTACATTATAATCCCAAGTTTTGGTTTCCTTTCAAGCGAAATCATCTTGAGAGAGAAGAGACATTTCCGATTATCATCCACACCAACAAGGCATATTGTCTCAAGACCTCAGTTGAAGTAACGCAAAGGCATCCAACTCCTCATTATTGTACTAGGTTACTCATGCATTTATGATTTTTTTTCCTTTAAATCTCCAGCATGTGGCTTCAACAAACATACTAAATATCCATAGTGATTAAGTTTTTGGTCTCTAGTACCAGGGATCTGGAGAATTGGTTTCAGGGAGTGGTTCACCCCCAGACACCAATTTTTCCGTTTCTAGCACTCGTAGATCAAAGTTTCACCTCTACATGTCTTCTATTCGACCTTAAAAGACAAAATAGAGGTGAAATTTCGGATTTTTCTCCAGATCTGCGATCCGAATTACCCCCAAGCGCAAATTTTCAGAGCACACCACCATTTCTGCATTATACTGAAATCAATTGCTCACAGACGTTTATAGATATTTGATGTAAATGCAAGATTAATTAAAATTACGCCCCGTCTTCCCGCCACCAAAAAAGAAAAAATTAAAATAAAGAAAAATTAAAATTAAAATAAAGAGCACACTACCATTTCTGCATTATACTCAAATCAATTGCTCACAGACGTTTATAGATATTTGATGTAAATGCAAGAATTATGGGCAGGTCACCTTCTGCCCTTAATCCTAGTCTAGGAAGGACATAGAATGTTCTGATAGGAAGGACATAGAGTGTTCTGATATATTCCTATAAACTGAGTGACGTATAGCTAAGAGTCGTAAAAAAATGTCTTCAAAAAAGTCGTCTAAAAAGTCGTTTTTTAAGTGTCGTAATCCTAGTCTAGGAAGGACATAGAGTAGCCGAATCCCTCGTGCCCAATCTGCCTTAATTGAGAAAGGACGCGATTACTACAAGTGTACTTCTTGAAATTGCCCTTTCTAAAAAGAGATATGTTCAGATGCTGTTGATGTCATCCGGCGTCAAACTGGAAAATCGGTAGTGCTTAAGATATTAGATATAATATATAAGATTCTGTGTCCTTTGATGATTCTTAACTGCCCATTCCATTCCTAGTCAAAAAGTTATTTAAATTTTTTTTAGCCTTCTAGCACATTTTGTTCTGATATATTCCTATAAACTGAGTGACGTGAATGCTTTTTTTCCTTTGAAACGTGGAGATATATAAGGAAAAAAGTTTCTTCTCATATATAATAAATAAACGATTGTGAGTGAGCGACGACTGACTGGATTGATTGAGAGGAGATCACACTAACTCTAACCACGATGCGGAAATGGTAGAGCTAAGGAAATTTGCATCTAGGGTAATCCGGACGTAGTATCTCGAAAAATTCGAAATCTGACCTCCGACGTTTCCTTCTAGGTCAAATGGAGGCTATGTAGAGGTCAACGCGGGATATACGAGTGCTAGAAAGGTGAAAATTGGTATATGGGGATGTTTCGAGTTGTAGATATCAGAAAAAAAATACCCCCTCAAGCAGCTGCTTGCCACAGAGGTCTGACAGGAGCCTGTCAGTTTATATGTCATAGCAGAAGGTCTGTGAGAATGGCAGGACCTCAGCAGAAAAACGACACACACATCCATGCCTTACCCGGGGCTCGAACCCAGGTCCCTTAGATCAGTAGCCAAGCGCGCTAACCACTCGGCCACGTGGAACGTTTCGAAATTTCGAGTCTGGAGTGTCCTTTGAGGTCGAAGATGAAATTGAAATTTATCGGCACTAAAGAGCTAAAAATTGGTTCCTGGGATATTTTGAGTTGCAGATCAGGGAAATGTTGCGAAATTTTGGATGCAGTGGGTCTTTCAAGGTCAAAAGTCAAATTCAATATAACGGTGCTGAAGAGCAAAAAATTAGTGAAAGCGGCAATTTCGGGCGCTCACGATTCAGCAAGGAGAGGAAGTGTCGGATCCAGTGTCGCGTTGCAGGTCAAATAGGGGCGGAAGGACCTGAGTGATTTCTAGTATATTATATTTACGATGCTAATGCTTTCTTTTCCACGATTTTTAAGTGTTGTTCAATTGAAAAGTGGGGAACCCTTACATCAGGATAAAGGATAAGTGATCATTGCATCCTCATAAAAAGTAATGGATTGAATGTGATAAACATTATGCGTGTTCCATACCATCATCGCATGGGAGCATCCAAAATCGAGTAATATGCAGTATGCTTACGCTTTTCTTTGCCTATCAGGATCCTCTGTTGATTGAATTTCTGTATGTATTATGGTTTAAAACTAACTCGCAACGATTTTCCGAAACTTTGGACCGTTTAAGGCTGGCAATAAAATCGAAAAGCCCAGGAATTTTGAGCAGGAAGGCTATTTTGTTGCATGACAACATTTGCCCCCATACTGTCCAATTAACAGTAACAAAGGTAAACGGATATCTTTGAAAGTGTGTGAAATTCCTTACGGTACTGATCTCTTTCCGTACAATTTTGATGTTTTCGGTCTCTAAATAATCCATGAGGCAGAAACAAGTGCAGCCCATGTTTACAAAATTCCTCAAGTTGCTCTTTGAACAGGGTATCATTTTGTTAACTTCACGTTGGGAAAATGTCTCAACAGGTATTGCCGATATCTATAATTAAATAAATCCTTTAAGCTTTATATCCGGAATGTCCACTTTTCATTCGAACTCCTCCTATAGACGACTAGTTGTATGCTAATGTGAAGTTTATACATTTGATTACTTAATGTTTACTTCATCTTTTCCCAGAACTATGAAACCATATTGGATTGTGTGGATTTGTTCGCACTTATATCTCAATCCTTTGGGAAGGAAGTTTGTACTGAAATGTGGCAAGTTCATCATGAACCGTATTCTTCGAACTCCCATCAAGGATGATAATCTAAATGGCATTATGGTGCTAGCAATAACCATGGTTTTCTCTGAATACTGGAAGGTAAGATCGAAATTTATTCTTTTTTGTCTTGCCTTTTTAGTATATGGTCTATGTCAGCATGAAATCGTAGTATGGACTCGTAATTGGTGATGTTCAGTAATCTATTCTACAGGCATTTAATAGACAATTAATCAAATGAAGAAATTACTAAAATACTTAATAATAATAATATCTTTATTAAGCCTTAGTATGGTTATATACATAGATTACCCAGCTAAGCCTTATGGCTTGTCAGCAGGATGACACTTCGCTTTGCTTGTGAGCAGTAAGAAATCAGTAGAGATTTACTAGTTACCACTTAATTATCTCAGTGATGTATAATGGTTGACAATGATTTTTTTTTTTTAAATTATGCAACATTGCAAAAGTTTTTGAAAGACTTTTCATTTTTGATAATCACTGTGTACATAGTTTCCAGATCTTGAAATATAACATTGACTGTAATTATAACATATTTGTTTTTGAAAAGTAGAAATTTTTGAAAATTTGATATTTCTAGAAATGTTTGATAATTGTGTTGGCAATGATGGGTTATAAATTAGAAGCAAATGGTTTTCACTCTTGAAAAAATTTAGCACTATGAAAATAAGACTCAACGTTTTCTTCCGTATTTAAACAAGTCAATTTTTCCAGCAAGTAAAATAGACTTGACTAAGCAAATTGAAACTTTAATTTATTGCATAAAAACATATTTTAATTGTAGTACGTTTACATATATTTATGGCAAGAGGAAAGAGGGAAAGTGAGCAATATTTCTAGATCAGGAGCTGTTTTTATTGAAAAACAATTAATGGAAACGCTATTAAACTCAGAAGCAGTTGTATAAAATATTTGCAGTGTGGTCATATAAATATTTGCACTATCGAAATTAAATCCTAAAACTCTCACTTGGTTCTGCCAAATTATAAATATTTGAAGTTTTTTTATGTTACTCTTTCCTAACTGAAAGCAAACTTTTTTTTTTCGAAGAATAAAATCATTACACTGAATGGAAAAAAGTGAGTTGTGCATGTTGATAACACACACCATGCAATTCATCTAAAGAGTATGCAAATGACCCAATTTCGATTTATGTGAAATGTTTTGAATTAAAATATACAAATGAGTATAAACTTTATTTCTGAAATAATCAGAGCTTATTAAGTATATTTGCTATACTATTTACTTTAAGCTGTAGTTTACCTTTCAGCCGTCATCATATATTTGGCGCAGCATGTTCTCAGTTGTCCTTGCGCCATTAAATCCCAACTTAAGCTGCATTTAAATATAAAAGCAGAAAGTTGTTGTTACTAATACATCATTTGATGCACTTTGTAGTGTTTCAAAGGATATAGTTCTTGATACCATGACGGATGACCTTGTGCTCAAGTCACCTTTTCATTTTTAATCTCTCAAAGGATCTCTTCAGTTTCACTTTCGTCTTGTCCAGTGGGTGAAATTTTCAGGGCTCTCTTTAGTTGGAATGACACTGCACTAGGCGATGTTGCACACTGTAGGTTTTGAGTAGTGTTAGGACGTGTGAATAGCTCATAAAAAATACAAAATGAAATATTTGACACAACAGGGTGGCTTAAAAAAGTCAAATTTAACGAAACTGCATGAAAACTTTTGTTTACCTTAAAAGTACTTATTTTTTTCAGTTTAACTCGTTATTTCAGGTGAAGAAATTATCGCTTGAATCGCAGAAAATAAAATTAGGAAACATGACGGCAAATAATCAAGTCCTGTGGGAAATTTAAATCCTGCTGTTGCACATACAAAGCTAATATTTGATTGCATACGCAAACACATTGTTTTAAACACTAAGGGATTTCCGCATGCGTTGTTCCTCCTTCGCTCTACATCTGGTTGATGTCACTGTAGGAGTGAGGTTGTTGAGTTGTTTTATCTCTGGCTGCACTTTTTTTTACACACAATGGGCTAAATAGCTAAGTCACAAAGACGCAAGGCCAGAGAGAATTGGGGGAAGGGGACATACTGGAAAACTGTTGCAAACAGATGGTAGCCTTCCATTAAGTCCATCCAGCATACTCTTTAATGCAGACAATTCTCTGGCACACGAATATATGGATCAATCTTCCATCCAAAGGGCAGCCACATTTCCAAACCCATCGGTGTCTCCGTTTTCACTGAGGGTATAGTTGGAAGTTACCGGAGAAAAATTTTAACATTTGGCGTAGTTCGGACTCGAACCTAGAAACTGCAATTTAAGAGCCTGTCCCACCTACTAACCAATTATGGAAGTGGGACTGATTGGTAGCAAGGTGAATCGGCAATCCACTTGTTCCTGGCGTGTTGATGCTTCCAAGTTCAACAGATCAGGGTTTCGTTGCTGTCCGACATAACAGGATTAATTCTGACTTTCGCATATTTTTCTGGTTTTTTGGTTCAGTAATAGTTTTTATGGTTTTGGGGGTAATATATTTCGTCATTACTAGTATTCCCTCTATTTTGGTATATTATCATTTACTCCTCTATATGATGTTGGAAATTCTTAGTTTGAATGGTAATGATTACGGTATTTTCATAATCCGTCTTTAGCAAGGCAGTAAGCTGTCGTTTGAGTCTTATTTGCGTTCTATGTTCCTTCATATGTACTTTGCTTCATATTTTCGTTTTCCTTAAGTATAGTTTTTCCCTTTTTGGTTCTTTTGTACACATATCACTAATTTTTTTTGTCTCGTCTGTTTTTATTATATTTAATATGGGGTGTGGTTACTTTAAACCCATTGAGTTTCAACAATGCACTGAAAGCACAATTTATTATACACACTGCACTAGTAATGTGTGTAGTCCAACAGCTGATGCTTGTCACTAACGACATCCCTTTGAACACACGAGAACACGAAAAGTTGACCACTGTCCGCTTCTTGGAGCTGCATAGAGTTGACCTCTCTCCCACTTGTGAATGGTGCCGCAACGTGATTGCTTTTGCAGTTGCCAAAGAGATCAGTGTTTCCTCTCTCCATCGCCCAGAATGAGCAGTTCACAAAATGACAGTTCAACATTCCATAACACACGTTGACGTACTTTGTTTTTTAAGGTCGTAGTTCTGATCTTCACACATTTACGGTTTGTTATATCAGTACGTCACAATTTTGTTATATGATTGTAAATTTTTGTACTTGAAAAACAAAATTAAACATTTATAGTTTCACTGATTTTTTTTTTTTCGATTTTTTTGGATTCTGCAAACATTTTTATAAACTACCGGTATTACACAGAATGAATACCAAAATATATGTATTGTCATTTTGCTATGATATTACAATTACTAATCTCCATATTTTGGTAGACTTTCTATCAATTGAGGGAACACTTGCTGTATGCAAATTTAGGGCCTTCAGTTCATTATTATTCAGAAGCACGTTCCATAAATGTTTGTGACCACATTAAAGAAAAATGAATAAAATTAATGCTAAGAATGTATGTAGACTTATAAACTCATTTAGAAAAAGCATTTTTCGGAAAAATAAAGCTTATATTTTTCAAACACGTAATTAGTCAATCTCATCAAATATGCAGATTGTATACGGCTATCATACTTTGGAAGTCTATGGTTCAACGAAAAGCTTTCATAATAAAATAATGCATGGTATAAGTTTGACTACATATCATTTCTCTTGTTTGAAAATGTTCTTTTTGTGAAGAATTTATATTGCCATTCAAAATTAACTTTAATACTCTTTTATTTCAATTATAGAAATGCTTTTGGTGCCTGCACTTGAAAAATGTTATGTTAGTATTGATTATCAGTAAAAGTCGTAACATTATGACTAAATTATCTGATGGCAATGCTTCAGAAGAACTGTTTGAACTTCGAATTCCTCTCGTTAGAATGACTTAACAACTTTGAACTTGCCTTGTGTTATCGAACCTTCGAATACATGAAGTAGCTGTAACGTAATGGTGATATCGGGCAAAGTTCAGCTAACACACAGTTCATTGATCATTGGAACGTAAGCATATTTAGAAAGATGTATCTTTGGGCCAAACAATCAAGATCAACTTCCCAATTGGAAATAATTATTTGAAAAAATCGCAAGTATACCGATCTTGAATTTTCTAAAGACCAATCGCAAAAGGAAATAAAAATTGCATACCTGGGTAAGTATTTTCGAGCTAATGGGAAGAAAATAAAAAAAAGACCTAGCAGACTTGCTTGGAAGTGTTAAGAGTGCTTAATAAAACAAATAGCACCATGGAGAGCACATGGTGTTATTAGTATGTCCTTGCATGGAAGAGAAAGTTCTGAGACTCAAAGTTTGTCTCCCAAATTTCGCTATAAAATAATAAATACCCCCTCAAGCAGCTGCTTGCCACAGAGGTCTGACAGGAGCCTGTCAGTTTATATGCCATAGTAGAGGGTCTGAGAGGATGGCAGGACCTCAGCAGAAAAACAACACATACATCCATGCCTTACCCGGGGCTCGAACCCAGGTCCCGTAGATCAATTTCGCTAGGTCACATGATTTGTCGGCCGATCCACGCATGCATTGTGTGCAGCACCTCCGTATTTTCCATTGATATCCCAATGGTCTTTTATACATTTCATTCCTAATGGTTTTTTGCATGTATGGTAAATAATAGCTTATTCATGTATTATTTTACTTCGAATTCATTCAGGATTCTCTGAATGTCCTCTTCATCTTTAAAAAAAGATTTGGAAATGTATCCACAACGTTTTCTTCTATATAAACAACAGGTGGTTTGCAACTTCAACCGTCAGATACAATTATCAAATAGGAAAATCTACAAGGCTCATGATTAGGTTAGCATAGTGCTATGTTAAGTTTCAGTATTTGTTACACAAGTATCCATCTTCTTCCATGATTATTCGAAATCAGCATAAATTACGTGCGGCACTTCTAATTGGAAAGAGTAATACGAATTTCAACCACTTCTCATTCTCATTAGGAAATTCAGTATCCTGAGTACTTTGTTCTCAGCAGTAATTTAAATGTTCTTGTAATGCTGTTTCTTCTCAAATCGGTGCAAGCATAGATTGCATTAGAATGTCACTCTGTTGTCTACCTGTCGTGCGCATCTCGCGGTTGCAAGCAGTATTCAATTTTTATGTAGAGATATGCAAATTTAAACGTGTGGAGTTGAGTTTCCCACATTGCCCAATTACAGATTATTCACTTAATTAGACAATGCGGGCCGCAAAAATCCCAGGCCGTCTCCTTAGGGGAAGACGTTTTTATTAAAATGAAATCCAATGATGAGCCCAACTCAGGTTTATGGAAAACAAAAAACAATAACAATATTTATTGAAACAAAATATCTGAAAGTACAGGCAGAACAATTAAGCTTTCTAATAATCAATCATTTATCGTGGACTTAAGAAAGAAAAAACTTAAAGAACTAAATGGACTGTGGAACTGTGGAACCCTTTTAAATTTAGATTTATAATTAAGGATAGCAACTTATAAGTGCAATAAAGGATAAGCATAGAGAGTTTATCTCTGCTCCTTGGTCCTTTTGACCGCTCTCATCAGGTTGGGGTCAGGTGACGCTCCTCGTTACGTCCTTTTGCCGACGAAGAGGAAAACATCTCCGTCGCACTGCCGACGATATGGAGATGGATAACTCGACCGTCATATACGCAGTTGGGTAATTTGGCTGCGGGAGTCAGACGGCTGCATCAACTTGATTATGTGGAAAGGGGGAGTGTATCCCTCACTGGTCAGACGATCAGAAAGTGCAAACTCAGTCTCTCTGGTTCTGATTCAAAGTCCTGCAGGCCAAGCAGTGATCCCATTCGATTACTAAATCGTTTGCAATATATGTGGTTCCTTCACTACACACTTCTATTCACTCATTTCCAATGATTCTGATATGCTGATACTGTCCCGCCCAGAGCTCTGGCCGTCCCGTGCTTCACTCACTTCGCCGCTTTTCCGAGTCTTACTGCAAAACCTTTCTGTGCAAAATCTTGGATCCAACCGAAGCCCTCCTATCCTCGCTAATATTTTCCCACGTTCCTTCCCCCTTGTTTTTCCCGAAGGTGGTATGTTCAAACCAGAGGGGTCCGTCGCTGCGCTTGAGGCTGACATCGCCGCCTGGGAAAACGGAAATCCTCGTTCGTTATTATAAACATCGGACGATGTTGTCCAGTCCTCCATCTGCATTTGCTGTGGGGGACGATTTCCCGAATACAGCTTCCCGTGTGAGGTCACACTAAAGCTGTCAGCAGACTTTGCACCCCGAGACGATTCTCTGCTCGACCCCACACGAAAAGAGAATAAATTGGGATTCACCTGTCGTCCACCCGTCCACTCATGGGGTTTTGTGTCGTGTTGTATCGAGTGTCGTGAGATCTGGGCGTTCCGTGTGTGTGTGGGCTTTCGGTGCAGCTGCGAACTTCTGTCCCCTCCTAACGTGTCCACCTTAGATAAACTTCGTGTATCCCCCCCCCCTGTGTTTTCGGTTGAAAACACAGGGGGTGGGGGGATACACGAAGTTTAGTTTCGGTTGAAAAAAAAAACTCAATCAAGTGAGAAATTAATAAAAAAAATGAATCGTTATGCCTGACGTAAAAGCAGCGAATAACACTACCTAATAATTTTGAACATGCCAAAATTATACTACACCATTTCCTGACCACGAAATAATTTGAAGTTAATATCTGACCATAGTAAGAATTCGGAAAGTATAAAATCTTGTGCCAAACATCTAGTCAGCGTCATAAGGCCAAGCTCACTCACCACGAAAAAAATAAAACGATTCTGGCAAGTAATTATTTGAATAAATTGCATAGATATTTATTTGCAATCATTGATTGATATTATATACATTTCCTTCGGTTCAATCAAGACCGGATTCCCTGGAAAACTCATCATCGCTGCTACAAATCATATCACACACACATATCAATTCCTCTGGCAGAACTCGAAACAGAAACGTGGAGAAATATTATGCTAGTGAAATTCCTGACATACTGTGTGGGGCACTCTCGAAGGACAGAATGCATTGAGGTTGCTATCAGAGGACAATGGACTCAATCATCATGCGACTTCGCTGAAGTCTCCGTATCCAAACTGTTTGAAGACGATCTCGGCGGTCTTTCCTCTTTTACTGTCTCTCAATGTGTGCGACTCTCGCTGGGTTTCAGAACCGGTTATCAAACGTTCTCTGTTCTTTTTCCTCTTCTCGCCTCCTTCCTTCTGTACGCACAAAGGTGTGACCATCCTGCGTCTGAATGGCCGCGCAATTCTATCTGCAAATGGGGTGGCTAGAAAGAACAGGCAGAACAATTAAGCTTTCTAATAATCAATCATTTATCAACAGAAAACTGACCCGTTCAATATTGTAAAATCTTTGTCCAAAACTACGTCACTATCCTCTCTATGTCTGTGGAAACCACTGAGCAACGGTACAGAGAATTTTCATAAGGCATCTTGTGTCACCGTATCCATCTCCAGACATGGCGCCAGGCGATCATTTCCTGCGTTGTTGTCTGCCGGATCGTTGGTCTGCTCCATAGTACGGATGGAAATGGTATTGAGGCAATTAGTTCAGGCATAAAATCTTCAGATATGATTCCAACGGTCATCATGACAGGTAAGTGGCAGTGCCATGTCCTGCGGCATTTCAAAGAGAATTGGGGGTTGAACGAATCACTTTCCTGATCTTAGACTACTGAGCAAAGGGACTAAGAGCTGCATAGAAATGATTCCACGTTAATATGGCAAAATAGCGTACAACACAGTCCCCACTTCCACATCATGACGACATGGTCAAGTTAACACACTTCTATTTTCAAAAGTTTGCATCTTTATTAGGCTTAGTTTGAACTTGGCTACCCTGAGTCTCTCGTATAATTGGAAAAGATGTTTCAAGTGTTCTTCAAAGTTCCTTCCCGAGTCGATGATGTCATTGAAGTATAACTGATGATGATGTCATTTATGCCGATGCCCGAAAACCCTGAAAGATCCCGAAGAACCTAATCTCTTCACTCTTTCAAATGGAGAGATTTAAAGTATAGTTCGAAGGGAATCACTCAGAATCAGGCATGTACCTAGGATTCAGTTTCTGGGGGGGGGAGAATTTAGTGGGGGATATCAGAATAAGACGAGTAGGGTTTCATAATTACTAAAATATTCCAACGGACTGGAAAGTTTAAAATAATATTTACTATATGGAATAAAATTTAATAATTTGTAACGGGCAGATGACCGTTAGCTCCTCCAAGCGCCAGGAAAACCCAAAGTGTCTTGCTGCCGGATGGGGGCGGGGCCATCAATCTGCCCCTTTGGCAGCTAGCGATGCCACTTTTGGCCCCTGTGTGGACAAAGAAACATGACCGAGTGCTGGAGAGAAGGAGAGCGAGACCTGGGCTACTTGACTTTCGTCGGTGAGCGCGCACAACGAAGGGAGAGAGAAGCACGCTCTGTCGCGACAAAGTCGGCGGCGGAAAACGTATCCAGCCCGGGCCATTGTTCGGCCACATTTGTAGTACAGTTCGAGGCCCTAGTGGAGGGTCGGTGTAAATATTTTTGTAAATATAGTTACATTGTGAACAATAGATGTGTTCTACATGTCTCTACAATCTTCTGTTGATCCATGCGACCACCCAGCTCGCCATATTCCTGATATATACGCTGCATTAGGTACCTTTTAAAATAATGCTTGGGACCCACACGACGGTTCAACGAATTTGTGATATCCACGAAAACGCCTGGTGACATAGTTGCGTTTTTACTGTCGGACATATGCTATGGGACTAAAATAAAATGATACAAAGACATTTGTTTTCGATTTCAAAATAGGTGGACATGTTTGTGTAACATGACTGGATTTTCCGTAGTGTGGTCCAGACCACCTGGGTACGTCCCTGCTTAGAATTGATACAATGACCGTAGTGAAGGATGTTTGATCATCCGAGGTCAGTGACGTAAGCCAGTCTAGGCAATTCTAAATATCACCAGGAACTCTCGCACGTCTCATCACTTTTTGTTACATATAAGACGATTCTATTTTTTTGTACTCTTTATTTCTGCTTTGAAATAAACTGTATATGATTTATGAACACTTAAATATAAATTTCGATGCATCCAGGGCTTTGTTTCTGACAGAACACATTTCCAGAAATTATTTCCATGCATAATACGTATAAAATCAAGAAACGTCTGAAAGTGAAAATTTATAAATTTAAAATAAACCTTTGATGTATTAATAATGTATAGATGACGTAATTATCAATTTAGAGAACATTTGAACTTCTCAACTACAACTTGCGCAATTTCACTCGAATGGCGTTTCTGAACAATGAGTTCTGAAACCTCAGTTTTTACAAAAAAAAAAGCACTGGATGCATCTATAACTTACTGTAATGAATAATGATCATTATGAAGATATTTCAAAAACTTTTCTTTCTTCTGTCGTTTTCCCCAAAAATGAGCAGACAAAAGAGCAGTTCCAGGAGCTAGTGAAGAAAGAGTTCCCAACTCTCTTGTGCTTCAGCGAAGATGACAAAGTCGTGGAGAGAGAATTAACCTACGAAGTGATATCGCTTCTCGAAGCGTCAAGAGAAAACATCTCTTTTTATGACAAACACGTCAGTTTGAAAGAAAAAGGTAAGTACTAAATACAGTATTATAGCTCTTACTCTGAATTCAGCACTCCTCAATCCCATAGTTCACAGATGAATACTTTATCAGTGCTTTATAAAAGAAATTTCTCATTTCCTTTATAAATGAATCTTACGGACCAGAAGGACCAAACATTCAAATATATTTGAAGCTCTAGCTGTAAAATACATGTAACACATACAGTTTAAAAATTGGCAAAGAAATAAAGACGAAAATAATTTCGTGCCAGAATTGGCTTTCAAATGGTTTCAGATTTCGAACCTAAAGAGCAATTGTCTTGCTCTTAGAAGCGCACAAACCTCTATCTTAGTTTTTGCAAGCGTCGAGATGTTTTCCAGTTGTTCTCGCTGCCCACTCTAAGAGAGAGAAAAGATTGTACTAGCCACACAAAGGGCACCGTGCATGGAATGGATGAGTGGTACAAGAGAATGAATCGTAATCCTCTATATACAGGGAACAAATGCATCAAATGATTTTGAGAAGAAGCTTCCATTTTTTCCTAACGTGCCTCCAATGTGTCTTTACCAAATTTTCCTATGAGTCTTGATTTTGCTGTGCAGCATAAAAATAAATCTCAGATCGGACTTAAATGGTTTTATTATCTTTGAATATCTTACCTTTTAAGAACTATTAATCTACTGTATGTGTGCAAGGTGTAATTAATAATTCTTTAATTTTCGTGTAGGAAGTAGAACTACTTAGTCCGACACTTTTAACGAAATAATTGAATAAGCTTTTCTTCCTTTTTAAGTTCGATTACAACTATATTTAATCTTTGGTCTTTTGTTGCCCAAGATTGACATAAATGAGAATCAGATCTGTTTACAACACACACTAGAATATATTAAGTTGAGGAAATGAGATGGTTTCGAATAATCAATATGGAATATCGATTGGAATAATAGATAATAGTTGCAATTTAATATTTCACATTTAATAAGGTACTCTCTTCTACGAACCACGTGGTACAATTGAATATTGTCAAACGTTTTCAACTTGCAGGTCAACAAAATTTATATAAAAATCTGAAAGAGAAGTATATCTCTTTGATCAAAATTTAACAAAGCAGTTCAAATATTGAAATCATTTTTAGTGAAATAATACACATTTCATTATTGATAGACTGACGTGTTTCAGATTTTTTTGATTCAGCATATCATAGCTAGGTCCTGTAAATCGTTGTTTGCTTGTAAATGGTTGATAGACACAAACTGGTAGGAAAGGTAGTACCAATCCCATGTTATATCAACTGAGGCCGTGTGATATCCGATTCAGTCTTCACTTGGTGCAGGCGATTAATACCTTTCAAATAAGATATTTTCGTGTTGAGTAGAACGGAAGGAGAAAGCTGCCTGATCACTGTAGACTACAGATCTGCTCTTCTAAAGCGATGTTTAATTCTTTTTCTACCCTACTGTTGAGTGGTTAACTTCACAGGGTTTCGGTGCTGACCATTTATACCTCCCGGATTGTCTTAACTTTGAGCATGACTATGGACGGATTCTGAACTTCTGCACTCGTGAAATTCTGCCAAGCGAAAAATTCTATCGCTGTGCTTTTTGTTTATTTTTGTGATGCCACTCCCAAGTTAACAGATGCGCCAGATACTTTATATCAGTTGATGGATAATCCTAATAAAAAGGCATTGCAGATATTTGAACTCTTGCTTTATGGTTAGGTATTAAATTGTTGCACTATTACTGTGGAGCAGACCGACGATCCAGCAGACAACAACGAACAAGTTGTGTTAGAAATACCAGGTGATATTGCCGACCCTATATTGGAGAAATGTATCTCAGACAGGATAGTTTCTCCTTTGATTCTGTGTCTTGAATAGTGTAAAGTGATCCAGTGTTCACCACTTGTGAATTGGTGAATGAAGTCTTTAGCTGTGGAGGAACTGATATTCCCATGCCTGCTATTATGCAACTGTTTGATACTGTTGGCTCTCTCTCTCTCAATAAACCTACATCTCTTTAAAAATACCATTAGCCATTTTCTTTTGCAGGTACCTGAAGCATGAAGACTTTACACAGAGAATACGCTTTCGAAGTCATCATATATGAATTCCAGCGTTATAAACCTATATATTCTGGCTTGCAAGAGACCAGATAGACAAGTGTAGGTCAGATACTTAAAAATGATGTTAAATTGGTATTTTGAGGAAGAGAATGGAGAAGAGATGCAGAGCTTAGGTCTGCTTCTCAATTTAAACACCAGTGGATACCCTTTAGGATATGATATTATTAATTAATGATTTCTAAAAGGAAAAGTAAATATTTGAATGCTATTTGTCGTTATGCAGCCGATCCCCTTGCGAAGATAGATTCTTTCAGCATTGGAGTTACAATAGCAATGGGGGAAAGTCTCATCCAGAAATTACAGCCCTAATCAATCACTATCTATTAGTACAAACACTGGAATATTTAGGAACTTAAATAGGTTCGCTCTGATGGGTTCCTTAGGAATTCGATCGATTTTATATTAATTAACAGCAAATGAACTAATTGTGTTAGAAATACCAGAAAATGTAGGGGAGCTGTAATTGGGTCTGATCTATATTTGTTAAAAATGTCTTGCAAATGAAGACATTATGAATGACATTATTTTTAACACTGAAGCTCCGAAAGATAGAGAAAGAATCGAAGCTTACTATGATAGATTACTTAGTCACTAAGAAAATCGTTGTTTGCCTACTACCGGAGTAATTAAATTACATTTAATTTAATTTCTCAAGAACTGCGATCACCTTTTTGGAAACAGAGACGATAATAGGTCTAGTAAAATCCTTGGGAATAACGCCTTTAAAATGAAAAGTTTCGAAATTTCAGTCAGCCATGTGACAACAAAAACACTCCCAGCTCTTAGCATTTCATTTATAATAACATCTACCAAGAGGTTTTGTACGCTTTCAATTTTGTGAAGATTAAAGAAAATACGGATAGAGCTAATATTAAAGCCAGTAGTGTCTTATCCACATTTCACTAAATAGAAGTAGAACTAACCGCATTGTTCAGAACATCTCTGAAATGCTAAGCCTATCTTACCAAGACAGAATCTTTACCTTCAATAACGATACCATATTTATCCTGCAGTCATTTTTGCTTCAGAGTTGAGTGCCTGAAGTAAATAAATACACAGGATATCTTATATTAGCTGATGGATGATTATTTCTGATCAGAGGTTCAGGTACCTGAACCCTTCTTTCCAGGACCATCGTCAAATCAGCGCTGGGAAAACTCCCACCTACGTGGGTGGCTTAAGCCTTTAGTAGCGGGGATATTCTGTTTGTACAGGTCTTTGCCCCAGGCCTACGAATAGGGGACTATTCCCCTTTTTCAGCACCTTGAATAAACTCAAAAATAGTCCCTTTCAATAAATATAGTTTGTTCAAAACTCTAATGACGAGCTGCCGATGTGTTTTTCACCTATATGAAACATTTTATATCTGGCAGGCCCAGATCTAGAAAAAAATAAAAAGGAATGGATGGGCAAGAGACTCGTCTAGTCGAAAAAAAAAGTAAAAGAGACAAATTCCGTTGCAGTGCAACTTTTTTTTGAAAAATGAATATAACATAAATATTCTGAAAGGGTAACTTTAATTTTCTCTCTGCTTACTTCCAAACTTTCTGTTTTATCGGTCTCATCAACCCTTTCTCTACTATATGATCCCAACCTGCAGGTAAAAATTAGTGAAGCAGAAAGAAGAGCATTGATTGGACGAGTCTATTTAAAATCTTGGCCGTTTTGGGCCAATATGGTATACTGAAAGAGTTCAAAAGGGACAGAGGGGAATAGGGTGGTAAGAAAATATATCCTGAGGAGCTGAACACCTTCTTCGTGCACTCGTCCTGTGGACTCGTCGATGCGGTCTCAGTGATACTGGGGTCGAGGTACTGCTCTCTGGGGGGCTTCGGCCCGTTCACAATGGAGAAGCAGAAGTTGAAGGCTCGCGACCGGGCGTGGCTAACCTGGTTGACGGGCTTATCGATGGAACAGCCAAACTACGAGTCCCATATGAATCTGTTTTGGCTCAACAGATAGCTTTCGTAGTGGAGGAACTTAGGTTTCTCTGAGAAGTGGGGTCTGGGTACTGCAGTCATGTAAGCCCCGGTAGGCTAACGGCTTTGTCGTGGTTGTTGGAGGGCCGCTGACTGGTTTCGAGAGGTCGCCGGTCAAGTGTGCTCCAATGCGGCCTCGGCACGGTTAAGGACGAGACGGCGAGCGAGCTGTGGTTGCCCAGCTCGATGGAGAGGACGAAGTTGAAGGTCATGCTGAAAGGACGGGAACCGATTAGGTGTGGCTTATCGATGGAAGTGCCTAAGAGTCTCTGCTGCGGTTGACTCAAAAAGTTAGGACTTCTACATAAGTTTGGCATCGAAATTCTAAACATACCATCTGATTTATGTTTGGCAGCTTTTAGGACAAAAATCAGTGAGTGTTTTGTCAATTCCTAGGCAAGCAACTCAAAATTCTAAAAGATCCCACTCACTGCACCTCAATGATTATTTGAACAGACAGGCTTGCTATGATAAGCATTGTTTCTCTCTTCTACAGGTCTTCTCCCGCAAAGGCAGATCCAAGTAGGCAAGATTCTGATAGGAGTAATCTGGTTAGTGGATAGAAGTTTCAGTGGCAACTCCCTCAAGGTGATATGCAGTCTCCGTACTGCGGTGCACCGGGATTGTCACGCATTATTACGTTGTTTGTACCCCAAAACTTATCTTTCTCGTTGTCGTCAGAATCCTTAATGGGGGTGTCAGGCTAGAGTATCTTGGCTATAACCCTTTGGTAAATATTTTTTTGTTTTGTATATTATTTTGTGTTTCACCAGACGAATATGCAATGTAGGGATGCCTTCAATTTCAGCAACGCCACGAGTGCAGCGCTTGCTGGAATGTTAATCGATGTAGCAGGTCGGTGAAAGAGTGGTGTCCGCTGACAAGTGACCGTGGGCCGGAGGTCGGCGACCTTGCCACATGGTCGAGATTTCGCAGAAAGGAGGGGCTGACAAAGTCTAATGGAGAACAGCAGAGCTCAGACGAAGAACGAAGAAAGAGGAAGTAAGAGTTCTTGGCTCGTAAATGCCGACTAGAAATAACAGCATTGGGCTCTGTGAAAGCCAGCTGAACAAGAATAGGAAGCTGGTGATGCCATGTAACTGAGCATATGTCCTTGCCCATCAGTCATGTTTATGTGTTCAATAAATAATTGGTATATTTAACTAAAGACTGGCGTTGAACCATTTCACTGGGAGGAGCCTCAGAATTGAGTCCTTGCATTTACCACAAAATCCCCGAATTTATTTGAAAAACGCTTTCACCCGTTCGCGTATTGCGATCGAACCGGAGGGACATTCCAAAGTGATCTCAACAGCCAGACGACCGAGAGAGTAACATCACAGGGTTAAAACGATACATAATATTGAAATATTGAATTTCTGCCCCCTTCCTAGATACTGCCTTGCTTTGCCATTATAATGCTTTGACTCCACCACTACTTTGTCAGGCAATCTATCAAACCAAATGATCATATCAGCTTTCAACAAATCTTTACACCATTCTTTAGTATCTCTTAAAGTTGTCTGTCTAGTTTAAGGCATATAGTACCTTATAAGAAGGCTGGGTACAAATCTCATTTCCAAATGAACATCGTGTTTCAATGTACTTGTACCTGTGATTCCACTAAATTCTCTAGCAAAGACATCACGCGATTTTAGTCGTAATTGCCATATTTTCTTCCTATCCTTAAGAATGAGATGATGCAACTGAAAATCATATCAGTCATGGACGCAATAATTTTTTTCCAACCTGAACCTTCTCCATTGCCATGGCAACTGCGAATGGGAAAGGGGCCTAAAACGCCTGCCCAAAGGTCAGAGTCAGTACCAACTTTAGAACTGATGCCACCAAGCACAAGAGAAATATCTCCTTTCTTGACTGAATTCAATATATTCTGAAGTTATCTGCAAAACCTATCTTTCTTGTTCTCATCAGAGTCTTATGTGAGGACATAACAATCGATAACATCCAAGTCTTTAATCTTAGTTTTAAAATTAACCATAAGAAACTTTTCCTTAATGCAGTCATATTCTAGAAGAGCGTCAGTGGTGTGGCTGGAATGCTTTCCATTCTCCGTCCCTGAAATCATCATCATCATCCTCAAGCAGCCATGGGCTACGGAGGTCTAACCAGACCGTGCAATTTAGTTCTCCAAGCAAGTCTATCCTGAGCTACATCTACTGCATCTGGCCACTGCACACCAATTCTAACAAGGTCCTGTTTGACACTGTCTGCCCACCGCATCCTAGGTCTCCCCTTCTTTCTGAGGCCTTTAGGCACACTGTTCATAACCCTATTCGCCAATCTATAATTATTCATACGGGCAACATGGCCAAACCAACGGACTCTCTCTCTGCACAACGTGCTGCCTAAAGGAGGTTGCAAACTCCTTTGCCTAACCTCATCATTAGTTACAAAGTTGAACCACCTAATGCCCAAGATACCGCGTAAGCATCTGGAATCAAAAGCATCTAGTTTCCTGTTATCTTGTTTACAAAGTGCCCACGTTTCACTACATAACTAACCCTAGAAAGAACCAAACTATTATACAGTCTAATTTTAGTCTTTAGGTGTATACGCCTATTTCTCCACAATCTCCATAGATTCTTAAAAGTCCCGGCAGCAATCCCTATTCGTCTGTTAATCTCATGCCGCACATCACCATTATCTGTTAAATAGCTCCCAAGATAATTAAACTGTGACACCTGCTCAAAACTGCAACCATTCAGATTAACTGAATCACAGCCTGCCTGACCAAATTTCATCACTTTAGTTTTCTCTCTGTTTATAACCAAACCTACTCTACTACCAGTTTCATCAACAGCTCGAATGAAAGAGTTCATCTCATCAACATCATTTGCCAAAAGGGCTAAATCATCAGCATAATCTAAATCAAATATTTTCGTATCTCCAGCCCATTTAAGGCCAAAATCTTTCCCTTGAAGTGAATTTCGCATAACATAATCAATAACCAAACTAAAGGGAAAAGGAGACAAAATACACCCTTGTCGAACACCAGAAGTAATGCTGAACCAATTGCTACAAGCCTTACCAACTCTCACACGCGACTCAGTGTTATTATAGAGAGCTTTCATTATGTTAACTAACTTGTCAGGTATAGCATATGATTTTACAATCAACCACAAATTATGACGATCAACAGAGTCGAAAGCCTTTTTGAAATCAACAAAGCTAGCAACCAAAGGTTTCTGAAACTCTAAACATTTCTCAAGAATCTGCCTAAGTGAAAATATCTGATCCACACATCCCCTACCACTTCTGAATCCACATTGCTCATCACGCAATTGACTGTCAACCAGATACTTAATTCTATTAAGCACAATAATGGAAAGAACTTTACCTGAAACGGAGAGTACGCTGATACCCCTATAGTTATCAAAAGAACTACGATCACTTTGTTTGAAAATAGGGATAATAACAGCTCTGGTAAAATCCTTAGGAACCATGCCTTTGTCATAAAAGATATTCAAAATTTCAGTCATCCAGGCGGTAACCGAAAAACTCCCAGCTCTAAGCATTTCCGTAGTAATTCCATCTATCCCTGGGGATTTATGAAGTTTAAGTTTATAAATAGCAAAAATAACTTCAGATTGCGTTATAGGGCCAACATTAAAGCCACAAATGCATCTATCATCATTGGAAACAATGGGAGTAGAACTAATTACATTGTTTAGAACATCACTGAAAGGTTCAGCCCACCTAGCCATGACAGAATCCTCCCCTTCTTATTATATATTATAATAAGAAGGGGAGGATTATATATAATAATAAGAAGGGGAGGATTAATATAACCTTGTTTATCCTTCAATCTTGTACGCCTGTCCATTTTCTACCACACAAAACATTAACTCTCTGGTACAGCTCTCTACTGTTGTGCTGTCTAACTGCTTCCTCGGCTTTGTCAGCCAAACCATCAAGCCAAAGATTCTTATCAGCAGCCAACTGATCTTTTACACGTTTATTAAGTTCTCTGTAATGCTTTCCATTAGGACTAGTAGGGTATTGATTAAGGACATTCCTGCAGTTCTTTCTTTCTGAAATAAGCTGAAATGCCTTATCACTGAAATGATTCCTCCTCCTCTGCTCCTTTTTTCCTAAAAGAGTACTGTTAGTTTCCAAAAAAAGCCTGTTTAAAATGGTCCCATTCTACCTCAACTTCAGTAGTAAGCAAACCATGACTGTCATAATGACCAATTAACCTATCATGGTAATCTTTAGCTGTAACTGGTTCTTTCAGAGCTTCAATATTAAAGGTAATATTTTAACCCTAGCACAACATTTTTTAATTTTAAGTTGGAAGACACTTTTACAAAGGTAATGATCAGATCCAATTTCAGCTCCCCTATATGACCTGGTATTCCTAACAGAACTAGCCCATTTGCTGTTAATTAATATATAATTAATCATATTCTTATGCGGCCCATCAGATGAAACCTATTTTTACTTATGTACGTCACAGTGTTTTTAATAAGTGTTAGATATTCTCAAACCATTATATTTACTTACCTGTACGAGACGTTGCCCATTGCCATTGCAGCTACCAATACCAAAAGGGTCTATCACCCCTCCCCAAAGGTCAGAGTCAGTACCAACTTTGGCATTGTAGTCACCTAGAACAAGAGTAATATCTCATTTCTTCACAGAATTCAAAATATCCTGAAGTTGTCCGTAAAACCTATCCTTCTCATCTTCATCGGCATACTCAGTGGGGGCATAACAGCAGATAACATTCAAGTATTTAAGGCTTGTCTGAAATTTTGCTGTAAGAAACCTTTCATTAATGCACTCATATCCTAGAAGAGCATCATTAGCGTGTCTGCTGAGAAGCAGACTCAGGCCTTGGTGATGCTTATTGTCGTCCCTCCCTGAAAAGAGAAATTTAAGATTATTTTTAAGAATCTGACCTTTATCTGTCCATCTGGTCTCTTGCAAGCCGAGAATACCTAAATTATAATGGTGGAATTATTGTGTGAGGACATCAAGAGAAAAAGCTCTGTGCAGAGTCCTTACATTCCAACTACCTATGGAGGGAAAACGTTAGTGGGATGTTTAAAGAAACTATGTTTATTGAGAGAGGGAATGCGGACAATATCAAACAGCCCCCTAATCGCAGACATGGGGCAAAGACCCATTCCCCCACCACTAAAGGCTGAAGCCGTCTACACTGGAAGACTTCCTCCAATGTGGAATTTGACGATGCCAATAGAAGCAAAGAGTTCAGGTGCCTGCGATGACCTTTACTCAGGATTATCCACCAGCTGATAAACATATCCTGTGAATCTATTCACTTGGGGCTGTCAACCCACACAGCGGAAGATTCTCCCTTCACAGAAGCCCACCATTGTAACAAATTCAGGATCCACAATCAAGCTCAGGCATAATTCAGTTCAGGTGGTTTCATATGGTCATCAGCAGCACCCTGTGTGGTTGATCACTTCTCAGCAGAGTAGAAAAAAAAGAAAAGTAGCCATAGTTGTCCAGATTAGTAGGCCACACTAATCTGTCAGCCCTCCCCTTCCGTTCAATTCCACAAGAGAGTATCTCTTTTGAAAGGTACTAACGGTCTGCACCATGAGAAGGCGGGGTCGGACATTAGGTGCTAGGCCTGGCCGGTTCTATGCATCATCATAGGGGATTGGTGCATAGCTCTCCTTCCAGTGACTACCTAAAGAGAAATTAAAATAATTTTTAAGTGTCTGACCATTACTTGTCCATCTGGTCTCTTCCAAACCCAGAATATCCAGATTATAACCATGGAATTTCTCTGTTCTTCACGTTCCACTCAGCTGCAAGAGAAAATGGATAAATAATATTTTTAAAGAAAATAGGTTTATAGAGAGCGATAGGGCCAACAATATTAAAGAGGCCTAATCGTAGACATGAGGCAAAGAGCAATTCCAACACCGCTAAAGATTGATGCCATTCATGCTCTTAGGAAGTTTAAGTACCACCGTTTCAATTAGATATTTTCAAGAACCAGAATCTTGGTAGAAACTGACCTGCCTGAGACACATTACTCCAGTTTAGGTTTTGCGATGCCCAACTAGCTAAGTGAGAGTTTAGATACCTGCGATGACTTCTGCTCAGGATTATTCACTAGCTGATGAAACATATCTTGTGAATCTATTCACTTGGGGCTCTGAAACCACAACCAAACAAAAAACATCACAGATTTTCCTTCCACAGAAGCCCACCAGTGCAACAAATTCATGATCCATAATCAAGCTCAAAGCCTTACTCCAGTCCGGTTATTGTATATCATGCACCAGGACCCTATACCTTATATGTATGGTCATCACCAGGACCCTGTGTGGTTGACCACCCCTCAGGATAAAAAATAGGAAAAGTAACCAAAGGTGTCCAGATCAATTATCCACATTGCTCTGAGAGCTCTCTTTCTCCATTCCCTAACAGAATGGAATATCTTTTTGAAAGTTGCTAATAGCCTACACCACGAGAAGAAGGGGATGGATATAAGGTGCTAGGCCTGGCCGGTTATGTTCATCATCACCGGAGATTGGTACACAGCTCTCCTTCCAGTGCGTGCCTTTACAGGTCTCTCGAATATAAGCGTTTTAAATTAGGATTTTGCTTCGCCTCATACAGCTTCATAGTATAATGTTTTGGGACATCGATGCGATTCCTGTCATTGGGTTATAATGGGGAAAGGGCCGCTACACTGAAGTTGCACTCGATTCAAATCAGAGTGCAACAGTCGCATAAACCATCCACCTTCATTGTAGCTTCACGTTTCCTCACTTTCCTTCGTTGCCAACGTTTAACGTGGATCTGATTTTCAGACACTCCCGTTGCCTGTCGGTACATAGGTCATCTTTCACCAACCTTTTCGAAAAATAGGTCTAACTCCCACATTTACTACTGTGGCATATATTCCCAAAACTGCTTAAAAATGGAAATATTCAATAACTCCTCCGAGTTATTCTAGTCTTTCCCATTAGTTAGCATCAGTGACCAACGTTCCAGATCAAAATAAAGTGACAGTAAACAGTCCTTCTAAGCATAACAGATTTCTGAACAGATGTTTAAGAATGCGGCAAACAATTTCATACAATATTCCATACGAGTTGTAAACATTTTTTTTTTGATTTGCGACATATAGGACAGAGAAGAATCCTGGAAGCTACTCCTAGCTTAATACAGGCCTTCTCATACAAGGACATGCCTTACTAAGATCGAAGTCACTGCTGACCACTGCCTTAGTTAGAGTTAACACAACACACAAAGTTTGCCTTGCTGGAACGGTCGCTAGCTGCCTAACCACTATGCCAGTTAAGTATTCAAAACTCGCGTTGAGTAATATATGAGAATATTACGATGCTTTAACTCTTGGAAGTAGAAAATAGAAAACTTTTTGTTTTGTAACAATTTTTCAGATTGATACATTTTAAGGTTTTAGATTTATAATAAAAATACAGTTTTAATAAAATTTTGAAGAAAATCAAAATTTGGCAAATTGAATGGGAAGCAAAAAGTTCCCATCAGCAGAAGTAATTTGGAACATCATGACTACTTCAACATTAGCAATAGATTTTAATATTTTCATAATTTTACTACAGTAGTATTATAATTTTAAGGCATTATAGTTTTTAAGTATTATAATTGAAATTATTTTTAAGCTATTATACTTTTAATTATTGAAACTTATAATTTTAAGATCGAAACGTTCTGTAAATAGAACATTTCTCGACTAGATGGGTGCCATTTTACTCTCTCTGTTTGTCGTTACTTTTCAGATCGTTGCTTTTGGTTCCTCAGTGGTTACTTCTGTTAGTCTTTCACCAACGGAAATAATACAGAAGAAACGTTTAAAGGTGCAAGATGATAAAAATTGGTTTCTTTTTCCTCCTTATTGGAAATATTTAATTTTTATCTCGTTTGCAAAAAAAAAGAGACAGATAGTCTGAAGATATCGAGATTTTAGTTTATTGAAATAAATTAAAATAACATTTTGTTTTCGTAGGTAATGAGGAAATATATCGATTCGTACTTTCCAAACTCCTAATAACTATAATTGCGCCCTATAACGGTGGAAAAAGTTTAAATTCTAAAATTTCAAACGAATATTACAAACGATATATGTATTTGTACTAGAAATGTGGACTTTTGGTGGTGGAATGTGAAGGTCAAGAAGTTTCCATTGACAACATTGAGTTGACCCCTTGCACTCCGGGTGGGGGGGGGGGGGGAAACGCGGCTGTTTTGTTTTAAGAGATAATCGGAAAACTCTTTTATACTTGGAAATATTATAATTCGCATTTTTCAAATCCTTAGGTTGTATGGAAAACAGCAAAATTTTAACAAATATTGGAAGTGATCTGTTTATGGTACAAATCTGAAATTTCGGTGTTAGAAATATTAAATTTTCATCTCGTTTGCAAAACAAAAGAGACAAACATTGTTATTTTGTCCTCTGTCTGAAGATATCGAAATTTTTAGTTTCGCATTTTTAGTTCGCATTCGGTGTTAGTGTGTCAAGAAATATTCCACTGAGAGCAATGCCTACGTCATTTCCTCAGAGAGGTGGGAGAAGAGCAACTTCTTAAATTTAAGATACAAAAAACAAATATTTTATATGGTATAACTGCTATTGAAATACTACTATTTGCATTTTCTCCATTATCCATTAACAAAAATAAAACTTTTAAGGAATGAAAGAGTAAGCAAAGAAAAATCTTCTTCCTCTTTTAAAACGAGCTTCCCATATGCGCCAGAGGCGATAGGCGTTCTTCTACACAGTTCATCGGGGTTTTTCGATTTTCGGAAAATATTGTGGGGCGAAGACGAGTGCACCTTTAATCTTCCTTCTGAATCATCATCATCATCATCATCATCATCATCATGAATCAGCCATGGGCTACGGAGGTCCAACCAGACCGTGCAATTTAGTTCTCCAAGCATATCTGTCCTGAGCTACATCTGCTGCATCCGGCCACTGCACACTAATTCTAACAAGGTCGTGTTTGATATTATCTGCCCACCACATCCTAGGTCTCCCCGTCTTTCTGAGGCCTTTAGGCACACTGTTCATAACCCTATTCGCTAATCTATAGTTATCCATGTGGGCAACATGGCCAAACCAACGGAGTCTCTCTCTGCACAACATGCTGCTTAAAGGAGGTTGCAAACTCCTTTGCCTAACCTCATCATTAATCACAAAGTTGAACCACCTAATGCCCAAGACATAAAAAGCAAAAGCATCTAGTTTCCTGTTAACCTGTTTACAAAAAGTCCAAGTTTCACTACCATAACTAACCCTAGAAAGAACCAAACTATTATACAGTCTAATTTTAGTCTTTAGGTGTACATTCCTATTTCTCCACACTCTCCATAGATTCTTAAAAGTCCCGGCAGCAATCCCTATTCGTCTGTTAATCTCATGCCGCACATCACCAGTATCTGTTACATAGCTCCCAAGATAATTAAACTGTGACATCTGCTCAAGACCTAATCTACTACCAGTTTCTCTCATTAAACGGCTCGAATGAAAGAGTCCATCTCATCAACATTATTTGCCAAAAGCATTATATCATCAGCATAATCTATATTAGAATCATTTAAGGCCATAATGTTTCCCTTGCAGTGAATTTCGCATAACATAATCAATAACCAAGCTAAAAAGAAAAGGAGACAAAACGCACCCTTGTCGAACACCAGAAGTAATGCTAAACCATTTACTACAAGCTTCACCAACTCTCACACACGACTCAGTGTTATGATAGAGAGCTTTCATTATGTTAACTATATTGTCAGGTATGCCATATGATCTCACAATCAACCACAAATTATGACGATCAACAGAGTCGAAAGCCTTTTTGAAATCGACAAAACTGGCAAACGAAAGTTTGTGAAACTCTAAACATTTGTCAAGACTCTGCCTGAGTGAAAATTTCTGATCCACGCATCCCATACCACTTCTGAATCAGCATTGGTCATCACGCAATTCCCTGTCAACCAAATTCTTAATTCTATTAAGCGCAATCATGCAAACAACTCTACCTGGAACAGAGAGTAGGCTGATACCCCTATAGTTATCACAAGAACTGCAATCACCTTTCTTAAAAATAGGGATCATAATAGCTCTGGTAAAATCCTTAGGAACCATGCCTTTATCATAAAAGATATTCAAAATTTCGGTCATACACGTGGTAACCGAAACATTCCCAGCTCTAAGCATTTCCGCAGTAATTTCATCTATCCCTGGGGATTTATGAAGTTTAAGTTTAGAAAGAGCCAAATTACCAGATTGTGTTATAGGGCCAACATTAGAGCCACCAATGCATCTATCATCATTGCAAACAATGGGAATAGAACTCACCACATTGTTCAGAACATCACTGAAATGCTCAGCCTACCTAGCCATGACAGAATCCTCACCTTCTATAACCTTACCTTGTTTATCCTTCAATCCCTGTATACATGTCCGTTTTCTACCACACAAAACATTAACTATCTGGTACAGCTCTCTGCTGTTGTGCTGTCTTACTGCTTCCTCGGCTTTGTCAGCCAAACCTTCAAGCGAAAGATTCTTATCTGCAGCTAACTGATCCTTTAGATGTTTATTATACTCTCTGTAATGCTTTCTACTATTGGACTAGTAGGGTATTGATTAAGGATATTCCTGCAGTTCTTTCTTTCTGAAATAAGCTCAAGTGTTTTATCCCTCAAATAATTCTGTCTCCTCTGCTCCTTTTTTTTCCTAAAAGAGTACTGTTAGTTTCCAAAAAAGCCTGTTTAAAATGGTCCCATTCTTCCTCAACTTCAGTAGTAAGCAAACCATGACTGTCATAATGACTAAATAACCTATCATCTATAACTGGGTCTTTCAGAGCTTCAGAATTAAAGGTAAAGTTATTAACCCTAGCACAACACATTTTAAGTTTAAGTTGCAAGACACTTTTAACAAGGTAATGATCAGATCCTATTTCAGCTCCCCTATATGACCTGGTATTCCTAACAGAACTAGCCCATTTGCTGTTAATTAATATGTAATCAATCATATTCTTATGCAGCCCATCGGGTGAAACCCATGTGTACTTATTTATGTGGTGTTTGTAATAAGTGTTAGTTATTCTGAATTCATTGAGTTTACTTACCTGTAGGAGACGTTGCCCATTGCCATTGCAGCTACCAATACCAAAAGGGCCTATTACTCCTGCCCAAAGGTCAGAGTCAGTACCAACTTTGGCATTGAATCACCTAGAACACGGGTAATATTTCCCTTCTTGACAGAATTCAAAAAATATCCTGAAGTTGTCCGTAAAACCTATCCTTCTCATCTTCATCGGCATCCACAGTGGGGGCATAACAGCAGATAACATTCAAGTATTTAACGCTTGTCTGAAATTTTGCAGTAAGAAACCTTTCATTAATGCACTCATATCCTAGAAGAGCATCATTAACGTGTCTGCTGAGCAGCAGTCCCACGCCTTGGTGATGCTTATTGTCGTCCCTCCCTGGAGAGAGAAATTTAAGATTATTTTTAAGAATTTGACCTTTATCTGTCCATCTGGTATCTTGCAAGCCGAGAATATCTAAATTATAATGGTGGAATTCTGGTGTGAGGACATCAAGAGAAAAAGCTCTGTGCAGAATCCTCACATTCCAACTACCTATAGAGAGAAAATGGTTAGTGGGATGTTTAAAGAAACTATGTTTATTGAGAGAGGGAATGCTGACAATATCAAACAGCCCCCTAATCGCAGACATGGGGCAAAGACCCATTCCCCCACCACTAAAGGCTGAAGCCGTCTATACTGGAAGACTTCCTCCAATGCAGAATTTGACGATGCCAGTAGAAGCAAAGAGTTCAGGTGCCTGCGATGACCTTTACTCAGGATTATCCACCAGCTGATAAACATATCCTGTGAATCTATTCACTTGGGGCTGTCAACCCACAAACAAACAGGATACACAGCGGAAGATTCTCCTTTCACAGAAGCCCACCATTGTAGCAAATTCAGGATCCACAATCAAGCTCAGGCATAATTCAGTTCAGGTGGTTTCATATGGTCATCAGCAGCACCCTGTGTGGTTGACCACTTCTCAGCAGAGTAGAAAAAAAAGAAAAGTAGCCATAGTTGTCCATATCAGTAGGCCACACTAATCTGGCAGCCCTCCCCTTCCGTTCACTTCCACAAGAGAGTTTCTCTTTTGAAAGGTACTAACGGTCTGCACCACGAGAAGGCGGGGTCGGATATTAGGTGTTAGGCCTGGCAGGTTCTATGCATCATGAAGTTTAGAAATTAGGTTTTTCTCCCTAGCCATTAAATAGAAACAAAACTGATTGTCCTTTTAGCCATCTCCTAAACTTCTGAAGGTTGTACACAGAGATATATTCAGAGTACACGCACACTCCCAAATTCTTCGACGGAAAACGTTTGTTGGATATTAATTTGTATTTAGCTCGTTTTCAAAGAAAACAAGATAATAGTTTCGCTTTGTCGTCTGTCTGTGTCTGACATCGTACTTTTTTGTTTACAGAGATGTGTGGATAGATATTGACGAAATATCACGAAATGCACTTTCCGAATTTCTTTAAAGCTATAATTATGCCCTCCAGCGGTGGAAAAAGTTGAAAATTCAAAATTTTCAAACGAATATTAAGAACTATGTATTTATGTTAGAAGTTTGAAATATTGATGGTGGAATGTGAAGGTGACGAAGTTTTCATTTACAACAAAACGTCTACCCTTTAGATCCAGAGGGGGTGGAAAAACACACCTTTTCAGTTTTAAAAAATAATTGTTTGTTTTTAGAGATAAATGAAAAATTCTTTTCGGGTTAGATAAGAATAGATGAAATATTATGATTCACTCTTTTCAAATCTTCCGAAAACTATAATTGCCCCCTCTAACGGTGGAAAAATTTGCAAATTCCAAAATTTCAAACAAATATTGAGAACGACATATCGAAGTAGAAATTTTAAATTTTGGTGGTGGAACGTGAACGCCATAATGTTTCCATTGGCAACAATGAATTGACTTCTTAGACCTAAGCGATGGTGGGGTAAGACAAACAAAAATATTTTGTTTTAGCAAATAATTGTTTGCACTTAAAGCTAAATGAAAAAATCGTTTTAGATAGGAATTGATAAAATAATATGATAAAATATTATGAATAAAATATTATGCCCTTTCGGAATCTTTCGAACACCATAATTGTGCCCTCTAACGGTGAAAAAGTTTGAAAATTCCAAAATTTCAAGCGAATATTGCAACGTAGTGTTAATGATAGAAATATGAAATTTTGGCGGTGGAATATGAACGCCATGAACTTTCCATTGGAAACAATGAAAATGATAATTAGAAAACTCTTTTTTAATTTGACTGGTATTAATGAAATATTATAATTCGCATTTTTCAAATTCTTAGTGGTTTTAATATATACGTATATCTTTACAGATTGATGAAATGAAACGCATAACTGTTATCCGGTTTTACAAATAACATATAGATATAGAATAGAATTTTGAAAAATTAGTGGTAGATTTTAAGAGATATTTTACTGACAGAAACAATCTACCCACTTTTCTGAGAGAGGTATGGGAAATGCTACATTTGAAATTTAAGAATAAAAAGACGAATACTTTTATGTTACATATTATTACTAATGAAATACTATTTGCATTTTTCCCATCATCCGCTGACTCAAATTAAAACTTTTAAGGAATGAAACTTCTTTCTCTCTTTAAAAAAAGCTCTTTTAAAAAACTCTTTTAAAGGAAAAACTTCTTTCTCTTTGAAAATGAGATTCTTATATGTGCCAGAGGCGCTATGCGTCCTTCCAGTTAATAATTACTTCCTGAGAGTTTTTTACTTTAAGTTTTACTAAGAGTTTTATCATCAATTTTAACAAATGGTAATAAACACATTTAGTTACTTCTGATAATTCAATTCGAAAATTAAATGAAAAATAATACACCTCTATGAAATTTTTCTTTTTATCGCCCATCAGAAGTTTAGCATTGGGGTGTTTTTTTCAATAAAGCCGAAATCAGCGAAGACAACGGAATCGGTAAGTATTCAGGTATATTAATATTTATTTCACATTAGAAATCTCTAAATCATTCTCTATTTGTGGAAAACATAGAGAAGACAGGGAAAACACCGGGGCATTCTACTTTGGTCACCATAAACTTCACTTTATTACCCCTGTAAGGTGACTCTCGTACAGTGTCCTCCCTATGCGTGATTTTCCACACATAGCGACTGTATGCTTCGAAGCGTGACGTACAAGTAAGAAATAAAATCTACTATCACCGCTGAAGTTAGTAAAAGTTTTCCTTTGTTTTCCCAATTAGTGTTTCGCTGTGGTAAATGACTCAGATGTTTTTACATAAAATAAAATGTGTATACTTAGATTGTTTCTATTTTGTTGTCCAATGTGAGCAGATTTGCTATATAGAAAAGATTACTAAAATAACTCGTGACTTCATCCTATTGACATTAAGGGTGAAAACCATGGAGTTTTATGCGATAAAACTTTTCCTATTTAATGGAGTAGAAACTCTTCAGTGGTGAAGTTCCACACAGAAGCGTGGACAAGTGACTCTGTGCACTCAAGTAATTGGTTAAATTGACAGCTATGATACACGTTTGCTTGTTGGTAAAGAGATGTTTTGTTGTACTTCAACTCTTATCGAAAACGAACCTTTGCTTTAAGAGATTTGTCGTTTTTATTATTAAACTAAAGAGAGTAAACTAACTCTCAGAAGTTTGTCATTAAATAGGAAACAAAGTTTACATCCTTTGTTCTAAACGAAAATTGCTAATCACTGCGCAGCAATATTTTGGTAAACTCCATTTTTATGTATGAAGAGTTAGTATTGGCTAATATATAAGATGTGATTGAATGTAATATAGTAATTGCATATTTCTTTTCATAATTGCAAAAGTCGTTCTTCTTATTTTATAGGCAGAGACAAAAAATGGTTAAAGCTGCTTTCTTTTGAAGAAGGATCTCACTATGTCTTCCGAAAACATCCAGAAATATGTAATAAAGAAGTTTTTGAACTCCTACAGAGAAGGAAATGCCAATCATCGAATATTTAATTAATCAGTGTTGGATACTATGCTTTAGAAAACTGAACTTGAAAAGTAAAAAGAGCAAAAAGGACACGAATAAATACTATAACAAAGCTATGGAATGTTTTAATGATATTAAAATTTATTAATCGTTTAATGCTGCCTTTGAACATGGAAATATCTTCACTATCACATTTTAAACACTTTAGAATTCTTTGATATTCCTTTGAGAGTGAAACGATATATTCATTTGTTTACAAACTAAATCATGCAATTTGCATTTTGTAAGTCCATTACCTATATCCTTATGGTTCCTGAGGTAACATTTAGGTTCCTTTTAATCTCTAGGACATAAAAGTGTCCACCTTAAGCGAACATTAAACTATAACTGATGGGTAAAGGAAAGAAAAATTGGTCAAAGAAAATACTGGGAAACACCGAATGTTTTTTCCCACAACTGACATTACGCAGCTAGTTTATAGCCAATAAAATAAATTTTAGTGTTTCTTATATTAGGAAACTGCAGAAAATAACAAAATGCGAAAATAACTGCAGAAACTAACGAAGCTATTTATGGAAAATAAACCCACTGTAAGGTAGCATAACTTCTGTATGTCCTAAGTCTGCAATTCTATATGGTCCGTCACAATTAAGTACAACAATTAGAAATGCGACAAATATTCTGTTCTGAAAGGTATAATCTACCCACTGATATTTTGTCTTAGTATGCATATGCATAGTACGTCTTGAAAATATGAACATAACAATAACAAAATGTGGCATCTTTTTTATTGTACGATATACTTAAAGAAAAATTTGACTAGAAATGTATTTTAGTATAAGAAGGAAATGTGTACGAAACGAGAAGCTTCATATCGAAAAAAAGGTATTAGGATGACAACATTACAACAAGAAAATATTGTACTTCTGCGAAGTATTCAGATGCTACAAAATATGCACACATGATGCCAATACGGTGAAGTGGCGAAGCGTGACTATTTGAACAAGGGAAACAATTACCAAACATATTGCTTATCTTACATGGAACGCTGTTCTCGTAACGTGTTTGTAAATCATGAAACCGCAAGGACACGTTCCAGTAGTTGAGTTTCCAAATCATTAAATCTGAACGCAGTTCGGTACTTACGTTTTCAAATCAATGAACCGGAATGCCATTCTAGTACTTGAAATATTAAAATCGTTGAAACATAACGTTGTTCTAATACTTGATGTTTCCTAATCACGAATTGGAACACTTTCCGGTATTTGATGTTTCTGAATCACGAATTGGAACAATTTCCGGTAATTGATGTTTCTGAATCACGAATTGGAACACTTTCCAGTATTTGATGTTTCGGAATCATGAATTGGAACTCTTTCTGGTATTTGATGTTTCTGAATCAAGAATTGGAACAATTTCCGGTAATTGATGTTTCTGAATCACGAATTGGAACACTTTCCAGTATTTGATGTTTCGGAATCACGAATTAGAACTCTTTCTGGTATTTGATGATAATGGATTACGAATTGGAATACTTTCCGGTATTTGATGTTTCTGAATCCCGAATTGGAACACTTTCCAGTATTTGATGTTTCGGAATCATGAATTGGAACTCTTTCTGGTATTTGATGTTTCTGAATCAAGAATTGGAACAATTTCCGGTAATTGATGTTTCTGAATCACGAATTGGAACACTTTCCAGTATTTGATGTTTCGGAATCACGAATTAGAACTCTTTCTGGTATTTGATGATAATGGATTACGAATTGGAACACTTTCCGGTATTTGATGTTTCTGAATCCCGAATTGGAACACTTTCCAGTATTTGATGTTTCCGAACCATGAATTGGAACTCTTTCCGGTATTTGATGTTACCGAATCACGAATTGGAACACTTTCCAGTATTTGATGTTTCCGAATCATGAATTGGAATGCTTTCCAGTATTTGATGTTTCTGAATCACGAATTGGAACACTTTCCGGTATTTGATGTTTCCGAATCATGAATTGGAACTCTTTCTGGTATTTGATGTTTCCAAATCACGAATTGGAACACTTTCCGGTATTTGATGTTTCTGAATCATGAATTGGAACACTTTCTGGTATTTGACGTTTCTGATTCATGAATTGGAACACTTTCTGGTATTTGATGTTTCTGAAACACGAATTGGAACACTTTCCGGTATTTGATGTTTCCGAATCATGAATTGGAAAGCTTTCCGGTATTTCATATCTGAATCACGAATTGGAACACTTTCCGGTATTTGATGTTTCTGAATCAAAATTTGAACTCTTTCTGGTATTTGATGTTTCCGAATCATGAATTGTAACTCTTTCTCGTATTTGATGTTTCCAAATCACGAATTGGAACACTTTCTGATATTTAGTGTTTCCGAATCACGAATTGGAACACTTTCTGGTATTTGATGTTTCTGAATCATGAATTGGAATTCTATCTGGTATTTGATGATACTGGATTACGAATTGGAACACTTTCCGGTATTTGATGTTTCCGAATCATGAATTGGAACACTTTCTGGTATTTGATATTTCTGAATCATGAATTGGAACTCTTTCTGGTATTTGATGATACTGGATTACGAATTGGAACACTTTCCGGTATTTGATGTTTCTGAATCACGAATTGGAACACTTTCCGGTATTTGATGTTTCTGATTCATGAATTTGAACTCTTTCTGGTATTTGATGTTTCCGAATCATGAATTTGAACTCTTTCTGGTATTTGATGTTTCCAAATCATGAATTGGAACACTTTCTGATATTTGATGTTTCCTAATCACGAATTGGAACACTTTCTGTTATTTGATGTTTCTGAATCATGAATTGGAATTCTATCTGGTATTTGATGATACTGGATTACGAATTGGAACACTCTCCGGTATTTGATGTTTCCGAATCATGAATTGGAACACTTTCTTGTATTTGATATTTCTGAATCATGAATTGGAACCCTTTCAGGTATTTGATGATACTGGATCACGAATTGGAACACTTTCCGGTATTTGATGTTTCCGAATCACGAATTGGAACACTCTCTGGTATTTGTTGTTTCCGAATCATGAATTGGAACACTTTCCAGTATTTGATGTTTCCGAATCACGAATTGGAACACTTTCCAGTATTTGATGTTTCCGAACCATGAATTGGAACTCTTTCTGGTATTTGATGTTTCCGAATCACGAATTGGAACACTTTCCAGTATTTGATGTTTCCGAATCATGAATTGGAATGCTTTCCAGTATTTGATGTTTCTGAATCATGAATTGGAACACTTTCCGGTATTTGATGTTTCTGAATCATGAATTGGAACTCTTTTGGTGTTTGATCTTTCCGAAACATGAATTAGAACACTTTCTGGTATTTGATGTTTCATCAATTGGAACACTTTCTGGTATTTGATGTTTCTGAATAATGAATTGGAACACTTTCTTATATTTGATGTTTCTAAATCACGAATTGGAACAGTCTCCCGTATTTAATGTTTCCGAATCATGAATTGGAACATTTTCTGGTATTTGATATTTCTGAATAATGAATTGGAACTCTTTCTGGTATTTGATGATACTGGATTACGAATTGGAACACTTTCTGGTATTTGATGTTTCCGAATCACGAATTGGAACACTGTCTGGAATTTGTTGTTCCCGAATCATGAATTGGAACACTTTCCGATATTTGATGTTTCTGAATCCCGAATTGGAACACTATCCAGTATTTGATGTTTCCGAACCATGAATTGGAACTATTTCTGGTATTTGATGTTTCCGAATCATGAATTGGAACACTTTCTGGTATTTGATGTTTCCGAATCATGAATTGGAACTCATCTGGTATTTGATGATACTGGATTACGAATTGGAACACTTTCCGGTATTTGATGTTTCCGAATCATGAATTGGAACACTGTCTGGTATTTGTTGTTTCCGAATCATGAATTGGAACACTTTCCGATATTTGATGTTTCTGAATCCCGAATTGGAACACTATCCAGTATTTGATGTTTCCGAACCATGAATTGGAACTGTTTCTGTTATTTGATGTTTCCGAATCACGAATTGGAACACTTTCCAGTATTTGATGTTTCCGAATCATGAATTGGAACACTTTCCAGTATTTGACGTTTCTGACTAACGAATTGGAACACTTTCCGGTAGTTGATGTTTCCGAATCACGAATTGGAACACTTTCCGGTATTTGATGTTTCCGAATCATGAATTGGAACGCTTTCCGTTATTTGATATCCGAATCACGAATTGGAACACTTTCCGGTATTTGATGTTCCTGAATCACTAATTGGAACTCTTTCTGGTATTTGATGTTTCCGAATCATGAATTGGAACTCTTTCTGGTATTTGATGTTTTCAAATCACGAATTGGAACACTTTCTGGTAGTTGATGTTTCCGAATTATGAATTGGAACACTGTCTGCTATTTCCAAACCGAATCATGAATTGGAACACTTTCTGGTATTTGATGTTTCCAATTCACGAATTGGAACAATTTCTGGTATTTGATGATAGTGGATTACGAACTGTAACACTTTCTGGTGTTTGATGTTTCCGAATCATGAATTGGAACACTTTCTGGTATTTGATATTTCTGAATCATGAATTGGAACTCTTTCTGGTATATGATGTTTTGAAATCACGAATTGGAACACTTTCTGGTAGTTGATGTTTCCGAATCATGAATTGGAACACTTTCTGGTATTTGATATTTCTGAATCATGAATTGGAACTCTATCTGGTATTTGATGTTTCCAAATCACGAATTGGAACACTTTCTGGTAGTTGATGTTTCCGAATCATGAATTGGAACACTGTCTGGTATTTCCAAACCGAATAATGAATTGGAACGCTTTCTGGTATTTGATGTTTCCAATTCACGAATTGGAACTCTTTCTGGTATTTGATGATACTGGATTACGAATTGGAACACTTTCCGGTATTTGATGTTTCCGTATGATGAATTGGAACTCTCTCCGGTATTTGATGTTTCTGAATCATGAATTGGAACACTTTCCGGTATTTGATGTTTCCGAATCATGAATTGGAACTCTTTCTGGTATTTGATGATACTGGAATACGAATTGGAACACTTTCCGGTATTTGATGTTTCCGAATCATGAATTGGAACGCTTTCCGGTATTTGATATCCGAATCATGAATTGGAACTCTTTCTGGTATTTGATGTTCTTGAATCGTGAATTGGAACTCTTTCCGGTATTTGATGTTCTTGAATCGTGAATTGGAACTCTTTCCGGTATTTGATGTTTTGGAATCGTGAATTGGAACTCTTTCTGGTATTTGATGTTACTGAATCATGAATTGGAACTTTTTCAGGTATTTGGTGTTTCGGAATCGTGAATTGGAAATCTTTCTGGTATTTGATGTTTCCGAATCATGAATTGGAACTGTTTCTGGTATTTGATGTTTCCGAATCGTAAATTAAAACTGTTTCTGGTTTTAGATGTTTCCGAATCGTGAATTGGTACTCTTTCTGGTATTTGATGTTTCTGAATCACGAGTTGGAAGTCTTTCTCGTATTGGATGGTTCTGAATCGTGAATTGCAACTCTTTCTGGTATTTGATGGTTCCGAATCGTCAACTGGAACTCTTTCCGGTATTTGATGTTCGTGAATCGTAAATTGGCACTATTTCCTATATTTGACATTTCCGAATCGTGAATTGGATCTCTTTCTGGTATTTGATGTTTCCGAATCGTGAATTGGAACTGTTTCTGGTAGTTGATGTTTCCGAATCGTGAATTCCAACTCTTTCCGGTATTTGATGTTTCCGAATCGTGAATTGGAACTCTTCTCGGTATCTGATGTTTCCGAATCACGAATTGGAACTCTTTCTGATATTTGATGTTTCCGAATCACGAATTGGAACTCTTTCTGATATTTGATGTTTCCGAATCACGAATTGGAACTCTTTCTGGAATTTGATGTTTCCGAATCTTGAATTGGAACTCTTTCCGGTTTTTGATGTTTGCGAATCGTGAATTGGAACTTTTTCCGGTAATTGTTGTTTCTTAATCGCGAATTGTAACTCTTTCTGGTGTTTGATGTTTCTGAGTCATGAATTGGAACTGTTTCTGTTATTTGATATTTCCGAATCTGGAATTGGGACTCTTTTCGGTATTTAATGTTTCCGAATCATGAATTGGAACTCTTTCTGGTATTTGATGTTTCCGAATCGTGAATTGTAACGCTTTCTGGTATTTGATGTTTCCGAATCGTGAATTGTAACGCTTTCTGGTATTTGATGTTTCCTTATCTTGAATTGGAACTCTTTCTTATATTTGATGTTTCCGAATCGGGAATTGGAACTCTTTCTCGTATTTGATGGTTGTGAATCGTGAATTGAAACTCTTTCTGGTATTTGATGTTTCCGAATCCTCAACTGGAACTCTTTCCGGTATTTGATGTTCGCGAATCGTGAATTGGAACTATTTCCGATATTTGACGTTTCCGAATCGTGAATTGGAACTCTTTCCGGTATTTGACGTTCGCGAATTGTGAATTGGACCTCTTTCTTGTATTTGACGTTTCCGAATCGTGAATTGGAACTCTTTCTGGTATTTGATGTTTTCGAATCGTGAATTGGAACTCTTTCTGATATTTGATGCTCGCGAATGATGAATTGGAACTCTCTCCGGTATTTAATGTTTCCGAATCGTGAATTAGAACTCTTTCTGGTATTTGATGTTTCCGAATCGTGAATTCAAACTGTTTCTGGTTTAGATGTTTCCGAATCATGAATAGGAACTCTTTCTGTTATTTGATGTTCCCGAATCACGAATTGGAACTATTTCTGGTATTTGATATTTCTGAATCACGAGTTGGAAGTCTTTCTCGTATTTGATGGTTCTGAATCGTGAATTGGAACTCTTTCTGGTATTTGATGTTTCCGAATCATGAATTGGAACTGTTTCAGGTAGTTGATGTTTCCGAATCGTGAATTCCAACTCTTTCTGGTATTTGGTGTTTCGTAATCGTGAATTGGAACTCTTTCCGGTATTTGATGCTTCCGAATCGTGAATTGGAACTCTTTCCGGTATTTGATGTTTTCGAATCACGAATTGGAACTCTTTCTGGTATTTGATGTTTCCGAATCTTGAAATGGAACTCTTTCCGGTTTGTAATGTTACCGAATCGTGAATTGGAACTTTTTGCGGTAATTGATGTTTCTGAATCGCGAATTGTAACTCTTTCTGGTATTTGATGTTTCCGAGTCGTGAATTGGAACTCTTTCCGGTATTTGATGATTCCGAATGGCGAACTGCAACTCTTTCTGTTATTTGATATTTCCGAATCTTGAATCGGAACTCTTTCTAGTATTTGATGTTCCCGAATCAGGAATTGGAACTCTTTGCGGTATTTGATGTTTCCGAATCGGGAATTGGAATTCTTGCTGGCATTTGATGTTTCTGAAACTTGAAATGTAACTCTCTCTGGTACTTGATGTTTCCGAATCGGTAATTGGAACTTTTTCCGGTAATTGATGTTTCTGAATCACGAGTTGGAACTCTTTCTCGTATTTGATGGTTGTGAATCGGGAATTGGAACTCTTTCTGGTATTTAATGTTTCCGAATCGTCAACTGGAACTCTTTCCGGTATTTGATGTTTCCGAATCATGAATTGGAACTGTTCTTGGTATGTGATGTTTCCGAATCACGAATTGGAACTCTTTCTGGTATTTGATGTTTCCGAATCGTGAATTGGAACTCTTTCTGATATTTGATGTTTCCGAATCGGGAATTGGAACTGTTTCTGGTATTTGATGTTTCCGAATCGTGAATTGGAACTGTTTCTGGTATTTGATGTTTCCGAATCGTGAATTGGAACTCTTTCCGGTAATTGATGTTTCCGAATCGTGAATTGGAACTCATTCTGATATTTGATGTTTCCGAATCGTGAATTTGAACTCTTTCCGGTATTTTATGTTTCCGAATCGTGAACTGGAAATCTTTCCGGTAATTGATGTCTGTGAATCACGAGTTGTAACTCTTTCTCGTATTTGATGGTTCTGAATCGGGAATTGGAACTCTTTCTGGTATTTAATGTTTCAGAATCGTCAACTGGAACTCTTTCCGGTATTTGATGTTTCCGAATCATGAATTCGAACTCTTTCCAGTATTTGATGTTTCAGAATCTTGAATTGGAACTCTTTCCGGTATTTGACGTTTCCGAATCGTGAATTGGAACTCTTTCCGGTATTTGACGTTCGCGAATTGTGAATTGGACCTCTTTCTTGTATTTGACGTTTCCGAATCGTGAATTGGAACTCTTTCTGGTATTTGATGTTTTCGAATCGTGAATTGGAACTCTTTCTGATATTTGATGCTCGCGAATGATGAATTGGAACTCTCTCGGGTATTTAATGTTTCCGAATCGTGAATTAGAACTCTTTCTGGTATTTGATGCTTCCGAATCGTGAATTCAAACTGTTTCTGGTTTAGATGTTTCCGAATCATGAATAGGAACTCTTTCTGGTATTTGATGTTCCCGAATCACGAATTGGAACTATTTCTGGTATTTGATATTTCTGAATCACGAGTTGGAAGTCTTTCTCGTATTTGATGGTTCTGAATCGTGAATTGGAACTCTTTCTGGTATTTGATGTTTCCGAATCATGAATTGGAACTGTTTCAGGTAGTTGATGTTTCCGAATCGTGAATTCCAACTCTTTCTGGTATTTGGTGTTTCGTAATCGTGAATTGGAACTCTTTCCGGTATTTGATGTTTCCGAATCGTGAATTGGAACTCTTTCCGGTATTTGATGTTTTCGAATCACGAATTGGAACTCTTTCTGGTATTTGATGTTTCCGAATCTTGAAATGGAACTCTTTCCGGTTTGTAATGTTACCGAATCGTGAATTGGAACTTTTTGCGGTAATTGATGTTTCTGAATCGCGAATTGTAACTCTTTCTGGTATTTGATGTTTCCGAATGGCGAACTGCAACTCTTTCTGTTATTTGATATTTCCGAATCTTGAATTGGAACTCTTTCTAGTATTTGATGTTCCCGAATCAGGAATTGGAACTCTTTGCGGTATTTGATGTTTCCGAATCGGGAATTGGAATTCTTGCTGGCATCTGATGTTTCTGAAACATGAAATGTAACTCTCTCTGGTACTTGATGTTTCCGAATCGGTAATTGGAACTTTTTCCGGTAATCGATGTTTCTGAATCACGAGTTGGAACTCTTTCTCGTATTTGATGGTTGTGAATCGGGAATTGGAACTCTTTCTGGTATTTAATGTTTCCGAATCGTCAACTGGAACTCTTTCCGGTATTTGATGTTTCCGAATCATGAATTGGAACTGTTCTTGGTATGTGATGTTTCCGAATCACGAATTGGAACTCTTTCTGGTATTTGATGTTTCCGAATCGTGAATTGGAACTCTTTCTGATATTTGATGTTTCCGAATCGGGAATTGGGACTCTTTCCTGTATTTGACGTTTCCGAATCGTGAATTGGAACTGTTTCTGGTATTTGATGTTTCCGAATCGTGAATTGGAACTCTTTCCGGTAATTGATGTTTCCGAATCGTGAATTGGAACTCATTCTGATATTTGATGTTTCCGAATCGTGAATTTGAACTCTTTCCGGTATTTTATGTTTCCGAATCGTGAACTGGAAATCTTTCCGGTAATTGATGTCTGTGAATCACGAGTTATAACTCTTTCTCGTATTTGATGGTTCTGAATCGGGAATTGGAACTCTTTCTGGTATTTAATGTTTCAGAATCGTCAACTGGAACTCTTTCCGGTATTTGATGTTTCCGAATCATGAATTCGAACTCTTTCCAGTATTTGATGTTTCAGAATCTTGAATTGGAACTCTTTCCGGTATTTGATGTTTCCGAATCGTGAATTGGAACTCTTTCCGGCAATTGATGTTTCTGAATCACGAATTGGAATTCTTTCTGGTATTTGATGTTTCCGAATCGTGAACTGGAACTCTTTCTGGTATTTGATATTTCCGAAACTCGAATTGGAACTCTTTCTAGTATTTGATGTTTCCGAATCAGGAAATGGAACTCTTTCCGGTATATGATGTTTCCGAATCGGGAATTGGAATTCTTTCTGGTATTTGATGTTTCTGAATCATGAATTGTAACTCTCTCTGGTATTTGATGTTTCCGAATCAGTAATTGGAACTCTTTCCAGTAATTGATGTTTCTGAATCACGAGTTGGAACTCTTTCTCCTATTTGATGTTTCTGATTCGGGATTTGGAACTCTTTCTGGTATTTAACGTTTCCGAATCGTCAACTGGAACTCTTTCCGGTATTTGATGTTTCCAAATCATGAATTGGAACTCTTTCTGGTATGTGATGTTTCTGAATCACGAATTGGAACTCTTTCTGGTATTTGATGTTTCCGAATCGTGAATTGGAACTCTTTCTGATATTTGATGTTTCCGAATCGTGAATTGGAACTGTTTCTGGTATTTGATGTTTACAAATCGTGAATTGGAACTCTTTCTGGTATTTGGTGTCTCTGAATCGTGAATTAGAACTCTTTCCGGTATTTGGTGTTCCCGAATCGTGAATTGGAACTCTTTCTGGTATTTGATGTTTCCGAGTCGTGAATTGGAATGCTTTCCGGTATTTGATGTTTCCGAATCATGAATTGGAACTTTTCTCCGGTAATTGATGTTGCCGAATCGTAAATTGCAACTCTTTCTCGTATTTTATGTTTCTGAATCGTGAATTGGAACTCTTTCCAGTAATTGATGTTTCTAAATCACGAATCGGAACTCTTTCTGGTATTTGATGTTTCCGAATCGTGAATTGGAACTCTTTCTGCTATTTGATGTTTTCGAATCGGCAATTGGAACTCTTTCTGCTATTTGATGTTTCCGAATCATGAACTGGAACTCTTTCGTGTAATTGATGTTTCTGAATCTTGAATTGGAACTCTTACCGTTAACTGATGTTTCTGAATCACGAGTTGGAACTCTTTCTCGTATTTGATGGTTCTGAATCGGGAATTGGAACTCTTTCTGGTATTTGATGTTTCCGAATCTTTAATTGGAGCTCTTTCTGGTATTTAATATTTCCGAATCTTGAATTGGAACTCTTTCCTGTATTTGACGTTTCCGAATCGTGAATTGGAACTCTTTCTGGTATTTGATGTTTCCGAATCGTGAATTGGAACTGTTTCTGGTATTTGATGTTTCCGAATCGTGAATTGGAACTCTTTCTGGTATTTGATGTTTCCGAATCGTGAATTGGAACTCTTTCCGGTAATTGATGTTTCCGAATTGTGAATTGGAACTCTTTCTCGTATTTGATGTTTTCGAATCGTGAATTGGAACTCTCCGGTATTTGATGTTTCCGAATCGTAAATTGGAACTCTTTCTGGTATTTGATGTTTCGGAATCATTAATTGGAATTCTTTCCGGTATTTGATGTTTCCTTATCGGGAATTGGAACTCTTTCTGGTATTTAATGTTTTTCGAATCGTGAATTGGAACTCTTTCTTGTGATTGATGTTTCCGAATCGTGAATTGGAACTCTTTCCGGTAATTGATGTTTCCGAATCGTGAATTGGAACTCATTCTGATATTTGATGTTTCCGAATCGTAAATTGGAACTCTTTCCGGTACTTGATGTTTCTGAATCGTGAATTGGAACTCATTCTGATATTTGATGTTTCCGAATCGTGAATTGGAACTCTTTCTGCTATTTGATGTTTTCGAATCGGCAATTGGAACTCTTTCTGCTATTTGACGTTTCCGAATCGTGAATTGGAACTCTTTCTGGTATTTGATGTTTCCGAATCGTGAATTGGAACTGTTTCTGGTATTTGATGTTTCCGAATCGTGAATTGGAACTCTTTCTGGTATTTGATGTTTCCGAATCGTGAATTGGAACTCTTTCCGGTAATTGATGTTTCCGAATTGTGAATTGGAACTCTTTCTCGTATTTGATGTTTTCGAATCGTGAATTGGAACTCTTTCCGGTATTTGACGATTCCGAATCGTGAATTGGAACTCTTTCCGGTATTTGATGTTCGCGAATCGTGAATTGGAACTCTTTCTGGTAATTGATGTTTCTGAATCACGAGTTGGAACTCTTTCTGGTAGTTGATGTTTCCGAATCGCGAATTGGAACTCTTTCCGGTATTTGATGTTTCCGAATCGTGAATTGGAACTGTTTTCGGTATTTGGTGTTTCCGAATCGTGAATAGGAACTCTTTCTGGTATTTGACGTTTCCGAATCGTGAATTGGAACTCTTTCCGGTAACTGATGTTTCATAATCACGAATTGGAACTCTTTCTGGTATTTGATACAAGTCCCTTGGATAAGTTTCTGGATTCTGTGTTCCCTCAGACTGTCATAACTAGAACCACCAAACTTCGTCCACAAATTCATTTCACCGTAACTTAATAAGATTTTTGACCTCAGAAAATTTGGACCTTTCCCAAAAATTGGCCGTGAAACATCTGTCCAGTGATAATTTGACAAATTGTAAACGTATCATTACATTCATAACTTCTGACTCTCCTCTCGGCAAAGCTCTCCACCCTGCTCATGATCAGTAGGGGACATCGATGGGTTTGAAAAAGCCGCCGTCTGTCGGATGGGACAAAAGTCATGGCACTGTGTGCGGGAGAGCCATACCCTGTGCACGTTAAAGAACACGCTGAATTGCTTTGATGGGAGACTCCATCTGTCTCCTAACAGCTGTTCTAGTGGGATCCCTTCTCCCAACATTCTCTAAGCCTTTGGGGTCCTTGTGCCATGAACATTTAGGTCGTTATGTGAAAAATGTGAACAGTCTCTTATAATAATATATTTAGTCTGAACTTTTATATTAATGGATGTTTCTAGTGACATGTAGCGATTCGTAAGAAGTGTTTACGTAATATATGCTACCTTCTAATCTGCACTGGGGGACAGTTTGCTTCCAAGTGTAATGAGATTATACATGCAGTAGGTCGTTGGCTTTGTTTCGGATGTTGTTCAATATTTTAAGCTGTGTTTTGGAAGCAGTATATTCCTATGCTATCTTAGTCAAGCTGGGACCTAAGTGTCATCATCATCGTCGTCGTCGTCGTCGTCGTCGTCGTCGTCGTCGTCGTCATCATCATCATCATCATCATCATCATCATCATCATCATCATCATCATCATCATCATCATCATCATCATCATCATCATCATCATCCATGGGCTACGGAGGTCGAACCAGACTGTGCAATTTAGTTCTCCAAGCATTTCTGTCCTGAGCTACGTCTTCTGCATTTGGCCACTGCACACTAATTCTAACAAGGTCCTGTTTGACATTGTCTGCCCACCGCATCCTAGGACTCCCCGTCTTTCTGAGGCCTTTAGGCACATTTCATCAACAGCTCTAATGAAAGACTTCATTTCATCAACAGCTGTAATGAAAGAGTTCATTTCATCAACAGCTCTAATGAAAGAGTTCATTTCATCAACAGCTCTAATGAAAGAGTTCATTTGATCAACAGCTCTAAAGAGTTCATTTCATAAACAGCTCTCATCATCATCCTCAAGCAGCCATATGGGCTATGGAGGTCCAACCAGACATGCAATTCAGTTCTCCAAGAATATCTGTCCTGAACTACACCTGCTTCTCGCCACTGCATACCAGTTATAACAAGGTCCTGTTTGACACTGTCTGCTTACCACATCATAGATCTCCCTCTCTTTCTGAGGCCTTTAGGCACTTTGTTCATAACCCTATTCGCTAATCTATAGTTATCCATACGGGCAACATGGCCAAACCAACGGATTCTCTCTCTGCACAATATGCTGCATAAATGAGGTTGCTGACTCCTTTGCCTAACCTCATCATTAGTTGAACCATCTAATTTGCAAGATACTATGCACATACTGACAAATCTAGAATCAAAAGCATCAAATTTCCTATTGTCCTATTTAAAAAAGTCCATGCTTTGCTACCAAAACGAACCCGAGAAAGAACCAATCTATTATACAGCCTAAATTTAGTCTTTAGCTGTATACGCCTATTTTGCTACACTCTCCATAGATTCTTAAAAGTCCCAGTAATAATTCTTATTCTCCTATTTATCTCATACCTTACATACCAGTATCTGTTACATATCTCCCAACATAATTAAATTTAGATACCTGATCAAGAGCTCAACCATGCAGATTAATTGAACTATAGCCTGCCTGACCAATTTTCTTCACTTTAATTTTCTCTCTGTTTATCACCGAACCTACTCTACTACCAATCTCATCAACAGCTCTAATGAAAGAGTTTATCATATCAACAGCATTTTCCAAAAGAGCCAAAGCATCGGCATTAATCTAAACCAAAAATTTTCAGATATCCAGACCATTAAAGAGCACAAGCTTACCCTTGCAATGAATTCTGCATAACATGCTGAATAAACAAATTAAAGAGAAAAGGACACAAAATGCATCCTTGCGTAACTCCACTAGCAATGCCAAACCAATCACTACGAACTTTATCAACTCTCACACACGACTCAGTGTTATTACAGAGAGCTTTCATTTTGTTAACTAACTTGTCTGGTATACCATATGATCTAACAATCAACCACAAATTATGAAGATCAACAGAGTCAAAAGTCGTTTTGAAATCGATAAAGCTAGGATTAACTAAAGGTTTCTGAAACTCTAAGCATTGTTCAAGAATCTGCTTAAGTGGAAATATTTGCTCTATACATCCCCTACCTCTTCTGAATCCTGTTCATCACGCAGTTGTCTACCAGCCAAAGTTTTAATTTTATTAAGTTTAAACATTCAAAGAACTTTACCTGGAACAGAATGTAAATTTTATAAATTATTTAAATTTATCCAATGTTATGATGAAATCAAACACAGTCCAATCACCAAAACTACGATCACTTTTTTTTAAAAATAGTGATAATCTATCCATTTGCAAGTAATGCGGGCAATCCATAAGTTAGTGTGAAGTCCTTTGTTCAGCAGGTAAGAATATTAGCAACTTACATCATTAGTAGTAAAAAAAAATTTCACGGAAAAAAACTTACGAAATTCGAATTTTCTTTCAAACAGTTTACACTAAAATTCGAGGTATCGAGGCAACGATGAAAATATGATTCGAGTTAAAGAGGAAGAAAATACAATAAATGAATAAGAATTCTGTTTAGAATTTTAAAGGAAGTTTTTTAACGCGGATATTTTCGATATAGAGTCTGAACTAAAAATGAGAACCGCTTTTTCAGTTGTCGTAAGGGTGAAAGGTCGTTCAGTTGAGTCAGGAACAATTGGGAATGCAGTATGCATCTGTCGCTGCTGAAATAAAGAAGCTTAATAGCGTTGTTCATACATTCATCTGAGAACTTGAACGGGACATTTTTGAGGAGACAAATGATTTGGCGATATTTTTAGGTATTCGGCGCGAAAGGAAATGTCCTAGAATTTCGTGAGTGTTTTGAAGAAGGTGTAAATTCTCAAGTGAAGAAGGTGTAAATTCTCAAGTTTAGGTGCCAATAGAATATTATCCTGAGAAGAAGTTTACGAAAGAAATATTTAGGTATGGAAGAGCTGATGGCTATGTTAATCGTTAACCAAGGGTTTAAAGACTGTGCCATTTACAGTAAAATGATAACCTGCACTTCTGAAGGCTCTCTTTCCATTAGAATACCTTTTATCTTTGTTGTTCTGTGGAGCTCGTTGGAGCTAAATTGCAGAAAAAGACAACATTTTCTAGCTAACATGCCAAAGTTACAAAACCACTTAAATATGTTATTTATTCCAACTAAGATTACACATCCATTTATCATTCAAAACAAAATGATAAACACAAAAATACCACGAATTTAAATGCTAAATTTTAGATTCCGTCGTAATGCAATGAGAAAATAAACATTTATTTGTTATAACCAAAATCATTCAATCAAACATAAAATCTCACCTGCAATCTTTCACTTACTAGGGCAACGCATCACTGTAGCTCCGCCGCAGTGATCAGAATGAAGTGAATTTTCATTAACTGAGACATAACAGTAAACCGAAACCATTACTAAATTTTAAGATGTGGAGAAATGCTTTTTAGGAAATCGATTAACAGTTGAAAGACGATAGATTTAGTGCATATATTTTGCAAGGTATAATCAGTTATTGGACGAGATTCTCAGTGGCGTGTTAACAAAAATGGTCTTGCTTGCCATTGTTTCGCCATCATTGGTCTAACCTAATCTAAAGCCTTATACTTAGCGAGAAGGAACGAGTGCTAATTTCCAAACCCCAGATACAAAGGGTCTTCGGTGGCTTTCAAGCAAAGAAAGTCTTTAACAAAGGAAAGCAGGAGCTCCTTAAGATGCTTCTGCACTTCCGAAGTCGCAGCCTGAGTTCATTACGGTTCTGAAGATAACAGATTTATCCAATGTTAACACTATGTGCCTCTGGACGAGTGATTGGCATGCTTTAGTCTAGAATAAACACACTGTTTTTGAGACTGAGTCTCCACATTTTTCTCTACTAATGACTTGGCATACATCTGAATATTCCCTTTGTAAGCGGCAGATTTCTAAAGTAAGGAATAGTTTTTAATAAAAAGGTATCAAAATAAGGTAAAGTATTATTTGTTTCAGAATTATAAATTCAAAAAATAACATCTTAAAGCCAATGATAATAATGCTACAGTTGCTATCAGAAGGGAATAAAAATAAAGATTGTTACATTGAAAACGATTAGGAATCAGTTGCAAATATTTTTTTTATTTTTAAACAACACTTTTGAATGTGGACTTACTAATATTTCATGATATTTTCTTGCTGCTCCTTTACGAGGGAGCCTTTGTGATTTCTCAGAGGTGTAGCAATTGACGTCATAATCAATTTGGAACTTGAACAAGTTTCAGATTTTTCTGTTGCCGCTGCTTTGGGAAGTGATCATTGTGACCTGGGAGGAGATTATGACAATGGCTACCATGTGAAAAGGGGAGAGTTTAAGTATTGAGGTGATTGGCCATGGTTACAACATGGCTAAGGTGCTTTTCAAGTGCTCGTGGGAGAGTGAAAGGGTATTTCAGGAAACTTTTCGGGTATTGCCAGATAACTGAAGTTGGATCTATTTATTACTGACATTAGCCGTAGATGAGTGAAAAGTTGCCCAGGAGTGACAACAGTGTAAGATGATCACTATTTTCAGCTATCAGCACAATGTCATAGGGCGTTGTCAGCAAGCACATAATCTGGAGCTTTCTACAGCCACTAGGATGGCAATTTCAAGGCAAACTATTTGCTGTTTACAGGAGGGATAATGAGAGAGGGATGAGATGAATATAAACAATATAAGATAACCTTGCATTGCACTCATCTACTGATAATGTTGGTAGTGTAGCACCATATATAGACCCAACTTCAGAGATCCAGCAATGCACAAAAGAAAACTCCCTTAAATAATAACTGCTTCCCCTCTCACTCGAGCTGATAGGAATATAAACCGTCAGCGTAGATCGTAGATCGTATAATCATATTCGATGCACCGGGATATAAATTTACCCCTAACCATCTCCATCATAAAGATATGCCTATTTGGCATGAGTAAGAACAAAATATATAAGTAAACCACCCGTTGGTGGGCCCTTAGGGGCAAACGTAAGAAAAGCTAAATATAGCAGTAAAATTGTATAAGACTTAAAACTGGTAGGTCTCCTCAGAGAACGCTACCGTTTTAGGTCTCTTGTACTTGTTCAAAACAGTATGATCGTAAAGAATCAGAGAAGAAATAATCTTATTGGGATTATTGCTTACAGCCTCAAAAAATATTTTTTAGGTTCGTTTTATATGCGTATATATATGGTCGATGCCCAGGTCTTTATGGAGTTGTCTGTTAGTGACAAACAAGGGGGTATCGACCAAAGTTCTCAAAATCTTGTTCTGTAAGACCTGAATCTTACGAATATTGGTGGGTGTAGCATTCGCCCATATGGGTGAAGCATAGATAATCACCGCTCTGATGATCATATCATAGAGTAAAAGCTTATGACCAATTATTAAAATGGAATTTCTCCTAAGTATTGGGCCTAGCTGGCCCCTCAATGAATTGACTTCGGAGATTATATTATTTATGTGATAGTCCCACTTTAACCTCTTATGTATAACAACCCCAAGATATTTGACTGAATTATTCCAATCAATGGGAATATTTTGTAAATGAAGACAAGTGGGATTCATAATACGCTTTCCAGTAAAAAAGATGGCAGAACTCTTGTCAGAGTTAATCTTTAGCTTCTATTTTTCGTACCATGTGCCCAGCTCGGTCAAGCTATGCTGCAGCCTCTATAAACCGTCGGCTAGACGACCGATGTTTATTCTTCTCAGTCCCTCCCACAAGAGAGCTTGATTAATGTTGTGTAGATAACATCATCACTAGATTCCAGACTAACGGAAGCATATGCCTTTCACTGATGAATTGCGATTCACGCTTCAGATTGATTCTCCATGTGTTTGGCTCTGGAGAAAACAAGGTATTACCAAAGGGTGCACACTGTTCAGTGCGTGAGACATTCTGGCTGGTGAGAGGTGTAAAGATTATATCCCTTAGCTCTGCGTGACTCTTTCATGGTCAGTGTTATCTCCCAGTTTATTTTAAGGACGATAATGTCCACTCACAGGGCCATGACAGTCAATGGATTTTTTGAAAACGATGATATTCAGTTGATGGAGTGGCCAGTCTATTCTCGGACATCAATCCTACAGAGCAGCATTTTTTTTCAAACTTTTTTGACCGCGACCCACAATGAGAAATACATTTTACAACGCAACACAGATTGTGATATTTTCTATTGTATTCCATTTAATAAAATTCTGGTCGCGACCCACAGAATTGATTTAATAACCCATTAATGGGTTGGATGCGTTGAGAGACGCTTTGAAAGTCCACAGCCCCTTCTAAAAACCTCTATGAACTGCGATTTGCTTTCAGGAAGGGTGGGATATAATGCTTCCCGACTTCATGAGCAGCCTAGTGAACCGTGTGAAAGTCGTGATGATTGGCCATCATATTCCATGTTAACCTATTCTTTCTTTTGAAAAAGGTTAACTATGTGCATTTTGTATTCATTTGCATAGCCCAAGGGAATGGTGCGGTTCATTTGCTCTATGCCTCAGTATTTATTGCACTGCATAACATAGCAAAGGCACTCCAAACCTCATAGCATTTAAATATGACATTTTTGTGAACTTCCAGAATATGTCTATTATGCTTGACCTTTCTACACCGTTATTCATTATTCATGATACTACTCTATGCTGATTTGGAACTACTCAAATTAAACCTCTACCTTGCTGAGGAGTGGTCAACCACACAGGGTCCTGGTGCTGACCATATAAACCCACTGGACTGGACAGATATGTGGCTGTGAGCTTGATTATGGATCCTGATTTTGCTGCACTGGTGGGCTTCTGTGGAGGGAAAATCTTCCGCTGTGTTTTCTCTTTGTTTGTGGGTTGACAGCCCCAAGTGCATAGATTCACAGGATATGTTTTTATCAGCTGGTGGATAATCCTGAGCAGAGGTCATCGCAGACACCTGAACTCTTTGCTTCTATTGGCATCGTCAAATTCTACATTGGAGGAAGTCTTCCAGTGTAGATGGCTTCAGCCTTTAGTGGTGGGGGAACGGGTCTTTGCCCCATGTCTGCGATTACGGGGTTGTTGATATTGTCGGCATTCCCTCTCTCAATAAACATAGTTTCCTTAAACATCCCACTAACCATTTTCTCTCCATAGGTAGTTGGAATGTGAGGACTCTGCACAGAGCTTTCTCTCTTGATGTCCTCACACAAGAATTCCACAGTTATAATTGAGATATTCTCGGCTTGCAAGAGACCAGATGGACAGATAAAGGTCAAATTCTTAAAAATAATCTTAAATTTCTCTTTTCAGGGATGGGCTACAATAAGCATCACCAAGGCGTGGGTCTGCTTCTCAGCAGACACGCTAGTGATGCTCTTCTAGAATATGAGTGCATTAATGAAAGGTTTCTTACAGCAAAATTTCAGACAAGCGTTAAATACTTGAATGTTATCTGCTGTTATGCCCCCACTGAGGATGCCGATGAAGATGAGAAGGATAGGTTTTACGGACAAGTTCAGGATATTTTGTATTCTGTCAAGAAAAGAGATATTACCCTTGTTCTAGGTGACTTCAATGCCAAAGTTGGTACTGACTTTGGCCTTTGGGGAGGGATGATAGGCCATTTTGGTATTGGTAGCTGCAATGGCGAAATCTCTCACGGTACAATCTTTGTGCTTCACATCCATTACCACCTGCTTGGCCGTACATCAGATGCATATCCGCCAATTTCTCGTATGTGTAGTTTTCCGTGTCCTTCACGAATACGTCACTTATCATGTGACGTTATCACGGTATTGTCGATGAACGGGTTGGGATGCGTTTTTAAATGTTTGTTCTTAATTGTCTACGAACTTGCTCAGCGCACCTGATTTGAATCTTGTGCTTTTCATGCACCGGTTGTAATTACTTGTGCATGCGTGGCGTTTTTCGAAAGTACTCATTTCTTACGGAAGGAATGGAATGCGACCCTAGGTTCCATTGCAAAAATTGTTTGTTTTGATGTGTACTATCACCACACTTTTTTTGTTGAAAGAGTTTACAATCACCCTGTATATATGCATAAAAATGCCCATGTAGCCCTGGGCTACGGAGGTTCTATTAGACTGTGTAATTGTCCTCCCCAGACAGATCTGTGCTGAGCTAGAGTTGCTGCATTTCGCCACTGTAGGCCAATTCTAGGAATATCCTGTTTGACATTGTCTGCCCACCGCGTTCTAAGTCTTGCCCTTTTCCTGAAGCCTTTAGGCACACTGTTCATAATCCTGTTTGCCAATCTTCAGCTATGCATACGGGAAACACAGCCAAATCAACGCAGTCTCTCTCCGAACAATATGTTACTCAAAGGAAGTTGCTGGCTACTTCTTCTAACCTCATCATTACTTACAAAGTCAAGCCACCTAATGCCCATGATACTGCAGAAGCATCTTAGAATCAATGGCATCAAATTTCCTGTTCATCATCATCATCATCATCATCATCATCATCATCATCATCATCATCATCATCAAGCAGCCATGGGCTACGGAGGTCCAATCAGACCGTGCAATTTAGTTCTCCAAGCAAGTCTATCCTGAGCTACATCTACTGCATCTGGTCACTTCACACCAATTCTAGCAAGGTCCTGTTTGACATTGTCTGCCCACCGCATCCTAGGTCTCCCCTTCTTTCTAAGGCCTTTAGGCACACTGTTCATAACCCTATTCGCCAATCTATAATTATTCATACGGGCTACATGGCCAAACCAACGGAGTCTCTCTCTGCACAATATGCTGCTTAAAGGAGGTTGCAAACTCCTTTGCCTAACCTCATCATTAGTTACAAAGTTGAACCACCTAATGCCCAAGATACTGCGTAAGCATCTGGAATCAAAAGCATCTAGTTTCCTGTTATCTTGTTTACAAAGTGTCCAAGTTTCACTACCATAACTAACCCTAGAAAGAACCAAACTATTATACAGTCTAATTTTAGTCTTTAGGTGTATACGCCTATTTCTCCACACTCTCCATAGATTCTTAAAAGTCCCGGCAGCAATCCCTATTCGTCTGTTAATCTCATGCCGCACATCACCATTATCTGTTACATAGCTCCCAAGATAATTAAACTGTGACACCTGCTCAAGACTGCAACCATTCAGATGAACTGAATCACAGCCTGCCTGACCAATTTTCATCACTTTAGTTTTCTCTCTGTTTATAACCAAACCTAGTCTACTACCAGTCTCATCAACAGCTCGAATGAAAGAGTTCATCTCATCAACATCATTTGCCAAAAGGGCTAAATCATCAGCATAATCTAAATCAGAAATTTTCGTATCTCCAGCCCATTTAAGGCCAAAACCTTTCCCTTCAAGTGAATTTCGCATAACATAATCAATAACCAAACTAAAGAGAAAAGGAGACAAAATGCACCCTTGTCGAACACCAGAAGCAATGCTAAACCAATTGCTACAAGCCTTACCAACTATCACACACGACTCAGTGTTATTATAGAGAGCTTTCATTATGTTAACTAACTTGTCTGGTATACCATATGATTTCACAATCAACCACAAATTATGACGATCAACACAGTCGAAAGTCTTTTTGAAATCAACAAAGTTAGCAACCAAAGGTTTCTGAAACTCTAAACATTTCTCAAGAATCTGCCTAAGTGAAAATATCTGATCCACACATCCCCTACCACTTCTGAATCCACATTGCTCATCACGCAATTGACTGTCAACCAGATTCTTAATTCTATTAAGCACAATCATGGAAAGAACTTTACCTGGAACAGAGAGTAGGCTAATACCCCTATAGTTATCACAAGAACTGCGATCACCTTTTTTGAAAATAGGGATAACAATAGCTCTGGTAAAATCCTTAGGAACCATGCCTTTATCATAAAAGATATTCAGAATTTCAGTCATCCAAGTGGTAGCCGAAACATTTCCAGCTCTAAGCATTTCCGTAGTGATTTCACCTACCCCTGGGGATTTATGAAGTTTAAGTTTAGAAACAGCCAAAATAACTTCAGATTAAAGCCACCAATGCATCTATCATCATTGCAATCAATGGGAATAGAATTAACCGCATTGTTTAGAACATCACTGAAATGCTCAGCCCACCTAGCCATGACAGAATCCTCACCTTCTATAACCTTACCTTGTTTATCCTTCAATCCCTGTATACTTGTCCGTTTTCTACCACACAAAACATTAACTATCTGGTACAGCTCTCTGCTGTTGTGCTGCCTAACTGCTTCCTCAGCTTTGTCAGCCAAGGCATCAAGCCAAAGATTCTTATCAGTAGCTAACTGATCTTTCACACGTTTATTATGTTCTCTGTAATGCTTTCTATTAGGACTAGTAGGGTATTGATTAAGGACATTCCTGCAGTTCTTTCTTTCGGAAATAAGCTCAAGTGCCTTATCACTCAGATAATTCTGTCTCTTCTGCTCCTTTTTTCCTAAAAGAGTACTGTTAGTGTCCAAAAATGCCTGTTTAAAATGATCCCATTCTTCCTCAACTTCAGTAGTAAGCATACCATGACTGTCATAATGACTAAGTAACCTATCATGGTAAGCTTTGGCTATAACTGGGTCTTTCAGAGCTTCAGTATTAAAAGCAATTTTTTTAACCCTAGCACAACACTTTTTAAGTTTAAGTTGCAAGACACTTTTAACTAGGTAATGGTCAGATCCAATTTCAGCTCCCCTATATGCCCTGGTATTTCTAATAGAACTAGCCCATTTGCTGTTAATTAATATATAATCAATCATATTCTTATGCAGCCCATCAGGTGAAACCCATGTGTACTTATGTATGTCGCGGTGTTTGTAATATGTGTTAGTTATTCTGAAACCATTGAGTTTACTTACTTGTAGGAGAAGTTGCCCATTGCCATTGCAGCTACCAATACCAAAAGGGCCAATCACCCCTCCCCAAAGGTCAGAGTCAGTACCAACTTTGGCATTGAAGTCACCAAGAACAAGGGTAATATCTCCTTTCTTGACAGAATTCAAAATATCCTGAAGTTGTTCATAAAACCTATCCTTCTCATCCTCATCGGCATCCTCAGTGGGGGCATAACAGCAGATAACATTCAGGTCTTTAACGCTTGTCTGAAATTTTGCTGTAAGAAACCTTTCATTAATGCACTCATATCCTAGAAGAGCATCACTAGCGTGTCTGCTGAGAAGCAGACCCACGCCTTGGTGGTGCTTATTGTCGTCCCTCCCTGAAAAGAGAAATTTAAGATTATTTTTAAGAATCTGACCTTTATCTGTCCATCTGGTCTCTTGCAAGCCGAGAATATCTAAATTATAATGGTAGAATTCTTGTGTGAGGACATCAAGAGAAAAAGCTCTGTGCAGAGTCCTCATATTCCAACTACCTATGGAGAGAAAATGGTTAGTGGGATGTTTAAAGAAACTATATTTATTGAGAGAGGGAATGCCGACAATATCAAACAGCCCCCTAATCGCAGACATGGGGCAAAGACCCGTTCCCCCATCACTAAAGGCTGAAGCCATCTACACTGGAAGACTTCCTCCAATGTAGAATTTGACGATGCCAATAGAAGCAAAGAGTTCAGATGCCTGCGATGACCTCTGCTCAGGATTATCCACCAGCTGATAAACATATCCTGTGAATCTATTCACTTGGGGCTGTCAACCCACAAACAAACAGAAAACACAGCGGAAGATTTTCCCTCCACAGAAGCCCACCAGTGCAGCAAAATCAGGATCCATAATCAAGCTCAGAGCCATATATCTGTCCAGTCCAGTGGGTTTATATGGTCAGCACCAGGACCCTGTGTGGTTGACCACTCCTCAGCAGGGTAGAAAAAAAAGAAAAGTAGCCATAGTTGTCCAGATCAGTAGGCCACACTAATCTGGCAGCCCTCCCCTTCCGTTCACTTCCACAAGAGAGTATCTCTTTTGAAAGGTACTAACGGTCTGCACTACGAGAAGGCGGGGTCGGACATTAGGTTCTAGGCCTGGCCGGTTCTATGCATCATCAGAGGGGATTGGTGCATAGCTCTCCTTCCAGTGACTACCTAGCTACCATTTACAGACCAATTTCCTGTTATCTTACAAAATTTCCATATTTCTTTAGCATTACTAACCTTAGAAAGAACCAAACTATTATAGAGCCTAATTTTAGTCTTTAGGTATATACGCCTATTTTTCTGCACTCTTCATAGATTCTTAAATGTCCTTATAAGCAATCCTTATTCTTCTGTTAATATTATGTTCCCACATCGTCAGTATCTGTTAAATAGCTCCCAAGATAATTAAACTGAGACATTTCCTCAAGAGTGCAGCCGTTCAAAGCAGCTGAAGCACCATCTGCTTGACCAATTTCATCACTTTAGTATGCTCTCTGTTTATCATCAAATCTACTCTATTATCAGACTCATTAACAGCCCTAATTTAAAAAAAGCAATTGTTCTGGAAAAACTGATGCAAAATATAAAAGTGTTTGTTTATTATCGTGACGCTTTTAAAAAAGCAACAACATAGATTTCATATTAAACTATAAATAGCTTCTACATTTAATGCAACAAAAGAACGTAATTTACATTCCAGTATACTTTTGACACAAGTGAAAGTTAAACTGATTTTTTTGAGAAAACCAGAAATGTTTTGCTTTTTTATACCGCAATAACATTTCAAAAAAACATTAACAACTTTTTCTATTTAATAATAGAAGAAAAAATCGGAACTACGGTGAAAGCATATTGGGCAGCATAAAAATGAATGGGGTCAGATGGTTTGACCGCATCAACATACAAATAAAAGGAAACGAAATAAAACTTATTTAACACTGTAGTAAGATGGTTACAGACTGCCAGAATGGTTCTTCCAGGTCGACTCATGATGACGTCATCAGAAGGGCTCAGCTAGTGGTATTGACTTTCCTATCTAAGTTGTTCTGTTGTGGTCGAATCTGTGAGAGCGGATGCGAGGTAGAATTATCCGGAAAGCTGTTTACTTCCAAATTTGTTTGGGCGTATCGAAGATGCAGCAGTGAAAGCAGTATTGGCTTCTTACTGCTAAGGAAAAACCGTGACGAAATCATTGATGGTCAATATGAATGAAAAAAAATATACTTGACTAATGGGGATCCGATTTAGGAATTCAATAATAATATTCATTTTCAAAAAACAAATACGTTGGGATAAAGCCATAAATTTAAAATAAGGTATTTAGTGAGAAAGAAATTATCATTTTACTGACAAAAGAGAATATAAGTTAGCAAATGTATAATTTCTTGAAAATTTCCTCCGGTTCTTGGCCAGGAGCATCAGCACTTATAGTCCTTACTTTAATTTCAAAGTATATACGTTGAAACTTAAGTATAATAGATTCACTTACTTGTGAGTAAATATCCTGAAATATCCTGGATATATTCGAGGAAGTTGCAGCTTTGTTGAAACTTGTCAATAAAAAGCAAACAAAATAAAACAGAGCTGGACAGACACGTAGAAAAAACTAATCATAAAATAGACTGGAATACAACATTCATTAAAAAATAGAAAAATTCATTCATAAGAAAAGCAGAAGAAGAATTGCTAATACAGTCAACAGATGGCGCCTCTAAATATGCGCAAGGAATTCTTTTATCCAAATTCTGGCATCCACTAATAAATGAAAGAGTGTTAAAAAAGGCTGCAACCTTCTCAGGTGATGACCCTAGTCAGGATTTGAAATATTAGGATATTTACTCACAAGTAAGTTAACCTATTTGTCTTAAGTTTCAGCATATGTTAATCTACCTATTCTAAGACAGCCAAGAATACAAATTATCACTTTATAGTCCTTTTTTCATAGAAAAAGAAAACATTGTATCAAAAGCAAACACATACACGACGAGTAAAAACAGTTCTATCGTGGGTAAAAAAGCTTCTGATAGAAGATGTGTTAAGCAGTGAATGAATTGATGTAGTTCCCTTTTCTGTAAATTATTACGTTCTCATCAATAATTACATCCTTATTATTTCAAAGCATATGAACATTGTTAGGCTGTTTAAGTATCATAACGATATTAAGTGTGCAGAAGAAAATTATCTTGAGGTGGGTGTCATCCGAACACATGATGACATGTTGGGTGCTCTAACCACGGAGCTACTGGGCGATGATCAATATATTCTCTCTTACTGATGTAAGCCATACACTATAGGTTCCGTTGTTTATTTTCGACTGCATTTAGAGATCCTTACCTGGAAAGTAACTGAAGGCTCTTGCATAGAAATGGCCGGGAGCTCAGAGGTCACACAGCACCTGACATGATATCAGCAGGTACTGGGTTCAAATCCCACCAGGCCAATGACAATTTTCCCTCTATCGGAGAAATTCCAGAAACAGCCATCACCACCTGAAAACTTCGTTTTACCACCCTGATCCCCCTGAGATTAAAATGGAATCATTTCCCTGATAATAGATGGCGCCATTAGCGAATCAGCGATATTGTGGGAATGCATATAACGCCACTTTGTTGAAAAAATTGCAGATTCTGATGGTCCAGTGGTTAGAACTCCTGGCATACTTCTGGAACGTGTGGGTTCGAATCCCACTCAGGACAACTAATTATTTCAAGAATTTATAAAAATATTTTTGATGTGAAAAGATTAATTTGTATTGTTCTTGGGACGATTTTTTAAATTAAAAAGGTGTGAGATAAGTTTTTGGCTTGTGTTGGTTTCCGTACTCAATACAAACACACAAAGAAAACAACACAGAAGCACTTAAGGACATGCCCGTTAGAATAGCAGTCAGGTGCGCTAACCACTTGCCCAGGTAGGGCTAAGATAGTCCTTTAAATTCCATTTTTCAAATCCACAAATGAAAGTCTTTATGGAACGAATTAAATTCGTTATGCGGGGGTAGGGAAGGTTGTCCACTGTATAAGTTTTCAATTACTAATATATATTATATGCATGTTTTATATTTAATTTTTATTTTCAATTGCATTTTTTAACTAAGTAATTCCAAATCTTGCAACTTACTCCAATTAACCCTGAGTAGTTAATTGAATTTGATTTAAAAGAAGTTTGAGACAAATAGCGAAAAATTAATAACTAAAAAATAAATTGCAATATTTAATCTCTTATATTGTGTGATGCACAAAAATGGGAGTCAAAACATAAAATAAATTCCATGAAGGATGTAAATATAGGAGTACAGAGTTTGCGCATGCATAGATCGTCTACCTAGGTGTTTTTTGAGAGTCAATAAGTCTCTGCCTACTCTAAACCTTTTTTTAGTTTGTTCCTCATTGCTATGAATTGTACAGACTTCGTACAGCGCAGATGGCTCGAAACCTGCCGTTCCCAGGTTCGAGTCCCGCCTGGATGATCTTTCAGATTTATCTCCTCAAAATCCACGACCCTGTCCTCGATCAGTAGGGCACACCGATGGGCTTGGTAAGACCGCCGTCCGTCGGGTAAGACGTTAAACCGTGACTCCGTATGCGGGAGAACCATACCCTATGTACGTCAAGGAACACGCTGGATACCTTGACGGGAGGATACCATCTGTCTCCTAACAGCTGTCCAGTGGGTCCTCTCCCCAAAACCTTCTCTGAGCCCTCCGAGCTCTTGTGAAAATGGCCATTTAGCCCATTGTGTGCAAAAAATTACCGGTCAAATGTAAAACAAACAAAAATCGTAGGGCGCAGTTCATCGGCTGAAGCAAAAGTCTTCGGCTGCTCCTCGCTTTACTGCAACTATTATTCACCATAGTCATAATATGATATCCCATTTTTAGTTTAATAATTTATATCTTTACAGGGAGGGAGGATGGAAAGCATCACCAAGGCGTGGGTCTGCTGCTCAGCAGACACACTAGTGATGCTCTTCTAGGATATGAGTGCATTAATGAAAGGTTTCTTACAGCAAAATTTCAGACAAGCATTAAAGACTTGAATGTTATCTGCTGTTATGCCCCAACTGAGGATGCCGATGAGGATGAGAAGGATAGGTTTTATGGACAACTTCAGGATATTTTGAATTCTGTCAAGAAAGGAGATATTACCCTTGTTCTTGGTGACTTCAATGCCAAAGTTGGTAGTGACTCTAAACTTTGGGGAGGTGTGATAGGCCCTTTTCGTATTTGCAGCTGCAATGGCAATGGGCAACGTCTCCTACAGGTAAGTAAACTCAATGGTTTCAAAATAACTAACACATATTACAAACACCGCGACATACGTAAGTACACATGGGTTTCACCTGATGGGCGGCATAAGAATATGATTGTTATATATTAATTAACAGCAAATGGGCTAGTTCTCTCAGGAATACCAGGTCATATAGGGGAGCTGAAATTGGATCTGATCATTACCTTGTTAAAAGTGTCTTGTAACTTAAACTTAAAAAGTGTTGTGCTAGGGTTAATAATTTTACCTTTAATTCTGATGCTCTGAAAGACCCAGTTATAGATGATAGGTTATCTAGTCATTATGACAGTCATGGTTTGCTTATTACTAAAATTGAGGAAGAATGGGGCCATTTTAAACAGGTTTTTTTCGACACTAACAGTACTCTTTTAGGAAAAAAGGAGCAGAGCAGACAGAATTATTTAAATGATACGGCACTTGAGCTTATTTCAGAAAGAAAGAACTTCAGGAATGTCCTTAATCAGTACCCTACTAGTCCTAATAGAAAGGATTACAGAGAGCTTAATAAACGTGTAAAGGATCAGTTAGCTACTGATAAGAATCTTTGGCTTGATGCCTTGGCTGACAAAGCTGAGGAAGCAGTTAGGCAGCACAACAGCAGAGAGCTGTACCAGATAGTTAATGTTTTATGTGGTAGAAAACGGACAGGCATAAAAGGATTGCAGGATAAACAAGGTAAGGTTATAGAAGGTGAGGATTCTGTCTTGGCTATGTGGGCTGAGCATTTCAGTGATGTACTAAACAATGTGGTTAGTTCTACTCCCATTGTTTGTAATGATGATAGATGTATTGGCGGCTTTAATGTTGGCCCTATAACACAATCTGAAGTTATTTCGGCTATTTCTAAACTTAAACTTTATAAATCCCCAGGGGTAGATGAAATTACTACAGAAATGCTCAGAGCTGGGAATGTTACGGTTACTACTTGGATGACTGAAATTTTGAATATCTTTTATGATAAAGGCATGATTCCTAAGGATTTTTACCAGAGCTATTATTATCCCTATTTTCAAAAAAGGTGATCGCAGTTCTTATGATAACTATAGAGGTATCAGCCTACTCTCTGTTCCAGGGAAAGTTCTTTCCATGATTGTGCTTAATAGAATTAAGAATCTGGTTGACAGTCAATTGCGAGACGAGCAATGTGGATTCAGAAGTGGTAGGGGATGTGTAGATCAGATATTTTCACTTAGGCAGATTCTTGAGAAATGTTTAGAGTTTCAGAAACCTTTGGTTGCTAGCTTTTGTTGATTTTAAAAAAGGCTTTCGACTCTGTTGATCGTCATAATTTGTGGTTGATTGTGAGATCATATGGTGTACCACACAAGTCAGTTAACATAATGAAGCTCTCTATAATAACACTGAGTCGTGTGTGAGAGTTTGTAAGTCTTGTAGCAATTGGTTTAGCATTACTTCTGGTGTTGGACAAGGGTGCATTTTGTCTCCTTTTCTCTTTAGTTTGGTTATTGATTATGTTACGCGAAATTAACTTCAAGGGAAAGATTTTGGGCTTAAATGGGCTGGAGATACGAAAATTTCTGATTTAGATTATGCTGATGATTTAGCCCTTTTGGCAAATGATGTTGATGAGATGAACTCTTTCATTCGAGCTGTTGATGAGACTGGTAGTATAGTAGGTTTGGTTATAAACAGAGAGAAAACTAAAGTGATGAAAATTGGTCACTCAGGTTGTGATTCAGTTCATCTGAATGGTTGCAGTCTTGAGCAGGTGTCACAGTTTAATTACCTTGGGAGCCATGTAACAGATACTGGTGATGTGCGGCATGAGATTAACAGACGAATAGGGATTGCTGCCGGAACTTTTAAGAATCTATGGAGATTGTGGAGAAATAGGCGTATACACCTAAAGACTAAAATTAGAGTGTATAATAGTTTGGTTCTTTCTAGGGTTAGTTATGGTAGTGAAACCTGGACGCTGTGTAAACAAGATAACAGGAAACCTGATGCTTTTGATTCTAGATGCTTACGTAGTATCTTGGGTATTAGGTGGTTTAACTTTGTAACTAATGATGAGGTTAGGCAAAGGAGTCTGCAACCTCCTTTAAGCAGAATATTGTGCAGAGAGAGACTCCGCTGGTTTGGCCATGTTGCCCGTATGGATAATTATAGATTGGCGAATAGGGTTATGAACAGTGTGCCTAGAGGCCTCAGAAGGAGGGGGAGACCTAAGATGCGGTGGGCAGACAATGTCAAATAGGACCTTGTTAGAATTTTTGTGCAGTGGCCGGATGCTGCAGATGTAGCTCAGGACAGATATGCTTGGAGAATTAAACTGCGCGGTCTGGTTGGATCTCCGTAGCTCATGGCTGCTTGATGATGATGATGATGACGACGATGATGATGATGATGATAGTTAGCATTACATGAAATAACAAAAAAAAGTTCAACTTATTTCTCACAAATTAATTACAATCTAATGATTCACACAAGGTGGATTGTGACAAACTATAATATTCTCGCATTTTTGAATTAAATTTTTTTGCTTTAAAAGCAAAGAAAAAAGAAAGCAAAACTCGTTTACTACAATGCAGTACAAGAAGGGTACAACAATAAAAGTTTGAATTCTAATTTTTATCGTAGAACTGTAAACATAAAATCCAAGTGGTTTCATCCATTTTTCGTAATTTTCATTTTGGTGTGTTTAAGCTCTCACAAGTTTCCATTAAAGTACACACGAATCTGTTTACCGACGAAACCATCACATCAACATTCTTACTGATAGAACCGACCAGAGTTCTGGCAAACTGCTCCATGATGCCAAAATTTTGATAGCAATATTTTGTTAAGAAAACTGCTAAATAACTATTATAAATACAAGACACCATTTTTCATTTAATGGCAAATAAAAATTTTTGACCATCCTGAGGATATATTTTTTGTCGTTATTTTTTTGCAACCGTTTAAAATCCAACAAAAAATAAACAAAAATAATATAATTTTACGAAATATTTTGAAGCAAATATGGCTCTAGTTTAAGTTATTTTTCCGTGGAATCAAATACTTTGGGCAGAGCTGATAAACGAATATCTTTATCTCACATTAGGTGGAAGGAAAGAGTACATATCAGATAACAAACTCCATTTTTATCTCATAATTAACGAGACATTTATCCATGTGATTTTAGGGCTTTCGATTACTTTTATTTGGATTACGGTTTTAGATTGAAGAGGAAAATGATTACTTTTATTTGGATTACGGTTTTAGATTGAAGAGGAAAATGATTCTTTGTTTCAGCATGAAAAGTAAAATTCAGTCGAAAAGAGTAAAAGTGCATAAAGTGTTAGTTCTAAATTTATTGCGGGAAACTTTATAAAATGAGGCAAACGTAAAAAAGAAAGGTTGATTAGGCCATTTCATTCCTCCCAACATTTATTTCATTTTCAGGTAAGAAGGATTACACCTCCGCTGACGTTGGCATTGGGAAGACGGACCCAGCGAACGACGAATGCAGGGCATAGCATCGGGTTTCCTTTCGGCATATATGGCAATCGGAAGCGTGGAAACGGGAAAGGGATGAGGAATGTCATCAGGCGGGAGTGCTGCGGGTTGGCAGTTCTGTACAAACATATCCTCAGCGAACATGTTGCGGTGTCGTCAGACGGCGTGAATGAGTCGACAGACGAGCAACTCGGCTAAATCGTTAACTCTCCGAAATTGTGCATGTCTTTTTGGAATAGGGAGGCGTTTGGATACACTACGTTTCTTTTTTCTTCTTTTTCATGGAAAAAGTGCTACTCTTGAAAATGAAAACTTACAGGGAATCTGGGTTGAAAATTGCGTGCAAAATAGAGTATATCGTGATATTTTTGGATTACTTTGAATAAATTTGCTGTGAATCTCTTCGAGGATTCTGATTCAGAAGAAGTATAAGATTATAAATTTAATATCAGAGTCTTAAGTGGGAGTTCAAAGCTGTGGAATACTAATTTTTATGGGGGTAGTAAGATACTTCTTTTCAAACAGTGCAGGTAGCATAACCGATTTGATTTATTTCAGAACATCATTTCAGCGAGCGAGTATCCCCCTAAGGAGTCTTTGACAGACAGCAGAAACTCAAAAGCATATTTTTAAAGAATCATATTAGAAACAAAAACATGCTGATGAGAAGGAAAAGCAAAAATTTTCAAACCGATATGTGATCAGAAGCCGTCCCGTGGCCGAGTGGTTAGCACGCTTGGCTACTGATCTAAGGGACCTGGATTCGAGCCCCGGGTTAAGGCGTGGATGTATGTGTCATTTTTCTGCTATGGTCCTGCCATCCTCACAGACCCTCTACTATGGCATATAAACTGACAGTCTCCCGTCAGACCTCTGTGGCAAGCAGCTGCTTGAGGGGATATTTGTTATCATATGATTGGAAAAGACCATTCCATTTTTAAAGAGTGTTTTTTAAACTTGAATGGTACTTTCTATTATAATAAATTTATATTCTACACTTCCACAATGATTTTTTTTCTTAACTGTAAATGATAGAGGGGTTTTGGGTTGGGTTGGGCTGTTTTACCTCTGAGCAGTACATTTTTTCACACAGTGGGCTAAATGGCCAGGTCACAAGGACCCGAAGACTCAGAGAAAGTTGGGGGAGAGGTCCACTAAAACAACTGTTGGGAGACTGATGGTTGCCTCCCGTCAAGGCCATTCAGTATGTCTCGGTCAGTCACCTGATTTTTTTCACCATATACAGGATCAGGCAGGGCCTACGAAATTTGGGACTTTTCGGTCAAGTGCATCGGGATATCACAGAATACCAAAATCTGTCGAAATAAAAAAACTCGATGATGTTCGACGAAGTTACGGGCTATGAGGCTGAGTAAGAAATGACCTTCGCAACAGTGGGAAATTCTTCGTCTTGAATCTGTGATATATTGTCAGGGGGGGAGGGGGAGGGATACTCACGAAATTAACCTTTAGTGCAATAAAAGAGAGAATATGTAAATTAAAAGTTAGACCCAGACAGCGAAAATTTGTGTAGAAACGAAGTTACTGGCCAAATAGGAGCCTAATATTTTTAAACCAATTACCGGGCACATTGGGAGGGGGAAAAGCCTAGCAGAAAATTTGGTCATGTATCACGGTAGCTACGGGTAAGCAAAATTTGTCGTAACTGAAATAAAAATCTCGATAGTTTAGGAAGAAAGTAAGTCACGGGTCATGAGAGAGCACGCAGACAGCAGCAAAGCCACCCAATTCTAAAAGAGAGCAATAAAAAATCGCAACGACCCAAGCAAACGCAGGAAATTTTTTTTCGTGCTGAATCTGCAATAAAGTGTTGGAGGGGGGGAGGGCGGTAGTACTTGCGAAACTTACCTTTAGTGAAGTGGAAATAACAATATGAAGATTAAAAGTGACACCCCAAGCAGTAGCGGGTTCCGTTCCAACTAGTAGCAAAATAATATAAGTTTATTCAACATTAACGACAGTGTGGTGCTTTTGCAGAGTAGTTCAATATATTAAATTTACCAGATTTAATTTAGGCTAAATTGAAGGAGAATATAATTAATTCTCTGTCAATTCTACTTAGTTTTGGAACGGTCGGACCGAAAGCTATACAATACAAACATCTGCAAGCTTCTCACTAGACAGTTTCTTTTCATGACTTTTTTGTGACTTGCCTGTCAAAAGCGTTCGGAATAGGCTTTGTGTTTCAGCAAATGTGGGTGGAGGATAGTGTGGGCTCCCACTTTGTAACGCACTAGACTAGCATTCTGTTGTTTCAAGGCTGATATTTATTTCCGTTAACTAACATACTGCCCTCGGTGATAAAGGGGACACCGTTGGGCTTGGAAATACCGCCTTCCGCTGGATAAGGCGTCAAATCGTGACTCCCTTGTTCAGGAGAATCCTACCCTGCGTAAGTGGAAGGACATGCTGGATGAATTTGACGGGAGATTTCTTGTCTGTCGTATAACAGTTGCCCAGTTAGGAGACAAAACCTTCCCCTACTCAACTCAGAGCCCTTTGAGGCCCTTGTATGCATAAAAATGCTGCTCAAAGGTAAAATGATGTAAATCGAGCATAGCAATGACAGCGAACAAAATTCGCAACTTCTATACACATGTGTTTAAAAAATTCAGCAGAGAAATTTTCCTGTATTTCTAATAACAATAATACCTTTATTCAAGCGCGCACACAATGACAGTTAAATATAAGACAACAAAACTGAAATTTAGAAATTATTCATATACATTCAGTGGCTTAGCGAAGATTTGCCAAAATGTTTGAAAGTATTGGGGTTCTCCAAAATTTCTGCTAACCTTTTTATTAATACCAGTTAAGGTATAAACAAATTGACCTTCGAAAATCTGCTTGTTCAGAGAAATCTGACAGGAGCCTGTTGGTACAATAAGCCACAGAGAAGGTGGTTTGTAAAAAGGGCGAGACCTCAGCAGAAAGAGAACATTCGTGCCTTTTATCCGGGGCTTCAACGCAGGTTCCTGCGATTAGTAGCCAAGCATACTAACCACTTGGCCACCGGAACGCCGATGAAAAAATAGTTTGTTAAAAATAACTTTCCTCAATGACGGGGAGACCCCCACCTCAACCGCTCTCAACCCCCACCCCTCCTTCGCTACTAAACTATATATATGTACTACTAACATTTGATTTTAAAAGTATAGGACTACTTTTACTCAACGATTCGGGATATCAAGTACTGGAATGACGTTCCAGTTCGATGATTCGAAAACATCGAGTATCGGAACGGCGTTCCGGACAAGTGATTCAGAAATACAGAGTATCAGAAAGGCGTTCCGGTCAGAAGGATTCAGCAACACCGAGTAGTGGAACCGTTTTTGATTTAGTAGAAGTACTTTTGTTAATTGTTTCCCCTACTCAAAATGTCACGCTTTCGCTACTTTACCATTATGCTACCCTCTAGCAGTTATTTGCATTTATTGATTCATTATCATTCAGATATTTTCACACAAACTTTATACAGTTAATTCGGCAAATTTTACAAACACAGTAATTAATTCTTGTTAAAGAACAATATTAAGATTCTGTCTATGTAAACAAGTGAATCAAATGATATGAATTTTTGAATTGCATTTCTGACGTATCAATCTTCCTAGGTGGTGTAAATTTTGGTACTTGGTTCGTCAAAATTCTACTCGACGTTTTTTCAAGCACTATGTATCCTTTGACAGTAATTTTAAAATCAAATACCCAAGTTCATAATGCTCTTAATCCTTCACTTAATGTGCTCTTTTAACCTTGTTTAAATTATTTAAAAATGAAAATGGAAGATCAGACGTTAATAATGTTGTACTTGATTTGGATATGATGTGTCAGCCAGTTTTAATTCCAATCAGTTACAAGTATCTTGTTTCCAAGAAATATTAATTTCGATCAAAATAGAGAATATTTTTACATACTTTATGTCTCCACATTTATATTACAAACATATATTAAACGAAAGAGGAGTGGCGGTTAGTGACTAGGACGCCATATTTGTTTCGCAAAGGTCACATGACTTAGTGTTTTTAGTCAATGTAGCCGCCATGTGTTCCGCAGAGTTTTGAATCATTAGTATATAAAAAAATCTTTTATCGGGAGATATTCAGCTGCGAATTGTTCTGACAAGTATAGAAACAAACATAGTTTTAAAACCCAGGCTGATTCAATTAAATGAAAAAAAAATGGGTTAAAAATATTCAACCAGAAACCTTCCAGCTTTTTGTGATATATAATCCTGATATTGTTTGATAGGTTTTACGGACAACTTCAGGATATTTTGATTTCTGTCAACAACGGAACCCTTGTTTTAGGTGACTTCAGTGCCAAAGTTGGTACTGACTCTGACCTTTGGGGAGGAGTAATAGGCCCTTTTGGTATTGGTAGCTGCAATGGCAATGGGCAACGTCTCCTACAGGTAAGTAAACTCAATGGTTTCAGAATAACTAACACATATTACAAACACCGCGATGTACATAAATACACATGGGTTTCACCAGATGGGCTGCATAAGAATATGATTGATTATATATTAATTAACAGCAAATGGGCTAGTTCTGTTAGAAATACCAGGGCATATTGGGAGCTGAAATTGGATCTGACCATTACCTTGTTAAAAGTGTCTTGCAACTTAAACTTAAAAAGTGTTGTGGTAAATTTAAAAAAATTACCTTTAATACTGAAGCTCTGAAAGACCCAGTTATAGCTAAAGCTTACCATGGTAGGTTACTTAGTCATTATGACAGTCATGGTTTGCTTAATACTGAAGTTGAGGAAGAATGGGGCCATTTCAAACAGGCTTTTTTTGGAAACTAACAGTACTCTTTTAGGAAAAAAGGAGCAGAGGAGACAGAATTATTTACGTGATAAGGCACTTGAGCTTATTTCAGAAAGAAAGAACTGCAGGAATTTCCTTAATCAATACCCTACTAGTCCTAATAGAAAGCATTACAGAGAGCTTAATAAACGTGTAAACGATCAGTTAGGTACTGATAAGAATCTTTGGCTTGATGGCTTGGCTGACAAAGTTGAGGAAGCAGTTAGGCAGCACAACAGCAGAGAGCTGTACCAGATAGTTAATGTTTTAGGTGGTAGAAAACGGACAGGCATACAAGGATTGCAGGATAAACAAGGTAAGGTTATAGAAGGGGAGGATTCTGTCATGACTAGGTGGGCTGAGCATTTCAGTGATGTTCTAAACAATGTGGTTAGTTCTACTGCCATTGTTTGTAATGATGATAGATGCATTGGCGGTTTTAATGTTGGCCCTATAACACAATCTGAAGTTATTTTGGCTATTTCTAAACTTCATCTTCATAAATCCCCAGGGGTAGATGAAATTACTACAGAAATGCTCAGAGCTGGGAATGTTACGGTTACCACTTGGATGACTGAAATTTAAATAACTTTTATGCTAAAGGCATGGTTCCTAAAGATTTTACCAGAGTTATTTTTATCCCTATTTTCAAAAAAGGTGATCGCACTTCTTGTGATAACTATAGGGGTATCAGCCTACTCTCTGTTCCAGGTAAAGTTCTTTCCATGATTGTCCTTAATAGAATTAAGAATCTGGTTGACAGTCAATTGCGAGACGAGCAATGTGGATTCAGAAGTGGTAGGGGATGTGTGGATCAGATATTTTCACTTAGGCAGATTCTTGAGAAATGTTTAGAGTTTCAGAAACCTTTGGTTGCTAGCTTTGTTGATTTCAAAAAGGGTTTCGACTCTGTTGATCGTCATAATTTGTGGTTGATTGTGAAATCATATGGTATACGAGACAAGTTAGTTAACACAATGAAAGCGCTCTCTAATAACACTGAGTCATGTGTGAGAGTTGGTAAGTCTTGTAGCAATTGGTTTAGCATTACTTCTGGTGTTCGACAAGGGTGCATTTTGTCTCCTTTTCTCTTTAGCTTGGTTATTGATTATGTTATGCGAAATTCACTTCAAAGGACAGATTTTGGCCTTAAATGGGCTGGAGATACGAAAATTTGTGATTTAGATTATGTTGATGATTTAGCCCTTTTGGCAAATGATGTTGATGAGATGAACTCTTTCATTCGAGCTGTTGATGAGACTGGTAGTAGAGTAGGTTTTGTTATAAACAGAGAGAAAATTAAAGTGATGAAAATTGGTCACTCAGGTTGTGATTCAGTTCATCTGAATGGTTGCAGTCTTGAGCAGGTGTCACAGTTTAATTACCTTGGGAGCTATGTAACAGATACTGATAATGTGCGGCATGAGATTAACAGACGAATAGGGATTGCTGCCGGAACTTTTAAGAATCTATGGAGATTGTGGAGAAATAGGCGTATATACCTAAAGACTAAAATTAGAGTGTATAATAGTTTGGTTCTTTCTAGGGTTAGTTATGGTAGTGAAACTTGGACGCTGTGTAAACAAGATAACAGGAAACTAGATGCTTTTGATTCTAGATGCTTATGCAGTATCTTGGGTATTAGGTGGTTTAACTTTGTAACTAATGATGAGGTTAGGCAAAGGAGTCTGCAACCTCCTTTAAGCAGCATATTGTGCAGAGAGAGAGTCCTCTGGTTTGGCCATGTTGCCCGTGTGGATAATTATAGATTGGCGAATAGGGTTATGAACAGTGTGCCTAGAGCCCTCAGAAGGAGGGGAGACCTAGGATGCGGTGGGCAGACAATGTCAAATAGGACCTTGTTAGAATTGGTGTGCAGTGGCCGGATGCAGCACATGTAACTCAGGACAGATATGCTTGGAGAATTAAACTGCGCTGTCTGGTTGGACCTCCGTAGCCCATGGCTTCTTGATGATGATGATGACTTATAAAATACGCATTGCGGCAAACTTCGATCGTGACTACGGTAAACCACCGCTTCCCTTGAGGGCATACCGAGCTATGCGGCTCCAGGCAGTTGGTAAACTCTGATAGTTTGTTGGGGACGTGGGAGCATCTTTTGGATTCGTTTATACTTCGTTATATAGTTAATTATGTACGTAATATAATGTGGTGATATGCAAATCTTGCATATAGAAGGAAAACATTTTGCAAACAGTATATATGACTCCAGAACTCTATAAATTCACTGATTATTAGAGACAACTGTTCGCAAACTGACGACTTCTACACAAAGTGGCAATTTTCATATTTTTTCAGGCAAGCATTTTTCGCTCGCAAGGCAACAATTGACCGTTGTAGTGGCGGGTCCTCGACGTCGCATAACTGCTTTAAAAGGTTAGCAATGTGAAACCTAATCGTTAATAAGTAACAAGTGTTCACTGCAGAATTCTTTAAGGCATTATAGTGACGGAATAAGCACTTTATTATACAGAACGCTGGAACAATTTTGGGCGAATTTTTTCAATTCTTCTTTTTTTCCATTTAATTGAATCAGCCTCGAATATAAACACTGTATAACTGTACCTATGGTTGTTATTAGGAACGAAAACCTCAAACCTCTATATCTCTGTTCTCTCTCTTCTGATTATGACATTATTTCTCTTACCTGAAACATCATTAAACGAGGTTATTGATAGCAATGAACTTTTTGATGACAGATACAATGTATTTTGATCAGACAGGAATACGGAACTAACTAACGTCACTCGTGGTGTGTTTTGATTGCGATAAAGAAAAGTACTGTTTGTATTGAATTAAGTGGCAACAGAAATGTTGAAAATATTCTTCTTAAAGTTTTTCTTCCCAATAATAAGCAATTGCATATCGGAACAGTTTATTTCCGACTTCTTACCAATGTTTCTGTTTTTCAGTAATTTTTCCAAAATTTCGAATTGCTTTCAAAAATACATGACCATGAAATATTAATTGTTGGAGATTTTAATGCCCCATCTCTCCACTGGAACTCATTGGGTTACCTAAACAGAACAAACGCTCTAGTTTATTTATTTTACGTCTTACAATAACTTATTACAATGTAATTACATACCAAAAACTAACAACAATATTCTGGATCTTGTTTTATCTTCGTTAGGAAGTTATGGAGTTAATGTTAATCATCTTTCCGATATTGCTTTGACTGAAGATGATTATCATACAGCTGTTGAATTTTTTGATTCTATAAACAATTCGATTATTAAACATCGCAGTAACGACGTTACTAAATATAATTGCAGAAAGGCTGATTACTTATTATTTTATGATATTGTTATAAAGTTAACGGATGGACTCTGAGCGTGAGTGCAAAAATAATATTAAGCAACAATAATTATAAAATAATGTAATTTAATACAAAGAGTATGAATGAAAACATTTACATAAACTAAATTCGACCAACACAAATCTTCATCAGTAGAAAACTAAATCTTCAGAAGAACATAGCACCTTATCACTCTTCCTGCAAAGAGTTGTTTCCTCTGTAATTCTTACTATCTTCACTCAAAGCATAAAATAAGACTTTTTACATTATTTAATAAGTGCCACAATCATATTTGTGAACAAACCTGCAATCTATCAAGAATAACCATATTTGTGAACAAACCTGCAATCTATCAAGAATAACCATATTTGTGAACAAACCTGCAATCTATCAAGAATAACCATATTTGTGAACAAACCTGCAATCTATCAAGAATAACCATATTTGTGAACAAACCTGCAATCTATCAAGAATAACCATATTTGTGAACAAACCTGCAATCTATCAAGAATAACCATATTTGTGAACAAACCTGCAATCTATCAGGAATAACCATATTTGTGAACAAACCTGCAATCTATCAGGAATAACCATATTTGTGAACAAACCTGCAATCTATCAAGAATAACCATATTTGTGAACAAACCTGCAATCTATCAAGAATAACCATATTTGTGAACAAACCTGCAATCTATCAAGAATAACCATATTTGTGAACAAACCTGCAATCTATCAAGAATAACCATATTTGTGAACAAACCTGCAATCTATCAAGAATAACCATATTTGTGAACAAACCTGCAATCTATCAAGAATAACCATATTTGTGAACAAACCTGCAATCTATCAAGAATAACCATATTTGTGAACAAACCTGCAATCTATCAAGAATAACCATATTTGTGAACAAACCTGCAATCTATCAAGAATAACCATATTTGTGAACAAACCTGCAATCTATCAAGAATAACCATATTTGTGAACAAACCTGCAATCTATCAAGAATAACCATATTTGTGAACAAACCTGCAATCTATCAAGAATAACCATATTTGTGAACAAACCTGCAATCTATCAGGAATAACCATATTTGTGAACAAACCTGCAATCTATCAGGAATAACCATATTTGTGAACAAACCTGCAATCTATCAAGAATAACCATATTTGTGAACAAACCTGCAATCTATCAAGAATAACCATATTTGTGAACAAACCTGCAATCTATCAAGAATAACCATATTTGTGAACAAACCTGCAATCTATCAAGAATAACCATATTTGTGAACAAACCTGCAATCTATCAAGAATAACCATATTTGTGAACAAACCTGCAATCTATCAAGAATAACCATATTTGTGAACAAACCTGCAATCTATCAAGAATAACCATATTTGTGAACAAACCTGCAATCTATCAAGAATAACCATATTTGTGAACAAACCTGCAATCTATCAAGAATAACCATATTTGTGAACAAACCTGCAATCTATCAAGAATAACCATATTTGTGAACAAACCTGCAATCTATCAAGAATAACCATATTTGTGAACAAACCTGCAATCTATCAAGAATAACCATATTTGTGAACAAACCTGCAATCTATCAAGAATAACCATATTTGTGAACAAACCTGCAATCTATCAAGAATAACCATATTTGTGAACAAACCTGCAATCTATCAGGAATAACCATATTTGTGAACAAACCTGCAATCTATCAGGAATAACCATATTTGTGAACAAACCTGCAATCTATCAGGAATAACCATATTTGTGAACAAACCTGCAATCTATCAGGAATAACCATATTTGTGAACAAACCTGCAATCTATCAGGAATAACCATATTTGTGAACAAACCTGCAATCTATCAGGAATAACCATATTTGTGAACAAACCTGCAATCTATCAGGAATAACCATATTTGTGAACAAACCTGCAATCTATCAAGAATAACCATATTTGTGAACAAACCTGCAATCTATCAAGAATAACCATATTTGTGAACAAACCTGCAATCTATCAAGAATAACCATATTTGTGAACAAACCTGCAATCTATCAAGAATAACCATATTTGTGAACAAACCTGCAATCTATCAAGAATAACCATATTTGTGAACAAACCTGCAATCTATCAAGAATAACCATATTTGTGAACAAACCTGCAATCTATCAAGAATAACCATATTTGTGAACAAACCTGCAATCTATCAAGAATAACCATATTTGTGAACAAACCTGCAATCTATCAAGAATAACCATATTTGTGAACAAACCTGCAATCTATCAAGAATAACCATATTTGTGAACAAACCTGCAATCTATCAAGAATAACCATATTTGTGAACAAACCTGCAATCTATCAAGAATAACCATATTTGTGAACAAACCTGCAATCTATCAAGAATAACCATATTTGTGAACAAACCTGCAATCTATCAAGAATAACCATATTTGTGAACAAACCTGCAATCTATCAAGAATAACCATATTTGTGAACAAACCTGCAATCTATCAAGAATAACCATATTTGTGAACAAACCTGCAATCTATCAAGAATAACCATATTTGTGAACAAACCTGCAATCTATCAAGAATAACCATATTTGTGAACAAACCTGCAATCTATCAAGAATAACCATATTTGTGAACAAACCTGCAATCTATCAAGAATAACCTTACCAATTCCTAAACAATCTAAATAACTATACAATGACTTCCTTCTAGGGTTTTAATCATCAAGTACTCCAAAACTGCGGCTAAGTATACTGGTTTCTCAGAAACAATTCTTTTCAGACATTGATCACCACGCACAAGACGATGAATTCTTCTTTTTCATACTCTTCACTAACAAGATCTACACTAATAAACTTGGGGTAGGGGTGGCTCAGTCGGTTGCGCGCCAGGCTCGTAATCTGCAGTTTCCAGGTTCTGAGTCCCAGCTGGATTAGCGTTGAGGCTTATCTCCGCAAAACTCCCCGCCCTGCCCACGGTCAGTAGGGGACACCGATGGGCTTGTAAAGGCCGCCGTCCATCGGATGGGACGTTAAGCCGTGGCCTCCTGTGCGGGAGAGCCATACCCTGTGCACGTTAAAGAACACGCTGGATGGCCTTGACGGAAGACTACCCATCTGTCTCCCAACAGCTGTTCCAGTGGGTCCCCTCCCCCCAACCTTCTCTGAGACTTCGGGGTCCTCGTGACCTGGCCATTTAGCCCATGGTGTGCAAAAAAGTGCCGCTTAGAGGTAAAACAACCCAACCCAACCCACTAATAAACTTATTTAACCTCCCACGCACACGAAATAAAAATATTTCTTCTTTATACTATAGTGCACAGACTAAAACAAACTACGCTTTCCTTCACAAAAATTCTTCTGAATTACTCTTATTCTTTTTTTCTAACTTAAGTTCGTTCGAAGTGATTAGTGATGTAATTCTCACGCTGAAGTAAATGCGAGCATCAAAATGATACATCACAAGTTCATTGTAGCACATTCATCTGTCGTAACAATATTATTAATGGACTGGATTGGGATGCTCTGAATTTATTTAACAATATTGATAACGCTCTCCCTTATTTTTATACTACACTATTTGGAGTTATTAATTCCTGTGTTCCTAAATGTAGGTTTAATAAAAAGAATTCCGGTGTTGGTACACTTTAAAGATTATGAAAGATATTAAATGGAAAAATAAATTTCGTAAACAATATATAAATTACAATAACAGTTCAGATTTTGATAATTTTAAAATATATAGGAGATAAATAAAACAGAAAATAAAATCAGCTTATAAGAATTATATTTCTACAGTTGAAAATGAGTTAAAATCTGATCCTAAAGAATTCTGGAATTTTTGTAACAGAAATAGCAGAGGAGAGACAGTATTTAATGCTATGAGATATCAAGGTAATGAATTGCTTGATTTGAAAATCATTAGTGATACTTTTGCCGATTATTTTAAATCGGTTTATGTTTCAAGCATTTCCTATGAGAGTGATAATTTTCATTCCACAAATAAAGAAAATGATGTTCTCATTTTTGTAACCATTACAAAAATAACTCTTGATGACATCAGACAATTAAAGACAGATAAAGCTATCAAACATTTAAAGGGGTCGAAGTGAATAGGCTTCGACGTAGTTCCTTCTTTCATTATTAAGGGATGTGTTGATAGTTTTGTTTACTCTCTTTTAATATTATTCAATCTCTCAATTAGAACCAATAAATTATCAAGTGATTGGAAAGAATCGAAAATTATACCCATGATTAAAAAAGGAAACAAATAGGATATCGAAAACTATCGACTTATTTTTGTTCTATCATCATTCTCTAAGATCTTTGAATCCATAATACATACAAAAATTTCCCAACAACTAAAAAATTGATTTTCTCCCAACCAACATGGAGTTTTGCGAAAACGTTTGGCGGATAACAATCTACTTTTGTCTTAGAAAAATTATTACAGACTCATTTGATTGTGATAGTCAGTTAGATGTCTTTTATACTGACTTTCCAAAAGTGTTTGGAAAAATTGATTTCGGATTAATATTGAATAAGTTAGTTAAAATCGGTTTTAGTTATAATGTAGTTGAAAGGTTTTACTCGTTTTGTATTGTAGATATCTTTATGTTAGCTATGGTTTCAAATTTTCCTACAAGTTTTCTTAGTAGCTCTGGGGTGCCCCAAGGCTCTAACCTGGAACAGTTATTATTTATCGTTTTCATTAATGATCTACAAAATATACCTAGTTCTTGTAAATGTCTAATATAGCTAGATGATTTAAAATTTTATAGATGGATTGACTCTATTAACGACTGTCATTTACTACAGTGTGATTTGACTAAATTCCACAACTTCTCTGTTCTGAATATTTCAAAATGCTCAATTTTAATATATTTTCGTGAAAGGATTTTTGTTACGTGTGATTATAACTTCAACTCTTGTGCTATTCCACGGAATTATTCTGTCCGTGATTTAGGTATCTTGTTTGACTCGAACTTTAATTGCAATATGCATATTGCAGAAATTGTGAAGAAAGCTAATAGAAACTTGGGTTTTATTGTTAGAAAAACAAAATACTTTACTAATTCAAGGACTATAATCAATTTATTTAATTCATTAGTTCTTTCAAACCTAGATTATGGAAGCTTAATAGAAGATCCTTCTATCAACATAATATTTATAATATTGAAAAAGTTGAAAATAAATTGCTAAGATTTCTTTACTACAGAGACACCGGAATTTATCTTCGAGATATAACTACTGAACGACTTAGAAATATGTACAATGTTTGCTTATTAAGTAATAGAAGAAAATTTTTGAGAGTGATATTTTTTATAAATTGTTAAACAACACGATAGATTGCACTGAGCAAATATTTTTAATTAGCTTTGCGGTAACGAAGCACCCCACGAGAAATTCTTCATTTTTTTAGAGTTCCGTTTCATAAATGAAATAGATTGATAATTTTTTCCGTGGTTAGGCTTTTCAATCTTTTTAACTTGTACAGCATTATTCTCGATTTGTTTACAATGTCTTTAAAAAATTTCAAATCACATTGTATGATGTTACTTTGTTCCTTCATTTTATTTCCAATTTTCTGTGTTTATATGTATTGTATACATACGTTTGTTTCAAAACGTTATAAATGTCCTTTTCACTTTTTTGCACTGATTTGCTTATGTACCTTTATATGCACTAATTTTTAATTATTCTCTTTTTATGCGTCCACTCTTATTGGATAATTGATCTGTTGTGTTCACAATAAATAAATAAATAAATAAATAAATAAATAAATAAATAAATAAAACAATTCTCAGTTGAATATCTCCGATAAAAATTGCTTCCAATATGCTGATTCAAATAACTATGGCACACACGCGGCTGCATCGACTACGGCATTAAATCACGTGACCAGTCGGAAGAAATATGGCGGATAGGTCGGTCTGGTAGATAAGGGTTCTAGGACAGAGCCTGAGTACTGTGATATCAGTCGTGTGCCAAACGTGAGCAGGACCGGCGATCACAGCAGGACAAGGCATCACAGCAGACGGTGGCGCTGAAGACGCCCATGTCGCGTATTAGTTAAATATATGTAGCGTATTTATTTAAATATATGCTGTATATTAATAGTCCCCCCCCCCCCCCCGATAAGGGACCACCTTGCCGTGGTGGTGGTGGTGGTGGTGGTGGGGGGGGCTTGTGGCCTAGCAACCGGTCGAAAACTCTGGTGACTGGTATGGGCCTCGGCTGGACAGAGCCAAGACCAACCGAGGTCGAAGGCATCGCTGACCGGTTTAGTGGCCCGGTTGGACAGTGCCAAGACCTCAAATTCAGGTGCTCTGTGGAGCAAGTTCAAGGGCCCTGCAGAACGGAGTGGTGCTCTAGTAGGTAAGGGCCCTTTTCAGAGTCTGGGTCCCACTAAGAGTCTCCACCCCGGGTGCCGAGCGAACTTGGATTTACATATCCTTGTTCATGGCTAACCGGGGAACAGAGTAAATTCCAGGTTTTGACCGACAGATGAGTTTTCGTTCTATAGGACTGCTCGCCATACGATGTCGGGGATGAGATGCATCCATATGGTGTAGCCTTGCTCCCGACGTAGATAGTCGCGGCTTTCCATTCAACTTGGTAGTGTCGTGAGACGGAACCAGGAATTGCAGTGGTTGCTGTGTTGTGCAGCAACAAAGAGTACTTTGTATATTAATAGTAGACAAACAGGATCGGATTTCCCATGAGGCCCGTAAGATACTTGCCAAGGGGCATTATCATTTTATGTCTTGCGATATTGGTTCAATTCCTAGGAGTAATAAAGCAGTTGCAAGTATCCATAACTGAAAGAGTTATTGTTCTCTCTTTAAAGCACTCTATCTCCTTACAATCGAAAGTGAAGTTTTAAAAGAATACGGATTATGAGAATATACAACATGTTACGAAATATTTACCACTCAAATTTATTCAAATCTCAATTTTAACAATATTCTTTCAATGGCTGTTGAAACTGTATTGTTTGACAGCAGTGTCTGACAGCCCTAAACACTTTCAAAATCAATGGAAATTATGAATTCATTGATGGAAATTAAAAAAAAAATATAGAAACAAATGATGGAAAGTAAAAAAATCAATTCAGACAAACTTTAAAAATACAATCAAACTTATTTAAAACGAAATCGGTTACAATGAAGTTAGTATATAGCGAAGTAAAGGCCGTTCGCTTTCAATTAAATATTAAAACTATGCTAAATATATCTCCCTCGATTACACGGTTTCGGTTTTACACTGTAAAAAACATGCAACCACTTTCGATTTACAAGGTGCTAAACTCGGTTTTGTACGGTCAACAAAATGCAACCAGTTTTGTTTTAAGGATTGAGAATTTAATTTTTTATGTATGTTGACATACTACACGTTATAAAATATGAGTGGTATAGCGTCAAGGTAGATTATTCGAGTATCATCCAAAGGAAAAATCAACTAAATGGTTTTAATTGATTTAATTTATTTTCAAGAACCAACGGATAATAGTAAATTCTTAAATTAATAAAATCGCCATCGGAAACAAATTATATTTATATTCCTTCGCTAAAATTATATTTTTGACATTGTAATGCATTGTGTCTCGTGACATCTTAACGAAATAAAGTCAGTTTTGAATGGCAGCGAGATCTCACTTTTCTAGAATGAATTTTTCGGACTAGTAAAAATAGCGATTTATTTCATTTTTAACAAGTTTAACTTGTAGACTGTTTTTAGAGCCTAAATACAGCAGATTCGTAAGTACACAGTTTCATAAAACGTCATATAAATGCTAATTTTATAAAATAAAACACTAAGTATTTATACAAATACTTAATGCCTTTTATTCAGTTCATAAATATCATTTCAAATCTCGTCCGCAAATCCGATGAGCATTTTTAGTGACCAAAAAGAAATGTATGAGAAATTAATCTAAACTTATCCAAATTAGTGCAAATAGGACAAAATGATATTACATTAATGTTTATTATTCTTAAAAAAATAAAAAAAAAAATAATAATAATACCTAATGCTTTATTTTATAAAATTAGTATTTATATGATTATTCATGAAACTACGTACTTACGAATCAGCTGTATTTAGGCTCTAAAAACAGTTTACAAAGTTAAACTTGTTGAAAATGAAAAAAAACTCTTTTTTTACTAGTCTGAAAAATTCAGTCTAGAAAAGTGAGATGTCGCTGTCAATTCAAAACTGACTTTATTTGATTAAGATGTCGCGAGACAGATTGCATTACAATGTCAAAAATATATTAGAAGTTAAGATTAATATAATAAAAATAATAATATTCTTAATTATAAAATCTATTTAAATCTAGTTTTTTAAATTTTCTCACAGTATTTAAGCAGGAATTGAAGTTTAAAACTTTCGGAGCAGCAGGTCTGTTCTAAGAAATTTATCAAAAAAAAAATGCTATTTCCTATTTCAGTTTCAATTAATTTGACCAGAAAAAAGGTAATTTAAAGGTTATCGAGAAGTAAACAACATTGATGTCTTTTGTTTTCTATTTATATTTTTTGACACCTTTAATTTGATAGTTTTACTACCACAACTATACGCTGAGTGATCATTGAAATATGACCACACCATCCCATGTTATGTCAATGGAACTCTAATTGCGAAGTCCTGTAACTTTTAAAATAAATGTTTTATGGGAAAATGTGATAAAGGTAAAATAAATCATTAAATCATTTCCACCTAAATATCCATTTTCAATAATATTCCTTCAATATTTAAAGAGTTATGGTTTGTTCGACGAAAATTTTTCCGAAACGGAAATTTTTTTGAAACGGAAATTTTTTCGAAACCTAAATAGTAAAAGAAACCTTTTGCTCTGAAAGCTAGCCATTTTGAAGAAAGTCACTTTTCAAGTCCGTGCAAACACATGTGAGCGTGTATTAGTACAAAGCCTAAGTAGTGACGTCCAAGACCTGGGGACGGAAGTGGAGTCATAGACAGGAAGTGCTGCCCACGCTGGCGTCTGGATGGGAGGGCTTAATTTTTGGGTGTCCAAAAAGGCCTCTGGAGAGGGCTTAATTTTGGGGGGGCTTAATTTTTGGCTTTCTCTTCCATTACCCTCGAGCGTGCTGGAGACAGCCTAGGGAGGGCTTAATTTTTGAGCAATTAAAAATGGTCGACCGGAAGTGACGCCCACGCTGGCGTCGGGATGGGGAGGGCTTCCTCCCCCATTTCCCACGTGCGTGCTGGAGACGTCCTAGGGAGGGCTAAATTTTTAGCAGTTAAAAATGGCAGACTGGGAGTGTCGTCCACGCTGGCGTCGGGTTGGGCGGGATTCCTCCCCCCATTTCCCACTCGTATGCTTTTCCTGGTCCGTGATGGGGAGGGCTTCCTCCCACATGTATCCGGTCCCTGTCTGTGGGAGACGCCCTAGGGACGGATGTCACCCCCATTTCTTACCTCCACGTGTATCAGGGTTCAGATATTCTTGTGCAAGACTCTCAGCATTTGTCTGGTGCTAGCCCCTGCGGAAGTATGGTGTTCACATCCTGAAAATGTCCGTTTGCGGAAACTGCCCACGCAGGTAGAATCGGCCACCAAAAACGGAAGCCACTGGAGGGAGGTGGGAGGACTCATACACAGCGTGACCGTTACCATGGCATGCGTCTGCCGCTGTATGTGGGAGACGGCCTAGGGAGGGTTTAACTTTTGACTCCCCTATTTCCGGTTACACAGATTCTTTCTTGTTCGCCCATGCAGGTAGAAACAGTTACGAGATGGGAACGAAATTTAAAAAAAAAATGAACGCCATTGGCGGGAGGTGGGAAGTGGGAGGACTCGCGCATGCGCATTGAATGGGTTTATAAATTCCCGCACAGCCCGGTAAGAGTCATTCCACCATGGAGCTCTCGTATGAAGAAAAACTTGCTGCTTTAAACCGCATCCAGGGAGAGCTCGACGCTATTTTGAGAAGTCTTCAGACGGAATCTTCTATGTCGTCCGTGGAGAGAGCCGCCGATGCCCCATCCCCTGGGTAACTGAATACCTCCGCTGCATGCCTCACCGGCGCACCGAAAGGCGAGGCGTCCAGGTCGTGGCCTCTCTGCCTGAAGAGGCATGGCAGTGAGGTGAAGGTCCGACGCCGAAGCACCAGAAGACCGAGGGAGACGACGGTGCTGCAGCATCTTCCACGCCTGCGCACGACATCGTGCAGGCGAGTGCGTCAACCGCTGGCTGTGAGTCTCCCGGATATGCCATCACGTGCTCTAACAGCTTCAGGTCCACCAAATACAAGGCGATTTTCACATCCCACATGGTCCGAATGACCAACTTTGACCGTGTGGAACCTCTGCAATTTATTGACACCCTGCTGACTGTTCAACGCCAAATTTTCAAGGAACTGTTGCCTGAAGAGAAGTATTCCCACGTGAGGGTCTGCGTGCACTCCAAATTCCTCCGGAACACCATCAACCTGCAGTTGACCACCCGTAATGAGGTCATGGCAGAAAAATTCATGGAGGCCATTGAAAAAGTTTTAAATTCCAATGAAGCGGTGGGCACTGATGAAGATTTATTCTTCAACTTTGCCGCCGCTGATTTGGAACGTTTTGGAGGCGGTCGTAACAACCCAGGACCACGCCACAGACCTCTGGCGGACCTGGCTGCATATAACACCAGTAAAGCGTGTGATGTCAATCATCAATGATGACAACCTGTGCCTCGCCCAGAGCCTCGTCGTCGGTCGTGCCCTGTGTCTGAAGAAGAAGGGTGTGATGATGGTGGACCCCTTCAAACATCTCTGCAAACATAGGTGACCACGACATCATGACGAAGCTAAGGCCCTACATCGCGAGGCCGGGATCCCGGAGAGCAAGTGCCATTGGCGGTCTCCACATATTCCAGCTGTTCCTGTACCCCGAATATCGAATCATCGTGTTCGGGGCACAGGATGATTTGCAAGTCATCTTCGCCAGAAAGCAGGAGGCACCAAACATCATCTTCCTCCTGCACGACGTTGGTCACTTCTCTGTGGTGACCAGTCCAGCAGGCTACTTCTGCGCAGAGGCCTACTGCGTCCCGTGCCTCAAACCTGTGCACCACAAGCTCCACATTTGTAAGGGTGTACACCCCAGAAGCATATTTCGGCATCATACATTGTACGGTGCTTCCTCCTACAGACCTCTACATACCCATACTCCCCTACCATTGTCGCAACAAACTGATGTTTCCTCTGTGCAGCACTTGTGCAGAATTAGCACAGGTAGACCCTTGTACTCACCAAGAAGTACAGAGAGCTCTCACAGCCTCTTATGTGTTGCTGGAATTATATAAAGCAGTCCGTGAAGGCTACAAAATTCGCGATGTGGGGCACTATTCGGAAAATATTACTAAACCGCCCAGGACCCCGGATTATTTGGAAAATACATCAACACGTTCTTAGAAGCCAAACAAAAATATTCAGGTCTCCCTTCAAGGGTCAAGACAGACGATGAAAAAACAAAATTCTGTGAAGATTTCTTCCAGGCAGAAGGGGTGAGAATTAACCCACAGGATACTATTATGACGGGACTAAAAGAAGTTTGAGAAAATTCTCCCTCAACAACCTGTGGGGTAAGGTGTCGGAAGATTTTTCTAGGCCTGTGTCCCAGATCATCGACAACCCCATAAAATTATTGGATTTAGCGAACGATCGCTCCAAAATTTTCACTGACTTTCATGCGGTCAATTCGGATCATATTCTAGTGACCTACAGACCCGCAACAGAATTCACCCCCACAAACCTGAAAGGGAGCGTTGTCATTGTCTCTTTCGTCACTTCCCAGGCGAGGCTCGTTCTATAAGACATGCTTTCCAAATTAAAACAGCAAGCCCTCTATGCCGACACGGATTCGTGCATATTTAAAACTTCACCCAGCGACACATTTATTCCAGAGTCCTCCGATTTTATGGGGCATTTTAAAAATGAGATAACCGATCAGTATGGCCCAAACACAACTATAGATCGGTACATCTCAATAGCCCCGAAAAATTATATCCTGGAACTTTCAAACGGCGAAACTATCACCCGTGCGAAAGGTTTTACATTGAGTGTGTGCAACAGGGAACGCTACACCACGGAGCTTCTCCACGATTTAATTCTAGGAAGCCCCCCTACCACTTTTCCCGTCCCCTTCAATGTCCAAATTGACAAACACAAGGCCACCCTCACCAACCGTCCTTTCGATAAAAACTCTATTTTAATTTTAAAAAGAGAATCTTTAAACCTGGGCAAAGTGCCACATTCCCTTTCGGTTACAAAAGTCTAAATTCCTGTTAACCGTTGTCGGCAGTGAGTCACCAGTCCTCATAATACCCATGTTTCACATTCTTTAGCCACTTTTAGACTTTTCTGCACATATTTTTTTAAATAATGCATATAATTTGTAAATAATACTATTGTTTAAGCTATGCACATATTTCAAATGTTGGTCAGGCATATATTTTTTAAATAATGCTCCGGTTTTGTAAATGATACTATTATGGTTTATACACAGGTTTCAAATGTTGTTTAAGCCATTATTTTGGTCACATAAATTAGTAACATAACTGCATTATGATTGCTATTATTTTAAAATATGGGTTATGCACACATGTTACTGATTTTATACTACTGCAATATGTTTGCTATTATTTTAAATATTGTTCAAGCTATGTTATACTACTGCATTATGATTTTAAATATTGTTCAAGCTGCGTTTTACTACTGCATTATGATTTATTGTACCTAGAACAACCCCTGTTTTCAAAGTGACAGATAGTGACGGTAACAAGATACGTGGAACTTTCTATAGCCAGGAACTACAGAAAATAAAACTTCCGGAACTCTACGACGTGGACAAAAATCTTGGATAGCGACCGGAAAAAATGTGTCTTAGTGAAGTGGCAAGATTACCCCACCCCTAGTTGGACACCTAGAAAATGGCTTTCTACCTAACCCTCCCTTCTACGGCCAGCAGTGATATTTATCCTCATAATACGCAGACTGACTACACTACGCAGCTGGCACAGCCTGTGGAACTAAAGGGGGAGTGGGAAGTCGCTCTAGGCGAGATCCACATTCCAAAGAGCTGGTATAATATCTACGAGTCGAATAATACCTTCACCACCCAATTCAGATCGTTCCCTCGTATCCCTCAAAACGCTATTAAGGTTACCCATCGTAGGAGGTCAAGAACATCACATTCCCACAGGACGTTACGAAAATGCAAAAGCGATATTTTCTGTCATGTTGCAAGCTATACCTTCCGAGGATAGAATAAAATTCGCCTTCAAGAAGCAGGCTAATAACCAAATGAAAATCGTCGCCCAGGAGGGCCATTATCTGATGTTTCCACATTATTCGAAAGGTTTGGGAGAATTGCTTGGCTTTGATAAATTTGGACAGTTGTACAGTAACGACGTAGCCAGATATGCCATTGATATTAATGCAGGTATATCGGGTATTTATGTATACTCCGACCTGGTCGCGCCTCATTTATTAGGTTACACTTATGCAGAGCTGTTACGTGTGATTAACCCCTCCACGGCGAATAACGAATCCATAGTAAAAACTTTTACGAGTCCCGATTGTTACCCTCTGGCGAGGAATGTGAGTAGGGGAATAAGAGGGGTTCTAACTAACTAATATGGGATCCGCCTCCCGGTTCTAACTCAGAGGCGGATCCATGTTAATCCTATGGGATCCGCCTCCCGGTTCTAACTCAGAGGCAGATTAATGTTAATCCTATGGCATCCGCCTCCCTGTATTCTAAAGCGGAGGCGAGTCTTTCCACCACACACACAGGTCAATATTTTACAAAATTTCAGATTTTTTAAATCAGATATTTCTTTTCTTTACACCTTTTCGAAATGATTCTTTTTTTGCCCAATAGCATTGTTTCTTTACGTTTCTGCAGGACAATCATTTATTCCAGTTTCTGCGGGATAGTCCTCCTTCCTGTATAAATACGACATCCAACAGTCAGATTCCTCATTCTGTAGTCAGCGTTGACAGTGACGGTTCTCTGCTTCTGTGTCTCCGTGATTTTTCCAACTGTTAGAAGCCAATAGCGATAGTCCTTGTATAGTATAAATACGACATCCATCAGTCGGATTCCTCATTCTGTTGCCAAACGTTGACAGTGACGGTTCTCTGCTGCTATGTCTCCGTGATTTTTCCAACTGTTAGAAGCCAATAGCGATAGTCCTTGTATAGTATAGATCAGCTATTTTACAACTCACTGCTACATAATGTATCCATGTGATATATGTGAGAAGGCTTTCACACTCAAGACAAATCTCATTCGCCATATGAGAAATCACGATGGAAATAGCCTGTTTAAGTGCTCTGAATGCGAATCGACCTTCTCAAGGAGAGATGACGTCCGACGTCACGAGTTATCCCACACCTCCAGAAAAACCTACAAATGGGAAGAATGTGCCATGGAGTTTGGAAGAAAAGACAATCTTTTACGACATCAAAGAAAGCCACACAATAATAAGCGAAAACGTTCTGAAGATGAAAGGATTCCCCCGAAGAAACAAAAACTAGACCCTGAAGACCCCTGTCAGTTTACAGAAGAAATGAAACGGACCCTGACAACACATAAGCTGATGGCAACGGAAGAAACATCTGTTGACCTCACCTTTTTCCTTGAATCCTCGCAGGAATCATTCCTAACTCATCTGAAAGAAGAATTGACCTCGAAAGGTAGCATTAAATGGTACCTTGTCGTGCAAGTGTGCTTCAGACGAAAAGTCACCCCTTCTACCTTCGAACACTGTACCCCGTTTTTCCGAAGTAACTGTATCACAAGTCTTCCTGCATCATCACTAAACAGAGAACTGGATTCAGCGTATAAGAAGATAAAGGCCTCATTTGAAGAATTTGAAGGAACACACAGTGGATGGACACTGGATTCCGTACTCCACCTGAAATGAACATTGGAAAATATATACCTCTTGCAGGGTCTAGTTATATCCCTACCCCAAGAGAATTACTATTAAAACGTGCTATTGTTAATGTATGTAATTCAGACCAAAAATGTTTTGTCTGGTCTGTTTTAGCCTCTTTGTACCCCGCTATAAGAAACACTGAACGTCTTAACAACTATATACATTTAGAAGAAAAATTAAACACATCTGGTCTAATTTTCCCTGTTACAATAAATCAAATATCTAAATTCGAAAAAATGAACAATATTTCTGTCAATGTTTTTGGATACGAGAAAGAGGTGTTCCCACTCTACACCACACCATTCAGATTTAAAGCGCATGCAAATCTCCTTCTGTTATCGGATGATGAAAAGCAGCATTATTGCTCCATTAAGAATATGAGTAGACTACTCAGTCCTCTCACTAAACGTAAATGTCAATCTTTCTACTGTGATTACTGCCTTCACCGTTTCACAAATGAATCACTCTTGAAGGATCATGTACCCTATTGTCAAGAACATGGACCCCAGAGAGTACAATTCCCAACTGAAGAAGAAAAATCGTTGAAATTAACAAATTTTAAGTTTCAGCAGCCCGTTCCATACGTGATTTCTGCGGACTTTGAATCATCCACTTCTAATCTCACACCACTATCACGGCAAATCATGAACCCTGTGCATTTGCATATCTTGTTGTTGGACCTGATGGCTGCAGCTATAAACCTCCAGTAGTTTATAGAGGTCCTAATGTAGTAGAAGAATTTTTAGAACGTTTGCTTAAAGAAGAAGAAAACATCAAAAATTTACTGTCGTTGATAAAGCCAATGCAACTCTCGAATCACGAAGAGGAATCATTTCGCAACGCTACTGACTGTCATATTTCTAAGCGTGTCCTAGGAGCAGATCGTGTGAGAGATCACGATCATATAACACGTAAATTCGGAGGAGCTGCTCATAATTCCTGTAATCTGAACTTTAAGTTAACCAATAGGATTCCAGTTATCTTTCACAATCTAAAGGGATATGACAGCCATCTTAATATTCAGGGAATCGGTAGAATCAAAAATAAGAAGATTAATTGCATTCCCAATAAAATGGAAACATACATAGCCTTCTCCCTGGGGACATTACATTTTATAGACTCCTATCAGTTTTTAAGCACATCCCTTGAGAAGCTAGTAAATAATTTATCACCAGATGAGTTCCATATTTTAAAGAAACATGTTGAAACTGAACGGTTACACTTGGTTTTGAGAAAAGGAGTTTACCCCTATGATTATATTGACAAGAGTGAAAAGTTTGAAGAAACAGTATTACCACCACGTGAAGCATTTTACAACCAACTCACAGAAGAAGCATTAGAGGAAGAAGACTACACCCATGCAATAAGCGTATGGAATGCATTCAGCATAAAAAATCTAGGCCAGTATCATGACTTGTACTTGAAGACTGATGTGCTCCTCTTAGCCGATGTTTTCGAAAGTTTCAGAAAACTATGCATCAGATACTATGAAATCGATCCCTGCCATGTTTACACAGCTCCCGGACTAGCCTGGCAAGCATGCTTAAAAATGACAGATGTAAATCTTGAGTTGATAACTGACCCTACAATGTACCTTTTCCTGGAAAAAGGCATACGAGGGGGAATTTCTGTGATATGTAATCGTCTTAGTACTGCAAACAACAAGTATTTGGACACCTATGATCATCAGTTACCCTCTAAATACATTATGTACTACGATTCGAAAAATCTTTATGATGGGCAATGTCACAATGTCTCCCTCAAAGCGATTTTCGATGGCTTAATACAGAAGAAATAGCAGATCTAAATATTACGACAGTTGCTAATGATTCGAATAAAGGGTACATATTGGAAGTTGATTTAGATTATCCAGTTTCTCTACACGACAAGCATAATGATTATCCACTAGCCCCTGAGAAACTTCAGATTACCGGCAGCATGCTATCCCCATATTGTCAAGAGGTTGCTCGAAACCTTGGAATAAATACCAACCAATCAGTCGTGAAATTAGCCCCAAATCTAAATTCTAAGGAAAAATATGTCCTTCATTATCGAAATCTCAAACAATATTTAGCCTTCGGTATGCAGCTGAAGAAAATGTATCGCGTTTTAGAATTTAATCAGTCTTGCTGGCTAAAACCATATATAGAATTTAATACAGATCAGCGGAAGAAAGCTAGAAACGACTTCGAGAAGGACTTCTTCAAACTGATGAATAATGCTGTGTTTGGAAAAACGATGGAAAATTTGAGAAATCGAGTGAAAATTGAATTGACACAGAACCCGAAGAGAGTATGTAAACTCGTAGCGTCACCTGCTTTTCACGCTTTTCGTGTTTTTGACAACGACCTCGCATGTGTGCAATCAAAGCTAAATAAATTGAAACTCAACAGGCCTATTTATGCTGGTTTCAGTATTCTAGATATTAGTAAACTATTCATGTATAGCTTTCATTATGAATATATTAGTCCGAAATATGGAGAAAAAGCTAAATTATTGTTCACTGATACAGATTCACTGTGCTACGAGCTTCAAACCGAGGACGTGTATGCTGATATGAAAGACGAGATTGATCATTTTGACACGTCCGACTATCACATTGACCATGTTTTGCATAGTACACATAATAAAAAGGTGCTACGTAAAATGAAAGATGAACTTTCTGGAGTACCTGTCAAAGAATTCGCAGGACTTCGCTCTAAAATGTATTCTATTCTGAGTTTACATGAGGAGAAGAAGACGGGGAAAGGAGTCCCCAAATACATCGTAAAAAGAACCCTTCGTCACAAGGATTACAGAGACTGCTTGATAAACAAATCACCTTGTCGAATAGATTTGACAAGGATTCAAAGTAGCAATCACCACCTTCATACAGTGAAAGGTTTGAAACTTGGTCTGTCGCCATTTGATGACAAAAGATATATTTTAGAAAATGGTTATGACACCCTTTCGTATGGTCACTACAAAACGATGAAAAAATAATATAACAGAAAAAAACGAAATCATTATTATATGTAGACAGCTGTATGTAAAAAGAAACATTTTCTCTGTTAACCTGCGTTTTTTGTAAGTAAGCTGTAAAGTATATCTATAATCAATGTAAAAAAAAAGCATCATTGTGAAAATTGTAAACCAATGGAACTCATTACACGTGAAACCTACGCATTGTCATTGTATCTCCCAATACTTTGATATCAAATAAAAAATTTAAAATGATATATATATTGTCTGAATTTCTGAGTCTTATCTTTAGCAAGTGGGGAGGTACAAACGGTCAAGCTTGCAGGATGAGCGTAGACCATTCCACAATCTTTACACTCAAACATCGTCTGCAGAATCAGCATACAAACGCAATGGACAGCTGCGCGAACACAAATGACAATATTCACAGCTTCACTCTAAAAAACAAATTTAAGTGTGAATCAAATACCGAGACATTCAAATTTTCATCGAACATTTAATCGCTACATCAGAATAAAATTTAATAATCGTCATATATTAGGGAATAGATTCCAAACGCCAATCTATAAATTCATCGCGAATCTCATTATTGTAACGCTTTCTCAACTTACATTCACCTCGTTTTCGCAGGCAACACCTTAAGGTCATCTGTTGTAAACTCGGCGCAAGACACACTAGCAGCTATTGAAGTAATTCTCCTCGTAGTACCAATCACCGCATGCCGACGGAAGTAGCTCCACGGTCCGCTGCACACGGTGGCGTGGGTCGCCTAGTGTGAAAAAATTATCTCCAGTGCACACGGTGGCGTCGGTAGTGACGTCATCGTCGGGGGCTTAATGTTTGAGGGGGATTTCGTCCCCACACGTGTGTGCTGGCGTCGGGATGGTCTTTGATGGGGAAGGCTTAAATTTTGGGGGGTGCTTAATTTTTGGCTTCCCACGCTGGTGTCTGGGGAGGGTTTAATTTTCTTGACGCTGGCGTCGGGAGCTTAATTTTTTTTGTCGACCGGAAGTGTCGACCCCACACGTGTGTGTTGGCGGTGGGGAGGGGAAGTGCCGACCCCCTCGCAAGTGTATTGGGGAGGGCTTAATTTTGGTTTCCCTCGTTGGGGAGGGGACCGACCGGAAGTGTCGACTCCCACACGTGTGTGCTGTCGGCCTCCCCTAGCAGTTGTGGTGGCGTCGGGATGGGCTTTGATGGGCAGGGCTAATTTTTTTCTACCGTAAGTGTTGGAGACGGAGAGGTCTTTGGCCCCCTAAAAAGGCCCCCTTAGGTGCGCTTATTTGTAACGGCCGTGTCGGCCTAGGTTTTACGCCCATGCAGACTGGGACGTCTGAATTACATAATTTATCGATCAAAATATTACGTTTGAGTGTAATTTACCGTACGTTTTAAAATATGCTCACGATGTTTGTCATAAAGGGGTGATTCATTTACGTTCAATACATAATTTATCAGTCGTTTTAAATACACTCAAGATATAAAGGCGTGAATAAATCTTACGTGTAAGTGAAATATATTGACGTGTAAGCGTACGTTATATGTCCACGTATTATAACTTAGGTTCTACACAACAATAAAAATAAGATAATGTATAACAAAAAATTATTTCTAGTAATCCTGAAGTGTATGACCGCGTATTATAACTTAGGTTGTACACAACAATAAAAATAAGATAATGTTTAACCAAAAAAACTTTTTGAGATCTGCATACAGAAACACAATTGGGAATTAATTTTGCTCTATCTGTAGACAATTATAAAGCAGTTTTTGATTCTGCTTAAAGCAGAGGATTTGACCGGAAGAAGATCTGTGCATGCTAAAACAATGCATGGTTCAACTTATTCGATGCAACTGTTGGAATCGACTACCAAAGTATAAAGCATTGAGTCAGGCTCTTTGATTCATATGGTTTACTACGAAAGCTTTTAGTAATGAATAGAACAGTAAATGACATCAAAACTTTTCGAGATCTGCATACAGAAATATCTGTCGGGAAAAAATTCTAGTAATCCAGTCAACATCTAAATAATTCAAGAAGTACGGTCTAGAATTTTTTCCCGACAGATATTTCTGTATGCAGATCTCGAAAAGTTTTGATGTCATTTACTGTTCTATTCATTACTAAAAGCTTTCATAGTAAACCATATGAAAGCTTTTAGTAATGAATAGAGAGCCTGACTCAATGCTTTATACTTTGGTAGTCGATTCCAACAGTTGCATCGAATAAGTTGAACCATGCATTGTTTTAGCATGCACAGATCTTCTTCCGGTCAAATCCTCTGCTTTAAGCAGACTCAAAAACTGCTTTATAATTGTCTACAGATAGAGCAAAATTAATTCCCAATTGTGTTTCTGTATGCAGATCTCAAAAAGTTTTTTTGGTTAAACATTATCTTATTTTTATTGTTGTGTACAACCTAAGTTATAATACGCGGTCATACACTTCAGGATTACTAGAAATAATTTTTTGTTATACATTATCTTATTTTTATTGTTGTGTAGAACCTAAGTTATAATACGTGGACATATAACGTACGCTTACACGTCAATATATTTCACTTACACGTAAGATTTATTCACGCCTTTATATCTTGAGTGTATTTAAAACGACTGATAAATTATGTATTGAACGCAAATGAATCACCCCTTTATGACAAACATCGTGAGCATATTTTAAAACGTACGGTAAATTACACTCAAACGTAATATTTTGATCGATAAATTATGTAATTCAAACGTCCCAGCCTGCATGGGCGTAAAACCCTAGGCCGACGCGGCCGTTACAAATAAGCGCACCTAAGGGGGCCTTTTTAAGGGGCCAAAGACCTCTCCGTCTCCAACACTTCCGGTAGAAAAAAATTAGCCCTGCCCATCAAAGCCCATCCCGACGCCACCACCAACTGCTAGGGGGGCCGACAGCACACACGTGTGGGGGTCGACGCTTCCGGTCGGTCCCCTCCCCAACGTGGGAAACCAAAATTAAGCCCTCCCCAACACACCTGCGAGGGGGTCAGCACTTCCCCTCCCCACCGCCAACACACACGTGTGGGGTCGACACTTCCGGTCGACAAAAAAAATTAAGCCCCCGACGCCAGCGTCAAGAAAATTAAACCCTCCCCAGACACCAGCGTGGGAAGCCAAAAATTAAGCACCCCCCAAAATTTAAGCCTTCCCCATCAAAGACCATCCCGACGCCAGCACACACGTGTGGGGACGGAATCCCCCTCAAACATTAAGCCCCCGACGATGACGTCACTACCGACGCCACCGTGTGCAGTGGAGAAAATTTTTTCACACTAGGCGACCGACGCCACCGTGTGCAGTGGAGAAAATTTTTTCACACTAGGCGACCCACGCCACCGTGTGCAGCGGACCGTGGAGCTACTTCCGTCGCCATGCGGTGATTGGTACTACGAGGAGAATTACTTCAATAGCTGCTAGTGTGTCTTGCGCCGAGTTTACAACAGATGACCTTAAGATTGTTACCTGCGAAAAAGAGGTGAATGTAAGTTGAGAAAGCGTTACAATAATGAGATTCGCGATGAATTTATTGATTGGCGTTTGGAATCTATTCCCTAATATATGACGATTATTAAATTTTATTCTGATGTAGCGATTAAATGTTCGATGAAAATTTGAGTGTCTCGGTATTTGATTCACACTTAAATTTGTTTTTTAGAGTGAAGCTGTGAATATTGTCATTTGTGTTCGCGCAGCTGTCCATTGCGTTTGTATGCTCATTGTGCAGACGATGTTTGAGTGTAAAGATTGTGGAATGGTCTACGCTCATCCTGCAAGCTTGACCGTTTGTACCTCCCCACTTGCTAAAGATAAGACTCAGAAATTCAGACAATATATATATCATTTTAAATTTTTTATTTGATATCAAAGTATTGGGAGATACAATGACAATGCGTAGGTTTCACGTGTAATGAGTTCCATTGGTTTACAATTTTCACAATGATGCTTTTTTTTACATTGATTATAGATATACTTTACAGCTTACTTACAAAAAACGCAGGTTAACAGAGAAAATGTTTCTTTTTACATACAGCTGTCTACATATAATAATGATTTCGTTTTTTTCTGTTATATTATTTTTTCATCGTTTTGTAGTGACCATACGAAAGGGTGTCATAACCATTTTCTAAAATATATCTTTTGTCATCAAATGGCGACAGACCAAGTTTCAAACCTTTCACTGTATGAAGGTGGTGATTGCTACTTTGAATCCTTGTCAAATCTATTCGACAAGGTGATTTGTTTATCAAGCAGTCTCTGTAATCCTTGTGACGAAGGGTTCTTTTTACGATGTATTTGGGGACTCCTTTCCCCGTCTTCTTCTCCTCATGTAAACTCAGAATAGAATACATTTTAGAACGAAGTCCTGCGAATTCTTTGACAGGTACTCCAGAAAGTTCATCTTTCATTTTACGTAGCACCTTTTTATTATGTGTACTATGCAAAACATGGTCAATGTGATAGTCGGACGTGTCAAAATGATCAATCTCGTCTTTCATATCAGCATACACGTCCTCGGTTTGAAGCTCGTAGCACAGTGAATCTGTATCAGTGAACAATAATTTAGCTTTTTCTCCATATTTCGGACTAATATATTCATAATGAAAGCTATACATGAATAGTTTACTAATATCTAGAATACTGAAACCAGCATAAATAGGCCTGTTGAGTTTCAATTTATTTAGCTTTGATTGCACACATGCGAGGTCGTTGTCAAAAACACGAAAAGCGTGAAAAGCAGGTGACGCTACGAGTTTACATACTCTCTTCGGGTTCTGTGTCAATTCAATTTTCACTCGATTTCTCAAATTTTCCATCGTTTTTCCAAACACAGCATTATTCATCAGTTTGAAGAAGTCCTTCTCGAAGTCGTTTCTAGCTTTCTTCCGCTGATCTGTATTAAATTCTATATATGGTTTTAGCCAGCAAGACTGATTAAATTCTAAAACGCGATACATTTTCTTCAGCTGCATACCGAAGGCTAAATATTGTTTGAGATTTCGATAATGAAGGACATATTTTTCCTTAGAATTTAGATTTGGGGCTAATTTCACGACTGATTGGTTGGTATTTATTCCAAGGTTTCGAGCAACCTCTTGACAATATGGGGATAGCATGCTGCCGGTAATCTGAAGTTTCTCAGGGGCTAGTGGATAATCATTATGCTTGTCGTGTAGAGAAACTGGATAATCTAAATCAACTTCCAATATGTACCCTTTATTCGAATCATTAGCAACTGTCGTAATATTTAGATCTGCTATTTCTTCTGTATTAAGCCATCGAAAATCGCTTTGAGGGAGACATTGTGACATTGCCCATCATAAAGATTTTTCGCATCATAGTACATAATGTATTTAGAGGGTAACTGATGATCATAGGTGTCCAAATACTTGTTGTTTGCAGTACTAAGACGATTACATATCACAGAAATTCCCCCTCGTATGCCTTTTTCCAGGAAAAGGTACATTGTAGGGTCAGTTATCAACTCAAGATTTACATCTGTCATTTTTAAGCATGCTTGCCAGGCTAGTCCGGGAGCTGTGTAAACATGGCAGGGATCGATTTCATAGTATCTGATGCATAGTTTTCTGAAACTTTCGAAAACATCGGCTAAGAGGAGCACATCAGTCTTCAAGTACAAGTCATGATACTGGCCTAGATTTTTTATGCTGAATGCATTCCATACGCTTATTGCATGGGTGTAGTCTTCTTCCTCTAATGCTTCTTCTGTGAGTTGGTTGTAAAATGCTTCACGTGGTGGTAATACTGTTTCTTCAAACTTTTCACTCTTGTCAATATAATCATAGGGGTAAACTCCTTTTCTCAAAACCAAGTGTAACCGTTCAGTTTCAACATGTTTCTTTAAAATATGGAACTCATCTGGTGATAAATTATTTACTAGCTTCTCAAGGGATGTGCTTAAAAACTGATAGGAGTCTATAAAATGTAATGTCCCCAGGGAGAAGGCTATGTATGTTTCCATTTTATTGGGAATGCAATTAATCTTCTTATTTTTGATTCTACCGATTCCCTGAATATTAAGATGGCTGTCATATCCCTTTAGATTGTGAAAGATAACTGGAATCCTATTGGTTAACTTAAAGTTCAGATTACAGGAATTATGAGCAGCTCCTCCGAATTTACGTGTTATATGATCGTGATCTCTCACACGATCTGCTCCTAGGACACGCTTAGAAATATGACAGTCAGTAGCGTTGCGAAATGATTCCTCTTCGTGATTCGAGAGTTGCATTGGCTTTATCAACGACAGTAAATTTTTGATGTTTTCTTCTTCTTTAAGCAAACGTTCTAAAAATTCTTCTACTACATTAGGACCTCTATAAACTACTGGAGGTTTATAGCTGCAGCCATCAGGTCCAACAACAAGATATGCAAATGCACAGGGTTCATGATTTGCCGTGATAGTGGTGTGAGATTAGAAGTGGATGATTCAAAGTCCGCAGAAATCACGTATGGAACGGGCTGCTGAAACTTAAAATTTGTTAATTTCAACGATTTTTCTTCTTCAGTTGGGAATTGTACTCTCTGGGGTCCATGTTCTTGACAATAGGGTACATGATCCTTCAAGAGTGATTCATTTGTGAAACGGTGAAGGCAGTAATCACAGTAGAAAGATTGACATTTACGTTTAGTGAGAGAACTGAGTAGTCTACTCATATTCTTAATGGAGCAATAATGCTGCTTTTCATCATCCGATAACAGAAGGAGATTTGCATGCGCTTTAAATCTGAATGGTGTGGTGTAGAGTGGGAACACCTCTTTCTCGTATCCAAAAACATTGACAGAAATATTGTTCATTTTTTCGAATTTAGATATTTGATTTATTGTAACAGGGAAAATTAGACCAGATGTGTTTAATTTTTCTTCTAAATGTATATAGTTGTTAAGACGTTCAGTGTTTCTTATAGCGGGATACAAAGAGGCTAAAACAGACCAGACAAAACATTTTTGGTCTGAATTACATACATTAACAATAGCACGTTTTAATAGTAATTCTCTTGGGGTAGGGATATAACTAGACCCTGCAAGAGGTATATATTTTCCAATGTTCATTTCAGGTGGAGTACGGAATCCAGTGTCCATCCACTGTGTGTTCCTTCAAATTCTTCAAATGAGGCCTTTATCTTCTTATACGCTGAATCCAGTTCTCTGTTTAGTGATGATGCAGGAAGACTTGTGATACAGTTACTTCGGAAAAACGGGGTACAGTGTTCGAAGGTAGAAGGGGTGACTTTTCGTCTGAAGCACACTTGCACGACAAGGTACCATTTAATGCTACCTTTCGAGGTCAATTCTTCTTTCAGATGAGTTAGGAATGATTCCTGCGAGGATTCAAGGAAAAAGGTGAGGTCAACAGATGTTTCTTCCGTTGCCATCAGCTTATGTGTTGTCAGGGTCCGTTTCATTTCTTCTGTAAACTGACAGGGGTCTTCAGGGTCTAGTTTTTGTTTCTTCGGGGGAATCCTTTCATCTTCAGAACGTTTTCGCTTATTATTGTGTGGCTTTCTTTGATGTCGTAAAAGATTGTCTTTTCTTCCAAACTCCATGGCACATTCTTCCCATTTGTAGGTTTTTCTGGAGGTGTGGGATAACTCGTGACGTCGGACGTCATCTCTCCTTGAGAAGGTCGATTCGCATTCAGAGCACTTAAACAGGCTATTTCCATCGTGATTTCTCATATGGCGAATGAGATTTGTCTTGAGTGTGAAAGCCTTCTCACATATATCACATGGATACATTATGTAGCAGTGAGTTGTAAAATAGCTGATCTATACTATACAAGGACTATCGCTATTGGCTTCTAACAGTTGGAAAAATCACGGAGACATAGCAGCAGAGAACCGTCACTGTCAACGTTTGGCAACAGAATGAGGAATCCGACTGATGGATGTCGTATTTATACTATACAAGGACTATCGCTATTGGCTTCTAACAGTTGGAAAAATCACGGAGACACAGAAGCAGAGAACCGTCACTGTCAACGCTGACTACAGAATGAGGAATCTGACTGTTGGATGTCGTATTTATACAGGAAGGAGGACTATCCCGCAGAAACTGGAATAAATGATTGTCCTGCAGAAACGTAAAGAAACAATGCTATTGGGCAAAAAAAAGAATCATTTCGAAAAGGTGTAAAGAAAAGAAATATCTGATTTAAAAAATCTGAAATTTTGTAAAATATTGACCTGTGTGTGTGGTGGAAAGACTCGCCTCCGCTTTAGAATACAGGGAGGCGGATGCCATAGGATTAACATTAATCTGCCTCTGAGTTAGAACCGGGAGGCGGATCCCATAGGATTAACATGGATCCGCCTCTGAGTTAGAACCGGGAGGCGGATCCCATATTAATTAGTTAGAACCCCTCTTATTCCCCTACTCACATTCCTCGCCAGAGGGTAACAATCGGGACTCGTAAAAGTTTTTACTATGGATTCGTTATTCGCCGTGGAGGGGTTAATCACACGTAACAGCTCTGCATAAGTGTAACCTAATAAATGAGGCGCGACCAGGTCGGAGTATACATAAATACCCGATATACCTGCATTAATTTCAATGGCATATCTGGCTACGTCGTTACTGTACAACTGTTCAAATTTATCAAAGCCAAGCAATTCTCCCAAACCTTTCGAATAATGTGGAAACATCAGATAATGGCCCTCCTGGGCGACGATTTTCATTTGGTTATTAGCCTGCTTCTTGAAGGCGAATTTTATTCTATCCTCGGAAGGTATAGCTTGCAACATGACAGAAAATATCGCTTTTGCATTTTCGTAACGTCCTGTGGGAATGTGATGTTCTTGACCTCCTACGATGGGTAACCTTAATAGCGTTTTGAGGGATACGAGGGAACGATCTGAATTGGGTGGTGAAGGTATTATTCGACTCGTAGATATTATACCAGCTCTTTGGAATGTGGATCTCGCATAGAGCGACTTCCCACTCCCCCTTCAGTTCCACAGGCTGTGCCAGCTGCGTAGTGTAATCAGTCTGCGTATTATGAGGATAAATATCACTGCTGGCCGTAGAAGGGAGGGTTAGGTAGAAAGCCATTTTCTAGGTGTCCAACTAGGGGTTTGGTAATCTTGCCACTTCACTAAGACACCTTTTTTCCGGTCGCTATCCAAGATTTTTTCCACATCGTAGAGTTCCGGAAGTTTTATTTTCTGTAGTTCCTGGCTATAGAAAGTTCCACGTATCTTGTTACCGTCACTATCTGTCACTTTGAAAACAGGGGTTGTTCTAGGTACGATTCTGCTCACCTGGAATATCTCTCGAGTCCACTGTTGTGATGCTCCTTTCTTGAACGGAAGTTTCAGACTACTGAGTCTCACGGGATCTCCCTCTTTAAAACGAAAAGGTTCTGTCTGCTTTGGAGCTCCATATAATCTCTCCCAGACGATACTCTCGTTAAAGAGATCCATGTCTTCGGGTGCAAAGCCGTGAGCTCGGTGCTTGGAAGCATTATACCCCTTCACTATGGAGTCTAGAACGTGCAAGAATCTAAAATTTTTATGTTTAGTGAAATAACGCCATAATTTCTCTCTCAGAGTTCGATTCAGTCTTTCTACCAGAGCAGCTTTCTTGTCTCTGTAAGACACGAAGAAATGAATGTTTTTTTCTTTTAGGAATTTTTGTAATACACGATTCGTGAATTCTGTCCTCTGATCGGTGTTCAGAGTCAAGGGTTCACGTCCCTGCGCCAGAATGTTTTCGAATGCTTCTTTTACAGCAATTCCCGTTTTCTTTTTCACCGGAACCTCCCATGCATAGCGAGATAAAATATCGAGGACGACTAATATGTATCCATAGCCATCATTAAACCGTGCGATGTTTTTCACGAACATTAAATCCGCCTGCCATTGTTGATCCAACCTTGTCACGTATGTTTTGTTCCTCCGGTATTTGCTCTTGGCCGGTCTGTGGAGGGTGACGTCTCCTGACCCGATAACCATTCTTTGACTGTCTTTGGATTCTGTCCAGTACTCTGGGATAATCGATTCACCCCTCCAAAGCTGCCAGGGTTCTTTGGATCGTAATAAGCTTTTTCCAACGTGGCGTTCATCGACCAGCAGTGGCTTTCCCTCTTTAATCCAGACCTCGATAGGTAGGGAGTCGGGTACGTCTATAGATGTACGATCTGCAGCCTCTTCACACAACTCTCTCGACGTGTAAATGACCGGGTGGTCGTAGTACAGCGATTTTGTTCCCGACTCCCCCAAGCAGAATCGGTAACTCGGAGCCCACAACATTTTTTTCGACCCACTCGTCCAGAGTAACGAGTTTCTTCCACTGCGAAAGAGATAAATTAATACCTTTTATCGTACGTTTTTTGCTTAACAATAATCTGATGTCCACCGTATGGTTGCACACACTAAGCCAAATGTTCCATCCCAAATGTTGCGATTCTCCACACTCTGTCGTTAAGTAGTCCCGGGATAACCCACAAATCACTGCGATCCCACACATCGCAGCGACCCCTAACGCCGTAAATACCACTTTCACGCGATTCATGACAAAAATGAACACACGAGACACTGATTGTTAGGTAATATCGGACTTTTATTTACAGTACCAATTGTCGGAAGCATACAATTCGTCTTTCGCTCTCTTTAACACGTCACCATAGGACAGAGAGGAAAGGAAAGCGTCGTCTGCGTAACAGGGTAGTGCTCGGGCCCAAGCCGTGTCAACAAAGGCATTAGCAATAGCGCCAATGTTCAATGAGCGCACTGCATCACTCAAATAAGTGTTCAGACAAAGTTCTTTATCCTCAGGTTCTATAATCCTAGAACAGGGTAACAAGGATTGAACGAGTTCGTGCATCACAATGTCTGTCAATAATTGCATCAAATGGCCTTTACTGGGGGAGTTAGAAGAAACGCAAGTAGAAGGTCTCTCTGTTCGGCGATGGCGTGACATAGGTGAAAATTAACATCTGACCTGCGGTGGTGATCCAGGCTGTTCTTTACGTCGTCGCGTCGGTTTCACATTTCATCCCACTGGACCGAGGAAAGGTTAACACCGCAAGATGACGCACCAGGTTGCGATTTGATGATGTCGAGTCACTGGCTGCCGTCACTATGACAGTATCCGCACACTTGTTGGTTGTTCGTCACGAACCAAGTCTCTCTTTCGGTGGAATTAGCGATATCTATTCTGTCCGATACCTCTAATAATTCCTGCCACTCCAGGAGGGATAGAGTGTCTTCACAGTAGCGGCGGTAACGACGCACGTGGACCTGGAGCCGCTCGCGGTACAGTCTAGGCATGACGAAAATCTCATCTCCGAGAGGGTAGGAGTGTGCACTCGCAGGCTGCATGGCGAAAACTGACTACAGAGTTTTCAGACGTTTAAGTCTCTTTTGTGAGGGGGTGACGTCACGTTTTATCCCTCTAGGTTGAGAAGGTTGTGCCTCTAGTGGCGAATCCATGTACTTGGGTGGTGTAGGTTTCCAGGTCATTTTCCTCCTAAGTTTGGTCTTGAGAGGTGGGGGGCACACCGGAACTGGGCTTGGCGGCGGTGTCACAGGGACGGCCGGCAGTTCTGGACGTTTAAAACGAGGCTGGCTTTACCTCTTCAACAGGCTCTTCATTAACAGGGGTTACAACCTCTTCATTAACATCCTCGGCAAAATAGTCAGATTTTTCTTTTTTGGGGTTGACACCTGCGATGACGTCACTTCCGCTCGGCCGTTTTTAATGACGTCAAAATTAAGCCCTCCCTAGGGGCCTTTTTTTGGGTTGAAACCTACGTGGGCGACACTTCCGGTCGGCATTTTTAATTACGCCAAAATTAAGCCCTTCGCAGTGGCCTTTTTTGGGGACCGTTGACACCGACGCCATCAAGAAAATTAAGCCCTCCCCAGGGGGCCTTTTTGGCGGCCATTGACACCGACGCCATCAAGAAAATTAAGCCCTTCCCAGGGTGGACACCTGCGGGGGGCGGCACTTCCGGTCGGCCATTTTTAATTACGCCAAAATTAAGCCCTCCCCAGGGGACCGTTGGTCCTGTCAAGAAACTTAAGCCCTCCCCAGGGGCCTTTTTGGGGGGACACCAACGCCAGCGATGACGTCACTTCCGGTCGGCCATTTTTAATTGCTCAAAAATTAAGCCCTCCCCAGGGGGGACACCTGCGGGGGGCGGCATTTCTGGTCTATGACGTCATTTCCGTCCCCAGGCCTTGGGCGTCTCTACTAGCGTAAGCAAGTCGCCGAGTATTTTGCTTATAGTACAGTACATATTTGCTTCAGTTTCTCTTTCTGAATATTACAATGTACAGTGTACTGTGCGTATACAGGAGTGTGTGTTGTAATCTGTTAATTATTGTGTGGTACTAAATGAGTGGGTGAAAAGGTAAGCGTAATGTCGTTACGATGGCGATGAAATTGAAAGCGTTAGAATGTGGAAAGACTGGAGCAGTTTAAGTGATGTGTTGATAAATGACTGGAGAAGGAATGCACGGAAAATGACTGGAGAAAGAATAGAAAATATTTACAAGTTTTTTGCACTCAAGTTGAGTCTGAAAACACGCTTTCTTCTCGGTGCACTTTTAAAAAGCCAAAAAATGAAATTGTCGATGATGCACTTTGGTTATGGTTCATGCAAGAGCGTCGAAAAGGAACGCCAATCAGTGGGCCAATCTTGAAAGAAAAAGCATTAATGCTTCATTCTAAAATCGATAATGGAGGAGATTTTTCAGCAAGCGACGGATGGCTTTCTCGCTGGAAAAAACGGCATGGTGTTCATTACCTTGTGTCTATGGTGAGAAATTGTCAGCTAATCCTTTAAAAACAAAGGAATTTTCAGAAAAGCTTTTAGTGCTTATTGAAGAAGAAGGCCTATGCTCAGAACAAATCTACAATGTAAATGAGGCTGGGTTAAATTTTAAACTTCTTCCAACGAAAACGCTTGTGACAGCGCAAGAAACCTCAGCATCAAGATTTAAAACAAATAAAGAATCACTGTGGCTATGTGTACAAATGTTGCAGGTACGCAAAAACTTCCTCTTTTTGTAACCGGGAAATCAGCAAAACTCCGAGTATTCAGGCATTTAAATTTAGCTTCTCTGCCAGTTTACTCAAAGCTCAAAAGCCTGCTTGGATAGACTCGTATTTGTTTAAAGAGTGGTTCTTTACAGAATTTGTTCCAAAAGTGAAAAACCACTTGACAAGTCTTAAAATGACTGTAAAGGCTCTGCTCATTCTCGACAATGCCCCAACACACCCAAATGAACTCATTTCTGATAACATAAAAGCCATGTTTTTTGCCATCTAATGTAACATCTTTAGTGCAACCAATGGATCAAGGCGTGCTTGTAAGTTTAAAAAGGTGATACAGGAGAAAGTTTCTTGCAGAAATTCTACAGCGAACTGAAAATGAGGGAATAGGACTCTTAAGTGCTTTGAAAACAATAAATATCAAGGAGGTGATCTATAGGTTGGCAAGAGCTTTCGAAGAAATGCCTCGTACAACATTTGTGAAGTCATGGAGAAAACTTTGGCCCGAAGTTGAAAACTGTGTAGAAAGTACCAAAGACGACAACACGAAAGTATCGAATGATCCTGCGCCTGCCGTAGATATGACGGATAATGATTTCGCTGCTTAATGACTTTAAACTGCTGCTTGGATGTGGCATACTTGAAGAAGATGGCATTGAAAAATGGTTAAAAGGTGATGAACAGTTGGAAAATGAAACACTGAATGATGACGAAATTATCAATGCAGTCTGCCAAGGAGGGAACGGAGAAGAAGCGGAGAATGAAGAAGAAGAGGAAGAAGGGAAAGTTAGCCATATTGAAGGAAAAGAAGCTTTTGATGTTGCAGTAAGATACTTTGAACAACAACAGGCCTCATCTGCGATTGATGTGATGTTTATTAAAAATGGCAAGTAAAAAAAAGGTTAAGTTCAAAGAAACAAAAGAAAATCATGGACTTTTTCAAGTGAGTGTGAGTAAATCGTAAATATTGCACAACAAATTACTAATTAAAATACAGTACAGATAGTAATTTTGTCATTCGCCGTTTTTATTTATTTTCTGACACAATTTCCGGATTAACTGGCCTTTCGTTTATCCGGCCAGGGGTCCGATCCCGTAAGAACCGGATAAGAGGGAGTCTACTGTATTCATAAATAGCTACATTCAGCAAATCAAGGCAATTGGGCGTTTGACGCAACACATTTTCCAGATTATAACAAAACATCTCGTAAGTTTTTTCGACTGCATTTGTACGACGGAAAATTTTCCGCGGAATTTTGTTCGAGGGAAATTTGTTCGACGAAAATTTCTTCGAAACGAAAATTTGTTCGGAACGAAAATTTGTTCGAAACAAAACCTTATTCGAAATGTCATGGAAGTTATTTTAGGAAAAGTGTCGGGCTGATTTTCTCTCTTCAGTGCGAAAGATTTTAGTGTGTATTTCTATGGAGGGCTGGGTGGGGTGGCGATGGGATTGTTTTTAACTTTCTTTTAATTCTGTCGTTATTTTTTCTGTTCTGTGAAATGGTGTGTATTTGATTTCGTGTGTAAATATGGATAGCCAAGGCAATAAAGCTCACAGTCATGGAGGCTAAGTCTCGGTATATAATAAGATATTTTTTTGGATTGGTGTGCATATATGGGGGAGGGGGGTGAGATTCTCCGGTTTGTAGTTTCTCTTTGAATCTAGGAGGCCACGGTCATATTAATAACTGGAAATGTAGTTAAAAATGTTAATGATGTATATTAATATATCATCTGCATAAAAGTTTCGAAAGAGCACTAAAATAGAAGGACGAAATTATACACTGGAACTGCGTTTAAGTTTATTCTGCTTCGATCTGACAACTTGGCCCTCTCCCAAAGAACAATATATACTTTCAGGTATTCAATAGATCTGTGCCATTTCAAAAGACATATTCTGAGTAATCATTGAAATTAGTGTAATTGTTCGAAATTAGCTTCACATTGACCACTCCAGATTATGTCAATGAGACGCTAAAGTCGAAGCTTTAAAAAGCTTCGACTTTAGCGTCTTCTAAAATCATTGGGGATAAAATTCATATGGCGAAAGCCTTCTGCTGGCTATTAAAGCATTGCTAAAAGTTCATTAGCAATATACTGCTGAACAATCGTTGAAAAAAAACCTGAGAACCACTTAAAAAAGAAAAGGGAAATCACGCAAAATTCTAACTTTACAAAAATAATATGCAATTTGAAAGGAATGTTAACTATAATTAAATATTTGACAACTTGATATAACCTATACTAAATAAGTAGATATTTATTAAACTAGTCTTCGGTTTTATAAAAGTCATTTTCGCCTCCTTATACATTTTTTTATATTTTCTCTTGTAATTCTGTGTCTGTTAATTAATATTACAGAAGTTTAATAATGAAAAGCAGCCGGATATGCATTAGACGTTGATGTTTATGTTAGTGTAAATAAGAAAAAATATTATTTTCAATTGGTTTTAAATCTGTTAGATTTTAGTTTTATGAGAAATCTAATAATAAACGAGATCGAAGAAAATAAAAAAAAAATGAATATACTCTAATATTAAAACTATTAAAATGATATATAAATAGGTGGCTTAAAAAATTTATAATTTCATGGTAAACATTTCCATTTTATCATGTATAATGATCGTTACTTTGCTTAGAAAAGTGTATTCATATTTTGGACATTTATCAAGGCAGAGGCATAGCTAGTCCTTTGGCGCCCTTGGCAAAATTTGTAATTGTTCGCCCTTGTACAGTTATTGATAAAAAAAATACACGTTATTTATATTTATTGTCATTATTTTAATACAGTTGTATGAATAAATATTAATTGCACATAAATAATTGAAGAAATTGCAATTAATTATTTTTTATAGTATTTTAATTTTTTGTAGTTTTTTGTTGGCAAAATCTCATCAAAAGCAATTTTCGCTCGATTGATAGGAAACAAAGTGATGATGTCCGACGCTCCTGTCCTCATGTTGATCGTAAACAATTCAAAGGTTGATAAACATAATAATTCAATATAATGTACAAATTACATACTCCCGTCCAAAGAAAAAGTTACCTATGTAACAGAATTTTATTTTGTAACGGCATGATTTGTGAAAGTAATATGAACAGTTGAAAATTGCGCTCCAAAGTTGTTTTATGGCATGCACCGTGCAATTCTCCGCCGATTGGTCTGTAAATGGTAGCTAGGTAGTCACTGGAAGGAGAGCTATGCACCAATCCCCTGTGATGATGCATAGAACCGGCCAGACCTAGCACCTAATGTCCGACCCCGCCTTCTCGTGGTGTAGACCGTTAGTACATTTCAAAAGAGATACTCTCTTGTGGAAGTGAACGGAAGGGGAGGGCTGCCAGATTAGTGTGGCCTACTGATCTGGACTACTATGGCTACTTTTTTTTTTTTCTACCCTGCTGAGGAGTGGTCAACCACACAGGGTCCTGGTGCTGACAATATAAACCCACTGGACTGGACAGATATGTGGCTGTGAGCTTGATTATGGATCCTGATTTTGCTGCACTGGTGGGCTTCTGTGGAGGAAAAATCTTCCGCTGTGTTTTCTGTTTGTTTGTGGGTTGACAGCCCCAAGTGAATAGATTCACAGGATATGTTTATCAGGTGGTGGATAATCCTGGGCAGAAGTCATCGCAGGCACCTGAACTCTTTGCTTCTATTGGCATCGTCAAATTCTACATTGGAGGAAGTCTTCCAGTGTAGATGGCTTCAGCCTTTAGTAGTGGGGGAACGGGTCTTTGCCCCATGTCTGCGATTAGGGGGCTGTTTGATATTGTCGGCATTCCCTCTTTCAATAAACATAATTTCTTTAAACATCCTACTAACCATTTTCACTCCATAGGTAGTTGGAATGTGAGGACTCTGCACAGAACTTTTTCTCTTGATGTCCTCACACACGAATTTCACCATTATAATTTATATGTTCTCGGCTTGCAAGAGACCAGATGGACAGATAAAGGTCAGATTCTTAAATATAATCTTAAATTTCTCTTTTCAAGGAGGGACGACAATAAGCATCACCAAGGCGTGGGTCTGCTTCTCAGCAGACACGCTAGTGATGCTCTCCTAGGATATGAGTGCATTAATGAAAGGTTTCTGACAGCAAAATTTCAGACAAGCGTTAAAGACTTGAATGTTATCTGCTGTTATGCCCCCACTGAGGATGCCGATGAGGATGAGAAGGATAGGTTTTATGAACAACTTCAGGATATTTTGAATTCTGTCAAGAAAGGAGATATTACCCTTGTTCTTGGTGACTTCAATGCCAAAGTTGGTACTGACTCTGACCTTTGGGGAGGGGTGATTGGCCCTTTTGGTATTGGTAGCTGCAATGGCAATGGGCAACGTCTCCTACAGGTAAGTAAACTCAATGGATTCAGAATAACTAATACTTATTACAAAAACCGCGACATACATAAGTACACATGGGTTTCACCCGATGGGCTGCATAAGAATATGATGGATTACATATTAATTAATAGCAAATGGGCTAGTTCTGTTAGGAATACCAGGTCATATAGGGGAGCTGAAATTAGATCTGACAATTACCTAGTTAAAAGTGTGTTGCAACTTAAACTTAAAAAGTGTTGTGCTAGGGTTAAAAAATTTACTTTTAATACTGAAGCTCTGAAAGATCCAGTTATAGCCAAAGCTTACCATGATAGGTTACTTAGTTATTATGACAGTCATGGTTTGCTTATTACTGAAGTTGAGGAAGAATGGGATCATTTTAAACAGGCTTTTTTGGACACTAACAGTACTCTTTTAGGAAAAACGGAGCAGAAGAGACAGAATTATCTGAGTGATAAGGACTTGAGCTTATTTCGGAAAGAAAGAACTTCAGGAATGTCCTTAATCAATACCCTACTAGTCCTAATAGAAAGCATTACAGAGAACGTAATAAACGTGTGAAATATCAGTTAGCTGCTGATAAGAATCTTTGGCTTGATGGTTTGGCTGACAAAGCCGAGGAAGCAGTTAGACAGCACAACAGCAGAGAGCTGTACCAGATTGTTAATGGTTTATGTGGTAGAAAACGAAGAGGTATACAGGGATTGAAGGATAAACAAGGTAAGGTTATAGAAGGTGAGGATTCTGTCATGGCTAGGTGGGCTGAGCATTTCAGTGATATTCTAAACAATGTGGTTAGTTCTATTCCCATTGTTTGCAATGATGATAGATGCATTGGTGGCTTTAATGTTGGCCCTATAACACAATCTGAAGTTATTTTGGCTGTTCCTAAACTTAAACTTCATAAATCACCAGGGGTAGATGAAATTACTACGGAAATGCTTAGAGCTGGGAATGTTTCGGCTACCACTTGGATGACTGAAATTCTGAATATCTTTTATGATAAAGGCATGGTTCCTAAGGATTTTACCAGAGCTATTGTTATCCCTATTTTCAAAAAAGGTGATCGCAGTTCTTGTGATAACTATAGGGGTATCAGCCTACTCTCTGTTCCAAGTAAAGTTCTCTCCATGATTGTGCTTAATAGAATTAAGAATCTGGTTGACAGTCAATTGCGTGATGAGTAATGTGGATTCAGAAGTGGTAGGGGATGTGTGGATCAGATATTTTCACTTAGGCAGATTCTTGAGAAATGTTTAGAGTTTCAGAAACCTTTGGTTGCTAGCTTTGTTGATTTCGAAAAGGCTTTCGACTCTGTTGATCGTCATAATTTGTGGTTGATTGTGAAATCATATGGTATACCTGACAAGTTAGTTAACATAATGAAAGTTCTCTATAATAACACTGAGTCGTGTGTGAGAGTTGGTAAGGTTTGTAGCAATTGGTTTAGCATTACTTCTGGTGTTCGACAAGGGTGCATTTTGTCTCCTTTTCTCTTTAGTTTGGTTATTGATTATGTTATGCGAAATTCACTTCAAGGGAAAGATTTTGGCCTTAAATGGACTGGAGATACGAAAATTTCTGATTTACATTATGCTGATGATTTAGCCCTTTTGGCAAATGATGTTGATGAAATGAACTCTTTCATTCGAGCTGTTGATGAGACTGGTAGTAGAGTAGGTTTGGTTATAAACAGAGAGAAAACTAAAGTGATGAATATTGGTCAGGCAGGCTGTGATTCAGTTAATCTGAATGGTAGCAGTCTTGAGCAGGTGTCACAGTTTAATTATCTTGGGAGCTATGTAACTGATAATGGTGATGTGCGGCATGAGATTAACAGACGAATAGGAATTGCTGCCGGGACTTTTAAGAATCTATGGAGAATGTGGAGAAATAGGCATATGCACCTAAAGACTAAAATTAGACTGTATAATAGTTTGGTTCTTTCTAGGGTTAGTTATGGTAGTGAAACATGGACACTTTGTAAACAGGATAACAGGAAACTAGATGCTTTTGATTCCAGATGCTTACATAGTATCTTGGGCATTAGGTGGTTCAACTTTGTAATTAATGATGAGGTTAGGCAAAGAAGTTTGCAACCTCCTTTAAGCAGAATATTGTGCAGAGAGAGACTCCGTTGGTTTGGCCATGTTTCCCGTATGAATAATTATAAATTGGCGAATAGGGTTATGAACAGTGTGCCTAAAGGCCTCAGAAAGAAGGGGAGACCTAGGATGCGGTGGGCAGACAATGTCAAACAGGACCTTGTTACCATTGGTGTGCAGTGGCGAGATGCAGTAGATGTAGCTCAGGATAGACTTGCTTGGAGAACTAAATTGCACGGTCTGGTTGGACCTCCGTTGCCCATGGCTGCTTGAGGATGATGTAGATGATGATGATGAAAAGGCAAAAAATATTTTTGTAGGAAATAACGAAAATCTATAATATGTTGTCTTGACGATACGACGGTATGAACAATACGTGTTAAATTCAACGAACTACGGGAGGCTAATCATTCGGTTTTATTTTGCACATAAAAGTCAGATATTTTGGAACTGCTCTTGCCACCCCAGTACCGCCCTGTGATTCCGTCGCCCTTGTCAACTGCCCCAGTGCCAACACGTTTCTACGCCTCTGCTTACAGGAACACCATAGGCTACAGAGCATAAAGTTTTAATTTAAAAAATAGAAATCATAACCGACAGTAATGTGGACTAAATATAATATGATATTCATGTGTGAGAGTTGGTAAGTCTTGTAGCAATTGGTTTAGCATTACGTCTGGTGTTCGACAAGGGTGCATCTTGTCTCCTTTTCTCTTTAGTTTGGTTGTTGATTATGTTATGCGAAATTCACTTCAAGGGAAAGATTTTGGCCTTAAATGGGCTGGAGATACGAAAATTTCTGATTTAGATTTTGCTGATGATTTAGCCCTTTTGGCAAATGATGTTGATGAGATGAACTCTTTCATTCGAGCTGTTGATGAGACTGGTAGTAGAGTAGGTTTGGTTATAAACAGAGAGAAAACTAAAGTGATGAAAATTGGTCAGGCAGGTTGTGATTCAGTTAATCTGAATAGTTGCAGTCTTGAGCAGGTGTCACAGTTTAAATACCTTGGGAGCTATGTAACTGATACTGGTGATGTGCGGCATGAGATTAACAGACAAATAGGTATGGCTGCCGGGACTTTTAAGAATCTATGGAGATTGTGGAGAAATAGGCGTATACACCTAAAGACTAAAATTAGAGTGTATAATAGTTTGGTTCTTTCTAAGGTTAGTTATGGTAGTGAAACTTGGATGCTGTGTAAACAAGGTAACAGGAAACTAGATAATTTTGTTTCTAGATGCCTATGTAGTATCTTGGGCATCAGGTGGTTAAACTTTGTAACTAATGATGAGGTTAGGCAAACGAGTCTGCAACCTCCTTTAAGCAGCATATTGTGCAGAGAGAGACTCCGCTGGTTTGGCCATGTTGCCCGTATGGATAATTATAGATTGGCGAATAGGGTTATGAACAGTGTGCCCAGAGGCCTCAGAAGGAGGGGGAGACCTAGGATGCGGTGGGCAGACAATATCAAACAGGACCTTGTTAGAATTGGTGTGCAGTAGCCGGATGCAGCAGATGTAGCTCAGGACAGATATCCTTGGAGAATTAAACTGCACGGTCTGGTTGGACCTCTGTAGCCCATGGCTGCTTGAGGATGATGATGATGATGATGAACATCTGTATCATCAGCGGATCACAACAATATTTAGAGAATATATCAGAGATTACAAGGTCATCATTAGTTGATTATTTGAAACTCCACAGTAATTACTCTACAATGGCGAGTCGAGTGCATCGTTCCCATATTTAATTAATCGTTCACAATATTAATTAATATGAAGCCTTGGCTTCATATTCATAATTTGGAATGAATGAGAAATGTCGGATGAGAAAACGTTGCCATATTGCTGGCGATGAAAAATCGGTATGATATTCTAATCGAAAAATTAAGAGTGCATTAGAAGTTTAATGTGCATTTACCGTTCAGTAATTAAACGCTAATTACTGAGTTAAATAATAGCTGAGTATAATTATTAAAATGAATCATCTAATGGTAGGTATATATATATATACTGCTGTTCATAATTTAAAGAAATTGAACAAAAAATGGAATTTGACGAAAATTTCAGAGAATATTTAATATCAGGTCCTACTCATATTCTTAATGGAGCAATAATGCTACTTTTCATCATAAGTATAAATTCATCATAATAACAAAAGAAGATTTGCATGCTCTTTAAATCTGAATGTCGTGATGTAGAGCGGGAACACCTCTTTCCCGTATCCAAAAACATTGACAGAAATGTTCATTTTTTCGAATTTAGATATTTGATTTATTGTTATAGGGAAAATTAGGCCAGATGTGTTTAATTTTTCTTCTAAATGAACGTAGGTGGTAGGACGTTGTGGATTATCTGTGGCAGAATACAAAGAGGCTAAAACAGACCAGACAAAATATTTTTGGTCAGAATTACATACATTGACAGTAGCGTGTTTTAACAGTAATTCTCTTGGAGTAGGGATATAACTAGACACTGAAAGAGGGATCTATTTTCCAATGTTCATTTCAGCGTGGAGTACGGCATCCACTATGTGCTCCTTCAAATTCTTCAAATGAGGTCTTTATCTTCTTACACGCTGAATCCAGTTCTATGTTTAGGATGATGTAGGAAGACTTGTGACACAGTTACTTCGGAAAAACGGGGTACAGTGTTCAAAGGTAGAAGGAGAAACTTTTCGCCTGAAGCGCACTTGCACCACAAGGTACCATTTAATGCTACCTTTCGAGGTCAATTCTTCTTTCAGATGAGTTAGGAGTGACTCCCGCGAGGACTCAAGGAAAGAGGTGAGATGAACAGCTGTTTCTTCAGTCGCCATCAACTTATGATTTGACAACGTTCTTTTCATTTCTTCTGTAAACTGACAAGGGTCTTCAGGATCTGGTTTTTGTTTCTTCTGGGAATCCTTTCATCTTCAGAACGGTTTCACTTATTAATGTGTGGCTTTCTTTGATGTCGCAAAAGATTGTCTTTTCTTCCAAATTCCATTGCACATTCTTCGCATTTGTAGGTTTTCCTGGAGGTGTGGGATAACTCGTGACGTCGAACGTCATCTCTCTTTGAGAATGTCGATTCGCATTGAGAGCACTTAAACAGGTTTTTTCCATCGTGATTTCTCATATGACGAATGAGATTTGTCTGGAGCGTGAAAGCCTTCTCACATATATCACATGGATACATTATAAAAACAGTGAGTTGTAAAATAGCTGATTTATTCTACACGAGGACGTCGTGAACTATCACTATTGGCTTTTAACAGTTGAAAAAAATCACGGAGACACAGCTGCAGAGAACCGTCGCTGTCAACGTCTGACAACAGAATGAGGAATCTGACTGATGGATGTCGTATTTATACTAAAAGAATTACTATCCCGCAAAAACTGAAATAAAAGACTGTACCGCAGAAAAAAATGCTATTGGGTAAAAATAAAAAAAAATTCATAAAAAAAAAACAGATGAAAAGAAAAAAAGAAATCTGATTTAAAAACAAATCATTCGTAATTATGTAAAATATTAAGCGGTAGTATAGTATGGTGACCTATATGGGTGACGAAAAAGACCCGCGTCCACTTTGAAACACATGGAGGCGGATCCCATAGGATTAACATTGATCCGCCTCTGGTCCAGAACCCCCATTATCCTCCTACTCCCGTGCAACAATGAAGGCGAGACTGTGGTACTATATGACATTCGAGTTGTAGCTCGGAGTGAGAATTCCATCACTAACCAGTTCGAACGAGGAGTTAATTTGAAAAAATAGAGAATACAGTTGCAATTCGGAAGAATCTGTGGGAAGCAGAACGGGAATTGTCTTAGTCTGTGCACACTAATAAAAAGTTCTTATTTATTTACGCGGGAGTGCTAAAATAGGTTAATGAGTTAAAAGTAAATTATGAAGAAGAAATAGAGAGAGTTTAGTGAGTGTAATATGAGAATTTATTTTGTGTTAGGGCAGTGGTAAGTTCTCAGTATTGAAGTGGTAAGATTAACCAAATTTTGAAGCATATCTGAAAAGTATCTTTATCGTTGATTAAATATCTTATTAAAATCCTATTGAAACATTGAAATGTGATTGTAAGATTTATGTTCTACATTGATTTGTAATTCAGTTTCCAAATTTGGTTGATTTAACGGACAGTTTATTAATTATGATCAATCTCATACTGATAGATGACATATTGGTGTTTAGTTAGGGCATAGGGTATAGGGTTTAGTTTTGCATAAAAAAATAAATATTCCCTCAAGCAGCTGCTTGCCACAGAAATCTGACAGGAGCCTGTCAGTTCATACGCCGTATTAGAAGGTGTCTGTGAGGCTGGTGGGACCTCAGCAGAGAAACGATACAAATATCCATGCCTTATCCGGGGCTCGATCCCAGACCCCTTGCTAACCACTTAACCACGAGACGTCTATTAAATCAGTTCAATTATAGTTTATTTATTTCGAATTCACGCTTAGTTGGCAATAATCAAATACAACTAGAAATATATAACAATTGGTGTCAGCAGTGAGATTCTTATTAATGCCTTTCACTAGAAGTATGGAAAATTAGTAAGATTTATGACAGATATAAGAGCTGAAATGGCAGCTCAAACAGTATGATCAGTGATGTAACTGACCAATGTAAAGCTATAAGGAAGGTTGGGTTGTTTTACCTCTGAGCGGCACTTTTTTGCACACAATGGGCTAAATGGTCAGATCACAAGACCCCGAAAGCTCAGAGAAGGTTGGGGGAGGAGACCAACTGAAACAGTTTTTGGGAGACAAATGGTAGCCTCCCATCATGTCCATTGAGCGTGCTATTTAACATGCATAGGGTATAGCTCTCCCTCACATGGGGTCATGGCTTAATGTCCCATCCCTCGGACGGCAACCTTTCGAAACCCATTGGCGTCCTCTACTGACTGTGGGCAGGGCGGAAAGTCTTGCGGTAATAAATCTCTACGCTGCCCCAGCTGGGACTCGAAACTAGGAACTACAGATTACGAGCCTGGCGCGCTACCGACTGAGCCACCTCTGTCCCTACATAAAGAACGAATCAACAGACAATATGAATGTTTAAAGGATGAAATTGATAGTGTAAAAAATGAAATTGATGGTATAAAGCACAACGTTAACGAAGTCACTTGTGATTTTAAAAGAAGATGTGAGAGTGCTAAATTAGACTACGAACAATAGATTGATAGTGTTAAGATAGATTATAAACATCAGATTGATAGTGTTAAAAGATTGTGAGGATCAGTTTAAAGTTCTGAGAACTGTATTGTTATCTTCTTCTTGTTATAATAGTAATGCTAGTGATAATAATGTGTTTACACATATTAAAAGAAGTACAACCAAACCTTCCACGTATGATGTTCAAACGTCTTCGGCAGGTTTCAAACCCAATTCGAAGTTTTCTAGCGGCTTCTGTACGAAACGCTGTTGCAGAGGTTTAACAGTCTATTCTACAAGAGAAACGACTTGATTATCAGAGTTTAGTATTTGTTTTGGAGTTAAGATTTTGTAATAGTTAAAACAATACTTTATAACGCAGTTCAAACATCGAATACACAAGAGTGGTGAGACTAGACAAGAACTACCCAATGATATTGAATGCCAATATATGCTGGCTAAATTACCTTATAGTAACTGTCCGCCAGATATCCAAGATAGATTGACCCAGCAGCAGTTTATTGATGCTATTACTGACTCTGAAACTCAACCTTCCATGAGCATGTTGGACTGTGAATCTTTGAAGTCAGGTGTGGTACATGTAGCGAAATATGATTGCTCCACGCAAAATAAGATATGAAAACGTTGAAGAAATTGTAGAAAAGAATAGCGAAATTCAAGAATTAACTAAAATCATACTGTTTTAAAATAGGTTAAAAGTTTCTCCCCAAGAACTTCTAAAGAACTTTAGTGTTGGAACTGTGGCAAGACTCGAAATATTCGAGCCAACTGCAACAACAGGTGGGTGTGAAGCTCAAGTGCATCTAACAGAGAACAAAACCAGTATAAACAACGTGAAAGGCAGAGCTTGGCTGTTGACTGGTTGGCCCCAGGGGAAATCGATCTCGTTTCAGGACTGCATGGTGGAGACAACAGATTCGTAGCTTATGGTCCCGTGAATTCAGGTGTCTTTGTCGCATGTTAGTAGATACTGGTGCGAAAGTGTACTCAGACCTGATATAGTAAAGAAGAACACCTCAACCTAACTGGTATTCTGGACAGTCCAATATTACTCTGAAAACAGCAATGGGGATCGTGCTAAAGTCAATGAAAGTATAAGACTCAACATCAGAGTTGGTAGCTGCCTTGTACGCCATCCTGTTACATCGCTGACATCTACAATGAATGGATATTAGGCCTTGACTTTCTAAAGAGACATGGATTCAGTATTAGATCTAGTGACCAGGGCCGTGCCGTGCTATGATGCAGAGAGGCGGCCGCATCAGGCGGCACCGTAAGGGGGCGGCAAAAGCAGCGAAATCAAAATACAATTTGAACCATTCAATAATTAAAAATCTTTACGCAACGCTTTTCTATATTGGTCTATGTTATTCCGATATTGATGTATACGATTTATGATTTATCGTACGCCTCTATCTAAGCGTTTTCGGTGCCCTTTGACCTCGGTTTCTGGTGCAGGTGCATCGTTGGCGAGCGCTCGCCGAAAGACTTTTGATCTGACAGCGCGAAGCTATTATTTTTGTTTGTAATATACCGCGCGGCCGCTCCTGAAAGCTGAGGCGGCAATTATGACAAATGACAATTGCACGTGTTACGTGTTGATAGTTCTGCTTTGAGCTTACAATTATTGACAATATTTGATTTTAATGTTAGTTTGTCATGAGAAATGGCAAGTGGCTGTGCTGTATTTAAATCAGTAAATCAGATATATAATATATCTGTATCAGTATCATATTTGTGCATTTATACTAATTCAGTTTTTGTGTTTAAAAAGTAGATCAGGTAAGAGAATTATTGTTTTTTTACAACAGTTTTAGTTACTTATTATCATTGAAAATGATTATGTTATGACAATAGGGACTCGAATTAAAAAGTAGCATTTGCATGGACTGGGTATATCTCAGGTGCGAATATCCTCTGGTGGGTATATCTCAGGTATATCTCAGGTGCGAATATTCTCTGTGTGATAGATAGAGAGTTATTTAGGTAATATTAGGCTACTTTTGCGTTCTGTGTGTGATAGAGAGAGAGTTGTTTAGGAAATATTTGCATTTGCCTGCTTTTGCGTTCGTTATTTATTGCTCTATTTTTACAAATTCATATACGTTGAAGAGGAGACAATTCAATAACAAGTTAAAGAAAGGCATATGTCAAAACGGCTGCTAGCTGTCAATTTGACAGATATTCGTTATCTATTTATAATGTTCTGTTACCTACAAATCTTACTAGCTCTGCAACTCATTTCTATCGTTATTTTATCTAACCTATTTTAATAGCATGATCAGCATCATCATATTTAATCATTTTCAATTACCCCCCCTCCCCCCGGTTGCATTTTTGCGAAGGACTGTGAATTTTTATTTAATATTTTTATTACAGTATGGAACAGAAAAGGAAAAAATTGTCTGGAAGTCAATATAAAAAGAAACGCTAAGAAAGAGGAACAAGGAAGAAAGCTAAGCTATGTTATGAAGGAATTCTTAGTACAAAAGTCCTGTTTAGATGAGCCGTCCACATCCACATCAACAGCGACTGCTTTGGATTTGGCAAATAAAACCTCAGTGCCGCCCCAATCACATCCAGAAGAAGTTGTTGAAGAGAGCCAAAAAATAACACCATCAGAAGTTCATCAAGAGCCGGGTAACAGTAGCAGCCAGCAGATATTAAACGAAATTCCTTCTGATCCTGCATTATGGAATGCTTTCTGCATGTCATCTGAAACTCGTCAAATACTGGTTGAGAGGGGTTCACATCAAATTAAAGAATTCGAGTTTCCTATTAATAAAGGAAGGCGTAGATTTTCGCCCTTACATTATTTGAAAGTGTTGAGCAATAGTGAAGTCGTTGAGAGAAGTTGGTTGATTTACTCTGTTACAAATGATGCCGTTTTTTGCTTTTGTTGTATAATATTTGATAATTCGTCTGCTATTAATGACTGGCCCAAAAAAGGTTATTCTGACTGGGGAAATCTTATAAGAGTCCTCACCATGCACGAAAAGTCTGTAAATCACAGAAATGCTTTTAGAGCATGGAAAGAATTGGACATTCGATTAAAGCAGAAAAAAACTATTGACGCTGAATATCAACGAATTATGGATATCGAAATTCAGCATTGGAGAGGAGTTCTAAAAAGAATTATGTCAATAATTAGACTATTGGCCTCACAATGCTTCGCTTTTCGTGGAACAACTGAACATTTGTTTCAGCCTAATAACGGAAACTTCCTAAAGTTGGTAGAATTGCTTTCTGAGTTTGATCCAGTTATGGAAGAACATATCAGGAGAGTTCAACGCTAGTCTGATAAATGGTCTGTGAGTTATCTTAGCAATAATATACAAGATGAATTGATAAATTTAATGGGAAATATAATTTTAAGCAAAATTGTCGAAATAACAAAAATCGCTAAATATTTTTTGATAATCGCCGACCCCAGACGTAAGTCATATTGAATAGCTCTCATTAACAATAAGAGTTGTCGCTTTAAACTCCATTCAAAATAAATATGAAATTGAAGAATTCTTTATTGGTTTTTTGAAGCTAGTGATTCAACCGGAGAGGGTTTGACAGAACTTATTCTGACACATTTGGAACGTTAGGTTTTGAGTTAAAGTGGCTTAGAGGACAAGGCTATGACAACGGAGCAAATATGAAAGGAGTAAGAAAGGGTGTACAAAATAGAATACTTGAAAAATATCCAAGGGCGTTTTATGTGCCCTGCGCATGTCATTCTTTAAACCTAGTTGTGAATGATGCAGCGTCATCTTCTACAGAAACAACAACTTTTTTTTCTATTGTACAAGAACTTTACACTTTTTTTCTGGTTCTACAAAGCGTTGGGAAGTGCTAAAAAAATATGTTTCACAATTAATTCTAAAACCATAGAGTGCTACTAGGTGGTCAAGCACAGTAGATGCGTTAAAACCTTTACGATTTCAAATTTGCGAAATCTATGATGCATTATTCCAAATAATAGAAGACATCAACAGAGATGCAGAAACTAAAGTTAAAGCAAGAGGGTCAGCAAAAAATATTAAAAATTACAACTTTATATGCGGTGTAATTCTTTGGTATGATATTTTATTTGAAATAAATTCAGTCTCGAAGTTATTGCAATCTGTAACTATAAATTCGTCATATTGTGTAAGGATGTTATCAGAAACCATACAAAAAGTGAAAAGTTATAGACAATCTGGATATGATCAGATGAAAATTGCTGCTAATGAGATTGCAGAGAATCTTGAATGCAGTTCAGAATTTCCTGCCGAAACTGAAGTTAGAGCCAGAAGGAAAAAGCCTCAATTTGACTATGAAGAAGCTGTCGATCAACCCTTAACAGAGGAGAATAAATTTAAAATAAACTTTTTCAATTATATTCTGGACATTACCCTTAATTCTCTAAATGAACGATTCACGCTTCTGGAAACCCATAGCAAAAATCTTCAATTTTTATCTTACATTTTAAAACTCAAGGATATAGATGACAAAACGCTAGAAAATTATTGTACCAGTCTGCAGTCAATACTTTCGGTCGAAAATGAATCAGATATAAATGCAAATGACTTCAAGAAGAATTACGTGACGTATCCCGAATGCTACTATATTCTATGAAACCTTTGGATGTTTTGAATTATTTGTGCCAAAATAACTTAATTACTTTGTATCTGAATACTGTTGTAGCTCTGAGAATTTTATTAACACTCCCTATTTCTGTAGCTAGTGGGGAAAGAAATTTTTCCAAATTAAAATTAATAAAACACTACTTAAGAAGTTCAATAAGCCAAACAAAACTTAAAAATCTGTCATTAATTTCTATTGAATCTACATTGGCTGCCACTCTAGACCACACATCCCTAATTAACGAATTTGCTAAAGTTAAAGTTAGAAGGGTAAAACTGTAGTAGATTGTTGTAGTTGATAGTTGATATCATTATTTTAAAGTAGTTTATATTTTCAAATTAAAAATAGTATCTTACATTTTGTGCAGTTTTTTTTTAAATCACAATCGAAGGTTATTTTAAAGAAAAAACATTTAAGGGGCGGCATTTCGAAGATTTGCATCATAATGAGAAAATCTACCGCACGGCCCTGCTAGTGACAGTCTACTCATCTCTAAGACAGAAGAGATTGCTCTGCTTAGCGGAATATTTGATCCTTTATCAACTGTGACCACAGTATTAGTGACGGAAGACACTGAGATTCCAGCACAAAGTGAAGTTTTAATCCGTGGACATCGGGCAGAGACTTCTGGCGCCTTCCGAGTTGGTGGTCACAGATGCACCTAGAATCGACACCTTGCAACCAGGTGCATGAGCGTTGGCTCATTTCACCCATCTTGCTAAATTATGGAGAGAAACAAGAAAGTTATTAACCGACGACTAGGTTGCTAAGGTCGAGGACACAGAGTTTCCGACATTTTCTCAGCTACATCTAACGATTACGGCCTGACTAACTTGACAGAATATAAGATTAATACTTGATTCTCCTCCCATCCATCTACCACAAGAAGGCTTCCATTAGCAAAACGGGAGTAGACAGAACAGTTAATAAGGGACATGGGAGCCCAAGACTTTATAGAACCATCATCCAATCCCTGGACATCACTAGTAGTCCTTGTTAAGAAAAAGGACGGGTCCACTAGATTTTGGGTAGACTACCGCAGATTAAATTATATAACGAAGAAAGACTGCTTTCCACTACCCAGAATTGATGACACATTAGACATTCTATCTGGTTCTGAATGGTTCTCGAATTTATTTTTCAAGAGCGGTTATTGAGAAGTTGATATAGATCCTGTAGATCGTGAGAAGAGAGCTTTCACTACAGGAAATGGACTTTTGCAATTTAAGGTAATGCTCTTTGTGCTTTTGCAATGCATCTGCAACGCTTAAACGACTGATGGAGTCAGTGCTCAAAGGTTTGTTTTGGGAGGTCCTCCTGGTAAACTTGGAGATATAATCGTTTTTGGAAAGACTTTTGAAGGACATTTGAAGAATTTTCGCTAAGTGTTTGAGAAACTGAGGGCTGCAAAGCTTAAACTGGAGCCGACTAAGTATAAATTGTTCCAACAAGAAGTGTATTGCCTTGGTCATGTCATCACCACATCAGGGATGGAAACTGATCTTAGTAAAATAGAAGCTATGAGAGACTGGCCTCTACCCCAGGATGTTCATCTACCGGAAATGGACTTTTGCAGTTTCCGGTAGATGAACAGCTATGAAGTTTCAGTGGACTTGCACAACTACAGAAGATTTATCAAAAGTTTTTCCAACAACGCAAGGCCATTACGTCGTTTAACAGAAAGAGATGAGGGTCGGTGGTTCATTTGGACCACCGAATGTAAAATGGCCTTTCAACAACTGAAGCAAGCTCTTTCTAACATTAGATTTACCATATCCACAAGCTGGTAAACAATTGATATTGATTTACCATATCCACAAGCTGGTAAACAATTGATATTGATTTACCATATCCACAAGCTGATAAGCAACTGATAGGTATTGATTCAAATAACACAGAAGTTGGTGTTATACTACTCTACCAAGGCAACACTACCATGATATCCAGCTTTATGGAATTCTCGACCAAGTGTTTTTGATGACACTGGCCCCTCACGTCGTACGTTGAAATCCGTGCACAACTGATCAACTGTAGCTTGCCGGTTTTTTCACAATCGAAATCCAACGATTTCTTCATTTCTTTTACTTCATTTCTAATATCAAGAATATCTTCTTTAGGTCCATTTTTAGTTCGTCTTTCACACCTTCAAAAGCCTCAAGAATGTTTTCTTTTTAAACGCCTTTAGGATGTGTGGAAATTTGGCAGTTTACTTTGATGAACATGATGGCTCTCAATCTCAGTTGAAGATCTTGTCTGAGATTTAAATTCAACAGATCCAATTCAACGACTCAATTCAGTAGCATCTAAAGCTTAACATTTCGTGCTTTTCCAGTTAGCTTTACATTCTTTTTTCATTTTACGAAATTTCACTTCTGCAGGTCAACATAAACAGGATGAAATAAACGTTTTGAAACACACCAGAATATCTTTTTCATCAAAAATAGCACCATTATATACTTTGCACACGATTTCTTCCATTGTAAAATAAACGATATAAAATTTACTCTTCAAACAATTTAGAAATTTGCATTTTTTAAATCTATTTGAATGGTTTTAATTCCGATAGATGGCGCTATCAATTTCATATAAAATTATATGTTTAACAATTCCGTAGCAAACAGCACTCGGCTATTCAAGAGTTTCAGTTTTAAATCAACTCACAGGGTTACTCGCACGTACGTATTCATCCTCTGTATCAACTTATATTAACAATACAGCAATTCAGTGGCAAAAGTTTAATTATAAACATTAGAAAATTCGAAAAATCTGAGCACTTTAAAAGATTTTGCGACTGCTTACAGCAATGGAGTGTCGCCATATTAACTAAACTGTTATCCAAAAAACCCTTGATAAAGCATATCTTAATCCGAAATGAAACGCGCCAGTTGCTGAAGTTCCTTTTACAGAAGCATCAGCAATAATTGCTTATTGCAGAGTCTTTCGCATTGAGAAATGTAAATTTTATAGCCAATAAATGTGAATTATTTAACACACTAAAGAGTCTCTGAAACTTTCGTTGAATTCCATAAAGGATTTATTAAGATATTTAAATTTGTTCAACTTTTTTAAGTTATGAAAATCAGTTATTTTTAAATACATACCTAGTAAACGACTAGGGCTCCGAAGGCCCCCACTGCCATGCCCCCCCCCCCACTTCTCTCTCCCGAGCCATCATCGGTTAGAAACCTGGCAATGCCATATTTTTCTGCCTTCATCACTTCTGGCGTCTTCCACAAAATGATTTTTTATAATAATTCAGCTTTATAAACATTAAAATTGAACGAAAATTTATTTAACTATTATTTTTTGTGCAAAAGAAAGGTGAATAACAAATTTGAAGAACATTTTGTTAATTACACAAACGCATTTTTGACCCATAGTTTGCCAATGGCCATTTTTAAGTGGTCATATCTTTCGAAGATATTATTTTTTTCCGAAAAGTAGTCACACGTATATTTTTCGCAATAGAATCTGAAAGTGTCACCTGATACTATGCCTGATTGGAGGTGGAATGACTCGAATAGAATTATATTTCTTTTATTAAAAAAAAACCCATGCAGCTGCTTGCCACAGAAATTTGAGAATAGCCTGTCAGTATATACGCCATAGTAGAAGGCCTGTGAGGATAACAGAACCTGAGCAGAAAGACAAGACAAATATCCTTGCCTTACCCGGGGATCGAACAGGTCCCTTATAATTATTAGTCAACCACGCGACCACAGAATAGCCGTACCCAGGTCCCTTTGATAATTAGCCAACCAGCGGCCACAGAATAGTCGTACCCAGGTCCCTTTGATCATTAGCCAACCACGTTAACCACTCGGCCACAGAACGGCTTTTCTTTCCATTGCTACGATAGTAAAAGTATATACCTTCCCTCCCCAATGTTGCACTGAATTCTTTTGGGATACTCAAAAAATCTATAAAAAAAATCCGTGATCATTTTTTTTTATATTGGTATTATTAGAATGAGTCTTGATCCTAGATGTCTTGTTTTCCAGATTTTTCGAGTAACCCAAAAGAATTCAGTGCAATGCTTCAAAAATAATATTACACTTTTACTATATTCTGCTAATACAGAGAATACGGGAAAAATTGTCTTGAACCAGGTGGGATCCGAACCCAAGACCTGCTAATAACATGTCAGATGCTCTGACCGCTAAGCTACCGGCTGCTGATCAAGAGTTCCCCTGCTATTAAATCTCATACCATAGTCTATTAAGTTAACTGTCATCATTAGTTTTAATCCAGGTTTCAATTATTATTATTACAATAAATTGATATTTAGTATTACTAACAATCGTTTCAAAAAGATAAAATTTATTTCTAACGCTACTATATTTCTATTACCATCCTTAACCAATTCTTGTTAATGATATAATTGATATCTAAATAAATTTTAACAAATAAATCATATTTGGTCAAAAAAAAAATCAACTTTGGTCAAAATGTCTTGTTTTTGTTCGAGAATGGATTTCCAGCTCTTCCCATCTCGATTAAAACAGTTTTAAATTAGACTCATTTTTAATCCTCCAAATATTTAAATTTTCTTGAAGCTCATAAAAAAATTAGCTTCTTTTACACAATCAAATTTATAATTAGAAGCGGTTATTTTCAGCCCCGCATGACATTTCTAAAGTTTCACTTTAAATGAGAAGAGAAAGACTTATTTAAATTTTGATAGTAAAGTGTGTAAATGGTAGCTAGGCATAAACTGGAAGCAGATCTGAGTACCAATCCTTAATGGATGATGTACAGAACCTACCACGTATAGTACCTAATGTCCGACCCCGTCTTTTCGTGGTGCAGGCCGTTAGTACCTTTCAAAAGATATATTCTCTTTTGGAAGGGAACGGAAGGGGAGGGCTGCCAGTTCAGTATGGCCTACTGATCTGGTCATCTATGGCCACTTTTTTCTTTTTTTCAACCCTGCTGAGGAGTGGTCAACTTCACAGGGACCTGGTGCTGACTATTTATACCTACTAGATTGGACTTGTTTATGAATTTGAGCTTGATTATGGATCCTGGACTTGCTGCATTGGTGGGCCTCTGTTGAGGGAGAATCTGCCGCTGTGTTTTCTGTTTGCTTCTGGGTTGCCAGCCCTAAGTGAATAGAGACATGGGATACCATATATCAGCTGGTGGATAATCCTAATCAGAGACCATCGCAGGTACCTGAACCTTACTTAGCTAGTTGGGCATCGTTAAACCTAAACTGGAGTAATGTGTCTCAGGCACGCCATATGGCTCTTGCAAAAGTCCACTTAAAAAAGTGGTGCCTGAAGTTCCTACCAGCATCGGTGGACTTCAGCATTTAGCGGAGGAGGAACAGGTCTTTACCCCATGCCTGCGATCAGGGGGCTGTTTGATATTGTTATATAAAGCTAGTTTCTTTAAAAATCCTACTAATCATTTTCTCTCTGCAGGAACGTGGACCTTGAGGACATTACGTAGAGAATATTCTCTTGATGTCCTCACGCAGGAATTCCAGAGCTATAACCTAGATATTCTAGGCTTGCAAGAGACCAGATGGACAGGTAAAGGTGAGATATTTAAAAATAACTTTAAATTTCTCTTTTCAGGGAGGGAGAATGGAAAGCATCTCCAAGGTGTAGGTTTGCTTTTCAGCAGACACACTAGTGATGCTCTTCTAGGATATGACTGCATTAATGAAAGATTTATTACAGCAAAATTTAAAACAAAAATTAGGCTTGAATGTCATGTGTTGTTATGCCCCCATAGAGGATTCTGATAAGAACGAGAAGGATACGTTTCACAGCCAGCTTCAGGATATTTTGAATTCTGTGAAGGAAGGAGGTATTTCTCTTGTGCTAGGTGACTTCAATACTAATGTTGGTACTGACTCTAATCTTTGGGCAGGAGTTTTAGGTCCCTCTGGCATTGGTCGTTCCAATGGCAATGGGGAACGTCTTCTACAGGTAAGTAAGCTTAATGATTTGCGAATAACAAACACCAACTAAAAGCACTGAGGCATTTATATATATACATAGTTTCACCTGATGGGTTGCACAGGAATATGATAGATTATATTTTAATTAACCGCAAATGGGCTAGTTCAGTTAGGAATACCAGATCATACAGGGGAGCCGAAATTGTGTCTGACCATTACTTGGTCAAAAGTGGTTTGCAGCTGAAGCTTGAGAAATATTGTGCTAAGGTTAAAAAATTACCTTCAACACTGAAGGTTTGAAAGATCCAGATATAGCCAAAGCATACCATGATAGGCTACTTAGTCATTAAGACAATCGTGGTTTGCTTACTGCTGAAGTTGAGAAAGAATGGGATCAGTTTAAACAATATTTCCTTGAAACCAACAGTTATCTTTTGGGTAAATGGGAACAGAGGAAACAAAATTGTTTCAGTGATAAGGCTATTGAAATTATTTCTGAAAGAAGGAAGTGAAGGATTAATATAAATCAACACCCTATTAGTGCTAACGGAAGGCATTACAATGAGCTTAATAAACGTGTAAAGGATCAGTTAACAGCTGATAAGAATCTTTGGCTTGATTGCTTGGCTGACAGAGCTGAGGAACCAGTTAGACAGCACAACAGGAGGGGGTTGTACAGGATTGTTAAAGTTTTATGCGGGAAGAAACAGACAGGTACATTGGGATTAAGAGATAAACATGGCAAGTTGGTTGAGTTAGATGGCTAGGTGGTGAGCATTTCAGAGATGTTCTAAATGACGTGATTTTTTCTACCCCATTGTTTGTAATAAGGATAGATGCAATACTGGCTTTAATAATGACAATATATTACATTCCGAAGTCACTTTGTCTATCTCTAAATTTAAACTGCATAAATCACAGGGTTGGATGAAATCATCACTGAAATGATTAGAACTCGGAACATTTGTGTTGTTACATGGCTGACTGAAATTTTGAATATTTTCTATGATAATGGTGTTGTTCCTAAGGATTTTACTAGAGCTATTATTGTCCGAATTTTTAAGAAAGTGATAGCAGTCCTTGTGATAATTATAGCGGAATTAATTTACTTTCTGTTTCAGGTAAAGTTCTTTGCATGATTATTTTTAACAGAATTAAGAATTTTTTTGATGGACAACTGCGTGATGAACAGTTTAGATTCAGAAGTGGTAGGGGATGTATTGATCAGATATTTTCACTTGGCATATTCTTGAGAAATGTTTAGGGTTTCAAAAAACCTGTAGTTGCTAGCTTTATAAATTTCAAAAAGGCTCTTGACTCTGATGATCGATGTAATTTGCGATTGATTGTTAGATCATATGGAATACCTGATAAGTTAATGTAATGAAAGCTCTCTATAATAGCACTGAGTCGTATGTGAGGGTTGTACGTCTTTCAGTGATTGGTGTAGCATTGCTAGTGGAGTTAAGACAAGGGTGCATTTTGTCTCCTTTTCTGTTTTGTTTGGTTATTGATTATGTTATGCGAAATTCTTTGAAATGGAAAGTTTTTGGCTTTAAATGGTCTACAGATTTCAAAATTTCTGATTTAGATTAATAATAATAATAACTTTATTTATGCCTTAGTATGGCTATATATGTAGATTACCCCGCTAAGCCTTATAGCTTGTCAGCAGGACAGGTTACTTTCAATCACATGACAGGTTAATTAAAGAATAAGACATGTATAATGGAAAATAAACACATAATTAAAAGCAGAAAATAAAAGAATAGAAACAACAAAATGAAAAACACGAATTAAAACACAAACATGAAAAATTAAACACATTTATAAAATAAACTTATAAAATTGCAGAACTCGCATTGCACAAAAATATCACCTATTGTACAAGTCATCATTTCACATTAATATTGCAGATGATGCAGATGATTTGGCCCTGTTAGCTAATGATGTTGATGATATGAATTTCTTAATTAGGGCTGTTCATGAGAATGGTAATAGAGTAGGTTTGGTGATCAACAGAGAAAAAACTATAGTGATGAAAATTGGTCTGGCAGGTGGTGCTAAAGTTGCTTTGCATGGCTGCATTCTTGAGCAAGTGTCTCAGTTTAATTCACTTGGGAGCTGTGTTACAGATATTGGTCATGTGCGGCATGAGATAAATAGAAAAATAGGGATTGCCGCTGGAACTTTTAAGAGTCTATGGAGAGTGTGGAAAAATGAACGTGTACACCTAAAGAATAAAATTAGGCTGTATAATAGTTTGGTCCTTTCTAAGGTTAGTTATGGTTGCGAAACATGGACCCTTTGTAAGAAGGATAACAAGGAACTTAATGCCTTTGATTCTATATCTTGGGCATGGTGTGCAAAAAAGTGCTGCTCAGAGGTAAAACAACCCAACCCAACGAACCTGGGAACTGCAGATTAGGAACCTGGCGCGCTACCGACTGAGCCACCCTCGCCCCATCTGTTTTTCGGAAAAAGAGATGTTTTCATTTTGTTGTCTGTTTGTCTGTCTGTCGGTGTGTAGATGTCGAAAGGGTTTGTTTTTCAGAGACAAATTAAAAATTCATTTCATGTTAGAGAATTTCGCTAAATATAATCATGATGATGAAATATTATGGTTCTCACTTTCCGAATCTTCTAAAACTTTAAATTGCCCATTTAACAATGGAAATTGTTTAAAATTACGCACTTTTAAACGAATATTTGCAAGCGATGTATTTATGCTGAAAATTTGAAATTAAATGGTAGAATGTGAAAGTCATGAGCTTTGCATTTGCAACTATAAATTGTTCCCCGCGCATTGCAGATGATGCAGATGATTCAGTTGTATTTGATGATACAACTGTTTTGCTTTAATAGAAAATTGGAAAAATTCATTTTTATTTGCAACTAATGAATATTATAATTCACATTTTTCAAATCCTTAGATGGTTTCAATTTATGTCGTTAGAGGGCCCTAAATATGGAAGAGGCGAAACTTTTAACGGAAATCGCAAGTGATTTATTTATGGTAGAAATTTGAAACTTCATCTCTCTTTTCTGAGAGGGGAGTAAGAAAAGCAACTTTTTAAATATAAGGAATAAAATAGAAATATTTTTTTTTGTAAAAGTACTAAAAGAATTTTGCATTTTTACAATTATTTATTAATTTGAATTAAAACTTTTGAAAGGTGCAATAGTAGGTGACATTGAAATAAAGATAGTAGTTTGACACTGTAATAAACAGTTAGTGAAATACATTGAAAAGAAACAAACGTCCACTTCATTAAGTCGAGGACGACACTGAATTTATTCCTATTTCCATTATATATATATATACAGTCGTATCAGATACGACTGTATATATGCAAAATATGGGAATATATCTGCTTCTGTGGACAGGTGTGTGACACTTTATGAATGTTTGCTGTTACTCTTGGATAACTGCTACTTTTGGAGAGATAGTGGCCAGTTTAGATCAGACTGAATGCTGCCCTTCTCATCGATCATTAAATCATTAGGACATACAATGATGCAAGAAGAAGTTCCTTGCTTCTCTTCCTGCTATATCGGTTCGTTTTTAAAATCCCATTCGTTTAGAGTTGGAGAGGACGAAACTTCCGTCTGACGCGCTGAAGGATGCTCTCTTTTTCCTCAGTCGAAGTCATTCTGCTACTTCTTGCCTTTCTCCTCATCTTCCTTGTGAGATACCTTCCGCTTTCCCCTTCCGTTTCCCAGCGAGTTGATTAAGCACTTCAAGCAATCACGGCGAAAAGAAGGATGAAATGCCCTCAAGGATTGAATAACGTCTGACCGGTCAAATAACGATGGCTAAAGACTATGATGTCAGTTCGCATAGTTATCCCACATGTGAGAATTTAATAAGAATTTCAAATTTACTAGAATGCTGGAATGCGTAAATATTATAAAATATATACACTTTAGAAAAAAATAATTAAAAGAAAAACCCGAGAATATGTGAGCTCATAGAGAGGTGATCATAGACTGTTAAACTCCGATTCGGTCCATTCAAATTTTCCATTTCTATTTTAAATGGTCACGGTCTTACTATCATAATTCATTAAATTCGTGTAATACATCTGTTATGTCTCGATATCCGAGTGTAATATATATGTGATACATCTCTATATCTATCTGTGATACATCTATACTATCCATATTTGATCTATATGTGATACATGATGCATCTCCACACCATATTTCTTAGGAATATTCATCATATTTCACCATATCGTATTTGTTATTCGTGTATTTTACATAATGTCTCGCATTTCTATTATTATCTTTAATTTTCGATACTAGTGTGTATCGGGTGCTTTTTATTGAACAGGTCTCTGCTAATTAAATGTCTGAGTTCAACTCTCTACCGTGAAAGCTATTAAACTAATTATATAACTTGCCAAAATAAAATGTTTTTTTAAGGTCTTTTTCACTAAGATTTGGTAAACAGACCTTAACAGTTATAATGTAATATTTGCAGAGATTATAGATAAATAATATATTTAATTAATCAGACTTATTTTTTAGTTGTGGCAAAGTGTGCAGTACATGACAGGGCTTGGGTCCCAGATCCAGGGTCCAGAGAGCTTCCTAATGAAGCGCTGTAAGCTTTTGTCCTTTCTCATCTTAAAGAAAAAGTTGATCGGGCAGATATTTCTAGATACCAGTACCATTTGGGTCGCCAGGTTAAACAAAATTTCAATTTTTGGTCGCTACCTAAACGTTTGGGAACTACTACGATGGGATGTGATATTTTGTATATTTAAGATTGTAGGTTTTCATTTCTTAAAATTAGTTTTTGAGTATTTTTTTTATACATTGCTATACCGTAGTTAATTATTGATATACACATTATTTTGTTTGTCCATAAGGTGTGTATGCGTGTTAGTAGCAAATGGCGTTTGCACCACAAAACGTAGTTTATTACAGATCAGCGATCAGTGCATGTCCCATCTGAAATTCATTTTAAATGCAATTCAGGCTCTTTAGCAGTGTTCCTGTTTTGAGCAATTTCAGAAGTGTGGTTGTAATTATTTTCTTTGAATACAATTTTTTGCATGGTTTTTATGCAGAATTTGAATGCATTAATTTTTCCAGGGGAATGAAAACAAAGCCGTCCTGGTATATATTATTAATGCATATTAAATTGAAATTTAACCATCTTAAAATTCTATTAAATATGTTTCGTGAATCGTTTGTAACTGTCAAGCCCTCTCACAGGTCCAGAGAAGCTCAGATCACTTCCAAATTTTTCACACACCTAACCAAAATAAAAAATAAGTGTTAATACTATTTACGAACGTTTGCAATTCGAATTTGAAGAAAATCTATATAAAACAACCCCCCCCCCCTCAAGCAGCTGCTTGTCAGAGAGATCTAACAAAGGCTTATTATAATACGACATAGAGAAATTCTGTGAGAAAGGCGAGACCTCAGCATGACAACAGCAGAAAAGAAACATCCATGTCTTTATCCGAGGTTCGTTAGTTAAAAAATGATATCGTTTACTAAATCGCTTCTTTTACTGTTGTATCTAATATCAGAAGAGTAGCAAGTGTCCAAACCTAAAGTCCCCTCTGAACCTGAAACCCAGTCGAAGAGGCTCTTCTCTCCGAAAGGCGTGGCCATTGCCAAATTTTGCTATGTCTTACAATTACTGTGCCATCCATTGAACAGAATGGTATTTGCTAGTACCAGATGATGACACTATCAGATGTTTTACAAACTATACCACTAATCATTTCCCATATCCTCTATTCAAAGTCAAGAAGTTGTAACCATAGTTAAATCTCAATCGGAATTGACAATCTTCAAGATTCACGGTGTAACTCAAGAATGTTTATTGACGGATGGTAGTAGAGTGCTAGTTCCACTTCTTTACATAAACATTCACGCAAGTTCTATTCCAACATCTTCAAAAAGAAAATAACAGCGAGCGAGCAAGCCAGAGAAAGAGCAAAAAAAAAATCGTTTTACGTGAAACTTCAGAATCCAGAGCAGACGTCATTCAAGGGCTCTGCATGAAAGATAAACTTTCTGGTTTCTCCTTACTCGACGTATACATCGAACAAATATGGCAGCGTCTTGAACCTCTACTTTGCAGGGAGGAAGTCCAGAGCGAGGCATTGCCTAAATATAGCAGACCACGCAGAATCCCGCTTGCTGCGGTCAGTCAGTGGATGATCGAGCTGAAGCCCGGGAGGATAAGTCGAACTCCAGCCGTCTTCAACTGACTCGGCCCAGCTGCTCCGTCTCCGACAATAGGTCAGTTATATTTTCTTTAGTTGCAGATGTTTCAGAAGAGCCGCATTTGTTTTGGGTCATGTTTTCAGCAAATTGGATAAGATTGTTAGATACAAACAAATAGTTCTACAGATTTTATCAGCAATCGACTATATTATCAGCTTTATTATAAACACGAGTTTCACTTACAAATTGGAGTTTGAATCAAATATTCGTAATTAACCTACTCTACTCTACGTATGTCATTGCTGGAATAGAAATTAAAGTATTTGCTGAATGAAAAATACGACTGTATGTTTTTCAAAAAAATATAGCGATTTATCTAAAGGTCTAATAGAAAAGTATTATCTAAAACTCGTTCGGAAAATGTATGACTATACGTTTTTCAAAAATATATGTAAAATCTTCATTATGTAAACATTCGTTTCACTGGTATAGTATGAAGTAGGCTTATTACAGGTATTTGATTCAAGCTCTGATTTGTAGGTGCTATTCGTCTTTAACCAATTAATAGTTGGCTTTTTTTTTATCCCTGCTGAATTCCAAACCATTATATTTAATGCGAATATAAGCATTTCTTCCGTTTCTTCATGTTGAATATATCCGTTGTACACATTAAAAGGATGAAAGCAGTGAGGAAGACGAAATGAAAAAACTAGAAATAAACAAGAAATTAATTGCAGCCTTTTCTTTCCCAATCTAATTCATAAGGCAAGATTTGACAAATTCACGGCTGCAGAAAGGTTCGCGTTAATCCTAACTTTATATAACTATCCAACAAAATAAAAAGAAAATGTGAAAATAAAATGGAATAACTCATTTTCTACATTGGTCACTTTTAGCAACTGCATGATTTTTTATTATAAAGATTAGAGAAGGAAAATTTTAATAGAATAAAGTTTCCTTTTTCTAATAAGAAATCGCAAATAATTTCGCGGTAAGGTATATAATTCTCTATAAAGCAGATAATAATGTGTTGTACAAAATTCTGTTATTTGACTCCAGACGTTTTACCGTTTCTCAGGCTCCATTAACATTGAAAATGGATTTAGGGTAAATGGAGTAGGTACCTAGGCATGTACTGGAATAGGGCTTTTTTCTGTCGGAACCCATCGGCATGTCATTCCGGAAGTTGTTTAACAACTTCCGGAGGGCCTAGTACTTAAAGTTCTCGACTAACGCAACTCGGCGCAAAGGTTTCCTATGCCGTTTGCGCAATATCAACGACTGTCACTTCGTTCTCTGACTCCTGCTTCCAGGAAACTTATTTTTTAGAAAAAATAAAGACAACACTGGAAGGAGAACTGTGCATTCATCCTCTATAGTTGTGCATAGAACATGCTAGGCCTGTACCTAAAGTTCTCGACTAACGCCTTCTCTGGGCGCAGGGCATTAGTACTTTTCAATGGAGTTATTATCTTCTAGTGGGTAACAGCGGAAGGGGAGTGTTTGTCAGAGCAGTAAAGCATATTAATCTGGTTATTTATGGCCAGTTATTATTTTTATACCCTGTTCAGGAGTGGTTAGCTTCACAAGGTTTTAATAATGATCAGACTTGGGTTATCTGATAAGTTTTATAAGAACATGATTGATTATATATCACTTAACAGCAAATGTGTCGTTAACACTACAGGTCATGCAGGAGGACAGATATTCGGTCTGATGATAGGTTTCTTAATCATTGTATCAATCATGGCTTGCTTAAAAGTGAAGCTGAGAAAGAACTGGATCATTTTAAACAATCTATTCTTGAAATCAGCGATCTTCTTGTGGGTAAAAAAGGGCAGAGGAGACATAATCATTTGTTATCAAGTTTTTTTTTTCAGAAATAAAATCAGAAATAAATTTTTTTCAGAAATAAAATCAAGTTTTTGTCTTGATTTTATTTCTGAAAAAATGATTGTAAGGATAATCTGAATCAACAACACTAAACTAGGCTTACTATTATTAATAAGGCATAACACAGGACATTGATACTAATTTTTAGAGGGATTAATAAACACGTAAATGATCAGTTGAGAAGGAATCTTTGGCTTCATGGCCTGGCCGATAAAGCAGAAAAAGCAGCTAGAGAGCATGACAACAGAGAATTGCATAAGAACAGGGATCTTGCTAGCATGCCAAAATTAGAGAAGTAAGAGAACACTTTCTAGTTCGCTTACCAATGTAACAAAAATGCTTTAAAATGTTATTTATTCCAGCTAAGATTATATATCCTTTCACTATACAATACAAATTAAATGATATAGAATACTTTCAATTTAAGTATAAGGATACTAAGTTTTAGATTCCGCCACTAGACAAGGGAAAATAAAAAAATATAACGAATATTTATTATAACTAAAATCATTCAATGAAAAAGAGAGATTCACAAGAGACTTTCTCAGGGCATCACACCAACTCCACGAGGTCCTGATCAGAATCAAGTGAATATTAATTGGTTGAGAGAGTAAAATAGCTCTCTCCGACTTTGCAGTAAACCGAACTATAACTAAATTTTAAGATATAAATCAGTGCTTTTAAGGAAAGCAATTAAGATGATAGATTTAGTGCATATACGTTTATGATGCAGAATATCTTTCAATGTGTAATCAATTATTTGATGAGATTTTTTAACGTCTCTACCCTAACCATAGACCCTTATTTTTTTCACCTCTTAGTGGCGTGCCATTAAAAAATCATTGCCACACTTGTCATAGGTTCGCCATCCCTGTACTTGATGGAGCGGGGTGCTTTGTCAGAAGCACCCCAGGCTCCAGTCTCACCTGGGCCAGCGTTGAGAATTAACTCCTCAAAACTCCCCCAACCTGTCCTCTTTTAGTAGAGAACAGATATCGGTTTGGAAAGGATGCCGTTCGTCGGATGAATCCGTGGCCCAGTGTGCGGGAGAGCCATACCCTGGGCACGTTAAAGAACACTCTGGATGGCCTTGACGGGTGGCTCCCAACAGCTGTTCCAGTTGGTCCCCTTCTACAACCTTCTCTGAGCTTTCGGAGTTCTGATGACCTGGACATTTAGCCCATCGTGTGCCAAAAAGTGCCGCTCAGAGGTAAAGCAACCAAACTTCTTATTCCAACTCTCGATGAGCAAAAGTGGCAAGCTGTTATCACGGTAACATTTAAAGCATGCGGCATGCTTTTTGAGGGTGTTGTTAAAATTTATTTGTTTATTGTTTCATTATTTTATTTATTTTATTTGTTTATTTGCAGCCGCCGAAGCGGATACAAATAAACAACTAGAAAAAATTACAATATAGACGATGGTTATTAATAATGAAATATATATGGATAAAAGAGTTTTGTTTGCTGTTTCTTTTACTGACTCTTAAATATGTCATTTCGAACCTTAAATGCATTTTGTATATTACTGATCCACACATATTACAACTGGAAAAATATTATAGTTGGGAAGAACCGATTATTACTGAATTGGGACGGTGCTGCTGGTTAAACTCAGTGGTTTTCTTTCCGAACGCTCTTTTAAACTTTCGAGTCATTTTGGTTTTGCGAAATAACCTTTGTGTAGCGATAAAGTGTCTCTCAACAAAAACATTTCCGAAAATGATTTTATCCGCATTATAAAAAGCAAATTTCATACGAAGAAAAACAAAATGCCGATGAGATGAACAGTTTAATAGGTCATTATTTCCGAAATGTAAAAAAAGTAACTGTAAACCCTAATCTTTTAATTTAGACACCCTGCATCCTAATCATTCAATTTACAGCATTTCCGTCAGTAGTAGCATAGATGAGAGTTCTGGTACAGTAAAAGGGGCTCGAGAATTCTATGAAAATCCATGGGAAAAGTTATGGGAGATGAGGGAAAAAATATGTTTCTTGGGTTTTTTGTGAAAATATGTGTGAAAATTAGAATAAACGGGGGTGTTTTTTAGCACGTGAAAAACTAATTTAAGTTTTTTTGGGGGAGATGAAGTTTAAACTAATTTGTGAATTAATTTAAATGAATTAGGTTGAAATGAAGTGTGTGTGTATGAGATAAAATGAATTAGGTTGAAATGAGGTGTGTGTGTATTAGGTAAAATGAATTAGGTTGAAATGAGGTGTGTGTATATGAGATAAAAAACGATGTGTTTTGTTAGGTTATCATACACTTCACTGGATACAGTAGAATCAAAACTTTCTAAGCAAAGTCCAAAGTATTAATTCTGTTACCAAAGAAGAATATTAAAAGTTTTATCCAAAAGTGAATAAGTTTCTTATCATAGAAAAATATTAAACTTTTAATCAAAGTTCAAAGTACTTATTTTGCTACAAGGATATTAAAACTTTTATCTAAGCAACGTTCAAGTAATAATTTTGCTATTAAATAATAATATTTAAACTTTTATCTAATAAAAGTTCAAACTAATAATTCTGTTATCAAACCGAAACTTTGTGAAGTGTATGATAATTTAACATAGATGAATATTAAAATTTTAATCTAATCAAAGTTCAAGTAATCATTTTGCTACAAGAATATTAAAACTTTTATCTAACTAAAGTCCACGAAATAATTCCCGTTCCAGCTTTACAATTAAAGCTTTACAATTAAATGTATTTAAATCGTACTTATCTTAGATTGGGACTCTATACCGAAGGGGGAACTCAAACTGACTTCGAATCGCTTGAGATCTTTCTTAAATACTCAACCGAAATTTGAAAACCAAAACTGAATAAATTTCTTATTATAGAAAAATATTAAAATTTTCATCTAATCAAAGTTCAAGTAAAAATTTTGCTATAAGAATATTAAAACTTTTATCTAACTAAAGTCCACGTAATAATTCCCATTCCAGCTTTATATCTAAATCTATTTAAATCGGACTTACCTTAGATTGGAACTCTATACCGGAGGGGAAAGTCAAAGTGACTTGGAATCGCTTGAGACCTTCTTAAATACTCCACAGAACCAAAATTGAATCTTGAACTTTTGTTTTCGCTAAAAGAAATTTTCTGTTTGATAGCAAAATCCAAGTAATAATTTTGCGATTAAACCGAATTTTTTATCCAAAACCAAAGTTGAAGATTCAGTAGCAAAGTCCAAGTAATAATTTTTGCTATCAAACCGAAATTTTTATCCAAATCCAAAGTTCAAGATTCAGTAGCAAAGTCCAAGTAATAATTTTCCTATCAAACCGAAATGTTTATCCAAAACCAAAGTTCAAGATTCAGTAGCAAAGTCCAAGTAATAATTTTGCTATCAAACCGAAATTTTTATTCAAAACCAAAGTTCAAGATTCAGTAGCAAAGTCCAAGTAATAATTTTGCCATCAAACCGAAATGTTTATCCAAAACCAATGTTCAAGATTCAGTAGCAAAGTCCAAGATTCAGTTTTGGTTCTGTGGAGTATTTAAGAAGGTCTCAAGCGATTCCAAGTCACTTTGACTTTCCCCTCCGGAATAGAGTCCCAATCTAAGGTAAGTTCGATTTAAATTGATTTAAATATAAAGCTAGAACGGGAATTATTACGTGGACTTTAGTTAGATAAAAGTTTTAATATTCTTGTAGCAAAATGATTACTTGAACTTTGATTAGATTAAAATTTTAATATTCTTCTATGTTAAATTATCATACACTTCACAAAGTTTCGGTTTGATAACAGAATTATTACTTTGGACTTTTATTAGAAAAAAGTTTTAATATTATTGTTTAATAGCAAAATTATTAATTGAACGTTGCTTAGATAAAAGTTTTAATATTCTTGTAGCAAAATAATTACTTTGGACTTTGATTAAAAGTTTTAATATTTTTCTATGATAAGAAATTTATTCACTTTTGGATAAAACTTTTAATATTCCTCTTTGATAACAGAATTAATACTTTGGACTTTGCTTAGAAAGTTTTGATTCTGCTGTATCCAGTGAAGTGTATGATAACTCAACAAAACACATCGTTTTTTATCTCATATACACACACCTCATTTCAACCTAATTCATTTAAACTAATTCACAAATTAGTTTAAATCTCATTTTTAAAAAAAACTTAAATTAGTTTTTCACATGCTAAAAAACACCCCGATTTTTTTCTAATTTTCACACATATTTTTACAAAAACCAAAAGAAATATACTTTTTTCCTCACCGCCCCCCCCCATAACTTTTCCCATGGATTTTCATAGAATTCTCAAACCCCTTTTACTGTGCCAGAACTCTCATTTATGCTACTACTTTCGTCATCTTCCCAAATTTTTTCAATAAATCCAATAGCTTTTACCTCCAAACTTTTGTATGATCCCCTCGACTTTTTTACTAATTTTTTTCCTAGGTAAAAAGCACAATTTCTGAAACAAGAAATTCTGAGTTTTCTACCCCGAGAATTGGGAGAAGTAATTTTAGGTAGTTTAATTCATGTGCCCATTCCAAACAGATTAACTTATATATTAATACAACTTCCCTTTAAATTAATATCCTTAAAAGTTAACTTCTGCAAACACTTTTACATTTCCATTTGACAGATATAAATGGAGAAAAAAATGGGGATCGGAACCAAATTTGTGGATTACAAACCTGTCAATCAGTAAACTACTAAAAATATATGATACAAGAACAGAACGAAGTATATTTTATAATATGAGAAATCACTTTTTAATCTATTGATTTATTTTATATTTTTTTTATTTTACACTTAAACCTTTCGTTTGACATTTCTAAACTTACAAGAGTTTTCATAAATCAACTGTATTAATTTCTATGAATACTTCATCTTTTAAAAAGTTTTAGAATAAAGTAGCGAAAAATAATAGAAATAAAGATAAGGGATATAATAGAAATAAGGATAAGAAATAATAATATAAATAAAGATAAATAATATTAACTGAAATAAAGATAAGGAATAATAAGAGAAATACTTGCATTTTAATAATTCATGTGATATAAAAATAGATATCCTGCTTATATATATATAGCTAAAAGGTTTAGAACGGAAGCCTTACTTTAAGTAGAATTACTTAAGATTATCTTCAATGCCCAAAATATGGTTCTTAATAAAAAATTCTGATTTTACTTTTATTTGAAATTTTAGTGCCCTAAACAACACCCGAAATGGCAGATGATGAAAAAGATTTCAGGTGAGTCTTGAAAAACATTTTCATAAAAAAATAATACATAAGAATGCATTTTTTTTCTGCCAAATTATTTCTTGAATATGAAAATGCAATTTTTTAACTCTTGCTACTACAGCTTGCCAAACGTCTGTAAAATTAGCAGAAATCTGACATGTGCGAAAATGTCTTTAAAAAACTTTTTAAAGAATTTTGCGCGAAAAATCGTTTTACAATTTTTCAGGAACTTCAATATAGTTTTTTTTTTCTGTCATTATTTGCAAAAATTACTTTTACATTATTTTTTGTGGTTTGCAATTGTCCGAACACTTCTTGTGGCCTCTTTTAACCTGCCACTGTTTGCACCAACCAATTTATTTTAGAATGTGCTTAAAAAAAGTTCATCTTATTGCTGACACTGAAGTAAAGATTTTAAACACTGAAGTAGAGATATGACTGAATATAACTAACAATCATGCTTAAAATGGGAATAAACCATAATTTTTAAGCAACCATGGGCTAACGGGAAGTCCAACCAGCTTGTGTAATTTAATCTTCGAAACACGTCTATGCTGTTGTACGTTGTTGCATTAGGACATTGAAGGTTAATTTTAAAAAGGCCCTATTCGACATTATCTCTCCACCACATCCTAGGTCTCATTTTCCTGAGGCCTTTGGGCACATTTTTCTTCTCTTTACGTTTATTTTTAGTTAAGAATACGGACAAGTAGTCATCCATTGCACAATATACGGCTCAAAGTTAGTTACTGACTCGTTGGTTTGAGCTCATCATTACTTACAATGTCAAACAATCTATTGTGCAATATATTACATAAGCATCTAGAATCAAAAGCAAATTTCCTTTTATATTGTTTGCAAAAGTCGAAGTTTTATTACTATAGGAAACTTTAGAAAGGACCAAATTATCATGAAAATTTTTTCCAAATTATCATGCAAATTATTTCCCCAAAATCTCGACAGATTCTTAAGAATCATAGCAGCAATCTCTGTTCTGTTGACCTCTTGTCACACATTACTAGTATCTGTTACACATATCGATATAATTAAACTGAAAAACTTTTCTTGGGTTGGATTCTTTCACCTCTGAAGGCCACTTTTTTTCTTCACACAAATGGCTGATTATCAAAAGGAGTCCAAGTCTGGAGGGGGATCCAATCGACAGCTGTTGTTAAGGGACAAATGGTAGACTCGTCAAGGCCATTCAGCGCATTCTTTATGCAGGGTATTGCTTTCTTGAAGATGGCTTTAACGTTCCTTCCGACTAACGGTAGCATTTCAAAGTCCATCGGTGTCCCCTTTGTTACCGAGTGCAGGATGGGGGTTGGCGGTGATAAATATCAAAGCTAGAAGAGTTGGGAATCGAATATGGGAACTGCAGATTACGAGCGTGGGCAATACAACGTAAAACAGAAGGCCATTCAACTGAGTTATGACGTCGGCATCAATGCACCCAAAAATATACAAAATTCATAAATATTTATTTCTGTTATTTCTACTGATAAGTTTTAAAGTTTATCTTTATACTAATTTACATTTACAAATATACATTATTCAGGAAAATGTTTTCTTAACTATCAACATTGTGATAATGCTTTATATACAAATAAGAATATTTTTTCTCTAAATAATCTATATTTATAAATATAAATTTGTATAAATATTAATTTTGAAACTTACCAGTAAAAATAACAGAATTAAAGGTATAAGAATGTTGAATATTTTTTTTAAGGACAACTCTATTTATGTCGTAACTGGGTGGAATGGCCTCTTGTTCTAGGCGGTATTGGCTTGGCGCGCTGCCGCCCGAGCTACACCTGTTTACATATATATTGGGGGTAGGCCCGAATCTAGAAAAAAATCGAGAGATGGGGACGAGAAACACTATCGAAACGGAAAAATAAAAAAGGGTTTATTCCTCTTCTGAGCAAGAGACTGGATTTCTAATATAATTACGGTGACCATAGTTTTTGGAGAAAATAAAGGACAAATCAGAAATTGTTTCATAATAAAAAAATGCAGGTTGCATTTATTTGTTTCACTAAAACTAAAAAGCTTTATAATATTTATTATAAAATATAAGCATATAAATAGCATTTTAAACAATCATATTATTACTAAAATTTTAATTTTGATACTTTTCACAATAAGGAACTTTTTAATAAGTCAGGTTTGTGTTTTAAAAATTAATAAAACTGTATACAATTCATGTCAAAGTTGCATTTGGTATAAATGCATGCTTTCAATGTTTTGATTTCTAATTGGGTTTTTTCACTGGTGCACATATTGTTCACTAATGAAAATACTCGTTCAGTGGGGGCATTAGATCCAGGGAGACATAAGCAAAATTCAATGATTTTTAAAATGTTTTTAAAAGATACGTGTTTATCTGTGAAATATTTAAAAATTTCAACCCATTTACTTTGACAGGACTCGTCATTTGTCGCTATTCTTCGATCTTTCCACTGGTGACATAACTTTAATACACGAAACTTCGTCAAATAGTTTGCCGTCATTGATATTTAAGCTCCAGTGACTGGAAATGTTGCACAGAATGATAACACCAAGATGATTCTTTTACTGCTAACTGCTTTACTTTGTCATCGAAAAAATGTTGCTAACCAGGAGCGAGTTTAACGATTTACTCGATGAAGCCCTGACTTCAACTACTTTGTGTTTTGATCTATGTGGAAATATTTATAACTTTCTTTTACATTTTATCAGAAATAGATCTTATAAGGTAAAATTAAGAAATCATGTCTCTACTTCATATAAATTACTTAATGGCGTTGTCCAAGGGGATATATTATCCACGTCCCTTTTTAATTTATATTTAAACGATATACAAGAAATTTTCAAACCTGAAATAAAATTTGGAGCATATGCCGATGATCTAATATTCTGGACATTTCATAAAAATATTGATGTGATACAACATAGAATACAAGATACAATCATAAAAATCAATAATTACGTGAACGCTGGAATTTGAAAATTTCAAATAAAAAGACTGTAATATCATAATTTCACATTAGCAAAAAGCTACCAGAAGATTTTGTAATCACAATGAATAATAAAAATTTAAATATTGTAAATCACTTTAAATATTTAGGAGTACATTTTGATTTAAAACTGATTTGGAATAAATTTATAATAGAGGCTAAAAATAAAGCAAACAAACTTTATCATTTTATTAGATATCTAGGCAATTCAAAATGGGGATGTAATCAAAAAACTTATTATTATTATTATTATATAATTCAATTATTTTACCTAAATTTACTTATGGAATTGAATTGATCTATCATTTATCAAACACAAATTATACAATTTTAGAAAATATTCAACTAAAAAGTTTAAAATTCTGCTTAGGATTATTACAATGTACAAATAGACTAAACATATTTGCAGAAACAGCAATACCTCCTTTGGAAATTAAAAAAAAATATTTATTACATAATCTTTTATATAGCATTGTGTTAAAAAATAGAGATCATCCAATTACCGATAAAATAACAGAAAATTTTAATGATAATATAATAAATTCTTTTAATGACAAAGAACAACTAAAACACATTATTTACAACAACTTTAACGGGGATAAACAAATTCTAATTCCTTTTTGGACATCTTGTTTTCCTATTTTGGAAACTGAAATAACAGGAATAACCTCTAAAAAAATATAAACAAAGATAGCTTGAAAACACTAACTTTTATACATTGAGGAGAAATACCAAGACTTTATACACATATTTACTGATGGATCAGTAAATAATGAAACTAATAATTCCTCTGGTGCTTACTGTTGTCCAGAAACAAATTACGAATTTCAGTTTAAATTCAATAAATTAAATCCAATAATTACAACTGAACTTACTGCAATAATTTTAGTTATTAATTGGGCACTTTATTTTAAGGAAAAAAAAAAGTAATTTTCACTGTTTCGAAATCATCCATTGAAACTATATTTCAAAATCCTAATAATAACAATTTTAAAGTTTTGATTAATGACATTTTTATTTTAACAAAACTACACATAGAAAATAATAATGAATTACATATTCAGTGGGTTCCGGCCTACATAGGTATAAAATATAACGAAAGAGCTGATGTATTCGCAAAAAATGCAATGTATCTTAACTCCACCATAGAATCATTAACATTTTCAAATTTAACTAAAAATCAAAATAAAATAAAAACACTGGAAGAAACACAAAACTGGTACTCCTTACATGCTATAGACACACACAGATATAATATATCAGAAAAAAATACATCATTTAAAAAATTTGGTTTAAGTAAAAAAGAAATTTCTATTATAATGAGAAATAAAGCAAACTCTGCAGTTACTAAACCATTTTTATATCAGTTGAAAAAAGTAAATTCTCCTAACTGTATGACTTGTAATCAACGTGAAACTATTGAACGTTTGATTTTTCACTGTAAAAGATATAAAATAGAAAGAAACAAATATTTTTCTAACCTAAGAAAATATAATGTTAATACTTTTTCCTTCAAAACTATATTAGAATATAAAAATCAACGAATAAAAAAAATCATATTATAAACTTTTAATTACATTTTTAAAGGACATTGACATGTTTGACTTCCTTTAAAAAAAAAGAACTTGTGTCTGAATGAGTCTGCATAGAAAGCTTCTATGCGGAAATATTCATGTTGTTGAGTTTTCTTTCAACTCAATTGTTTTTTGATGTCTCTAAATACTGTGTCATTTTAGCTAATCTGCCATTATTCGCGATATTAAAATTTGCCGATCATTATTCCTCCTTTAATGAAAGGAAATTCTTCCTCCGACGTTTTGTTGAAAATACATTTTCTTTTGGGTGTCAAGGCAATGGGTCCAAAAATTAAAAATTAATATGTAGTAACAAAAACAATATTAAGCTTTACCTGCTCTAAAATGCAATACGTTTTGAACGTATACCATATGTAAAGAATTAACGTTGAGCCAAAGTACACCAGTGATAAGGCAACGTCAAAACTTTAAGACATTCACTCACTCTTACCACAGCTTCTACACTACACACAGAGTTAAGTACAATATGTAAGCAACCACAGATGCCGTGCCGCTAGCGAATGCCGCTGAAATCACAGTTTCATGTTTCTATGGGCCGTATGCTGCTCGCCAATATTCAATTTACTTTTCTAATTCACATAATAAAGGATAAAATGGCCATTTCAGGAAAAAATAAATCTAAAGGACACAGCAGTGAAATAAAGGACATATGGTCAACGTAAATATAGCATTTCCCTCTCCGTTTTACAGGTCATTCGTTGAAAAATGCATGAGACATATATAAATTGAATAATTTTTGCCTCTATTACTTTTATTAACATTCTGAAAGGAGGGAGGGGGATGGCCACTTTGCTCCCCTAGATCCGACCCTGATTGGGAGTAACCAATGAAAGTACCATCAGCCTCACCAATTCTCATTATTTATATTCCTACTTTACACTTATTTTCCCTCTGTCGATAAGGAATTCTGCTCTATTACCAGCTCATCAACAGCTTTAATAAAAGAGTTCATCTCAAAAACGTCATTTGTGAAAGGGCCAAATCATCGTCATAATCTATATTAGAAAGTTTCAAATCTGCAAATCAATGTTTCTCAGCCTTTGTCTTTTGGCAACACACTTCGAAAATAGCCTATTTATCGCGATACACCTGTACACACATTTTAAAATAAAAAATAAATACCCCCTCAAGCAGCTGCTTGCCACAGAGTGATATGTTTTGCTTTATTATGCAACTTTGAACGTAGGGGTCGCCTCATATTCGATCATCTGAAATAAATATCTGGTTATAAGACGAGTTATTTTGGTACAGTCAAAAACACGTTGTGACTTTCTTTTCAAGTATGGAGATGTATGATATCATATACGTGAGAAATGTTTTAGTAAAATAAAAATACTGTTAAAATAATTATGATAGGTCTTTTTTTCACTAATTAGCTTCTCCCCCAAAGAAAAAAACAAAACAAAAACAACAAAAATCCTAAAATAGATTTCAGAATAGTTCTTTTAGTAAAACAATCTACAAACTATGCCTCATGTTTCTTTTTTTGAATAAAATAAAACTTTTGATTTATAGCATTAATTTCTTTTTTTGGTCAAGAATATGCAACCAGTTTCATTTCACATAACGCGTGCAAAATCCTCATAAAAATCCTCATGCAGTCATGAGCTAAGGGGGTTCAACTAGATAGCACTTTTGTGTTTTAAACACGTCTGTCCTACAGTCTCTCTGGGGGCGGGGGTGGCTCAGTCGGTAGCGCGCCAGGCTCGTAATCTGTCCCCAGGTTCGAGTCCCAGCTGGTTAGCGTGGAGATTTATCTCCGCAAAATTCTCCGCCATGCCCACTATCAGTAGCGGACACCGATGGGCTTGGAAAAGCCGCCGTCCGTCGGATATGACGTTAAGCCGTGGCCCCGTGTGCGGGAGAGACATACCCTGTGCACGTTAAAGAACACGCTGGATGGCCTTGATGGGAGGCTACTATCTGTCTCCCAACAGCTGTTCCAGTGGGTCCTCTCCCGCAACCTTCTCTGAGCCTTCGGGGTCCATGTGACCTGGCCATTTAGCCCATGGTGTGCAAAAAAGTGCCGCTCAGAGGTAAAACAACCCAACCCAAACCCTACAGTTTCTCTCTGCACAAAATGCTGCTCAAAGGAGGTTGGTGGGTTGGGTTGTTTTACCTCTGAGCGGCACTTTTTTGCACACCATGGGCTAAATGGCCAGGTCACATGGACCCCGAAGGCTCAGAGAAGGTTGGGGGAGGGGACCCACTGGAACAGCTGTTGGGAGACAGATGGTAGCCTCCCGTCAAGGCCATCCAGCGTGTTCTTTAACGTGCACAGTGTATGGCTCTCCCGCACACGGGGCCACGGCTTAACGTCCCATCCGACGGACGGCGGCCTTTCCAAGCCCATCGGTGTCCCCTACTGACCGTGGGCAGGGCGGGGAATTTTGCGGAGATAAATCTCAACGCTGACCCAGCTGGGACTCAAACCTGGGAACTACAGATTACGAGCCTGGCGCGCTATCGACTGAGCCATCCCCGCCCCAGGAGGTTGGTGACTTCTTTCTAACCTCATCCTTACTTATACAGTCATCCCACTTATCTTGCTTACAAAGGTTTCCCTATGCTCAGCCAAAATATTAGATTTATAACTTTTTTCACAAATAGCAATGGAAGGAATTATGGAATGTTAGATGCCAGATTTATCAGCATTTAATTCTGGATTTTTTGAAAATAAAATATTTACCAAAAATAAGACTAGTTTAATTTTAATAGGACACCTTTTAGAGTCATGCAGTAAAAAATGCATCTGGTAATGAAAAGGAAATTTTATTTAAAAAAAACCTAATGGACAGAAATAATTATTATTCATATAAAAAGAAAGACTATTTATTTCTGAATAACAAAAAATAATTTTTTTTTACTTCTGGAATTTTGCAAATTTTTTCTCAGTAATATACTTTGAGAAATGTCGTCTTTTGTTGGTCTTGACATTTCTCAAGGGAATGAACAAACGCTGGAATTCGTTTGCCAAACAGCCAATCAAACAGAATAGGCCATGCTACATGCCAAAAGAAAGAGCTTTTAATTGCAGTTATGAAAATGACCAAAAGTCAAAGAAAAAGATAGGTAGGTAAAATTTGATATGTATTTAAAACACATCGCAAAGTTTTACTCTACATTTTATTTTCCATTTTAGATTCAGCAAAATCTTTTGCCATATTTTCAAAAGTATTTCATTACTTTAATAAAAATAATTCATAATATTTCTATCCTTTATTTAACTTTTTGAAATTGCCTATTCACATGAGGACTGATTTCCGTGCCAAGGAAATTCTTTTGCTTCCGTATCCAAGACTTGATTAATTTTCAGGAAACGATACAAGAACAATTTTTTCTTACTGGAAAACAAAGAAATAATAAAAGAAAAAAAATATAATCTATGCGATGTTAAATAAAATGTCCACAGCAAAAAGATGTAAGTTAATCCCATACAACATAACTCTGGAATATTGATAATTATTGATCGGTCGGTAGATCGATAATTTACGTAAATAAAAGTAATTCTACAGGATTGAAAACTAAGGTTTGATTATAAGAAGGGAAATAAAATACTAACTTTATGAAGGAAGTTTATATCTAATTTCTTGGGAGGAACCTCCTGAAAAAGCTGCCAGCGTCCTATCTTCCTTTGAAGTGAATATGAATTCAGTGACTCGTTGGCCCAGCGATATGCTTTAGGTTTATTTTCTGCTATTTAGAGTGCATAGAGAAAGATAGGCATTTTTAAAATAAATTTAATTTTCGTATTTTTTTTCCTGATAGTAAGGAATTAATCTCGGTGGTGGTCGCGCTTTGGTGTTTTAGGTTACACACAATTTCTGAAGTGTTGTTATAAAATAAGGATAAAAATTTTCTTCTAAGCACTAAAATCAATGTAAAAATTTGAACCACCACAATGGAGCTTTCACTGAAATTCACATAATTCGATGACATTGTTTTAAACTCTTATGTATTTTCACGTAACTCTTCTTCTCGTAACTTTCACGTTATTATTTCTCTCCTGCAGATAAGCAGATGCTTTGCGGGTCATTGGTTTAAACTCTTGTACAACTAACATGAATATGAACAAAGATTATTATTATTATTAAAAAAAGAATCTTTAGCATCTGCATGTTCACTTGTCCAGCGGAACTTGAATGCTTCCCGGTGCAGAGCCAAGAAGACTTTACAATTTGAGCAACGAACTTCGCTGTATGGTGTAGAAAAATCAGACTCGATTCACCTTATCACTCTTCTTAATTCATTCTTTATTGCGTTATTTTATTCTTATTTTTGAAATTTACATTTTGTCTCTGCATTTTCAGTTTATAGATCACCATCTTATGCTTCTCATGTGTGCTCGCCGGAATGCCTATCTCTCCACTAATTGGTGAATCAGTGGCGAACCGAAAGTGGGAACTTTCAGCACTAAGTGCAATACTCAACCCACTATCTTCCACGGGAAATTGTTTCATTGTCTGTTTTCCCGTGCTGTGTGTTTTATCATCGTTTTTCGCATTCTGACACATGTGGTATGGCACGGCATATAGCAGCATCAACAACAGATTACTAGCTGTGATTTACCGACGCTCCTTTTAGTTCTTTAGTTTCAGATTACCGATTTTCATTATAGTAGTACCAACTCGTAGCCCATAGAGGTAAACAGACGCCCTTCTCTCTGTACTCTCATAAAACTATCATGAAAACAGCCCTTAGTGAATATACCTTACTTCAAATCCCATGATTCTTGGGTGGTTGTTATTAACCACATGATTACTTCTGCTCTATGAGATTGGTACTTTCAGATCATTGATGATTAAATTCAGAGAAATTTACGGCAAGAACACTAATTGCTTCACAGTCCACCTGATGAATAGTTAGCGGGCTTGGCTACTGAGCAATGGGACCTGGGTTTCAGCCCTGAATGAGGTTGGATATTTCTTTTATTTGTTTTTTTCCTGCTGAGGTTTCGCCTTTCTGACATTTCCTCTCTAGGGGTTATTATGCTGATCGACTCTTGTCAGATCTATGCTAGAACACCTATGTGGTGTGAAAAACTGATGTCACACTGAAAGTCATTATATGCAAATTTTAATATATACATGCTTATGTTATTTACATAAACTTATGAACCACTATTTCGTTCTCTAATTACCGACACTAATAAAATATCTTGGCCGTTAACACCAGTGGACGCAAGACTCTGGACAAAAGAAAATGTCTGAAACCCTGAGAATTAAAAACCAAATTTGTCTGATCTCTAGAAATTGCCTAATGTAGTCGGCCTTTCAAAATTCTCGCTTTTTATCACTGTATCATTCCTGTTCGCAATATGTAACTGGTATCATGGATCCTAGCAAATCAGAAGGACACTCCGCTCACCACAGAGCTCGCATCTACAGATCTCTCGATTTCCAAGAGGACAAGACTTAACATATTGTAGAATTATTTACGTCACTCATCCATTTACCCAAAATGACTGTTTTCTTGTTGTTGAGGAGACACTGGGTAGCGGAAATCTGCATTGGTAGGAAAACATCGCTGGTAGGGAATCAGTTTACTTTCTGTTCCAGGTAAAGTCTTTTCATTATTGTGCTTAATAAAATTAAGATTTAATTGATGAACAACTGCGTGATTATCAGTGTGATTCAAAAGAGGTAGGGGATGTATAGATGAAAAATTTCATTTAGGCAGATTCTTGAGAAATGATTAGAGTTTCAGAAATCTGTGGTTACTAGCTTTTTGCCTTTTATTGATTGTCATAATTTATGGCTGATCGTATGACATAACAAATTAGTTACCGCAATGAAAACATTCTGTAATAACACTGGGTCGTGTGTGAGAGTTGGTTAGGTTTGTAGGAGTTGATTTACCATTGCTAGTGGAGTTGACAGGCGTGGAATTTGTTGTCCACTTCCCTTTCGTTGGGTCATTCATTATGTTATGCGGAACTCCCTGGAAAGGAATTCCGTGCAATAAATTCGAGCCTTAAACAATAAAAGAAGCAAGAACATTAATTTTGGCCTGAAAATTCATTTCAAGTAAATTTATTATTATATTTTGCATTTCATACAATTTACATTTCATGCAATTTGGGTTCACATAAAACAAATAATTTTTAATTTATTTGTACAAATTTAATAATATTTTTTTTTCTATTTGTTTAATTATACGTTTGTTAAGTAATAAAATATATGATATTCTTAAAAATTTATTTCTTACTACAAGTAATATTTCGAAACTTTAAACATCCACAAGAGAATCAAACTCAACTCTGGAATTACATTTTTAGGAAAAATAATAATACAATAAAAATATAATTATTTCTATTTGAGAAATATAAGTTTCGCAATTTATCATGATTATTGGTTCATAAATAGTACCAGTATTAATTACATTTATATATAACAACAAATGTACAATATTTTAATCATTTTTCTTAAGGATCATATTAATATCAATAAATTAATTAATACATATTTTAAAACATTTCGAAATTTATACATTTTAATTTAATTTTTTATTACTTCGGACAATTTATTAGAAAATTTCCGTGCTAAATATTGTTACAATTTTTAATAGAAAATTGCACGCGAGTAAAAGAGTGCTTACCAACAAAAATTATAAATGAATTAATTTAAATACAGGCGACCAGATCACAAAAGAAAAAAAATATAATCTAAACACAAATTTATCTACTGTCAGCACGAAGTCGAACCATCAAGAGAAAGCTTTACAATTCTGGACTACATTGAAAAATAGTTGTAATAAAATTCTTACAAACTATATTCAAAGCATAAAACTAATCTTTATGGAATATTCATCAAGGGACACAAGTACCTTTGTGAATGAACTTACAAATTAACACGTTTCACCTTACCAATTCTTTTTACACATTAAGATCACCACACGTTAGACGATGAACTCTTCTTATGAAGAAATTAAAGCCAGCCAGCCACTTACTCGACTAGCATGTTGCCTCTTCGGTTTGATCGCCAAATTTAGAGGTCCAACCAGATTGTGCAATTTAGTTCTCCAAGTAAGTCTGTCCTGAGCTACATCTGCTGCATCTGGCCACTGTACACCAATTCTGATAAGGTCCTGTTTCACATTGTCTGCCCACCGCATCCTAGGTCTCCCTCTCTTTCTGAAGCCTTTAAGCACACTGTTCATAACCCTATTCGCCAATCTGTAATTTTCCATACGGGCAACATGGCCAAACCAGCGGAGTCTCTCTCTGCACAATATGCTGCTTGAAGTAGGTTGGCGACTTCTTTGCCTAACCTCATCATTATTACAACGTTAAACCACCTAATGCCCAAGAACCTGCATAAGCATCTAGAATCAAAAGCATCAAGTTTCCTGTTATCTTGTTTACCAAAGGTCCAAGTTTTCACTAACATAAGTAGTAGCATAAATGACAGTTCTGGCACAGTAAGAGGGGCTCGAGAATTCTATGAAAATCCATGGGAAAAGTTATGGGCATGAGGGAAAAAGTATGTTTCTTGTGGTTTTTGTAAAAATATGTGTGAAAATTAGAAAAAATGGGGGTGATTTTTAGCATGTGAAAAACTAATTTAAGTTTTTTTTTTGGAAGATGAGGTTTAAACTAATTTTGTGAATTAGTTTAAATGAATTAGGTTCAAATGAAGGTTGTTTGTATGAGAGAAAAAATGGTGTGTTTTCTTGAGTTATCGTACACTTAGTGGATTATTCGGTTGTAAAAGCCCCATGTAAATCGATGTTTCTTGTGGTTTTTTCTGAAAATATGTGTGAAAATCAGAAAAGAAACGGGTGTTTCATGTGAAAAAATAATTTAAGCTTTTTGGGCAGACGAGAACCAATTTGTTTAACTAATTTTCAGAGAAAATGAGGTGTGTGTGAAAGAGATAAAAAACGATGTGGTTTGTTGAGTTATCATACATTTCACTGGATTATTTGGTTGTAAAATGCCAGGTAAATCGGAAAATTTGACAAAGTCAGACAGTTTTGCGAAATATATTATAATAATATTATGAGATGGAATGTAATATTATAGATGAAATCTTGAAATCACGAGCAACTACAAAATCGAAAATTGAAGACACTATTTTGGGAGAGGAACGAGTTAAAGAAACCCTCGAAAAATTTCACAAGCCAGTGGTCGAACGGTTAAAAGGTCTGGAAACTGTGCGTGGACAAACCATGAAAAACATACAAGATGTAGTGAAAACTTTAAAGCCAGAAGAGCCCACTGAGATGCCAGAAAAAACGTTCGTTTATAATCCAGATTCCAACTTGCAAGATGAAATATTAAACCAATATGAACTGAAACTTCCGAGTGATATCTTACAGGCGAGAAACCCCATTCCTGAGCTGAAAGAAATGATTTACCAAACAATCGGGCATCTTCAGAAACTGGGGGGCAATAAAATAAGGCTACAAAAACCAAACGCTATGGTAGAACTACTGAAAAATATCGAATTATCGATAATCACATTGAGGCAATTAGAAAATATTTAAAGTCGATTAAAATGATGCTCACAGTAATAGAAAATCAACAGTTTGCTTCTGGACTATACAAGAGTTTCGACGACATATGCGAAAAATTATCAATTTTGGTTGCCAGTAAACGAGCTGGAAACTCCAGTACAGAAGTAGTAAATTGAAATTGTCGAAAATTTGGATATTTTGCTAAAAAACGATATTATTGACAAAAAGGAACATAAGATTATATTCAATAACATCGGTATTGTTTAGAAATTTACTCTTGGACACACACTAGAGTCATGTCTATTTCAACTTCGGATTATGGAAAAAAATTCGATGATTTGCATTATCGGACTATGATTTTTTGACCATGATTTTTAGCTACTGTATATAATAAAGAGGGTATAACTGCTAACTCAAAGATGAGCGCAACTATTTAATGTACCAAATGTCGGGTATTTATTCGCAAATCCAATATGAACCGTCATATGAAAATTGCATGCACTCCTCGCACATTTGAAAAATGCGAATTTTGCAATTCCACCTTTAACAGAAAAGACAATTACAATCATCATCTGAATCAATATCATATAAATAAAAGCAGTGCTTTTCGGAAAACGTTTCGCAAATATAAAATTGATAACATAAATGTCAGAGAAGACATAAAAAGTTTTCTGGAGAAAAATAACAATAAATGGAAACAAATAATTGGGAAGAAACTCAGTCAGCCTCTAAAAGTTAGATTCATATTACAAATAAAATTTAAAAAGCAAACGGATCCCGAAGGACAGAAAAAAATACATGCACATTTTTCAACATGTAACGAAATAATCAGTTTGCCTACCGATCTCAATGAATTACTAAAAATGCTTATGATAAAATTGATAACGACTTTGAAAATTTTATACAAAAGGGAAGTGGATGGGTGTTTGACAAAATACTTTCTATGGAAATTCAAGTGTCTCAGTTGGAGCATCTGCTTTCGTAAATTTACCACAACATATGAAATCTACAAAAGTTATAGTGAATGTTAAAAACTACGACAACAAATGTTTCTTGTGGTGAATATTATCAGCTCTACATCCTGCTAAAGACAATCCGCAACGTGTGAAAAAATATAAAATATTTGAAAACGTCTTAGACACATCTTCATTGACGTATCCAGTAACCCTCGATCAAATCCCGAAGTTCGAGGTTTTAAATAATATTTCTATAAATGTTTTCAATTCTAAGAAAGATGGATTGCATACGTTATATATTTCACAGAATCCTGTTAAAGAACCCATACAACATTTACTTTTAAAAGACAGCAATAATTCTCACTATTGTTGGATTAAAAATATTAGTAGGGTTACAGCATACCTTTCAAGACATGATGGTAAATTCTATCCCTGCCCATACTGTCTTCGTAATTTCATTCGCGACGATTTATTAAAGAATCACGTAGATAATTGCAAATCAAACACTTTACAAACTATCAAGTTTCCCGAAGCGAATAGTACGAAATTCCATATGATTAAAAACGGTTTGAACCACCCATATGTGATTTATGCAGATTTCGAATGCTTTTCGAAATTTAGAAGAATTGAAAATAATCCATGTAGGGTGCGAACTAAGTATTTTGCAGCGTCAGGATTTGCATATATTATAGTTGGACCGGAAGATAAACTGATCGAAACCAGAACGTACAAAGGAAAAAATGTAACAGAACAATTTTTGAATGAAATGATCGAAGCCGAAACTTTGATCAATGATTTGAAGAAAAGAAATGTTAAGATGACTGATTTTGACTGGCAAATTTTTACTGGAGCAAAATATTGTAATATATGTGGGAAAAGTCTAGGTACTGAGAGAGTAAGGGACCACGATCACTTAACTGGAAAATACAGAGGTGCTGTTCACAACAAATGTAATCTTCGATACAAATTCTCACTTGAAATTCCAGTGATGTTTCATAATCTCAAAGGATTTGATGGTCACTTTATAGCAAAAGATTTGTGGAAATTTAAAGATAAGAAGAAAATTTATTTTATTCCACAAACTACAGAAAAATATATATATGCATTAAATTCGGTCAAATTAACTTTATTGATTCATTCATGTTCCTCAGCTCTTTACTGGATTCACTGTCGAAAAATGTGGAAAATTTCTACATCCTAAGTCAATACTGCAGACAACACAATCTGAATGACTCACAGAAAGAACTTTTGAAAAGCAAAGGAAGTTTTCCATATGAGTACTTGCAACAGAGTGCTCAGTTTTTGCAAACGTCACTTCCATCCAAAGAGAATTTCCAAAACAATGAACAATACGAAAGAGCTCAAATGGAAATTTTTTGTGGAAAACCTTTCCTATTTCTACCTTCGGGGAATATCACGATCTGTACATGATCACTGATGTATTACTGCTGGGAGATGTATTTGAAAACTACAGAAATTCGTGTATGAATAACTACCAACTCGATCCTTGTCATTATTTTAGCTCTTCTGGCTTATCCTACGCTACCTGTTTAAAAATGACAGAAATTGAGCTGGAACTTATAAAAGGTGATAAGTATTTTTTTCACAGAAAGAGCTCTGCGAGGAGGAATATCTTTAGTGCCTAAGAGGTTTGCACAGGCCAACAATCCTTTAGCAGATCCATATGAGAGAAGCAAACCACAAAACTATATCATGTACTTTGATTCAAACAATTTATATGGCTGGGAAATGTCTCAACCTCTTCCAACTGGGTAAATGATATTGACTTGTTTGATATTCCAGACGACAGCAAAAAGGGTTATTTCTTCGAAGTTGATCTAGAATACCGGCAAATCTACACGATTTACACAATGATTTCCCCTTGGCTCCTGAAAAATTGAAACTCTCTGATAGTAATTTATCATTATTGATTCCAAATCTGTTCGACAAACAAAATTATGTCGTTCACTATAGGTTACTTAAACTCTATGTGGAACTGGGATTGAGGGTGAAACAGGTACATAGAATCTTGGAATTTAATCAAAAACCATGGCTGAAACCTTACATAGAAAATATTTTATACAACAAAACGAATTAATGCCATAAATAATCTTAAAAAAGACTTTTTCAAACTGATGAACAATGCTATAATTGGCAAATGTTAAGAAAATAAGAGAAAGAGAATAAAATGCCACATTGTGAATACTGAAGAAAAGCTTAAAAAATTAATTGCAAATCCTAGGTAAGTTTCTTGTGTTGAACTTGCAGAAAATTTCGTAATTCTCCATATGAAAAAGAAAAATATGACATTAGATATAAACCATATTACATTGGTGTAACGATTTTGGAGTTGAGTAAATTACACATGTATAATTTCTTCTACAATTTTCTGAAACCAAAATTTAATGCAGAATTGTTATTTACCGATACTGTATCCTTCTGTGTCGATATCCAAACAGATGATATATATGAGAAATTTAACTCAGACTACTTTTATTTCTCAAATTACCCTACAAACCATGCATTATACAGTGAATCAAATAAAATGGTTCCAGGAAAATTTAAAGACGAATTAAAAGGTCTTCCAATCAAAGAGGTTGTTGCGTTACGTCCAAAATTGTATTCTATTGATGCTGCAATTCCCAAAAAAGCAGCTAATGGAGTTACAAATGAATTTAGTCACGAAGATTATCGGGAATGTCTATTTGATGGAAAAATCGTATATATGCAACAAACGGAATTTCGATCGGAACAACATGATATACATGTATACCAAATTAAAAAAATTGCTTTATCCCAAGAATACACAAAACGACAGATCAATGGAATTCAAACTTATGCTTTTGGAAATTATAGAATCTCAGATGTGTATGGTAGAGCAGGCAATACCATTTACAAAACTGTGAACTGAAAACAAATGCAAAAAAAATAAGTATTAATGAAACATTTTGAAAACTGTACCAATTTGTAATTCTTTAGAAATGCTAAAAATCATTGTGTTTATTCTATCTCTCAGTTGGAAGAGGAACCATAGGGATTTAAATTTAAGTGGTCTCGATTCAATTTCTGTGAAATCGTATGGTCTGAAACCCTTTGTAATAAAATTAAGAATAATAAACTGCTTAGAACAGCTTTGTACAAGCGACAAAGGATTAAACATCCCAGCAGTTTATCTAGCTAAAGTCAAATATATCTTTTTTTATTCGGCCAACACTAATTATCTTTTTGTCAGATTAGAGAACTTGATAAATCATAACTGTCAATGTTAAAACCAAGCTTCTAGCTCGATTAGAACAAAAGTTATTGTAACACAAAATCTGAAATTACCGAACCTGCAAAACTTAAATGGGTCGAGACCGCTTCCAATACATTTAACGTATAGTATTTGCCGAATGGAACACAATGATATTAGTTTGAGTTCTGTTGCTCTATTAGAAGCTGAGCTATGAAGCCTCAAAATTTAGAGGGGTTCGACCCACTTTGTCGTCTAGAAAACGGTTTCAGACCGATTATTCTTTCGTCAGATTATAGAACTAGGTAAACCCCAACTATTAAAATTGAAACCAGGATCTTAGCACAATTAGAATGGACATTATAATTCGACAAATTCTTAACATTTCGAACCCAGAAAACAAAAACTAAGAGGTCGAGACTGCTTCCAATGATGTTAAACGTACATTGCTTCCCGAATGTAATCTAAAGACATTAGTTTGAGATGTGTGGCTCAATTAGAAGCAGAGTTATAAGAATGCAAATTTAAGATGGTTCGGCCAAGTTTCTAGGCTAGGAAACGGGTCCGACACCGTTTCCAGTTGAATTAACGAAATGAGTACCAGTACTAGAACGTGATGTTGATGAAAAAACCGAAAACATTTCGAAATCTTAAATGAGAATCAGCAATGTGTTGTATGCAAAAGGTTTTGAACCCAGAAGTCCTTAAGTAACGGGGTCGAGACCAATACCCACATGTTCAAAGTGTAGTACACCCCGAATGAAATCCAATAATATTAGTTTCGAATCTGTTGCTTGATTACAAGTTATGAGATCATAAATTTAAGAGGGTTCGACCCATTTTATCGGCTAGGTAAGTGGTCCGAACCCGTTTCTGGTCAGTTCAGAAAATAGTGTCTGCTTAGTATTATTGAATAACACCACAATGAGCTCTGTAGCATAATTAGATCAAAAGTTATTTCAACTTTTAAATTGCAAAGAATTAACACTCCCTCCTCCTCGCCTCTATCCTCCTCTCCTCTTTCATTCCTCCTCGCCACCCTCCTCCTCCACCTCTCCCATAGAATCAATGTTATTTAAAATACTGATCAATATTACAAAGTAATTCAATCGCACTGGTTTAATTTTTCTGCAGCTAGATATCCAAAACACTGCTACAAAAACTTATTATTTTAGATTTGAGTTAAAGTTCATAATACTATTTTGTTTTTAATTTTGTTTCTTTACTCACTGCTAAAATATGAGTTGCTGCCGAGTATGGTATAAAAGACAATTAGCTTTAAACATTAGTATTGCTTCCCTTGATATTGAATGAGACTGCTCATCTACATAAAGTCTTTTAGGTCTCAGTACATGAGACCTCTTTGCGGGGGGGGGATCTGGGGGGGGGGTGTTAGTTGGTTCCCTGTACCAGCTAGCCACATGGTTTCTGCAGTTGATTACAGTAACTATGGGATCGCTCGGACCGTGGGGGGTCTAGCAGCGGTCTTAATCACGGACTCCAGTTCCAGTTGTGTCTTGTACACAGCTGGAACTGGAGAAAGAGGATTTTTCACAGCTGAAAGAGGATTTTTTTGTGCTGGATCGAGGCAGAGAGGAGGGAACAGAGAGAGGAAGACAGAGCAGAGGGGTGGAGGGGGAAGAGAGGAAGAGAGGGGGCAGAGGGGAGGAAGGGACAGAGGAAGAGAAAGGGCAGAGGGGAGGAGGGAACAGAGAAAGAGGAGGGCCGTCCATCGAAACGAACAACTTCACGAACCATAAGAGATTTAGTTCGAGGCCATTGTTCTTTTGAGGAGACTGATTTCCATTTAGCACGATAAGAGTTGTTCTCTCTTTACAAACTTCACACATTCTCAAATTATTCTAACCTACATTACTTTTCACTTCAAATTTTTTCTAATTGTTTAAAAAATTAGCCTAAATCACTTTTCACTTCCAAAAAAAAATTTTTTTTTCATCTAATACCCACTCTTCATACATTCACAGATATTCAAAGTCTATCTTTTCATCAGAACCCCCATAAACGTCATTTTACCTGTTGATTTTGTCATTTGCTTCAAACAAATTTCGCAAAACTGTCCGACTTTGTCAAATTCTTCAATTTACCTGGCATTTTACAACCAAATAATCCAGTGAAGTGTATGATAACTCAACAAACCACATCGTTTTTTATCTCTTTCACACACACCTCATTTTCTCTGAAAATTAGTTAAACAAATTGGTTTTCGTCTGTCCAAAAAACTTAAATTATTTTTTCACATGAAACACCTGTTTCTTTTCTGATTTTCACACATATTTTCAGAAAAAACCACAAGAAACATCGATTTACATGGGGCTTTTACAACCGAATAATCCACTAAGTGTACGATAACTCAAGAAAACACACCATTTTTTCTCTCATACAAAAAACCTTCATTTCAACCTAATTCATTTAAACTAATTCACAAAATTAGTTTAAACCTCATCTTCCGAAAAAGAACTTAAATTAGTTTTTCACATGCTAAAAATCACCCCCATTTTTTAATTTTCACGCATATTTTTCACAAAAAACCACAAGAAACATACTTTTTCATTCATCCCCCATAACTTTTCCCATGAATTTTCATAGGATTCTCGAGCCCCTTCTACTGTGCCGGAACTGTCATTTATGCTACCACTAACATACCTAACTCTAGATAAAACCAAACTCTTATTATTTGTTATTTTAGTATTTAGGTGTATATGCCTATTTCTCCACAATCTCCATATATTTTTAAAAGCCCTGGCAGCAATCCCTATTCGTCTGTTAATCTCATGCCGCACATCACCATTATCTGTTACATAGCTCCCAAGGTAATTAAACTGTGACACCTGCTCAAGACTGCAACCATTCAGATTAACCGAACCACAGCCTGCCTGTCCAATTTTCATCACTTTAATTTTCTCTCTGTTTATAACCAAACCTACTGTACTACCAGTCTCATCAACAGTTCGAATGAAAGAGTTCATCTCATCAACATCATTTGCCAAAAGGGCTAAATCATCAGCATAATCTAAATCAGAAATTTTCGTTTCTCCAGCCCATTTAAGGCCAAAATCTTTCCCTTGAAGTGAATTTCGCATAACATAATCAATAACCAAACTAAAGAGAAAAGGAGACAAAATGCACCCTTGTCGAACACCAGAAGTAATGCTAAACCAATTGCTACAAGACTTACCAACTCTCACACACGACTCAGTGTTATTATAGAGAGCTTTCATTATGTTAACTAACTTGTCTGGTATACCATATAATATCACAATCAACCACAAATTATGACGATCAACAGAGTCGAAAGCCTTTTTGAAATCAACAAAGCTAGCAACCAAAGGTTTCTGAAACTCTAAACATTTCTCAAGAATCTGCCTAAGTGAAAATATCTGATCCACACATCCCCTACCACTTCTGAATCCATATTGCTCATCACGCAATTGACTGTCAACCAGATTCTTAATTCTATTTAGCACAATCATGGAAAGAACTTTACCTGGAACAGAGAGTAGGCTGATACCCCTATAGTTATCACAACAACTGCGATCACCTTTTTTGAAAATAGGGATAATAATAGCTCTGGTAAAAATCCTTATGAATCATGCCTTTATCGTAAAAAATATTCAAAATTTCAGTCATCCAAGTGGTAACCGAAACATTCCCAGCTCTGAGCATTTCTGTAGTAATTACATCTACCCCTGCGGATTTATGAAGTTTAAGTTTAGAAATAGCCAAAATATCTTCAGATTGTGTTATAGGGTCAACATTAAAGCCGTCAAAGCATCTATCACCATTATAAACAATGGGAGTAGAACTTACCACATTGTTTAGATCATCACTGAAATGCTGATCCCACCTAGCCATGACGGAATCCTCACCTTTTGTACCTTACCTTGTTTATCTTTCAATCCTTGTATACCTGTTCGTTTTCTACCACACAAAACATTAACTATCTTGTACAATTTTCTGTTGTGCTGTCTACCTGCTTCCTTTGCTTTGTCAGCCAAGCCTTCAAGCCAAAGATTCTTATCAGTACCTAACTGATCCTTTACACGTTTATTAAGCTCTCTGTAATCCTTTCTATTAGGACTAGTAGGGTATTGATTAAGGACATTCCTGCAGTTCTTTCTTTCTGAAATAAGCTCAAGTGCCTTATCACTCAAATGATTCTGTCTCCTCTGCTCCTTTTTTCCTAAAAGAGTACTGTTAGTGTCCAAAAAAGCCTGTTTAAAATGATCCCATTCTTCCTCAACTTCAGTAGTAATCAAAGCGTGACTGTCATAATGACTAAGTAACCTACCATAGTAAGCTTTAGCTATAAGTGGGTCTTTCAGAGCTTCAGTATTTAAGGTAAATTTTTTAATCGTAGCAAAACGCTTTTTAAGTTTAAATTGCAAGACACTTTAACAAGGTAATGGCCTGATCCAATTTCAGCTCCCCTATATGACGTGGTATTCCTAACAGAACTAGCCCATTTGCTGTTAATTAATATACCAAGTGATCCGAAAGTAACAGAAAAAGTAAAAATGCAATAATTCGAAAAGTATACGTTATTTTGTTATTAAAACAAATCCCATGTCTTTCTGTGCATTTCTATGAAAACCGCATCGTGCTACTTTCTATACTTTTCGAATTATTGCATTTTTACTCTTTCTGTTTCTTTTGGATACCCAGTATAATCAATCATATTCTTAGGCAGCTCATCAGGTGAAACCCATGTGTACTTATGTATGTCGCGGTGTTTGTAATAAGTGTTCGTTATTCTGAAACCATTAAGTTTACTTACCTGTAGGACACGTTGCCCATTGCCATTGCAGCTATCAGTACCAAAAGGGCCTATTACTCCTCCCCAAAGGTCAGAGTCAGTAGCAACTTTGGCACTGAAGTCACCAAGGGTAATATCTCCTTTCTTGTCAGAAATCAAAATATCCTGAAGTTGTTCGTAAAACCTATCCTTCTCATCCTCATCGGCATCCTCAGTGGGGGCATAACAGCAGATAACATTCAAGTCTTTAATGCTTGTCTGAAATTTTGCTGTAAGAAACCTTTCATTAATGCACTCATATCCTAGAAGAGCATCACTAGCGTGTCTGCTGAGAAGCAGACCTACGCCGTGGTGATGCTTATTGTCGTCCCTTCCTGAAAAGAGAAATTTAAGATTATTTTTAAGAATCTGACCTTTATCTGTCAATTAAGAAAATGACCTTTATCTTGCAAGAGACCAGATGGTCTCTTGCAAGCCGAGAATATCTAAATTGTAATGGTGGAATTCTTGTGTGAGGACATCAAGAGAAAAAGCTCTGTGCAGAGTCCTCACATTCTAACTACCTATGGAGAGAAAACGGTTATTGGGATGTTTAAAGAAACTATGTTTATTGAGAGGGGAAATGCTGACAATATCAAACAGCCCCCCTAATCGCAGACATGGGGCAAAGACCCGTTCCCCCACCACTAAAGGCTGTAGCCGTCTGCACTGGAAGACTTCCTCCAATGTAAAATTTCACGAAGCGAACAGAAGCAGAGTTTAGGTGCCTGCGATAACCTCTGCTCAGGATTATCCACCAGCTGATAAACATATCCTGTGAATCTATTCACTTGGGACTGTCATCCCACAAAGAAACTGAAAGCACAACGGAAGATTTTCCCTCTACAGAAGTCCACCAGTGCAGAAAATTCAGGAACCATAATCAAGCTCAGAGCCTTAATTCCGTCCAGTAAGTTTATATGGTCAGCATCAGAACTCTGTGTGGTTGACCACACCACAGCAGGGTAGAAAAAAGAAAAGTAGCCACAGTTGTCCAAATCAGTAGGTCACACTGATCTGGCAGCCCTCCCATTCCGTTCACTTCTACAAGAGAGTATCTCTTTTAAAAAGTACTAACGGCCTGCACCACAAGAAGGCGGGGTCGGACAATAGGTACTAGGCCTGGTTCTTTGCATCATCACAGGGGATTGGTGCATGGTTCTCCCTTCCAGTGACTACCTAGCTACCACTTTCGATTACTATAGGTAACCAATTTACAATTTTCTATTAAAAATATAAGAATTTGTTGGAAAAGTGTTCATTAAATCATTTGATAAGAAAGTTAATTTTTTGGTGGTGATAAAGGATCTGATTAATGGATTTATGGCCGAGTGGTTAGCGCACTTGGCTACTGATCTACGGGACCTGGGTTCGAGTCCTTGGTAAGGCATGGATGTGTGTGCTGTTTTTTTGCTGAGGTCCCGCCATCCTCACAGAACTTCTACTATGGCGTATTAAACTGACAGGCTCCTGTCAGACCTCTGTGGCAAGCAGCTGCTTGAGGTGGTATTTATATTTGTTATTTATTTATTATTTTTATGGGGAAATTTGTTCAATTTAGGAACATTCAACTTATGAACACAATTCGTGCGCTTTAAGATTCTTAAGTTGGGTTCACACCTTTCGCAACCTCCCCTACATTTGTCTTACTACATCTGTCTACATCTGACTTATCCTACATGATATCTACTACATCTGTCTACATCTGACATTGTCTGCCCATCACATCCTAGGTATCCCCCTTTTCTGAAACCCTTAGGCCCACTGTTCCTAATCCTGTTTGCCAATTTGCTGCTATGAATATGGGAAACATGGCCAAACCAACAGAGTCTCTCTCTGCACAATATACTGCTCAAAGGAGGTTGATGACTGCTTCTTCTAACCTCATCATTGCTTACGAAGTCGAACCACCTAATGCCCAAGATACTGCGTAAGCATCTAGAATCAAAAGCATAAAGTTTTTTTGTTATCCTGCTTACAAAGGGTCCATGCTTCGCTACCATAACTAATCTTAGAAAGAACCAAACTATTATACAGCCAAATATTACCCTTTAGGTATACACACCTATTTTTACATACTCTCCATAGATTCTTAAAAGTCCCAGCGGCAATACCTATTCTTTTATTTATCTCATGCCGCATATCACCAGTAACACTTACATTGTTCCCAAGATAATGAAACTGAGACACTTGCTCAAGAGTGCAGCCATTCAAAGCAAACTGAAGCACCATCTGCCTGACTAATTTTAATCATTTAAGTTTTTTCTCTGTTTATCACCAAACCTACTCTATTATCAGTCTTATCAACAGCCCTAATGAAGGAATTCATCTCATCAACATCATTAGCCAACAGGGTCAAATGATCTGCATAATCTAAATCAGAACTTTTGAAATCTCTAGACCATTTAAGGCCATAATCTTTCCCTTGTAGAGAATTTCTCATAACAATCAATAATCAAACTAAAGAGAAAAGGAGACAAAATGCATCCTTGTCTAACTCCACTAGCAATGCTAAACCAATTGCTGCAAGATGTATCAACTCTCGCACACTACTTAGTGTTTTTATAGAGAGCTTTCATTGCACTAACTAACTTATCAGGTATTCCATATGTCATTCATATGGAATACCTGATATATATAACAACCAACCACAAATTATGTCGATCAACAGAGTCAATAGCCTTTTTGAAATCCACAAAGCTAATAACACAGGTTTCTGAAACTCTAAATATTTTTTCAAGAATCTGCCTAAGTGAAAATATTTGATGAATACATCCCCTACCACTTCTGAATCTATACAGTTCATCATGCAGTTGTCCATCAACCAAATTCTTATTTCTATTAAGTATAATCATACAAAGAACTTTACCTGGAACAGAAAGTAAACTAATTCCCCTATAATTATCATATGAACTGCGATCACCTTTTTTAAAAATAGGGTTAATAATAGCTGTGATAGAATCCTTAGAAACAACATCTTTATCATAAAAAAATATTAAAAATTTCAGTCAGCCATGTGGTAACTGAAACATTCCCAGCTCTAAGCATTTCCATAGTAATTGAACTTTGGAGTTTCCATAGTAAAATAACTTTGGAGATGCATTCCATCCTCCCTCCGAAGAGAGAAATTTAAAGCTATTTATAAGTATCTCACCTTTACCTGTCCATCTGGTCTCTTGCAAGCCTAGAATATATAAGTTATAAAGCTGGAGTTCTTGCGCGAGAACATCAAGAGAATAATATCTATGTAACGTTCTCACGTTCTACGTTCCTGTAGAGAGAAAATGATTAGTAAGATTTTTAAAGAAACTTAGGTTTATTGAGAGTGGTAAGGCCAACAATATCAAAACAGTATCTACTAGACTGGACTGGTGTAAGACTTTGAGCTTGATTATGGATCCTGGACTTGATGCACTGGTGAGCCTCTGTTGAGGGATTATCTGCAGCTGTGTTTTCTGTTTGCTTGTGGGTTGCCAGCCCTACGTGAACAGAGGCATAACTAAACTCCTTTGCCAATTTAAAACACTCATCAAATATGTAAAGTTTTATTTTATAATATTTTTTGTTCCTTGAATATGTAGCTCTTTTTTAATTCATTATTCATTAGAAATCTATGTTTTTGTTTTTAAGAGATAATTATTTCTTCTATTGCTCTTTAAAAACATAGTTATTCTCCCTAGTGACCAAAGGGGTACTGATAGGCCCCCGCAACATCCGCGCTGTGGGGAATGCGGGTTCTGAATTTTTTTTAATTTATGGGGATATTTGATATGCACCTGTTTAAAGGAATGACCCAAATTTGCCTTTTTCATAGCTTTGAACGAATAAAGACTGATAGTGAAAACCATCTTCGTTTTCCTCCTAGAAATTCCTCTGCATGTTGCCTGTTTTGAAGAATTCATTGTCTCAAAGCCTTTCATTAGTTGTCTAGCGAATGTCGACGTTAAATTCAGACTGATACCTTCCTTTAATAATATTTACATATTATTAACTTTTGAATAAATGTTTTATAGGCATTTTAGTAAGATATAAAATTAAGATAATATTTTAATTAAAACAAAACCACCTAAACTGATTAATACCAAAATTTGCAAATACATATTTAGATTTTTAGATTTATTTCATTCCCATACAGGTGACCACAGATGCGTTTACGTATTATTAACTTTTGAATAAATGTTTTATAGGCATTTTAGCAAGATATAAAATTAAGATAATATTTTAATTAAAACAAAATCACCTAAACTGATTAATACCAAAATTTGCAAATACACATTTAGATTTTTAGATTTATTTCATTCCCATACAGGTGACCACAGATGCAACCAGTGCGACTGCACAGGCGGCATTTTCTTAAGTAATTTCTTGGCAAATTTTCAAGCAAACTTAGGACCATAGAAGCAGTATGGTTGTCCGGATTAAGTACGGTCTAATTTTCAACAAATGGCTTTCGATTTTAAAATTAACGTTAAATATAACTAAATTAAGCATTAATATCTAAGATTAGACTTAGAGAAAAGGGCGTCATAGTTAGAGTTCGCTCAGGACAGCAAAATAGCTAGTGCCATCCCTGTTCCAAGAAATTTTTAAACAAAATTGAAAAATATATTAAATCTCCTCTTTCACATATTTAATATATTTGTCACTTTATAAAATCACTGTGTCTAGCTCACTGTGTCTTTATAAAATCACTGTGTCTGTATAAAATCACTTTATAAAATCACTGTTGTTCAATATAAACATTAACCTCAAATAGTTTGAAAAAGTTTTCTTAAAGTAGTGTGGCTTAGTAAAATTGATAGATAATATTTTGAGCTTCGTAATTTTTTTAATGGTCTCATTATTAAATATACTTGTAGATAAAAAGTTACGAATATTAATGAAAAGTTTTGTCCAAAAATAAGTTTTTTTGTTCGTTGTCTTCCTCTGTTTTTTCCATTGCCTTTCTGTCATTCTCAGAGCGGCACTTTTTGGCACACAATTGGTTAAATGGCCAATTCATAAATACCCGAGTACTCAGAGGAAGTTGGGGGAGAGAACCCACCAGACAGCTGTTAGAAGACAGATGGAAGCCAGCTCCCAGAGTACGCTATCTAGCTAGCTCGCTCTTTAAGACACTTTATCCAGCTTGCTCGCTCTTTAAGACACTTTATCCAGCTTGCTCGCTCTTTAAGACACTTTATCTAGCTTGCTCGCTCTTTAAGACACTGTATCTAGCTTGTTCCCTCACACGAAACCACAGCTTAACATCCCATCCGATGGACGGTGGCGTTTCCAAGCCCATCAGTGTCCTCTACTGACCGAAGCCAGAGCGTGGAGAAACCCTCAACGTGAACCCCCTGCGGCCGCAAAAAAAATTGAAATATAAACAATTGAAATATATTAATTTTTTTAATGATTTTCCTTTCCTTGAAATTGGATTTCTCTTTCACATATTTAATTTATTTGTCAACAGTAGCTCGTGGGTAGCACAAAACCGACCACATTTTGTTCAGGCCTCGGCTACAGTGTCGTCCATATATTGCAAAATACCTCGAGAAGACGAGAAGTTTAGTAATTGTATTTCAGCGCGTACATGAGGGAGGATATTAGCGAGGTGGTATCATGCAATGCTAACAAGTGTTTCCTGCAGTTAGTAATTTATTTCACATGTTGCGATGAAAAAAAAAATAGCTAATGTGATTTAACTGCCACTGCTATAACACTTTGATTTTACAAAGTGCTAGACACAGTGATTTTATAAAGACACAGTGAGCTAGACACAGTGATTTTATAAAGTGAATTTAATGTGTAATCAGTCTCTTGCTGTGCTTATTAACATACCAAAAATGAAGAGTTACAAAAAGGAAATTGTTATGCAACACGGAATTGAGGGAGTATGTTCGACGAAGCTTAATGTAGTGTTGTAATTTAGAAGTGAATAGGTCTTTAAAATTCCGGTAAAACAGCGATGCATAATTTGTAGACTTTTTTCCTTAGTAAAAAACATAAAAAAAAATGTATAATAGTGCTACAACAAAATCTGATTATATTTCATAGAATTAAAAAAAATACTCCCTCAAGCAGCTGCTTGCCACAGAGGTCTGACAGGAGCCTGTCAGTTTATATGCCACAGTAGGAGATCTGAGAGGATGGCAGGACCTCAGCAGAAAAACGACACACACATCCATGCCTAATACGGGGCTCGAACCCAGGTCCACTTAGATCAGTAGCCAAGCGCGCTAACCACTCGGCCACGGGACGGCTGATACATAAATAGTAAAATTATCATAGTTCAATTAAATAGTAAAATTATTGCGAGTTCAGACTTTTTCTAAGTACATCTTGATATTGAGGAAAGTTAAAAACATAATTTAGTTATTTTTCTAAGGCGAGACGTGTGTAAGAGCTGAACAGCTGAACAGCTCGCGACCGTAGTAGCGTCAGCTCTAATTTTAACTCTAAATTTAAATTCATGCGGCTTTATGATGCTTGTTATAACTGTAGATTGAAAGTAGTGGTGGATTTAATATTTAGGCACCCGAGACAGAAATTATTTCAAGATACCCAAAGAGATTTTGGTTTGTTAAAAATGTCAACTTTCCATGATGAAATTTCTGAATTCAAGTATTTGGTTTTATTTAAATGTCATATAGAATATAAAAAAAATGGACTAGAGACAATATATTTACTACTATGTATCGTGGCCGAGTGGTTAGCGTGCTTGGTTACTGATTTAAGGGACCTGGGTTCGAGCCCCGGATAAGGCATGGATGTTCGTGTTGTTTTTCTGCTGAGGTCCTGCCATCCTCACAGACCTTCTACTATGGCATATAAACTGACAGGCTCCTGTCAGACCTCTGTGGCAAGCAGTTGCTTGAGGGGGTATTTATTTATTATTATACTTAACTTTCATTGTCAATTTTAATGTGAATCATAAAGTGATTTTATAAAATGAATTTAATGTGTAATCATAAGTGAACATAAAATACAAAAAAAAAAAAGCGTCAGTGTATAAATAGAAGTGATTATTATAATTAAAACAATATACAGACATATACTTACAAATTAAAGCAGTTTTTTTTTCAATTTTTGACTAGTAAACACATAAATTTATGATCGGAATTCAAATTTTAAACCTTTTTTTAATAAATAAAAGATAAATCAATAAATAAATATTCCCTCAAGCAGCTGCTTGCCACAGAGATCTGACATGCGGATTCTAATATTTCATCAATACCTATCCTCCTCTAAAGAAATTTTAAATTTTTTTCTCAAAACCAAAATGCTATTTTCTACAGGACAAACACGTCAAAATAAAAATATTAACTCCATTTTTGTTGCTTCTTTTTGGTAGACGAGATTAAAATGAATAGCAGGCGATCCTTGGTATTGAGGAGGAGGTCTCGGGGGCAGTCCCAGAGTACTGCTCGCCTGGGTCGAAATTTGGTTTAGGATCGATCTTGGCCGTATCGACCGATCTTCATGTACTTTCCCGGGCAATGTTTTGCTCCCAATCAGCCCTGCGTGCATCCATATGTGATATTCGAGGGAAGGAATTTTTACTCTCCGGGAATCGTGCTTCTATGTGTGATATTCGCGAGAAGGAATTTTCACCCTCCGAGAGTCGTGTGTTTATGTGAGATGTTCACGATGGATTGTCCAACATCCAAAATCATATCAAAAATACGGTGACCAAAAATTCCGAATTTTTTTGGGTGAGGAGTATTCCGCTTTTGCGTCAAAGAAAAATGGTAACGTTAAGGCTGTAACCGATCACTGTAAGGATTTTTATGTCCACCGACTGAGAAATTTTTCGCTGTCTTTCAGATAGCATACCGTTGGTTAATCCCAGTAAGAAGCCCCTCCCTCTGCAGTCTCAGTTGTACCAGACATATTTTATGTACACACAAAGTTCCCATCACAGTAAAAATTATCTCTTAAGCTTCCCAGGAGGCGGGGAAGGTATTTCAATTCATCTTACAGTTCGCAGGTTTATTTTTTCCAGCCACAAATCGAATGGAGAGTGAAGTTTGGTTTTTTACCCCCTGGTCCCCTATCCCACACGGCTCAATAAACCATTAACTCTATATAAATATAATCTGGACTGAGAAAGCAAATTTTATATCTAGCATCCCAATTAGTGTAAGAATGAGCAAGATCACTCACCGAATTCCAGTCGTTCGCTTCAAAGAGGGTTTAGCTCATCATATCAAATGGAGTTAATTCAATAATCAATGGGCTAAATCATTAATTTTGAGAAAATCGACGTAAAAAAGAGAAAATATTTTGAATTTCAAAATTTCGAGAACTTGTTGAAAGAATAAACGTTTGTCATCTTCGTGATTACGAATGCTTTGAAGATAATTATTTTTGGTTGATGATTCTGAAAATAATATATTCCAATAAATGCACATGTTCAATAACAGTTGAAAAGGAATCAAAAGAACTTCTAAATCAGAAAAATTTCGGCTCTTTACCTTAAATAATCTGAAAGATTCAGCAAATTAAAAAATTAATATCTGGTTTGAAAAATTTGATTTCTAACATATCAAGTGTGTTCTGCTTAAGAATTTATACGGCTTAATGTTTTAGCAATTGGGACACGAAAAAAACGGCAAAAACGAGAAAAATTTATTAAGACAGTTTTTTTCTGAGCTGATTTTACATGGAATGAATCGATATAAATTTTTCTACTTCTGATGTTTTATTTATTTATTTTCTGTTCTTAAAGTCCTCCATTCTAAAAATATATTTTAATTTCTACGTTCACTTAACGCTGTAGCGATGGAAGAAACCAAACCCAGAACTTCTCGTGCAGCCCACGTTCTGTTGGCGTCGGAAATATGACCTCAATGATGACGCTTACATCAAAAAGATCGGTGCATCCATCCGCCCTAGGGAGAGGTTCTAAAACTGACAGAAGTTTACATTGGGCCATCGACGTCACTGGTTGCTAGGCAATGGAACACTCAAACACGAAATTCTATCGCTTGTTTAGAATAACGCAGCCATCGCCGTATACGGAGCAACAGAAAGTCGAAATCTGAGTTCAGCGGAAGGAAAAAATGTATATTCCTTCTAATGAATACCTGGCAGAGCCAAGTTGCCAACCGTCCTTAAAAATAACCTAAATTTGAATTTTCCGTAAATGCCAGTAAAAACGCTTTAATATCTTCAAAAATGTTAAAAATTTTACACGAAATATTTCTGTAATATTTTTAAAAAGTTCAATAATTTTTTGTAATAATGAATAAAATTTATTTTACCGTTGTCTTTTGTAGTTAGGATTTGTGAAGCTTAAAAGATTAGGAATATTAACTTTCAATCATTAATCTTGATATAGAAAAGAGAGTTTGTGTGCGTTTCTTGCTTATCTGTCCGCTTATGCCCTGAAAGAACTAAAAGCACCGAACTTTGCATGAACTTTCCATTCACCTAGGGCTAATTGTGAACCTACTGGGATTAACCAAAATCGTTATGAAAGGGTTGAACTCCTTAAAATTCCCATAGACTTAAGATTATATTACCTCTGAGCAGCACATTTTTTGCACACAATGGGCTTAATGGCCAGGTTACAAGGACCCCGAAGGCTCAAAAAGGTTGGGGGAGGGGACCCACTGAATAGCTGACAGTAGGTAGCCTTCCGTAAAGGTCACTCCAACGTGTTCTTTAACGTGCAAAGGGTATGTATGGCTCTTCAGCACACGGACCAAGCTTAACATCCCATCCCTCGGACGATGGCCTTTCCAAACCCATCGATGTCCCCTATTTATTGTGAGCAGGGCAGGGAGTTTTGCGGAGATAAGTCTCAAAGCTGACTTAGCTGGGTAGTACGCCATCAAATTCCAACAGAATAACAAGGTTAAGATTTATCATTTTTGGTCCATTGTTAATATCACAGGGGAGAAGTTCCCCCTATTTTACTTTTTTTTTACTGTTGTATATACGGCAGAACTTTTTTTATTGTTCTATTTCGGGCAGAATTTTTGCTACTGTTCTATATCCAATAACTTTTTAATCTTAATTAAATTTAAGAAAAAACGTGTTATTTAGTTTTCACTATATACCTCTAAAATATACATGAATTTGCAGCAAATGTTCCTGCGGCGACATATTTTTTCATGATGCCCTCAAAGGCATCAGCTAAAGTGATTAGAAACGTTTTCTATTATGGTTTCATTATTGCCTTAAGTGAGTGTGTGTTAATACTACTACAATGAATAATAGAGGGTACATAAAACAAATTAAAGTAGTTGTCAGTAAAAAAATTAGAGAAACCTTACAGCAGTATAATCGTTAAGGTTGTTGTTGTAACACAGTTTATTATGAAAGATATCTCAGACATTTCTTGAAAGCGAAGGCAAGAGCTTTTCTAGCCCCAATTTCTTGCCCCCAGTCCCAAAGGCAGCACCAAATGCCTTTTTCTCAGGTGAGGAATTTCGGGAATCCATCCCATTCATAAAAAAAACTACTCGCAGTCTGCTTTTAACCCTTTAGTCTTCCGCGCTTTGTTCTGTAACACGAATGGTCCCACTGGGCCTAATAGACCCATGACATGTTTATTAACATTTAAATACCTGTATGTCGTTTTTTTTTTTATGAAACGGTTTTTTCTGCTTTGAAACGTATTCTTATCATTAATGTATATATTTAACTATTTTAGGCTATATATAATAGTCCCAATTTTATTTTCTTTCAGTAATCAATATTTCACAATTTTGTACTTGTGAATGGCATCAAAACGTTTCTAAATATCGGACAAGAATCTGCTACATAAACTTTATAGTGCCTGCCTGTTTCTCTGTTTCCCTATTATCAGGACCGCCGAAATTTTTCTTCTCCTCTCTTAAAAAGTGCTTCTAAACATTAAGTACAAGAACAGGCTAAACTATGTATACTGCTTCCTCTAATCATAGCTTATACCAATGTAAGGATTTGGTTTTAAAAAGTGGCAGGAACTGTTTCTAAATGGTGAAAGGTAGAACCGCCAAACTCAGTATACTGATTCCATTTATCGGAGCTCAGACCAATGTAAGGGTTTAGACTTCAAAAATTTCCCTCCCCGAAAATAATTTTCACTCCCTCCTCTTTAAAAAGTGGCAGGAACTGCTTCCAAACGGTAAGAGCTAGAGTTGCCAAACTTAGTATACCGTTTCTTCTAATCGTAACTTAGCTCAACGTAAAGGTTAGGACCCTCGAAATATTTTTTCCACCCGAAAAAAAGACCCCGCCGTCGAAAAAGTGATAGGAAATGCTTCTAACTAGTAGGAGTTGGAACAGCCAAATTCTCTACATGGCTTTCTCTATTCGTAACTTAGAGCATTAGGCTGGGTTGTTTTACCTCTAAGCAGCACATTTTAGCACACAATGGACTAAATGGCGAGGCCACAAGGACCCCAAGGGCTCAGAGAAGGTTGGGAAAGCTGTTATTCACCGGACAGCTGTTAGGAGAAAGATGGCAAACTCCTGTCACAGCCATCCAGCATGTTCTTTAAAGAGCACAGGGTATTGCTCTCCCGAACAGGAGGCCACGTCTTAACGTCCCATCCGACGGATGGCGAGCATGCCAAGCCCATCGGTATACCCTACTGACCGAGGAACTTCTAACGAGGGTAAGATGGTGAATTTTGCGGGGATAAATCCAGTTGTTTTACCATTGAGCGGCACTTTTTTTGCACACAACGGGGCAAATTGCCAGGTCACAAAGACACTGAGGGCTCAGAGAAGGTTGGGGGAAGGGAACCCACTGGACAGCTATTAGGAGACAGATAGTAACCTCCCATCCTATCCATCCAACGTGTTCTTTAACGCGCACAGGCTATAACTCTCTCGCACACGGAGTTACGGCTTAACGTCCCAACCAACGTACAGTAGTCTTTCCAAATCCATTGGTGTCCCCTACTGACCGAGGACATGGAGGAGAGTTTTGCGGAGACAAATCTTAATGTTGGCCCAGGTGGGTAACTTAGAGCAATGTAATGGTTATGACCCTTAAAATATTTTCCAAAAATGCCCTCAAGGCATGGAACACCAATCTCGGTATGTAGCTTTCCCAAACCGCAACTTAAAGTAGTGAAAGCTTTTAGCCGCCAATACTTTCCTTCTTCCCTCAAAAAATGTCTCCCTGGAAGTTCTTTTGATTATTTTTCTCCAGAAAATGGGGATAGATTTCTCTTAAATCTTAAACGATAAGAGCTATATTCCCTGAAATCGTAATACAACTTCCTCTTATAGAAAATATAAGAAACGCAGGAATTTAACTTTCCATTTTTCTTCCCTTCCAAACACACACACACGCGTGTGAGCAAATACCAGAAAATTTCTCGTAATAGGTAAGAGGGAGGATCGCCGAATTTGGTATACAGCTTCCTCTCATCCTCGCTGCTTTAAGCAATATGAGGTTTTCACTCCCAATTTTCTCATACATGCGCCCAGAATCCCCATGCATTCATGGGCTACGGTGGTCAAACCATACTATGCAATTTAGTTCCAATTATATCTGTCCTGAGCTACTGTAGATCAATTCTAACGATGTCCTGTTCGACATTGTCTGCATATCGTATACTAGGTCTGCCCGTTTTCTGAGGTCTTTAGGCACACTGTTCAAAACCGTATTCGCTAATCTCTAGTTATGCATACAGGCAACATGACCAAACTAACCGAGTCTTTCCCTCCATAATATGCTGCTCAAAGGCGGTTGTTGATTCCTTTGTCTAACCTCATCATTACGTACAAAGTTAAGCTACCTAATGCCCAAGATAGTGAGTCTAGAATCAAATGCAGCAATTTTACTGCCATCCTGCTTACCAAATCTTTCCTGTTATCTTGTTTACAAAGGGTCATATTTCACTACCATAACTAACTTTATAAAGGACCAAACTATTATAAAACCTAATTTGAGCCTTTAGGTGTATATGCCTATTACTCCATTCTCCATAGATTCTTAAAAGTCACAGAATCAACCAATTTTCCTCTGTTTATCTCATGCCGCCCATCGTCAATATTTGTTACATAGCTCCCAAGGTAATTAAACTGAGACCCTTGACCAAGGGTCTCAGTTTATCCATTCAGATTAATATTCATCAACAGCTCCCAAGATAATTAAACTGAGACACTTGACCAAGGGTCTCAGTTTATCCATTCAGATTAATATTCATCAACAGCTCTAATGGAAGAGTTCATTTCATTAACAGCTGTAATGGAAGAGTTCATTTCATCAACAGCTGTAATGAAAGAGTTCATTTCCTTAACAGATCTAATGAGAGAGTTCATTTCATAAACAGCTCCAATGTTAAGCTAATGAAAGAGTTCATTTCATCAACAGCATTTATCAAAAGGGCTTATCATCAGCAACCCCCGCAAGAAAAGCCCTCTGCAGAAAACAGTGAAAATACTTTTTCTTAAACAATAAGAGCTTTTGATCACCGAATTTGACCTACAGCTTCTTCTCATCATGGCTCTAAGCAATGTAACAGTTGCTCCCCAAATAATTTACGTAAACTATTACCCAGACTAACGAATTATATTCAAATGAAATCCTATAAAACAGAAAAATAACATTTCATTCATCTCTTAAAACGAAACGTGTCATTTTTCCCTCCCCCCCGCTGAAAGTGATAAGAGAGATCGATCGCTGCTTCCAGCAAAATTTCGAATTTCTAGCGTTAAATAGATCGTTCGCAATATTCGTTTAAACTTTGCCATTTTGGAACTTCCACAGTTAGAGGGCGCTGTTAAGGTTTTTATTTTCTGCCTTTAACATTCTCTACGTATTGAAAACTCGAGCTAAAGGATGGCTAGAGAAATGCAAATAGAAATGTTTTACTTGTACCTAACTAATTTTTCATTTACCTCTTAAAACGAAAAGTTGCATTTTGCCAGCCCCATAAGCGGTAAGGGTAAAAAGTTTTGTTGCGAATGCAAACCACAATTCTCTACCACCAAAGCTCCAAATTTCTGGCACAAACAGATGGTTTGCAATATTTACTTTGAAATTTTCGCTTTTTACACCTATTTACACTGTTAGAAGGCGCTATTAAGCTATTGAGAGATTAGGAAAATACGAAATATAATATTGCATCAATACCTATCCAACACGCTAAATACGTTTTAATTTTTAAAAGTGAAAAAAGTGTCAAACTAATGACGGGCAAATGAGGTTCTTATATAAGTCTATTATTGCATTAATTCATCAGATCTGAATACTTTTCTTTGCTTCAAACATTGAGTTATATTTATAATAAGCAACAATGAGAGATATTAAAACATATTTGATATTTTGAAAGAGTTATACCGATGGTAGCGCTGAGTCTGCGAGTCCCATTCGTTACAATTTGGTGTCCTGTTAAGTAATAATGGGTGGATCTAAGCGAAATTGCACCAAACTAAAATATAAAAAGGGGGGCAGAAAGATACTGAGAAGGAATAGACCCTATCTATTGTCGTTTCAAAAAAAAATCAACGGCTTCGATACAACACGGCTGACGGGCAGATTGTATTAAAAATTAAGGGCACATTATGTAAAAACTATTTTTTCAGATTAGCAATTAAACTTGGAAAGTCAGCTGAGAGCTCATTCATGCATTTCTTATCACTTAAATTATCAGATCAAGTAGGTATGATAGTCCCTTTATTTGTTTCCTATAGTTGAATGATTTGTCGATGTTGCACCGTCTCTTGCTGAATAGTGCAGTAGATTGAACAATAAGAAGGCTAAACAACTTTTTAGAAGTTTATACTTACTTATTTTTGTACACTAATCTTGAAGATGCATAAAATTAAAAAAAAAACGAGTTGATTGACAAATAGTGCAACGTAATAACATAAAAGATGTGATCGATTTCGTCCTAACTATTAGGATTTCATCAGACATACGACTAGAAATTACATTATAAAAGAGAGGTAAATTTCAAAGTTCTAACTTCTGCTTCATATAATAGTTCTACAGAGATGAGAGGCACGAGTGATGCAGAATGATATGCACTGTCAGCTGTCACGAGAGGTACTGGTGATTGTTGGAGTTGTGGTTGGTTGATAATTTTTTTTTAATAACTGTGGCAAAGAGATGTTATTTTGTGGAAAAGTTTGTAATAGAACTTTCCAGGCTTGGTCCGTTTTACAACAATAGTTTTTATTGACAAAAACTAGTATATTTTCAGTAAACGATAATTTGAAGGTGGGTGAAGGACTGCTGATGATGAAAGCTTGGTTGAATAGATGTTTAGCTCCTTTAAGAATAACAGTAAATGAAAGGACTGAAGTAGTTTGCATTAGTTTGATATTTCTTTGATGTTACTTTATTCTTTCTTGGAGAGTTCTTCCAGTTTGTCCTATGTCGCCGAGAGGCTTGGAAGAATTGCTGGAATCAGATTTAGTGTAAGCAAATAATACAAGATGTACAACACCTCTAAGTGAAGATGTATCTCTGTCTTGTTTCACAAGAGATATAACAGTGGTAGGAGATTTGGTAGGCACTTTATAATTATAACTTTTCATAATATTGTTGATGGCTGGAAAATGTAAAATGGATGAGGTAAGATATATTTTACATCTTGAGAAGAGTTGTCTTGAAGATGGAAGTTGTTGATTTTATTTCTGGTGGAGAGGTGAATTCTCTTTATGAATTGCTGAGGATATCCTGCATCTTGACATAGAGAATATATAGAGGAAAGTTCTTTATTCAAAAAATACTTGTTGGTGCAGACTTTATAGGCTCTGTAGAATAATGAAAACACGGTAGACATAAGTAAAGATTTTTTGTGAGACGAGTTGAAAAGTACGAAGTTGTTGATAAATGACGGTTTTCTATAAACTGTGGTTTGGAAACTGGAGTTAGTGCGATGAATTAATATATCCAGAAAAGAAACTGTTTTGTTATTTTCATTGGTAACAGTAAAATTTATTGAGCTGTAGCCTGATTTAATTCTGTGTGAAATTCGTTTAAGGCAGCTGTAGAATATTTCCAAACAACAAATATATCGTTAATATAACGTTTCCACAGTAATGGTTTCAAGTCTCTTTTAACTATTATTTGATATTCTATGTCTCGCACAATTATGTCAGATAA